>CM038217.1:114806585-116212754 GCA_021442155.1 Cymbidium sinense
GTTTATTTTGGATGTATGGGGATACCATGCAAATCATAGGGGTTACTTATTGATATGATTGGGTATGAAATTGAGGTATAATGTACTATCTTGAAAGATAGAGATGTCACCCTTCAATGGACCTAATCACCTAATAAGGACTCCAAAGACATGATGGGTCTTCGAATATACCAGAGTTTTTTCCCCTGCTTTATATGGATGAATAAAGCAGTGTTTATATTAAACTGAGTTCTATAGTTCCCTATGGAGGCAAGCCTCCATAGTTGATTACATCTCGTGGAATGAAATTCTAAAAGAATACTCTTGATTAAGTAGACAATTATCATCTTCAAAGATTTCAAGGTTACTATCAAAGGATTGGTTAGATTTGGAAAATCAATTAGGAAAGTTCAAGGAGAAGACTTTTTTTTGGAATCCAAAGGGAGGTAGTAGGGAATGCTCATGATACTAGGAAGCCTACTAAGCATTCCAATCCTATAGTTTGGCTTTATATATTTGAAATTGAAGAGACTTATTTATTTGAGTTAATTTTTATTAGATTTCTAGGGCTTATAATCCACCAACATTGTGAAAATGCCTAAGAGGTGAGGATTTATTCTTCTAGCCCGAAGGAAATAGCTACCTTAGATCCTAAATCTAGGGAGCTTTAGCACGAGCTAAAACATAACCTAAATCTAAGCAAAAGATGGACATAATGGATTACAACCACCTAGAGTGGTCACCAGCTAACACCTCCTATGATTCAAAATTATGTAGTCTAGTCTTATGAGTTGCAAGATAGCTAGGGTAGTTATTTAATTGGAAAGAAACTAAAGTCCTAAATCCACTCTCTAAGAGACTAGAGCATGAGTGGCATGAGCATATGACTTACTCTTCAAATGCAAAATCTTTTCAAATTTTATATCATTTTGACACATCATTTAAATGAAGGCTTTAGGATTTTTTTATATGCTTAAATGCATGATGAAGTAGATTATTGGTTAAATCAAAGAGAGAGGGTGAAGCTCTATCATTAGGGGTTGTCCTCATGAGTCAAGCCCTATGCGTAAGGACTGAGGCCCCTCATTTTGCAAAAGTGACTCAAGATGACATGCATGATGTGAGACATATAACCATATAGCTAAGGGTTGCCAAATCTTTTAATTATCTTGATTATTGCTTAAGCTTTATGGTGAGATTATGAGTTATTATTTAAAATTTATTTATGAGTGATTTGTTGGGTTGAAAATTTATTTTATTCTAGGAGCCTACTGCATTCAAGCCACACATTAAAGCACCAATCATTAAGAAACTAAGAAAAATATGCAACCCTAATGCAGTTTAAACAAATCATCAATTAATTTTATAAACTAGCAAAATGAGTAAGAGGTTCTCGTTCCATCGACAACCCAAAAGAAAATATGGGTACAAGCTCTTGTACAACTGGTGTATGAAAGAATAATTACAATTATAAATGAATACATGCTATGGGGGTCTTCATTCTTCATATCTTCTTATCCACCTTATCTTCCTCCTTTGATTTGGTTTACCCTCCAAAGGCATCATAAGGCCTCTCAGGATAAAGCCTTCTAGCCACTGTGCATCTTAATCCCCATAGCTGATCTTAATTCCTAGTTGAAAAATTACATTTATGTAAAGGAAATAATATCTAACTATACCTGCAAAATATAGGTAGCTAAACACACATACAATCCCAAGCAATTATATTTATAATTTGGACTTAGCACCCTGCACATGGGTAACCAAACCCACCTGTCCTAACATGGATTATGCTTAGGGGCTTAAGCAACCTACAAGCAAAGCATTTATATTTATTTTTAAGCAACTCCTTATAATCTCTTGTAGAAAACATGACATGAGCATATATCTTTAAGTGGTGATTGAAATCTCATATGGTATATTTTGAAAAGTTAATAATGACTTTATAACTTTAGTTGATAAACCAAAAATCAATATATTGACTTAGTGATGATTGAAAGCAATATTATTGATTGATAATATATATATGATGTTAAACACTTTATAATTAGTTCTAGATGATCCATGAGTTCATGCTTTTTCAAGAGATCAAAGAACATATGAATGAAATGCCCAAAAGTAACTCATTAATCTATTTTTCTCCAATAAATTTTGAAGTCATACACAAAGTTAGGGTCAACACATAACTTACTGAGTTACTTTATAGGGTACCTAGGGAGATTTCATAATATATTTCATATGTCACAAACAATCTTACTGATCTCTTGCAAGAGCTAGAAAATTTTAATGAACTCAATGGATCATCTAGAACTATAATTCATGAAGTGTTGACCCTAACATCATATATTATCATATAAAATCAATAAGGGAGACTAGTAAATTTCAACACTCATTTGAAACCATAAGTTGATGCTTCTATTGGTTTTGGTGTTTTGTAAGTTTATCAACTAAAGTTATAAAATCGATAGATTTAACTTTCAAAATATACCATATGAGATTTCAAAATAATATATTTGTAGAAAACATCCCTAAGAATACATCTCAGGGAATGAAATTACCTATCCAGGCATACATCCAAACATCCAATCTAAAATAATACATCACAAAACAAAATATACATCATATCATACACCGTCCTAACATAGACCTAAAAGTAGTGACTTAATTCTATTATGTGTGTTAAGGTCTTGTGTGGTATGTCTTAACTAGGCATTATAATTATATTTTTCTAAGTTTGGAAGCTATTTAATTTCACATAAGGGTTAGTTTCACTTGAAGTTGTTTAATTGATTTGTGAATTTTACTTGTATTTTATTTTATTTCATGTGATTTATACTTAACAACTAAGTGTTAAAGAGAAGGAAGAGGATTTCCCTCTTCCATCCCTACCTTAAGCCACTTTCTAAAGCATATTAATTTGATTTAGTTCTCTTTAGCAAATGGCTTATTATATGATTTTAATTAATTCTAAGTTTAGGTTAACTTTAAACAATTCTATTCAATATGAAAGACATCTTAAAATTAATTTAATTGAACTACTACCACATTACATATATCAAATCATTCCTTCCCATCACATATAACATGCATATGACTTGATCTTAAGTATACCTATATATACAATATGTTTTTGCACACTTAAATGATTATGAAGGTGCACATTTGGAATTTATATTCTTATTTTGGTTGAATTATATGAACATATAAATTAAAGATCTATCCAAATTCTAATATCAAAATACATATGAATAAAATCAATTGGGTACATGCCTTTATTAACTGTGGAAGTGAGGTAATCAAATGTCCTCAGGGGCTACTTAAAGCCTCTTATTCTTGGGATGTTCGCTATATACCCATTTTCATTCAAACACATGTAGATTTATTACATGAACATAGAAAGAAAGCTACAAATCACATGACCAACCAATTCAATGACTTAAATAATTATGGATGCATGCATTTTAATAGAAAAGAATATTCTTATTTCTTAATTAAGTGCACACACACATGTATAAAATCATAAGCAAATCATTAAGAAAGTGAGGTAATCAAATGACCTTGGCTACTTAAAGTATCTATTCTGGGATGTACATACTATATACCCACTTTTCTTGAATGCATACACTATTTATAATTATGAGGATGAAAATCAAGCAATGATTGTATTTTCTTTAATTAAATTATTTATGTATATGATTTAAAGCTCTATCTAAATTTTGATGTTAAAATACATAAGAACAAAATCAAATGGACATGTGCTTTTGTTAACAAGGGGAGTGAGGTAATCAAATGATCTCCTTGGGGCTAGCTAAAGCCTCGTATTCCTGGGATGTCTAGTCTGTATACCCATTACTATTCAAACTCATGTAAATTAACACATGAATAAAATAAAGAGAGTTTCACATCATACACTTAAACTATAAGCACATGCATGTCTTATGCATTTATAACTATCATCACACACATGTTGTTCATTTTAAATTTTAGAAAATATATTTGGATCTAATAGTGATAATAACCACAAATATATAAGTTAAGCCAACACATGCAAGCTTTACATAAAGAAAATTTCATTTAATTTAATTACTAAAGTATGGATGGATGAAATTAAATGAAATACAATATTTAGTTTGATTGGATAAGGATAATCAAATACAAACATATGATTCATTCAATAAAATTAATTCCTAAGGACAATCATACTAAATAAAATCATTTAAAGTAAACCAAAGATAAATTATTAATTAAGTTTTGGATTTTAATTTGACTTTAAAAAAAGGAGGAGGATTATCATTTGTTGATCTTAACCTAGTCCAAAGTTTGTGAATTAGTTTGGTTTAGTGAAAAGATAATTAAGTGAATTTTATGAATTAAATAAATTGGATTCTTAATTAGTTCAATTAATTACCCTTACCTATATTACCTTAATATAATTAACTAAATAATCATGAGCCAACATGTTATGCTTATGAATGGAAAGTAAATTTGTAGTGATCCTAAGAAATGAAAGGGACTAATGTAATTGGCTCATGATTAATGGTTAATTAGATTAATGAATTTAGTTAAGTACTCTTATGGTTTTCCCACACATGTTGGTTAGCCATAATTTTCCTAAATTCCTTTAGGTTATTAAACACTTAAAGATCTTCCCATGATTTAATTAGTCAAGATTTGATGTCGTTATGATTTGAATCTCATTAATAAAACCATTTAATTAACTATTAAAACTTCAATTAATCACAAATTAATTAATTTTAAAGTGAAATGGGCTTAAAATCAAAGATAAAAAAGAGGTCCCCATCTCATTTCCCTTGCCATTCACTATTTAAAGTGATTAACTTGACCAATTAATTAATTTGGTTACTAATGGGGTTAATTAACCATTTAGCTAATTAAGGAGTGATTAAGGCTTAAATGAGCAATTTACCCAATTAATCAAGTACCCAAAAAATTATGGGAGGTAGATCAACCATTAAGCCACCATGAAAGTTTAGAATTAAATACTTGAGTAATTAATTAGTAATTAAGCTAATTAATTTTTTAATTAAACCTAAATTAAGGCTTAATTACTATTCAAAATCACTTAGAATTATTTTTAAATGATCCGCTTCTGAAATACCTTTAAAATTAGTATTTATTTGTAATTTTTCTATGATTTGTTATGAATTTTGGAAGTTTTAGTCATTAAAAATAATTAATTAGCCCTAATAAAGCATAATCCCATCAATTCCATGTAGATTATTGATGTGGTGCACTTTCCACATGGCACCATGCAATTGGATACTTAAATGCATCTAACTTAACAATAATGTGGCTAGCATGCTTTCATCTCCTTGTCATCTGGATGATAACAAATCAAATGTGATTCCTTAAGAGATAAAATTAGAGAATTCTAGTGAATAATCATGAGTATTCCAATCATGGAATGGACAATGATGAACAATTGTCCTCGATGAAAGATAGAGGTCATGCCATTCCTCTCTCGAAGCTTACCCAAGCTCAAATTGACTCAAAATGGATTCCACACCTTCATAATGATAGAGGGGATCCAAGGAAAACACATGATATGCAAGTTTCTTTCATAAAAAAAGGCCATCCCTTTTTTTGTCAAAAGCTCTTTCATGGAATTACCTCAATCAAGATACTAGTGGTGAATCTAATTGAGGAAATTTGCCTAGTGGAGATGAAGCCTGTTGAGTAACTTGGATCAATTCCATGTTTCATTTATGGACCAACTTCTATTTGGAGGTCACTTTGATCAAGTCTCACATGAAGAGGCCTGGGAGGCAATTCATTCTTATTTGATGAGGTGAGGATGGTGTGTAAAGTTAATTTAGATTTGGTGAAGAAATGAGAGAGTTAGATTGAAGGAGGGGCTATCCTATTTTCTTGAAGAAATGAGCCAGTGGAAGGTCACAGATGCTCTGGGGTTTTGAAATGAGTTCTAGGAGTTTTGAGAGTGAGTGTGTTGAATTGATAGAAATGAGGTATATCCCCTAGATTGAATATGAGATTATCCCATCAATTTTGGCCAAGATCATGGGCTGAGTGATGTTAACCCATATGGCTCGATTGGGTTTGGAAGCTGTGGGTGGTCAAGGTCTGGTTTCTCCTGGGTCCATGGGTTTTGCTAGAGGGAGGTGAGTTAACTTACCTTCCTTTGGTCAAATGTAGCTTACATGTGGTGGGCTATGAAATTTATCATCACTTGAGCTGAGAAAGGGGAGTGGACTTTGCTATTTTGGAAAATCCCATGGGAGGAGAATCCAAGAGGGATTTGCTTTGAGTTGAGCAATTCTGATTTAGTCAATCTGGGTTTGGGTCGCTGATCAATCCAATGGGTTTTGGCTTTGGTGAAGTTTGGCTCAATTTGACCCATAGGTCAAATTTGGCTAGTTGGGTTAGGTTGATCAATTGGTCAAACCAAATAAAGATGATTTGAAGTGTTTAATTGGTTTCAATCAATTTGGCTTAGATTGGATTTTGGCTCATTTGGATTCATGTAGGTCAAATCAGTTGCCTAATGACCAAATTAGTTAAATTGCCTTGATTATTGATTCATGTTCAATTGGTTAACTAAAAATGATTTGGTTTAAAATAATTTGGATTTGATTTGATTTAGCCAATTTGACCTTTATCAATTAGGAGAGTAAATTGGTCAAACTAAGTTCATATTTTGGTCAAGTTCAATAATCAATTTGGAATGAACTTGAGCAATTGATTGTAATCAATTGGTTAGATCATGATTTGACTATTTGGTCTTTAGGAAAAGCTAAACTTGGGTCAAAGGCCAATCAATTAGGTTTTGCTCAAGATGGTCAAGTCATGTTCAATCATCACCATGGTTGGTTTGAATCATTGTATCAATTATTTTGTGTAGGATGAATTTTGGCTTTGGGTTCATATGGGTTAGAGGTTGACTTGGTCAAACCAAGTTGATTTGGTTTGACCCAATTATGACTTGATCATCTTAAGGTGATCATCACATAGGAGGTTTTGGTAGGTTTCAATCTAATTTGGGTTGGATTAGAATTTGGTTCAAATAGGTCAAATTGGTCACTTTGTGTCAAGTACCAATTGGGCTTAGTTGGCTTGATTTGGTGTTGACTTGAGTTTAGTTGAGTTTATATATGAGTTTAAGATGATTTATAAATTTCTTTGTAATGGGTTTGGGTTCAAATGGTTTTATTTTCTCAATATTTTAAAGTCAAAGGTTAGGTTAGGTTTGACTTGGATTTTATTTTAACTTGATTATTGTAGGTTTAATTTATATTTGGAATGGTGATTAAAGATATAATTAACTCATGAGAAAATCAATTGAATTTGGTTTGAATTGAATGGAATTTGGCTATGTCCATGGGATTGGTTCATATGGCTGAAAGATCTGGTTTGATTGATATTTGGATTTGGTATGATTGTAGATCTCATTGTAGGTTTGATCTATACTAAATAATTGAGGAAATAAATGATTAATGAGAAAATCACTTGGGTTTGAGGTTTAGATTGGAGGAATTTGACTAAGTCCATGGATAGATCAAAGGACCTAGGTTGGCATTTGAATGAGGAAGTCAATTGAATTTGGATTTGATTTTGGTTGGTATGAATTGAATTTGATTGTGCAAAGAAGGTGGACATAGGTTGGGTTTAAGTCATGGGATGGGTAGATTATCTTAATGGGCATAGTTTAATTGGTTAACCTTCAAGTCTCTAGCTTAGGTTAAGTGTTCACCCAATTGCTTCTTATGACCAAAGAAATCTTAATATCTATAAGACCCCTAAGTCTAAGAAGAGAGATTGAATCCTCACTAAAAGTGAGGTCAAACTCAAATGGGTTAGGTTATTAGGTGAGCCAAATAGTTTAGTTTTCAAGTGCTTTGGATGTCATGTGGTTGGTTGACTACAATCAATTTGGATTTGAAGTTTGGGTTATGGTGGCCTAGGAGAGTCAAATAAACTAACTTGGACTAAATGGGTTTTTTAACCCATTGGGGATTAATTTTGCTTAATGTGTTTTTGATTGGGTTGGATTTGATGTCAAAATCAATTAGGTTTGATTTGGTTCAATTGGGGTGTATGGGTTGAAATGGTGGGGTCTACTAGTTTGATGGGCTTAAACCTAGGGTCTAATTATAAGTCTTGGATTTGGGTTTAGGTATCCACTTAGTTTGGAAGTGTTCTAAGACACTAGGTGATGAAACCTTAGTATCAGATAAAAAATCTAAGGTTAGTGATGCGTGTATCAACCTCACTAAAAGTGAGGTCAACACCATGAGAATGTTAGCTTATTATATGACAACTAAAAGAGTTTGAATGATGAAAATTTGATTTTATGAGATATCCAATTACATGTAAATCAAGATTAATTCTAAATAAATGAATTTTTAAGGACATACCAGTTGCCCCTATTTTGGATGTTAAAATTTTTATCATTCTTAAATACATCTTAAATTATCAAAGAATTCTTTGACATGAAATTACATTTCTTGTGAAATTATGGATGATCACCCATGGATATCGCATGTAGTTTATGGGTTGCTTAGAGTAAAATGCCATAATCTCAAAATTAGATATGCAAATTTTGTTTAGATAAAAACATCCAAATGTTGTCCTTGAAGTTGAAAAGGGTCTTAAGAGTGAGAGTATCAAAATCCGAGGTGGAGCTTAATGTGTCTTTATTGCCAATGGCAAAAATTATGTGTATGAAGCTACATGCCATTGGTACTTATAGACTTGTGTAGATGTGGCTTTGGGATTATAGTCATCCATGTGTGCATGCTAATGGTTCCCTGTGTGCACATTCATGCTCTAATGCATTTAAGTGTTTTAGAATCATCCGCTGGTGCTAGTGCACTCCATCATCAGACAAGCACCCATTCTTAACGTTATCCAATGGCAAGAAAATTCATTTTTTAATTTAATCAATTTTGGGAGTATTTTATTATGTTCCTTAAAGAAAATTCATGTATGCTTTCAATTATTTTCTTTAAAATTTTTATTATTTTAATTTTAAAATTTTTATTTTGCTTAAAAATTTTTACTTCTTCTCTTGCTTATGTGAATCTAAAAATATTATTTTTTATAAATGAAAGAAGATACATATTTATTCCCATAAGAATCAACTTTCTTCTATGATGGACAAGAAATTAACTAGCGGGAGTTATGGGACTTGCGATGAAATTTTTTTCGACAATAGGGCTCCAACCTTCTTCTGAAAAGAGGGTTGATTATTCTTGTTGCTCTAAGTGATCAAGACCTATTATTTCTATGGTGAAGCTTCAATTTTTTTTAAATGAAGGAAATAACTATCTTCATTTTGCAAACTGGGTCTACTTATGATTGAGCCCATATTTTTTATGTCTATGCTCTGGTTTTCCTTAAAAGAGGTGTTAACTATCCTCGTTAAATGGGCCAAGCATAAAAGTGATCGCGATGGATATTTTTTATGGCAAGGCTCTAATTTTATCTTAAAGAAAGAAATTAATAGTCCTCTTTAGATGGATCAAGTTTATAGGTGATTGAGGCCCATAATTTTTATGGCAAGGCTCTAATTGTTTTTACAAAATAGGTGTTAACTATCCTCATTAGATGGATTAGTCATAAAAGTGATCAAGGCCATAATTTTATAGGGCTCAATTTTTCCTTGAAATCATCAAAGCGAATGAGCTAAAAGGTGATCAAGATAGATAATTTCTATGGTGAGGCACTGGCTAATTTCCCTTATTGGATGGACCAAGATTGAAGGTGATTAAGATCTATAGTATCTACAATGATGCTCTAGTTATCCCTTGGAGAAAAGCATTAACTTTCATTATGAGATAGAACAAATTTGTAGATGATTAATTCCCGTTGTTTAGCGAGTCTCCAATTTTATCAAAATATTTATTATCTATCCTTTTAAATAGGATCGAACATAAAAGTGATTAAGTTCCATAATTTACACTACGAAACTCTAGTTATCCTTTGAATAATGCTTATTCTCATCAGATGGACTGGACTTGAGGTGATCAAGACCCATAGTTTCTACTAAAAGGCTTCAGTTATCCCTTTAAAGAGGCATTAATTATCATTATTAGATGGGATAGGCTTGAAGGTGATCAAGACCTATAGTTTCTATGACATGGCTCTAGTTATTCCTGCTAGAAAGGCATTAACTATCCTAATCAGATGAATCAAGTTTGCAAGTGATCAAGTTTCATAGTTTCTATGGTAAGGCTCTTATTTTTTTGTTAACTATTTTTATCATATGGTTTAGATTGGAAAGAGACAAAGACCTATAGTTTCTATGCTTACTCTCCAAATTTCTTTTAAAAATTGTGTCAATGATCCTCATCGAGTGAATTAAATTCCTAATTTAATGTTGGCAATGAGTGCCAATATTGGTAGTGTTATCAAGTATGGAAATTTGCTTCAATGCTACTATGATTATTGTTGATGCAAATATTTTATTCTTGTCCTTTTTATATGGATGATAAATGTATTCTTCTTCATATTTTGTATGTTTCTATTTGTTTCTTCATAATAATGTTTTTCATGATAATAATAGGATGTGGCTACTCATTCTCTTTAGGAGGGTCATGAATGGTTCTCCATAAGAACTCTATCTTCCTTGAGTCATTAATATGAGGTGCCACATATGGAAAACATTAGAGAAATTTTGGCCTATTTGAAATGGTTTGTAAGAGTGTGACTTAGAATTTTGCATAAAAGAGGCTAGTTAAGATAAATTAAAGATTGTAGACCATGGTTATCAGATTGCTTTTAGAGCATTACACAATGATGTTGATCTATGTGAAAAATGTTGAGATAAATGCACCAAAAAATGTTTGATCAATCTAAGGTTATTCATCAGAGTGTTACTTGATGATGTTGACTTGCATGAAGGGGTTGGGAAAAATCCATCAAGAATTTTTGACTTATTCGAGGTTGTTTGCCAAAGTATTGCATGATGACATTAATCGATATGAAAAATGTCAAAAAAATCCATCAAGGATTTTTGACCTATCTAAAGTTATTCTTTAGAGTATTACTTAATGACGTTAACCTACAAAAAAAAGTTGAAAGAAGTCCACCTAGAGAATTTGTGGTTAATCAAAGTATTACTTGATTATATTAACTATAAAAAAAGATTAAAAGAAATTCACTAAGAATTTTGACCTATCCTAAGTTGTTTATTAGAGTATTACTTGATCATATTAATATGTTTGAAGAGGCTAAAAGAGATTCACAAAATATTTTTTGACTTATCCAAAGTTATTTTCGAGTGTTACTCAATGATATTAACATATATGGAAGTGAATCGAAACTAGATTAGCTTGATTACACCTTGATTAGAATAAGGTGAATGTTATGCTTGTTTGCATCAAAGGAGAAAATTTGGTATATTTTTATACTTTTACTACTTCTCAAGATCACATTTGTGGCCATGTATAAGAAGTATAAGTCCAACTGGGTATTGTATATAAAATTTTGATCTTTCTGAAGAGTTTTTATGAGAATTTTTATATTTGCAGAAAGCTTTGAAAAAGATATTCATGAATTATGTCATCTTGAATGAAAAGATGTTGGATGAGGAGACTTTCTTGATGTCAACCAACACTAAAATGTTAATAAAAATATTCTCTTAAGGTTGTAGCTAAAGTTACTTAATTTTAGCTTGCTTTCTATAGAGTTGATGTAAAACTAGATGATTAAAGGAACAAACTTTATAATCATAACTACACTAGGATATCATCCTTTAAATATTGTAATCAAATTCTTCTCTTTTGACTTGGTTTTCATATGATTGGTAATCAAGCATATGGCGAAGAACTTTTCTTGTTACAACTATGCCTAGGACATTGATATGAATAACTTTTTTAGGTTATAGTAAAGGTTGCTACCTAGCTTAGTTGTTTCCCTTAGATGTCACCAAACTATTGCATTTGAGAACATTCATGAAAACAAAGAGATGTTGTTGACCCTCTTAGATTTGTATGAAGATCTAACACAGAGATAAAAGAGGAGTTATGGAAAATATAGGTATTTTTTACATGGAAAACCTAAATAGTTGACAAACCACGCTTGGCATAGTCAAAATAATTCATATAATATTTATTGTCTATTAGAAAAGCTTTCCTTCCTCATAACTAGGGAAGGTGTTGATACAATATAATAGATATAAATTGTAAAGAATAGACTCCATGATGTGAGTTAGCTGGGTGCATTGAACTTATAGGTAATGGCGTGTGTCAGCAAAGTGCATTGACCTTACAAGATGATGAGTTGTGTCAACAACATGCATATATCTTATAAGTGGAGGAATGCATTGACTTTGTTAGCAATGGTGAAGGTGATGGAATCAACAGATGATGGTGTAGCCTGATATTAATGATTAAGATAATATAGTCATGTGACCATCCAATGAAGGTAGAGAAATGATAGTTAGATAGCTGATGGTGATGGTCTGTTGATGATGATAGAGGTAACCTGGTGTTGGTAGTTTGGTTATAGTGGAAAAATGACAAACTAGTAAGGGTATCCAATAGTTATTTAATAAAAAAGATTATGCAATGGACTTGTGAAGGTGGTTGGGAGGTGGACTAATGATGATAGAAAGATGATGGTCTAATGACTATGGCAAAAGATAATGTAACAATAATGGATGATCGATAGTTCTTTGAAGATGGTTGGATGACATTTCGATGGTAATGGCTAGATGATAGCTCGATTATTGTGGTTGGTCAACATAGATAGTAGATTGATGTGGTGATTGGATGATGGTTCGATGGTGATTATGGGGAACAATCCAATGATATGGGCTAGAAGGTACTCCAATTATGGTGATTTGGTTGCATTGATGGTTGAAGGAAGGTTTGATGATGGTGTCAAGATTGTAGTCCAATAATGATATTTAGGCATTGACGATGACAAGAGTAGTGGTCCATGAAGGTAATCAGTGGTGGACCAATGAGGGTCGGGACAATAACAATAATGGTTGTATGATGGTTTGACGATGGTAGTCGAATGGTTGAGAGTTGATGGTGGTTGGGTGGCATGTTAACCTTATTTTTGGTTGAGGTCAAAATTCATCCTGATCCTAAAAATTAGGAGCTTCCTAATTAGGCACTTTGTGCATTACAAATAGTAACGTAATCAAACCAAAATAAAAATATAATGACAAAGCAAAAATCAAACAAAAAATTAAAATCAAAGCTAAATCAAACTCAAAGCCAAACACTTTAAGATAAGAGCTCAGGTCAGCCTAGTAAAACCCATAAAGACCTAACCTAACCCAATTAGATTAGATGAACACAATCAAATCTAAACTTAATAAAATTCATTAGAAATTAAAAATAAACAAATATTAATTGAAATCTAAATTTAATTGAGCCTTAGCTAAGCTAATTAAATTGATTGACCTAATTAGCCCTATTAAGCACAATCTTACCTAAGTCTAAATAAAATCAAATTAAGTCAAAAGCACATAACCAATACATAAATACAAATGCACATAACATTGAATCCAGATAGGATATGAAGTGGTTGATCATGCCATTTGAATTGAGCCATTAAAGTTAAAAGTCAACCCAACAAAATTTAATCAAAATGAGCCATCCTAAAGGCTTGGAATCATCAAGGAAACATGTTTAAACATAAATCTAAATAAAATTGAACTTAATGAGAGTTCAAATGGGTTAATTGCGTTACTTAATCCAAATAGACCAAAATGAACTCTATTGGTACGAATTTAAATTGAAATGAAATTAAATCAATTAAACACTTTGAATCACTGAACACATAATTGGACATAATGTGACTTTCTTGTGGTCAAGTTCAACCAATTGGGACCCAATTTAACCCATTTAGGCCAAAGTTGGTCAATTTGGGTCAAATCCAAAATTGAACCCAAGTTAAACACAATCAATCATTCCTAAAAACTATAAATAATTCAATAAACTTAATTGAAACCCAAATAGATTCTAAATTGCCTAGTTGGGACACTTAACCCAATTTTACCCATTTAGATTAAATTGGGTAAAACATAGTTCAAACCTAAAATTCTTTCAAATTAATTGAAATTAATCAATCCAAATTATTCCAAATGGTTTCTCAAACTTAATCAAGGTATAAATAAATCTCAAGATGATCAATTCAACAATTTAACTTAATTTGACTCGCTTTGGTCAAAGTTAGTTGAATGGAGTTTAAAATAAATTAAATAAATTTGATTGACCATAAAAACTTTGAATGATCAAATAAAATAATTAGAACATAACTTCAACTCAAACAAGTCAATTGATGTTGACTCAACTCAAATTCATTTGAGCCAAATTGATCCAATTCAAGGTTGAACCCAAAATTAACCCGAATAAGATCATGCCAACCCAAAGACCATCCAAATTTTGATTGGAGAAGATGGAATCTCAATCTAAATAAAAATATGAATTAATTAAAGTCTAGAAAATAGAAATAAAAAATAGAGATAAAATAAAAATCCAAATGTAAAGAAACTTATCCTTTTTCCATTTCCATCATCTAGTAACCAAAGATGACTTTTGGCTATCTTATCTCTTCATCTTGGCATTAGATGAGATTGAAGCATGCTTACATAGTGAATCCAAGCCAATCGACCCTACCACAACACCTCCAAATCACCATTAATGGTGATTTTTGGCCACCATAAAAGGAGAAGAAGAGAGGGCCCAAAAGCTCTTCCTCTTGCATGAGACACATTCTTGAGCACCTAAGGAGAATAATCAACCTTTCCCCCTTATTTTCAAAAAAATAAAATAGAAGAGAGGTTAGTAGTTAGAACAATCTGAGAGAAGGAAAAAGGAGGAAAACCACATAAAAGCTCTATCTTGAGGCAAAAATCATAGTTGACATGAGAAATCCATTGAACACTAGCTTTTGTGAGGTATTTCCATAAATCTTTAGTAAGAACCTAGTCTTTGTTATTTTATGATGTAAAATCTAGCATTTCTTGGAGAAAATCATAGAGGATGATTGCTTTTGTTGTCTTTGAGCTTTGTAGTGTGAAAGGGGTCAAATTTCTAGTGTCAGTTGCTAGAATTCTGAAGCTTGGAGAGAACGGGTTCATTCCTCTCGCAAGTGCTGGGGAAGAAGGCTTCCTTGTCGTCCATCCCACTTGAATGGGATGGACGATTAAGAGACCTGCTAAAAATTTGATTTAAACCCATTGAGTAATTGAGTTTTTTATCTGCATCTCATCATGGATTAGTTAGTCTAGATCAAATTTGTTCCCCACTCAAAATGCCACCTCAAGGTCCATATGGACCAATGTGGGACCAACACACGTAAAGTAGTGGCCAATTAGCACTAAATAGTTTAAAATAGAAAATTCTAGATTTTCTAAATTTCAAAAATATTTAAAAAACCTAAAACTTTGGAATGTAATAAAATCTAAATACTCAACCAAAATTGAAAATAAGTAATTTATGGATTTATCTTTCTAGATGAATCCAAATCCACAAATTTTGTTTAATAATTTGGGATTGATTTTAGTTTAATTGAAATCAAATTTATTTAATCAAACCCAAAATATTAATTCAATTGAGATGAAATTTTTAGGGTTATAGTTTGTGTTAAGATCTACTTACTATTAAAATTTCAAGTCAAAATAATGAATGGATTAATAGTTATTAATTTTTAAAATTGAAATGGCTTTTTTAAAAAAAATAATTAATTAAAAATTAAAAAATTATGAAATATCACCAAAATAGCTCAAATCATCTAACTAACATCAAGGTATTCAAAAAAATATTTATGCCCTTTAGAACTCATTAAACACCAAAATCACATAATTAAGAATTAATTTAATTAGGATAAACTTCAATAAATTATAATAAATCAACCAATAACTCAAAAATACAAACAAAATTTCTCTAGATTTTTATTTTAGTGGGAAATAAAAGAAAAATAAAAGCGCTAATTAATACTTAGTATTGTAAGATTAATGAGGGTTTTATTAGAAATAATAAACCCTTAATTACTTTTAGGATATAAATCTGAGTAGGGTTAAACTTTTAGAAAATGGATTAATAATAAAACCAACTCATCATAAAAAATCTCAAATGAAATTGATCTCTAGAACATAAGTTATGAATTTTAAAGTTATTTAGGGTATTTTGAGAGAAATAAATAATTTAAAATTATCAAAATTATGAAATACTTAAAATTGGTCTAGAACCTTTTGATCAACATCAGATGGCTTAGGGTATATTTGGACAATCTGAGGCTTTTGAAAAAGTAGTTGTGAAGTTGTTATGGGGAAAAACTTTTTGAAAAGCTACTATATGTGTTACAAATATTTTTCTTTTTGAAAAATTCAAACAACAGCTTTCTGATATCCACAATATTCTAATAGCTTTGGTTCTCAAAAGTAGCTTTTCACCATAAAATTTTCTAAAAAAGCAAACAAAAAGTCGGTTGCCAAATGCAGCTATGATTGTTTTCTTGTTGTTTTTTAAAAAGCAAAGTAGCCAAAACACTATCCCAAACGCACCCTTAGAAGAAATTCTTAAGTCCTCTAAAGTTGTTAAAATACCAAGATTATACACCTGGGATTTGATAAGCCATTAAAATCAAAATTACATAAATTTATTGGGGTCAAAATTCAAAAACTCATAACAAATTAAATATTAAGCAAAAATTATAAGTGGCTCCTTTTTGGACTTGGCATTCAGAGAGAAATCCATTAAAATTAAAAACCCTAAAGTTTATTAAACATTTTAGAATAATTTAGCTTTTTAAAAGTGAGAATTCCAATTAATCCTAAAATTCAAGATTAATTGAAGCTTAATTGACTTAAAATAATTGTAGTAGACTTAATGCATCATTATTAATTTCATATAAAATTTTCAAGCCATTAGAGTTGTTCAATCAAAGTTATCAATTTATAACCAACTTAAAACAATTTTAACCAAATAAGAAATCCTAAAATTACAAAATTTGCAAAAAAATTCTTAATTAATTTGAAACACTTTCTTTAATAAGATAAATACTTAAATTAAATAATTAAACACTCTAAGCCCAACTGAAACACAAAATTATGAAATACAAATCTTAATTAATCTAACTTAATTAACTTCATTAAACAAAATATAAAAGAATTTTAATTAGCTTTAAGTAAATTGAATTTTCTACAAAACTTATAGGTAAATGATGTGTTAGATTCTCTTTAACTAATCCCTAGATTTAATTAAGCAAAATTAACTTAAATATCAACTTAAACTAATTAAACCTATACCTAAATCATTAGTTAAAGCTTAATTAAGTTAATCATCTGAAACCAAATCAAACATTAATTAAGTTTTAATTGATGATTAATTAATCAATCATCATCATTAATTAACATTGATTATAATCACATTAAACTAGATTAATTACAACAAAGCAATGATATTTAATTAAATTAAGTTCAATCATTTAATTAATTAACTTAAATCACCAATAAACCACTCAAACCTTAATTAGCTTAACTAAGATCAATCACAATCAATGCATAATCGAACCTTGAATAAACTAATATTATTTGATTTAATTAATCAATAATTGACCCTTAATTAAATGGATCACTTAATTAATATTTAATTAAGTTTAAAATGCAATAAAATTAATTATTACAAGTTTAAGTGCCCAATAATCATTTGATTAAGAAATTATTTAATTAAGATCAAGCTTACTTAATTATTAATCTAATCTTAATTGAATGACCAATTTAATCAAATCAATCATGATTAATCAAATGAATTGATCAATAATTCATGTTTAATTCAATTGATTAACAAATTAAGATAATCATCTAGTTAAGCTAGTAATAATAAATTTAAATAATCACTTAATAATGGATGAAATAATTGAACATTAAATAAGTTAATTACTTAATTAAGCCATAATCAACCAATACCTTAATCAAGTTAATTAATAATAAAATTAATATTAATTGAATTAATTAAATAGACTTAATAAAAATTAACTTCTAATTAAAAGAACCATTTAAACCAACCCTTAATCAAGCTAATAATGAAACTTCAAATTGAGTTAATTAATCATCTAACTAAGCCAAATTAACCTAAATAAGCCATGCCAAAAATAATCCTTAAGTCGAGCTTAACTTAAATTAAACACTTAATTAGGCTCATCATAAACATTCATCAAAAGTTTAATCAAATCAATCATAGTTAATTGAATGATTGATTAATGTTTAATTAATTTAAACCCTTTAGTCAAACTAATCACATAATTATGTTAAACATATTAAACTTAAATAATTTTTTTTAGTTAAGTCAATCAAACACTTAACACACTTAAACACAATTTAAATAAATTAATTTAAATAAAATAAATTAAGATAATAATTAATGCCCCAATAATTTAATTTAATTAATGATCATTCAATTAATCATTCATCACACTTTAATCAGGTTAATAAAAATAAATAATTAAATTAAGGCTAAACTTAACCCTCAATTGACCTTTAATTAGAGCATTCAATCATTTAACTAAGTTATCTTAAATGAAACACATTAAGAAAATTCTTAAATAAATTATTTATTAAATTAATCATTCAATTAAGCTATTAATAAAATTGAACATTTAACTAATCAAATAATCATTGTAAACCTTAATAATCTCTAATTTAGTTAAAAAAACTAAACATTAAACGTAATGTGATAAGTCAAATTAAATAAATTTGAACCTATCAAATTTATGCAAACATATAATTAATTACTCGACTATTTAAATTAAATTAATCAAATTTAATTAAATCATAGCCAATTCAATCGAACATATTCCAATGCAATCAAAGTAATTCTTTTAATCAAATGAACAAATCATTAAACTAAAGTCAATAAACCTAAAACACCATAAGAAAACTTAATCAAATAATGAGTCACAAAATTACTAAAATACTTTAAATAAGTTAATCAAATTATTAAATTAAATGAAACTTAATTAAACACACTCAAAAATAAATGAGATTAATAGCAAATCTAAGTCATATAATATAATGAAGATAAAATTGACCAACAATACAATTATTTGTTGAAAAATGAATATAATCATAATAAGAAAACACAAGGTATATTGTTTGGATGCCTAATGTCACAAGGTACGCGGTCCAAAGGATGTCTCAATGCCTTGAATCACTAGTTTAATAATAACACATACTTGTGAAAGTAAATATTATTAAAATAAATTTAATAAAAGAAAATTAAGATTTAATCAAAATCTATTTGGTTTTAGAGGATTAGATTTTATGGCACCTTTTCATCCTTGGATGAAAGGATTAATCTATTTGATTTAGAAAGTTAACTATAATGGGTTCCACCTCAATCAAAACAGATTCTCCTCTTCATTCTTTAAAACTTAAAATGAATTATAATATAAACATAAATTCAAATTGGAAATAAAACTTAATTTAATTAAATTTCTTAAAGTTAAAACTACCCAATGATGAATTAAATGATTCTTGAACTTAAGTCGAACCTAAACCTAAAGATGCTTAGATTAGTCATGCCACTACCCCTTTTCACAAGATTATTAGGTCACTAACCTAAGAATTAAGTTAGGCTAAATGATGTTGTGATTAGTTTTATTTATGGTGTACCATTTTTCTTAGATTGGCTAGATATTAAGATATTTTTTTAGACTAATGATGTTTTCAATGTATGAGGTATTTTAGTAAACATTTTAATGAAGGATCTGAAAGTATGATTGATTTTAGCAATCTTAATACCCTAAACAAAATAGAGAATTTCATTTTATCATCAGTATTAGTAAAAGTTAAAGTTAAAGAAGCTTTAAAGAAAATGAAATGTGGAAAAAGTAGGACATGATAATATTCCAATAGAAGTGTGGAAATGTTTAGGAGATCAAGGAATTTCTTGGCTTAAAAATATTTTTAATGTTATTTTAAAGTCTAAAAAGATGCTAGATCAGTGGAGAAAGAGTTTGTTGGTTCCATATTTAAGAATAAAGGTGATGCACATAGTGCAAATTATAGAGGAATTAAGTTAATGTGTCATACATTAAAATTATGGGAGAGAGTAATTGAGCATAGGTTATGATGTGATACAAAAGTTTCTCACAATTAATTTGGTTTCATGCCAAGTAGATCTACTATGGATGATATACATTTGTTAAGAGGTTTGATGGAGAAGCATAGAGAAAGGAGGATCTACATATGATATTTATTGATTTAGAAAGCTTATGATAAAGTTTCAAGAGATGTTCTTTGGAGAGTTCTAGAATAGAAAGGAGTTAATATTGGTTATATTCAAGTCATTAAGGATATGTATACTAGAGCATTTTGTGTAAAACATAGGAGGATTGACAAAATATTTTCCTATTTAGTTGGATTACATCAAGGATCAACTTTAAGCCCTTATCCTTTTACTTTAGTTATGGATGTTCTTACTAGGCATTTGAAGGAAGATGTACCTTGGTGTATGCTTTCTGCTAATGGCTTTCTTCTTGTTGATAAGACTAGAGAGGGAGTCCAAGAGACACTTGAATTATGGAGGTCAACTTTAGAGTCTAAAGGTTTTCATTTAAGTAGATCTAAAACTGAATATACGGAGTGTAATTTTAGTTGTAGAAGTTATAGTGGTAGTGTTGTGACATTAGGTGAACAAGTCATTAAAAGAGTGAGCGATTTAGATATTTAAGGTCTATTGTTCAAAATGATGGTGAAATAGATGGAGATGTTATTAGTAGAATTCAAGTTGGATGGTTGAAGTGGAGAAATGCATCGGCCTGTGTGATAGAAAAGTTCCACTCAAACTTAAGGAAAATTTTATAAGATGGTGGTAAGACCTACAATGACTTATGGTAGAATGTTGGCCAATAAAAGAGAACATAAGACTAAGTTAAGTGTTATAGAGAGATGAGGATGCTTAGGTGGATGAGTGGCTTTACTCTTTGAGATAGAATGCAAAATGAGTATGTTCAGGAAAAAGTTGGAGAAACTCTAGTGGTAGATAAGATTAGAGAGAGTCTCCTTAGATGGTTTGGCCACATAAAGCATCGGCCGATGACCTGGTTAGAAGAGTAGATGCATTAGATTTGCCTTATGTTAAGAAAGGTAGAGGTAGGTAAACCTAAAACAACTTAGTGAAGATGTATAAAAAATGACCTTAGTATACTTGAATTAAACGAGAATTTGACACATAATGGAGAGATGAAGGATTCATGTATAACAACCCCAAGTGGGATTAAGGTTTGTTTTTTTTTGTTGTTTGTGTTTTTTCAATAGAGCTATGCATGAGGGATTACTATAATAATATAATTTATAAATGTTACTTTGCTTGCGTGTATTGTTAAAAGCCTCTTGGTATAGCCCATTAGGATGGGTGGGATGGTAAGCATTAGTAATAGACCTATATGTTTTATATATAATTACTAGTTTATTATTTGCTTTTTCAAACATATATTTTGTAGGGCTTAACATTTTATTTTAAAATTTTAAAATATAATGTGATCATAGAATTATGTTAGGATCTAAAGGTTTTAGGATTACCTAGAGCTAACTGCACAAGTTGGTGGCCCCCAATGGAGCTTGAGGAGATCCCTGAAAAAGGAGACAATCCACCATATATCAAAACTTTTAGTTCTATTATAGGTTTTATATTGGCAGAGCTCGATTGCCTAGTTTCTTTTTTTTCGTGTATAAGTATACATACCTATTATTTAATTAAATGTTTTTGGTGTAATTTATTTTGGGTTACACAATAGAACTACATATTTTTCATAGAATTTTTTCTATGATTCTATTCTAATGTAAAAATTTTGTTTATGAATAAAATTAATTTTCTACCTAACTTATTTAAATAACTCAAAATTTTACTTAATTAAAGCCTTAGGTATAAATATTAAAATCAATTAGAAACCATTAGAACTTATAAACTATACTTGCATATTTCTCCATCTTTCTTAAATTGGAACCTCTCCCATTACTCATATTTATGTGGATGACCACCATTCTAGGAAAGTCTACCTTCTCTTTTGATTTAGCCCACAAAGATTAGTCGAGCTTCAGCTTGTGTCAAAAGTACTTTTAGACATAAGGTGTGAAGCATCCTATTTCTCTTTTGTTATGGAAC
Source organism: Cymbidium sinense (assembly GCA_021442155.1). Lineage (NCBI taxonomy): Eukaryota > Viridiplantae > Streptophyta > Magnoliopsida > Asparagales > Orchidaceae > Cymbidium > Cymbidium sinense. Next base: position 114,828,671 of record CM038217.1, read on the forward strand.
AAAGTTTTCGCCACTTAGATTTTTTTCCAGTCTTGTGCTACTAGAATATATGCCATAACATTCAATTAAAATGTCAACTTATGACAAAAATAAATCTTTCTTTTAATGACATAAAGCCCAATCATAGAATAGGTTGAAGTGTCTACTAGGCCTCTCAATATCAATGCACTTCTTTCTTCTTCCTATTTGGAATCTGAAAAGAATTGTTCCTTTTAATCTATCCCATTTTACTTTCATATTTACAATTTCTAAAATCAACCTTGAAATCCATAGATATAAAAGCTAATTTCTTTAATTTAGAGTTTTCTTATGATAATTTTACTCTCTTAGGATGTAATTAACTACAGGCGCTTGCCATTATAGGAATTGAGAACATGATATAAAATAAACTCTGTCCTACTTCATCCATGTTGTTCAAGGGATGCAACTCTAGAATATGCAAATGCATCAGCTTTAGGAGTCCCTTTTAAGTGGTTGAATCCATTATAAGAAGATATTCTATTCCTTGAGATGGTATATTATTTCTTTAATGACATATTTAATTTCTAAAATAAGAACCCCTAATATTTGTGTTGTGTTCCAAATAACAACTCTATATGGAGTTTTTGATAGGTGTTGGGTGGTGGCATGATGATGGTGCCTTTACGGTGGCATGATGATGGTGGCCGTGGTCTTCCATTGGTGGCCCCGGTGCTTTAGGATTCTTCAAGTTTTAATGTTCCCTCTTTCTCTAACTTTGGTCCCATCATGAGAAGAATGAGGGCCAAATTATAAATTTTGGGAGAAGCATTACCCATTAATATGAGTAAAATTTGAGTCACTCCATCGGATGGCTCAAAATAATTTCATTAATTATGAGATGTATTTTTTGATATTTTTCATAAATGATGTTATAATTATGAGATCTTGCATTTTGTCTAAGCCCTCGTTTGACTATAAGTATGTCATTTTGAAAGCTATTTATAGACCTAAATAATCTACCAAAGTTTTCATTTATGTTTTCTTAATGAGCTCATCTAGACTTGGATCAAGATGCTTTTGGTCATCAAATTTGCACCATTGAGACAAAAGAGAGTTTGAATGACTAAAATTTTGATTTTAGGAGGTATCTAATCACACATGCATCAAGATTCATGCTTGAAGAGATGAATTTTTTAATAACATATCAATAATAAAAATAATAATTATAATAGTAATAATAATAATTATTATTATTATTATAATAATAATAATAATAATAATAATAATAATAATAATAATAATAATAATAATAATAATAATAATAATAATAATAATAATATAATATAAACAACAACAACAACAACAACAACAACAACAATAACAACAATAATAATAATTATTATTATTATTATTAATGTAGGTGGAGGCTAAAAAATTACTTCAACTAAAATTTAAATATATTTTTATTTAGTTTTGATTTTAAAATAAATGATTAGATCTTCTATATGACTAAATTTATGTACTCCAAAATGAATGATTTATTTGATAACTAAATTTCTTTGTCAACATTATTATTTATCATGTTGTATCTTGTGTTTATCTAAATAAATGAAAAATATTTTGAATGTGGACATAAGAATTGAACAAAAATTGGTTTGAATTAATAAATTTAAAGTTGACTCATTTTCATTCAATTCTAACAAGGCTAGGTTCAAAAAATGATTAAAATAAACAAACTTATGCATTACATAACATGGAGTTAACCCAATGTGAGTTTACCATTTCTCTTTTAGGGGCTAATGATGCCATAAAATTTTGCCTTCTCCTCATTATTTCAAGGAGATTCCCTTAAGATGATACTCAAAGCTTCATCTAAGAAACATGATTTCATTTAAGAAACATAATTTACGTTTCCATCTCAAAGCTTATCCCAAAATTATAAATGCATGGCCCCAACTAAATTATATAGACATATATATATATATATATATATATATAATAGATATACTAAAGCTTATTTAAGAAACATAATACGTTTCCATCTCAAAGCTTATATATATGTATATATATATATATATATATATATATATATAACAATTAAAACATTATGATAAATTATTACTTCAAAAGCCACATGGTCGATTGGTAGTACTTAATGCTAGTAATTATTAGGAATATTTTCATATAAGGCATTCATGAAAGCCCATTTTTTCATGCTCTTTAATTCAAAAGTCACATTTTCACAAGTTAATTATATCAAGATGTTTGATTAAACAACTTCCTATAACCTCTTTAAGAGATTTTAAGAGGGATAACCCTTTTGCTTGAGATTTTTAATCAACACAGCCATCATTGAGGTATCTAGACCTTGTCGACTCTACTTATTTGCTAATAGAGGATCATGCTTAGGATTTAAATTTTAAAATTTAGATTTGAGATGATCTAATATTGACATATTGAAGAGTTTAACAATAGTGATCCCTCTAGTTAAAACTTAAGATCAACATGACCATCAACAGGGTGGTTAAAACTCTAGTTATTTACTAACAAAGGATTGAGTCTATGATTAGAAAGAGGAGATGACACCCAAGAGTGGGAGGGTGAATTGGGTATTTTAAGAAAAATTTTAAGTTAAAACTTAATTTTTAATTTTTATAGAAAATTTATTGAAAAAGAGATCTCGCAATTATTATATCCAATAAAAAAAATAGAGCAAAAACTTAAATGTAGGAAAAATAAAGAGATAAGGAGCATAGATATTTTAAGTAGTTCAGTCAAACCCTAAAAGCTAACATATGTTCACACCCAGAAGCCACACTAGGAATTCACTAAATCAAATAAGATTATAAAAAATTCTTGTACTCCAACATCAGTGAGTACAACACCAAAACAACATACTTTCTTACATTAGTGCAATCCTAACAACATACTTTCTCACACGATAAACAACCTTAACAACAAGATACAATAAAAAATACAAGGATGAAATTTTACCTCACAAATTTTAAAATTTTGCTCACAAACTGAACTTAGCAATAATAAGATAAATGAAAGATAGCTCACAATATATATTTTAATATTTTAATTTAAAATATACAATGATATATAATTTTAGAAAAACATGGTGCATGGAACTTTAAGAAAATCAATCTTTGAAAATACTTTGCACAAAGTGAATTTAAAGAGGCTTGAAGATGATAACTTTAAAAAGAAACAAGTATGAAATCCATAAGAATGTAATTTCCCAAATTAAAACATAAATACATAACATAAAATATTAAAATCAATTGAAAGATGAATGAAAGGACTTTAGAAAAGCTTTAGCAATGTTAACAAGAATTCTTTTCTATCAACATAAATAGTCAAAAATATGAATCACAACTTATTAAACAAATTAAAATAATATTACTTAAGTCACTTTCATGAATTGTAGTGTAAGCACAAGACTTGAGTGAATGTTCTCAAAAGCCTGAAGTCTGCTTGAAAAAGAAGAAGATCTCCCACTGAGCATGGTTGAAGATGAGAGTAAGAGAGGAGAGGGAGTAGCCTTAAATACTTGATGCAAAGAGCTCACACTTGAATAATTTTGGAATGAGGGTGGTCAGACAAGAGAGGTTTCCTTGAACACTTAAAGCAAAGAGATTATGCTTAAATAATTTTGGATTGAGGGTCAGACAAGAAAGGTTACCTTGAACACTTGAAGCAAAGAGATTACACAATAAAAAATTTGGAATAAGGGTCAGGCAAGAGGGTCTTTTTTGCAAGTAAGAGTTATGTCAGAAAAGCACTTCATTAAATAGAAATGAGCTATGCTAGGATCGAGTCAAGAGAAAAAAATAGGAAAAAATGAGTGGAAAAATAAATACAAAAAAAAATAATTTTTGAAATTCAAAGCTTATTTAATTTAAATTTTAATTAAGTAAAATTAAATTTGATGTGCAGACATGTGTAGGGAAGTGGATTCAATGCTTTTCACATAATTAAATAATCTTAATTTGTGAAGACATTAATTAAGGAGAGGATTTGAATTAATTTAAAAATAAAATAAATTTAATAATCACTAATGCATAGGATGACCGAAGCTTTTAAATAGGAATCAATCAAGAGTTAATGCGTGATATGATGGATTTAATTTAATCTATCAGTTAAGGAATAATAAAGGAAAGCCATTTGAATTAAATCAAATAAATCATAAGAAGGGTCAACCAAGAAGTTTCCATATATGGATTACATCTCTTAATGAAAATAAAATTATTTACAATCAAGAGAGATTAAATATAAATTTTAAAAATGATTTATATTTATAAAATAGTAAATAATTTTATTTTAAATAAATAGTAAAATGATTTATTAAAATGGTTTTATTAATAATTAATAAAATCAAATCTTGATTAATTAAATCATAGATTAAGTGTTTAAAAAAAATTTAAAATTATGGCTAACCAAACATGTGTAAAAACCATAAGAACTTAACTAAATTTCTTAATAATTAAATTAATCATAGCCAATTAAATTTTCATTTCATCATTGCAAATTTACTTTCCATTCATAAATAATTATATTAATTATATTAAATAAAATATAAAATTAATTATAATAAAATATTTATTTAATTCATAAAATACACTTAATTATCTTTTCACTAACCAAACTAATTCATAAATTTGGATGAAGATCAAAATGATATCCTTCAAAGTCAAATTAAAATCAATAAGAATAATCAAACTTTGGTTTACTTTAAATGATTATTTAGTATGATTGTTAAATTAATTTAATTGAATGAATCATATGTTTGTATTTGATTATCCTTATCCAATCATACTAAATTTTGTATGTCATTTAATTTCATCTAAGACATTTTAAAAAAAGAATTAAAAGTAAAGTATAATTAATTAAGATCATTTGATTTTAAAAAATTAAATTAAATGAAATTAATTCAAATAAATTCAAATTAAGTTAATTAAAACAATTATAGGCCAACCACCATGCCAAAATAAAATAATGCAATTTTGAGAACAATTTAAGTCAATAATAATCCAAAAAAAATCATTAAATAAAACAATAATATAATAATAAATTAAATAAATTTTTTCATACCAAAATCATTAAAAATTCAACCTACCATGAAATATTATGAAAATCAAATGAAAATAATTAATATGAGAAAGAAGTAGAATAATAGAGAGCAAAAGGATAACTTGGATAATAAATAGAAAACTATGCCACATGCAAAAATAAATAGGTACAAATTTCTTCAAGAATGGAACTTAATTAATGTAGTAATGAATAAACTATAATCAATTTTAGATGTAATGGATAATACTTAAATCAAAGAAAGTGATCAAATTTTTTTGAAAATGTTAATTTCATAAAAATTGTAAAATAATACAAATTAAGTATGTAAAAATATTTTAAAAATCAAAATAAATGAGATAAAAATATTTTAGCAATTATTTTCATTTTGTTTTCTTTTATTTATCTTATTATTTAATCCCTAAAAAATTCCAAACAACCCTAGTTTGAGTTAATATGACTTGCTTGATTTGATTGACTAAGATGAACATAATGAATTTTCGAAAATACTTGAAATAAATGAATAATATTATCCAATCATGTGTTTGCATCATTAAAATCAAATAATTATATCATGGGACTCAAGGAGTCATAAATTTTAAGAACTTAGATTTGAGATGATTAATCATTGGCACTTTAGAAATTTTAATAATGATGACCCCATTGATTTTTTTTTCATAAAAGTATGGATTTCATTAAAAAGTGTTGTTTCAATGTTATCCTCTAATGTAAGGTAAGTTGAGTTTGTCACTAAACATAAGTGGTTTCATGCTATTAAGAGCACAAAAGAAGATGGATGCAACTATAATACCTCACTAATCCTAGCTAGATGGTCAGTTGCTCAATTTCCTTCATGGAAGATATGAGAAAACTTGACATATGTGTGTGAGCATGGCTTCAAAATAGAATCAAATATGTAAACCAGGTTCCATGGAGATTCAAAAATTCTATTGACGATGTTGTGAAGGCAAATGGAATCAGTTTCTGTCCATATATGATTGGGGAAAGCTTGAGAGATTTTCATTGCATAATGTAGGTCATCTACTTTGGCATATAAGGAGTTTACTAATTTGCATGGTTTGTGGAAGGTGCATATCATGTGCCATTCTAGTCCCTGATAATTCTTTCCAAGCCTATAGTATTACCTTTAATGTTAAAGGAACCATACATGTTGATCTTGAGCCAAGGAGGTTTTGGTTTAATCCCGAAGACCAGTTTAGTAGAACCTTAATTAAAATGAAAATGTGGGTTGTTTCCATTATTTTCTCAATGCATGCTTCAATAAAATAAATCTCTCTAAATTTGAGTGAGAATTTGATGGACAATGGCTTCAATACATCTTGAGTAGTTATTGTAGTTTGCTTCATTTCTATCCAGCCAAATATGCAAAAAAAAAAATTAAAATTAGGATGATCCTTAAATAGACTTTATGATGTTTGTGGTTGCTCCTACTTGTCCATGAGAGGAACAAATCCTTGATGCTACTAGATTGGAAGATTAAATTTAGTAGCCAAAAATGAGATTACTGCCTCTCCCATTAAACTCTGGCTTTATGGAAATGCAAGAATAGGTGCTCAACCAAATCCTCATCATTACAAAATTGAAATTTTGTACCTAGATGTACCTCTTTATTTTTAGGTGTTCCTCTACTAGTAAAGCATTGTTAAAGATCTCCAGCATGGGAATGAAGTGACATATTTTTAGGAACTATGCCAAATGAGCTTTCTCCATGAATTGGAAGTTAAAGGTGATGTAGCTTTGTGTAGCATACTTATGAGAAATTCCCCCTTCCACACCCCCCCTCTCAATGTGATGTGTAATTTATCCCTTTTGGTAGTGTTGAAGGGAATGTGGACAATTTCAACAACAATATCCTCAGGTAGTACCTGTAATATCTCATCACTATTCAAGGTGGTATTGCTAGCCAACTTGATGAAAAATCCTTTAACCATATGCTGGTAAATGCCTAATGGTTCCTCTTTAAACCAAATTTCATGCTAGAAGTTGATGCTTCCTTCCCCCAATTAGCCATCTTATAAATTTCAATAGTATCAACAACTTTAGTAGCTTCTTCCATAGGGAGTCTGATATTTGTTGGATCTCCATTAGATTATTTTATTGCAGTATTTTGTGATCCTAAACTTGGCCCATAAGGTAGTGTCTTATCTATGTTTTATCCATTGTTTCAAGGAGTTGCAATGAATGTTGTCTTATAAGGATTTAAATCTAAGGCCTCCATTGTCTCTATGCTTGCATGCCCTCCAACTTTTCCAATGATATCCTTCTCCATTACCTTTCTAAAAGTATGTAATTAAAGTATATTCAATTCTTTTTTAGATTCCCATAGGTATATTGACCTTCTAGAGAATGTATAGAAGGAGGGAACTCAATATACTTTGAATTAGAGATATTATGCCCCCGTAAGAAAGTAGATTGTTATCCCTTGAAAGTATTCTATTTTGGATTTTAGTGATTATTTCATTGAAGTAAACTATCTTGTCTTATAGTGTATATGGTGTTGTTGATATCTAATGGGGAATTTGGTTGCTTTAAGGCCAATGTATTCCTATATCCAGCTTTCTTCCATTCTATTGACCTTATTGCTAATATATAAATGAAAGTTTTCTCTATTAATCTTTACTTTTGAGTGCTCCTCAAAAATCTTGATGGTATTGTAGACTTTCCTTATAGATTTCTTTGCCCTCATTACAAAATATGAGAATGTCATCAACAAACATTAGATGAGAATAGGGATGACTCTGCTAGTGTGATATTAAGTGGATGGAGTGACACTTATCATGTTGTTCAATATTTTGGAGAAGTAATCCATTATAATGATGAATATGGTGGGCGACAAATCATATCCTTACTTTGGTCTCCTTGTGTATTTGAAGAAGCTTGCCTTGGTACCATTGATTAGAATTGAATAGAAGTTATTTGTGTTGGTTTTAATAATAAGATTGATTGACCCACCAATGAAACCTTTGGCATGTGAAACCTGTTCAATGAATTTCCATTGAATTGTATCAAAGGCTTTATGGATGTCTAGCTTGATTCCTAGGTTATGGCTCTTATATTTGGCATTGAGATCCTTGAGAAGTTCTTGGACAAGCAAGGTGTTTTCACTAATGTTCCTCCTCTTGATGAAAGCACTTTTATTGAGAGAGATAATGTTTGGAAATAATGGTTGCAACCTCAAAGATATAATTTTGCCTACAATATTGTTAATAGTTCTAGTAATGCTTATGGGTCGATACATATCCATTTGTATGGAAACTTTTGTTTAGAAATAAGGATGATGGTGAAAGAGAAAAATTTTAACATAAAACTACCTTTGAAGAATTCTTGAATAGCTTGGGTTACCTCATTTTAAAAAATATTCCATGATGCTTGGTAAATTTATTAATTAGATTCATATGAATGCTAATACATCATCATTAGGAATAAGCCAATCTTTAATATGGAAAGAAGATGTGATGCTAGGTGTCAATAGTTGTTTATAAAATTAAATACCATATGCTTGTTTCTAAAACAACTCTAATAGCAATTTATTTTGAATAGACTTGATTCTAGAAATTGAGACTTGTTCTTTTCTTTTCTTTATCAATGCCAGACCTTTTCTATAATATTTTTAGGCCCAAAGTAATTCTTCCATCTTGAGCTTTTAGTTTAAATCTTCTAATGCTTATGTGAGGTCTTCATTAGATTTTTCACTATATTTAGATATCAATTGCTCCTCTAACAATCTAATTTCTTATGCTTGGCCATTGTGAGATTTAAGAAGCATTCTCTATTTTATCTTCTAAGCAATTGATGCCTTCTTATGTGTATAAAGTTTACACCAACCTCTCAGCCTCTTCTAAATTCTAACACTCCTTAGCAAAGCTAAGTAGTCCTTATGGAGAGACTACATATTATAAAATTTGAAATATAAAGTTTTGGTGGGTTGAGTCCTTGTAACCTAAATGAGTAAAGGAGAATGGTTAGAAGTAGCTCTTGATAAGTGGTGAGTGAAGTATTCTACATTTGTAGTTTCCATAAAGCATTAATAAGCACTCTATCGAAATGTTCAAGAGTTCTTCCTCTCCTCCATGTGAATTTGTTACCTATTTAACTTGCATCAAATAAATTTGCTTGAAGGATTTGATCCACAAATTTATCAACTAGTCTTGGGTTAGGTGGTTGTCTTCCACTCTTTTCCTTGGTTTATGTTATCATATTGGTGTCTCCTCCAACAAGCCATAGTGAGTTGATTAAGCTCCTAATCCAAATTTTATTGATCGAGATGATGTAGATGCCAAGCATCTTATATATTTTCTTTAAACTTGATGGTTGCGGATTGAGAATCATGGGTTCTAGAAACCAATGATACCAAGCTTATATGTATTATTGAGTATGTTTGGTCTAGCTTTCAATTGGGATTTAGAAATATCCCTTACATTCCAAATTAGAAAATTCATCAGGGTGGTTTAGATAAGGATTTGCTGCCAAGAGTTGGTAGATTATCATTACTTATTAGATTTTATTAATTTGGCAGGATGCTCCTTAAGTAATCCCTTAAGTTCCCTTGCTTCTCTAGCTCTCATAACTTGAACCCACCCTTCATTTATTTTGGATTTTAGTTCAAGAAAGTGTTATCTGCTATAATGTTTGCATGGAGTAGTTCATTTAGTATGATCCATTAGATTTTCCCTTTAGTTGCTTCTTTGTAATTTTAGGAGAAAGCACTTGGCTTGAGTTTGTTGATTATCATTTTGTAATTATTGTATAGATTGGTGGATTTCATTTATAGTTGAATCATCAAATTGTTTGTTACTGTAGTTATTATTTTTGCTGTAAAAGTTGTATATAGTATTAGGATTCTTGCTACTGTTGTTGTGTAATTTGGTGGACCATATTAAGAGTTGAATCTCCATAGGTTGTGGTTTCAGTTTTGGCTTGACTAGTGATACCATTATGAGGTTGAGTTATGGGAGTAGTGTGTGTGTGTGTGTTTTAATAGAGGTTATGTTCATTGTTCTATCTAATGTTTGTTAATATGATTTAAATCTATTGTAAACATCATTATCATTAAGGTATTAGCTAAACATAGCTATTCGATAGTCATATGATAAAAACATCTTATCAAAGATTCTATCAAAGAGAAAATGTTATGATAATATTAATGGGCTTATCTCATAATTACATGATGGAATTAGCTCTTTAAAGATTCTCTCAAAGGGTTAATACTATAACAATATTAATAGATTTTTTTATCTAGACCCAATCCAAAGACCAAAAAAAAAACATTAGATAATCTATATTATTTTATATTCAAACACAACATCCTCATATACTAGCTATACAAATTTAGCACGTGTCATGGCCCATGTGGGTTATTGGGTTTGATTGATAAATTAGAATTTAAATATCTTTACAAGATTTCGAAATGTTCATGCACATTTCAAAGCAAGTTGAAACTTATGAATGATTAGTTTTAATTTATGCAACATCCTCAAACACTAAATCTAGATAATTAACACATTTCATATATGGGTTATTTGGGTTTGATAGATAAATTTAAATTTAAAAATCTATATAAAATTTTAATATGTTTATGCACATTTTGAAGTGAGATAAAACTTAAGTTTGTTTAATTTTAACATGTGATAATTAACACATGTGTAGAGAGGTGTATTAGATTGATTATAGTTTATTTTAGTTTTTTCCTGTTGAAATTTAATTTACCATTTATAAGAAGAAAAACCTCACTATTTTCCAACCTTATTTACATACATCAACAAGAAAATTGAAGTGTTTTAAAATACTATTTGAAATGATGTCCCCTCCTAATGTAGTTTTGATTTTTCAATAAGAGATGCTTACTAAAGATTTGTCGATGCTTTTACTTATCATTATGGAGAGATCATTATGCAAAGTTTAATTGAGGGACATAGGTGTCATTTGGGTTTCCAACATTAATGTAAGGAATTCCACCAGTACAACCTAATGATACTTGATGCAATAAGCTCGAGCTTAAAAGTACGTCGAGATATGTACATTTTTTTATTATTTAAATTCTTGTACAAATTTTAGAGTGTTTGAGCTACACATAGTATCACTTCATAATGCATGCAAAGTTTTAATTAAATACTTAATTAATGTCTTAAAAATACTTTTATTAGGAATGTATATTTGATGGAATATTAATTTAATTAGGAATAATTTTTAAACTCGAGTGATCTTCATATTTAATCAAAAATTTAAAAATCCCTATAGATATTTATTTTCAAGTAGCTCACATGAATCACACTTTAAATTTTATGATAACTTCTTCATGTTGGTGCATATGAATGAGTTATAGGTTCAATGATAGACTTTATTAATCAAGTATAATCCTATATTTTTTATTATTAATGAGTGGTGATTTTTATTTTTATATGGCTTAAATTACTTAGAAGCCATGACAAATCATCTTTCATTAACAATAAATAAAGGGTCAGGTTCAATTCATTTTATTCAAATTTGTTCAATTCTCTGAGTGTTCTAAAGCTTCTAGTGCAAGGAGGTCATGATCATCACTTAGGAGAGAGTTTTCAATTCAATTTTGACTACACTATAAGTTCATTTAAGTTTGAGTCTTCCTCTTGAATTAATTTTTATGTTAATATTGATGCAGCACATCAAGGAAGATATTAAGAAAGATGACCTATTACAAGATCCCAATCAAAAGAATAAGGCTATTTAGACCTTTTATATGTATTTTATGTGTTATAATTTTTATTAGGTGATGTGTTTTATCATGTTTAAGTATTCTATTTATATTGTGGTTTTAATCATGTAATTTATGTTTTAAACATGTAGTCGTGGGTGCCTTGTTTGGTCTTCTAGTGCCATGGCACTATGTTTGTTATATTTTATGGTTAGAGATAGAGAGTATGTGCCTTGGTACTAGTTCTAGTGCTTACACCATGTTCCATTTGGTTCAACTTTTAGATGGTTTTGATCCCAAGAGAGTTATTCAAAAAAACACACCCTTGAGTGTCTAGTCAAGAAAACCATCATATTTCTTTCTTTAGTAAAAAATTGAATGACACTAAATGAAGATATTGTACATATTTCTTTCTTTTACACAAGGATTTTATTTTGAATAAGGTTCATCATGCTCTAAAATTTATCAACATGTAAAAGAACCCAAACTATTAAGCACGAATCCAAACTCTTAACTTTTAAAAGCTCCTTTGTCATTTTTGATAGTTATCTTCATAATGGAAAGAAGTTATGAATCCCTATAACATCCATGAACAAGAAAATTTTAGTAAATCAAAGACCAAAAAAATTTGGTTGCAAAAGATTTTACTAGTCATCTCAAAGAAGAGATGTTGAACATATTATTGATATAATATATCATCAAGTCAAAGCTACAAAACAAAAGGTAGGATATTACTCATCTTTACCTACTCCTTCTCAACTTTGGGAATATATATCCATGGATTTAATTTTAGGTTTTCTGAGGACACCTAAAGGATGTAAAAATAATATTATGGTTATGAATAGATTTCTAAGATGACACACTATTTACCTTGCTCAAAATCAAATGATGCATCATATATATTGGGGTTGTTATAAAGAGGTTGTAAAGTTACATAGAGTTCATCTATCATAGTGTCTGATAGAGATGATAAAATTGTATCATATTTTTGGAAGACCCTATGAAAGCTAATGGGTATGTGATTGAAATTCTCGTGTGCATTTCACCCACAAATTGATGGACAAATAGAAGTAGTCAATAGAACTTTCAGAAACTTATTAAGATGTTTGGTTGGGAAGAACTTAGAAAATTGGTATTTAACATTGTCAACATCTAAAGTTGCTTACAATAGTAATAGTTCTCAACCCATAACAATTTGAAATAGTTTATGGGTATATTCTTAAGATGTCTATTGATCTAACTAGCACACCTACTCATGCATTTTTTTATTCAAAATATATATATTTGCATAATTTTCTTAGCCTCATGAAAACATAAAAGATAATTTGAAACATAATATTGTAACTATGCTTAAAAAATAAAATAAAATTTGTAAGGAATATAAGAAAGTGATTATATATTAGTATGCATCTACCTTGAGAGATTTCTTTCTACCAAATATTAAAAGTTACAAGTGAGAGAATGTGAGCCATTTAAAGTTATTAGGATACTTGGTACTAATGTTTATATTTTTAATATCCCTCACATGTTTATTAGCTTCTTTTTATGTGGAAGATCTAATATCTTTTAAAAGAGTCACCTAACCTCCAAATTTGTAGGATGCTACTTTATAAGAGAAGATAAAAATTATTTGTAGGTATGTATCCATCTAATATTTTTTAAAGTGGAGAACATCATTATAGTTAAAACATCATCAAATAGTGGCACTGTTTTATGATTCCTAATTAGATGGAAAGACAATGAACCAAGTGAGGATACTTGCTTAACTTCATACAAGGTGTAGAGTCTTCCTCCCAAGCTTCTAGAAGACCTCCATGATTCTAACTCTTCAATGAAGAGTTCTTTAGCATCTAGGGGAATTGATGTAGCACAACAAGAAAGTAAGGAAGGAAGAAGACCTATAAGATCTTAATATAGAAACAAGGCTATTAAGACTTTTTATTTATATTTTTATGTTATAATTTGTATTAGGTAGAATGGTTTATCATGTTTAAGTGTTGTATTATGTAATACTTGAAATCATGTACTAACATGTGTAGGTGTTAGTTTGGCACCATGGCTCTATGTTTACTATATTTTATCTTTAGAGATAGAGAGGATAGTGCCTTTGCATTATTTTTCTAGCACCTAGGCTCTACATTCCATCTAGTTCAGTTTTAAGGAAATTTTCAAAATTGATTAGGGAGTTATTCTGAAGGAATACACCCTTTGGGTGTTTAGTAACTTATATAAAGTATTTTATCTATGGAATAAAAATGATTATTGTTATTTTGTGAAAATATTGGAGTGTAGAAACTCTTAGATTAGAGCTTAGTGGTTGGCTAACTAGGGAGATTGAGTGATCTCTCCTTGCAATCAACTTTAATGAATTAAATTACTTTATGCTTCTTACTTTGACTACATTGAATATCCTAGAGATTTCACTTTTAATTTTAATATTTATTCATTGCTTAATTTAAATCAAATTTATGTTTATTTTTAGTTCACTAATGCATTTATTAAGTCCTGTTCAAGTCTTGTATTAGTTTAGAGTTTGAAATTCTTTTGACAATCTACTAGTGTCATCCCCATATATGAGTACATCTGAAGTCAAGGCTACCCACCATGCCAAGAAAGGCATGCATATGATGTAATAAATCACAGCTATAATTATTAAAAATCTCACTAAATTAGGAAAGGAGTACATGGGGTATCTACACCAAAATTAATAATTTATAATTTCCTTATCATGCCAAGAAAATGATGATGAGAGATTACCAACTATGTCATGATCATCTCATACAAGCTTTCTTTGCCTTGCTAACAAAAACATGCACAAGTTCTAGTTGTCCCACCAAACATGTCACATTAGCAATTTTAAGATTTTGGTTTGGGGTATTTTATACCTTTTCACATTAATCAAGGCGATGATGAGATGCATGAATTTTGAAGAAGACAGATAAAATAATAGGGAGAATAGAAGTCCTTATGCTTAGTGAAAGAGATATAAAGTGTGGTTACCTACTGTCATCTGAGTAGAGGGGATAATAGACGGAGGAGATGTGCATGTTGGGAGCTCAAAGAATTGAGAGAGAGGGGAGTTTGGCTTTGGTGATGTGTAATATGGAAAAATGAGTAGGGGAGAAAAGAAATCAAAAGTCCTCAGTGAGGATGAACTATGAGATAAGAATGAAGAAGATTCAAAAAATAGCATGTCATTTTAGGAGATTATAAAGATAAGGAAATGAAAAAAAAATTTGGGCATGTGAAGGAGTGGGCTTAACTTGATTTGGGTGGTGGTGCCTGAGAGAATTATGTTGGATTAATTGATCATTTTTTTTAAAATACATGATAATTTTGATGAATTTTCTAGTGTGACTACCTCATGTTGACTTCAAGAGCCTCACCTTACATGAGATGGATTTTGATGATAACAAACACATGTTCAAATGCTACTAATCAAATTAAATTCAAATGTGCATGAAAATTATTCAATTCTAGATTCTTTAGTCATTTCATGATGCTAAAGCTATTGGTCTTGAATTGGGTGGAAATTTTTCTAGAGTTAAGTATATTAAGGAAAATGAAAATCTCACTAAAATAAAATAAAATCAAATTCACCACCATGATAAAATTAACTCCTTATGAGTTATTCTTTGGTAAGAAACCAAAGATTAGTTATTTTGATATCTTTGGTTGTAAAAGATTAATTTTAAGTAATGGTAAAGATTCATTAGAAAAATTTGATAGTAAATTCGATGATGGTATCTTCTTAGGATATTCTTTGAATGGTAGATCTTATAGATTTTACAATAAGAGAAATATGATTGTTGAAGAATCAGTACGTGTCATATTTGATGAAAATGCTATAGATTCTATTAAAGATGATGTGATTGAAGATGAGGTAGACGAATTTTAGAAAATGAGTTTAAAAGAAAATGTAGTTGATTCTTTACCCAAAGATTAGAAATTCATTAGGAATCATTCTAAAGACTTGATTACTAGAGATCCTTCCCAAAGAGTTAGAACTAGAAAATAAATCTAAGGAAGTGATTAATCATTATACATTCTTATTTGAGATTAAAGCAAAGTCAATAAATTAAGCTTGGGTAGATAACTATTGGATTGTAGCTTTGGAAGAAAAGTTAAATCAATTTGTAAGAAATGATCTCTAAAATTGAGTTTCTAAACCTTAAGATCAAAATGTTATAGGAACAAAATGGGGTTTTTCAGAATATATTGACCTGGGACACATTGTTAGGAATAAGGCAAGATTATTTGCACAAGATACACTCAGATTGAAGGGATAGGTTTTGAAGAATCCTTTATCATGTAGCTATATTAGTAGCTATTAGGTTGCTCATTGCTTATGCCTATTACAAAGACTTCAAATTATTTCAAATGGATGTATTAAAGCTCATTTTAAAATGGATTTATAGATCAAGATGTCTTTGTAGAGTAGTCTCCTAGTTTTGAAAACCTAAAATTTTTTTATCATGTTTTTAAAATAAAGAATGCATTGTATGAATTGAAACAAGCTCTTAGAGCTTAGTATGATAGACTGAGTAGCTTTCTTAAAGTTCATGGCTTTATGAAGGGTAGAGTAGATTCCACCTTTTTTCTTAAGAATTTAGGTGATGACTTGATCATTGTTCAAAATTATGTGGATGATATTTTATTTGGTAATATAAATGAATTTTTGTGCTTTGAGTTTTCATCTTTATTGTTTAACAAATTTAAGATGAGCAAGATGGGTGAACTCAAGTTTTTCTTGGGGCTTCGAGTAAAGTATTAAGAAAAAGGCACTTTCATTTATCAAACCAACTATACTAATGACTTCATAGAGAGATTTGTTATGAAAAAAATTTAAATCCAATAAGACTCCCATGATCCCCATTAAACTTAATTTAGATGAGTCAGGAAAACCAGTTGATCAAAAACTTTATGGAAGTATGATAGGTTCTCTTTTGTATTTTTCTATTAGTAAGCCTGATATTATATTTGTTGTATTCTTATGTGATCATTTTTAGGCTTCTCAAAAATAATATCATTTAATTGATGTTACATCTATGTTCCATTATTTATTTTGCACTTCTAGGTTAGGTTTGTGGTATCCTAAAAATTCAATTTCATGTGACTTGATTGCTTATTTTGATGCTAACTTTAGAGGCTGTAAAGTAGATAGGAAAACACATCCCGAACATATTGATTTTCAGGATAATATTTAGTACTATGGCCATCTAGAAAATAAAACTTCATTCCTTTTTCAACTGTTGAAGCTAAGTATATAGCTGCTAGAAGTTGTGTTGCTCAGATTCTTTGGTTGAAGCAATAATTAGAAGAATTTAAAATCATGCTAGATCAAATTCCTATTAAGTGTGACAATACTAGTGCAATTTGTTTGATAAAAAATCCTATCCAACACTCTAGACCTAAACACATAGAAATCAAACATCACTTTATTCAGGATCATGTGAGTAAAGAAGATGTGAATATTGATTTTATTAACACAAAATTGTAAATTCCTAATAGTTTTACTAAGTCATTACCTAAGGAATGATTTTGTACCCTAAGATGCATGTTAGGCATGTTAGATCCAAGCATGTAATTTTATTGTTGTTCATTTTTAAATCTTTTTGATGTTGTTAAAAGGGGGTGAAAATAGCATGCTGGTTTTCTTTTTCTTTATAATTCATAGTTTTATGGGGATCTTTTTCATGTTATACTCATGTTATATTCTTACTTCATTTTGGCTTACAATTGTTAAATTATTTAAAATCTTATTTATTTACTTGCTATAATTTATTGTAATGTAAATTATATGTCCAAAGGTTGATGAAAGGTCATTATGCACCTTCATCACTATTTAACACCAACATAGGTTTATCATCATCAAAAAGGGTAAGATTGTTCACTTCATGAGCCCCACCTCATATGAGATGGGTTTTGGTGATAACAATCACCTGTTTAAATGCTATTAATCATGCTAAATTCAAGTGTGCAAGAAAATTCTTCAACTACAAGTTCTTTAGAAATTTTAAGATGCTAAAGCTATTGGACTTAAATTGGGTGGGAATTTTTCTAGGATTAACAATATTAAAGAAAATGAAAAGCTCACTAAAATAAAATAAATCATTCATTTATTTTAAAATAATTCATTTTAGAATTATTCATAATATCTACATTTCATATTCTCAATTTTCGATAATGTGAACTACATGCATAAACTTAGTTCCATTTATTGTGTTCTCATGCATGTTAAATTAATTTCACATTTCATTAAATTATTTTAATGATTAGTCATGTTCTTTATACATTTATTCAATTCATGAATCTAAATTATCTAAAAATTATTTAATGTATTATTTTTCTCTCTCCTATTATCCTAGTTTTCTCTCTCATATCCTATCTCTCATCCTAAACCTTTTTTCTTTAATATGTTTATGCTTATTTGCAAAATAAATCATGTGAGAGCTATGAAAATTATTTCCTTAATTAGCCCTTCTTTTTCTAAATTAAAAAATTCACTAATCTAAATCTTTAATTTAAATATTATTGAATTCAAATTAAATATTCTTTTACTTACATGTGCAAATTTGAACTTGGCTCTTTATGGAATGTTTGTGGCTGATCATATGCTACTCTAATTGATCTAATTTGATTTAATTTAATTTATTTAAGTTAGTTAAAATAAGCTATAGACTTATATTTTTTTCTTTTTATACATAATTTATTTTTGGAAACTTCCCATGGCCGACCATATCTTTAGTTAAATTTAAATTAATCACATAATGAATATTGATTTGAATTCTACTAAGATTTGATTCATCATCATTTAATTGAAATTAAGTACATTAAAATAAATCTAATCTATTTTTAAAATGTATTTTGGACAAAATTTAATAATTAATTTGGATTTAATTTAAAATGTTCTAGAATCATATCTTTCCCTCCTTCATTCAATCAAGATAGTTTGATTGAATATTCCATGATATTGCATTGAATACTAATTGAATCCCATCATGAAAACTCCCTTGGACAACCCTATCTATTACATAGTTTAATTAATCAAATTTGAATTATTGCCCTATTTACTTAGCTAATTAATGGTTCTATGCATTGTTTGCTAATAATTCAAATTCACCCTTTCTTCTTTCTTTCCTGGCCGATCCACATGCTAATTAACTTTGAAAGTTAATTTGGAGATCTTGTCATGAGATGAATTGATTAAAATTTAATCACTTTATAAATCTTTCTCTCCAAGTTCACTTGCATCATATACATCTTTCATTTTTTATCATTGCATTCAATTTTAAATACAAACTAAAGTGAGCTCTCTTTCTTACTTGTATTTTCACTTGCTTTAATATTGTTGTAGTTGGGTTATGAGAGCAAAATACTTTAAAATTGAGAGTTAGATACTTTTATATTCCTCTTTCTTATTTTCTTGTTGGGTTGTACTTGCCCATTAATGAAAGTACGTGGTTGGGTTGTATCTACCCTTTAAGGAAAGTATAATATTGTGTTGTACTTTCCCGTGAAGGAGAATATGAGAGATTTGTTATAATATCAACTTTGATTTAGTGAATTTCTAGCCCGCATGGGCGTAAGCTAGTTTTTTGGGTTTGGTGGAACCACATAAAAATCTGTTCTCTTTCTTTATTATTATTATTATTATTATTATTATTATTATTATTATTATTATTATTATTATTATTATTATTATTATTATTATTATTATTATTTTAAATTATTTTTATAACCCAATTCTCCCCACATCCGCTTAAGTTCTATAGTTGAACAACACCTCAAGAAATATGTTTGTTTATTCTTAGTAAAGTTAATATTTCAATGTAATGATGTAGTCTATTTTATACTTAGAGGTCTTTGGGTTACTTTAGCATTAATCAAGGTTATTTTAGCTCCTTAACACAATCCGACTAGTTGAATAGATTGCGAGAGGGCCTGTTGATAAATTTTGACATTTCAAAGATATCAGCATAATTAATTTTGCAAATGGAGGTTGCTTGGTTGTCATCAAGGCCTTTTGACTTTAATATGCATGAAATCATACTATGGACACATCACCTCAATTATGTAATTGTTAGATAATGTGAGAGGATCCCATAGTCTATTTTTATATTTTAGGCATGTTAACATAGTTTTTTTGGAAATCTAAGAATATTTTGTTCAATTTTGATGAATGATGATCGAGTCATTTTGACTTTAATCTAGATCATCACATTTGTAGTCGGACAAATTTGCTTTATTTTACGATTCATATATGTAGAGTTCAACAAGACATCTAAAGTATAAATTTTAAGTAAAATTTAGCACATAAAATCAAATTTTGACACAAGCAAAAAATAGTTAAAGAGTTATCATCTCATAAGGACTTCTACTAATTAACTACCAAAGTTGAGTTAACCTTAGAATTATTTAAATAATATTTTTAAATTTAATTATGAAGTGGTAAAATGAAGAATAATAAAGCACCTAATTTAATTGGGTAAATGATAAAGGAGAATCAATATGTTTGTGTGTGTGTTTTTATTTTAGTATGAAAAAAAAATTAAATTTCCTTGTTTAACTCTTCTTTATTTCAATTAAAGGCTACGAATTTATTTTAAATAAATATTTAACTAGATTTTTGAAATGTTAAGAAATATATTTCGAAGGGCGCTCTATTAATATCTTGGTGATATATTCAACTAAAACATAATTTCTTATAATGTGAATACTATTATTGCAATAATACCGTGATAGGAATATTTTTATTATATAGACGTTTCAATACTTTTAAAGCACAATGACTTTAATTATTACTCCTTTATTACTCCTTGATTTTAAATAATCTCTAATTTATGCAATTGTTGGTCATATAATCAAATGCATAAATAAGAAATAAAAATATTTAACCAAAGTTGAAGGAAGTAAAAGATTTTATCAAACTAGAAAGATATATGGTACCCTAAGAGAAAAAAATTTATAAGTTGATACCAACAAAACACTCGATTATAAAAATATTGTGTATCTAAAAGAAGAAGATTATTGAAGAAGAGAAATAGAAATTAAAAAGGTGAACTCCATTATTTGATAACATTTTCAATCTTCTCTACCATAGTGTCTCTCCTTAAGAACTTAATTTAATCCCTTTAATAGCTTCTCAAACTCAAGCTAAAATTACACAATGTTCCTTATATTTAGAATATAAAATACCCTATTTTGATAGCAAATTGCCTTGATGCCATGCTTTTTTTTGCACAAAAGAATGAATTTCAAAGGATTTGGACTACAGAGCTAAATTTGACATTAAAATAATAAAAAATATCCTTTTGAATTGTGATGGTGTGTAGCTAGTTTAGTTATCTTAACTTAGTTAGGAAGTCTAGAACTTATTGTTATCACACTAAAGCTAATTTTAACAATTTCTAGAATTTTACATATCTTGTAAATTGTAATGAACAAAAATTCCAAATGTTGTAAACATCTACCTCTAATATGGTGCAATGCTCTTAAGAAGTTGGTAGTTAAGGGTGGGGTAGTATATGTTAAAGGTGATGTTGCTTAAGTTATTAAAATGAGTCATACATAAAAGCATTCTCTTTTAGGTATACAATTTAGAGTTAAATAAATAAGAGGGTTAATGGCATTTAAGTCACTTGACGTTTGTATGAATGTATGGTAGTGTGTTCTATAATGGATGGCATAACTCTAAATATTTAGGTGTTTGTATATGGGTAGGAACTATGACTAGAAGTAGGAAATTTTATCTTTCTTGGGTGATAGAAGATGGGGATTATGATTTATTTAAGGGATATGCAGACTAGGAATGGTTTTTGAAGATTATAAATATGTAGAATAAGATGTTTTTATGAATTTAAAATTAGAATGATTAGGCTTATACAAATAATATAATGAATAACTCATTCTTCCACCAAGAAGAACTAAAGGATTGACCATTAAGCTCCCTCACAAAGAGAATAACTTCTTAATATTTTTTTGCAATTAAAAATTTATATTTTGATTTACTTTCTAAATATAGCATGTACCATAAATTAGACTATGCTTGATGAAAGGGGTGAGCTAGAAAGCACATATAGAAAAGTGTTATTATAGAATTAATCATTACAACCCCCTCCACTTTAGACATGGCCTCCTACAAACAGATGCATATATCTCTAATCTAGTTTGCAAATCTTTAATGTAGTAAACACTCCATAAAATATATACATAAAATATAAGGCCAACACAAAAAATGTGCAAAAATAAAGTAACAATTTTTACAAAAATTTAGCACATAAAGCCACATTTGATCGCTTATGTAATAAAAAAAATTAAAGAGTTATCTTCTCATAAAGATTGATTGCTACTCACTAGTGCCCGGGCCTATTTTTTCGAACTAGGCATCGCCACTTGTCCAATGGTGTCCGTGCACCCATACGAGCCTTCGATATGTCGCACAAGAAAAATAATATCTGTGGATGGGAATCGAGCGCATTTGACCCGAACAATTCACATGGGAAGCGGCCGACGCATGTGTGCGGGCACCCCACTGGCAAAAATATGTGCCTATAAAAAAGTAAGCTTTTTGGGGATTCTAGAATTATTGGCCTGACAACACCTCTGCCTTCGTGCGGAGGCATGCTGAGACGGCCTGCTAATGGCCACGTCGCGAGTATTTCATGACATGTCCTCTCTCTCGTGCCTATATTCTAGAACTGCGCATCATCGCTTGTCCGGTGCTGGTCATGCACCCATACAAGCCTTCAATATGCCGCATGAGAAAAATAATGTACGGGTGGAAATCCGATGCATGTGAGCCGATAAATATAGGCGCTGACCCACCCGAGAAACACGACTCGAGAGATATTCAAAATATTCGGGCGCTCGCACCTCGAAAAAATGACCCGAAGGTGACGCATAAAATTAGGGCATGGCTTGCTCGATGTTCGTGAAGGATGAGCCTTCTAGGGGCGGGATGGCACGAGCGCGGCCCTGCAGAATACGGACGACGACCGCGGGTGGGGAGGGGCCGGACGCGTTCCGATCGGTGACCGCATCACCATTGGACAAGCATCAGAAGTCGATCGGGCGATCGCGGATGTGCAGTAGCGCTCGTGCGGAAGGCGACGACCAACAGCGTGGCAGCGGGACATGGGGCAAGTGCCAAAGTGCCTCAAGACATGAGCCACACGTGACGTGAGCTGTAGACGTGAGCTTAGCATCCTTATCATCTCACGCACGATGGAAGGCATGGCTACGTGCCCGTAGGTGCTCACTCGAGTCTGCAGGCCTCCGCGGATGTTGGCATGAGTATGCAGGCCTCTGCTGGCACTGGCGCATGCAGGCCAACCTCTGTGGGCCCTGACACCTGCACGCCGACCTCCATGGGCACTAGGGCATGCCCGCGGGCCTCTGCGGGCACTAGCGCACACACAGCCTCCCGGCCCGCGTGCCGCAAGCCGGCGCACCTCAGATGCCTCGGTGGCGCTGCGGGACCCACCCCTCCCCACCGGAGATGCCTGCGCGCGCCCTGCGGCACCGCCGTGCCCTAGAACCGCTGCGTTCGCACGCACTCTCCCGCGGGTCTCGCTTGCCGGCTCTCACTGCCCAATGGCGGGTGCTGTGGTGCCAATGTGCGCTTAACTCCTCAAAATTGTCCGTGTTTCACCATTTTTTGAGGTTGGAACCTCCTAAAACCTCCTAGTGGTGCTCACAGGTGCATTTGGAGGCCTCTATTTAGGCATATGGCAGCCCATAAAAAACTAAGCTTTTTGGGCTTTCTGGAACTTTTGGGGGCTGAAATGTGCATATTTCCTATCTGTCTATTAGAGATGAGCTGAACTAGGCAGCAACCGATGGGGGAGGCGACTAGCAGTGGCGATGATCGACAGTGACGGCGACCGGACGTGGGGCACTAGGGATGGCGACCAACATTGTGGCGGGGGTGTGTGCTTATCTTAAAATCAAGATGCATGCACGCACGCTTCGCACCCAGCGCCCATGCGCCCCAAGTTCCCAAGTGCCACTAGATGTGAGCCACGCACCACGTGAGCTGTGCGCCATGCGAGCCATGTGTCAGAGGAGCTGCGGATGTGAGCTTACAATCCTTAAAGTCTCACGTGCACCGGTGTGCATGACTACATGCCCATGGGTGCTAGCGTGAGTTCATGGGCCTTTGTGGGCACTGGCGCAAGCATTTCATCCTCTGCGGGCACCGACGAGTGCATGTCACCAGTGTGCTGCACCTCCACGGTGTCGGCGTGCCCCCTGGCTGACGCTGTACGGCGAGGCGGCGGCGGCGGCTCTGCCGGGGCATGCATGAGGCTGCATCAGCGGCATTGGCGTGAGTGCGCGGGCGCCGCGTGGCAGCCCCGCTGGAGCATGTGCCCGCTGCCCCCGAGCTGGAGCTTGCCGCAGTGCCTTGCCCCTGATCGCTACGCTGACCTGGCATGCACTTGCGGCCACCCACGGACGCTGGAGCATGCCTTCGGATGTCAGATGCTTCTACGGTGCGAACGATGTACGCGACGCGCCCCATTGCCCTGGGCAGCGACTTATAGCCGTGGTGGGTGATGTGGTGCCCATGTGCACTTAACTCCTCAAAATTGGTCGTGTCTTGCCATTTTTTGAGATTGGAACCTCCTAAAACCTCACGGCAGTGCTCCCGGGTGAATTTGGCATCCTCCATTTGGGCATATGGCTGCCCAAAAAAAGTAAGCTTTTTGGGCTTTCTAGAACTTCTAGGGGCTGAAATGTGCATTTTGCCGTGCCTGTCTACTAGAGATGAGCTGAACTAGGTAGCAGGTAAGCTATTTTGCTGCCAGACATGCATGTAAGGGAGACAATGCTCATGATCTTTGGATCTGCATGCTTCCTTCATGTTATGTCATCATGTTGCGAATCGAATAGATTTTTGGGCATAGTCGAAGGAAGAGCTTCATGCGGCATACGAATTGACCGCACCCTTCGGAGTGTTGGTCGGCTTTCCATCACACATGGAGCTTCTTCCTGCTCTAATTTGAATGTACGTGCCTCATGGGAGCACGCCATCTGCATCATTATCATGATCCTTTGGTTCACTTGATGGCAGAGATTTCTTGATCTCTGTTTTCGGGCAGTGCCTTTGGGCTTGGTGATGTGCTTAGGCTAGAGACCCATATGCAGCGGATGAGATGTCGTGGACTTCGCTTTAATTGATTGGTGGTAACCTTCATGTGGCCAACTATCAGTATGACAGTCCTTTCAATTCCTCGCTCCTCATAATATTTTGGAGATCTATTGTGCTGGTTTCTTGGGATGAGAATCCTTTCATTATCGGTATTAACATCTATCGATGTGTCACAGATTAGTCTCTGATGCCCATTTTCATGGCATGGAGCCTTCCCTATGGAATGAGACCCTTCCACCCTTGGCTTCGGGAGTTGTCCCCATGGCATTCTCGTATCTTAGGTGGTGGACAAAGGGTCTCCTCATATTATTGTGAATGTGGCTCTTAGAAATCAGGTCTCGATGTCATAGCCACCTTTCCTGGGTCAATTTATTCGGAGGTGATCATTCCTTCATCCTTCGTGCGACTCTGATTCTTCCCCTCCCTCCATATATATACATGGTTATGATGGGCGAAATCATTGTTGCATCGAGGATGTGCTACCTGGTTGATCCTGGTAGTAGTTATATGCTTGTCTCAAAGATTAAGCCATGCATGTGTAAGTATAAACTATTTCAGATTGTGAAACTATGAATGGATCATTAAATCAATTTTAGTCTGTTTGATGGTACGTGCTACTAAGATAATCATAGTAATTCTAGAGCTAATACGTGCACCAAACCTCGACTTCTTGAAGGGATGCATTTATTAGGGAAAATGCCAATGCAGGCTTCTGCCCGTTTCACTGTTGATTCATGATAACTCACTGGATTGCACAGCCCTTGTGTCGGTGACACATCATTCAAATATCTGCCCTATCAACTTTCGATGGTAGGATAGGGGCCTACCATGGTGGTGATGGGTGATAGAGAATTAGGGTTCAATTTCGGAGAGGGAGCCTGAGAGACGGCTACCACATCTAAGGAAGGTAGCAGGCGTGTAAATTACCCAATTTTGACACGGGGAGGTAGTGACAATAAATAATAATATCGGACTCTTCGAGTCTGGTAATTGGAATGAGTACAATTTAACCCCTTAATGAGGATCCATTGGAGCATAATTATGGTGCTAGCAGCCGCAGTAATTCCAGCTCCAATAGCATATATTTAATTTGTTGCAGTCAAAAAGCTCATAGTTGGACCTTGGGTTGTCCGGTGTCATTTCATGGTGTGCACCCATCTTGTCCTTATGTCGCCATGTCATGGCCTTAAACGTCGCCTCAAGCCGTTAGTTGGAAGAAATTAGAGTGCTCAAAGCAAGCCCACGCTCTGGATACATTAGCATTGGATAACACCACAAGATTTTGGTCCTATTGTGTTGGCCTTCGGGATCAGAGTATTGATTAAGAGAGATGGTCAGGGGCATTTGTATTTCATAGTTTGGGCTAAAATTCTAGGATTTACGAAAGATGAACCACTGTGAAAGAATTTGCCAAGGATGTTTTCATTAATCAAGAATGAAAGCTAGGGGCTCGAAGATGATCGAATACCATATTAGTCTCAACCATAAATGATGCTGACTAGGGATCGACGGATGTTGCTTTTAGGACTCTACTGACACCTTGTGAGAAATCAAAGTTTTTGGGTCCGTTGAAAGTTGCATTTGCATTAATATAAAAAAGATGTTAAAAAATAGCACAAAAGTGCAAAACAAGGAAAAACTAACTAAGAACAACATGCTTCCTATCATCCTCCAAAATAATAAAAAAATTAGGAAGAATAGTATGATAATATGTATCATGCCAAAAAAACTCAGAACCTGTAGCCAAGTGTGCACAAAAATCAGCCAGTCTGTTGTGTTCCCTGCAAATGTGAGAGAAGAGGACCTGATGGAAGTTGCTGAGAAAGTTGAGGTCGGGAACCTGAGTTGGTCTAGATTTCCAGAATTCCTACTGCATAGTTTGCTGAAGATAGTTCACCATGGTGTAGTTATCCCCTAACAAGATAATCACTTTGTGTTCATACATCTAAGGCTCGATAAGGCGCTTGATTGCTAGCATGGAATGTATCTCGACAAAAGTGTTATCCCAGTGAAGAAGGTGGATTCCCATCACTTTAGCAAAGGCACCCCTATCATCCCTGATCAGCACTCTGATACCAGCCAAACTGGAAGAAAGAAGAGCTCCATCAAAATTGTCCTTAAGCCATCCAGGAGGGGGGAGTCCATGAGGAGTTTGAAGACATCCTATGGGGCTGGTGGATCTCCCATTACTCTTGAAATGGAAAGGCACAAGGTTTAGTGAACACCTGAAGAATGTTGGCAGCAATGATTTTGGGGGTTGCATGTGTGCGATCATGGGTCTTAGCATTTCTAGCCCTCCAAGCTTTGATAGATAGCATAATAGTAAGTTCTAGCCCATTCTGAGCTCTTCTTGGTGGTGTTTTCAAAGGCCTTTTGGAGGTCTTTGAAACTGGCAAAGGATGGCATTTTAATCCCCCAAGAGATGAGAGTTTGAAGAATGCTATTGGTGAGGGAGCATTTGATCACAATGTGGTCAATGTCTTCAGCTTTTGTACATCCCCAAGGGCACTGAACATCTTCAACTAATCCTCTAGCACACAACCAAGTGTAGGTTGGTAGTGCTCCCCTTAATAAAAGCCACCAAAATAATTTTTCACGTGGATGCAACTGAAACTTTTGCAGCCATTGATGGCATAGGCTGCAATTGGGGAAGAGTACTTCATAGGCAAGAGCAGTGAGAGACTTTCTAAAAGGTAGATGTAGAAGTTCTGGTTGATCAGACAACAAATCAGCATGCACCACAACCTCCCTGACCTGATCAACAAGGGGTTGGCCAAAATATAGTTGTAGCTTGGAAACATCCCATGTTCGATCTTGTCAAAGGAAATCACTCATTTTTTCTCTTCAAGGGTAGCAACATCCACAAATGTAGGCAATTTGGAAAGGGGAATGTTGGTCAGCCAAGTTTGGGATAGGACCTCCACATTCCTCCCATCGGCAATTCGCCATCTGATGAGAGGCTTGAGGCTGCTGGGACCATTCAGGATAACAGCCCAAGTTTTGGAGTCACCTCCTTTTAGCTTCAGGGACCAGATATCTTCACCAAAGCATTCCTTCATGCATCTGTGAAGGAGGGAAGTAGGGTTCTGCAGAAAATCCCAAGCAAGTCGAGCCCTCAAGGGGCCCATCTAGTTGGAGGCTGAATGGAAATAAGTCCGCCAAGCTTTTAAGGTTGACAAATGGTGTCCCACTTCACATAATGAATGCTCTTTTGTGTAGAGCTTTTGTGCCATAGGAATGCCCTACATAGTTTCTCAACCTCCTGCAAGACATTTTGGGCATTTCTGTGTGAGTAAGCTGGTAGATTGCACTTGGCAGCAAAGAGAAGTTGATAAGAGTGGAACGACCAGTAAGGGAAAGGTGGCAGGTTCCCCAAGCCATAACCTTATTCCTGGCCTTCTGAATTAGTTGGGAATAATCATCTTTATATAACTTGTGCATGGCCAACTTGAGGCTAAGATATTCCATCTCTTGAACCCTCCTGAGGCCTGTCACTCTGGCAATTCAGTTTGTCCTCCATCTCTTAGCAGCTTTGCTGAATATGATGGTCGATTTCCCACAATTAAGGCATTGGCCCATCTAACTACAATAGTCTTCAAGGATGCCCATGATTTTCTTCCCATGAGATATAGAAGCTTGATATGCGATAAGAATGTCATTTGCATAGAGAAGATGGGAGATGCAAGTACCTCCAGTAGCAACTGTCATGCCTAGGTTGGCTCCACACTGTTTGAAAGATAATGTGAGGAGTTCAGAGCAAATGATGAAGAGATAAGGTGATAGTTGACAACCTTGCCAGAACCCACAGTTAGCATTAACCCAATCAGTCCTCCACCTATTCAGCAATATAGTGAATTTGGGTTGGGTGACACATTGAAGACCCATTTGCTAAATTTTGCAGGAAACCCCATCAATGAGAGCATCTTCTCAAGTGTTTTCAAGCTCATACAGTCATATGCCTACTCCATGTCAATCTTTATAGCCATGAAACCTGCTTATGAGGTAGAATGTTGAAACCTGTTGATAATCTCTTGGGCGAGGAGGCAGTGGTGGGAGATGTTTCTATGAGGGACAAAGGCTCCTTGCTCATCAGAAATAAGGGAGGGAAGGACATGCTTTAGCCCATTTACCAAAATCTTAGCTATGAGCTTGTAGATGGTCTGACACAAGCTAATAGAGCAGAATTTAGCGGGATAATCAGCACCAACAACCTTAAGAATTAGCACAATGAGGGGGTTCCTTCCATGAGTCATCCATATGTTTAGTACTAAAAAATTCTTGCACAACAGAGATAACATCAGCTTTCACACATTGTCAAAAGCTTTTGTAGAAGGAGGAGGTAATCTCATCCAAGCCAGGAGCCCTATTGGCCCCCATTGATTGCATGGTAGCCCATATTTCTTGTTCTGACACTTCAGCATCAAGGAGAGGTTGAACATCAGTTGGCACCTACTGGTTGCTAGGAGGAGTAGGCCAGTTTGCAAGAGAAACTTCCCCTTCATCCCATTTCTGTTGAAAAAAGGTAATAAATGTGGAGGATATAGCTTCAGAAAGGTCAGATATGCTACCATCAATCATCTTTATGCAGCTGATTCTGTTGTTTCTATGCCTCGAAGAAGCGACAGTGTGTAAGAAATGAGTATTACCATCTCATTCAAGGATCTACTTGATCTTTGCCCTTTGTTTCCACAAAGAGTTGAGTCAAGCAAGAGTAGGGTTTAGATCAGTCACTTTTGTTTGGAGAGCAGGCTCTTGCTCTGTGGTAAGCCCATCATCCATGTATTCGGCCACCTGCAATTCAGCAACCTCTTTTTCAAGAGTGGCTTTGAGTGAGGTGAGGTTTTTCAGCTTATTTCTGCTTTAATGGTAAAGACCTCTCAGCGTACGGTTGCTCTTTCGGCTGAGGATAGTAGCTTTAGTGCCATGGTCATGTTTGTTCTAGCTCTTCCAGACAAGTTTCCAAGCCATAGGGTAGGATAACCAAGTATCTTCAAATTTCAGCCAGTGGTGTGGGGCCCTGTTACTGGTAGAATTAATTTAGAGTAGAAGAGGGCTATGATTAGAAGCAATCCGAGTGAGGTGGCAAACCTGCGAATCCCCAATCAAGTTGGAAGCAAGAGAGTTGACAAAAACATGGTCAAGTCGAACCCAAATTTTACTCCTCCCATCTTTATTATTATTCCATGTGAAGCATGGGCCAACAAAGTCAAGCTCATGGAGATCAGAAGAAATCATGGACTCCTCCATATCCTTCACAGCATGAGAGTAAACAAACTTCGCCACCGCCTTTCTTGTCATGTTGTGCCAAGAAATAGTTAAAATCTCCTCTAATGAGGGTTGGTAGTAGAGGGTCCACATTGCCTTCAATGGTTTTCCACAAAGATCTTCTAAGATGGTAATCCTTTTTGGCATAAACCCAACCAATAGTCCACTGCAGATTTTCAACCATACTAGCTCTTCCCAGAATAACCTAATCCGTTAGAACAAAAGGGACAAAGTCAACCAACTCCTTGTGCCAAAAGATGATGATGCCTCCTGAATTCCCATTGGAGGGATGACAAAAAATAGCTTCAATTACTTCTAGCCAGCTTATCCACTTCCTTCCTATTGATTTATTCAATTCTAGTTTCCACTAAACAAATCAAGTAAAGGTTGTGGCCACCAATGAGGTGGCATAGGTAGTTACCCATAGTTTATTTTCGGGCACCCCTATAATTCCAAAAGAGAATGGAGGAAATTAAGTAGCCATAAGGGACGCGTCCTCGCCATCCATTAGCTCCACTATTAACTTTTTTTACTTCTTTGATAGCACTTAGATCGGCCCCAGAAATTTGATTTCCCTCTTAAAATGTGCTTTTGAGATCCGCTATTTCTGGCTTCTACTCTTGCCCGAACTAGCCCTTATTTGCTTTCTTGAGTTCTCCAAGTGGTTGGGAGACTGGAACACTAGAGGTATTGAGGTATCCAATGTTGGGAGTAGACTTTGGAGAGGTGTCACCTTGGTGGAAGTCTCCCCATCATGGTTGTTGACCTTGCTTGTCGCTGTAGATTTTTGTTCAGATTTGCCCCTATCTTTCCCTTTTTGTGTCTCACGAATTGGCCAGTTCTTCCTCCGAATGACCAGCACCCAAGGACCGTATTCCTCATGCATTGTAGTAGATTTTTGGGTGGTTTCAGCTTGCTGTACAGCACCTTGATGTGGCTGCAAACCACTTTTCAGTTCAGCACTTCCTTCATGTGTAGTGATCTTTGCATTGTAGACAGTGTCCTGTTGTTGGGCTGCACCTTTGTGTGGCTGCAAACTGCATTTCATTTCAACACTTCCTTGAGATATAGTAGTATTTGCATTGTTGAGAGTGTCCTGCTGTTGGGCTGCAACATTGGTAGGAATTGTTGAGTTACTGTACTCACTGATTTCATATTCAGAGGCATGAAAGGCTCAATGCAATGGTGCAGAATTTTTGGGCTGCAAATGAGTGTTGGAGGAAGCCTTTCCATTGAAAGGTGAAGTGTTTTAGTTTTCCTTGCTTGGGCAAGAGTCAAACTTGTGTCCAACTTTGCCACATGCAAAGCATAACTGTGTGATGCCTTCATACTCCACTATTTGAAAGAATCGCCCATTTCTTCCTTGAATCCATACACCTGTTGGAAGTCTTTGAGAAAGATCAATCCTGATACATACTCTAGCATACATGCTCTGCCCTAATTATTGGTTTGATGATCAACCCATAGTGGTTCACCGATGAATGAAGCAATTCTAACAATATTCACATTTTCTTAGTATAAGAGGGGATGATTAGGAAGTTGTACCCAGATTGGAGAAGATAGACCATGAAGTGATTTGGGAGTGAAGCTTGGCAATCATTTATCCATGCTAATTACATTTCCCGCAATGAACCAAGGTCCATTCATCAATACCATATCCCTTGCCTCAGTGGTATCAAAGGTGCATATAAAATAATCAGGAGCAACCATTATTAGCTTGAATTTTTCCCACTGACTCCATTTGTGCTGATGGTCTGCATTGAAGAAGTAGAAAAGAGGCCTTTTCCCCAAAAGTTTGCCCACAAGAGCTTTTAGTTTCATCTGGTTATCCTCCACAGCATTCTCATCAAGAGTAATTATTTTTCCATCCTCCATAAGAGCTGAAGCTCTGTCCACGGGCCCTAGCTTGATGAATTCCTTCTGTTGCCATGGGTTAGCTTATGTAGCTGCAGGGTGATCAACCGATGTCCTTAGCTTGGCTTGACTTTGGGTGCCAAATAAAGTCCCATCCGTGGAGTTCTGATGGTGGTCCTTATGGTTGGTAGTATGCGGAGCATAGCCATGCTAAGAACGTGAGTCATTTCCCCAAAGCAGTGATGTCGGCCCTATTGAGGTATTTCCACAAGCACCTTGTGTGCATTCGGAGTCGAACAATCCCATGATGGAGGTCGGTGGCACGCCCCAAAGAAACAAGTGGGTGTCTAGCCTCTTCTTGCCCTGTGGAGGTTTCCATACAAATTAGGCTACCCACCCCATCAAACTCAAGGAGGTTCAAGGGGTTGGTCTTACCTTGTTCGGCTGCACTCATAGATATGGCCTGCATACCCTAAATTTAAAGGCCTTGAGTTTGATCAGCATCAAGGAGAGTAGTGAGAGACTTTGTGCAGCTCTCTATTTGTCTCCCCTGGACCACAATAGTGGAATGAGAATGTTTTAATCGGCCACCCCCTGCCCAAACTCGAACCCATCCTTGCCTAGTAGCTCGAATGAAAAATTGATTACAATATAAAAAACTACAAAAGAAAGTAAAAACTAGCTACTTACAGCATGCTTCCTATCCTTCTCCAAAAGAACAAAAAACTATGGAGGAATAGTGTGACTATCTAAGCTATGCCATTCAAAATTAAACCTGGTAGCTATGTCTACACAAAAGTTAGCTAAACTGTTGTTAGATCTCTGTGTGTATGCAAAAATTACTTGGTAAAAGTTCTTCAAGAAGCTTATGTCTGGAGCATCTAGAAGTCAATTTTTCCATATCACATTGTTAAGAGAGAGCTTGAGGTGGTCCACCACACCAATGTTGTCCCCTTCAATGATAATGCCTTTATACTCTATCATCCAAGGATCAATTATGTGTTGTGTAGAAAGCATAGCACCCAATTCCACTATCGTGATGTCCCAGTGCTAAAAACAATGGCCCATGGCTTTGATGAAGTTGCCATTTTCATCTCTCAAGACTACTGCAATGCCAGCCGACCCATTGGGAAGGAGGGAGCCATCCACATCCAAGCACACTTTACTTGGTTGCACATTTTCAAGAGCTTGAATGAGATTGGCCAAACTGTTGAAAATAGGAATTGAGAATCCCCATTTGGCTAAAATATGAATGATAGCATTGGTGAGGGTGCAATGGATAGCAATATGTTCAATATCTTCCTCCTGGTTGCATCCCCAAGGGCACAAGGTGTTCTCCGTTAAGCCATGGCAAGCCAACCAACAATTGGTTGGTATAGCTTATTGAATGAGCCTCCACCAGAAAATTCTTTCCCTAGGGGGAAGTTTCAGCTTATACAATCTAAAAATTGGAGATTCATTTTCAGCAAAGATACCTTTGTAGACTATGGAAGTGATGGTGGCCCCCAATGGATTCTTGATTAGTTCTGGTTGATCATATTGCTAGTTGGTCTAGATCTGGATCATGGAAATGTGATCAGCCATCAAGTCACCAAACATCCCATGTAATTTCTTCAAATTCCAGCATTTGCTGCTTGTAATCAGCGTAGCTATACTCCATTCAGCCATGGAGTCCATGTTCAGGAAAGTAGGCCATTTGGCCAACGGTAATTTGGCGATCCATTTTGAGTTTATGAAGTCTATATCCTCCCCATCAGCAATTTTCCAACTTAAAATCTGCTGCAGAATTTTTGCCCCTTTGGTGATGATTTTCTAGCCCATGGAGTCACTACGTTTCATGTTTTGCTTCCATATGTTCCTCTCATATCTTTCCAACAGGCACTTATGTAGTAATGTGTTTGGTTTGGAAAGAAATTCCCATGCTAACCTAGAACGGAGAGGCCCATGCCACAGCTCAACTGAGCGCAGCCCAAGCCCCCCATATCTAAAAGGTGTGCAGATTTTTTCCCAAGCAATATAATGAAGACCATGTTGGTTAGGTCTGCCCTGCCATAGGAAGCTCCGAGCAAGTTTTTCTATCTCATTGGTGATGCTTTTGGGGACCATGGTGTGAGTGATTTGGTACATAGAAATGCTAAGCCGGGAAGACTTGATAAGTTGTAATCGGCCAGCCATAGACAAGTGTCTAATGCCCAATTGGTTAATCCTTTCTCTAGCTTTTTGGGTGAGCTATAGAAAATTAGTGGCTTTTAGTTTTTTCATTGCCAATTTGATGCCTAAATACTCAAGCTCCTAGACCTTCTTAAACTCTGTTAGTTTGGTGATCCAGTTTTCTTTCCACCTGTATGTGGCATAGCTAAGAATAATTATACTTTTGGTAACATTTATCCGCTACCCGGTTCAGCTACAGTAGTCATTCAGAATTTTAAGGATGCATTTGGCATGGGTGATTGAGGCTTTGGAAGTGATGATGATGTCATCTACATATAGAAGGTGTGATATATGAGTGCCCCCATAGGCTATAGCCACTCTAAGGTCAGTTTGCTGTTGTTTGATAGCCATAGATAAGAGTTTCGAGCAAAGTATAAAGAGGTATGGGGATAGCGGGCATCCCTGCCGAAACCCCCTATGGGCTTTTATCCAGCTAGTCCTTTGGCCATTAAATAGAAATGCAAAGGAAGGGAAGGAAACACATTGGAGAAGCCAATTCTAAAATTTATTGGGCATTCCAAGCTTGTGGAGGACTAGAGCAAGTGTTTCCCAACTCATTTGATCATAGGCTTGTTCCATATCGATCTTGATTGCCATGAAGCCATCTTTGGATGTGGAGTGTTGAAATTTATTGATTATCTCTTGAGCCACCAAACAATAGTGGGAGATCGATCTATGAGGCACAAAGGCCCCATGTTCTTCTAAAATGATGTGAGGGTGGATATTTTTCAGCGACACACTAGAATTTTGGCTATTAGTTTGTATGTTGTTCTGCATAGGCTAATAAGCCTGAATTTCATTGGACAATCAACATTTGGGGATTTGGCTAAGAGAACCACCAACGTTTCCTTCCACTGAGAAGCCATGGTCCCACTGTGAAAGAATTCCTTCACCGCCTCCATGACGTCTGGGCCAACAATTTTCAAAAAGTGCTTATAGAAAGATGCGGTGATGCCACGATCCCAGGAGCGCGGTTGGCACCCATTGTTCTGATCACCTCACAAATTTCAGCTTCATTGGTGTCCATTTCCAAGAGTTCACCAGCTTGAGGCAGAATCCTGACATTTCAGCAAAGCAAGGCCAATTGGAGGTAGAGATAGGATGTGCACTCCATTTTTGTTTAAAAAAGTTCATGAAAGCTTGGTGGATTAAGATTGGATCATCTGTGCTCGGGCCATCTTCAAGTTTGAGTGTGCTGATTCTATTAGCTCTCTTCCGAGTCGATGCAATAATATGAAAGAAATGAGTATTGGCATCTCCCTCTTTCGCCCACCTGATTTCGGCCATTTGTCTCCACCAGCAAGAGAGACGGGCAAGGGTTGAGCTCAGCTCATTTGCTTTGAGGCGAAGCTCCATATCTTGCTGCTCGATCAGCTCGTTGGGAGAGCAATCAGCCACCTGCAATTGCATAATATCCTCCTGAAGGGTGTCCCTCTGCTTGCTTAAGTATTTGAGCTTACTCTTGCTCCAGTAGAATAGATTCTTTAAAGTGCGGCTGCATTTTCTATCTAAGTTTTCAGCTTTGGATCCTTCATGGTTGCTTTGCCAATTTTTCCACACTAACTTCCACGCCATAGGGTAAGAGATCCAGGTGTCTTCAAATTTCAGACATCTTTGTGATTTTCACTTCCCTACCTAGTTGATTTGAAGAGCAATGGGGCAATGATCTGATGCAATCCTTGGGAGGTCTTTAGTTTGAGCAAGAGGAAGAAGGTTGGAGGCAACAAAGTTGATGAGGAAGCGATCAAGGCACACCCAGTTCTGACTATTTTTGTCTTTGTTATTGGCCCATGTGAACCTAGGATCGATAAAGTTCAGCTCATGGAGGCCCCCGTCGGTCAAAAAATCCATCATCTCTTTCTCCGCTGATGAGAATTTGAATTGTTTCCCACCCCTTTTTATGATTTGCATCATAAATACAGTTGAAATCTCACCCCACAATAGCTGGAAGTTCAGTGTTCAACAAAGGAATTAGAGTATCCCATAGCCCACGATGAGTGTGGTAATCTTTATGAGCATAACAAATAGCCACCATCTATTTAGCCTTGTCAGGTAACTGGATGTTCCTCATAATGCACTGATCATTCTATACAGTAGGGGTGAAAGTGATTAAGTCACTCCACCATAAAGCAAGGATCCCTCCAGATTTCCCCACAGTAGGTTGGTGCAAAAAATCATAGTTGCATCCTGCCATTTTGTCAATTTCCCTTGTAGAGATGTCCTCCACTTTTGTTTCCATGAGGCCAATGAAGAGAGCATTGTGCTATCCAATAAATTGTCAGAGGTAGTGGCCTGTAGCCTTCTTGCGGACCCCCCGGCAATTCCACATTATAATGGATCTCATGGGTGGACGTTATAGAAGGCATCCCTCCCATCGTCGATATGGAATTCACTCTTTTTTTGTTTCCATGGTATGGCTTTAATCGGGCTTAGCTAACCAAACTCCCTCTCAATGTGTGCCTTAGAGATACGGCCCTATCCACTTTTAGCCTTGTTGTGTTTGAATAGTTAATTGGCATCATCTGTTTCATTTGCTGCAGAAAAAATTGTTGGTATTTGTGGTATGGATGGTTCCCCCTTGTCATTGTCTTGGTGGGTTTGCAAAGAATTTCTGCTATCTTTCACAAAGGATCCATTGGAGTTGGTGTTCTTGCTACTGTCCCTTTACTATTTTCTAGAATGGGTAGTAGTAGTTTTCAATTTTGTAGTGTCTCCCTTCTAATTTTCTGCTTTAGGAGGCATAGCCTTCTTCCTTGTAACCAATGTCCATGGTCCATAGGACTTGTCCAAATTAGTTTGAGCTGTAGTTTCAATGATAGCTTCCTTTCCTTTGGATTGAGGTGCTGATGGAGTGCATAAATCTACAGCAGTTGGGCTGGCCGAATTGCTACAAAATTTCTGTAGTTGGTTGGATTGTTCAGCTGGAAGAGTGCAAGTTTCTGTACTTGAATTGCTTGCTGTAAATTTATAGTTTTGTTGTACCTGATCCATGGAGGGAATGCCTTGCTTTGCTGCTGAATTGCTCTCTGCATGATTACAGTTTTTCTGCTCTTGAAAAGACTTGGAGGTGGTTTGATTTGGCAAAGGGTTGGGGGAGGTGTTGGGTATGCCAAAAGGTGTTGTATGAGCATGCATTTTAGCCTTTTCAGGACAAGCTTCAACTTTATGTCCAACTTTTCCACATTGGAAACATAGTTGTGTAATCCCCTCATATTCTACTTTCTGATAAAATCAGCCTTTGTAGCCATTGATCCATATTCCAGGAGGGAGTCTCTTTGATAGGTCGACCTTGACACAGATCCGTGCATATGTGTTTTTCCCCCATTTACTGGTTTGGTTGTCCATCCACATTGGTTTGCCAACGAATGAAGCAATTCAGGCCAGATTATTGCCATCCCAATATATGAGGGGTAGGCCGGGGAGTTGCATCCATAAAGGAGTAGTTAAACCTGATAGAGAGTCGGGAGTGAAATCAAGAGTCCACCTGTCCAAGGCAATGACATTGCTAGCAATAAACCAAGTTCCATTACGAAGAACACATCACGAGCTTCAATATATTTGAAAATACATAAAAAAACAATCAGGGGCCACAAGCACCAAGTCAAAATCCCCCCATTGATTCCATTTGCGTTTCAGGTCATTGTTTAGAAAATAGTAGGGGAGTACTTTCCCAAGGAGTTTTCCTACAAGAGTGGCTTCTAACTTCTGAATATTTTCCTACATAGAGATGTCATCTAGAATGACTACAATCCTATCCCTATCACTAATGTCTTCAAAATGCACTTTAGCAAGAGGGACAACTATTGGTTTCTTCCAAACATTGGTTGTAGCAGTGCTTTATTTCCTTGAGTTGTATTGCATAGGAGCTGAATCCTTGATATGGGAATTGGTTTGCTTGAACATCCCTTGCATCTCCTCAAGACAACTAGCTAGCTGACCACTAGTGTTGTGTGCAATCCAAGTTAGTGTATCCTTGCTAAACTACCTTGCTACTATCTCCTGTAAATGGAAAGTAGATGGGATGCACTCTCCCTGCATTGTGGATTCACTCTTACTGAAATTGTTTCTGTTTTCCAATTCATCCCTCTTTGCGGCAATCTGACAAATAGCTTGTGTGCATCTTCCTAGATCAAGGAATCAGTGTCATGGGGGTCGGTTTCAGCCCCTTCCAGCTGGTGTGGAAGGCTGGCATTATGTACCTGCTTATCATTCTCATCCAAGCCATTTCGAGCAGCCAAACACAGATAATTGGAATTTAGTTATTGAGGGTCGGTCATCCCAAAGCTGTGGGGGATGCTTTTCCCTAAATCTGGAGGGCAACTCGCCCCACTTGAGGAAAACACTTTAGACATACCTGTGATTGTAGCAAGACTGCCAATCGAACCTGGAAGTGGTTTGAATTCTGTATTTCTTGTCATGGTGAACCATGTCGTCGCCTCTGACTGGTCTGCAGCACATGCAATTCCCCTGTCTTCCATCAGCCGTGGGTCCTACACTTGGCCGCTGTTTGAAGGGAGGCGCTTGGGTTGAGTAGTTGCAACCGAGGGAGCCACCCCCTTCAGGATACCGCAATGTCTTATAATGGCCGCAGCCGCCTATCCATTGGCAATGACATTACGGTTAGTAGTAAAATCCATTTCCATGGTCGTAGTTCCACTAGAGTCAACAGCTCAATCCTGTAAAGCCGAGAAAACTGTTACTATTTCATTGTTATCTAGCTCCATCTCTCTTGATGCATTGTCGATAGGTTGTTAGTCATTCTTTTCTCGTGAGATGCCACCATTGAAGGAGTCGAGAGCCATGTTTACTATTCCATTACCTCATGTAGTTGAATCCTTCACTGGCTTAGAGGAAGCTTTGCTTGTTCCTTCCTCAGGCTATCCCCCTGAGCTACTACCATCAGTGGAGTCCAACTCCATGTGGGCTACTTCAATGGCTTCTGAAACTGAGCCATACTCAGCCCTGAAAGAGGACCTATTGCTGCCAACCTCATGCAGTCCATCACCTTCACCTTCTTCCTTAGTCCCATGGCTACCATGTCTCCCCTTGGAGCTCCCTGGCCTACCTCCTTTGCTGGCCGAACCCCCACTTGCACTTGTTGCACTTCCCTTCATGCTAGCAGCCCTCACATCCAAAGCACCACCACCACTTTGCCGGCCACCCTCCTTCCTACCACCACCCCCACTCCTTCTCGAGTGAGGGGTGACCCAAGGTCACCCCACCTCAGATCCCTAGAGCTTCTCTCACTAGGAAACCAAGAAAGAGAAGGAAAGATGAGAAATGAAAGAGCCTCCCCCAAAGTTTTTGGGTTCCTTGAAAGTTGTAATTACATTAATATGAAAAAGAGGTTACAAAGTAGCACAAAAGTGCTAAAACAACAAAAAAACTAACTATGAGGAACATGCTTTCTATCATCCTCCAAAATCACAAAAAAGTTAGGAGGAATAGTATAACAATCAGTGTCATGCAAAAAAAAGTCAGAACCTGTAGCAAGCTGAGCACAAAGATCAGCTAACCTGTTGATATCCCTACAGATATAAGAGAAGAGCACCTGATGGAAGTCAGTGATGAAGCTGAGATCGGGAACCTAAGCCAGTCTAGATTTCCAGTAATTCTACTTCATAGTCTGCTGGAGGTAGTTCACCACATTGAAGTTATCCCCTTCCAGAATAAGCCCATTGTACTCATGCATCCAAGGCTCCATGAACTACTTGATACCTAGCATGGCTTGCAGCTCAATAAAAGTGTTATCCCAATGCTGGAGGTGGATTCCCATAGCTGTAACAAAGGCACCACTATCATCTCTGATCACCATACCGATACCCACCAGTCTGGAAGGAAGAAAAGCTCCATCAACATTGGCCTTAAGCCATCCAGAAGGGGGGGAGTCCATGAGGGGTTTGAAGACAGCCTGTGGGGCTGGTGGATCTCCCATTGCTCATGAAAGGAAAAGGCACAAGGTTTAGCGAATACCACAAGAATGTTTGCTGCAATAATGTTTGGGGTTGCATATGGGCGGTCGTGGGTCTTTGCATTCCTAGCCCTCCAGTCTTGATAAATAGCATAACAATAAGTTCTATCCCATGTCAAGCTCTTCTTAGTGGTGCTTTGAAAGGCCCTGAGGAGGTTGTGAGTACTAGCAAAGAAAGGCATGTTAAATCCCCAACAGGTGAGAGTCTGTAGAATGCTGGTATTGGGGGAGCATGTGATCACAATGTGATCAATATCTTCAGCTTCGGTACATCCCCAAGGGCACTGAACATTCTCAACAAGTCCTCTAGCATGCAGCCAGGTGTAGGTTGGTAGTGCTCCCTTCAATAGGTGCCACCAAAATAACTTTTCATGTGGATGCAACTAGAGCTTCTGCAACCATAGGTGGCTTGGGCTGCTATTGGGGAAGAGTGCTTCATAAGCCATGGTTGTGATGGACTTATTGAACTGGAGATGTAGCAATTCAGGTTGATCAGTTAGCAAATCAGCATGTACCACCACTCTCTTGACCTGATTTGTAAGGGGCTGGCCGAAGTATAGCTGTAGCTTGGAGACATCCCATGATTGATCCTGTTGAATGAATTCACCTACTTTCTATTCTTCAAGGGCAGTAGCATCCACAAATGTAGGCAGTCTAGAAAGGGCAAAGTTGTTTAGCCAAGTTTGGGATAGATCTCCACCTTCTTTCTATCAGCAATCTACCATCTGATAAAGGGTTTGAGGCTGTCGGCCCCATTCAGGATTACAGCCCATGTTTTAGAGTCACCTCTCTTGAGCTCCCTATTCTAGATGTCTTCACCATAGTGTTCCCTCAGGCATCTGTGGAGGAGAGATGTAGGCTTCTACAAACAATCCTAAGAATGTCAAGCCCTCAATGGGCCCATCTAGCTGGAGGCGGAGTGGAACCCAAGACCACCAAACTTTTGAGGTGTACAGATGGTGGACCACTTCACAAAATGAATGCTTCTCTATGTAGAGCTTTTGTCCCAAAGGATAGCTCTGGACAATTTCTTATTCTTCTGCAACACATTCCTAGGCATCTCAGTGTGGATGAGCTGGTAGATCGAACTTGGCAGCAAAGAGGAGTTAATAAGGGTAGCATGGCCCGCAAGTGAAAGGTGTCGGGTTTCCCAAGCCATAATCTTGTTCCTTGCCTTTTGAATTAGTTGGGAATGATCTACTTTGTATAATTTGCACATGGCCAATTTAAGCCCGAAGTAGTCTATCTCATGAACCCTCCTAAAGTCTGTCAGCCTAGCAATCTGATTTATCCTTCATCGCTTGGCAGTTTTGCTAAACATGATGGCTGACTTTCCACAATTAAGGAGCTGACCCGTCCATCCACAATAATCTTCAAGGATGCCCATGATTTTCTTCCCATGGGACACAGAAGCCTGAGAAGTAATAAGAATATCATCAGCATAAAGAAGGTGTGAGATGCAAGTACCACCAGTAGCAACTGTCATTCCTAGATTGGCTCCATGCTATTTGAATGCAAGAGTGAGGAGTTCAGAGCACAAGATGAAGAGATAAGGTGACAGCGGGCAGCCCTGTCAGAACCCACACTCAGCATTAATCCACTCAGTCCCGCGCCCTTGCAGCAGGATGGTGAATTCGGGTTGGGTGACACATTGAAGCACCCATTTGCAAAATTTTGCAGGAAAATCCATCAGCGAGAGCATCTGCTCTATAGTTCCCAAGCTCATCCGGTCATAAGCTTGCTCCATATCAACCTTTATAGCCATAAACTCTGCTTGCGAGGTAGAGTATTGAAACTTGTTGATAATCTCTTAGGCGAGGAGGCTGTGGTGGGAAATATTCCTATGGGGAACAAAAGCTCCTTGCTCATCAGAAATAAGGGAGGGGAGGACATGCTTCAGCCTGTTCACCAAAATCTTTGCTATGAGCTTATAGATAGTCTGACACAGGCTGATAGGGAGAAATTTAGCAGGACAATTGGCACCAACAACCTTAAGAATCAACACAATGAAAGTTTCCTTCCAAGAGTCATCCATATGGTAAGTACTGAATAATTGATGCACAACAGCAATAACATCACCTTTCGCACACTGCCTGAAACTTTTGTAGAATGAAGATCTAATCTCATCCAATCCAAGAGCTCGGTTGGCCCACATAGAGTGCATGGCAGCCCAAATCTCTTGCTCTGACACTACAGCATCAAGGAGAGGTTGTACATCTATTGTCACCTGCTGGTCACTAGGAGGAATAGGCCAGTTCACAAGAGAAATTTCCCCCTCAGCAAATTTGTTTTAAAAAATGTAGTGAATGTGGATGATATAGCATCAGGGTGGTCTAATAAGCTC
Organism: Cymbidium sinense; assembly: GCA_021442155.1. Classification (NCBI taxonomy): domain Eukaryota; kingdom Viridiplantae; phylum Streptophyta; class Magnoliopsida; order Asparagales; family Orchidaceae; genus Cymbidium; species Cymbidium sinense. The sequence continues at coordinate 114,871,194 of CM038217.1, forward strand.
CCATCGATCATCTATACATAGCTGATTTTGTTGCTTCTATGCCTCAAAGAAGCGATAGTGTGGAAGAAGTCAGTATTGCCATCTCCCTCATGGATCCACCTGATCTTTGCCCTTTATTTCCACCAAGTGTTGAGCATAGCAAGAGTAGAGTTCAGCTCAATCACCTTGGTTCAAAGCATAGACTCCTGCTTAGTTGTAAGCCCATCATCTGTGCATTCAGCAACCAGAAGGTCAGCGACATCCCTCTCAAGCTCAGCTTTGAGGGAGGTGAGGTTTTTCAGCTTATTTCTGCTCCAATGGTAATGAACTCTTTGCGTATGACTGCTCTTTTGGTTGAGGACAACAGCTTTACTACCATGGTCAGGTTTGTTCCAGCTCTTCCAAATAAGTTTCCAAGCCATAGGGTAGGATAACTAAGTATCTTCACATTTCAGCTAGCGGTGTGGAGCCCCGTCACTAACAGAATTAATTTGGAGTAGAAGAGGGCTATGATCAGAAGTGATCCAGGTGAGGTGGCAAACCTTGGAATCCCCAATCAAGTTGGAAGCAAGAGAATTGACAAGAACACGATCAAGTCGAACCCAAATTTTACTCCTCCCATCTTTATTATTAGTCCATGTGAAGCGTGGGCCAACAAAGTCAAGCTCATGGAGATCAGAAGAAATCATGCACTCCTCCATGTCCTTGACAACTTGAGAGTAAACAAACTTCTTCCCCCTCTTCTTGTCATGTTGTACTAAGATATAGTTACAATCCCCTCTAATGATGGTTGGTAGTTGATGGTCCACATTATTTTCAACAGTTTGTCATAAAGATCTTCCAAGATGGTAATCCTTATTGCCATAAACCCAACCAATGGTCCACTATAGATTTTCACCCATACTAGCTCTTCCCAAGATAATCTGATCCCTTAGAACAAGAGGGACAAAGTCAACCAACTCCTTGTTCCAAAGGATGGTGATGCCTTCTGAATTCTCATTGGAGGGATGACAAAGAAAGTTCCAGTTGCTTCCCGCCAACTTATCCACTTCCTTCATGCTGATTTGTTCAATTCTACTTTCCACTAACCAATCAAGCAAATGTTGCGTGCCACCAATGAGGTGGCATAGGTAGTTACCTGTAGTTTGTTTTCGGGCACCCCTACAATTCCAAAAGAGAATGGAGGACATTAAGTATCCATAGGGGATGCATCCCTGCCATACGTTAGCTCCACTATTAACTTTTTTTGCTTCTTTGACAGCACTTCAATCGGCCCCAGAAATTTGATTTCCCTCTCAAAATGTGCTTTTGAGATCCGTTGTTTCCTGTTTCTACTCTTGCCCGAACTAGCCTTTGTTTGCTTGCTTGAGTTCTCCAAGCTTTTGGGAGACTGGAACACCGAAGGTTTTGAGGTTTCGAATGTTGGGAGTAGATTTTGGAGATGTGTTTCCTTGGTGGAAGTCTCCCCTTTATGGGTGTTGACCTTGCCTGTCGTTGTATACTTTTGTTCAGGTTTGCCCTTATCTTTCCCTTTTTATGTCTCACGAATTGTCTGGTTCTTCCTCTGAGTGACCAGCACCCAAGGACCATATTCCTCACGCATTGTAGTAGATTTTTGGGTGGTTTCAGCTTGCTAGACAACACCTTGATGTGGTTGCAAACTACTTTTTAGTTCAGCACTTCTTTCATGTGTAGTGGTCTTTGCATTATCGATAGTGTCCTACTGTTGGCTTGCACCAAGATGTGGCTGCAAACTGCTTTTCAGTTCAGCATTTCCCTATGATATAGTGGTATTTACATTATTGAGAGTGTCCTACTGTTGGGCTGCATCATTGGTAGGAATTGCTGAGTTACTGCACTCACCGATTTCAGATTCAGGGGCATGAAATGCTCAATGCAATGGTGTAGAATTTTTGGGCTGCTAATGAGTGTTGGAGGAAGCCTTGCCATTGCAAGGTGAAGATTTTTGGTTTTCTTTGCTTGGGTAAGAGTCAACCTTGTGCCAACTTTGCCACATGCAAAATACAATTGTGTGATGCCTTCATACTCCATTTCTTGAACGAATCTTTCATTTCTTCCTTGAATCCATACACCCATTGGAAGTCTTTGAGAAAGATCAATCATGACGCATGCTCTAGCATACATGCTTTGCCCCAATTATTGGTTTGATGATCAACCCATAGTGGTTCACCGATAAATGAAGCAATGCTAGCAATATTCACATTGTCCCAATAGAGGAGTGGAAGATTATGAAGTCGCACCCAGATTGGGGAAGATAAACCCTGAAGTGATTTAAGAGTGAAGCTTAGTGACCATTTATCCATGCTAATTACATTTCCTGCAATGAACTAAGGCCTGTTCATCAATACAGCATCCCTTGCCTCTGTGGTATCAAAGATGCACACAAAATAATCAGGGGAAACCATGATTACCTTGAATTTTTCCCACTGACTCCATTTGCGTTGAAGGTCCGCATTAAGGAAATAGAAGGGAGGCCTTTTCCCCAAAAGTTTTCCCACAAGAGCTCGCTCCAGTTTCATCTAATTATCCTCCACCGCATTCTCATCAAGTAGAATTATTATGCCATCCTCCAAAAGTGTTGAAGATATGTCCACAGGCCCAAGCTTGATGAATTCCTTCCATTGCCATGGGTTGGCCTGTGCAGCCGCAGGGTGATCAGCCGATATCCTTGGCTTGGTTTGATTTTAGGTGCCCAAAAAACTCCCATCCATGTTGTTCTAAGGGTGGTCCTTTTAGATGGAAGTATGTGGAACATATCCATGCTGAGAACATGAGTCATTTTCCCAAAATAATGATGTCAGCCCTATTGAGGCATTTCCACAAGCACCTTGTGTGCATTCGGCTGGAGCTGAACAATCAGTCATGGGGAGGTTTGTGGCAGGAGCCCCAGCAAACAGTGGGTGTCTGGTCTCTTCTTTACCTGTGGAGGTTTCCATACAAACTGGGCTACCCGCCCTATCAAACTCAAGGAGGTTCAAGGTCTCTTACCTTATTTGCACTGCAACATGGCTCGCATACAATTCAAGGCTTTGAGTTCGATCAGCTTTTAAGAGAGTGGCTAGGGACCTTATGTTGTTACCTGATTGTCTCCCCTTAATCACAATAGCATTTTGATTAGGTTTCAGCAATGTAACTCCCTGTATAACCACGAATTGCAGTCCGTCCTACCTGATCAGCTGTGATATTTGCACACCATGGCCAGTGTTAGACATAAGACCATAAGGCATCTGTCCGGGTGTAAGCCCTGTGTTGATCCATCTACTTCCATCCTATTTAGGCTGCATAAGCTGCCATCCTTCCTTATGACCAGAGGTGTTCGTGTTACTGTTTCATTGTCACATTCCTCTTACAAACCGAGAGCTGTTGTCCCGTTGCCACCACCTGCAGTAAAAGCTGCAATCAGATTTGCTATTATGTCATCTGCTAGTTGGCCATCCAGAACACCTCTAGCTCCTTGCAGGGAGGAAGAGCTGTCCACTTCCATGCTAAGCACAACACCTAAATCATTCACGGCTCCATTGTCGCCTACCCCAGTAGCTGCTACAGTGAAATTATGCACTCTCTCATTGGCCGAATGGTGTGATTCCTCCCCTTGGGCAGCAGCCTTGCTGCCATGATCTTTCTTGGAGCTATCCAACCCACCACCTTGCTACCTTCATGTCCTCCCCTAGCTGTTGACTTATCTCGGGGAGGACGTGATCACCGGCCACCTCCTGCCATAGAGAGAGAAGCTCTAGGAAAATTCAGCCTAGAGAGAGGGAAAGAGAGGAAATGAGAGAGCCCCCCAAAGTTTTTGGGTCCCTTGAAAGTTGAAATTGCATTAATATGACAAAGAGGTTACAAAATAGAACAAATGTGCTAAAATAACCAAAAACTAACTATGAGTAACATGATTTCTATCATCCTCCAAAATAATAAAAAAAGTTAGGAGGAATAGTATAACAGTCTGTGTCATGCCAAAAAAGTCAGAATTTGTAGCAAGCTATGCGCAAAGGTCAGCCAACTTATTGTGATCCCTGCAGATATGAGAGAAGAGCACCTGATGGAAGTCAGAGAGGAAGCTGAGCTCGAGAGCCTGAGCTGGTCTAGATCTCCAGTAATCTTGCTTCATAGTCTACTGGAGGTAGTTCACCACATTGAAGTTATCCCCTTCCAAAATAAGCCCCATGTACTCATGCATCTAAGGCTCCATGAGCTGCTTGATAGCAAGCATGGCTTACAACTCAATAAAAATGCTATCCCAATGCTGGAGGTTTTTTCCCATAGCTCTAATAAAGGCACCACTATCATCCTGATCACCATACCGATACCCGCCAGTTCGAAAGGAAGAAGACCTCTATCAATATTAGCCTTAAGCCATCTAGGGGGGGGAGTCCATGAGGGGTTTGAGGATAGCCTGTGGGGTTGGTGGATCTCCCATTGCTCATGAAATGGAAAGGCACAAGGTCTAGTGAAAACCTCAAGAATGTTTGCTACAATGATTTTGGGGTTGCATATGGGCGGTCGTGGGTCTTTGCATTCCTAGCCCTCTAGGCTTCATAAATAGGGTAGTAGTAAGTTCTAGCCCAAGCTAAGCTCTTCTTGGTGGTGCTTTAAAAAGTCCTGAGGAGATCTTGAGTACTGGCAAAGAAAGGCATGTTAAACCCCTAACAGGTGAGAGTCTGCAAAATGCTGGTAATGAATGAGCATCTGCTCACAATGTGGTCAATATAATCAACTTCGGTACATCCCCAGGGGCACTAAACATCCTCAAAAAATCTTCTAGCATGCAGCCAGGTGTAGGTTGGTAGTGCTCCCTTCAAGAGGTGCCACCAAAATAGCTTTTCACGGGAATGCAACTGGAGCTTCTACAACCATAGGTGGCTTGGGCTGCTATTGGGGAAGAGTGCTTCATAATCCATAGATGTGAGGGACTTACCAAAGGGAAGATGTAGCAGATCGGGTTGATCAGTAAGCAAATTAGCATGTACCACCACTCTCCTATGATCCATAAGGGGCTGGCCGAAGTATAGCTGCAGCTTGGATACATCCCATGATCAATCCTGCTGAATGAAATCACCTACATTATGTCCTTCAATGGTAGCAGCATCCATAAATGTAGGCAGTCTAGAAAGGGGAAAGTTGTTTAGCCAAGTTTGGGATAGGACCTCCACCTTCTTTCTGTCAGCAATCCAACATCTGATAAGGGGTTTGAGGCTATTGACCCCATTCAGGATCACAGCGAAAGTTTTGGAGTCCCCACTTTTTAGCTCGTTGTGCCAGATGTCTTCACCATAGCGTTCCCTCAGGCATCTGTGGAGGAGAGATGTAGGCTTCTATAAAAAGTCCCAAGCAAGTCGAGCCCTCAACGGGCCCATCCAAATGGAGGCTGAGTGGAACCCAAGTCCAACAAACTTCTAAAGTGTACAAATGGTGGCCCACTTCACATAATGAATGCTTCTCTGTGTAGAGCTTTTGTGCCAAAGGAAAGCCCTGCATAATTTCTCAATCTTCTGCAACACATTCCTAGGCATGTCTGTGTGGGTGAGCTGATAGATAGAACTTGGAAGCAAAGAGGAGTTGATAAGGGTGGCATGGCCTACAAGTGAAAGGTGCCGGGTTCCCCAGGCCATAATCTTGTTCCTAGCCTTCTGAATCAGCTGGGAATGATCAGCTTTGTATAATTTGTGCATGGCCAATTTGATCCCAAGGTAGTCCATCTCCTGAACCCTCCTGAAGCCTTTTATCCTGGCAATCCAATTTCTCCTCCATCGCTTGGCTTCTTTGCTAAACATGATGGCTGACTTTCCACAATTAAGGCACTAACCCATCCAGCCACAATAATCTTCAAGGATGCCCATGATTTGCTTCCCATGGGAAACAGAAGCCTGAGAAGTAATAAGAATATTGTCAGCATAAAGAAGGTGTGAGATGCAAGTACTTCCAGTAGCAACTGTCATGCCTAGATTGGCACCACATTATTTGAATGCTAGAGTGAGAAGTTCAGAGCACAGGATGAAGAGATTAGGTGACAGCGGGAAGCCTTGTCGGAACCCACACTTAGCATTAATCCACCCGCCTCACTGCTCACAGGATGGTGAATTTGGGTTGGTTGACACATTGAAGTACCCATCTGCTGAATTTTGCAGGAAACCCCTTCAGCGAGAGCATCTGCTCTAGAGTTCACCAACTCATCTGGTCATAAGCCTACTCCATGTCAACCTTTATAGCCATAAACCCTGCATGCGAGGTAGAATGCTAAAATTTGTTGATAATTTCTTGGGCAAGTAGGCAGTGGTGGGAGATATTCCTATGCGGAACAAAAGCTCCTTGCTCATCAAAGATAAGGGAGGAGGACATGCTTCAGCCTGTTCACCAAGATCTTTGCTATGAGCTTGTAGATGATCTGACACAAGCTGATGGGACAAAATTTAGCGGGACAATCGGCACCAGCAATCTCGGGAATCACCACAATGAGGGTTTCCTTTCAAGAGTCATCCATATGGTAAGTACTGAAGAATTCATGCACAGTAGCAATAACATCACCTTCCACACACTGCCATAAACTTTTGTAGAAGGAAGATGAAATCCCATCCAATCCAGGAGCTTGGTTTGCCCCCATAGAGTGCATGGCAGCCCAAATCTCTTGCTTTGACACTGCAGCATCAAGGAGAGGTTGTACATCTATTGGCACCTGATGGTCACTAGGAGGAATAGGATAGTTTGCAAGAGAAACTTACCCCTCAGCCCATTTTTGCTGAAAAAATGTAGTGAATGTGGATGATATAGTGTTAGGTGGTTCGATAGGCTCCCATCGGTCATTTGTACATAGCTAATCCTGTTGCTCCTATGCCTCGAAGAAGTGTTAGTGTGGAAGAAGTGAGTATTGCCATCTCCCTCGTGGATCCACATGATCTCCACCCTTTGTTTCCACCAAGTGTTGAGCCTAGCAAGAGTAGAGTTCAGCTTAATCACCTTGGTTTGGAGCATAGACTCTTGCTCAGTTGTAAGCCCATCATCTGTGCGTTCAGCAACTTGAAGGTCAGCGACATCCCTCTCAAGCTCAGCTTTAAGTGAGGTGAGGTTTTCAGCTTAGTTCTACTCTAATGGTAATGAAATTTTAGCATACAACTGCTCTTTCGGTTGAGGACAGTAGCTTTAGTGCCATGGTCAGGTTTGTTCCAGCTCTTCCAAACAAGTTTCCAAGCCATAGGGTAGGATAACCAAGTATCTTCAAATTTCAACCCGCTGTGTGGAGCCCTGTCACTAGCAGAATTAATTTGGAGTAAAAGTGGGCTATGATCATAAGTGATCTGGGTGAGGTGGCAAACCTTCGAATCCCCAATCAAGTTAGAAGCAAGAGAGTTGACAAGAACATGGTCAAGTCAAACCCAAATTTTACTCATCCCATCTTTATTATTAATCCATGTGAAGCATGGGCCAACAAAGTCAAGCTCATGGAGATCAGAAGAAATCATGCACTCCTCCATGTCCTTGATAGCTTTAAAATAAGCAAACATCTTCCCCCTTCTTATCATGTTGCACCAAGATACAATTAAAATCCCCTCCAATGATGGTTGGTAATTGATGGTCCACATTGCCTTGAATGGTTTTCCACAAAGATCTTCTAAGATGGTAATCCTTATTACCATAAACCCAACAAATGGTCCACCATAGATTTTCAGCCATACTAGCTCTTCCCAGGATAATCTGATCCGTTAGAACAAGAGGGACAAAGTCGACCAACTCCTTGTGCCAAAGAATGATGATGCCTCCTGAATTCCCATTTGAGGGATGATAAAGAAAGTTCTAGTTGCTTCCAGCCAACTTATCCAGTTCCTTCCTGCTAATTTGTTCAATTCTAGTTTCCACTAAACCAATCAAGCAAGGGTTGTGGCCAGCAATGAGGTAGTGTAGGTAGTTACCCAAAGTTTGTTTGCGGGCACCCCTACAATTCCAAAAGAGAATCGAGGGCATTAAGTAGCCATAGGGGATGCGTCCCCGCCATCCATTAGCTCCACTATTAGCTTTCTCTGCTTCTTTGATAGCACTTCAATCGGCCCTAGAAGTTTGATTTCCCTCTCAAAATGTGCTCTTGAGATCCGTTGTTTCCCGTTTCTACTCTTGCCCGAACTAGCCCTGGTTTGCTTTCTTAAGTTCTCCAAGTTATCTTAGTTTCCTCATTCAAAATCCTACTTATGTGAATAAAATTACTTTTTTCATTCATATATTTTAACTCCAAATGTAAAATAATGAGATAAAAAGATTATCCTTTTAACTCTATGATTGATACAAAAAAGAACGAAATTATAATACTTAAATATCAAGCATTAAAAATTTTTGCATAGTCATAATAAATAAGAAAATTTTAGAAATATAAAACAAATTAATCACTATTTTTTATTTTGAACCATAGATGATAAGCATGAAAAAAAAACTCTGCATATATATATGGATTAGGGACATAATAGTGAGTTAGTATGAGTTTTGCTTATGATTGAACTTGCATCTATTAGAAGGCCAAGAGTTAAAAAATAATTTGATGAGCTTTATATCTTTGGACTTGCTCAGATTGGCGACCATTTATCCATGCCAATTACATTTCCCGCAATGAACCAAGGTCCATTCATCAATACCACATCCCTTTCCCTTGTGGTATCAAAGGTGCACATAAAACAATCAAGAGCAACCATTATTAGCTTGAATTTTCCCTATTGACTCCATTTGCATTGAAGGTCCGCATTAAGGAAGTAGAAATGAGGCCTTTTCCCCAAAAGTTTGCCCACAAGAGCTCTTTCTAGTTTCATCTAGTTATCCTCCACCACATTCTCATCAAGAGTAATTATTGTTCCATCTTCCATAAGAGCTGGATTTCTATCCACGGGCCCAAATTTTATGAATTCCTTCCATTGCCATGGGTTAGCCTGTGCAGCTGCAGGGTGATCAGTCGATGTTCTTAGTTTAGCTTGACTTTGGGTGCCCAAAAAATTTCCATCCGAGGAGTTCTGTTGGTGGCCCTTATAGTTGGGAGCATGTGGAGCAAAGCCATGCTGAATGCTGGAGTCAGATCCCCAAAATAAGGGTGTCAATTTTGTTGAGGCATTTTCACAAACAGGTTGTGTGCATTCGACTGGAGCTAAACAATCATTCATGGGGAGGTCGGTGGCAGCCACCCCAGTAAACAGTGGGTGTTCAGCCTCTTTTTTTCCTGTGGAGGTTTCCATACAGACTGGGCTACCCGCCCCATCAAACTCAAGGAGGTTCATGGGGTCGGTCTTACCTTGTTCGGTTGCACCCGTAGACATGGCCTGCATACCTTCTCGAGGCCTTGAGTTTGATCAGCCTCCAGGAGAGCAGTGAGAGGCTTTGCTCAGCTCTCAGTTTGTCCCCCCTTGATCACAATAGTGGAACGAGTAGGTTTCAATTATGTCACTCCCCATCCAGTCACAAACCGAGCGTCATCCTTACCAAGTAGCTACTGTAATTGGTTGTCGTGGCCAGCCCCTTCTAGCTCCAAACAAGGCTGTTGTCCACTCCCTGCCAATGCCTCAGAACCTTCTACATCCATGCTATCCTGCTGTGTAGCCATAGCTGAGCAGACTACTGTTACATTACCGTAGTTCGCATCCAAGCCGAGAGCAGCTACCGCACTCAATTGTCGAGCATTGTCCCTAGTAGCTATAGCTTGGCCACAAGAATCACTCCTGGATCCTTGAAGTGGAGACGAGCCATCCACCTCCATGCTAGTCGTCACACCTGTGCCAAGGACAGCTCCATTGTCGGCTTCCCCAGCAGCTACTTTAGTGAAATTATGCACTGTTCCATTGGTCAAATGGTGTGATTCCTCACCTTGGCCAGCATCCTTGCTGCCATGAACTTGCTTGGAGCTGTCCAACCCGGCCACCTTGCTGCCTTCATGTCCTCCCTTACCAGTTGACTTGTCTCGAGGAGGAGGTGACCGCCGGCCACATCCCACCATAGGGAGGAAGCTCTAGGAAAATTTAGCCTATAGAGAGAGAGAGAGAGAGAGAGAGAGAGAGAGAGAGAGAGAGAAGTTCCTTGAAAAGATGCATTTGCATTGATAATGAAAAAAAACTAATTACAATGTAAAAAATAGCAAAAGAAAGCAAAAACAAGCTATTAACAGCATGCTTCCTATCCTCCTCCAGAAGAATAAAAAATTGTGGAGGAATAGTGTGGCTATCTAAGCTATGCCATACAAAATTAAATCTAGTAGCTATGTCTGTACAAAAGTCAGCTAGGCTATTGTTAGATCTATGTGTGTAAGCAAAAATGACCTGGTGAAAGTTCTTCAAGAAGTCGGGGAGCATGGAAGCTTTACGCCATATCTCACTATTAAGAGAGAGCTTGAGGTGGTCCACCACACCATAGTTATCCCCTTCAATGATGATGCCTTTGTACTCTATCATCCACGACTCAATAATATTTCATGTGTAGAGCATAGCCACTAATTCCACTGATGTACTATCCCAGTGCTAAAAATAATGCCCCATGGATTTGATGAAGTTGCCATATTCATCTCTTAAAACTACTGCAATACCAACTGACCCATTGGAAAGGATGGAGCCATCCACATTTGGCTTGATCCAGCCAGGAGGGGGAGGACTCCACAAAGATGATTTGATCAGCCCATAGGGCTGGGTGATGTCCCATTGCTTCTGGAAAGGAAAAGAGGAGGAATGTGTAATGGAGCTCGGTATAGAAGCTACGATAATCTTTGAAGTACCATGACTTAATCTGTGAGTTTTAGCAGTACGGGTTTGCCATACCTGGTAAACAATTGCACAATATATTCTAGCCCAACATAAATTATCACTGCGTACCTCAATGAGGGCTTGGAGCAAATCAGGCAGGTTGCTGAAAATTGGGATAGAATAGCCCCATTTAGCCAAAATCTGAATTATGCTTGTGGTTAGGGAACATTGGACAGCAATGCGTTCAGTAGTCTCCTCCTGGTTACACCCCCATGAGCAAAGGGTAGTCTCCGTTAATCCCCGGTGGGCAAGCCAGGTGTTACTTGGCAAGGAATCTTTGATGAGCCGCTACCAAAAGAGCTTCTCCCTAGGTGGGAGTTTCAAATTCTGCATGTGATATTGCAAAGGAGGAATTTCAGTAAAGTAGATTTTGTATATGATGGAGGTGAGAGTAGTCCCCAAGGGAGATCTGATGAGTTCTGGAATGTCATGTTGTTGCTCTTCCTCAATGGGAATGCTGGAAATCCATTCAACAAGCTCAAAACTGAATAGCATATGCAGATTTTCAATTTTCCAATTCCTATGATCATCAATCAGGTTTTCCACATTCCAATCTTCATTGTATTCCATGTTGAGAAAGGTTGGCCATTTAGTGAGAGGTAAATCAGCAATCCATGTGGAGTTGAGGAAGTCAACCTCTTTCTCGATAGAAATCCTCCAATATATATTTCGGTTCAGGCTGCAAGCTCCCTCTTGAATAATTTTCCAGCAATTGGAATCCCCCACTTAGGTTCCCTTAACCATGGGTTCACCCCATACCTTTCGACCAAGCATCTGTGGAGAAGTACATCAGGTTTGGAGATGAATTTCCAAGTGATTCTAGCCCTTAGAGGGCCATTCCAGTTTTCGGCCAAGTGCAGGCCGAGCCCCCCCTTGTTGGTTGGCATGCAGATTTTGTCCCAAGGAACATAATGTATGCAATGTTGGTTGCTATTTCCTTGCCAAAGATAGCTCCGAGCAAGTTTCTCAATCTCTTTGGTGATTTCCTTGGGGATTTCAGTGTGGGTTGCTTGATACATGGAGATGCAAAGCAAAGAAGTTTTTATAAGCGTTAGGTGCCCTACCATGGAAAGGTGTCTAACTCCCCACAAGCTGATTTTATATTTAGCTTTTTGTAAAAGTTGCTGGAAATCAGCATTCTGAAGCTTCCTCATAGCTAATTTGATGCCCAAATAATCAAGCTCTTGCACTCTTCTGAAACCCATGAGTCTAGTGATCATGTTTGCCTTCCATCTGTGTGTGGCTTTGCTGAACAAAATGACAATTTTAGCGGTGTTGATATGCTACCCTGTCCATTGGCAGTAATTCTTCAGAGTTTGTAGAATACCCTTGGCATGAGCGATGGAAGCTTTTGTTGTGAGTAGGATGTCATCAGCATAAAAAAGGTGGGATATACGTGTTCCCCTGTTGGCAATAGCCACTACAAATTCAACACTGTGTTGCTTGACGGCTAACGAGAGCAATTCTGAACAAAGGACGAAGAGGTAAGGAGATAGTGGGAACCCCTGTCGGAACCCACAACTAGCATGAATCCAATCAATTTTTTGCCCATTTAACAACAGAGAGAAGGAGGGAGAGGAAACACACTAAAGGAGCCAATTCTAGAACTACATAGGTAAACCAAATTTTTGGAGAATTATGGCCAAGGTTTCCCAGCTCATTTTATTGTAGGCTTGCTCCATATCAATTTTGATGGCCATAAAACCATCCTTAAAGGTGGAGTGTTGGAATTTATTGATAATCTCTTGGGCCACCAAGCAATGTGGGAGATAGATCTAAAATTTTGGGAGGATATTCTTCAGTCGACTTACAACAATTTTTGCTATGAGCTTGTAGGATATTCTACATAGGCTTATAGGCCTGAATTTCATAGGATAATCAGCATTGGGGGATTTGGGCAAGAGAATGACAGGCAAGGGTACCACTACAAAATAATTCCTTGACATCCACCACGACATCCTTACCAACGATCCTCTAAAAGTGCTTGTAGAAAGATGTGGTGATGTCATCAATCCCAAGAGCATGATTTGCACCCATAGTTCTGACCGCCTCCCAAATTTCAGCTTCATTGGTGTCAGTCTCCAAGAGTTTCGAAATTTGAGGTGAGATTCTATGGTAGTCATCAAAAATAGGCCAACCAGAGGTGGTGATAGGATGAGCCCTCCACTTCTGCTGGAAAAAGTTCATGAAGGCATGGTGGATTAAGATCGGATCATCCATGTTCTGACCATCTTCAAGCTTGAGTATGCTAATCCTGTTAGAACTCTTGTGAGCAGAAGCAACATCATGAAATAAATGAGTATTTGCATCTCCCTCCTCAGCCCACCTGATTTTAGCCCTTTGTCTCCACCAGCATGATAGACGGGCAAGGGTTGAGTTCAGCTTATTTGCTTTGAGGCGGAGCTCCATTTCTTACTGCTCGGTCAGCCCATTTGGTAAGCAATCAGCCATCTACAACTTCATAATTTCCTTCTGAAGGGTGTCCCTTTGCTTGCTTAAGTCATTGAGCTTGCTCTTGCTCTAGTAAAATAGGTTCTTCAAAGTACGTGGCATTTCTTATCCAAAATTTCAGCCTTGGAACCATTATAGTTGCTTTGCTAACTTTTCCAAACTAGTTTCCAAGCCATTGGGTATGAAAGCCATGTGTCTTCGAACTTGAGCCATCTTTGTGATTTCTACTTCTCCACCGAGTGGATTTAGAGAAGAATTTGGCAAAGATCAGAAGCAATCCTTGGGAGGTGTCTAGTTTGAGCATAAGATAGGAGGTTGGAAGCAGTTGAGTTGATGAGAAAGCGATCAAGGCACACCTAGATTCGACTGTTCCTATATTTTTTTGTTAGTCCATGTGAACCTAGGACTGGTGAAGTTTAGCTCATGGAGGTCCCCATAGTTGAGAAAGTCCATCATCTCTTTTTCCACCGGTGAGAATTTAAACAATTTCCCTCCTTTTTTGTCATTAGCATCATAAATACAATTGAAATCTCCCCCAATAATGGCAGGCAAATCTGTATTCAATAAGGGAGTTATGGTTTCCCAAAGCCCACGGAGAGTGGTAGTCTTTGTTAGCATAGCAGACTGCTGCCCTCCACAAAGCTTTGTCCGACAGCTAGATATTCCCCACAATGCACTGTTCAGTTTGTGTAATAGGAGAGAAGGTGATTAAGTCTATTCCTCCAAAGAGAAAGGATGCCTCAAGATTTCCCTACAGTAGGTTGGTGTAGGAAGTCCCAGTTGCGCCCAACAATTTTATCAATTTCCCCTCTAGTGATGTCTTCCACTTTGGTTTCTATAAGGTCGATGAAGAGAGCATGGTGCTCTCCAAGAATTTGATGGAGATAGTGGCTCGTGGACTTTTTGTAGACCCCCCGGCAATTCCACAGAATGATAGAAGTCACGGGTAGACATCATGGGAGGTATCCCCCCCATTGTCAATATGGAATTCACTTTTCTTGTGTTTCAAAGGAGCTGCTTTGATAGGGCCCAGTTGACCCAGTTCTCTAGCGAAGTGAGTTTTGGAGATTCGACTCTGCCCATTCCTAGAGTCTTTGTGCTTGAACAAGTTCATATCTTCTTGTGATTCCTTGACAACATGGAAGGAAGTTGTATTGATAGTGGTGAGGGTCTCTCCTTTGCCTGTGTTTTATTGTTGGTGCCTTAATTTCCTATTGTCCTCCATGCTAGATTCCTACAGTTTGGTGCCATTTTTTCCAATAGATTGAGTTTTCCTTCCCTGTTTAGTAGCAGAATTTGTGGTTGTGGTTTCACCCTTACTGATGTTATTTTAATTTTCAGATTTGGGAGGCCTTGGCTTTCTCCTAGACACCAGAGTCCACAGCCCATAGGCCCCTTCTAGTTCAGCATTAGTTATAGTGTCATTGCTATCCTTGTTTCATTTGGTATTTGTCATGGACAAAGTGCAAAATCGGCTGTCTGTTTGCTGGCTGAAGGGCTGGAAATTTCCTGCATACTGCATGATAGGTCGGCTGGAGGAACACATTATGTAGTAGCTGCACTAGTTGCTGAAGTGCTAAAAATTTTTCACACTTGATCTGTCAGGTGGGTGGCTTACTGAAATGAAGTAGAGGATGGAATATTAGCCTTACTAGAAGGTTGTACATGGTGAGCTATGTGAGCCTTTTTCCAGACACATATCAATTTTGTGTCCAACCTTCCCGCATTTAAAACAAAGTTGTGCAATTCCTTCATATTTGACTCTTTGAAAAAAAATGGCCATTAACTCCGTTGATCCAAATTCCAAGTCGGAGGCTTCTTGAGAGGTCAACTTTGACGCAAACACGAGCGTAAAGACTTTGTCCCCATTTACTAGTTTGATTATCCATCCACATTGGCTCACCAACGAAGAAAGCAATTCTGGCCAAGTTGTTACTATCCCAGTAGATGAGTGGTAGGCTAGGTAGCCTCATCCAAATGGGAGAGGTTAATCCTTTCAAGGAGTCTAGAGAAAAGGTTTGGCTCCATTTATCCATGGCTATAACATTGCCGACAATGAATCATGGTCCATTTTGGAGCATAGCATCACGAGCCTCAATCAATTGGAAGATACATAGGAAGCAATCAGCAGCAACTAACACCAAGTTGAATTCACCCCATTTGCTCCATTTGCACTTTAGGTCTTTATTTAAGAAGTAGAAAGGGAGTTTTTTGCCAAGTAGTTTTCCTACAAGGGCAGCTTCCAATTTTTTAATGTTCTCCTGCATATAGCAATTGTCCAGTGTGACAGCAACCCCATCCATATCACTGATGTCTTGAAAATTGATTTTGGCAAGTGGGACAACTGGTGGTTTTTACGAAGCATTAGTCAAAATTGTTCCTTTTCTTGTCATGTTGTGTGGCATAGTGGCTGGACTTATATTCTGTCGCACTGCATTATTGGACAACCCTTGCACTTCTATTGAAGGACTGGTCAGTTGGCAACCATACATGTTGGAGGCCCAAGATTTTGGACCCATGGTATTTGATTTTTCTATAGCCCCATGAAGAGGGGAAGTGGAAGCATTGAATCCCTCCTGCATAGTGATAGAAAATCTGCTTGTTTGCTGATCATTAGCTCCCTTGACCTTCTTTGAGGTAATATCACAGACACCTTGCGTGTGTGTCTGTGAATTTGATAGATCAGTTCATTGGAGGCCAGTTTTAGCCCCTTCCAGCTGGTGTGGAAGGCTGGCGTGATTGTCCTGTTTAGCATTCACATCCTACACAACACAAGAATCCATAGAACAAGAACCGAGAATCAATTACTGCGGGCCAGTCGCCCCAAACCCGTAAGACTCACCATCACTCTTGAACAAAAGGGCATTCTTCATACCTGTGATTGCAGCCAGACTATCAATCGATCTTGGAATTGGTTTGAATTCATTCGTTCCATGTGCGGTGGATCCTCCCGTCGCCTCTGCATGGGCGACAGTCTGATTGCTGCACGTAATTCCTCTACTTGCAATTAATTTGGGATCCTATAGTTGGCCGCTACATGAGGATGGAGCGCGCTTGGGATGAGCAATTACGGTTGATGGAGCGCCTTTCTTTAGGATGTCGCAGTGCATCATTATGGTCTCAGCCGCATTACCACTACCACAAATGCTACCTTTGGTAGTAGAGTCCATATCCATGGTTGTATTTTCACTAGAGACAGTAACTCGATCCTATAAACCCAAGCAAGCAGCTCCTGTTCCAATGCCATCAAGCTCTATATCTCCTGGTGTAGTATCGACAGCCTACTGGTCTTCCCCTTCCCGTGAGATTCTGCCATTGAATGAGTCAAGGCCATGGTTACTGTTCCATTGCTTCCTGTAGTTGAAACCTTCCCTGCCCGATAGAAAGTTTTTCTTATGCCTTCTTCAGGCCGACCACCTCCTCCCCTAGAGCTACTGCCATCAGTGGAGTCCAAATCCATTTGTGTTGTAGCAGTAGCTATAGGAACTGAACCATCCTCGGCCCTGGAGGAGGACCTGTTGCTGCCAACCTCAAGCTGTCCTTCACCTGTTGAAAAGATGCATTTATAGCATGCTTCCTATCCTCCTCCAAAAGAATAAAAAACTATGGAGGAATAGTGTGACTATCTAAACTATGCCATGCAAAATCAAACCTGGTAGCTATGTCTGCACAAAAGTCAGCTAAATTGTTGTTAGATCTCTATGTGTATGCAAAAATGACTTGGTGAAAGCTCTTCAAGAAGCTGATGTCTGGAGCATCTAGAAGCCAATTTTTACATATCTCATTGTTAAGAGAAAGCTTTAGGTGGTCCACCACACCAATGTTGTCCCCTTCAATGATAATGCCTTTATACTCTGTCATCCAAGGCTCAATTATGTGTTGTGCAGAAAGCATAACAGCCAATTCCACTGTCTTGCTGTCCTAGTGCTGAAAACAATGGCCCATGGCTTTGATGAAGTTTCCATTTTCATCTCTCAATACCACTGCAATTCCAGGTGACCCATTGGGAAGGAGGGAACCATCCACGTTTGCCTTGATCCAACCAGGAGGGGGAGGACACCTCAGGAGAAGGAGGAGGCGTGGGTGAGAGATTCAAGAATGGAGGCAGCAATAATCTTCGGGGTGCCATGGTTGCGACCATGTGTTTTGGCATTATGAGCTCTCCACACTTGATAGATAATTGCACAGTAGCATTTAGCCTAGCACACTTTACTTGGTTGCACATTTTCAAGAGCTTGAAGGACATTGGCCAAACTGCTGAAAATAGGAATTGAGAATCCCCATTTGGCTAAAATATGAATGATAGCATTGGTGAGGGTGCAATGGACAGCAATATGTTCAATATCTTCCTCCTGGTTGCATCACTAAGGGCATAAGGTGTTCTCCATTAAGTCATGGTGAACCAACCAGCAATTGGTTGGTATAGCTTGTTGAATGAGCCTCCACCAAAAAATTCTTTCCCTAGGGGGAAGTTTCAGCTTATATAATCTGAAGATTAGAGATTCATTTTTAGCAAAGATACCTTTGTAGACTATGGAAGTGATGGTGGCCTCCAATGGATTCTTGATCAGTTCTGGTTGATCATATTGTTGGTTGGTCTAGATTTGGATCTTGGAAATGTGATCATCCAACAAGTCACCAAACAACCCATGTAATTTCTCCAAATTCCAGCATTTGCTGCTTGTAATCAGCGTAGCTAAACTCCATTCAATCATGGAGACCATGTTCAGGAAAGTAGGCCATTTGTCCAGCGGCAATTCGATGATCCATGTTGAGTTTATGAAGTCTATATCCTCCCCATCAGCAATTTTCCAACGTAAAATCTGTTACAGATTTTTTTCCCCTTCAATGATGATTTTCCAGCCCATGGAGTCACTATGTTTTATGTTTTTCTGCCATATATTCCTCCCATATCTTTCCAATAAGCACTTATGTAGTAACGTGTTTGGTTTGGAAAGAAATTCCCATGCTAACCTGGAATGGAGAGGCCCATGCCACCGCTCGGAGTGCAAAGCCCCCATATCAGGTGTGCAGATTTTTTCCCAAGCAACATAATGAAGACCATGTTGGTTAGGTCCACCTTGCCATAGAAAGCTCCAAGCAAGTTTTTCTATCTCATTGGTGATGCTTTTGGGGACCATGGTGTGAGTGACTTGAGACATAGCAATGCTAAGCTGAGAAGACTTGATTAGTTGTAATCATCCAGTCATAGACAAGTGTCGAATGCCCCATTGGTTAATCCTTTCTCTAGCTTTTTGGGTGAGCTGCAAAAAATCAGCGGCTTTTAGTTTTTTCATGGCCAATTTGATGCCTAAATACTTAAGCTTCTGGACCTTCTTAAGCCTCGTTAGTTTAGTGATCCTGTTTTCTTTCCACCTGTATGTGGCTTTGCTAAAAATAATAGCACTTTTGGTAACATTTATCCGCTGACTGGTCCAGTTGCAGTAGTCATTCAGAATTTTAAGGATGCATTTGGCATGGTTGACTGAGGCTTGGAGGTGATAAGGATGTCATCTGCATATAGAAGGTGTGAATATGAGTGCCCCCATTGGCTATAGCCACTCCAAGGTCGGTTTGATGTTGTTTGATAGCCATAGATAAGAGTTCCAAGCAAAGTATAAAGAGGTATGGGGACAGCGTGCATCCCTGCCGAAACCCCCCATGGGCCTTTATCCAGCTAGTCCTTTGGCCATTAAGTAGAAGCACAAAGGAAGGGAAGGAGACACATTGGAGAAGCCAATTCTAAAATTTATTGGGCATTCCAAGCTTGTGGAGGACTAGAGTAAGTGTTTCCCAACTCATTTTATCATAGGCTTCTTCCATATCGATCTTGATTTCTATGAAGCCATCTTTGGATGTGGAATGTTGAAATTTGTAGATTATCTCTTGAGCTGTAAAACAATGATGGGAGATCGATCTATGAGGCACAACAACCCCCTGTTCTTCTGAAATGATGTGAGGGAGGATATTTTTTAGCCGACATACTAAAATTTTGGCTATTAGTTTGTATGTTGTTCTGCATAGGCTAATAGGCTTGAATTTCATTGGACAATTAACAGTTGGGGATTTGGGCAAAAGAACCACCAATGTTTCCTTCCACTGAGAAGCCATGGTCCCACTGTGAAAGAATTCCTTCATCACCGATACGTGGGCAATGATTTTCAAAATGCTTATAGAAAGATGCGGTGATGCCATCGATCCTAGGAGCGCGGTTGGCACCCATAGTTCTTATCACCTCCCAAATTTTAGCTTCATTGGTGTCCATTTCCAAGAGTTCACCAACTTGAGGCGGAATCCTGACATTTTCAGCAAAGTAAGGCCAATTGGAGTTAAAGATAGGATGTGCACTCTATTTTTGTTTAAAAAATTTCATGAATGCATGGTGGATTAAGATTGGATCATCCGTGTTCTAGCCATCTTCAAGTTTGAGTGTGCTGATTCTATTAGCTCTCTTTTGAGCCGACACAATGGTATGAAAGAAATGAGTATTGGCAGCTCGCCATTCAGCCCACCTGATTTTGGCCCTTTGTCTCCACTAACAAGAGAGATGAGCAAGGGTTGAGTTCAGCTCATTTGCTTTGAGGCGAAGCTCCATATCTTGCTGCTCGGTCAGCCTGTTGGGAGAGCAATCAGCCACCTACAACCTACAACTACATAATATCCTTTTGAAGGGTGTCCCTTTACTTGCTTAAGTCTTTGAGCTTATTCTTGCTCCAGTAAAATAGATTCTTTAAAGTGTGATTGTATTTTTTATATAAGATTTCAACTTTGGATCCTTCATGGTTTCCTTGCCAGCATTTCCACACTAACTTCCATGCCATAGGGTAAGAGAGCCAGGTGTCTTCAAATTTTAGCCATCTTTATGATTTCCACTTCTCTACCGAGTTGATTTGAAGAGCAATGGGGCAATGATCTGATCCAATTCTTGGGAGGTATTTAGTTTCAGCAAGAGGAAGAAGGTTGGAGGCAACAGAGTTGATGAGGAAGCAGTCAAGGCGCACCCAGATCTGACTATTTTTGTCTTTGTTATTGGCCCATGTGAACCTAGGACTGGTGAAGTTCAACTAATGGAGGTCCCCGTCAGTCAGAAAATCCATCATCTCTTTGTCCGCCGGTGAGAATTTGAATTGTCCCCAACCCCCTTTATCATTTGCATTATAAATGCAGTTGAAATCTCCTCTCACAACAGCTGGAAGTTCAGCGTTCAGCAAAGGAATTAGAGTATCCCATAGCCCACGGTGAGTGTGGTAATCTTTATGCGCCTATCAAATATCCACCATCCATTTAGCCTTGTCAGGTAACTGGATGTTCCCCATAATGCACTGATCATTCTGTACGGTAGGGGTGAAAGTGATTAAGTCACTCTGCCACAAAGCAAGGATCCCACCAGATTTCCCCACAGTAGGTTGGTGCAGAAAATCATAGTTGCATCCCGCCATTTTGTCAATTTCCCTTCTGGAGATGTCCTCCACTTTTTTTTTCATGAGGCCAATGAAGAGAGCATTGTGCTCTCCAATAATTTACCAGAGCTTGTGGCAGAGGCTTCTTGGATTCCACATTATAATGGATGTCATGGGTGGACGTTACGGGAGGCCTTCCTCCCATCGTCGATATGGAATTCAATTTTTCTTCTCTTCTGTGGTATGGCTTTAATCAGGCCCAGCTGACCCAACTCCCTCTTAATGTGTGCCTTAGAGATATGGCCCTGTCCACTTTTAGCTTTGTTGTGTTTGAATAGTTTAGTGGCATCATATGTTTCCTTTGCTGCAGAAAAAACTGTTGGTATGTGTGGTGTGGATGGTTCCCCCTTGTCCTTGTCTTGGTGAGTTTGCAAAGAATTTCTGCTGTCTTTCATAAAGGATCCATTGGAGTTGGTGTTCTTGTGGCTGTCCCCTTGCTATTTTCTGGAATAGGCAACAACAGTTTTCGATTTTGTAGTGTCTCCCTTCTGATTTTCTACTTTAGGAGGCCAAGCCTTCCTCCTTGTAACCAATGTCCATGGTCCGTAGGACTTATCCAAATCAGTTTGAGTTGTAGTATCAATGATAGCTTCCTTTCCTTTGGATTGAGGTGCCAATGTAGTGCAGAAATCTTCAATAGTTGGGCTGGCCGAATTGCTGCAGAATTTCTACAATTGGTTGGATTGTTCAGCTGGAAGAGTGCAGGGTGCTGTAGTTGAACTGCTTGCTGCAACTTTGCAGTTTTGTTGTACCTGGTCCATGGAGGGAATGCCTTGCTTTGCTGCTGAATTGCTATCTGCATGATTGCAGTTTTTCTGCTCTTGAAAAGCCATGGAGGTGGTTTGATTTGGCAAAGGGTTGGGGGAGGTGTTGGGTATGCTGAAAGGTGTTGTATGAGCTTGCATTTTGGCCTTTTCAGGATATGCTTCAACTTTAAGTCTAACCTTTCCACATTGGAAACATAGTTGTGTAATCCTCTCATATTCTACTTTCTGAAAAAAAAATGGCTTTTCTATCCATTGATCCATATTCCAGGGGGGAGTCTCTTTGATAGGTCAACCTTGACACAAATCCGATCATATGTGCTTTGCCCCCATTTGCTGGTTTGATTATCCCATCCACATTGGTTCGCCAATGAATAAAGCAATTTGGGCTAGATTGTTGCCATCCCAATAGATGAGGGGTAGACCGGGGAGTCGCATCCATAAAGGTGAAGTTAAACCTGTTAGCAAATTAGGGAAGAAATCAGGAGTCCACCTGTCCATAGCAATGACATCGCTGACGATATACAAAGGTCCATTATTGAGAACTGCATCATAGGGTTCAGCTGATTGGAAGATACATAAAAAACAATCAGGTCCAACAAGTACCAATTCAAATTCCCCCCACTGGCTCCATTTGTGTTTATGGTCATTATTGAGGAAATAGAATGGGAGTTTTTTGCCCTATAATCTTCCAACTATAGCTGCTTCCAATCTCTGGATGTTGTTTTGCATAGAGCTATCATCAATGGTCACTCCCACCCCATCCTTATCTTTAATCTCCTTGAATCTGATTTTGGCAAGCGGGACAACCACTGGCCGCCTCCAAGCATTGGTTGAAGCATGAGTTGATCCTCCCTTGTTAGATGGCCTTGTAGCTGCCTCTTGAAAATGGAAACTAGATGTTCTGAATACCCCTTGTTTACTTGATTTATTTCCCATTAGTTGGCTGCCATTCTTCAAGTCGGTCCTCACTGTGGCATTCTGACAAACAGCTTGTTCGCGTCTCTGTGGATCAAGGAAATCACAGCATTGGGGGTCGATTTCAGCCCCTTCTAGCTGCTGTGGAAGGCCAGTATTGTTACCCTACTTTTCATACACATCCAACACAGCACTAGAAACCATAGCATAAGGAATCAAAAATGGTTGTCGAGGATCACTTGCCCCAAAACCTTGAGGGCTACTTGCCCTAAAATCACGAGGGCAACGTGCCCCATTGGAGGAAAGAACATTGCACATACCTATGGTTGCTGCAATTCTATCAATTGAGCCTAGAATTGGTTCGAATTCCCCATTGGTAGGTGAGGCTGAGCATTCTCCAGTTGTGGAGCCGTCTGACATGTTTGGTTTGAGTAGAAGCTACGGGTTGGTCGTTGGCGTGGCGTGATCGGCGGCGTTTCGTATGAATGATGCAATGCTCTAGGATGGTAGAAGCCGCATGCCTGTTGGTCATGGTGCCAATTATAGGACCATCCACTACCATGGACACTGTTCCATTGGCAACATCAACCCGTTCCTGCAAGGCTGAGCCAGAGATTACTGTTTCATTGCAATCGAGTCCTATGTATCCTGATGCATTGCCGACAGCCTACTGCTCATTCCCTACCCGTGAGTTACTGCAATTAATGGAGTAGAGCTCCATGTTAATTGTTCCATTGCTTCCTATAACTGAACTCTTCCCTATAACATTGTCATGAGCTTGCAATGCACCACCTACCCGTGAGCTGCTGCCACCAGTGGAGTCCAACTCCATGTATGCTGCTTCATTGGTTGTTGGAACCGATCCTCCCCCTGCCCTAGAGGATGACCTACTGTTTCCCCCTATTATTGTCCACCTTCTTCCCCTTCATCCTCCATGGAGCCAAGGCCACCTTGCCTTCCTTTGGAGCTACTTGGCCGGTTGCCCTTGCTGCCCACACTACCACCAGCACAAGCTCCTCCTCCCTTCAAGCTAGCATGCTTCACTTCCAATGCACCACCACTATTATACCGACCACCATCCTTACTACCACCACCCCCACTCCTCCTCGAGTGAGGGGGCAACCCATGGTCACCCCCCCCCTGCATCTTTAGAGGTTCTCTCACTAGGAATATTAGAGAGAGAAGAAAAGATGAGAAAAGAAAGAGCCCTTGTTACCCTGCTTTTTAGGTTCCCAATGTTTTTGGGTTCCTTGAAAGTTGCAATTGCATTAATATGAAAAAGAGGTTACAAAGTAGCACAAAAGTGTACAAATAACAAAAAAAATTAACTATGAGGAACATGCTTTTTATCATCCTCTAAAATCACAAAAAAATCAAGAGGAATAGTATAACAATCAATGTCAAGCCAAAAAAAGTTAGAACCTGTAGCAAGCTGTGCACAAAGGTCAGCTAAACTGTTGTGATCCCAGCAGATATGAGAGAAGAGCACCTGATGGAAGTCAGTGAGGAATATGAAGATACTTAGTTATCCTACCCTATAGCTTGGAAACTTGTTTGGAAGAGCTAGAACAAACTTGACCATGGCATTAAAGTTGATGTCCTCAACCGAAAGAGCAACCCTATGCTGAGAGTTCTTTACCATTGGAGCAGAAATAAGCTAAAAAACCTCACCTCACTCAAAGCTGAGCTTGAGAGGGATGCCGCTGACTGTCAGGTTGCTCAATGCACAGATGATGGGCTTATAATTGAGCAGGATTCTACGCTCTGAACCAAGGTGATTGAGCTAAACTATACTCTTTTTAGGCTCAACACTTGGTGGAAACAAAGGGGAAAGATCAGGTGGATCCACGAGGGAGATGGAAAAACTCACTTCTTCCATACTATCACTTCTTTAAGGCATAGAAGCAATAGAATCAGCTGTGTACAGATGACTGATGTGAGCCTATCGTACCACCCTGATGCTATATCATCCACATTCACTTCAGTTTTTTAGCAAAAATGGGATGAGGGGGAAGTTTCTCTTGCAAACTGGCCTATTCCTCCTAGTGACCAGTAGGTGCCAATAGATGTACAACCTCTTCTTGATGCTGCAGTGTTAGAACAAGAGATTTGGGCTGTCATGCACTCTATGGGGGCCAACCGAGCTCCTGGATTCTATGAGATTACATCTTCCTTCTACAAAAGTTTATGGCAGTGTGTGAAAAGTGATGTTATTGCTGCTATGCATGAATTCTTCAATACTTACCATATGGATGACTCTTGGAAGGAAACTCTCATTATGTTGATTCCCAAGGTTGCTGGTGTCGATTGTCCCGCTAAATTCTACACTATCAGCTTGTGTCAGACTATCTACAAGCTCATAGAAAAGATTTTGGTGAACAGGTCTGAAGAAAGTCCTCCCCTCCCTTATCTCTGATGAGCAAGAAGCTTTTGTTCCCCATAGGAATATCTCCCACCACTGCCTCCTCACCAAAGAGATCATCAACAAGTTTCAACACTCTACCTTGCAAGCAGGGTTTATGGCTATAAAGGTTGATATGGAGTAGGCTTATGACCGGATGAGCTGGATAACTCTAGAGCAGATGCTCTCGCTGATGGGGTTTCCTGCAAAATTCAGCAAATGGGTGCTTCAATGTGTCACCCAACCCAAATTCACCATTCTGCTGAATGGATAGAGGACTTAGTGGATTAATGCTGAGTGTGGGTTCTGATAAGGCTGCCTGTTGTCGCCTTATCTCCTCATCCTGTGCTCTGAACTCCTCACTCTAGCATTCAAACAGCGTGGAGCCAATATGGGCATGATAGTTGCCACTAGAGGTACTTGCATCTCACACCTTCTTTATGTTGATGATATACTTATTACTTCTCAGGCTTCTATGTCCCATGAGAAGCAAATTAGGGGCATCCTTGAAGATTATTATGGATGGACGGGTCAGCGCCTTAATTGTGGAAAGTCAGCCATCATGTTTAACAAAGCTGCCAAGCGATGGAGGACAAATCAGATTGCCAGGCTGACAAGCTTCAAGAGAGTTCATGAGATGGACTACCTTGGGCTCAAATTGGCCATGCTTAAATTATACAAAGCCGATCATTCCCAGCTAAATCAGAAGGCCAGGAATAATATTATGGTCTGGGGAACCCGACACCTTTCACTTGCGGGCTGTGCCACCCTTATCAACTCCTCTTTGCTGCCAGGTTCTGTCTACCAGCTCACCCACACTGACATGCCTCAGAATGTGTTGCAGGAGATTGAGAAATTGTGCAGGGCTTTCCTTTGGGACAAAAGCTCTACATAGAGAAGCATTCATTATGTGAAGTGGGTCACCATATGTACACCTTAGAAGTTTGGTGGACTTGGGTTCCACTCAACCTCCATCTGGATGGGCCCATTGAGGGCTCAACTTGCTTGGGAATTTTACAAAAAAAGCTGCGAAGCAGCTATGGTGAAGACATCTGAAACATGGAGCTAAAGAGAGGGGACTCCAAAATGTGGGATGTGATCCTGAATGGGGCTGATAGCCTCAAACCTCTTATTAGATGGTGGATTACTGATGGGAAGAAGGTGGAGGTCCTATCCAAACTTGTCCAAGCAACTCTCCCCATTCTAGATTGCCTACATTTGTGGATGCTGCTTCCCTTGAAGAATAAAAAGGTGGTGAATTCATTCAGCAGGATCGATCATGGGATGTCTCCAAGCTACAGCTATACTTCAGCCAGCCCCTTGTGGATCAGGTCAGGAGAGTGGTGGTACATGCTGATTTTCTAACTGATCAACCTGAACTACTACATCTACCCTTCAGTAACTCCCTCACAGCCATGGCTTATGAAGCACTCTTCTCCAATAGCAGCCCAAGCCACCTATGGTTGTAGAAGCTCCAGTTTCATCCCCGTGAAAAGCTATTTTGGTGGCACCTCTTGAAGGGAGCACTACCAACCTACACCTGGTTGCATGCTAGAGGACTTGTTGAGGATGTACAGTGCCCTTGGGAATGTACTGAAGCTAAAGATATTGACCACACTGTGATTAGATGCTCCCTCACTACCAACATTCTACAGACTCTCTCATGTTGGGGGTTTAACATGCCTTTCTTTGCCAGCACTCACGACCCCCTCAGGGCCTTTCAAAGCACCACCAAGAAGAGCTCAGCTTAGGCTAGAACTTACTGGTACGCTATTTATCAAGCCTATAGGGCTAGGAATGCAAAGACCCATGGCCACCCATATGCAACCCCCAAAATCATTGCAGCAAACATTCTTGAGGTTTTCATCGGACCTTGTGCCTTTCCATTTCATGAGCAATGGGAGATCCATTAGCCCCATAGGCTGTCCTCAAACCCCGCATGGACTTAAGGCCAATGTTGATGGAGCTCTTCTTCCTTCCGGACTGGCGGGTATCGGTATGGTGATCAGAGATGATAGTGGTGTCTTTTTTATAGCTATGTAAATCCACCTCTAGCATTAGGATAGCACTTTTATTGAGCTGCAAGCCATGCTAGCTATCAAGCGGCTCGTGGAGCCTTGGATGCATGAGTATAAGGGGCTTATTTTGGAAGAGGATAACTTCAGTGTGGTGAACTACCTCCAGTAGACTATGAAGCAGGACTACTGGAGATCTAGACCAGCTCAGGCTCCTGATCTAAGCTTCCTCTCAGACTTCCATCAAGTGCTCGTCTCTCATATCTGCAGGGATTACAATAGGTTGGCTGACCTTTGTGCACAACTTGCTATAAGTTCTGACTTTTTTTGGCATGACACTGACTGTTATACTATTCCTCCTAATTTTTTTGTTATTTTGGAGGATGATAGAAAGCATGTTACTCATAGTTAGATTTTTTTGTTTTTGCACTTTTGTGCTTCTTTGTAACCTCTTTTTCATATTAATGCAATTGCAACTTTCAAAGAATCCAAAACCTTATGGGGCTCTCTCATTTCCATTCTTTCTCTCTCTCTCTAGGCTGAATTTTCCTAGAGATTCTCTCACTATGGTGGGAGGTGGCCGGTGGTTACCTCCTCCCCAAGACAAGTCAATAGGTAGGGGAGGATGTGAAGGCAGTAAGGTGGCTGGGTTGGATAGCTCCAAGCAAGGTCATGGCAGCAAGGCTGCTGCTCAAAAGGAGGAATCACACCATTCGACTAATGGAACAGTGCAGAATTTCACTGTAGTAGCTGCTGGGGAAGTTGACAATGGAGCTATCCTTGGCATAGGTGCGGCAGTTAGCATTGAAGTGGATGGCTCCTCTCCACTTCAACGATCGAGGAGTGATGCTTGCGGCCAAGCAACAGCCACTAGGGACAATGCCCGGCAATTGAGTGCGGTAGTGCTCGGTTGGATCGACTGACAATGTAACGATGCCTTTGGTATACACGTAGGATGGCATGGATGTAGAAGGGTCTGAGCCATCGGCAGGGAGTGGACAATAACCTTGTTTGGAGCTGGAAGGGGTTGGTCACGGCAACCAATTACAGTAGCTACTAGGCAAGGACGACGCTCGGTTTGCGGCTGGACGGGGAGTGATGCAATTGAAACCTACTCGTTCCACTATTGCGATCAAGGGGAGACAAACAGAGAGCTATACAAAGCCTTTTGGTGCTCTCCTAGAGGCTGATCAAACTCAAGGCCTCCAGAATTCGGGTATGCAGGCTGATTAATTAGTTTGTTATTATTATTATTATTAGTTTTTAGTTTATTATTAGTTAGTTATTTATTTTATTTATAAGTTTTAGTTATTAGTTATTATTATTAGTTTTAGTTATTAGTATTATTATTAGTTTAGTTTTTTAAGTTAGTTACGAGTTAGTTATTAGTTTTATTATTATTATTATTATTATTATTATTATTATTATTATTACTATTATTATTATTATTATTATTATTAGTTATTATTATTATTATTATTATTATTATTATTATTATTATTAGTTATTAGCTAGTTTTATTTTATTAAGTTTTGTTTTTAGTTATTATTAGTTTATTAGTTAGTTAGTTTTTATTAGTTTTATTAGTTTAGTTAGTTAGTTTAGTTTAGTTATTAGTTTGTTAGTTGGTTTTATCAGTTTTTTGTTTATTATTATTAGCTTTTAATATATTTGTTATTATTAGTTAGGTTAATAGTTTGTTTAGTTCTTATTATTAGTTATTTATTATTATTAGTTAAGTTATTTTATTAGTTATTAGTTTTATTTTAGTTATTTAGTTATTTATTTTAAGTTTTTATTACTAATTAGTTATTTAGTTATTTATTAATTTTATTATTTAGTTTATTATTTTAATTTATTAGTTATAAGTTTAGTTATAAGTTTTAGTTTAGTAGTTTAGTTTATTAATTTTTAGTTATTTGTTTTAATTATTAGGTTTTAGTTATTACTTTTATTAGTTAATTATATTATTATAAGTTAGTTTTATTTTACTAGTTTAGTTATTTATGTTTATTATTATTTTTAAGTTAGTTTTCTTTTATTTAGTTTAGTTATTAATTTTATCATAATAATTATTATTATTATTATTTATTATTCAATTAGTTTTTATTAGTTATTAATTATTAGTTTAGCTATTAGTTTAGTTATTTAGTTATTATTTTAGTTTTACTTATTAGTTTTTTTTTAAGCTTTATTAGTTTAGTTAGTTTAGTTATTTTTTATTTTAGTTATTAGTTATTATTAGTTAGCTAGTTATTATTACTTTTTAGTTTATTAGTTATTAGTTAGATTATTAGTTAGTTATTATTTAGTTATAATTAGTTTTATTTAGCTATTAGTTATTAGTGTTATAAGTTATTTATTAATTAGTTAGTTATTAATTAATATTATTAGGTTATTAGTTTATTATTAGTTATTATTTAGTTATTATTAATTATTAGTTTATTATTAGTTATTAGTTTAGTTAGTTTTTTAGTTTTTCTTATTTATTAATTTTTGTTATTAGTTATTAGTTTAGTTATTTTGTTAGTTTTATCAGTTTAGTTATTTAGTTTATTAGTTATTTAGCTAGTTTTATTTTTAGTTATTAGTTTTATTAGTTTAGTTATTTATTATTAGTTTAGTTAGTTATTTTATTAGTTATTAGTTAGTTTGTTATTTAGTTTAGTTATTAGTTTATTTAGTTGAATTGAGGGAAACTCTAGTCAAAGCGTTACTAGAGCCATAGGTGTTCTTTGCTTACTTTGCCAAGAAAGTCTTGGAAGAAGCACACTACCTCAAGAAGATTCCCGGAGTAACCTTCTCCGATGAAGATCTATTGCTAGGCATTTCAGACTACAATCTTCCCTTATATGTGTCAGCGACTGTAAATGGTACAGAATGGAACCGAATCCTAGTAGATCCTAGGGCTTCAGTTCAAATTATGAATGTAAAGACTTTAGCCCACTTAATATAGACAAGCTAAGCTCTAATAAACTCATGCTTAAAGGGGGTTCAATGAAGAAGGTGTGAAAGAACTCAGGTCTATCACCCTCCCACTATAGTTTGCTGATCTGAGGACTAAAGCCAAGTTTCACATCATAGATTCAAACACCTCTGACAATGCATTGATCAGTAGGATGTGGATCAATGAATATGATGATACCCTCAATGCTTCATTAATGCATAGAATATTAACGGATGGGGGTGGAGTACTGTATACAGGGTGATGCCCAAGTAGTGTATGAAATCGGCTAGTACAAGGATGCAGAGTATCTCCTTCCCCACCAACAGGGTGAGGATCGACCTTGTAAGCCCCAGGTTCGGCTTCCAAAGGTACCACCCAAATTTTGACTGCTAATGTAAGTACCTCCTACACTATATCGTGGCAGTAGAATGGGCAGACGAGGTAGAGGAACAATCTTCAGAAGTTGAGCAAAATCAATGTAGAGAGTTATAGCCTGTAGTAGAACAAAGTGAAAAAAATAAAGTCTAGCACTTCGCCTTTATCACCAATGCCACTCCCTTGGCTTCAAGGCTAGTGGTAGATATGGTAATGTTCTATGTGCCCCCAAAAAAGAGGCACACTAAGCGTGGGATCATTTTTGATAGTTCTAGGTCACTAAAGGCAAAAAAAAGTTATAATCCTTCTTCACTTCAAATGATGAAATGAAAGATCTTCCAGTTTCATATTATTCTTATCTTTTAGAAGATAAATAAATATGTATTGGTTTCTTGCCATCAAAGTGAACAGCTAAATAGGTTGGCCTAAGTGACCAATCATGGTGTACTGACTTACCCCAACAAGGTGCTAGTTGGGTGGAAACTCCACACACAGTCCTGAGGCTATAGTTTGTGCAGGGCGATTACTTGCATTCCTGATATCCCTAAAGTCTTAAAAGAGGCTAAGGAGGATCTCAACTTAAAGAATCCACATTCTTGGAAATTCATAGCTCATTATCAACCATGTAGTTGGAATTTATAAAGTTTGCAAGCCATAGCTAGTAGAATATTAGAAAAATGTGATGGAGCTACTTAGATATATTTATGAGGTCATCTCGATGAGAGTGCCCCGATTCAATAATGGTCAGGCAGATGCACTCTACAAGATTGCTAAAGAATTTGTAGGCAAGTTTTCTTTTTCTATCACATTATGGTGTTGATCCATAATCGACAAAGATTGTCTCCTGCAAATATGAAGACATCCCATAGCTTTGCAAGTAGATGCGACTAGAGGAAATCCTTCATTGATCTACAATGTGGAAAACTCCCCCACGAACCCTCTCTTGCATCTCAAGTCAAAAAGAGAGCTCTTTCGTTCACTTTTCTTAATAAGACTTTGTACTAACGATCATTTTAGCAATTGTGACTTCAATTCCTTAGCAAAGAGGAGGCCGAAAAGGTCATGGGTGAGGTACATTTTGGATTGTGTGGAGCACACCAATATGGGCCCATGATGAAGCTGAAAATTTAGCACCTCGGGTACTATTGGCCCACGATGACTCAAGACTACAAATCACGCTCATAAGTATCATTAGTGCTACGTTCATGGAACCATTTTGCACCAGCCTCCAAATCCTCTCCATCCAAAGGTGGATTCACAGCCTAGGATATGGATGTAGCTGGTCTTATCGATCCTCCATCATCCAAGGGTAATATGTTTATCCTCATCGCTATGGATTACTTTTCTAAGTGGACTGAAGTAGTTCCACTAAGAAAGGTTAAGGCAGACAATGTCATAGAATTCTTCAAAGTTAAATAAAGAAAATAAAAATTGGATATAATCATATATTGATTTGGTTTTCCTTGTCAAATCTTATCCGATAATGGAACTACCTTTCAGAGTTCAAAAATTACTAGATTTGTTCACCCACATCACATAGATTGGTGGTACTCGATGATTTACTATCCCAAGGCTAATGGCTTAGTGGAGGCCTTAAACAAGACTTTGGTAAAACTTATCAAAAATATTCTTGCTAATAACAAGGCATGAAAAGTTGCAAAAGGCCTTGTGGACGTACTAGACTACTTATCATACTGCAACGCAGTCTACTTGTTATGCTCTCGCCTTTGGAGTCAAATATATCTTGCTTCTAGAGATAGAGATTCCTTCATTGCACGTTGCCCTTAGTTACAAGTTCATTAAGGATGAGAGTGCCCAGTTAAGGCTGGAAGAACTTGGGAATCTCGATGAGGTCAAACTTCAGGCTCAACAAAATTCTAAGATTTACTGTGCTAGAATGTCCCAAATGCATGACATGTTAGTCCTACCTAGAACCTTTTATGCTGGAGACCTTAATCTTTTTCTTCGGTGGCCAATCGTGGCACTTCACCATAAAGGCGAAAAGTTTTAGCCAACTTGGGAAGGTCATTTTGTAGTTGAACAAGCTTACAAAGGAGGATCAGACTAGCTTGTTGACTCCGAAGGAAACCAACCCATCCATAGTAAGAGTCTTTTTTCAAGATAGTTCTTTTGTTAAGTCTATCATATTTTCAAATCTCCCAACCTTTCTTTGCTTTACTTCTTGAACTTGACACAACTTTTTAGGAGAGAATAATTGAAAGGTAAGTTAAAACAACCACTTTTCTACAAATTCCAATCATTCTATGCTAAAATTGTATATAAAAAAATGAACAATATCAAATTTTGTTGATAATAAATCTAGAGTATGCAAATTTTGTTGATATAAATTTGAGATTGGGTATGTGTTCAGTTGAGGTACTTCTTTCAATACTAAGGAATTTTGGGTTTCACTCCAGATGGATTAAGTACATCCATGTAATGTTTAATAGTTAGCTGGTTTTCTATTCTATAAAATGGAGGAGTGCATGGTTTCTTTAAGTTATCACGGGGTTTGCAACAAGGAGACCCATTGGCACCATCACTCTTCAATATTTTGGAGGAGGTCCTTACTTACTATTTTATAACATTTATACCCTCACTCTAATGGTCCTAATTTTCCCACTTGGCAAGTTGCTACTGTGCTTTGAACAATAAAGTAAATGATGCTTTTAGAAATAATCTTTCCTAGGAATAATCCTTCTTTTTGTCCAAATGATCCCTGGCCATCCACTTTGGGGTTAGATGAAAAATGTGATGACATCTAGTTCTAAGGTTGGCCTAACTTGATAACATGCTTATCGAGTTTTATGACCTAAATAAAGCATCTTACTTGCTCGATGATCAATCAATTAAGTCATTATGGATTCGTAACTTGAAAGACTTAATAGCTAATGGACGTATGGAATCTATCCATCCATGTTAAAGTAAGTTTTTTAGGTTGAGGTGCTAGTTTAGATAAGGATAAGGAAATTAATCCAAATGAATTTTTGGTCTCAAAGTTTGTTTAACTTCTAGCAATCTTCAGTTGAAAGCTACAACTCCTTAGTGTAGTGCTCCATGGAAAAGATCCTTGTAAAACTTTAGTAGCCTCTAGCTCTATCGACTATTCAACCATTGGAGAAAGAAATTTCAAAAACTCAGAAAAGAAAGAAATTTCAAATTCTTTTTAGGTGATGGAAAGGACTACTGCCTTATGCTAGAGATGAATTAGTGAAATAACTAACTTATAACAACTACTTCAATTCCCTTTCTCATTTTAAAGATCTATTTCTATAAGCAGATTTAGGTCTAGTTCTAAATAGCTTGAACCAAAAGGAGCAAAGTTTATGAATTTCAGGAACTTTCAGTATGAGTTACATTCATGAAGCAAGTTCTTGCTAGAGTGTGGAAGGGCTAATTGAAATTGCTACTGAAAATGAAGCTTGATTGAGTTCAAAAGAGAAAATCTTATTTTTTACTTTGCTTTTAGAAATAGTAGAATAGAAGAGGTGTGTAGTAAAATTTCTAGATTAGATAGCTAAGATTTCTAATGAATTGAATTCTTTTATTCGAACTAACCTTGAATTTCTTTTCACTTGAGTTATCAATCTAGTCTGTTGCCACCTAACCTTATATGGTGCAAAGATTCCTTGGTGAATCCATCTACCTAACAATCTCATAGATAAAAGGTAGTAAAACAATTTTGGTCTACAACTTACTAGAGGAAGAGGTCAGATTGCCAAAACTACCCAATACTACTCACCATTCAAAAGAGTCCATTAAAGCTAAAGGTGAAGACTCATTATTTTAACTAAGAATATTGGATGCATGTCTAGTTCTCATTAGAAAGAAAAGAAGGAAGTGCCAAAGCATCCATCAATCCCCAAGTTTTCATCCGCTAAAGCCATAATTCTCTTTGATAGCTTGAGAAAGTAAAGATCAAATAGGTTTTGATGAATTCTTCAATGATTCTATCATGAATTCCCCTTTTGGGAACACATAGATATCCTATACTTTATCATGGACAAATTGAGTGACTCTTTCCTTTTTGAATGCTTATTCCTAGTACATGGAAAACAAACAGGTTGATTTACCCCTCCCCACCCCCAAGCATCGTGTAGACCTCTTACTCTGTAAAGATTAGAGAAGTCAGTCGTGCTTGAAAGTTCACCATCTCTTAGCCTACCCGAGACACAACCAGACTTGCATAGAAGCATTGGCGGGTCAGGAATAATCAACTCCTAATTCTGTGACAGGCCATGTTTCTCACCAGTTTGTAAGTTGTGGGAGTTTCCTATTGAGTTGAGGCAAGCTTAGCTACCAGCCCCATTACAACTACATAGAAAACTCTTCCTTAGGGGAACCTTTCCTTTATAGTGGGGATGCCTTTTTTCTATTAGTTGGCAGGGTGCTAAACAGTAGTTTTTTGATACCAACCTCTATTCAGCCTAATTTTCCTCCTTTATTGTAAAATAGTTGGTATGGAAAAGAGCTCCATCTGCTTCTCTTCTAGTATCTTTCCTATCAACCTACTTATTAGCTTTATTAGCAACGCTTCAAACTTAGAACTAGAGTCTAAGATGGGAAGAGTCTTTTAAATCTTTCTTCTTTGCTTTTGCTTCTTCCCCTGACCTCCCCAACCAAGGTTAGTCTTCAAAGAATTCTTGTTAAGTTTCTTCCTCTAGCACACACTGCCTACCCTTTCAAACTTGTTTCTAAAATAGCATATTATGCTACCTTTTTGACAAGGAAAGGTAATGATGAATGCAAAATAAAGGACTAGCCATACTTGGCCAATTTTGTTAGAACTTCAGGAGAATGAAATTGCAGCTCAACCTTCGCTCTTGCTCATGGTTTACATCTTGGTGTTACCCTGTGGGTGTCTGATGCCAACCCTGTTGTGCTGTGCATCTTATATTTTCTGACAAAAGTGATGTCGATTCAACGTGTGTGGCCTGATGCAGTTTAGCCATCCAGGCAAGGAGATATTATTTTTTTAGATTGAGAATGCATCCTCTGGTTTTTAGTTGTGGCTGCGGTAAAGGATACAAGTTGGGTTAAAGGTGTGGCTAGCTATCTGATAGAGGCAGGATTGGAGCAAGTATGAACTAAGGGCGTATCCACGATAAATGACATACGGATCGAGAAGCTAGAGGATAAACTTGGACTCCTGGAATAGTCAATAGCCATGCATGCTACAACTGTTGACACCAACATACATACAAATGGTAGATGCTAAAGTGCAAACAATGGATGCCAAAATATAGACTTTGAAAGGTGAAATTCATGAGCTTTTTACATGCATCCAGGCTCATCTTGGGTATGGTAATTTGGAGCTTGGGTTGATAAATGAGATGCACTCATTGAGGGATCAGTTCTAGAGTGTTATCGATGGGTTGAAGGAAACATTGGAGTGTTAAAGAATGCATTCTCTTTGACTCCATTTGATGATGGGCCATCAAAGTCTCACTAATGTGAAGGCACATGGCCCAAAGAAGTACTTGGGGGAGCGAAATGCCAGGCACTTAGAGAACTTCATAGGAAACATGGGGTTGTACTCTTGAAGCAAAGAAGTTCAAAATTGGGTTGAGGTTCATTGGTGAGGATGCTAAAACTTGGTATCGTAGCAATCAGGATGCCCTTGCTAATCCACAAATCGTTAGTTGGGACAGATGATCAAAAAAGAGAAATGTGAAAGTAATTTTTCTTCATACGAATGTATCATGGTAGAGTAGAGAAGGTTTGCATAGACTGAGGTAGACTGGGTCCATGCGGAAATATGCTAGGCATTTGTAGTCATTGATGATGAAGATAGGGAAAATGGTAAAGAGCTACAAAATTGAAATCTTTAGGACCTGGCCTCAGCAATTCGAGTGATGGAAAGCTTATATGGGTAAAGTTCATCAATCACCAAGAAAAAATTGAGAAGGATACTTTTACCCTATTGAGAAGTAGTACGGTGGTGATGATAAAAGAGAGATTGGTCCTACCAAGAAAACCTTTTAATGTAGACTCAGGATGCTTCATCGGTGGTAGGCAACATTGTGTCATGACTGCCCAAAGAAGGAGAAACTTTCTACTCTTATTGCTGGGGATGAGTAAGCTGAACCCTCTAAGGTGAATCCCCTACAGCTTCTCAATGACATCTGACACGAGAAGAAGTCTTCCATTAATGGGTTAATGTATGTAGATGTCATGGTGAATGGTGAAACCCTATCACATGGAGAAAGGGTGCGTTAGGCTCCACTCCTTTCCTTCTGCTTGAAGCTATCAAAAAAGTCTAATTCTAGCCTTTAGCAATCAATTCCCTTTCCTTTGGAATTCAATTTCTAACCTACCTTTTTCAAGCCAAGTCTTGTGCCTCAATTTGAGCAAAAAATGTAGTTTATGAGGAATTTAGGCAATGAGTCAACCCTCTATCAGTCAATAAAAAAAGAAATCAATAGACAATAGTGTAGTGAAATATTCCTTCATCCGAGAATTAATAATGTTGGCTCTATTAAGACTACCTTGGCATTCTTCTCTCACTAGAAGGTCCACAAAAGCACAAATGAGAGATATACTAAACTGGTGCTAGATAGAAAGGTTGGAAAAGTTAGCTACTGACTTTTATAGGGCACAAAACCCTAATAAAATTAGTAATTATAGGGATACCCAATCACATGTTAAGCAACTTCAAGCTTCCTATCTACACAATCAATCAAATTGAAGTCTTGCAATGTGACTTCCTTTGGTCTCAAGGTAAAGTACCAAAATCCATGTGATGAATTGGTGGTCCATCTACAAACCCTGGCAGGAGGGAGGCCTTGCCATTCCTTCTCTTGCACTCAAAAATTTGACCTTCCAAGCTAAACTGCTCTGGAAACTTCTCACATGTACCACAGCTTCATTTGCCAAATAATGAAATAAAAGACTTTCCTAAGAGATGTTGTCCACTAGATGTGGAGCCTAAATACTTGGCCTACTCTTTCAAGAAGTCCATTTATGCCAATGAGCATATTCTCTAAAGTGGAATAGTATGTGTCATAGGTGATGGCAAGTACACCAACCTATGGAAATATGCTTGGCTCAATAGTTATCCCATGCGTAGCCATCTAGCCAGGATCACTCCTTTGGACCGTGACCTCTAACTCCCGGCCTAATCTATGTTGGTCCATGGGTCCAATTGATGAGATAATTCACTTACTTTACATATGGAAAAAGGTGCATCACTGGAATTTCTATGTAGACTTTTGTAGGTTTGAATCCATCCCTTTTCATACCACATCAACACCTAATTCATAAACAATACTGACCTCCATGTATCAAATAAACAATGAATAGGATGGAAAAAGTCAAACAAAATAAGTAGAATTGAATCATATTTCAAGAATCCTTTCGTTACAAAAGATATGAGGAAAGCTACTCACCTCTCTTACGATCTTCTATATATGATAACTAGTGTTTCTTAACTAGTTTCCCTTTTTGAGGTCACACTAGGGAGGTCAAGAAACCAACCAGTTTTGAAGAAGTCAAAGTTCCAACTCTAACTATTTTAGATGTGGGAGATGCAGCAGAACAGAAGGATGCACAGGTTGGCAGTAATAAAACCTTCAGGATGGATGTAGATTTGAACATAGAGAGCCCCAGACAATGCTACAAACAAGGTCCCTGATGATAGACTCTATCTCAAGATAGGGAAGAACCAACCCTCAGTAGAGGCAACTCTATAGAAGATTCCGATTGAGAATGAAGCTTCCTTTCAAGCAGAACATCAAAATGAATTTGTGCTGCTTTAAAGATTCTGCTTATTTCTTTTGAAATCACTATGAAGCACACTAGAGCAGAGCTCCGAGAAGGTCACTCCCCAATAAAGAAAGACCCTTTAGCTTCCTTATTCTTTGGTTTCCAATGAAGAGGTTGAAGGATACACCTCTGGAGCATACACTTGGTGCAAAGAACTTTTCCTTTCTATTTTCTACTTTTTCTTGGCTCTAAGGTTAGATTTGGTAGCAAATGAATAACCAATTCTAGTGGAAAGAGGCAGAAAGGTTGATGAGATTCAAGCTGAACTGATACCTCTTTGATTCCTTATGTGCTCTAAGGTGGTGACATGCCGCATGAGATTTCTCATCTCATTGTACTTGGAATTTTGGAAAATGACATAAAGCTTTTCTTTTCAAACTGCTCCCAAGGCTCATGATCTGTAAATAGGATTTTGCAGAAAATGTGAAACTGCCACCTGAAACTGGAGAGAAAGTAGTGGCTAAAGCTTCATCTTTTCTCCTAGCTAGTCTTCGAGAGAATGTTTCCCTCACCTCGTCCAAGCCCCTTCTCAAACTTCAATTCAATGAACTGAATCTAGTTGTATGAAAGTAGAGTAGAATTCATTCCTTTCACTTTGAAAGTCAAGGCACTAGAGAGAAGAAGTTGGTAGCTTACATCGATTATATTTTATTGTAGGCTTTATCAAAAGTAGGTTTTACTAAAAGGCTAGCCTTCCCTTTTATTCTTAACTTGAAGAATCAAACTACTACCTTTTCTTTTCGGACCGTCTAGCAAAGTGAAGATTTTCACTTCTATCATAGAAGCCTCTTGAAGATCCTTATGTATCAACAACCTATACCTTGACCTTTACCTTAAACTAGTACATCACTCATAAGCAATAAAGAGGTTGTCCCTTAGCAACTATCGGAACTAAAACTGTTGAAGTGATCTCAAGAGTCTTTGCTTGGAAACCCAAATAAGAAAATAATTGAGGCTTTGAAAGAGGTCTTCCTTAGGCCTAGTTACCGAGGTTTATCATATGAAGGAGACTTTCTTTGGAACAAAAAAATCTTTCTATATCAATTCAATAGCTTTTTTAATTGTTGCACACTTATTGTTACCAGTAGGTTTACAAAGTTCAGAGCCTTGCCCAGCCTTCAAGATAGCATAACTCTAAAATAGATTTTTCTACTCCCTCCACCCTATAGGTCACCTTCCCTTGATCAACATTTTTTACTTCATATGGGATTGAACACATTATAAGCCCCTGGGATTATTGAACATAAATCTGTGCACGAACCCAACATCTCATTCTTAGTTCAGTTTGGTAGAACGCTGGTCTCCAAAACCCAATGTCATAGCTTCAAATCCTTTAGAGTGTGATTCTATTTATGTTATGTCGAATTACAATGAAACCACTTCACAATGCAAATTAGAATTGCAACTTCAATTTGACCTCTTACAAGGAGGAGGTCAATAAGAAAGAGGATCTTACTTAATAGGAATTAGACCTAAGATGATTCCAAATAGAAAAGCTTCAATCATTTTTATTTATTTTAAGGAATAAAAAGAGAGGTAAGATATATCCTTAAATATGAATCTAAATTATCCATGAATCTCAATGACCTTGAATTGGCAATTGACACGGGAAGAAACTTTAGAATACCTGAAATGAAATATGCTGAGAGGCTTTTATTTTGATTTTTTATCAATTGTTTATTGAATTTCATTTATTTTAAATAAGTTGTATCTTGTTCAAACCAATAAATAGAGTCAAGTTATAGTTGAAGCTAGTAAAAAAACCAAAATAACTTGTTAGAATAAGCATGAAAGAGCTAAATTAGATATGTTCTTTTACCACATATATGATAAAAAAACATTTACCTAAGTTTCAATCCATATACGATGGTAAGAAAAACTAATTGAAAGAATTCATTCAGATTCATCAGTCATTATAGATGGACACTAAAAAAAAAGGAAAACCTTGACTTTTCCAAAAAAAATTGAAAATTATTTAATATTTTCATTTCATCTTTATTTTCTTTCTTTATTTGAATTTGATTTTGGGCCATCTAGATTCTAAGGAGGGTAACGTCTATTACCCTTTTATGTTATATATTACTTCTATATTGAAGAATCTCAACTTTATTTTGTATTGTAGTTCCATAAGGAAAGAACTATTTATGAAATCTAATGTAACAATAGTTGCATCATGAATATGGATTATTACAATGATCTATTTTTTTTCTTTTCGTAAATGAAATAGATAGGGGTAGTAATAATAATTTCAATTTAGAATAGTAAGAATAGCTTCCTTCAGTTTCTAAGTGAAGTGAAGAAGTTCAAAGTTTAATAGTCTTGGTCTTATATGAACAAACAATTACTAATTACTTGAATAAAATGTGAGGATTTAAAAAAAGTAAATATAAACCAAACTAGGTTTATAGATTTCACATAACATATAATAGAAATGTAATAGAAACTAGTGAGGATCATCCCTTTTCCATATCCATTTCTTGGGACCAAATTATCGGAAGAGCTAATGATCTTAGAACTCTCATGGTGATACAAAGCTGTTGATCAGAGAGTTTCAGTTACATCCATCATCTCCATTATTTTAGGGACCTGGTGGATTGATCATTTTCCTTTTTCATATGAGATGGTAATGTAACAAGTCAGAAGGTAGCGAGTCTAATTGTCTAGAAATCTGACTAAGTTCTAGATATGGATTGAGAATTCTATAGATGCTATGAAATATTTTCATTTGAAGATATGATGAATGTGAAATGAAGTAGAGTTTTCCCTAAAATAAAAGAAGTAGGCTAAGAGAAAGTTGGTTCTTTGGAAAAAGGTTTGACTTTTCAAGCATGGAGTGATGACATGCTTATTTTAGTCAACCCTCTGAGTCTAAATCTCAAGTCAGCGAGACCATTTAGAAGTGTGAAGTTGGACACTACCCAAAAAAATTCCACTTGTTATAACAAGTGGTAAGTTTATGGATAAATTAGGATAGCCCCCTTATACCCAAAACTTCTTTTTCAAATAGGATGAATACATGGCATATCATTTGATCTTTCATAATTTGACATAGGTTAGTAAGGGCTCTGCTCATCTAGTGACTTGTGATGATTTTCCAATCCCTATACTTGGGCTTTTCATTAGAATAGTAAAATAGTAGCAATCAACAAAGCCAATTTAGATTGGGTCTAGGTGGCACATTAATGCTAATTTAGCACCTACTGATCAAGCAAGCCTTTTCAGAATTCAACGATTAAGTTTTATCTAGTTACTATAGTATCTAACACACTTGTATAGTCATACTCTTGAATATTCATATGAAGTAATAGAAAACCCCAGCCTTTGAAAGCTTTGAATTTTGCAAAGGCTAGCCAGCAATCAAGTTTTCTAGAAATCATGTTTGATTAAACCTCGCTACCAGGATTCCTATTTGCAAGCATTGGAACTGAGAAGCAAAAGGTAAAATAGGCCAGTAAAGCAAAGCTTTGGAAGAAAGAATGAAGCAAAGCTAGTAGGCGCTAGCTTTAAATCTGATTGGGTTAAGGGCGGGTCAGGTGACCATAAAAATGTCTGGTTTAGGGCTAGCTACAAGCGACAAAGGAGGGTGGGGGGAGTAATCTAGTTTTATTACAATTTTGAATTCAAGTATTATATAACGTCATCCTTACTCACAATAGAAAAAAAAAATGCAATTTAGTCTGTAGAAGCTGGTGAGAAATCCTTAGAATTAGCCCATATTCTTACTTCACTTTCACTAGTTCTAGTATGAATATGGTCATCATATTACTATCTCTCTATCTTTTAGAGTCATTTTCTACCAATCTATTAAGAACCAAGTTGCTTTTATATATTCTCGTATATATAATTCTTTTCTAGACTTTCTAAGTGCCATTAATTGAGTATGAATCTTGGATAGGATATGGCAAATAGATAGGGAGGGTGCCTTTTAATGAAAGCAATCCTTACCCTTTCAATTTAGTTCCAAGTCCAAGTGTAAGCTAGCAAGTGATATTTACTAGCTTTTCATACTTAAAGAATATAGAGTGAAAGAATCTTCTATGCATTTTCAGTTTATCCGATTGAAGTGTCATTTCTCTTTTATGAATATGGTCATCATATTACTATCTCTCTATCTTTTAGAGTCATTTCATATCAATCTATTAAGAACCAAGTTGCTTATCTATATTCTCATATATATAATTCTTTTCTAGCTGTTCTAAGTGCCATTAATTATGTATGAGTCTTGGATAGGATATGGCGAGTAGACATGGAGGGTGCCTTTTTATGAAAGCAATCCTTATCCTTTCAATTTAGTTCCAAGTTTAAGTGTAAGCTAGCAAGTGATATTTACTAGCTTTTCATACTTAAAGAATATAGAGTGAAAGAATCTTCTATGCATTTTCAGTTTATCTGATTGAAGTGTCATTTCTCTTTCGAGATGTATTTCTAGTCTTAGAGAGAGTTAGGCTTGAAAAAGAAGGACTTGTGGAGGGTAAAGGAAAGCATGAGCCTATTTAAGGGAATCTCAATGCCTATTAATTGAATTAGAAAAAAAAACACTAGGCTCAAGAGTTGTATCCCCTCACACTGATGAGGACTCTCCTAATTTAGAATAAATTATGTTCTATTCATTATATGATCGTGGTCCCAACAATATCTTTCTTCAATAGAGCCCAAAAATATATGATTCCTTCATACTCTGGGTATGACTACTTTCTTTTCTTTTTCTTCTTTATTGGATAGCTAATTTTAGTCCTCAAGCATCCAGGCAGAGTGGGGTGTAAGGGAGTATTGAACTCAAGGTTACGGGGAGGGCAGAAGACTTTAATAGGGAAACT
Organism: Cymbidium sinense; assembly: GCA_021442155.1. Classification (NCBI taxonomy): domain Eukaryota; kingdom Viridiplantae; phylum Streptophyta; class Magnoliopsida; order Asparagales; family Orchidaceae; genus Cymbidium; species Cymbidium sinense. The sequence continues at coordinate 114,913,860 of CM038217.1, forward strand.
AAAACTCCAATAGCATTAGTGGGGAAGTAGAATAGGCACTAAAATGAAATAGATATATTTAGAAAATACCCACTCGATTATAAATTGCTTAAAAAGAAGCACAAAAAAGAAAACAACAAGGAATGAAATTACCAAGAAAATTTTGAGCGACGAGCACTTCAACTGTCTATTACAGGAAAGAAAGAAGGATTCCACTTCATAGGTACTTACTGTTCACATCACCTGAAAGCTCTCTTATGAATGCCCACTTCCACTTGATAGTATGAAAAAACACTAGAACTAAAAGGACTGAGCTGAGGATTTCACTTAATGGCAAAGAACATGATATGCTTAAGACAAGATCTAATTACACTGCTACTCTTATAATTGGGACTTCTACTTTTTATGGGCCTATAACTTTTCCTTAACTTTATGTGGAAGATTTTAAAAATAAACTAGTGCCTACTAGATTTGCTTTATTCTTTCTTCCAAAGGTTTGCTTTACTTATCTTTTTTTTATCTTTTTCTTCTCACTTCCAATGCCTGCAAATAGGAATCCTGGTAGCAAGGTGAAATCAAACATGATTTCTAGAAAACTAGATTGCTATCTTGTCTTTGCAATATTTAAGCCTTTCAGAGACTGGGTTTTTCTATTAGTTCATATGAATATCTAAGAGTATGACTATATGAGTGAGTTAGATAATAGAGTAACTAGATACAACTTAACTATTAATTTTTGAAATACTTGCTTCATTAGTAGGTGGTAAACCGGCATTGATGCACCACCCAGACCCAATCCATATTAGCTTTGTTGATTGCTACTATTTGACTATTCCAATAAAAAGCCCAAATTTGGGGAATGAAAAATCATAACAATGCGCTAGATGAGTAGAGCCTTTAATAACCTATATCAAATTACGATAGATCAAATGATATGCCATGTCTTCATCCTATTTGAAATGAAGTTTTGGGTATGAGGGCTATCCTAATTTATCCATAAACTTGCCCCTTGTTACAAAAAGTGGATTTTTCTAGGGTAGTGTCCAACTTCACACTTCTAAATGGTTTCTTTGCCTTGAGATTGAGACTTAAAGGGTTGACTAAAGTAGGCATGGCATCGCTCTATGCTTGAATAGTCAAACCTTTTTCCCAAGAACCAACTTTCTCTTAGACTACTGCTTTTGTTTTACGAAAAACTCGGCTTCATTTCACATTCATCATATCTTCAAATGAAAAGATTTTATGGCATCTATAAAATTCTAAATCCATACCTAGAACTTAGTCAGATTTCTAAACATTTGGACTCGCTACTTTCTAACTTCTTACATTACCATCTCATATAAAAAATGAAAATGATCAATCCACCAGGAGATGATGGATACAATTGAAACTCCATGATCTATGGCTTTGTATCACCATGAGAGTTGGCTTGTTATTATTCTAAGATCATTAGCTCTTTTGATAATTTGATCCCAAGAAGCGGATATGGAAAAGGGATGTTCCACACCAGTTTCTATTACATTTCTATCATATGTTATGTGAAATCTATAAACCTTGTTCGGTTCATACTTTCTTTTTTAAATTCTCACATTTTGTTCAAGTAATTAGTAATTGTTAGTTCATACAAGAAGACTATTGAACTTTGAACTTCTTCACTTCACTTAGAAACTGAAGGAAGCTATTGGTACTATTCTAAATTGAAATTATTAATACTATCCATATCTATTTCATTTGTGAAAAGAAAAAAAAATAGATCGTTGGAACAATCCATATTCGTGATGCAACTATTGTTACATTAGATTTCCTGAAGAGGTCTTTCATTATGGAACTACGATAAAAATAAAAGATGAGATTCTTTAATACATAGGTAATATAGAACATAGAAGGGTAATAGAAGTTGCTCTTCTTTGAATCTAGTTGGCCCAAGATCAATTCAAATAAAGAAAGAAAATGCAAAAAAATATTCAATAATTTTCAATTTTTTGAAAAAGTCAAGGTTTTTTTTTAGTGTCCATCTATAATGACTGATGAATCAAGAACTTTCAATTAGAACTCAATGAATTCTTTCATTTAGTTGTTCTTACTATTGCATCTGGATTGAGACTTAGGTAAATATTTTATTCATATATGTAGTAAAAGAACATATCTAATTTAGCTCTTTCATGTGTATTCTACCTAGTTATTTTGGATTTTTATTGGCTGCTTCAACTATAACCCCAGCCCTATTTATTAGTTCGAACAAGATACAACTTATTTGAAATAAATGAAATTCAATAAACAATTGAAAAAAAATTAAAATAGAAGCCTCTCAACATATTTCGTATTCTATGGTTTCTTCCCGTATCAAATTGCGTGGTCTTTGAGATTCATGGATAATTTAGATTCATATTTAAGGCTATATCTAACCTCTCCTTTTATTCCCTAACACAAATCAAAATGATTGAAGTTTTTCTATTTGGAAACTTCTTAGGTCTAATTCCTTTTCTACCTAGTTCAGTAGTATGAATCATGCGGTCACCCTAGAGGAAAGAACCTTTGGTCCCTCAATGATTACACACTTTTATAGAACTAATGCCAAAGATGAGTTAGTTTGGTTTGGTTTCTTAATGAAGCTGTATGAACTATGCGATAGTTTTATGTTAATCGCATCAGATGGTTGGGCATTACCCAAACCTAAGGAGGTTTCACTTGATGGTTTCTATCTCGTGGATTGTGTCATCCATGAGTTGAGGGTGGCATAGTTGTCTTCTATCATGATAGAGATTTTACTGGAAGAAGTTTTCTTCTTTCATAGATATCTTGAAAGAAGAGGATAACAAAATTATCCCCATTTCCATCATTAATAAGGCTCATTGCACCCGGACCACCAAACAAAGTAAAGAATGAACTAAAAATAAATAGGTGGCTCAGATTAGATAGGGATAGGCTATTTACTATGGGATGAAGTGACTAGGTTTAGAATTGAGAAAGAGAAAGAAAAGCTAGGCACCGAGGGAGTATGACATTACTATATTGACTTTGAGAGGGCTTAGGACTCTAGCTAGAAGAGAATATCTACAAGACCACTTTCGATACTAAGAAATGGTAATATCTGAAACTTTCACCATATCTAAAACTAAAAACTAAACTAAACTAACTAACTAAACTAATAAAACTAACAAAAACTAGCTAACTAATAAACTAATAATAATTAAAAAACTAACTAATAAAACTAAAAAATAATAAACTAATAAAACTAACTAACAACTAACTAATAGCTAATAACTAACTAAACTAAACTAAAAACTAAAAACTAACCAATAATAACTAATAAAACTAAATAATGAATAAAACTAACTAATAATAATAAATTAATAAACAAAATAAGATTTACTAATAGCTAAACTAAAATTCTATTTAAATAACTAACTAATAATAATTAAACCTAATAACTAATAGTTAACTAAACTAACTTATAATAAATTAAACTAATGAACTAATAAACTAATAAATAAAACAAATAAAACAAAATTAATAACTAAAATTAATAAAACTAATAAACTAATAAACTAACTAATAATTAAACTAATAATTAATAAACTAACTAATAAAAAATAATATCTAACTAAACTAAAATTCTAATTAAATAATTAACTAATAATAATTAAACCTAATAACTAATAGTTAACTAAACTAACTTATAATAAATTAAACTAATAAACTAATAAACTAACTAACTAAAAAAAACTAATAAACTAATAAATAAAACTAATAAAACTAAACTAATAACTAAAATTAATAAAACTAATAAACTAATAAACTAACTAATAATTAAACTAATAATTAATAAACTAACTAATAAAAACTAATATCTAACTAAACTAATAATAAATTAATAAACAACCTAAAAGACTAAACTAATAACCTAATAAACTAATAACTAAGTAACTAATAATAACTAAACTAATAAACTAATAACTAACAAATAATAACTAACAAAATAACTAATTAAAAACTAATAATAATAATAACTAAATAATAATAATAATAACTAAACTAATAAACTAGTAAAAACTAATAGAACTAATAACTAACAAAATAACTAATAATAACACTAATAAAACTAAAACTAAACCTAAACTAATAAATTTAAACCTAATAACTAAAATAAAACAAATAACTAATAAAACCTAAAAAACTAATAAATTGCTAATAATAAACTAATAAAACTAACTAACTAATAAATAACTAACTAAAACTAATAATAAACAAATAAAAACTAACTAACTAATAACCTAAACTAACAACTAATAACTAACTAATTAATAATAACTAATAGCTTAAACTAATAAACTAATAACTTAAACTAATAAACTAATAAATAATTGAAATAAAACTAATAAATAATAAAACCTAAAAAACTAAAAAACTATTAAACTAATAAACTAATAGAACTAACTAACTAATAAATAACTAACTAAAACTAATAATACACTAAAAAACTAATAATAAACAAATAAAAACTAACTAACTAATAACCTAAACCAATAACTAATAACTCACTAACTAATAATAACTAATAACTAATAATAATAAACTAATAAATAACTTAACAAATAATAACTAACCTAATAACTAATAATAATAACTAAATAACTAACTAAAAACTAAAATAGTAAACTAATAAACTAATAATAAAACTAATAACTAATAACTAAATTTAAAAACTAATAATAATAACTAACTAACTAATAACTAATAATAAACTAATAAATAATAATAATAATAATAATAATAATAATGATAATAATAATAAGCAACTAATAAAAATAAATACTAGTAAATTAATAACTAATAATCAAAACTAATAAAACCAATAACTAAAACTAATAAACCTAAACCTAAAACTAATAAACTAATAATAATAATAATAATAATAATAATAATAATAATAATAATAATAATAATAATAATAATAATAAGCTAAAAACTAATAACTAACTAATAACTAAACTAATTAGTAAAAAAATAATAAACTAAAACTAATAACTAAATAATGATAAATTAACTAATTAATAACTAATAAAACTAACTAAGAAACTAACAAATAATAAAAACTAACTAATTAACTAATAAAAAAAGTAATAACTAACTAAACTAATATAACTAATAATAACTAACTAATAAAACTAATAACCACTAATAACAAATAATAACTAGTCATAAACTAAAAAACTAATAACTAACTAATAATAATAACTTACTAATAATAACTATAAAATAAATAAAAATACTAACTAAAACTAATAACTAATAACTAATAACTAACTAATAAATAATAAAAATAAAAATAAAATAGCTAAAAAATAATATGCTAATAAATTAAACTAATAACTAATAAATAGTAACTAATTAAAATAACTAAACTAAATAACTAATAAAATATAATAAATAAACTAATAAACTAATAAATAAATAATTAATAATAAAACTAACTAATATCTAACTAATAATAATAACTAAAACTAATATTTAATAACTAATATTAAAAATAACTAATAAACTAATAACTAATAACTAAAATAATAAATAAAAGTAATAATAATAAATAAGTAATAACTAATACAGCTATCACTAATAACTAAATAATAAATTAAATAACTAACTAAAAATTAAAAAAACTATACTAATAATTAAACTAACTAAACTAATAACTAATAAACCTAAAAACTAATATGAATAAATAAATAACTATAATAACTAACTAATAATAAAAACTAATAACTAAAAAACTAAAATACTAATAACTAATAAACTAATAACTAAACTAATAATAACTAAAAACTAAATTATAACTAAACTAATAATAACTAATAACTAAAAAACTAAACTAATAAAACTAATAACTAATAAATAAACTAAAACTAGTTCAACTAATAATAATAAAACTAACTAATATTAACTATTAAAACTAATAAAAAAACTAATAATAACTAAAACCTAATTAAACTAAATAAAAAATAACTAAAATAATATAAAATAATAAACTAACTAATAACAAAACTAATAATCATATCTAAAAGAACAAAACTAAATAACTAGCTAATAACTAAAGTAATAAAACTAATAACTAAATAACTAACTAATTAAAACTAATAATAACTAACTAAATAATAAAATATTAACTAAACTAATAACTAAACAAAGTAATAAACTAATAAACTAACTAACTAACAAATAAAACTAATAAATACTAAAAATTAATAATAGTAATAATAATAAATAACTAAACTAATAAAACCTAATAACTAGTAATAATAACTAACTAATAATTAATAAACTAATAAACTAATAAAACTAAATTAATAAAACTAATAATAAACTAACTAATAAATATAATTAATAAACTAATAATAAAAAATTAATAATAATAATTAAAAATAACTAATAATAATAAACTAATAACTAAAAAAATTAACTAAACTAACTAACTAATAACTAAATAACCAAACTAAAACTAATTAATAATTAAACATAAACCTAATCCTAATAATAATAAATGAAATAAATAACTAATAACTAAACTAACTAACTAACTAACTAATAATAGTAACTAATAACTAATAATAAACTAAATAACTAGTAATAACTAAACTAATAATAATAATAAACTATAAAACTATAAAACTAAACCTAATAATAATAAAAAATAATAACTAACTAATAACTAACCTAATAAACTAAATTAATAATAATAATAATAATAATAATAATAATAATAATAATAATAATAATAACAAAACTAATAATAATAACTAAAAACTAAAACTAACTAATAAAATAAATAATAAACTAATAATAAACTAAAAACTAATAACTAAACTAATAACTAAAAAACTAAACTAACTAATAACAAATTAATAATAATAAAATAATAACTAGTAAGACTAAACTAATAAGTAATAATAACTAATAACTAAAACTAATAACTAATAATAATAACTAACTAAACTAATAACTAATAATAACTAATAACTAATAATAACTAAAAAAATTAATAAACTAATAATTAATAAAATAAAAACTAATAACTAATAAAAAAACCTAATAATAATAATTATTATTATTATAATAATAACTAACTAATAATAACTAAAAACTAAAACTAATAATAACTAATAAAAACTAATAAATAATAAGAAAATCGATAGCTAAGAAAACTGATAACTAACTAATAAAATTAATAATAACTAAATAATAGTAATAATAACAACTAAACTAAACTAATAAATAATAAAATAATAATAACTAATAATAAAACTAACTATAACTAGTAAATAACTAGTAAAACTAAACTAATAACTAATAATAAACTAATAACTTAACTAATAATAACAATTAACTAACTAATAATAATTAACTAAAAATCCAATAACAAATAATAATTAAACTAATAATAACTAAATAACTAAACTAATAACTAATAACTAACTAACTAATAATAAAAACTAACTAAAAAATAATAATAATAACAAAATAAAAAACTAAACTAATAACTAAATACTAATACATTAATAAAACTAACCAATAATAAAACTAATAGTAACTAATAACTAATAATAATAATAACCTAATAATAATAATAACTAAAAACTAATAAAAATAAACTAATAAACAAAAAATTAAAACTAAAACCTAAAAAACTAATAAATAATAAACCTAATAATAACTAATAATAAACTAACCTAAAACTAACTAGTAGCTAACTAACTAATAATAAACTAAAAAGCTAAATAATAATAATAATAATAACTAATAAAAACTAAAAACCTACATTAGTAAACAAATAACTAATAATAAATAACTAATAAACTAAACCTAAAAACTAATAACTAATAAAACTAATAACTAACTAATAACTAAACTAATAATTAAAACTAATTAATAACTCATAAAACTAATAAATAACAAATAATAAAAACTAATAAAATAAATTAATAATAATTAATAATAATAAAAAATAATAATAATAACCTAATAATAATAAACCCAAAATAATAATACTAAGAACTAATCAAACTAACTAAACTAATAATTAATAAACCAATAATAGCTAAACCTAATAATAAACTAAACTAACTAAATAAAACCCAACTAATAAAATAAAAACTAACTAATAATAATAATAATAATAATAATAATAATAATAATAATAATAATAATAACAATAAACTAATAAATAAAACTAACTAAAAAACTTAATAACTAAATAAAACTTATAAAAACTAAAAACTAAATAACTAATAACTAATAATAATAACTAAAAATCCTAAAAACTAAAACTAAAACTAACTAATAATAAATAATAACTAATAAAACCTAAAAAAATTAATAAACTAGAACTAATAACTAATAATAACTAACTAAAAATCTAATAACTAAATAATAATAATAATAAAACCTATTAAACTAAATGATAAACTAACTAATAAAATTAATAAAACTAATAAAAACTAATAAACTAATAAACAAATAACTAATAAAACCTAACAACTAAACTAATAACTAATAAAATTAATAATAATACACTAACTAACTAACTAATGAATAATAACTAAATAATAAAAACCTAGAACTAAAACTAATAACTAAACTAAAAATTAACGAATAATAACTAAACCAAACTAATAAACTTAAAACTAAAATAAATAACTAATAATTAATAATTAATAATAATAAACTAATAAAACTAATAAACTAATAAAACAGCTTACTAAACCTAATAACTTATAAAATAACTAACTAACAAATAAATAACTAAAAAACAAAAAAAACTAATAAATAACTAATAACTAACTGAAATTAATAACTAATAAATAACTAATAACTAATAATAACTAATAATAACTAATTAAACTAAATAACTGATAATAACTAAACTAAAACTAATAATTATAACTAAACTAATAAATAATAAATAATAAATCTAAAAACTTAAACATAAAGTAAATAATAAACCTAATAAGCTAAAAACTAATAAGAACTGATAATAACTCAAACTAAACTAATACTAACCAAATAAATAATAATAAAACCCAAATAATAACTAAATTGACTAACTAATAAAACTAACTAACTAATAACTAACTTATAAAAAAACAAATAATAACTAATAACCAACTAACTAAATAAATAATTAATAAAAAATAAATAAAACTAAAAAACTAAAACTAAAAAAACTAATAAAAACAAAACAAATAAAACTAACAAAACTAATAAACTAATAACTAAATAATAATAACTATAACTAAATAATCTAACTAAGCAAACTAAACTAAAATACTAGCAAAACTAAACTAATAACTAAACATAAATAACTAATAACTAATAATTAAATAAATAACTAACTAATAACTAAATAACTAAAATAAATAAACTAACTAACTAAAAACCAACTAATAACTTAACTTACTAACTAATAAAAACTAAACTAAACTAAGAACTAATAACTAACTAATAAAACTAATATAATAAATTAAACTAATAACTAAACTAACTTATAAAAACTAATAAACTAATATCTAAACTAACTAATAATAACTAAACTAATAAACTAAATAACTAATAAACTATTAACTAACAAACTAATAATAATAAAACTAAACTAATAAAAACTAACCAAACTAATAAAACTAATAATAATAACTAATAATAAAAATAACTAATAACTAATAAACTAATAAATAACTAACTAAACTAACTAATAACTAATAGTTAAAACTAATAATAACTAATGAAAACCTAATAAATTAAAATTAACTAATAATAATTAACTAATAAATAAAACTAATAATAAAAAGTAAATCTAATAACTAATAATAATAAAACTAACTAAAACTAACTAATAAAACTAACTAATAACTAATAAACAAATAACTAAAAATTAATAACTATTAATTAAACAATAACCTAATAACAAAACTAATAATAAAACTAAAAACCTAAATAACTAACTAAAAATAAACCTAAAATTAATAAAACTAATAACTAAATAACTAGCTAATAATAACTAAAAACTAGACTAATAACTAAATTAACTAATAACTAAAAACTAAAACCTAAATAACTAATAAACTAAAACTAATAAATTAAATAATTAAATAATAACTAACCAAAAACTAATAAAATAATAACTAAAATAAATATAAGTAAGAACTAACTAAACTAATAAAACTAACTAATAACTAAAACTAATAATAAAACTAATAGCTAATAAAAACTAATTAAACTAATAACTAATAATAACTAAATAACTAACTAATTAATAAAAATAACTAATAAAACTAATAAACTAAAAACTAAATAACCTAATAAAATTAACTAAACTAAACTAAAAAAACTAATCAATAATAAACTAAAAAATAAATAACTAAATTAATAACTAATAAATAATAAAACTAAATAAAACTAACTAATAAATAACTAATAAACTAATACCTAAACTAACTAAAACTAACTAAACTTATAATAACTAACTAAAACTAAATAAACTAAACTAAACTAATAATAACTAATAATAACTAATTAATAACTAATAAATAAATAACCTAATAACTAATGAAAACTAATAACTAAATAAAACTAACTAAACTAAACCTAATAAGTAATAAAAACTAATAAAACTAATAATAACTAACTAATAATAAATATAAATAACTAAATTATAACTAATAAACTAGTTATTACTAGTTATTAGTTTAGTTAGTTTTTATTAGCTACTAATTTTATTATTAGTTATTTTAAGTTTAGTTTAGTTTATTAACTAATAACTAATAACTAATAATAATAAACTAATAAAATTAAAACTAAAAAACTAATAACTAAACTAATAATTAAAAATTAATAAACTAATGACTAATAAAAACTATCTAAATAACTAAAAAAATAAAACTAAACTAATAAAATAAACTAATAATAAACTAACTAATAAGCTAATAACTAATAATAACTAAATTACTGGTAATAACTAAAAGCAAGACCTAATAACTAATAATATTAACTAAACTAATAATAACTAATATCTAATAATAACTAAGAAACATAAAAACCTGACTAACTAGCTAAAAACTCAAAATAAAATTAATAAACAAATAATAAATAATAAAATAACTAAACTAATAACTAAATAAATAATAAATAAACTAATAATGAACAAACTAACTAATAAATAACTAAGAGAAACTAAAAAACTAATAAAAAAACTAAACTAATAAGTAATTAAAAACTAATAAAATAATAATAAACTATAACAAATAAAAATAATAAAAAATAATAAAACTAATAATAATAACAAAATAAAAATACTAAAAAACTAAACCAAAATTAATAATAACTAAAACTATCTAATAAATAACTAAACTAACAACTAAATAAAAACTAACTAATTACTAAATAATAATAATAAATAAATAACTAATAAAACTAACTAAAATTAATAAACTAATAACAAATAATAAATCTAAATAACTAAATAAAAAAATTAATAACTAATAATAACTACTAAACTAATAACTAATAAATAATAAACTAAATAATAATAATAACTAAACTAACTAAACTAATAAGACAAGTAAATAACTAACTAAAAAAACTAATAACTAAAATTATTAAAATAATAATTAATAATAAAATAACTAAACTAAATTAACTAATAAAAATAATAAACTAATAATAATAACTAATAATAAAACTAATAACTAACTAAAATAATAATAATAATAATTAATAACTAATAAACTAATAAACTAATAACTAATAACTAATAAATAACTAATAAACTAACTAACTAACTAATAAATAATAACTAATAATAACTAATAATAATAAATAACTAAAACTAATAAAACTAACAAACTAATAACTAACTACTAATAATAAACTAATAAACTAAAAACCTAAATAATAATTAAATAACATAACTAAACAAAAAAACTAAAAAACTAATAACAAATAATAACTAATAACTAATATTAAATAACTAAACTAAATAAACTAACTAATAAAACTTAAACTAACTAATAACTAATAAAAACTAATAACTAAAACTAATAAAAACTAATTAAACTAATAAACTAATAAACTAAACTAAATAACTAATAACTAAAAGAGTAATAACTAATAATAAAAAAAACTAATAATAACTAATAACTAATAAACTAATAAACTAAAAAAATAACTAAACTAAATAACTAACTAAAGTAACTAAAACTAATAATAACTAACTAATAATAAGTAATAATAACTAATAACTAAAAACTAAAAATAAACTAATAACTAATAACTAATAACTAACTAATAAAACCTAACCTAAACTAATAATTAATAACTAACTAATAATAAAAACCTAAACTAATAAAATAATAACTAAATAAATAATTGAAAAACTAAACTAATAACTAATAAAAACATAAAAAATTAAACTAATAATAACTAGCTAAACCTAAAACTAATAATTAAAAATAAACAAACTAATAATAATTAATAAACTAAACTAATTAATAAACCTAAACCTAACTAAGTAAATAATAATAATAATAATAATAATAATAATAATAATAATAATAATAATAATAATAATAATAATAATAATAATAATAACAACTAAACTAAAACTAATAACTAACTAAAAAAAATTAACTAGCAATAACTAACTAAAAATAAATTAACTAGTAATAACTAACTAACTAAACTAAATAATAATAACTAAAATAACTTGACTAATAACTAGTAATAATAAACTAATAATAACTAACTAAATTAAAACTAAACTAATAACTAATAAAACTCATAATAACTAACTGATAAAACTAATAACTAAAATAACTAATAATAATTAAATACTAATAAACTAATAACTAACTAAAACTACTAAACTAATAACTAACTAATAACTAATAATAAAACTAATAAACTAATAAACTAATAAATAACTAGTAATAATAAAATAACTAATAAACTAATAATAATAATAATAATAATAATAATAATAATAATAATAATAACTAAACTAATAACTAACTAAATAATAAATAACTAACAAATAAGTAACAAAACTAAAAAAACTAAAAATAAATAACAAAAAAACTAATAATAACTGATAAAACTAAAAAAAATTAAAATAACTAATCATAATAACTAATAACTAACTAAAACAAATAACTAAATAACTAAATAACTAAACTAAAAAACTAAAACTAACTAATAATAACCTAATAAACTAAATTAATAACTAAATAATAATAACTAATAAAACTAAAAAAACTAACTAAATAATACATAACTAAATAAAAAACTAATAAAAAACCAAATAAACTAAACTAATAAATAAAACTAACTAATAACTAACTAAAGCCTAATAACTAATAACTAAACCAACTAATAATAATAAAACTAACTAATAATAAAAATAATAACTAAACCTAACAATAAAACCTAATAAACTAATAAAAAACTAACTAAAACTAAACCTAATAACTAAACTAAAAACTAACTAACTAATAAACATAATAATAATAAATAATAAAACTAAATAAAATAAATAATAACTAATAATAACTAATAATAAACTAATAAAACTAAATAATAAATAACTAAAACTAATAACTAATAATAACTAATAAATAAATAACCTAACTAACTAATAATAGCTAATAAAACTAATAAAACTAATAAAAAACCTAATAACTAAGAATAAAAAACTAACTAATAACTAATAAACTAATAATAATAGTAATAATAAACTAAAAAACTAACTAATAATAACTAAATAGCTAATTAACTAAAAAACTAAACTAATAATAACTAATAATAAAACCTAATAAACTAAATAATAACTAAAACTAAAACTTATAACTAATAAAAACTAATAATAACTAACTAAAATAACTAAATAACTTATAAAAAACTAACTAGAACTAAACTAAATAACTAAACTAATAAACTAACTAATAAACTATTAAATAACTAAAAACTAATAATAAACTAAACTAACTAATAATAAAACTAAAACTAAACTAAATAACTAAATAATAAATAAAGTAATAACTAATAAGTAACTAATAAATGAAAATAATAAATAGTAATAACATAATAATAATTAACTAATAAATTAAAAATAACTAACTAATAACTAAATAATATAACTAAACTAAACTAATAACTAATAAATAATAATTATAACTAATAACAAAACTAATAATTAATAACTAATAATAATATTAATAAACTAATAATAAACCTAATAAAAAATAAAAATAAAATAACTAATAATAAACTAATAATGATAACTAACTAATAAATAACTAAATAACTAATAAAAACTAATAATAATAAACCTAAAAAACTAATAAAGCTACTAAAATAAATAAACTAAACTAATTATAATAACTAATAAAACTAATAAACTAAAACCTAATAAATTAATAATAACTAATAACTAATAAAAATAACTAAAACTAAATTAATAACTAATAACTAAACCTAATAACTAACAACTAAAAAATAAAACTAATAAACTAACTAAATAAACTAATAAAACTAAACTAATAACTAATAATAACTAACTAATAATAATAATAAATAACTAATAATAACTAAAGAAATAACTAATAACTAACTAAAATAATAACTAATAAAACTAATAATAACTAACTAATAAACTAATAAAACTAATACCTAATAACTAAGTAATAACTAAAAACTAACTAATAATAAACTTAATTAGCTAAACTAACAACTAAAACTAATAATAATAAATTAATAAATAACTAATAAACTAAACTAACTAAATAAAACTAACTAATAAAAAATAATAAAACTAAAAAACTTATAAACTAATAACTAAAAACTAAATAACTAATAAAAATCAATAAACTAATAAACTAAATAACTAAACTAACTAAAAACTATTAATAACTAAACTAATAAACTAATAAACTAAATAATAATAAATTACAATTTAAAATTAACTAAAACTAATAATAACTAATTACTAAAACTAAATAACTAAACTAACTAATATCTAAAAAAAACTAACGAATAATAACTAAATAACTAAACTAATAAAGTAATACACTAAACTAACAAATAATAATAAACTAAAACTAACTAATAAACTTATAATTAACTAATAATAACAAATAACAAATAATGACTAATAAAAATAATAAACTAAAACTAACTAAACTAATAACAAATAAACTAACTAATAAAAACTACTTAAACTAAC
The DNA here is from genome assembly GCA_021442155.1 of Cymbidium sinense. Classification (NCBI taxonomy): domain Eukaryota; kingdom Viridiplantae; phylum Streptophyta; class Magnoliopsida; order Asparagales; family Orchidaceae; genus Cymbidium; species Cymbidium sinense. The sequence continues at coordinate 114,929,104 of CM038217.1, forward strand.
TAACTTACAACTAATAAATAATAACTAAAATAAACTAAATAATAACTAATAATAACCAAATAACCAAAAAAATACTAATAACCTAAAACTAACTAACTTACAACTAATAAATAATAACTAATAAACTAAAAACTAACTAACTAATAACTAAAACTAATAAACTAAATATATAATTAACTAATAATAACTAACTAACTAATAATAATTACTAACTAATAATAACTAATAAACCAATAATAACTAATAATAAACTAAATAATAACTAACTAATAATAACAAAAAAATAAGCTAATAACTAACTAATAACTAACTAAAAAATAAACCAAACTAAGAACTAATAAAACTAATAAAATAAACTAATAACTAATAATTAAACTTAACTAATAACTAATAATAACTAAATAACTAATAATAAAACTAAACTTAATAACTAAAACTAATAAAACTAATAAAACTAGCTAAGAAATAAAAACCAAAAACTAATAATAATAATAACTAATAACTAACTAACTAACTAACTAACTAATAAATAAAATAAAATAAAACTAAACTAAATAACTAAACTAATAATAAATCTAATTAACTAATAAAATAATAACTAATAAATAAACTAACTAGACTAATAACTAATAACTAATAATAACTAAATAAACTAATAAATTAATAAACTAACAAAATTAATAAACCAATAATAAAAATAACTAACTAATAATAACAAAACTAAATAAATAACTAACTAAAAACTAATAATAAACTAAATAACTAATAATAACTAATAAAACTAACTAACTAAAACTAATAAAATAAAAAAACTAAAACTAAATAAACTAAAAATTATTAAACTAACAAACTAATTAAATAATAATTAACTAATAACTAATAAACTAATAAGTAATAAAAACTAACTAACTGAAAACTAAATAACTAACTAATAACTAATAAACTAATAACTAAACTAAAAAACTAATAACTAGTAAAAAAACTAAACCTAATAACTAATAAAACTAATAAAGTAACTAATAACTAAACTAAAACTAACCTAACTAATAACTAATAATAAACTACACTAACTAACTAATAAATAAACTAACAATAATAACTAATAAACCTAATAATAACTAAATAAACTAATAACTAAATAACTAATAATATCTAAACTAATAATAATAAAAATAAACTAATAATTAACTAATTAATAACTAATAACTAAAACTAATAAAAACTAAAAATCCTTAAAACTAAAACTAACTAATAAAAACTAATAACTAATAAGTAATAACAAAAATTAAAACTAAAACTAACTAAAATCTAACTAAAACTAAATTAATAAAACTAATAATAAATAATAACTAATAAAATGAACTAATAAACTAAATTAACTAATAACTAAAACTAAAACCTAATAAAACTAATAATAAAACTAATAACTAATATTAATAACTAACTAAAATTAACTAATAAAACTAATAACTAACTAAAATTAATAAAACTAAACTAATAACTAATAATAACTAAACTAAAACTAAACTAATAACTAATAATAATAACTAACTAATAATTAAACTAAATAACTAAAAAATAAAAACTAATAAACTAAATAAACTACTAACTAACTAACTAATAACTAATAAACTAATAACTAACTAATAATAACTAAAAATAAAAAAACAAACTAATAAAAACCAACTAAATTAAATAATTAATAACTAATAACTAATAATAAATAATTGAATTAAATAATAACTAAACTAATAACCTAAAATAATAACTAAAACTAACTAATAACTATTAATAAAATAACTAAAACTAATAAACTAAACTAATAAAACTAACTAAAAACTAAAAACTAAAACTAATAAAATAAAAACTAAATAATAAAACTAATTAACTAATAAATAAATAACTAACAATTAAACCTAATAAAACTAATAAACTAATCATAATAAAAATGACTAACTAATAATAATAACTAATAATAACTAAGTAAAATATCTATTAAATAACTAATTAAAATAATCACTAAACTAATAATAATAACTAATAATAAACTAATAAAATATCTAATAAAACTAAACTAAAACTAACTAACAAATAAACTAATTAACTAATAAAACTAACTAATAATTAATAATAAAAATAAAACTAACTAATAACTAACTAAAAATAATAAACTAATAATAACTAAACTAAACTAATAACTAATAACTAATAAAACTAACTAATAACTAATAACTAATAAAACCTAAATAATTAACTAAAACTAAACCTAAAACCAATAAAACTAATAACTCAATAGCTAACTAATAATACTTAAAAACTACACTAATAACTACACTAACTAATAACTAATAAACTAAATAACTAAATAATAACTAACTAAACCTAATAACTAAAACCTAATAAAATAATAACTATAATTAATAAAATTAATAATTAACTAAACTAAAAAAACTAACTAATAACTAAAACTAATAGTAAAACTAATAACTAATAAAAATTAACTAAACTAATAACTAATAATCACTAAATAACTAACTAAATAAACTAATAAACTGAAAACTAACCTAATAAAACTAACTAAACTATACTAAAAAAACTAATAAAGAATAAAATAAAGAATAAATAACTTAGCTAATAACTAATAAATAATAAAACTAATAACTAAAACTAAATATAATTAACTAATAAATAATTAATAAAGTAATAATTAATGTAACTAAAACTAACTAAACTAATAATAATTAACTAAAAACTAAACTAATAATAACTATTAATAACTAATTAATAACTAATAAATAAATAACCTAATAACTAATAAAAACTAAAAATAAAACTAAACTAATAACTAACTAATAATAAATAATAAACTAATAACTAAATAAAACTATCTAAACTAAACCTAATAACTAATAAAAACTAAAAAATAATAATAACTAACTAATAATAAAACTAAATAACTAAATAATAACTAATAAACTAATAAAATAAAACTAATAACTAAAACTAATAACTATAAAAACTAGCTAACAAATAACTAAAAATTATTAAACTTACAACTAAATAATAAACTAACTAACTAATAAATGAATAACTAAATAAATAACTGATAACTAATAAAACCTAATAAACTAAATAATAAAAATAATAAATAACTATATAACTAACTAATAACTAAAACTAATAATTAAAACTAAATAATAAAAACTAAATTAACTAAATTAATAACTAATAAATAAACTAATAACTAAAAGTAATAATAATAAAATAGCTAACTATAACTAATAACTAATAAAACTAAAAACTAATAAAATTAAGAAAATCTAATAACTAATTAATAACTAAACTAATTACTAAACAAATTAGACTAATAAACTAATAACTAAATTAATAATAATAACTAATAACTAAATTATTAATAATAACTAAAATAATAATAAACTAAAAACTAAATAATAATAATAATAATAATAATAATAATAATAATAATAATAATAGTAATAATAATAATAATAATAATAACTAATAACTAACTAAAACTAATAACTAAACTATTAACTAAACTAACTAAATAATAATGACTAAACTAAAAACTTAATAAAACTAATAACAAATAATAAATAATAAACCTAAAACTAATTTATAACTAATAACTAACTAATAATAACTAAACTAATAACTAATAATAAAATTGATAATAACTAAATAAAAAACTAGAACTAAACTAACTAATAACTATAAACTAACTAAACTAACTAATAATAATAATAACTAACTAAAAAAATAAACTAATAAATAACTAATAAATTAACTCATAACTAATAATAAATAAAACTAATAAAACTAATAACTAAACCTAACTAATAACTAATGATAACTAAATAAATAATAATAAAACTAAACATGATAACTAAAACTAACAAAAGTAGTTGATAATTAAAAACTAAAATTAATAACAATAATAACTAATAACTAACTAACTAATAAATAAATAAAAGTAAAATACAAAACTAAATAACTAAACTAATAGTAAAACTAACTAACTAATAAACTAATAACTAATAAATAAACTAACTAAAATAATAACTAATAACTAATAATAATAACTAACTAAACTAAAAACTAATAAACTAACAAAGCTAATAAACTAATAATAAAAATAACTAACTAATAAGAATAATAACTAAATAAATAACTAACTAAAAATTAATAATAAACTAAATAACTAATAATAACTATTAAAACTAACTAACTAAAACTAAATAAAATAATAACTAATAAACTAATAAACTAACAAAATGATAATAAACTAATAACTAATAAACTAATAAGTAATAAAAATTAACTAACTAATAATTAAATAGCTAACTAATAACTAAACTAATAAATTAGAAACTAACAAAAATTAAACCTAATAACTAATAAAACTAATAAAATAACTACTAACTAAACTAAAACTAACCTAACTAATAACTAATAATAAACTAAATTAACTAACTAATAAATAAACTAAAACTAATAACTAATAAACCTAATAATAACTAAATAAACTAATAACTAAATAACTAATAATAACTAAACTAATAACTAATAAAACTAAACTAATAAATAATTAACTAATAACTAATAACTAATAACCAAAACTAATAAAAACTAAAAACCTAATAACTAAAACTAACTAACTAATAAACTAACTAATAAAAACTAATAACTAATAACTACAACTAAAACTAAACTAATAAAACTAATAATTAATAATAAGTATAAAATGAACTTATAAACTAAACTAACTAATAATAAAAACTAAAACCTAGTAAAATTAATAAGTAACTAACTAATAACTAATATTAATAACTAACTAAAACTAATTAATAAAACTAATATATCTAAATTAATAACTAATAATAACTAAACTAATAACCAATAACTAATAATAATAGCTAAACTAATAACTAAACTAAATGATTAAATAACTAAAAACTAATAAGTAATAAACTAAATAAACTAATAACTAACTAATTAATAACTAATAAACTAATAACTAAGTAATATTAAAAAAACTAACTAATAACTAAACTAAATAACTAATAACTAATAATAAATAACTAAACCAAATAATAACTGAACTAATAACCTAAAATTATAAATAAAACTAACTAATAACTAATAAATAACTAACAAACTAACTAATAATAAAATAACTAAAACTAACTAAGTAAACTAATAAAACTAACTAAAAACTCATAACTAATAATTAAACCTAATAAAACTAATAAACTAATAACTAACTAATAAACTAATAATAGTAAAAAAAAACTTAGTAAAAAAATTGTTAAATAACTAATAAAAATTAATAATAATAACTAATAAAATAATAAACTAATAAAATAACCAATAAAACTAAACTCAAATTAACTAACTAATAAACTAATAAACTAACTAACAAATAAAATAAACTAATAACTAATAATAATAATAAACTAGCTAAACTAACTAATAATAATAAACTAATAACTAATAGTAAATAAACTAAACTAATAACTAATAAAACTAACTAATAACTAATAAAGCCTAAATAACTAACTAAAACTAAACCTAAAACTAAAAACTAAATAACCAACTAATAATAACTAAAAACTAAACTAATAACTAAACTAACAAATAATTAATAAACTAAAACCTAAATAATAAATAAACTAAAACTAAACTAGTAACTAATAAAACTAACTAATAAACTAATAACTAAATTAATAACTAAACTAATAAACTAAGTAACTAAAACTAATAATAACTAAATAAATAATAATTAATAAAATATTAACTAATAAACTAATAATTAAAACTAACTTTGCAATAATAACTGATAACTAATAATAATTAATAATAACTAATAACTAATAAAAACTAAAAAAACTAACTAATAATAAACTAAAAACTAATAAATAATAAAACTAAACTAATAAACTAATAATAACTTATAACTAAATAAATAACTAAACTAATAAACTAAATAGCTAAAACTAATAATAATTAAATAATTAATAATTAATAAAATAATAACTAATAAACTAATAATTAAAGCTAAGTAATAATAACTGATAACTAATAATAATTAATAATAACTAATAAATAATAAAAACTTAAAAAAACTAACTAATAATAAACTAAAAACTAATAACTAATAAAACTAAACTAATATACTTATAATAACTTATAACTAAATAAATAACTAAACTAATAAACTGAAGAACTAAAACTAATAATAACTAAAACTAATAAAACTATTAATAAATAAATAACAAATAATAACTAATAATAATAAAGAGGTTGTCCCTTAGCAACTATCGGAACTAAAACTGTTGAAGTGAATCTCAAGAGTCTTTGCTTGGAAACCCAAATAAGAAAATAATTGAGGCTTTGAAAGAGGTCTTCCTTAGGCCTAGTTACCGAGGTTTATCATATGAAGGAGACTTTCTTTGGAATAATAACTAAAATTAATAATAAACTAAATAAATAATAACTAACTAATAAAAATAATAATTAAAAATAACTAATAATAATAAACTAATAATTAAAAAAACTAACTAAACTAACAAACTAATAACTAAATAACTAAACTAAAACTAACTAATAATTAAACCTAAACTTAAACCTAATAATATTAAACTAAATAAATAACCAATAAGTAAACTAACTAATTAACTAATAAAAATAACTAATAACTAATAATAATAAATTAATAAACTATAAAATGAAAACAACAATAAAAAAATATAATAAAAAAAAACTAATAACTAACCTAATAAACTAAACTAATAATAATAATAATTAATAAAAATAATTCTTATTATTATAATAATGATAACTAAAAACTAAAACTAACTAATAAAATAAATAGTTAACTAATAATAAACTAATAACTAAATAACTAAACTAACTAATAACTAATTAATTATAATAAAATAGTAATTAATATAACTAAACTAATAACTAATAATAACTAATAACTAAAACTAATAACTAATAATAATAACCAACTAAACTAATAACTAATAATAACTAATAAACTAATAAGACTAATAAAAACTAATAACTAATAACTAAAAAAATAAAAACTAATAACTAATAACTAATAAAAAACCTAATAATAATAATAACTATAATAACTAAATAACCAATAACTAATAACTAACTAATAATAACTAATAACTAAAACTATTAATAACTAATAAAAATAATAACTAACTAAAAAAAGTAATAAATAATAATAAAACTAATAACTAACTAATAAAATATATAATAACTAATCAGTAATAATAACTAATAACAAAACTAAACTAATAAATAATAAAATAATATTAACTAATAATAAAACTAACTATAACTAATAAATAATTAATAAAACTCAATTAATAACTAATAATAAACTAATAACTTATCTTATAATAACTAATAATTAATAATAAGTAATAATTAATAATAACTAAAACTAATAATAGCTAACTAAAAATCTAATAAATAATAATAATATCTAAACACTAAACTAATATCTAATAAGTAATAACTAATAATAAATAACTAAACTAATAAAAACTAACTAACTGATAACTAAATAAAAAACTAATAACTAAACTAACTAATAACTAATAATAACATTCAAAATAAAAAATAATAGAAATATAAACTAAATATCTAATAAATTAATAAAGCTTGCTAAACTATTAACTAATAAAAACTAACTAAAACTAAAATTAAATAATAAAACTAACTAACTAATAACTAATAACTAATAATAAAAACTAAATAAATAACTAAACTAATAAGTAACTAATAAAACTAATAAAATAATAGCTAACAGAACTAATAACTAAACTAATAATTAATAAACTAATAACTAAACTAATAAAACTAATAAATTAATAACTAACTAAACTGACTAACTAAACTAATAGAACTAATAAAAACTAACTAACTAATAAACTAATAACTAAAAAATAAAGTAATAACTAAAGAACTAAGTAATAACTAATAAAACCTAATAAACTAAATAATAAAAAATAACTAAATAACTAACTAATAAACTAATAACTAACTAAAACTAATAACTAATAACTAATAACTAAAACTAATAGCTAAAACTAAATAATAAAAACTAAACTAACTAAAATAATAACTAATAACTAAAACTTCTAATAATAACTAACTAAAACTAATCACTAATAAAACAAATAAAACCTAATAATTAAACTAATGACTAATAACTAACTAATAATTAAACTAAATAAACTAATAACTAAAAAAATAATAAAGTAAAAAACTAAATAATAATAATAAATAATAACTAACTAAAAACTAATAACTAAACTAACTTAATAATAATAACTAAACTCAAAACCTAATAAAACTAATAACTAATAACAAATAATAAACCTAATAACTAACTAATAACTAATAACTAACTAATAATAAATAAACTAATAACTAATAATAAAACTAATAATAACTAACTAAAAAACTAGAACTAATAAACTAATAACTAAACTAACTAATAACTAAAAACTAACTAAATTAATTAATAATAATAACTAACTAAAAAACTAAATTAATAAATAACTAATAAATAAACTAATAACTAAAAACTAATAATTAAAAATAATAATCACTAAAAAACTAAATTAATAACTAATAATTAATAAAACTTAATAAATAAATTAATAAAACTAATAACTAAAACTAATTAAACCGATAAGAAACTAATAAACAACCAACTAATAAACTAATAAAGCTAACTATTAATAAATAATAACTAATAACTAAAATAAAACTAACTAAATAACTAAGAATAATAATAACTAACTAACTAATAAAATAAACTAATAACAAAACTAACTAATAATAATAAGTAACTAGTAAAATAGACAAACAATAACTTATAACTAAAAACTAATAATAATAAACATAATAAAACTAAGCATAAACTAATAAAACTAACTAAAAATAATAAAACAAATAAAACATAATAACCAAATAAAAAAACTAAAAACTAAATAACTAATAACTAAACTAATAATAACTAATAACTAAAACAAACTAACTAATAACTAAAACTAATAATAACTAGTAAAACTAATAATAACTAGTAAAACTAATAATAATAATTTAATAACTAAATAATAATAATAATAATAATAACTAAAACTAACTAATAATAAACTAAAAACTAAGTAACTTAACCAATAACCGATAAACCAAAAACTTACTAAATAAAAAACAAAAAACTAAGGCTACACAACTAAATTAATAAAAAAATAACTAATAAATAATAAATAATAACAAACTAAAACTAATAATAATTAATGAAAACTAATAATAATAAAACAAATAAAACAAATAATTAATAATAATATAACTAATAATAAAACTAATAACTAACTAATAATTAATAGTAACTAAAAATAAGAATAAATAACTAACTAGTAATAATAATTAACTAATAATAAAACTAATAACTAATAAACATAATAATTACTAAACTAAAAATGAAATAATAATAACTAAACTAATAACTAATAAAATCTGAACTAAAAAATAAAAAACTAATTAAGTAATAACTAATAAGTAATAAATACTAATAAAAATAACTAAATAACTATATAGCTAACCTAAAACTAATAATAACAAACTAATAAAAATCATCTAAAACTAATAACTAATAAAAACTAAAAATAAGTAAATAACTAACTAATAATTAATAACTAACAAATAAATAACTAATAAACTAATAATAATAACTAACTAATAATAAAACTAATAAAACTAATAACTAAAATAACTAACAAACTAAACTAAATAACTAACTAATATTAATAACTTATAATAACTAATAACTAATCAAACTAATAAAACTAATAATAAATAATAATAATAATAAAATAACAAACTAATAAACCTAATAACTAATAATAACTAAACTAATATATTAATAAACTAATAACTAAATAAATAACAAAACTAATAAACTAAATAACTAAAACTAATAATAACTACCAATAACTAATAATAAATAACTAATAAATTAATCACAAAATTAACTAACCAATAAAACTAACAATCACAACTAATAATAACTAATAACTAATAAAAAACTAAAAAAGTAAATAATAGTAAATTAAATAACTAATAACTGAACTAGTAAAACTAAATTGGTAATTAATAACATAAACTAATAAATTAATAAATAAATAAATAACTAAATAACTAAACTAATAAAATAAAAAACTAACTAAATAATAAAAACTAATAGCTAATAATAAACTAAAAAACTAACTAATAAAACTTACTAACTAAATAAGGAACTAATAACTAATAAATAACTAATAATAACTAAACTAATAGCTAACTAAACAAATAACAAATAATAAAAATTAAACTACTAACTTATAACTAACTAATAAAACTAATAATAAATAAATAACTAACTAATATTAACTAATAACTAATAAAAACTAATTAAAATAATAATAACTAATAATAAATAAACTAAACTAATAATAATAAGCTAACTAATAAAAAACTGAACTAATAATTAATAATAAATAACTAAATAAAAAATAGAACTAATAACTAATAACTAATAAACTAACTTACTAATAATAATTAACAACTAAAACTAATAATAATAACAAATCTAACTAATAACTATTAACTAACTAATAAACTAATAACTAATAATAAACTAACTAATAACTAAATAATAACTAACTAATTAATAATAACTAACTAAGTCTAAACTAATATAACTAATAACTAATTAACTAACTAGTAATACGAAATAATAATAAATTAATAAAACCAAACTAAACTAATAAAATAAACTAATAACTAATACTAAATAACTAAAAATAACTAACCTAATGAACTAATAACCTAAACTAATAACTAATAACTAATAAAACTAATAACTATTAACAAACTAAACTAATAACCTAAATAATTAAACTAATAATAACTAATAACTAAAAACCAAATAACTAACCAATAAAAACCTAAATAGCTAAAACAAAGTAAAAACTAATAAACTAATAATAATAACTTAGAACTAATAACTAAATAACTAATAATAAAACTAATAATAAATAATAACAAATAACTGATAAAATTAAAAACTAATAACCTAATAATATTAATAACTAAATAACTAAACTAAATCTAATAAAAACTAAAAAATAATAAAACTAAAAATAAATAATAATAAACTAACTAACTAATAAAACTAAACTAATAGACTAATAAAATAATAAAAACTAAATAGACAACTAAAAAACTAATAAACTAACTAATAACCAAAAAATAATAAATAACAATAACCAAAAGTAAAAAGTAATTAACTAATAACTAACTAATAACTAAATAATAAACTAATAACTAATAACAAAAATTGAATATTTATACACTAAAATACATAAAAATTGAATAATAAAATACGTAAAAATCATAATAATATAAACTAATAAACTAAATAACTAATAAATAATAACTAAAAGAACTAATAAATTAATAAAACTAACTAAACTAGTAACTAATAAAAATTAACTAAAACTAAAACTAACTAATAAAACTAACTAACTAATAACTAATAATAACAACTAAATAAATTACTAAACTAATAACTAACTAATAACTAAACTAATAAAACTAATAATTATTAGTAATAAACTAATAATAACTAAACTAATAATAATAAAATTAATAACTAACTAATAACTAAACCTAAACCAAATAATAACTAAAATTAAAAACTAATAACTAATAACTAAATTAATAACTAATAATAACTAATAATTAATAAAAACTAAATTAACTAACAAACTAATAAAATTATAACTAATAACTAACTAATTAATAAACCTAAACCTAAACCTAATAATAACTTAAATTAAAAACCAATAACTAATAACTAAATTAATAACTAATAAAATAAAACTAATAATAATAACTAATAACCAAAAACTAAATATACTAACTAAACTAAACTAACTAACTACAATAACCAATAACCAATAATAACTGATTAAACCTAATAACTAAATAATTAATAAAACTAAACTAAATAAACTAATAAATAATAAATAATAAAACTAATAACTAACTAAAAAAACCAAACTAATAAACTAATAAATAATAAAAAACTAAACTAACAAACTAACTAATAAAAATTAATAATAAACCTAATAAACTAATAATTAATAAACTAAACTAAACTAATAATAAATAATAATAACTAGATATAATAACTTAAACTTATTAAAACTAAATAATAACTAATAATAACCTAAACTAATAAACTAAAAAATGAATAAAACTAATAAACTAATAACTAAATAATAACTAAACAAATAATAAAATAATAATAATTAATAAAACTAATACTAACTAACTAATAAATAACTAATAAATAGACTAAATAACTAATATACTAATAACAAATAACTAACTAAACTAAAAAAAATTAACTAACAATAATTAAACTAATAACTAGTTTTCTTTATTATTAGTTAATTTTTTTATTAGTTTATTTTATTAATTAGTTAATTATTATTATTATTAATTATTTAGTTATTAGTTTAGTTTTATTTAGTTTTTTATTTATTAGTTATTATTTATTATTAGATTGCTTTATTAGTTTATTAGTGATTAGTTAGTTATTTATTAGTTTTATTAGTTTTAGTTATTTTTTTTATTATTTATTTATTAGGTTTTATTAGTTATTAGTTATTAGTTTAGTTTTTTAGTTATTATTATTTGATATTATTCATTTATTTATTATTAGTTATTAGTTTATTTATTAGTTATTTATTAGTTTAGTTTTTTTAGTTAGTTATGATTATTATTAGTTAGTTTAGTTAGTTTTTAGTTATTAGTTTATTAGTTCTAGTTTTTTTAGTTAGTTATTATTAGTTTTATTATTAGTTTTTAGTTGACTTATTATTAGTTAGTTATTAGTTATTAGGTTTATTATTAGTTATTAGTTATTAGTTTTATTAGGTTTTTAGTTTAGTTATTATTATTTAGCTAGTTTAATTATTAGTTTAGTTATTAATTTTTAGTTACTTATTAGTTATTATTATTATTATTTAGTTTTTAGTTTATTACCATTTTAGTTATTATTAGTTATTTAATTATTAGTTATTATTATTAGTTTAGTTACTTTAGTTATTCCACTTATTACTATTAACATTTTAGTTTTATTATTTTTAGTTTTTATTATTATTAATCTAGTTATTAGTTTAGTTAGTTTATTATTTTTTTTATTTTATTTTAGTTATTATATTAGTTATTAGTTTTAGTTATTAGTTTTTAGTTATTAGTTATTATTAGTTATTAGTTTATCAGCTTATTAGTTTTTATTTATTATTAGTTATTTAATAATTATTAGTTATTAGTATTATTTTAGTTACTAGTTTATTAGTTTTTAGTTTTTAGTTAGTTTTTTTAGTTATTAGGTTTAGTTATTAGTTTAGTTTATTATTAGTTTTTTCATTTATTAGTTATAATTTAGTTATTTAGTTTTATTATTAGTTAGTTATTATAAGTTTTATTAATTTTTATTAGTTATTAGGTTTAGTTTAGTAGTTTTATTTAGTTATTAGTTTATTATTTACTATTAGTTAGTTATTAGTTTATTAATTATTAGTTTAGTTATATTTTTATTTTTATTAATTATTAAGTTAATTATTTATTACTTATTAGTTAGTTATTATTAGTTTAATTTAGTTTATTATTATTATTATTTTTATTAGTTTAGTTATTAGTTTTTTTTAGCTTAATTATTATTAGTTTTATTTAGTTTTAGAAATTTATTTTATTATTTATTAATTTATTTAGTTAATTATTTTTATTATTTTATTAGTTTTTAGTTTAGTTAGTTTTAGTTATTTATTTAATTTATTAGTTTTATTATTATTACTTATTAGTTATTTTATTAGTTAGTTAATTTAGTTATTATTAGTCATTACTAGTTATTTTTATTATTATTAGTTTAGTCTTTTAGTTTTATTAGTTTTATTATTAGTTATTAATTTAGTTATTAGTTATTAGTTTAGTTATTATTTTTTTAGGTTTTAATTATAAGGTTTAGTTAGTTATTATTTAGTTATTTAGTTTATTAGTTTTTGTTTATTAGTTATTTAGGTTTTAGTTTATTAGTTATTAGTTAGTTTAGTGATCAATTTTGTTTTTAGTTATTTAGTTATTAGTTTTATTAGTTTTAGGTTTAGTTTTAGTTAGTTATTTAGGTTTTATTAGTTATTTACTATTAGTTATTAGTTATTTATTTAGTTTAGTTATTATTAGTTATTAATTAATAATTTTTAGTTAGTTTAGTTAGTTTTATTATTATTATTATTATTATTATTATTATTATTATTATTATTATTATTAGTTAGTTTTATTAGTTAATTAGTCTTTGTTTAGTTTTATTAATTATTTTATTATTTATTATATTATTATTAGATTAGTGATTATCTCTTTAGTTTATTAGTTTATTAGTTATTATGTTAATTATTATTATTAGTTATTTTTATTATTATTAGTCTGATAGTTAATTATTAGTTTTATTTTATTAGTTATTTATTTATTTATTTATATTTATTATTTAGTTTTTATTATTTAGTTTTATTTTATTTAATTACTTTAGTTTTTATTTTATTATTAGTTGAGATTTTATTTATTAGTTATTAGTTAGTTTTACTATATAGTTATTAATCTTACTTTAGTTTAGTTATTTATTATTAGTTATTTAGTTTAGTTAGTTTTTTTATTAGTTATTATTAGTTAGTTATTAGCTTATTAGTTATTAGTTTGTTTAGTTTATTAATTATTTTAGTTTTTAGTTTTTAGTTTTTAGTTTTTAGTTTAGTTTAGTTATTAGTTAGTATATTATTATTTATTCTTAATTTAATTATTATTATTAGTTTTAGTTTAATTTATTTTAGTTAGTTATTAGTTACTTTAGTTAGTTAGTATTAATATTAGTTATTAGTTAGTTATTAGTTTTATTATTAGTTTTATTAGGTTTTAGATTTAGTTATTTATTAGTTTAGTTTATTAATTCATTTTATTAATTATTATTAGTTTTTAGTTTTATTTAGTTTTTAGTTAGTTTTAGTTTTAGTTTTAGTTATTAGTTTTTATTAGTTAGTTTATTAGTTAGTTAGTTTCTATTATGTTCTATTATTTTATTAGTTATTAGTTATTAATTATTAGTTAATTATTTATTAGTTTAGTTTTATATAATTATTAGTTTAGTTATTATTAGCTATTTAGTTATTAGTTATTAGCGTATTTTGGTATTATTAGGTTTATTAGATATTAGTTTTAGTTTAGTTAATTATTAATCATTAGGTTTTAGTTTAGTTTGTTATTATTATTTTATTTTATTTAATTATTAGTTTTTTAGTTTAGTTATTAGTCTAGTTATTAGTTTATTAGTTTATTAACTCTTAATTAGTTATTTAGTTTTTAGTTTATTAATTTTTATTGCTTATTAGTTTATTAGTTATTTATTAGTTATTATTTTACTAGTTTATTAGTTTATTAGTTTTTTAGTTTTTAGTTTATTTAATTTTAGTTTTTATTTTTTTTAGTTTTAGTTAGTTAGTTTTATTAGTTATTTAGTTTATTAGTAGTTTTTAGTTAGTTATTTATTTAGTTATTATGATTATTAGTTTATTATTTTTATTATTAGTTTATTAGTTTTGTTAGTTTTGTTAGTTTATTAGTTTATTAGTTTAATTAGTTATTATTATTTGTTATTATTTATTAGTTTAGTTAGTTATTAGTTTATTAGCTATTTGTTATTTTATTAGTTTTTATTAGTTAGCTTAGTAGTTTAATACTTATTAGTTTAGTTAGTCTTAGTTTATTAGTTTTATTAGTTATTATCAGTTATTAGTTTATTAGTTAGTTCTAATTTATTATTATTGTTAGTTAGTTTAGTTTATTAGTTTAGTTATTTAGTTAGTTTATTAGTTTTTAATATTAGTTAGTTTTTTAGTTATTAGATAGTTTAATCTTTTAGGTTTAGTTATTAGTTTAGTCATTAATTATTTAGTTATTATTAGTTTTAGTTAGTTATTAGTTGTTATTATTTAGTTTATTAGTTTATTAGTTTATTAGTTTAGTTATTATTAGTTTAGTGAGTTTAGTTTATTAGTTTATTAGTTTTATTAGTAATTTAGTTTTTAGTTTTTGGTTTTTAGATATTATTAGTTTTTTTTAGTTTCATTATATTTATTTTTTATGTAGTTAGTTTTAGTTTAATATTTATTAGTTATTTATTAGTTTTAGTATTAGTTATTTATTAGTTTATTAGGAGTTTGTTATTAGTTTAGTTAATAATTTTATTAATTATTATTTTAGTTAGTTATTAATTATTTATTTAGTTATTATTATTATTAATTAGTTATTTTTAGTTATTAGTTTAGTTTTATTAGTTTTATTAGTTTATTAGTTTTATTTTTTAGTTATTAATTTAGTTTTAGTTATTTTTATTAGTTATTAGTTATTATTAGTTTATTAGGTTTTAGTTTATTAGTTTTAGTTAGTTTTATTTGTTATCATAATTAATTTAGTTTATTATTTTAATTAGTTTGTTAATTTTTTAGGTTTATTATTAGTTATTTAGTTATTTATTAGTTAGTTATTATTATTAGTTTATTATTAATTATTTTATTTTATTAGTTTTTATTAGGTTTATTATTTATTTATTATTATTATTATTATTATTATTATTATTAGTTATTAGTTATTATTAGTTTACTTATTAGTTTTAGTTATAATTTATTAGTTTAGTTTAGTTTTATTATTTAGTTATGAGTTAATTATTTTAGTTTTATTAGTTAGTTATTATTATTTAATATTATTATTTATTAGATAATTATTAGTTATTAGTTTATTTATTATTTAGTTATTTAATTTACTTTTTGTTTTTTATTAATTTTAGTTACTTACTAGTTATTTAGTTTATTTTAGTTAGTTTATTATATTTAAAGTATTATTAATTATTAGGTTGTTATTATTATTAATTATTTTAGTTAGTTATTATTAGTTATTAGTTTTAATTACTATTTAGTTTATTAGGTTTTATTATTAGTTATTATTAGTTTAGTTTTTTATTAGTTAATTATTTAGTTATTATTAGTTAGTTTTTTAGTTTTTATTATTATTATTATTATTATTATTATTATTATTATTATTATTATTATTATTAATTTATTAGTTATTAGGTAGTTTTTCTTATTATTTATTTGGTTTATTATTAGTGAGTTAGTTTTTAGGTTTTTACTAGTTTTATTATTATTTTAGCTATTAGTTTAAGTTTATTAGTTTTTTAGTTTGATTATTTAGTTATTAGTTACTATTAGTTTATTTTAGTTAGTTTAATTTTATTAGTTAGTTTTTATTATTAGTTTTAGTTAGTTTTTATTAGTTATTTAGTTTAGTTATTAATTTTTTTAGTTTTTATTTTTTATTATTATTTATTAGTTTAGTTTTTAGTTTTAGTTTTATTAATATTAGTTATTAAGTTTTTTATTAGTTTTATTTGTTTAATTTGTTTTATTAGTTATTATTAGTCAATTAGTTTTAGTTAGGTTATTTATTTATTAGTTGTTGGTTATAAGTTTTTGTTATTTATTATTTAGTTTTAATAGTTTATTATTAGTTATTTGTTATTATTTATTTTATTTCATTTTATTATTTATTATTATTTTTATTTATTAGTTAGTTTTTAGTTTAGTTATTAGGTTTAATTTTTAGTTAAGTAGTTTTTTATTAGGTTTTATTATTTAATTATTTAGTTTTATTAGTTATTTATTATTATTTTTATTATTAGGTTTAGTTATTATTTTTATTATTATTTAGTTATTATTAGTTTAATTAGTTAGTTTTATTATTATTAGTTAGTTTAGCAATTTGTTATTTAGTTAGTTTTTATTTATTTTAGTTATTTTGTTATTAAGTTTTAGTTAGTTATTAGTTAGTTTTATTTAGTTATTTTTATTAATTTCATTGATTAGATTTTTTATTAGTTTTACTAGTTCTTTATTTAGTTATTTATTTTTAGTTTGTTTTTTATTAGTTAGTTAGTTATTTAGTTTTATTAGTTATTATTATCTAGTTATTATTTTAGTTTATTAGTTTTTTATTAGATAGTTTTAGTTTTTTTTAGTTTTTAGTTTATTTATTTAGTTTTAGTGTTAGTTAGTTTTATTATTGGTTAGTTACATTAAATTAGTTATTAGTTAGTTAGTTTAGTTTTTTTAGTTTTGTTAGTTATTATTAGTTCTTTTAGCTATTTATTATTAGTGTTTAATTTTGTTAGTTATTAGTTAATTATTAATTATTAGTTTATTATTATTTTTATTATTGCTAGTTATTAGTTTAGTTATTATTAGTTATTAGTTTAGTTAGTTATTATTATTATTATTATTATTAGTTATTTGTTTATTAGTTACTTTATTATTACTAGTTATTTATTAGTTTATTACTTTATTAGTTTTATTATTAGTTATTAGTTAGTTATTAGTTTAGTTATTATTAGTTTATTAGTTTTAGTTAGTTATTAGTTTATTAGTTTTGGTTATAATTAGTTTTTTAGTTTTTAGTTTTATTAGTTAGTTATTATTTAGTTATTATTATCTTTATTAATTATTATTTTAATTTTAGTATAATCAGTTATTATTAGTTTATTATTATTATTAGTTATTAGCTAGGTTATTTTAGTTATTAGTTTTGTAATTATTATTAGTTTGTTTAGTTAGTTAGTTATTAGTTAATTAGTTTTAAGTTAGTTATTAGTTAATTTAGTTTATTAGTTTTAGTTTAGTTAGTTATTATTATTAGTTTTTTAGTTTTATATTTATTTAGTTAGTTAATTTTAGGTTTATTAGTTAGTTTAGTTTTATTAGTTTTATTTTATTAGTTATTATTTATTAGTTTTAGGTTTAGTTAGTTATTATTAGTTTAGTTTTTAGGTTTTTATTAGTTATTAGTTTAGTTTTTGTTATTTATTTAATTATTATTAGTTATTAGTTTAGGTTTTGTTTTATTAGTTAGTTATTAACAATTAGTTTATTATTAGTTTTAGTTATTTAGTTATTAGTGTTAGTTAGTTTAGTTAGTTATTAATTATTTACTTTAGTTATTTCTAAATTTATTAGTTATTAGTTATTAGTTTTTAGTTTTTAGTTATTAGTTGTTATTAGTTTAATTATTAGTTTAGTTAGTATTTATTAGTTAGTTAGTTTTATTGTTTTATTTTTTAGTTATTATTTATTATTTTATTATTAGTTATTGTTTTTTAATTATTAATTTTTAGTTTAGTTTTTATTTATTATTTTATTAGTTTAGTTTATTAGTTTATTAGTTTAGTTAATTTTTATTACATATTAGTTATTAGTTTTTATTAGTTATTAGTTTACTATTATTTTCATTAGTTTTAGTTATTAGTTATTAGTTTAGTTATTTATTAATTTTATTAGTTGCTAGTTAGTTTAGTGT
This sequence comes from Cymbidium sinense, assembly GCA_021442155.1. Classification (NCBI taxonomy): domain Eukaryota; kingdom Viridiplantae; phylum Streptophyta; class Magnoliopsida; order Asparagales; family Orchidaceae; genus Cymbidium; species Cymbidium sinense. Next base: position 114,948,661 of record CM038217.1, read on the forward strand.
TTATGAGTTAGTTTATTTAGTTATTAATTAGTTTAATTATTTATTATTAATTTTTAGTTATTACTATCTATTAGTTTATTATTATTTTAGTTTAGTTATTGTTATTATTAGTTAGTTATTATTAGTTTATTTAATTATTTAGTTATTAATTATGTTTTTAGTTTATTAGTTTATTATCTTTAGTTAGTTATCAGTTTATTAGTTTTAATTTATTATTTATTTAGTTAGTTATTATTAGTTATTAGTTTATTAGTTTTTAGATAGTTATTAGATTTAGTTATTAGTTATTTAAGTTAGTTAGTTTATTTAGTTTTATTAGTTTTTAGATATTTAGTTTATTATTATTAGTTATTATTAGTTATTATTAATTTTATTAGTTATTATTATTATTTAGTCATTATTATTATTATTTAGTTAGGTTTATCAGTTTTATTATTTCAGTTTATTAGTTATTATTAGTTAGTTTTAGTTTTATTCAATTTATTAGTTATTAGTTGTTAGTTATTAGTTTTATTAGTTTATTTTTTATTAGTTAGTTATTATTATTATTAGTTAATTTTTATTAGTTATTAGTTATTATTAGTTAATTAGTTTTATTATTAGTTTTAATTAGTTATTAGTTTACTAGTTTATTAGTTTAGTTATTATTAATTATTAGTTTATTAGTTTATTAGGTTTAGTTATTATGTTCTTAGTTATTTAGTTAGTCATTAGTTTTAGGTTAGTTTATTATTATTTAGTTAGTTTTTAGTTATTATTAGTTTATTAGTTTTAGTTTAGTTATTATTAGTTTTAATTATTTAGTTTAGTTATTATTTTAGTATTATTTAGTTACTAGTTAGTTATTGCTTTAGTTTATTAATTATTATTAGTTAGTAGCTATTAGTTATTAGTTTTTTATTAGTTATTAGTTATTAGTTAGTTATTTAGTTTTAGTTACTAGTTTTATTAGTTTAGTTTATTAGTTTAGTTATTAGTTTAGTTAATAGTTTAGTTATTAGTTATTATTAGGTTTAGGTTTTTAGTTATTAGGTTTTTTAGTTTAGTTTTGTTAGTTTTATTAGTTATTATTATTAGTTTTATTATTAACTTATTATTAGTTATTAGTTTTAGTTATTAGTTAGTTATTATTAGTTATTAGTTTAGTTATTATTATTATTTGTTATTTGTTATTAGTTAGTTATTATTATTATTAGTTATTATTATTATTTTATTAGTTTATTAGGTTTAGTTTTATTATTAGTTTTTAGTTTTTATTATTTATTAGTTTATTATTGTTATTAGTTAGTATATTTATTAGTTTAGTTATTAGTTTTTAGTTTGTTAGTTTATTATTATTAATTTTAGGTTTAGGTTTAGTTATTAGTTATTTAGTTTTAGTTTATTAGTTTAGTTTATTGGTTTTAGTTATTTAATTTATTAGTTATTAGGTTTAGTTATTAGTTAGTTTTTAGTTTTATTAGTTTATTAGTTAGTTATTATTTTAATTTAAGTTAGTTTAGTTAGTTTATTAGTTTTAGTTTATTATTATTTATTATTATTAGTTTAGTTATTAGTTTATTAGTTAGTTATTAGTTTTATTATTAGGTTTATTAGATTTAGTTTTAGGTTTAGTTATTAGTTATTAGTTTTATTAGGTTTTAGTTTAGTTATTATTATTAGTTAATTATTTATTAGTTATTTATTTATTTAATTTTATTAGTTATTTAGTTATTAGTTTTATTTATTAGTTAGTTTTAGTTAGTTATTAGTTAGTTTATTAGTTTTTATTAGTTAGTTAGTTATTTGCAGCTATTATTAGTTATTTTTTTATTAGTTTAGTTATTTATTTATTAGTTTAATTAGTTTATTAATTATTACTTATTACTTATTAATTAGTTATTGGTTAGTTAGTTTTATTAGTTTGTTATTATTAGTTTATTAGTTTTTATTAGTTTAGTTATTTATTATTTGTTCTTTGTTTATCAGTTTTATTAGTTATTAGTTATTTAGGTTTTAGTTAGTTACTATTAGTTGTTATTAGTTACCTATTTTAGTCTAGTTTTTAGGTTTTTAGTTAGTTATTCATTTAGTTTATTATAGTCTAGTTTATTTTAGTTAGTCATTAGTTAGTTATTAGTTTAGTTATTTAGTTTAGTTAGTTTTTAGTTTAGGTTTTATTAATTATTATTAATTAGTTTAGTTTATTAATTTTTAGTTATTAGTTTATTGGTTTAGCAGTTTAGTTTTATTAGTTATTAGTATTAGTTAGTTTATTTTTAGTTATTATTATTACTTATTATTAGTTTTTAGTTTATTATTAGTTATTATTAGTTATTAGTTTTTATTAATTATTATTATATTTAGTTTATTAGTTTATTATTTTTTTATTTATTTTATTAGTTTGAGTTTAGTTATTAGTTTAGTTATTTATTAGTTTTATTAGTTTTTATTATTAGTTATTATTAGTTATTATTAATTAGTTAGTTTTATTAGTTATAAGGTTATTAGTTATTATTAGTTAGTTATTAGTTAATATTAGTTATTAGTAATTATTATTAGTTATTAGTTAGTTTTATTAGTTATTAGTTTTTTGTTTATTAGTTTAGTTATTTAGTTTTTTTTATTTAGTTGTTTAGTTTTTGTTAGTTATTAGTTTTAGTTTATTAGTTTTTATTAGTTTTTAGTTAGTTTAGGTTATTATTTAGTTATTTAGTTTTAGTTATTATTAGTTATTAGTTTAGTTATTAGTTTATTAGTTTAATTATTAGTTTATAATTAGTTATTACTTTTAGGTTTAGTTAGTTAATTAGTTTTAGTTAGTTTTGTTAATTTTTTAGTTATTATTATTATTATTATTTAGTTTTGTTATTATTAGTTTTTAGTTATTAGTTTAGCTGTTAGTTTATTAGTTATTAGTTTAGTTATTAGTGTATTAGTTAATTTATTAAGTTTTATTAATTATTTTTTAGTTAGTTATTAGTTTAGTTACTATTAGTTTTTAGTTATTATTATTAGGTTTAGTTTATTTATTATTTTAATAGTTAGTTATTAGTTTAGTTATTAGTTTAAGTTTATTAGTTGGATATTTTAGTTAATTTTTTATTAGTTAGTTAGTTTTATTAGTTTAGTTATTAGTTACTTTTTATTAGTTATTAATAGTTATTAGTATTTTAGTTTAATTTTATTATTAGTTTATTTAGTTTATTAGTTATTTAATTTTATAGTTTTATTAGTTTAGTTAGTTTTGGTTTATTAGTTATTAGGTTTATTAGTTAGTTATTTAGTTTTAGTTATTATTTATTTTAGTTTTATTAATTTATTATTATTTATTAGTTTAGTTATTTTATTAGTTATTATTATTAATTTCTTAGTTTGTTATTGGTTATTATTATTAGTTAGTTTTTAGTTTATTATTAGTTATTTTTTAGTTTTAGTTATTTTTAGTTAGTTTTATTAGTTAATAGTTTAGTTATTTTATTAGTTTTTAGTTATTAGTTATTTTATTATTAGTTTTACTTAGTTTTTATTATTAGTTATTATCATTAGTTTATTAGTTTTAGTTATTAGGTTTTAGTTACTAGGTTTATTTGTTTAGTTAGTTATTTATTTAGTTAATATTATTATCAATTTAGTTTTATTAGTTTTAGTTTAGTTTTGTTTTTAGTTTATTAGTTTATTAGTTATATAGTTATTAGTTTATTATAAGTTTTATTTAGTTATTACTTATTAGTTTTAGTTAGTTTTATTTAGTTTTATTAGTTTTATTTAATTATTAGTTATTAGTTTAGGTTTTATTAGTTAGTGTTTAGTTTATTAGTTTATTATTATTAATTTTACTTTTATTAGTTAGTTAGTTATTATTATTACCTTATTAGTTTTAGTTTTATTACTATTAGTTAGGTTAGTTAGTTATTAGTTTAGTTTATTATTATCATTATTAGTTAGTTTTTTAGTTTTATTAGTTTATAATTTAGTTAGTTTTAGTTTTTAGTTTAGTTTTATTAGTTTGGTTATTACTTATTAGTTAGTTATTATTAATTATTAGTTATTATTAGTTTAGTTTATTTATTTATTAAGTTATTATTATTAGTTTTATTAGTTTAGTTAGTTTTTTAGATTTATTAATTATTAGTTTTGTTATTAGTGTTTTTAGTTTATTAGTTAGTTATTAGTTTAGGTTTTGTTATTAATTTAGTTTTTAGTTATTATTAGTTAGCTTATTATTAGTTTAGTTATTAGTTTATTAGTTATTAATTTTTTTAGTTTTTTAGTTATTAGATTTTATTTACTATTATTTGTTTTATTTATTATTTTAGTTATTAGTTAGTCATTAGTTATATATTTTATAATTAGTTATTAATTATTAGTTTAATTTATTATTATTATTAGTTTATTAGTTTTAAGTTTAGGTTTATTATTTTTATCAATTTTTATTATTAGTTATTAGTTTATTAGTTTTTAGTTTTATTCTTTATTAGTTTCATTATTTAATTAGCTTATTATTAGTTATTAGTTAGTTATTATTACTAGTGTTTTAATTTATTTATTTATTTATTAGTTTTATTATTAATTTATTAGTTTAATTATTATTAGTTAATTTTAGTTTATTAGTTATTAGGTTTAGTTAGTTTATTATTAGTTTATTAGTTTACTAATTTAGTTTTTAGTTAGTTATTTAGTTATTATTATTAGTTATTAGGTTAGTTATTATTAGTTTAGTTATTTATTAGTTTATTATTATTAGTTATTAGTTATTATTAGTTAGTTAGTTTTTAGTTATTAGTTTAGGTTATTAATTAGTTAGTTTTTATTAGTTTATTTATTTTAATTAGTTTTTATTAGTTAGTTAGTTTTATTAGTTGGTTTTATTAGTTTGTTATTATTAGTTATTAGTTTTATTTTAGTTATTAGGTTTTAGTCTATTTATTTAGGTTTAGTATTAGTTTAGTTATTATTATTATTTAGTTATTATTATTATTAGTTTTCAGTTAGTGATTTAGTTAGTTATTATTGGGTAGTTATTAGTTTATTAGTTTAGTTATTAGTTAGTTTATTAGTTATTAATTTAGTTATTTGTTAGTTTATTAGTTTATTAGTTTTATTAGTTTAGTTATTAGTTTAATTTTATTAGTTTTATTTAGTTATTAGTTTTTTAGTTTTTTTAGTGTGTTTATTAGTTTATAAGTTTAATTAGTGTTAGTTAGTTTAGTTAGCTATTAGTTATTAGGTTTAATAATTATTAGTCAGTTATTTAATTAGATTTTTAGTTTAGTTATGAGGTTTAGTTTAGTTATTAGTTATTCTTATTATTAGTTTTATTAGTTTTATTTAGTTAGCTATTTGTTAGTTTTAGTTTATTAGTTATTAGTTAGATTATTTTATTGTTAATTAGTTATTAGTGTATTTAGTTAATTTTATTATTAGTTATTAGTTTATTTAGTTAGTTATTAGTTATTATTTATTAGTTAGTTTTTTTTAGTTTTATTATTTATTTATTAGTTTATCATTATTAGGTTTATTAGTTATTAGTTTATTATTAGTTTATCACTTTAGTTATTAGTTTATAGTTTTTATTAGTTAGTTATTAATTTAGTTAATATTTAGGTCTAGTTAGTTTTAGTTATTAGTTAGTTTTTAATTGTTATTAAGTATGAGTTAGTTTTATTTGTTATTATTATTAGTTATTAGTTTATTTACTTTTATTACTTATTATTAGTAGTTAGTTATTTTATTTAGTTTTATTAGTTATTATTATTAGTTTTTTCATTTTAGTTTATTAGTTAATCGTAATAACTAACTAATAAAATTAACTAATAATAACTAATAACTAAAACTAAATAACTAAACTAAAAATTAACAATAATAAACCTAGTAAAACTAAACTAAAACTAATAAAACTAAATAACTAAATAACAAAACTAATAACTAAAAAACTAAATAACTAATTAATTACTAATAATTAATAAATAATAAATTAATAACTAACTAAACTAAAACTAATAATTAATAATTAATAAACTAATAAACTAATAACTAACTAATAATTAATAAACTAATAAAACTAACTAATAATAAATAATAACTAATAACTAAAAACTTAAATAAAACTAAATAAATAACTAAACAACTAGCTAACTAATAAAATAAACTAATAACAAAACTAACTAAAACTAACTAATAATAATAACTAACTAATAAAATTAACTAATAATGACTAATCACTAAAGTTAAATAACTAAACTATAAATTAATAATAATAAACCTAATAAAACTGAACTAAAACTAATAAAACTAAAAAAACTAAATAACTAAATAACTAAACTAATAATTAAAAAACTAAATAACTAACTAATAACTAATAACTAATAAATAAATAACTAACTAAACTAAAACTAATAACTAATAACTAATAAACTAATAAACTAATAACTAACTAATAACTAAACTAATAATAATTAATAACTAAAACTAACTAACTAATAACTAAAACTAATAATAACTAAATAATAACTAATAAAACTAATAATAATAAACTAATAACTAAATAATAATAAAACTAAAACTAACTAAATAATAAACTAAAACTAACTAACAACTAATAACTAATAAACTAAAACCTAATAAATAAACTAATAAAACTAATAAAACAAATAATAAATAATAACTAACTAAAACTAATAATAATAAACTAATAAAACTAATAATAAAACTAATAATTAACTAATAATTAACTAATAACCAAAATAATAATTAATAATTAACTAATAATAAAGCTAATAACTAATAAACCTAATAATAACTAAATTAAAAACTAACTAATAATAATAAAACTTATAACTAATAAAACCTAAATAAAAAAACTAAATATCTAATTAACTAATAACTAATAACTAATAAATAAAACTAAAAATAACTAACTAACTAAATAATAAACCTAAAATAAATAATAACTAATAATAAAAACTTTAATAACTAATTAATAAAATTTATCTAAAACTTATAACTAATAATAACTAATAGTAACTAATATTAACTAAAATAACTAATAACTAGTAAAAACAAATAAACTAATAACTAATAATAACTAATAACGAATAACTAACAACCAAATAACTAATAAACTAATAATAAAACTAATAACTAAAATTACTAATAAACTAAACTAAATAACTCAGTAATAATTAATAACTAATAAAACTAAAAAACTAATAAACTAATAATAACTAATACTAATAAAATAACTAACTAATAAATTAATAACTAAATAAATAACTAAACTAATAAACTAAATAACTAAAACTAATAATAATTAAATAACTAATAAATTAATAAATAAAACTAACTAACTAATAATAATAACTAATAATAACTAATAATAACTAATAAAAACTAAAAAAATCTAACTAATAATTAACTAAATAACTAATAACTAAACTAATAAACTAATAACTAACTAATAATAAAAATTAATACCTAATAATAAAGTAAAAAATTAACTAATAAAACTAACTAACTAAATAACTAACTAATAATAACTAAACTAATAACTAACTAAACTAATAACTGATAATAAAAAATAATCTAATAATTAATAACTAATTAATAAAACTAATAATAAATAAATAAATAAATAACTAATAATAACTAATAACTAATAAAAAGTAACTAAAAAACTAATAACTAATAATAAATAAACAAAACTAATAATAATATTAAACAAACTAATAAAAGAAATAAATTAATAACTAATAATAACAAACTAACTAAATTAATAAAACTAATAACTTATAACTAATTAACTAACTAACTAATAATAACTAAAAACTAAAACTAATAATAATAATAAAACTAACTAATAACTAATAAATAAGAAAAAGAGAAGAAAATGAAAGAGAGACAAAGATCAAGGCAGAGAGATAAGCTTGGAAGAATTTGATTTACCACACCCTAAAGTCTAAACACTATAAAATGACTCTTTGATCACTTATTTATAAGGTTTTGAGTGCTATAGGAATTTATTTTTTGACCTAATAAATAAATATAATTAGATTGCACATATATGTGGGCATGACCTTAATGAAAATTATAATAAGTGCATGTGAAGTATTTGTTGGACAAATGTGGTATGGACTTTGTTGATAGAGATAAGTCTTATATGCATTTTGGGTGAGTTCATTTTGTGAGTACATTTCTTCGATCTAGACTGACACCTCGTGTGAATGGTGCAAATGCCCTTGTGAGTTACATTAGTGCGTTCTTAAGTGAGGTCAATGCCTCTTTTGAGGTTGAGTGAGACTTTTTTTTTTTTTTTGATTTGAGTGAATTCTATGGAACAAGGCGAGTGTACTTTTTAATTTGTGTGACTTAATACTTTTTTTTGTATTTTTTTTTATTCCAAGCTACATATTTGGGTATATAAGTAAATTAGAATGAAATATATTTAAAAAATTCAAATCTTATCATAACATACATAAATTGGTATTAAAAGTCTTATAGAATAAAGATAATAGGTCAAATAAAAATATCTAAAAAATATAAATCTTTGTGTTCTCTCTTTTTAAAAGCCTAATGTAAACACAAACAATATTCACTTGGAGAAAATATTAAGTGTGGAGTCCACACATAAAGTTAGGTATGGACTCCACTATTTTGCACATATTTTATGATATTGTACTATTTTAATTAGTAAATTAAACATATTTTTAATGTTATTTATTGTATAATCTAGAGTACAATATAAGTGTATTGTATGCTTTATGGCGTACAATATAATTGTACTACATATAGTTTATATATAATTTATTATTAAGATATTTAAGATTATTAGAATAGAATTTATTACATATTTGACTTATAATTTTATTATTTAATTATTATTTTTATCAGTATATAGAGTGTGTATCTAAATTGATATATACAATTATATATATTTTTAGATTTTGATTTTATTTATTTAAAAATTTTCACTAATAATTTATAATTTCTTTGTAAGAAAATAATTTTCATTTTTTTTTTCAGATCGCTGCCGCGGTTTGGTTAGTGCTTTTCATCGCTTTCAAGCGGCAGTGGAGCCATCGTCGTTTACGAAAGTCTGTTTCTTCTCGTGTGTCTTGCGCTTTGGGCCAACGCATTCTGGATACAGAGCAGCGTCGTCGATCCCAAGCATCTCTGCCATGGATGCCGAGCTATTGGAACTCCAACGACAATTCGAGTCCGCACAAAAGGCAAAGTCAAGCGTCCGCCTCTCGGAGCGAAACGTCGTTGAGTTGATTCTCAAGCTCCAGGACCTCCGTTTTATCGATTTCGACCTACTTCACACCGTCTCTGGCAAAGAATACATAACCACTGTAACCTCTGCATCTCTCTAGGGTTCCGCTTTCCCGCATTTGACGTCTCAATAAACTACCTATTTCGGCTTTCGTTTTCAGGAACAATTACAGTTTGAGATGGTGGCGGAGATCAGGAAGTCGGGCCGAGTCTCGGTCATTGATCTCGCTGACGTTCTTGGGGTTGATCTCTATCACATCGAAAAGCAGGGTCAGCAAGTAGTGACTAGCGTTCCTGGGCTCATGCTAGTAAACGGGGAAATAATCTCGGAGTCGTATTGGGATGGAGTCGCGGAAGAAATAAACGAAAAACTGCAGGAGTGTAGTCAAATATTTCTTGCTGAGATCGCCGCTCAATTGCATGTTGGCTCCGAGTTTGTGATTTCCGTTTTGGAGCCCCGCCTTGGAACTATAGTACGTTTAACGCATTGCTTCGATATTCAGTTACTATTTTTTTGCGCACATTTTATGTTTAAATTGTTTGGGGGGCTAGGCTAGAAGTCCATAATCAGCGTGCTAGAGAATTTTCCTTATGTTGTCAGTTCAATGGCGCTGGAAAAAATAGGAAGGGGATAACAATTTCAGGCCTAGTTGCTTGGCTATAATCTTAATCTCTAAATCTTGCATTAATTTTATATTACTTTTACATTTTCATCCGTTTTTGGTCTCTATCAGGATTATGTTCGCTGTTACTTAAATATTTGATCATTGATGTAGGGCATTCTAGGGTCTGGGATTTATAAGATTGATCCATTTTGTGGTGCAGTGTTAGATCAATCAATTTTGGCAAGAAACATGCTCACTTCATAGAAAAGCAGTCTGTTAAACTCAACAATTATCTACCACTTATGATGAAAGAAAAGAAAAAAACTAGAATCCAATTCTCTAAAGATATCCATGTTTTCTGATGGAAATTAATAGAAGAAGACTAAATATCATGAAAGACACAATTATTTGAAATTTTATTATTTTTTGGGTTTATTGAAGTAACTTCATGTTGGTGTACTGCTTCATAGAAAAATTGACGGATGATGTAATTTTTTTGGGATGAACACTAATAGAAAATAAAGTCATCTTACACGTCCGCCAGTTTTGGATTTTTTTTTGGGTTTTAGTTTCTTTGAAAATAATCAGCTTCAACAAGTAGCCTTAATTTGATCGTATTGAAGGACATTCACATCCATTTTGCTAAGTCTATAAATTATACATTCTTTTGTTGAATTAAAAGATCCAAACTTGTCATGAATAGAAATATATGTAGAAATTTATCAAACGAACCACTCTTTCAAATTGATTAGGAGTCCAAGAGAGAAAAAAGAGATGGTAAAGAAAAATAGAGAAATAATTAACTAATAGGCAATCTTTCTCTTAAATATGGTGATTTTCTCTCTTGGAATGCTTCTCATAATTGATTAATGATTAAAATCTTGAAAAAGACAAAGAATGGTTTGTACATTGAAATCCAAGCCATAAAATTGTTCTTGTATAGGCCTCAGAGCCACTATTTATGTTTTTGATATGATACTAAATAGGACCTGTGCTTACTAACTTGTAAGTAACATATGCCATTGTTTTCTGAATCATAATTGAAGGAACAACCAGCCACAATGTTCCTTGAATAGCCATAATAATAGGAAACTAGAGAAACCATGAGATTTATAAATTGCTATAATTAACATACAATACATGTTTTTAAATGACCAAATTAATCCATAAAGGCCATGTAATCGTACGCATGTTAAATGAAGTCAAGCCAGACTATAATAGATTTAAGGATCTGTTTAGGCAGCTGTAGTTTTTTGGAAAGTTGATGTGTGCGTTATAAATATATATTTTTTTAAAAATTCAAACAGTAGTTTTCTAACAATCACCAACTTTAGTTCTAGTTTTTTTAAATCATCACAAAATTTTTTGAAAAGCGGTTAAAAAATGGTTGCAAATCTGGTTCTTTCTCAGTTCTTTCTAAAAGCCAAAAGCCTATTAAATCTTAAGCACTATTATTTAGCTTTTTAGGCTCTTTTCTATTTGTATTTGAATATTTTTATTTTTTTAAAATTTGAATTACTTTATTAGATTTTATGTTACCTTGTGTAAGAATAAAGTTTAAATTTGAACATTTGTTTGAATTATATATGATTAGTTTTCCATTTAAGTTTATGCTTTTTCTTGTAACCTTATTTTTACATGATGTGTAATGGAATTATTATTAATTAATGATTAAATGTATGTAAATGACTTGTGCCAATTAAGTGCTTTACAGATCCTCTTGTGCATGTGAATCACCTCAAGTTGCAAATGTGAGTTATTCACATTTCCCTAACTATCAATTTTTGTAATCAAGCAATTCTTAAAATCACTTTATATATGATAACATGTCGTAGACTGAGGTTCCTTCTAGAAAAGATGATAACCAAGCTCCTTGATTACATAAACACACCTTTTCATCGAATTGTATTATTCTTTTTCTTATTAAGATTGACTGGTCCTTTGTTGAAGGATGGAATTTTGGAATATTTGATGGCTCCTTATGCTCTTCTTGTTTTCTTTCGGTGTAGCTTTTGATGTGGCTTTTTGAGGTTTTAAAATTTGCATGACTTGTGTACCCAATCATAAGTTTGCATTTATGAATAATTTTATGTTTATGATTAAAGCTTCCTTGTCTTCACACGATTAACTCTAATTGTAGACCCAATTTTGTGCCCGATGCTTCGAAGAGCTCCTGCATTGATTGATAGAAATTTTGAAAGAAGAGAATTTAATAGCGGCACAACATTCTATTCAGAACATCATGATATTCAATTGATGTGTTATCAAGACTTATTGAAAGTATGTAAAAATTTAAAATACTTAGATTCTCACAACTCAATTAGCGAGATAAATTATCCAGTAGGTTAAAATTATTGAGAAGAGCTCCATGAGGATCCAAAAGGCATGGAAACAATTGACTCTTTTGTTTAAAAAAGTTGCTCATATGACTTTATAGAATGTGCATTTGTAGTACATGACCTCCTCCATGAAATAATCTACTGTGTTCTTGATAAATTGCCAAATGCTTTGAATTAAAATAACTTAATGACAGTTGGTTACCAAGAAAATTCTCAGAACTGGAGTTAGATTTGTGGGTCTTCTATGTTGATTATGTTTGCCTTTTTATGCGAAATACATGGATGTGCTTTGGTATTTTCTCTTCTGACCATGAATAAAGATTGCCATATTATTTGAGATTTTGGAAAGCATTAGGGTATTTTGATTTTAGTCATCTTATAAGAAGCTTCAATTATAGTATTACTTTGAAGGTTCTCATTGAAAGTATCTCTCCTAACTAGTTTGTTGTGTTTATTATTTATTTAATTTTAACATTATAATTTTTTTGTTAAAGTAGTTATACACATGCATCAGGTTTTCCTACTTTACACTATAACCAATTGGTATGGAACTTCTAATTTGGTTTAGCTTTTGCTTATGAGCAATCCTGCCAAACATGCATATCGCTCCTTTCCAATAGAAAATGGCAAAAGTGTAGTCGACACATGTTCATTTGGCTTATATTCATATGTTAATTATTTACATCTTTTTGGTTTCCGTTGTTTACGCCTTTTCTTTTTGAATTTATTTCTCAAAACAAAAGAGGAAATAAATAGATTTGAAAATGCTGTTCTCTAATATTAAAAATGGAAAATCTTTTCTCTGATTCTTGAGGACACGTTGTAATATAGTTTATTAGGCATTTCGTTACTTGAATTTCATGCCTCTTTATTTTATTTTTACTATTTGCTTCCTTTTGTATATTTTATTTTTACTATTAGTTCTAAGGTCCATTTAAACAGATAAAAGGACGATTGGAAGGTGGGCAGTTGTTCACCCCTGCGTATGTTTCACGAATTACAGCAATGGTTCGTGGTGCTGCTAGGGGGATTACTGTTCCAACGAACTTGCAAACTATCTGGAACTATTTGCAGCATTTACCACATGATATTGATGGTGGCAATGCTGTTTCAATTGAAAATTCTCTTTTTCACTCTATATTTAATGCTTTAGTGAAGGAGAAGGAAATTCTAGGCTCTCTTCGTGCAGGAGTCCAATGGACACCAACTGTAAGACTCCTAATCTATTATTTCTAAACTGATCGCATTAATCAATTTTTGTTGTCCATTTCTTGGTTTTTTTCTCGTTCCTCACTCACCCTTGCCTATTCTGGTTTCGAAACTCATTGCATCAATTTTTGTTGCTGTCTACATCTAGGTTTTTGCACATGCTCAAAGGGAGAGTGTGGACTCATTTTTTTCACAGGTTTGAAGCTTCATTTTGGTTATTTACTTTTTTATTCACATGAATTATTAGCAATTTGGAAAATTTCATTGTTTAAATCAATTTCAACTTTTGGTATTATATTAGTTTCTGTTTTTGCTTCTGCCGAAAGGTTATGACAGTTCCATATGTTTTGAAATTTAATTTGTAGCAATAAATATGCAAAAATGTATGTGGAGAAAATCTTCTAAGATGATATAGATCCAGTCATGTTGATACCTTTTAAAAAGAATGATTCATTTATGTAAGAGAGTGCATTCTTACATATTTATTTTAGCAACAACAACAACAAGCCTTTATCTCACTACTAATTGGTGTTCATTATCCATTGTGTCCTATTATGTGTCAAATTCTCATTTAATTCAAGTACTAAGGTCATTTTTTACATCTTAATCAAGTCTTTTAGGTCTACCTCTCCTTTCTTAACATAAGACAAATCTAATACATCTCTCCTAACGATCATGACGACGCTTTATGCGCCAAACCATCTAAGGTGACTCTATAATCTTATCTGTAGAGCTACTCCAATACATACATTTTATCTCTAAGAGTAAAACCACTCATCCACAGCATCCTCATCATCTGTAACACATAACTTAGTCTTATGTTTCTCTTTTTGGCCAACATTCGCTAGTCATTGCGTCTTACCACTATCTTATAAAATCTTCCCTTATGTTTAAGTGGAACTTTTCTATCACACAGCAGGCCAGATGCATTCCTCCACTTCAACCATACAACTTGAATTCTATTAATAACATCTCCATCTATTTCACCATCATTTTGAACAATAGAGCCTAAATATCTGAATCGCTCATTATTATTAAATTTATTTTAGCATAACATAAAATTTAGATACTTCTATATCCAGAAATAGGAGGCATGCGTTGCAGTTGGTGAAATCTATTTTTTTTGGTGAGGTTTTTTTTTTCTTTTTTATCTGGAGAATGCATTCTTGTTGAAGTTAAAACAATAATATTGTTGAGCTCAGCATTCACTATGCAATCAAACATGATTAAATAAACTATTGAAAATGGATGATAGTTGCAATGTTGAATAAAATATCTTCAACACATCTTAATTGGGATCAAAATTATTCAATTGTCACCAGTTTTGCGATGCTGACCCCACATAGTGGGATAAAGGCTTGCTGTTGTTGTATCATAGGTTTTGTAAAATGGATCATGCTGATTCAACTAGAATGTCGATAATGCTCAAAAAGGGCCCTTGCAATTTATTCATTTAAGGATGAATAGAAGGTAGACGACAAGAGTGTTATTTTGCAAGATCAATTTAAAATGCATTCAAAGCTATAAAAAAAATACTCAAATGCTAGATTGGTTCATAAAATAGGCTTTGTTGACACATACAAAAGAAATAACTAAAAAAGACATCTTTGTTACCCATATCAACAACCTATTGAAGCAATGGATGATGGATGCATTGTTGCACAAAAATAGGTTTGAAATATCAATCATAATCAAAGTCACTCAAATGTTGTCTATTCGCGAAATAGATCACATTGACTTGCATGGAGTGTCAAAATTATTGAGGGAATACCTTCACAATTGATTGGATTGAAGCTAATGAACATGATGGACTATGGACAAGATGTTACTCAAATTTGGTTAAAAATGTATTGGCTATAATGAAAATCACTCACAATATTGTTTGTTCATAAAACAGATTGCATCAGTGCATATGAAATATTGAAGCTTTCTAGAAATGACATCTTATATCATCTACTTTGCCACACTAGAGAATGATGAGAATTCACACATTCTGGTTAGGCATTGACACGCAATCTGAGATGCACGAATGATGAATTTTATGAGAAGCAATGCACATTTTCTTTATATATATATGTGTGTGTGTGTGTGTGTGTGTTTGTGTGTGTTTTCATTTGTCTGTTCGCTCCCAAGACATGAAACTAATAAGCTCTTTTATGCCCTTACTTGGTTGATCCTATTTTCCATGGGTTTAAGATCAAATTGGTTCCTCAACTATTTATTAAGGACCAATTTAGTCCCAGATTAACGGAGGCCAATTTGGCTTATTTATTTGATCGGGGACAAGTTGTCCTTCCGAAGCAGACGTGAATGAAAATGAGAAGAGAGTAGGGTTTATTAGTTATATTTATTTTTATTTTTGTTATTAAATACCGTAGTATTCATTATTTCTTTTTCATTAAATTCCAAATAGAAGGACCAACTTGGTATCAATAGTGAATTGTCCTTAGTCTGGGAAATTTTTCATAAATAGTTGAGGGATCAATTTGGTCTTAAACCCTATTTCCCACCTATGCTCTCGACTTCTTTATAGGCGTGTTACCCAATTCTAGCATATCCTTTTGATGGCCACCACTCCACTATTGGCTCTAACTCATGAAATCTTCCTGGCTATAAGCTCCCTCCCTCATAGACTCAGGTTTAACTCACCTTTGCTCCTTGCTCTCTTGCCTGCAGTCTACTTCTTTGAAACCTCATGCAGCTCTCCCCTACTGTCTCGCTCCTGTCTCTTCACCCACAACCTTTGCAAAATAAAACTCCCTTCTCCTAATCTTTATCGACATATGTAGCCTCACCTTAGCTAACCCAACTCCCATCGACTTCTAGCTCAGACATCTCTCGTTCATTTGCAATCTCCCTCACATCCACAATGACCATCTAATCTTCACCCTCCCTTTTCCCTCCTTTCTTACTCTCTCCAACGTTCTCTGTTTCACTCTTCCCCTCCTTTCTCTCTAACTGCCTCTTTCTCTCCATCTTTTTTTTCTCTCTAAGCATAAAGCAATAAAAAATCACCCTCTCTTTCTTTCGTTCGTTTTTCCCTTCCACTTTATTTTACTCTCTCTCTTCTCTTTCTTAAAAAAAGAGAAAAGAATGCCATATATAAAAAAGTGTAGAAATGAAGATAGTGTCAAAAAATAGGAAAGAGCTTAAAAAATGTTTTGATCATTTGCTATATTTGTCATCCACTTTGTGTGCCAATAGGTGGAAATCCTGTATGTGTATTTGTTCATGCAGGTGAAAGCGCTATATGCATCTTTTTTGATGTGATGGGGAGGAAGACTCCAGACCATCAAATTAAATATTTGTACTCGTTTTTCTTGACACAATGGAAATATTTATGTTAAAAAATATCATATGCAAATATGAAGATTCATGCACATCTTTCTTGACGTGGTAGGATGGAAGACCCTCGATTGTGATGTTCACTTAACTCGCTCCACCCGTTCATGTCTTTCTTGGTGGGTTGGCTCATCATTCGTAAGTATCCACCCATATGGGGAGGCGGTGTTGGAATAATGTAAAATTTTTTACTAATAAGGGACTCAAATGGTTCGGACCAAAAGTAGCTATTGATATAAATGCAATTAAAGTAAAAAAATGGAAAGTAAAATGAGATTAAAAATGAAAAATTCAACATACGAAATAGACTACAAATATCGAGCACGAACAAACTTATAGGGGACTTGAAGAACTCACAACTGGCGTTAATAAACTCTCTTTTGACTACACAACTTGCATACAAATGTGGATAGATTCTTCTTGCTACACAAAACTCTCACCCTATGGATTAAGTTAATTTAAATGAATGATGAGAATGAATGCAACACCTCCCTATATTTAACACAAAAATTTGATTCACTATGGAATCCACCACACAAAATTACAATCGTATGATGACAAAATAATGTGTATTTGTGAGATATGAGACAAGATTCTAGTTTATAGCGCATGCTATTTGATTCACAACATATACACACAATCAGATAGAAGATAGTGTTTAAATATTGAAAATAAAACATGTAGGCATTATGATGTACGCACAAACAGAAGTCTTGATAATTTAGAGTATTACATATGCTTTATGAAGCAATTCTCAATTCAAATATTATGCCTCAAAAGTCGTGCAAAATCTATGAATTACATTTGTTTTTAAAATTGAAAATATTCACATGTGTTCTGACAATCATGATGAATGCATGGACTTGATGTATGAGAATATTCCATGGATTAAAAGTAATGTGAATACAAATTTTCTTTTCTTTGAGCACCTTGAAACTATAAAAATTGTACAATCATTTTAAATTTTCTTAGATTCTCTTTTAAAATTAAATTCATCAATTTTTTGCACTATGTTTCTCAAGGGGTACACTCAATTCCAGTATAATGAGTATTGGAGTCGATAAGACTCACTTTAAAGAATAATGGTTAAACTCATATTATCAGTCTAATATAATAATGAAACACTTTTTTGCGATCCACATAAATGTTAATTAATCTTCCATTTGTATACGACCTTCATGTCCTTTTATAAATAATTCATTTTTTAAATAGAAACTCTTGATATGATGACACTTGCAAAACAAAATATTGAGTCAGCCTAATAGACTCAATTCTCCCCTTATGAAGGTAAAGTTAATAAGATATATAATGTGATGAATTTTTAAACAAATTCGAACAATATATAAATGATGGATCTAACGTTCCGCAATGCAACAAGCAAAGTTGACAATACTAAAAGTTTAACATGAAATTATTTAAATACCCTGATGATAACTGCGTTGATAAAAAATTTTAATTGGAGGGTCTTTATTTAAAAATGCCTCAAATTTTTACGTAAACCATCTTGAGTTGAAGTTAATATAAAAATACATAACATGACAAGAAAAATCATCAAAATCTAAAAATGTTCATAACTATTTGTCCAGTGTGACAAATTTAAGATAATCTAAGCTATATCAAGCGTACCTTTATGGTCAATCTTATAACATCTCATGCTATTAAGGATGTGACATATATCCTTTAACTTTGTAGTTTGGTCATCAAATGACACCACAAAAGGCTATTATTATCGAGGCCCTTCGATTTAGTGGGCTTGCCTCAAAATAACATCATTATATTATGGTCATTATCTAAAACTTGAATGTTTTCTAATGACTTAGCGCTCATGGATTATGAATCACATGGTGCATTTTATAAGACATGAAGTCCTTTGTTGGTTAAGGTGGAGTGAGAAGTATCTATTGAACAAACATTAACCCCAAGTATACAAGTTCTCTTATATGATGCAACTCATGATTGCTAATAAGTATTTTTTGGTTAGATGGGTCGACTATCTTTTCTTATTAAGTTGATCATAATTTATGACAACTCGAGATGATGCAAAATTTTGATCTTGTTTGTCATCATTCCTCCACCATTTACTTTAAAACCAAAGAGGGTAATTTTTCATAAATTTAAACTAAAACTACTATTATTATATGCTAAGCACTTAATACTCAATGACTAACCTTAATTGAAATATTTTTTCTAATCAATTGGAGGAGTAATTAACCATAGGGGCATGTGCCTATGAGAAAAATGAAATCAGATCTTGAAGTCCTGTCAAAATGAGAGAAATCTGTGGTTATGTCTTATTTAAAAATGTAATCTGTCTTTTGAAACTTGACCCAAAATTAGTCAAACTCTCTTAGAAGAGTCCGCACATTTTTTTGGAATTCATAGATTTTGGCAATTTCATGTAGAAAATATTGTCTTTCTATCTTTGGCTAGTCGAACAATTTATAGCAGCTATAAAATAAAAATAAAACTATTCATTCATATTTTTTTTAAAATAATCTTTCTACAACTTTTAAATTTTGAGTTTGGTTCCAAATTATGCAATCATCACATAAAACTTGCTCATACATATCACTATGACATTGTTTTATATTTATATTTTGAAAGTGTGGGGTTAAATGTCAAATATTGATTGCTAATTCCTATTTTTTCATTTATACAAAATAGACCTTCAAAATACTCTCTTTATTATGAAGCTGGGGTAGAAAATGAACATCCACCTATCTAATGATATTATCAACATTGAAAAATTGGAGTCACTATCTTGTTCGATGACTTGAATATCTTAACTACTATCATCATTGCTCGAACCATGTCCTTTGTGGCATGCCTAGTCGATGCATTTTGGAATGCCTCACCTTGTTAAAACATTTACATGATATGCACACTAGCTCGGGTGCCCTCACCCTACATGGCCCATTGAAGCTACTACAATTGTGGAGGCTCCTTAAAAGAGGGCATAAGCATTTGAAAGATTTTCTGATCTTGAAGCCACAACCATGAAGAGAACTGTTGAGGGGAAGGCACTTTTTGGTGCCTATAAGTACCACCAATTTGCTAACTAACCTGTTTTCACTAGGGTGACACAACATTGAATCTTTTTCATTTGGAGGGAAATTACCCAGATGGTATAAGAGGCGTAATGTCAAATTGGAAGCCTAACAACGATTTCTTGAATGACAATTCCATGACAAATCATAGAACCATAATTGAGTGTATTGGTGACTTGAAGGAGTCTTTTTGGGCATGTCAAAACAATGTCCTTGCCACTTAAAAAAAAAGAGTTTGAAATCATGAGCAAGAGTGAACAATGTTTTGAAGGTTGTAAAAAGAAAATGTTCTAATCAAAAGAAAGTATGAAACGCCTACTATGATTGGAGTCAATGAAACTCAGATTAAAAAGTTATCATCTGTCGTGGTAGCTTAGCATCAACTCAAGTAAGCTTCGTAAGATGAGCATTGGAGCATAACACTTGGGTTGTGTATAAAAGAATTTTGAAAGGCTCCAGTGGAAGGAAAATCAAATGGTGGCTGAAGCCTCGAGAAGATGTTATTGAGAAAGAAAAAGACATTACATGTGGTTTGCACTTCTTAGGCCCTGTAAATTCAAAATTTCATTTAGTGAACCATAAATTATTTATTGCATATCATATGCATTGCACCTAGATTTGCAAATATTCATCTCTTGTTAGATTTTCCTACATGAGAGGAATCAATAGCTTCTCACGATGTAATTACATTGTATGTAATTTTAGCCTCTAGTTTCTATTATCAATTTTGTTCCTCTTGCATTTCTTGGCTGGTCTTAAGCTCATTCCATTACCTTTTCCAAAGTTTAACTATATTATTTGCATGCTCAAACTTAGCTGGATGATTTAATATTGTTGTCTTGAAGCTTGATCCAATGACTTATTGTGAATAGCTTTGCCAACATAATCTTGATTTTTTTTTTTTTTTCAATTTGAACATGGTTGTCTCATATGCCTATCAAAAGTTGATCATGTTTGGCTGCATTGCTTGGCTCGAACGTCATTTTTGATTTAGCTCTAGCTTGACATTAAAAAATAGCTTGCTAGTTGTCCATTGAGCTCATCTTGAAAATCAAAGATGGGCTTTGGAGGGCATAGTTTAATGAGCTTGAAGCAAGATTGAATAACAAATTTTACATCCTAGTTTTTCAGAAGCATCATGTGATAATAAGATATCATGAAGACCTAAAGGTAAATTTCCGATAGCTATAATTAGCTTGTCTTTTTTGTATGGATTTAAGTTTTGGGTTGTAAAATGATTAATAGTCAAGTTTAATTTAGAAATATTTTATAATTTTAATATGAGTTTGTGACAAAACTTGGAATGATGGATTTATAAATGATTAATCTTTGGGAGGTTTGGAATATCATCTATTTAATGTAGCAGAGAGTAAATATTGATGGTTTGCACATTTATAAGAAATAATAGAAGATGCACCAATGAAAAGGGCATTAAAAATAATATGAGAATTAGAAAGAGAAAATTTAGACAAAATATAGCATGGATAGAAATTATGTAAATAAATTCTCATAAATAAGGTTTGACAACTCATATTTCACTCAACATAATGGATGTAGAAGATGAAATTATAAAACTGACCCAAAATAGTTGGTGTAAGGCTAATGATGGTGATGATAGTAATCATTGATTGAATATGGGGGCACACTTATCATTGAAGATATAAAATATGGACACTTTTTGACATGATATTATATTTTATTATAACTTAAAGAGTAAAAACAAAATTTTAGATTCACCACTAGTTGAGTTCATTATCCTTTATTGTGCAATGCATATACATAAAAAAAATTTAAATGAACATTCATTATAGTTACTAAACTTTAAAATTGATAAAAAATATGAAGTTTTTTTTTTAATTTCTTTATTCTTGTGAAGAGAAAGACAATATTAAGGCCCAACATAATTTGTATTGAAATACAAGACAATAAATGTGAAAGACATGACATCAAATCAGCTTAATGCCATATGTTTGAAGATAATATGTGAATAACTAGATATTACCATCTAAATAGTTATTTCATTTTAACTTTGGAAAAGAATAATGAGCTCTTAGAAGCACTTCATGAAAAAAAAGGCTATATTCTTATAAATAGAAATTATGCTGTGAGAAAAAAAAAATCTTGTAGTTGTTGTCTTGTAAGATGATAAAATCTGTTAGTAGCAATTCAGTTTAGATATTTTGATCTATATAGATTTCTTAGGTTATTTTAAGGGGTAAAAAAATAGAGAAGCGGATAGTGGGATTCTTTGCTGTGAGGGATGCGTGATGAGAAGGCACTGGTGGTCAGTAGTTAGAGTTGCCGTATAAAGAGAGAAGGCGATAGTGGTCAGCAGGCAGAGTTTGCAGCATGAGGAGAGGAGGTGACGGTGGGAAAAATGATGAATTGTGAAGAGAGGAGGCGACTGTGGTTAGAAGGATGTGGTATCAAGAGTAGAGGCATTGGGTTGGAAGACCTGATCGCATGAGAAGGGGCTGAACCATGAATGCGGAAGCAAACAAATAAATATTAATGCTATTGGGGTATAAGCTGTTCGTTTTTTTCCCTTTGTTAATTTGGACATGTGACAGATGTGCCTAACATATACCAAACGTGTGTTTGTTCCCCACATGTGTCAACCATTGTAAAGTGCTTTATAAATGTGTGTCAGTGCATCATTACTTTAATGATTTATATTTTCTGTCTCTGAAACTCATTCTAGTGTTTTCCTTTAGCATCATAACTTTGATGTTTTATATTGACTCTTAGAGTGCTAAAGAGCTTCTTCTGTGGATAACTTAATGTTCGTATAATTTTACAACGTTTACTTGTGTCTGACTGCAAACTGATCTTTGGGGTGCAGAACTCCTACATTGGCTATGCTATTCTTCTCAAACTTGGAATTGCTCAACCTAAACAGTACTTGCAGGTACTTCATATGTATCTCTGGTTCAGACATCTTAATTTAATTAGTAAATAACCAAAGCAAAGTAATTAATTCATATTCTTATTCAGAACAACAGTTTTTCTCACGTCAATTTCATGTTCACTTTTTCTATTGTAGTCCAGATATCCTGAAGGCATTGCACTGGACAGTCTTTTTGTTCACCCTTCAATGGTTGAGATGTTGAATGCTGCTATACAGGATGCTATTGAACATGATAACTGGTAAAGTTTTTTTAACCTGCCATTTAAAATATGATGTTTGCCATGTTGAGTTAAGTATTTGACTTAGATGTTGTTTCTCTACTTGTATATTGTAGTGCAGTAGCAGCTATGGCTTATTACATCACTAAGAAACATAGACCAAATTTTGATTATTAATTTCTTAGATGTCTGATTAGAGTTCTATCCACAAGGTTTGGTTAGTTTATTGACACGTTTTCAAGGTGGCTATTTTTTTCTTGATTCTTTGTAACAATTTATGATTATAGAACTGATTTAAATGATTTTAGTTATTTAATCTTTTTTTTATGAAGTGCGTCTTTGAGAAGATTGTGGTGAAAGTTTGGGCAGTCAGGATCTTTTTTCTTTCACATCTCCCAATTTCTGCGCAGGAATCCTTTAATTTTAAAGCCCTCTTCCTTTTCAAACATCGAGTCCCATGTGCATTGTGACTTGGTTCTTACCTGTTATGCTTTAGAATTGTAGGGCTGTCTCTTGGTCCTGTAGTGTCCTATTGTGTCTCTTTGTGATCTTGACTTTCCGTTCTCTTCTCCTAAAATTTTTCTAAGTGCCCCTGTTCCTTTCAAGCACCACTTGCTAACCCACAATTCCTGAACTCTTAAACATCTATGCGACCTCTCTCTAGCGCTTGTACATCTCATCCTTCACCCTTGTGACATTCAACTCCCAACATTTTGTACTTTTGCCTTCTGTTCATATGCACGAGTCTTATCCACACTTACATCTCCTTTTGTTGTTCTTTCCTTGACTTCTGCCATGCTTGTTCTTACAAGCTAGCATGGAAGCTCAATGTATCAAGACAAAGAATAGATGGTTGAACATAAGTTTATAGCTTGATATACTTTTAAAATTTTTTTTGCAATCTTAAACAAACCTCTTTTTATTTCAATTAAGTTATACAATTTCATAAGAAAGTCATTAAATCATAAAATTTCTTATACATGAAACAGTTCTTGTACCTAAACTGAGATGCGTACATGTATCCTGAATTTTTGATGTAGAGATAGCATAATTTAAATCAAGGATTAACCAAGAATATATTTTTACAGAATTCTAAAATATTAATTTCTTAATATTACCATTTCTGTGCTTATTTTTGGAAAGAATGGGACAGTCTTGTTCTACATTCTCCTATATAACCAATAAACATGTTTTACTTGGCAGGATTTATTGATTTCTTTCATGGAGACCATCACAGTTATGTCTTCTTAAAGTTCTTTCGCATATTTGTCAAATTTAAAATAAAAAATTTAAATTTCATGCATTGTAAACCTACACAATGATTTTTTATCAAGTGACAGGTTGGGAATATTTGCTATATTCATGAGGTGAAGTGTAGAAGTATTCATTGTCTTGCAGGATTAATGCTCTCACTCTTCTCCCAGAATATATTGGTGGCCAGGATGTCTTAAAGATATTGTCACTTTGTCCATCTGTTCAGAGGGCAGTTAAGGTTGATCTTATTGTGCTAGTCTGCCATATTGATCATGAATTTTTTGTTAATTATTTTCATTTATATGTTGCAGTGTTCAGATGCAATAATATTGGGAGACTCCTGCGTATTTAGCAGCAAATATATCAAGGTGAGTGTCACATCCCAAATGATCTCTTAAGACCATCGAAAAGAGATGTAACAGAGAGAGTAAATTTAGGTGACTAAATTTCTCTTAAACAACTATTCTGAAAATTTTATTTATCACAGAATAGTATACAAGATCTTCACAGTAATCTAAATCCACTCAACAAAAATCACAAGAACAACTGGATTATAAAATCTACCATATTCATGGCAAGCAAAAATAAATAAATCAAAACTTTTAATACTAACTACAGAGTATCTAAAACACCGGGTATCAAAACAATACTTTCAAGATTTACTGAACTTATCTTCAAAACTTATTTATAATATTTTCCTGTACAACTTTCAAAAAGGGGCAAAATTTACTCCAATTTCTCCTTACCCTTCCCTGAAAAACAGTTATATTTGAATTATAGAAGAGTAGAATATTAATATGCATGCGAACTAAACAATTAGAATAAAAGTTGCGTACATAATTAATTTGCTTTGTACAGTAGCACAATAATTTATTAGCAATTCTTCTCTGCTTGAAACATGATGCACACAATATTACATAATATATATATATTCAAGATAGCTTTGAATTATGTCATGTGTAGTTATCAAAGTTATTAGCAAACATATCATAACATAAAAGTTATATGAAATTTCTTTTATTTCTATAGGAGACCCTTTTGCTCTATATCATATCATTTGAGGATCTTTTTTGTCTCACTGGAGAACCCTTTTGTCTCAATTCATGCGCAGATAATATCATAACATTTGACCACTTTCTTGATTACAATCACATGACATGTATAAGCTAAGTCTGTTGTATGTCCACGTTTTCAACAGTATGAAAGATAGTATGCAAATAACTATAAATGAACTGAAACAATATACTAAGTATGAAAATGCAATAAGTAGCAAAACAAAAATTAATCGTTGGGTGGCTTAAACATGAAATTATACATATGACATGATTTCAAATAAACTTGTAATGAGGATTATGTGAGAATAGACAGTGTAGACAGTCAATATCGCACTCAATGAAAATGCAGAGAAGAATAAACTACTTTCTGTATTAGAATTTGCAAATCTTACCTAAGTGTCGAACTTTTTTCAGAAAACAAGATGTCTGAAATCTCTTCTGCACATAAACGGTATCAACATGACTTTTCATCATACAAATATTATTTCAAGATATTCAAAAAGCTTGATGTTTCAAATATTGAAATTTAAAATGACTAATTAATCACCTTGTAATTTACAATAATTTATTAAAAGAACTTAAATATTATATTTTATCAATTATTAAAACTTACTAGTTAACGTGACAGTTTTCACCCGCGCTTCCTACTACAAACTTCCTTATCTACTCTTTCTTCCTGTTTAATTATAATAATAAGATGATCAAAATATAACTAGAATATTTAAAATTTCTTACAATAAATTTATTTTAAAATAAAATTATCTTAAAAATATGAAACGATATATATTAATTTTATGACATATAAATTCTAAATTTTAACCCAAATCTATACATAACATACATACATCTAATTATTAATATATACTATTTTATTTTATAATTTAAGAAACTCCTAGATTTTATTTCACTTTATAATTTATTATTTTAAATGTATACCCATTATACTTAATTTATTTTTTACCCAAAATAAATATTAATATCCATAAATTTCAGTTTTACCAATAATAGCTTATATACAAAGAAATAATCATTTACATACACTATCATTAACAATTTAATTCATTAGATATACTATACCTTATTGAGATATATAACAATAAGAAAAAATAAATAAATAAATAAATAAGAAATAAAATCTTATTTACCTCTTAAATCTCCAATGAACTGAGCTACCTACGGCCTAACACTGAAGTCGCAAAGACGGTGCTTGATCCAGCTCTCTGACGCGACTTTCGTATGAGAGCAACTCATTATCGCCACTACGCAAATCGACCACCCGCACCAGTCGAGCCCCACTTAACCCCTCCTCTCTTCTCTCTCACGTGACATGGACGAACCGAGCGGCAGGGAAGTGAAAAATGCGAAGGAAATGTGAAACGATCGATTTTATATACTCAAATTAAGTAATTTAATTTCCTAACCCAATTGCATACCGAGTTGAGTGTGGATTTTCGTCCTTGCTACAGTGTAACCGTGGAAATAAGGGTTAATTAAGGATTTAATTAAATTATAATTATAATTAAGAACTTAATAACTATTACATATATATATATATATATATATATAATCAATACATACCTTATAAATTGTGGCCTTACAATGAGTATAAATGCGCGTCTTATTGTCCTTTGTTTTCTCATAATCTCAAATGTTTCTTTTGTCATTCTAAGATTGATTTCTGGTGAAAATAATGTTGCAAATAGTTTAATTAAGATATCTCACTAGCATATTTTGTGCACAAATTTAACGGATTTGCACCATTCAAGTTCCATGATGATTGAAAAATTTTGATGCAAAATTGGCACAATTTTTCCGTGCTTTCATGTTGAAACTCCTCGTTTTAATGATATGTGTTTTCAGATGTTTAATCTAACAAATTTTACATGCATACCTCTCCATTGAAAATGTATCAAGGCATCAAAATCTTTTGATGCAGTGCAATTCAAATATTTTAGTTTAGAATACTCCAATTTTTTCTAAGCCTACTAGAAGTAGTCGAAGTAGGCCACAAAGGAGTTAAATTATACTAATTTTAAAGCCTTTTTAGAATCACATTCATTTATGACAGAATTTATCTTATTGCTTATTTTGGTTTATTTCATAAGATTCAACTATCTTTTTTGTATAATGTTAAATTTTAATTTTAAATTTTGTTAGTATTATATTTAATTTCAATTAGGATTAAATTTGAATTTGAAATTTGACGATATCATTCTATCCCTATTTTTATAAACAGGGTTTGACGACTAATTTATAAAAATTATTAATGAGACCAATTGCGCCTTTTAATTAAAGTTGTGTATTCAGATTGATCCAAGCTTCATATGAGTTTTTTTGTCCTTTCCTTTTTTTTGCTTCCACATCTGTCAATTTGATGTTAGTGCAAATTTTTATTTTTACAATTTTTTTGTAAATGTCCTTATTATATTCATATCATTATCTTATTATAAAATTATACTTTAAAAGAGGAAAAATAATACTGTCATACCAAGCAAATATCTCATAAATCATTTTTGAACTTGGACACAACCGAATTAAGATCCTATTATTTCCAAAAAAAAAAGAAAAATTCTAAAATGTTATGTGGATATCTCTAGTTTTGTGGTTTTTTATTCATTAGATTTTCTTACTTTGTTTCTTTATTGATTTGATTTTCTTCTTGTGGCTCGCAGTTCTTATAGAGTTCTTTGATTAACCTATTCATGCGGCTTCTATCGATAGATTTTGTTCAATGGCTTTCTTTAGATGATTGACAAAGCCTTTTTTATGTTGCTATTTTTTCGTTATATGTGACTTCTTCCTTCTATGATTGGGTCTTCCGGTTTCAATTTCATTAGGTTTTTTTAAGTTCCTCTTTGATTAAGTGAATTTTACAACTTATTATTTCTCCGGCCAACATGCTTTCTCTCTTACCGCTTTTCACTGCTTATTCGGGCAATTCCCTTATAAAATCAACTTTTATAAACTTTTTGTGATGCTATATCTGACTGATGAAATTTTACTTTTAGTTGACTTTGTGAGTATAAATGAGGGGCTAAAGCTTGCACAAAAACTCAATTAGTGGTTGACTACAATTTCTATTTTGAATTCTTTTTACTTTTTGAGATTTTAGTTCCTTGATTAAGTGAGTAACCATGAAGAAATTAGGGATATGCTATCTGTTTCTACAAGTGTGAGGCTTATTTGTTGGCTAATTTTTTCTCTTTTTCAACATTTTTTATATGTTTTGTTATCGGTTTAAAATTTTGATTGTATTTAGTCAAATTTGAAACTGTCTGGTTTTCATCAATTCATGAATTTTAAAATGTTTGCGTTAATTTTTGGTTCTTGAATTTCTTGCCATTATTTCACTAGACAATCTTAGGATTTTTCATCTAAACAAACTTTAATCTTTTTTATTTTCATCAAAGGTAGCACATAATTATTTAAGATTAACAGTTTTTGCACAGCCGACCCCACTTAGTGGGATAAAGGCTTGTTGTTGTTGTTGTTGTTGTTGTTGTATTAACAGTTTTTGCACTATGAATTATATGTGCTTATTGCATGACTTTTTTAATCTTTTATTAGATCTGCATTAGAAACTTTAGGTCTTAAAAAATACTACATCATTCACCTCCAAGGTGCAATAAGGCTGAGTCTATGCGGGAGGACTAAACTTTTCTTCAGATGCTTGTGTGCTGGACATTTCAACTCTTCCAGCATGAAGACAGATACATGAACAGGGTAGTAATTATAATTTGGATTGTACTTCTTAACTTCTTTATGCCTTCCAAGAGTGACGGGACAGATTTGTTTAGGGGCATGGATTGGTAAGTGCTTAGCTTTCTATAGTCATTATGTTTCAGCAAAAAACAGAATAATGTAGTTGAAGATAATCTTAGCTCTGAAAGCTTTGAGATATGCTGATAAAAATAATGTTTACGTTTAGGGTGATTATCATCAAATTTTGTGTTTGCAAGAATATTGTTTGAAGTAGTGTTCATTATCTGTAAGAAACTCTTGAGGTGATATATCAAGCTTCTCCCCATCAGTTAGTAATAATGACCTTTTCTGTATTTTAGGTAGTAACACTTGAGTTTTGTCTTGAGTATATTAAGTGGAAGTTCTGTTTTGTCCAGTATTTGTGACTTTCCTTGAGTTTTTTTTTTCTCAAAGCTAGCTTATTTTAGACTCTTTATTAAAGTGCTTGTTAAAGGAAATTGTTGTTGGTTTTTATCCACTTTTTTCTCAGTCTTTGTTTTTCTGTGGCTATAATCTTTCTTTGTATCGTGATATTTCTTCTCAAATGTTAATGCACAATTATATGCGATTTTGATTTATGACATCCAAATTTGAAATTATTGATTCTGATGCAGTGGGAATTCTAGGGAGTTAACTATTTACAAACAAAATGTATTAAAGGATTCTTGTCATGATTTTTCAACAAGCTTTACATTGGCTGATGACTACCTAACCCAACCCTCCACTTTTCTCATCCGGGACTTGGGACCCAACTAAGGCAATATAATGGGATAAAGGCTTGTTGTTGTTATTGGAGCTACCTATTTACAAACATAAATATTATTTGGACATAAGAAGATTATAAATAGAGCTACTAGTTGAAGCCTGGATCAGCCATTAATTCTATTTCTGTTAACCCTATTAGATGGCATGTGACTGGCTGTCCCTCTCAGTTGCTAACATGCATGTACCATTTGGCAAAAAGTCTATTGCTTTCCTGCTTGATAAGATAACCCTTGATTGGTAGCCGCTTTTACTACTAGTTTAATTTATTTTAAGTATAAGAATGGTTAGCCAGGTAAAATGTTGACTTTGTATTTTCTGTCTAGGATTTGTTTGATCTAGTTGAAAAAGAGATGGATATTCTTAGTTTCATTTGCCTTGGTGGTCACAGTCCTGATATGTCTTCTGCTAATGAGGTCAAGTTTGAAACCAGCTCTAGTAAGAACTCTGAGATTAAAGAGACTATTGATGATGGAGGCAGCAGAAAACATATACCTGAAAAAGGATCAAAGAAAAAAAGGGGAAAGCATACAGGTTTTGCCAAGGTAGAAAATGATTCCGATAGCCAAGAAAGCGTTCCTGTGAAAACCAAAAAAAATCAGCGGAGAACCAAGGATGCAACTTCAGTAGAAGCAAAAGGCTCAAGCAAGGTGAAAATGCCAAGCTTTAATGGTCCTTCTGAAAAATGGATTGCTAAAAAGATTTTGGAAGTGGCATCAGATCTGGGAGAGTTGGGAGGTACATCATCAAAGGATCACACCAAAATCTTCTGTGTATTCTGTTCTGTACATGCGTTGGACATTTATTTGTTCTTGTTATTTTCTCAGATGCATGAAATGGTTTTGATTGTAGGCCCTGATGATCCACATGCGATGCTTAGTACTTTGTCTTCCCACTTGAGGCCATCATTACTAGAGTCCCTGGAGAAGAGAAGAACAACACTGCTACAAGAAAATGCTAAGCGAAGTCGACAGTTACTTGATAATTTGCAGAAACAACTGGATGAGGTTTCTTTGTTACACCAAAATATTACTAAAAGCAGGAGCTGCATAGTTTTATCTACAGCTTTGCTAAATATAGTCTTTTTGTTGCAATCTTACATATGTAACTCTATGCAAAATATCTTCATCTGGCATGTGCATTCTCTAATATAAAAAAACTTTTATTATCTATTATGCAATAGTGTGTTTTGTTTTATTGTGCATTAGGCTTTCTTGGATTTACAGTTCTATGAAAGAGCACTAGATCTCTTTGAAGATGATCCTTCTCTCTGTGTATGATCTACCAACCGAATTGTTACTAAAATTCTGAAAGTTTCATGAATGACAAGAATGCTCATTTTCAAGTGCAGGCTATTCTACACAAGCATCTGCTTAAAACACTAGCAGCCCCCATTGTTGACAAACTACTTCAAACTTTGGTAACATTACATAGCCTTTGCCGACTTTTTTCATCAAGCATAGAAGTCTTGACAGAAAGTCTTTATGTTAAAAAAAAAAACAGATAAAAAAAATAAAAGAAAGAAAGAAAGTATGCTTGTGCATTATGATCCCTTTCTACTATTTCATAGAAGGGCTGCATGGGGCAATTGTAGTTAAACCTTTCAATTGAATAAATGTTATTCAGATACAATCAGTGATATTATGCATTTTTTATGGTAATAACTGAAAATTTTATGTTTCGGATAGTTGTCTCAGTCTTTCTTTTTTAATTAAGTGGCACCTTTTAATATTGCCTATTATTTTTTTAGGTCATGGACAACAAATTAAAAAATGGCATTGAAATGGAAGAAGGTGAAACTCTGGATGCTACACAACTAACTTCTGCAAACCGTATTTCTTTGGTCTGAAATCATCTTTTGCGCATTTATGAATATGCATTTTATTTTCAATGGCTTGAACTCAAGGTTACCAACTTTAATGAACTGTTTCTGTAATAAAGGCAAAGAGCTTGCCCAGTTCACTATCATTGAAGGCCCAAGCTGTCGTTGAAGCATTTGAAGGGAAGGTTGGTGGTTGATAAGAAATAATCCTTGCATGCGTTTTTATTGAATGCTCATCACACAAATGCTATGTCAACTTTTTTTGCCTCATGTTGTTTTTATTTAAATAGTATTAGGAATTCCTAGATGTTTTGAGCAGACTGATTTTCTATTGTAGAGAAATTGGACAGAATCTTTACCTTTTTTATGGTTGGGCTTCCTAATGTTTCATTTCTCCTTGGCAAGCTTTGCCGGTTGGTATCTTTCCAGTATTCTTTTGAAAATCTAGAATCACATGGTTTGGTAAAATTCCCTTTTATAGGAGTCACCTTGCTTGTATTGTTATTTCCTGTTCTTTATGAGTCGTTAATTAGTAGTTTTTTTGTATTTTAATGGTATAGTTCTTTTTTAAGGCTTAAAGATCTGGTAATATTTTTCATCCTGTATATTAGACAAATTGCATGAGGTTCTGTGAACCATAGATAAGTTTACAACTACTTCATATCGCATCCTTTGGAAAAAATGAATTAATAATGATGCAAGATGATAGAATTATGAATTTGGTAAACATCTTCACCGGAATTGGGAACAGTTGCTTTGCAGCTAAAAATGTTAGGGTTTTGCTTGCCTCATTATAATTTGTTTGCTCAAAAAGACACTCTTTTTTCATGCCTCCTAATGTGCCCTTCATGGTGGCAATCATTGCCATGAGGAAGATAGTGCTGTTTTAGATAACAATTTATAGGATTTATTGTATGCCTTTCAATGAAGCAGTTCTTTCTTTTCTCACTTTTGCCTTGTTTTTTTTTTCTGAACTATCCAGTTTTATATATGTATTTTTGATATAACCTTTATTCTTAATGTCTTGATCATTGTGAGCAGCAATGCCTAACATTCATGTCTAATGACTTTACCCATGATAACACCAATGCATGGTCACTACTTATAACCTTCTGTAAAGACAATTATTTCTTTGCACACACTTTCCACTTGCATCTTTCATGAGTAATGCAATATTGTGAATGCAATTTCAATCATACTTTTATTGATGGCTTGATTGACGTGTACTCCAATGTTTATCAGCGTGTAGATACATTCATGGCTACATTCAAGGCTTTAGCAGAGGAGGGGTAATTTACTCTTTGTTTAAGAGTTCTGTCAACGCATTCTATTACTTTTACACCCTTTATGTTATTATTGCAGTGGACTGCTATTGAAGAAGCTCGATAAGAAATTAGAAAAATCATTATTGCAATCTTATCGAAAGGTACGCTTATATTGTTAACAGATTAGCGTATCTTCATTAACGTGTACTATGCTAATCTGACTGTTATCAGCGGGTGACCTTTTTTGAACATGTTTCTAGAATGCATCTCATGCATTTGAAAAAAAGATAGCTACCTATTAGAGTTTGTTTTTATCCATCCTCAAAGGCATATTTCACTTGAGTGATAATGTGCAATTGTAAGTTACGAGGGCGTGAAAAGTTCTACCCTTTTTTTTTTTCGGCTGTGTTGTAAGTTTTTGTCTTTGTTGGGTCCCAAGTCCTGGGTGTGAAAAATGGAGGGTTGCGTTAGGTAGTTAACAACTAGCGTAAAACTTGTTGAAAAAAATCATGACATAAATCCTTTAATACACTGTTAATGATATGGCCCCTGAAGTTTACACTGTATGACTTCAATACAAAAAAATGTGCAAAGCGATCGATGCGGGGTGCGGTTAAATAAGTAATGGTTCCCACATTATGGACGGATGCGGACAAAGAAGTTAGTCCATGGAAGTAGTATTAGGTTAGGAATTTTTAATATAGGTATTCTTACATGTAAATTGATGGAGTTAAATAGATATTATGGCCCATGGGAAGATAAATATCTTATGTATTCAAGAAATTAAATGGGTTTGGGAGAAAGCTAAATAGATTGATAATTAGGTTTTAAACTTTGGTATTTAGATAGAAGTCGAATTAGAAATGGTGTAGGTGTGATCATAGATAAAAGTTTGAAGGATAATATTGTATATAAAGATTATTATTGATACTAAG
Source organism: Cymbidium sinense (assembly GCA_021442155.1). Lineage (NCBI taxonomy): Eukaryota > Viridiplantae > Streptophyta > Magnoliopsida > Asparagales > Orchidaceae > Cymbidium > Cymbidium sinense. The sequence continues at coordinate 114,982,412 of CM038217.1, forward strand.
ATTATTAATATTATAAATATTTATGCTTCTCAAGTAGGTTTAGATGTAAAAATTTTGGAATGATTTATAGGGATTAATATTAAGGATACCTCTTGAAGAAAATATATTTATTGGAGGAGATTTAAATAAACATGTTGGTAGAGTGGTAGAAGATTTTAAAAGTATTCATCGTGGCTATAAATTTGAAGTGACTAATGAAAAATATATGACTATGTTAGATTTTGGTTTACCTTATGATTTTTTAGTCTCTAATACTTTATTTAAGTAAAGAGATGAGCATATTATTACTTATAAGAATGAATATAGTAAAACACAGATTGATTATTTTCTGATGAGAAAAATATATTGTTTAAATTGTAAAGGTTGTAAGGTCATTCTGGGTGAAAGTTTAGGTACCCAACATCGACTTCTAGTTTTAGATTTTAAGATGATGAATTGGAAGATGAAAAATAAATTAAATCATTGTCTTAGGATTTGATGAGGGCACTTAAAGAACATTAATAAAAATATTTCTAAGAGCAAGCTACAATATTTTAGAATTTATAATGTTTATGAGAAAGTTAATGTTATGTGGGAAAAAGTAGTAAGTGAAATTAAATATGTTGCAAACAATGTGCTTGGAGAATCAAAAGGTAATGCTTCTTTTAATAAAAATAGTTGGTGGTGGAGTCAAATATACATGAAAATATAAGAAATAAGAACTTTTGTTATAAAACTTAGTTTGGATGTAAAAACTCGAAGAATTGAAAAAAATATAAAGTGGACCTTAGAGATTCTAAGAAAGTAATATGTGATGCACAAAATTTAGCTTTTAGTGATTTATTCAATAGATTTGATACCAAAGTAAGTGAAAGATTTATGTATAAGTTAACCAAATAAAGATATATGAGTAGTAAAGATCTAGTTTAAGTGAGGTGTATTAATGATGAAAATCATATAGTGATTTTCTTAACAAATGATATTAAATATAGGTGGATGAGATATTTTGATAAACTTTTCAATAAAGGATCCGAGAATACGATTGATTTTAGCAACTTTAGTATCCTAAATAAAAATAGAGAATTTTATTTTATCGTCGTGTTAGTAAATTCGAAGTTGGAGAGATATTAAATAAAATGATTTGATGATATTTCAATAGAAGTGTGGAAATGTTTAGGAGATCAAGGAATTTCTTGGCTTACTAATTCTTTTAATATTATTTTAGAGATAAAAGATGTTAGATGAGTGGAGAAAGAGTTTGTTGGTTTCTATATTTAAGAAATAAAGGTGATGCACAAGAGTGTGTAAATTATAGAGGAATTAAGTTAATGTGTCATACATTAAAATTATTGAATTTCTTAGTAATTAGGTTACGATGTGATACAAAAGTTTCTCAAAATTAGTTTGTTTTAATGCTAGGTAGATCTATCATGGATGTTATACATTTGTTGAGAGGTTTGATGAAGCAGTATAGGGAAAGTAAGAAGGATCTATATAAAAAAGCATATGACAAAGTTCTAAGAGAAGTGCTTTGAAGAGTTCTAAAAAAGAAAGGAGTTAATATTGGTTATATTCAAGTCATTAAGAATATGTATATTAGAGCTGTTACTTATATATTAAGCCTATATCTGTTTGCTTTAGTCATGGATATTCTTACTAGGTATTTACAAGAGGATGTACCTTGGTGTATGCTTTTTATTGATGACATCCTTCTTGTTGATAAGATTAGAAAGGGTGTCCAAAAGAAATTTGAATTATGGAGGTCAACTTTAGAGTCTAAAGGTTTCATTTGAGTAGATCTAAACTGTATATATGGAGTAATTTTAGTTGTAGAAGTTCTAGTGGTGGTGTTGTGCTATGGTGTAATCAAGTCATTAAAAAGAGTGAACATTTCAGATATCTCGGGTCCATTGTTCAAAATGATGATGAAATAGATGGGGATGTTATTAGTAGAATTCAAATTTGATGGTTGAAGTGGAGGAATGCATTTGACCTATTGTGTGATAGAAAAGTACTGCTTAGACTTAATAGAAAATTTTATGAGATTGTGGTAAGACTTGCAATGATTTATGGCGCAGAATGTTGGCCAATGCAGAATATTGGCCAGTAAAGGAGAAGCATAAAAGTAACTGTTGCAGAGATGAGGATGCTCATGTGGATGAGATACTTTACTTTTAGAGATAAATTGCAAAATGAATATATTCATGAAAAGGTTGGAGTAGCTCCAGTGGCGGATAAGATTAGAGAGAGTCGCCTTAGATAGTTTGTTCACATAAAGCATCGGCCGTCCGATGATCCAATTAGGAGAGTAGATGAATTAGATTTGTCTTATGTTAAGAAAGGTAGAGGTAGACTTAAAAAGACTTGGTTATGATGTATAAAAAATTATCTTAGTTTATTAAAATTAAATGAGAATTTAACACTTAATAGGATACAATGGAGAAGAAGGATTCATGTTGGGATAAAGGCTTGTTGTTGTTGTTGTTGTTGTTGTAAGTTTCTGTGCATTAGCTGAAGGTCTTGGATTAGTAGTTATACGCCAGTTTTATTTTGAGATAGGCTTGTTGACATATGCTCTTTTTTGATATGCTTGAACTGCTGCTTGCTTATGACTACCGGCTTTAAAAGATTATGCGATTCCCTAAAATATATACATGCCAGATAAGTGTTACTGGTGGGATAGACTATTGTTTCGTAGATGACTAGAATGCCATTTGGTGACTGTCTGTCAATTACTCTCAGTCAAGATTTCACAATCTGATAGTTTTCTGCTCTTGTTCCCTTGGCTAGATTTTCTTGCATTTTTTGTGCGTCCTTTTTTTGTCAACTTTCTTTTCTAGCTGTGGGTATCTAATACTAGGATTTAATTGATAAATTTGATGTACTGATTTTTGTAGGACTTGACCTCACAAGTTTCTTCCGAAACAGATCCAGTTTTACTTTTACCAAAGATTGTTGCTTTACTTTATTTGCAGGTTGGCAAGCTAACCATTGCTATTTTATGTATATGTATCTCTAATTCCATAAAGTTCTATTTGAATATTAATTCTTCATTTTCTTCAATGCTCTGGTCCTCATTAAGGTGTTATCTGTGACTGTAGGTATACAATAAGGCTCTTCAAGCACCTGGAAGGGCCATATCTGCTGCCGCTTATAGACTTAAAGTACTCACCTACTCTTGATAAGTTAGGTTCTATGAAAATTGTGTTTTGCTAACATTGCTTTCAAATCTTGAATCTGAATAGACATCGATTTTCACATGGTGAAACTAATAAACCAACTGCCAGTGCTTCTTTATTAAATACTGGCCTATTATGAAAGGCTCCATGGAGCCAGAATTCTTGAAGGGTTTAGAAGAAGAAATGATTAGCCAAACGAATCTAGCTAGATGTTTGAGAATTTTAGCTACACCAAAATGAACACGGAACAATGCTCTAAACTAGATGGGAAAAAAAACTAGTAGATCAACTATGAGGGTAATACACTACTTGCATCACATTCGTTTTTTTTGTCAATGTGATCACTTCAGTATAAAAGATGTAGAATTGTTCTCAAGTTCTCTTTCTCTTCTCTCTCTCTCTCTCTCTCTCACCCATACGTACAGACACTCGTGATCATCAAGCTGTAGTGGTTACTGAGGTTTACCTTGTTGGTGGCACGGGTAGTTAGGCCTTGGAAGGGTTTGTTCATGGCCTTTAGGACTACAAGTAGGACTTCATTGTATTGGCTGCTCTCTTTTAATTATGCTGTTACGTGGAGGGAGATGCTGCACCATCTGGCTTTGACATCTGCTCTTCAACATCCTTTTTTCTTATCCATGTATGGGGTGAATCCTTGAAAAGTTAAGAACCTTCTATTGGTGCTAACATACCTTGAGCAGCCCTTTAGAATAGCTGGTTGTGTATCGCTGCTACTATAAAGAGGCATTTAAATGATAAATAAGGTAGCAAGTCATGGTGGTTGACTGACATCAGGTGAGGGAATAGTTGAAGGAATTCACTACAATGATTCATAATGAATGTTAGAAACAAAAATTAAGGACTTGAATGGAAAGTTTTTGAGAGTAAAGGGAGCATAGTGTGGTTTGAATGAAATGAGAATATTTAGTTGAATATGCAGTGAAATTAGAAAGGATAATGCAAACGAATGATTATATTAGAGGCACAGTTGATGTAACCTCTATTAAAGATGGGTAATTAAAAATAAAATTTTGTTGTTTGGACATATAAAATGAATGGAAGAAAATGCACCTATTAGACAAATAGATAAAAGTAATGTCAGTGGATAGGAAAGAAGGGTTAGACCAAGAATATATTGATAGACATTAATGATTTATGAAAAATGGATTTAATAGTTTTGAAAACACTCAAAACAAATAGAAAATGTTAATTCATGAAGCTGCCTTAAAATAGTTAGAATAAGGTTTATTATGATTATGAGCCTAATTTGAATGAAAGTTCATCAAAATACAATTTATTATAGATTTAAATCAAATGTATATTCTTAGAGATCGTTGTGCTCTGACATCTCTTAGGATTTTTCTTCCTTGCCCTTTCTGGAGGGATCTTTGCTTGACACCAATGATTTTTGGCATCGGCATCTTGCATTATTACTCTACTTTGGCTCCCTGTTATTATTGTGGGTGAGGCTCATTCAATTTCAGTTTGTCGATTGTCTGCCTCACCTTCTTTTATCAATCAACAATTTTCTTCCTCTTTTTGGATACATGTTTATCTTTGTATCTTTCATCCCTACTTTTTTCTATATGTTGACATTCATACCTTTTTTGATTTGGACTTGGTCTTTAACTCCCCCTTCACTAGCCACCACTTTTACAGTTCTTGTTTCATAGCTTGTTGTTTCTGGTGGCACTCGTTGCCACATACTAGGCTAGAAGCCTGTTTGGTTTTTGGGACGCTCCTGTGGATCTTTCTTAAGCATTTAGGTCAATAATTATTGATTCTGTTGGCTTGTTTCTCGTCATTATTTTACAAAACAGTTGGGTGGGGGGAGAATGTACAACCTCCTTCCTCTACTCATTTCCTAATATTTTTAAAGCAAAATATATAACCATCTTGATACGAGATGTCCTTCACCTTTCATAGTAAATCTACTCTTATTTTTTATGGAGTTTAGATGTCCAATGACTTGATTCTCTTTCTCTATATGAGAATCATTTTTTGAGCTATTCTAGTATTAAGATTACTATCTATTTATGTCAAACTTGCATTTATTTGATGACTTTGTTGTTGGGCTTTTTGATATACATCATGTTCTTATCAGATTATCTCTAAATGGAAATTACTCTACTCTCCCATTGTTTATTCTTGTTTGTGAATGGTAAATTGGGAGTTATGTCCCTCCAAAGTTGTTAATCAAGGTTTAATTGATTCAGAGGATTTCAATTTGACCTCTTTTCATAATTGGCTAAAGTTATATGGTTATATTTACAAACAACTAGGAAAGGTCAAAACTCCTTGACTAATTCTATCAGTGTTTAAAATTATTGACAAACTTTATGATTGATAAGTTAGGATTGGTCCAAAATTGCCCTCAACATCATGCTCTATGAATTAATAATGGTAGGTTAGAAGTCTTTGGTAGATTTTTCTCATCTTGCTCCATCATTGGCAATAATTATTGAGTATGAATCTGATTAACAGTCTAAGAGCTTGTTTGGGTTGTAACTAAAATCTTTTAACCCTTACTAATATTTTATGGCAAGAATACCACACAAAGTTGAAGAGCTTGAGGGTCATCACCCTCAATGCTATAGTAGGGTTAGCTTCCAAAGAAATTCTCGTTTTCACCTGACAAAGCATGTTTGCAGGACTCACAATATCTCTCGTGGAATTCAATACAGTTCAACCATACACTAAAAGTTTATGAGAAGTGCATTGTTATCTTCTTCTGAGTTATATTTTCAACAATTCAAGAGTTTACTATGGAATGCTCTAGACCTCTTCAAACATATTCCATCTAGCTTAATAAATTTGCTAATAGTGTATATTTCTATCATGAATTGGAATTTTTTCAGTAATTAAATATGAAAAATCCAATAATCTTTAATCTATGATGAAAATTACTGAGCTTTTTGGAGCATACTATTTTGAATATAATGGAACAATCTCTTGCAAACCTTTATGTAGGCCCAAAATCAATGTGCCGAAGCCACCCGAAGCTTCTAAATGGTTGAATTTATAACAATGGGGGAAGTACTTGGCTCAAGACCTCGAGGGGAAATTTTTGTTGTTGTCTAACTAGTGGTTGTCTTGAAGTTCTCCTTGTTCGCAAACATTGGAGAACATGGCAACTAATGGGTTACTCAAAGATTGTATCTAATCTAGCAAGAATTTTGATGTGGAAATTTAGATTTTAAAATATGCAAAAGCTTAACCATTTTAAATACAAACTTTAGGAATTAATATCTCAAATAAGCAAACTCCAATAGTTATCAACTTATAATCAAAATGATCATCTTATCATAATGATTTTAAAGATGCCAAGTACATCCAAACTTGCACTCAATTGCTTTGAACTAAGGCATATCATTTGAGTAAAATTGAACCCACCCCCTTCAACTTTGGCCTACCGAGCATCACATGTTCAATGTGACTTCGTGGAAGGTGGCTACTGCCTAATATTATCAATTCTCTAGCTTGTTTTGAGTGGCTCTTTGTTGGTGGTGAATCATCACAAGGCTTCTTGAATCAGGCACAAGCCCGCAAAGAAGCTATGAATCTTAACCTCCTTTGATCTCTCTAAAGCTTTTATTGAAGAGTTGTTTGCATTATTTAATTGCTCCGAGGAAGACTAATATTTTGACTCAATAAGGGTTTGTCTTATGTTGCCATTTTATGTGACCTAAGTTTGATCTTAATCCCTCAGATTATTGTGACTCATATAGAAGAATTTCAATTTATGAGTCATTTGCAAATTGGATTACTCTTGGTGAGACGAATGCTACGATACCAATATTGTGACATTGATGTCATTTGCCAATTATATTTGGATCCCTAAAATTTCTAAAAGTAGTTTTGGGTAGTCTGGAGATTGAATTTCGATTGAATTTCGATTATCAACTTGTTACACTTATGACCTTGAGATCTTCAAAATATTTTTTTTTAATTAATTGAAGACATTATTAGTAGTGACTTAAGCCATATCCAACCTAGTTTTGGGTCAAGTGGGATGACATGGTTGACCCAAGAATAAGATCATTTAATCACTTTGTGGTTGGGAGATGGCACAATCGAGTGCATCTGTTGTTGACAAGAATAATATTTTGATTTAATTTTAGATAAGATCACAATACTCCTTTTAAAGTTTATAAATATTTTACTCTTTCACATACATTTCATATTTTGAACTCTAAGTCATAGAAGGTTCAATAGTTGTAATTACTTTTAGAACATCTAATCATTAGAATAGTTTACTTATTTTTCCTGGTAAATTGCCTATAGTTGTTTGTTGACACCTATTACTGCTTAATGCTTGCTTTTTTTTGTCCCTCATCATTGTATGATGTTTATTATCTATCACCCATAGTCTTTTAGTTGCTTGCCATTGTCTGAATCCTACTGTATCCTAATGACCATCATCTTTTGATTGACCATTCTCTAGTTGCTCAATGCTTGCCATTTGTTTGTCATTGAATGCTTATTGTATGTTGATCACCCAATGCCTTACGCCTACCATTCATTATCAACCAGGCACCATTCGTCATCTGTTGTTTGTTATTTGTCATCTATTTGTCAATGGTTACCCTTCTTTCACCAATTGTCAATTGGCCAATATTTACATCTTACTATCGATTATCATCCTCTAGTCTTTGATTATCGGTTGTTTGGTCGTTTGTCATATGTCAGTCGCCCATCATCCATTGAATGTGGATCACATATTATTCGGCAAACTTTTGTCTCTGCATGATAATCATTTGACTAGAACTCTTCATTCATCAATTGCTTACCATTCATTGGTCGCCCATAGTCTACAAGTCACTTATCTTTATTCAATACCTACAATATAGTTTGTCATTTGTTGGTTTTAATCATCCACTAATCTTCTGCCACCACCTGGTCCACCATCTATAAGTAGCTTATGATTGCCCGACTTTTATTATTGCTTGACACCCAACATTTTTTGTGCACTAATTTTTACCTGATTGTTTGTTGTCACTTGACCACCTTCATTGTCAAGTGCCGACCGTCACTTGATATATATTTTCTATTGGTCATCCTCCATTGTCAATGACAACTTTCCTTATTTTGGTGTCATGGTATTATTCAGTTTGTCTCCTCTAATATTGAATAAGGGATATCCTCATTGCCTTATATTCATACTTCGCCTAATTTTAGGTTGCACGTACACTCTAGGTTGCATGGTCTCCCATCCTATTTGGAGAACAACTTTCTTGATTGTCTATGGTTGCTCTTCAACTTCATGTTGATCATCCAATTTGCCCTCCTTTCAAGAAAATGGTTGTCCCAACAACCTTTAGGTAACTATGGATTCCATGTCATTGCCTTTAGGTTACTATGGCTCCCAAAAATCACATTGAGACTTACGCTTTGATGGTTTGAGCTAGGCTTACCCTTTTATTGATTAAGGTATACGTGTTGAGGCTATATGACTCAAGATGTTTAGGTAGATACTTTGAATTATAACATAATAGGAATTAAAAAAAAATTATATGATAGATGCGGGCTCTGAAAATTCGCCACCGACCTCTCAATTAAGAGAGTTTGATTAAATGTCGGTCAAACTTTCAGAAGACAGATGAGATAGTAGATAAGACACTACCCAGAGATTTCACTCTCATTTTGTGAGGACTTTAGATCTGGTTCCAGGTTTCTTATAGGCGCAAACACCTATAGTTAATTACCCCTCCCAATGTTGAGAGAAAACTTTCGAATAAGGCTAGTAGTTAGATCGCTGAATATGTAACATATAGTAGCAGCATGTGGAGTTTATAATTTAAGCTTATGAAATCCATCATATTAATTTGAAGCGGATGATTGGGGTAACGATGGCGATCCGATCCCATATTTGGATCGTCGGGATACTTAATGAGAAGGTAGTTGACCGACCAAAGGATCCTTGTCGCTGCGAATTGCGTCGTCAAGTAATTCAGAATTGGTGTTTGTTTAAGAGGACAACTTCAAGTCCACCTTAGTTGACAGAGGGTTTTTTGCCTTATCAAATGCACTCTATGGTTCACAACGCAAGGGACGAAGCTATTGGGGAGCATACGGGCTATAGTCGTGACCGAAATTTAATGGTGTCATTTAGCGGCAAACCACTCGATCAGAGGACTCTGGTCATAATTGTTGACCTCCATGTAGGCACCGTGAGTCGAGTCGAGCTCACAATGCAAATTTGACAGGCTTCGGATGCAATAATGCGCAAATTGGAGATGAAATACACTCGACAACGACGAAAATCAGTCAAAATGATCTCCGATCGACCAATGGACTCCGTCATCGCGTTCAGCACGTCGAAATTGACCAAAATATACATATTGCACAATTCGACGGTCGATCGATCAAGAAGGGGGGTCGTCGAAGTGCCTACACGCATATCGAGGTCGGGAAGCCGCGATGATGCCCAAATGACCTCCGTTCGTGAAATTAATCACGTCGTTAGTATTGAAATGCCGAAACATATTAAATGAGACTGTCCGCGCTCAATTCGGACGAGTCTGCATGAATATCGAGCGAGCGGAAGCGACGACGCACAAATTTGAGCTGAAATTGACTCTGATTCGACGCTGACTTGAACTAAACGGCCTTCGATCGCGAAATAGATCGCGTCGTTGCATTCGGGATATCAGAGTAACCTAAAATCAATATATTTAATATATATGTAATGATATCGACGCGAAAATCTAAATTATGTATATATATATATATATATATCCTACAAATACCCCCGCTTAAAATCCTAAACCTAATTCGCATCCCCACTCCCCACATCCGGCCGTCTCCCTCTCTCCCGTAAGTTTCTCTCTCTCTCTCTCTCTCTCTCGCTCCCCTCTTCCAACTCTCCCTTCGTCTCTTCTGACCTCCAAGCTTATTCCCAACTCCCTCTTCATCGTCGATGGCTTCCGCACCGACGGAGATTTTTTTGTTTCCTACTATCTCATTTCCACTCGGACCATTATACTGGCCTGGGCCCTTACTGGCACCGCGGCATCATATTTTGTTCTGAGACCACCGCTTCGCTTCTCTAGGAGATCCTCAAAGTGTCTCCTCTCTTTGTCTACCCGTTATCCCTTAACAGGACTGTCACGATAGATGAAATTAATGTCACTTTGGTGGACGCAAATCACTGTCCTGGTGCAGTCCAATTCCTTTTTGAAGTTGGAACAGACAGGTATATTCATATGGGGGACTTCAGATTCTGCGACTCGATGAAACTTGACCCATTCTTACAGAAATTTGTGGGCGCTGCTGATGTTTTCTTGGATACGACTTACTGCAATCCTAAGTTTGTGTTCCCCTCGCAAGAGGAATCAATTGAAAATGTTGTAAAAACTATTCAAAGAATTAAAGAAGAAAATCAAGGATCAGATAAATCAATATTGTTTCTTATTGCTACCTATATTGTTGGAAAAGAAAGGATTTTGCTCGAGATTGCTCAAAGATGCAATTGCCTAGTGCAGGTAGATGGCAGGAAGATGCAGATTTTGTCAGTTTTAGGGTTTGGTGATATTGATGTTTTTACTGAGGATGCTTCAGCTAGTGATGTTCATGTGATTGGTTGGAATATGTTAGGTGAGGTTTGGTCTTACTTCCGACCAAATTATGTGAAAATGGGAGAGATTATGGTGGAGAATGGTTATTCAAAGGCTGTAGGTTTTGTTTCAACTGGTTCGATGTATGAGGCGAAGACGGACGGATTTGCTGTGAGGGTCAAGGAATCTCTTGAGATTCATCTTGTTTCATACAGCGAGCATTCAAGCTACGATGAGCTTAGAGAGCATGTGAGGTTTTTGAGGCCGAAACGTGTTGTTCCGACTGTTGGTGTTGATGCAGAGAAGTTGGATGGGAAGCATGCAGTGTCTCTGCAGAAGCATTTCAGGGGCTTGGTTGATGAAACAGCTAACAAGCATGATTTTTTTGATTCCCTTCCATAGAAGGCTGTGAAAGTTGATGAAACGAGTGAAAACTTTAACTCTACTAGCATGAATGACCTTTCTGAACCTGTGGATACAGAAAGAAACGAAGATTTAGCTCTTATGATGGCTCAGTCAGGTAAAAAAAATTGTGCTATTGGAGAAGCAAGCTTGATGAAGGAAAGGGACATGGAAGCTGCAATGGAGGAGCTTCAACACTGCTTACCATCTTGGGTGAATGGGGATCAGATTTTCAGCTTGATTAGTGTTGACCTCCTTGAATGGGTGAATGGAGGAGCTTCAACACTACCCGCACCCGCCTTGCTCCTCGGCGCAAGACAAGTCTGAATTATTACATATTCGTTTTCTTGGTGAAGAAAAATCGCTACGCTTGGAGAAGTCTACATGCCTTTCTGGCGGAAAATCACTTGATCAGACATACTTTCTTGGCGGAGAAATCTATTTCAACAGGTACCTAGAGCCCATATATATTTTTTGGTATGGCGATTCGTTGTGGTTTATACCACCCATACACGCCTTTCGGGGCGACCCATCATACTCATAGTATATGACGCGTGGATGTATGTTGTCAAACTTTTACACTGATAAGATGCATAAACTGCTTAATAAAAATTCAACTATAAAGCTAAAATTAATATTTTAACTCGACATTGCAAGTATATAAGTACCTGTACATGTTTTTCTTGGCGTGGCAGAAAAATCTATGTTACATACAGATGTTTTATGAACTCATACATGTCTTTCTTGGCGTGGTGGGATGATGCATTCAGTCGTGGTGTTTACATCACCCATATATATCTTTTTTGGCATGGTAGAACCATCCCAGTTTCTATGTGGATGGGAGAGGTTTAAATGTCAAAATTTTATCTAAAATTATATACATGGAATGAAATTCAGTCAAACAAGTAATATTATACAAATCCCTTAAGCTTAAATTAATGATGAATTAAATAACTCAGATCCACACCATCTTCAATACTTAAACTTAGTTCGAGGACGTCTGTGATTCCTGCGGGTCTTGACCGTTAACAAAACCTAAAAAATCTAATGATGTTATTATAATATCTTCAACTTAATAAAATATTTGAGAAGCTAATTCTGTCATATGACAGTAGATCTGATCCTTTATTATTAAACTAATATAGTCGACAGGATCTGAGATAGCAAAATAACACACCACCTCATGATGACTGTGTTGAATGAAGATTTCAATCAAAGGGGATACTTACCATAAAAATGTGCTTACAATCTCAAATTGAATTAATCAAACTCAAGTATCAATGCAAATATAAAATCAGATAAATCACTAAATTATAAATAGTTAAGTGAAATTTATCAATCTAAAAAAAGTTAAAGCTCAAATTCAATCTGCATTCCATAATTGTTTGTTGAAGGTGACAAATTAAGAAAACTCTAACTCACAAAGGAGCGCTGTCAAGTGACATCTATATTCACACTCAATCAATCTTACGGAATATACGTATCCATCATGGGGGCCAAGAGCTTCACATATGATGTTGACATCCCTCGACGCGGTCCGCTAAATGACACCATTTATATTATGATCACAATCTTTCATATACTCCAATGGAATCGCCTTTAAGATGTGAACCATATGCAAATTCATTTATCATTAAAGATTTAAGTTTATCTCCTGACAAACACCATCCCAAGTTTACAAGGATTTTGACGATGCAACATGCCGACAAGATCCTTCGTCGGTTGACTACCTCCTCTCCTAGGTTAGGGACATGGGGATGACTAAACCACGATGGGACGCGGCCATGATTCCTCCAACCATTCGCTTTAAGTTAAATATAATAAATTTCATAAATCTAAATTCCAAAACTCCAAATGTTGCTACTATACGCTATGCATTAAGTGATCTAATGACTAAATTTTAATTGAAAGTTCGTCATTGGGAGGTAATTAACTATAGGTGCTTCATTACCCTCAACTAGATCTAAAGTCCTCACAAAATGAGGACGAAATATCTGGGTAGTGACTTATCTATTATTTAATCTGCCTTTTGAAAATTACATCGACACTTAAATCATATTCTCTTAATCGAGAGGTCGGTGGCGAATTTTCGAAGCCCACAATAATCACATCATATAGGCTCTTGCCAAATGAAAGAGAGCAATGCACACGCCCCACTGGCATGAGATTATTTGAGTGTGAATATAAATGTACACTTGACTACATCACCTTGTCGAAGTTTTTTGATTTCACCTCAAACGCGCTAAGGTGGATGTATTATTTTTTGCTTTAAGTTTTTTTTTAAAGGTTGAATTTTATTTAGACATTTATTGTTTAATGATATATTAGATTTTATATTTGAGTTGACACTTGATTTAAATTAATTTAATCTGAGATTGTGATTACATTTTAATGGAAGTATCCCCTCCAGTTGAAATCTTCATTCAACACAGCCATCATCGGAGTTATATAAGTTTGGTTGATCATTTAATTTATTATTTAAGATCTTGTTAACTCTGTTAATACAATAATATGATCCATCTAATATTTACGTAATTTCTTATATTTTAAAAATTCTTATAATATTATTATTAGATTTTTAGGTTTTGTTAACCCGGACTCTGTCCTAAGATCCAACCGAGAATCAACCCGCGCAATATCCTCAGACACTAAGTTTAAACACTTATACTGTGTTGGGATCCATGCGAGTATTTAAATCATAGAAAAGACGCTTGATACAAGTATTTCTATTCAAGATATTATTAGGAATCTTAAAGTGTTTGAGTTTGTCTATAAATTAATTTTGAAGTTCATGTTGAATTATCTCTTTTAAATCTTCTATACATATGTTGGTGAGCATGTACTCATCTTGCAATTCGTGAAAGCACTCTACTCATTCATTTAGACGCTTGTATGAATTTTGAAGCACTTGAATAAGATATAGGATCGATTCAAAGTTAATACAATATATAATCTTTTTATCTGAACACTCATGTATATCTCAAGGGCATAAACTTGGATGTTTGATTTATTTTATGCCACATGTGTTTCTCCTTCAGACATTTAAATGAATCATGAAGCATTGCATATATGGAGCTCACTTCATTTGAGCATTTGTAAGTCCATCAAAACACTTAGATTAAATGATAACACTTAGTGATGCATGCAACATCCACTTAATCATTTTCGGCGTCAACTCTTTTGAATGTTTCATGGCATAGCGTATTTCTTGTTCATTCAAATATTTTGCTTCTATTGGATAAATATGTAATTTGTAAATAATTGTGCAATTTTGTCTCAGTAGTTTAGTATATTGTACTTAGTTCAATCAATGATCTTATTACTCGTTTAAGCTTCAAATATTATTCTTTAACTATTTCATTTTCATTAATTATCAATCTCTATTTTGATGAATGAAATTCCTCCTTTACACATGAGGTCGGAGAAGTCTTCTACCATGCTTAAGAAAGCATGATAGTCAGTCTGACATCATGGTTTGAGTCTTAAACCCACCACGCTTAGAAAGCATGGGCTTCCTTCAATATGCGGTGTTTGGAATGAAATTGATAGTCTCCTCATGTCCCGTGGGGTCGATCGAGTAAGGTCTTCCCACCACGCTTATGGGTAGTTATCTTGTGACACCGCAGCCGAGTAATTTTTGCACCTATCGTGCTTATGAGAAGCGTCGCATAGACCTTCAAACATGTATAAAAAGCATCTTGATTTTCTCATCATGCTGAAGCAGCATTATATCTAGCAAATTTCCCTGTTATGTTGGAACAACAAACATGTACTTAAAATCACAACATTTCTTGCAATTTTACTTTCACGTGTGCATTCAGGCAACATAATAGAACGCAAATGTAATCACTTTAGCACAACGCGATTCACATCATCCATCACTCGCCTCTAGAATCTGTCAAAAGAGGGTTGAACGGATGAACTTGACTGGAGGGAGCTCGCCGACGCCAGAGAAGGACGATCGATGGTCGAGCCGCTCACGGAGAGGGATCTGACGGACAAATGCCCCATGCGTTCGGATTCGCCAAGGGAGGCCGCTTGTGGTTTGGTGGCTTGAGTCTGACGGCCACGGAGAATGGGAGACGGTCGCACTGGTGTTCTGGGTCGCACGACTGCGGCGTTACGGAAGATCTTCTACGGGTAGCGCCGGAGGACGGAACGGGTCGACGGAGGAAGCGTTCTACGGAAGTGACCGAATGGATCGGGCTTCGATGAGTGCTCTGCGAGAGCCGCTAAACGAGAGGGACAGGCGTTCGCTCAATTTGGAAGCTCTGACCGAGAGGAGTGAGGTGCTGCGGAATGAGGAGTCGGCGTCGAGAGTGTTATGAGGATTAGGATTAGGTAATAGGGGTAGTTATAAAGGGCTCTTTTTGTGGATTTTAAATAATTAAATCAACCCTAATTAAATTTTTCGCGGCAACATCATTATGTGATTAATATATATGTCAATTTTAGGTTATTCGATGTTTAATACAACGCTGCAGTCCGCTTCGCTATCGGAGGCCGTTTTCCCAAGACGAATCGATTAATTTCGGTTCAAAATGCACATTATCGCTGACTGATATTTACGCTGACTTCGAATTGAGCGCATATAGTTTCATTTGAAAGGTTTCGACGTTTCGACTCTAACAACGCGATCAATTTCGTGAACGGAGGTCGTTTGGGCATCGTCGCGGCTTCCCAACCTCGATATACGCATAGACACGTCGACAGATTTTCTTCTTGATCGGTCGACCGTCGAATTGTGCAATATGTATATTCTAATCAATTTCGACGTTCTAAACGCGATGACGAAGTCCGTTCGTCGATCGGAGGTCATTTCGACTGATTTCGGCGATGCCTAGTGCATTTTAGCTCCGATTTGCGCGTTGTTGTATTTGAAGTCGATCGACTTCGTCTTATGAGCTCGACTCGACTTATGACGCATGCTTGGAGGTCAACAATAGAGAGAGATTGATTTTTTTTTGTTTTTTTTAATTATTTATTTTATTTTATTCTTCAACTTTTTAAAATGTTTTCAATACATTATTACTTGTTAACTTTTTATGATTTTTAATTTCATTTTTTAAAGTTCTCCTAACTATTTTTATAATGGAGAAAAATGATTCATGTAGCCGACTCCACGTAATGGGATAAAGGCTTGTTGTTGTTTTAACTATTTTTATGGATTTTAATTTCATTTTTTTAGTTTTCTTTTTATTTTTAACTATTTTGTTTTTCTTTACTAATTTATTCATTAACTATTTAACTATTTTTTTAATAATATATTTTTATTTTCTTTAATGATATATTTGAATTGAAGTGAGTACTTTAAATCTGTTTCAGACTTTAACTTTAGATTAACATTTAAGATTGAAATTTGCTTTATTTTTTACTTTTATGTGATTTGTTTTATTTATGATGATGAACTTAATTAATCTATTGAATTATTTTTAATTTGATGAGTTTTATTTTTTTCAATTGAAGATTTAATCCTTGATCATCTCTCTTTACCAGCTTGATTCTCCCACTCAACAAATATGATTCACTTTCTTGGATGAGTTTACTGTATAGGATGACCCAAAATTTTTCTAATATCATGACTGTTTTATTTGTTTTTCGTATGCACTAATTCATGATTTTGCAAATGCTCCAGGATAAATTCCCGGAAGAAACATTCAAGGTTTTGATGGATTACCATAGTGCTACGGTTGCTCTTTTATCATTACAATCTGCTGCGACAGAAGACGTGAGTATTTTGTTGTCATGTGCTTGAGAGGTGCTCATTATTTCTTTTTTCTGTGTTTCTCCTTTTTCCTCTTGACAGAGAATAGCTTCAATCGTTAATTTAAAAAACTATTACATAATAGTGGTAGCTTTAGTTTATGGATACATCATGATTTTATTCCTGTTTCTTAATTATATTATTTATTTCTAAAGTTCATAATTTCTCTATTTCATCCAAAACCTAGAATTGATGAATTTTTTTTTCAATAATTAAAAGAAACAAATCAACTTATTTTCTTCTCTGGGGCTTACACATCTTTTGAAACAATCTTAGCTTTCCAATTATTATGTTAAATCAAACAAATATCGAAATGAATTTGAATGGAATATCACCTACCAAGTATTATATCAAGATTGCTTCATCAAAATATAGCGTTTATGGCTTAAAATTAAAAATTGTGTATACTATTTACAGATATTAAACATACTGTTGCTTTCTTATTTTTTTGAACATGTTGACAATTAATGTGCTAAAACTGCAAATCCTTGATCCTTGTTAGACAATATCGATGTTTAAATCGGATGGTTGTAGACTAAGGACAAGCCTACTATTACATCCTCCATTGGAATTGTCTACTGCTTGCAACAAAATTTTTTTGGATCTTTTAGAATTTGTAAAGAATTACGTACACGTGCTGCTAAGAATTGATTGATCAGTGTAATCAGAGCTAAAATGAATTTTCTCAGTTTTCTTCTCTGTATTTTTTTTCTTTGTTAGCTGTTTACAGATCCTGTGGTGACTAATTAATGCACACATCAAGAGGAGGTGAATTGAGTATGTAAATTATATTTTTGCACTTTATAATTTTTTAATGAAATTAATTAAAATTCCACACAACCAAATTTAATGTGGAAGTATAGAAACTATGTACAATGAAAGCTATCAATAATATAATATGCTGAAGCTATAAGCTTGATGACTAGCTAAACATCTTGCTAGACAAGGGCAGCTGATATGCAGTACAAGATGTTGTATGTTATAATCACAAATTTATTATCAATTAATTTGGTGATATAAATATGATAATGCCAAGTAGTGTTGTTGAATGAATAATTAAGTTATATAAGACCATACAGCTTATAACACCATTGAGATTCATAATAGACAGTCCCCCAGTGATTTGATTTTTAAAAAAAAAAGGTGTACACTCCAGAGTGTACAGAGATAAAAACTGAAAAAAAAAATGAAATCATGTTGAAAGACATTATATATAACATATAAGACCATTGAGATCTATAATTCTAAGTACTGCAGTAGTTTAAATTTAAAAAAATGGTTACTTCAGAGTGTACACATGAAAAACTGCTCCAAAATCACTCAAATCTTCCTGGAAATAACCTAAAGTAGGTTATAATAGCATTTACAAGGGATATAGGAAGTCCCCCAGTGGTTTAAAACAAAAAAAGGGTGAACAATCTAGAGTGTACAGAGTATACACTCCAGTGTACACTTTGGAAAATTGATAAAAAATACTCAAATCATGTTGAAAGGCATTTCATACAGCATATTATACCATTGGGATCCATAATAGGTGTTCCTCAGTGGTTTAATTTAAAAAAACCAGAGTGTACACTCCAGAGTGTACACAATGTACACTCTAAAAAATTGATAAAAAAATACTCAAATCATGTTGAAAGGCATTCCATATAGCATATAACACTATTGAGATCCATAATAGGTAATCCCTCAGTAGTTTAATTTAAAAAAAAGGGTGTACACTCCAGAGTGTACAGAGTGTACACATGAAAAACTATTATAAAATCACCCAAATCGTCCTGGAAAGAACTCAAAGTCTCCCAGTGGTTTAAAATTTTTTTAAAAAAAGGTGTATACTCCAAAGTGTACATCTCAAAAAGTTGAAAAGAGTCTAGAATAATACCTTTTGTAGTCGTATTCGACGGCGGAGATGAGATGGTAATAGTCGAAACAAATGTGAAAACCCTAAAAGCTCTATAGTTTAAGAATGCACGAAATAATATCTCACCGAGTTGTTTCGACGGAGAAGATGAAATAGTACGTCAAATTTTAATATCCGAGAAGTAGCCCTAAACTGGAGGAAGGTCGGATGCTCGTACTGATGCACGCCGAGAAGGCGGGAGCTAAATACAATCTGTGAGTGAATGAACACAGTAAAAAAAACACCTAAATTTAGCCCTCAACGTGCATGAAAACGTCGTTCAGCAAGTGCAATCCCGTCAATTTAACGGGTCGGGTCGGGTCCCCGTCACGGTAACGGCATCCGGTCCCTCCATTACCACGTGGTAAAGTCAAAAAGCAGTAAAATAAGAGTGGACACGTCCAATTCTGATTGGCGTCCGGATGCAAAGCTACATCCGGACTCTGCACGTAATAGTTTCTCTTCATGTAGGGGCATCAAAAAACATTTCAAGCTTATCCATTATACTTAGAAGCATGAGTGGTGAATGAGACAACAATTTGATATTCAAATTCACCATGCTAAGAAAGATATGCATATAGATACTTGTATAAGAGAATGCACAACATAAAGTAATATTTTTTTTTAGGTCATGTTAAAAGGGCTTACATATGGCCTACTTGTTACATCAAGAATGGTGCACTTGAGGTTCTTTTATCATCGCTAAGAAAGGCATGCTCATTGTGTCAAATAAGATACAAGCAAGATATTTCAAGAGTCGTGAGATTGTTTCATTTTATAATTTAGTGCAATTATGGAGAAAATATTTTTCTCTATTTTCTCTTTCTTTTATTCTTATTCTTTCTATGTATAATTTATTTTTTATTTTTTATTTTGAGAGAAATTTAGAGGGAGAGGGACATAAAGTGATAGAGCAATTCAAAAGGTCTTGTTGGTGAGGATGTTGGAGCTTGGTTTGTCAGAGACACGAGGTGGTGTAAATGGTTGCCTATGCTGGGACTTCTTTGCTGTTAGTGTGAGGCTTCATGTTAGAGTTGGAGGTGAAAGAAGATTGGAGGGTCTTTGGTTTTTAAGCAAGGAGGCAAATACGTTACCGAAAATAGGTTGTGTGAAGAGACGAGGGCATGTGTCGGTTTTAGGCATTGGAGGGAGAGGTGGTTGTGGATGGATTAAGTAGAGCTAAAGCTCTTGTGTTACATGAGATAAAAATGGGAGTTTGGGATTTTATTAGAAAGCAAGGGGTGTGGTGTGGAGTACGACCAGTATTAGGGAGTTGGCGGCTATGGGACTCTTGGGTATATGGGCTCTGGCATCTAGAAAGTAGGTGGTGCCTAGGGATGTGAAGTAGCCAGCGTTAGCGGATGCACATCACATGAGAGGTGATGAACAATTTAAGCAAAGAGAGAGAAAGGAAGAGAGGACTCATGTATTAGTACAGTAAATCAATGAAGAATAAGCATGCAGAAGAGTGTGTAGTGTGATGTATTAGAAATGAGGTGTCATGCGAGTAATATAAATGAGCTTGGGAGTGTAGGATATATATTTTTAATCAAAATAGGGGGAAAACCTATATATGTATATATATATATATATATATATATATATATATATATATATATATATATATATATATATATATATATATATATATATATATATATATATATTTTATTTATTTATATTGTAATTTATTTTTTTATTATAAAAAAAAAAAAAAAAAAAATGTTGAGCACGATCTACCCGCTGTTAAATAAGGGTTCCCACATGGATCTGGGGCAAAGAAGTTAGTCCATGAAACCAGAATTAGGTTAGGATCTTGGAATATAGGTACTCTTACGTAAATTAATGGAATTAATAGATATTATGGTTCATAGAAAGATAAATATTTTATGTGTTCAAGAAACTAAATGGGTTGGGGAGAAGGCTAAGGAGATTGATAGTTTAGGTTTTAAACTTTGGTATTGGTAAAAGTCGAACTAAAATGGTGTAGGATTATATAAAAAAAGGATAATGATAAGTTATAAGATGTGGAGATAGATAATAATTTTTAAAGATTATTGTTGATCTAAGATTTTCAATGTTATAAGTGTTTATACCCCTCAAGTAGGTTTGGAGGTAAGTTCAAAAGAAAATTTTGGAATGAATTAGAGGGATTAATACAAAAGATACTCTTGAAGAAAAAGTATTTATGGGGAGATTTAAATGGACACGTTGGTAGAAGAAGATTTTAAAGTATTCATGGTGGTTATGGATTTGGAGTGACTAATGAAGAAGGTTATATTAGATTTTGCTTACATGATTTTGTAGTTAATACTTTATTTAAGAAAAGAGATGAACATATTATTACTTATAAAATGGATCTAAGAAAAAACGATTGATTATTTTTGATAAGAAAAATAGATCGATTGTAAAGATTGTCATTCCAAGTGAAATTTTAAGTACCCAACATCGACCATTAGTTTTAGATTTTAAGATGAAAGGTAGAAGAGAAAAATAAACTTAATTATTGTCCAGGATTAGATGGGGACACTTAAAAACACAAAATAAAAATATTTTAAGAGCTACAAGAAATTAAAGTTTGGGATGTTCATGTTTAACGTTATGTGGGAAAAAGTATCAAGTCTATTAAACAAGTTCTAAAATGCTTTCAAGGGAAAAGCTTCTTAATAAGAATAATGGAGTCGAGTGTGCAAAAGATAAAGAAATAAGAAGTATTGTTATAAAACTTGGTTTAATGTAAAACTGGAGAATTGGGAAAGATATAAAATGGCCGTAGAGATTCTAAGAAAGCGATATGATGCAAAAAATTTAGCTTTTAGTGATTTATATAGATTAGATAAAGAAGGTGAAAGATGTATGTATAAGTTAACCCAAAGAGATAGGAGAAGAAAGACATAGTTCAAGTGAGGTATTAAGGATGAAAATAATAAAGTCTTTTCTAGAAAAGATATTGAAAATAGGATGAGGTATTTTAATAAACTTTTCAATGAAGGATCGATTGATTTTAGCAACCTTAATACCCTAAACAAAATAGAGAATTTCATTTTATCGTCATTAGTAAATCAAGTTAGTGAAGCTTTAAAGAAAATGAAATGAAAAAAGGACCGGATAATATTCCAATGTGTGGAAATGTTTAGGAGATCAAGGAATTTCTTACAAATCTTTTAATGTTATTTTAAAGACTAAAAGATGAGATGAGTGGAGAAAGAGTTTGGTTATATTTAAGAGTAAGGGTGATGCACAAGATTGTGCAAATTATAGAGGAATTAAGTTAATGTGCCATACATTAAAATTATGGGAGAGAGTAATTAGCATACGATGTGATACGTAAGTTTCTCACAATCGGTTTCATGCCGTAGATCTACTATGGATGCTATACATTTGTTAAGAGGTTTGATGGAGAAGCATAGAGAAAATAAAAGGATCTACATATGATATTTATTGATTTAGAGAAAGCTTATGATAAAGTCTCAAGAGATGTTCTTTGGAGAGTTCTAACAAAAGAAGTTAATATTGGTTATATTCAAGTCATTAAGGATATGTATACTGAGTCACACTTGTGTCCAAACACAAGGAGGATTGACAAACTATTTTCCTATTTCGGTTGGATTACATCAAGGATCAACATTAAGCCCTTATCTTTTACTTTAGTTATGGATGTTCTTACGAGGCATTTACAAGAAGATGTACGGTGTATGCTTTTTTCGATGACATTCTTCTTGTTGATAAGACTGAGAGGAGTCCAAACTTGAATTATGGAGGTCAACTTTAGAGTTTTTTTCAGATCTAAAGCGAATATATGGAGTGTAATTTTATTGTAGAAATTTTAGGTGGTGTTGTGACTTTTAGATCAAGTCATTAATAAGAGTGGCGATTGATATTTAGGCTCATTGTTCAAAATGATGGTGAAATAGATGGAGATATTATTAGTAGAATTCAAGTTGGATGGTTGAAGTGGAGGAATGCATCCGCCTATTATGTGATAGAAAAGTTCCACTTAAACTTAAGGGAAAATTTTATAAGATGGTGGTAAGACGCAATGACTTATGGTAATGTATAAAAAGAGAAACATAAGAGTAAGTTAAGTGTTAGAGATGAGGATGCTGTGGATGAGTGGCTTTACCCTTAGAGATAGAATGCAAAATGAGTATGTTGGGAAAAAGTTGGAGTAGCCAGGATAGATAAGATTAGGGAGAGTCGCTTAGATGGTTTGGCCACATAAAGCGTCACCGTCCATGACCATTAGGAGAGTAGATGCATTAGATTTTCCTTATGTTAAGAAAGGTAGAGGTAGACCTAAAAGACTTGGTTAAGATGTATAAAAAATGATCTTAGTATACTCGAATTAAAATGACATATACAGACACAAATGGACGAAGGATTCATGTAGCCGACCCCACCTAGTGGGATTAAGGCTTGTTGTTGTTGTTGTTGTTGTGTATTATATTATATTATATTTATGATAATATGTGCGAGCACTCTCTTATAAAATTTTCACTTTCAATGTATGCTAATTTTTGTCAACCTTCATGTGTTAAAGGGATCTTGGGTTTTTAAGATGTCTTGATTTCATCTTACCATCTATTTTGTGAAATGAGAGATGATTTTGGATACTTTGTGTTGACACACTTCTTAAGCTCATCGAACTTTCATTATTGTTCTCATATTCATGGGCATTATCTTTTGGAATACAAGTGGAGGTCAAGGTTGAAGTAAAAATAAGCAACTGGTTGAGGTTTTCATAGCACTTATATTCACTACAAATATTCGTATACTCTAGGCAGAAGTTGTTCTAACAAGAACGCATCTTATAAATAGAATGCCTTAATGCATATTTAACTTGCAAACTTTGAGTCAATTTCTCCTATGTTACCCAAAAACTAGAATTATTTCCACCACTCCCATTAAAGTGTTTGGGCTCCTTGCATGTCCGTATTCATTAACAAAAATAGGCGTAAACTTAATCTAATGCCTATTAAAATGCATATTCTCAGGAAATTTTTAATAACAAAGGTTACAAGTGTTATTCTCGCATTGCATGATGTATTTACAACTTTGTGGATGTACCTTTTTTGAACGACAACCATATTATCCCAATTCTAACATTAAGGAGGAGAAAATTTCTCAAGAATATCAACTTCGAAATAATATTTCTATGATCGCGAGCATTCAAATAGCTATCATTGTTCTCTTTGTGACTATTGAGCACAATTCCACATGACAGAACAGGACCAACAAATTATGTTCCTCCTACCTTAGTTCGAACAAATACCCTTCATCTCCAACCCCCATTACTAAAAACATGAGAGGCTTCATTGTTCTTAAGGTACCAACTTGAAAAAAAAAGGACAATTTGAGCACTCAATGTGCTTTGAGCAAGGTCAATAGTCCAGTTCAAGGCCATTCACTCATAAAAATTCCAAAGGTAGCAACTTCTCCGAACCTGTGGATGAAATGAAGGTCTTAAGAGACCTATTGCCTTTAAAAGGGTGTGAGATCTTGCATTAAGCACCCTATGTGTAACTTTGTATCTTATAAGAGCCTTTCCATTAGCTTTCATGCATTTGTTTGCAATCTCAACTAAATAGAGATCATCAAGTCTATGTATGTGGCAATCAAAATTCTGGAATGGAAAACATCTTTGAGAAATTTCTAGCTTTGAAATCTAGGATTTGATGCACAAAATCATGCATATAATTTCTAATTCATAGTTCACAAACCATTAATTTAGACAATCAATCATCTCTTTGGATGAATACTATAAATATGTCAATACCTTAGTCTTTTGATAAAATTTTCACATCAAAATTTGGAATTATAAAAGAATCACACATTGATTGGAGTTCACACTGCACTTGAAAAAAAGATTGTGCTATATTTGATAATATTTTATCACATAATTAGGCCAACAACAGTAACAAGCCTTCATCCCATTACATGGGGGGCTATGTGAATACTTTTACTCCGTTGTTCCTATTAAGTGTCATATTCTTATTTAATTATAATAAAATAAGGTTATTTTTTATACTTCATAATCAAGTTTTTTTAGGTCTATCTCTACATTTCTTAACATCTAATCTAACACATCTACTCCCCTAACTAGGGACTACTGAAGTTTTATGTGACCAAATCATCTAAGGTCACTCTCTTATTTTATCTGCCACTAAAGCTACTTCAAACTTTTCACATATATATTTTTTTTCGCATTTTATCTCTAAGTGTAAAGGCAATGATCCACTCGAGCTCTCTCATCTTTACAATACTTAATTTTATGCTTCTCTTTTATTGGCCTATATTTTGTGCCATTAAGTATTGCAGGTCTCACCACTCTCTTATAAAATTTTCTCTTAAGTAAAAGGGGGTACTTTTCTATCACACAATGGGTCCGATGCATTTCTCCACTTCAATCTTCCAACTTGAATTCTACTAATAACATTCTTATCTATTTCACTATTGCTTGGAACAATAGACCCGAGATATCTAAATCATTCTCTTTTTTGAATGACTTAATCACATAATAAGATAAATTATAAAACATTAGAGAATTATAACAAGAAAAAGATAAGGATCATAAAAGAATCGCACATTGATTGAAATTTACTTCATCTATAAAAAGAGACTGGGCCATATTTGATAATATTCAATCACATAACCAGTCCAATTTTAATAAATTGAGGGGCCAAGGATGTCTGTTAACGTGGAGCCAGTTTTCTTCGGCGATTTTGGGGTTAGTTTTCCTGATGCAATAGCGGCAGAAACCATCGCTCCAGCTGTGTCGGTTCCTCTTGAAGATTTTAGGGTTGGTCTTCCCGAAGCAACAGCGGCAGAACCCATCGCTCCAGCCATTGATGCTCCTTTCGCGGATCTAGTTACCTATATGGGTCTCTTTTCTGGTTTTTGGCCTGGTGAAACATCTAGAGTGAGGGACTAAGACTACGGTGAAATCTCTGTCGTGCCCGCTATGATGAAATGGTGGTAGGCGTTATAACGCCAACTGGTCAACCACCATTCGAAGGAACGCAACCTCGAGGTGAGGCTTTTGACTCAGGTATGACCTGGTAGCTCTTTTCCCCTCTATTTTTTTTTTTACTTCCAGATGTAATATTATCTCGTCTTCCTCCCTTCTCTTTTTTTTTAGTGCCCGAAGGAGTCGATTATTCTTCGGAGATCCATTGGAGACATGCATCATATGCGGATTCACGCAATGAGCGTATTTATGAAGATAATGTGATGTTTTTGCGTGAACTGATATCTCGACGGACGCTCACCAATATCATCACCGCTTTTCAAAAGATGCCAATACTGTGTTAGACTTCTTGGCTCATTTCGGATTGAATGAAGAGAAATTGCGCTATTGAGAGACTTTATGTCGGGAGGTCGAATTTTTAGTCCAACAAATGAAAGCCCTCAGCATAGTCCGTTACAAAGTTTCATTGAGCGGTCGACTTGACGGAAGCTGACTTTGCTCATGATGAAAAAAGAGCTCACGAGGCTTTAAGAGGATTCTGCGGGCAAGTTCGACACCTGGGGCTCATGATAAGCGTTACTAAGATTCAAAGCCTCTTGAGGGAACTTAAGCATTCAGTGTCATGTAAGATAGACCTTCGTGCGTGAGTGGGATACAAACTAGATAAACATGGAGGTTGGTTTGGTCTAGACGGTCCGTTAACAAACCTAAAAATCTAGTGATGTCATTATAATATATTCAATTTAATAAGATTTGGTAGTTTAATCTCATTAGAATAAAAAAGATAAATCTATCGACATCATTGTTAATGTATCTTTTAAGTTCAAGATCTCAAGAGAAAAGCCTCAAGATGAATGAATTTAGGATCCTCTATAAAAATGGAGTCGAGCGTCATCACCCATAATAATCATATGATCGATAACGGCAATTATTATTAAAGTTTTAATGCTTAAATGTAAATCAATTATAAAGTGATCAGAATAAAAATATAAAATATAAAATCAAATAAAATTAATTATTTAAATTTAAACTTAAAATCAATCTACACCTCTGCAACTATTTGTCTGGAGGTGATAAATTAAGAAGACTTTTGCTCACAAAGAGTCAATGTCAAATCAAATGCATAACTATCAGAAGCGGGGCGTGGTGTCCTCTCGGTTGGTTTCTGCAAACACACACATAAATGACGGTTATAAAGAGACTCGACCATGGTTGGCGATGACCACACTAAATTACACGGCCAAATATGTTCCCAACGGCTTTACTCTTTGAATGGAAATATAAAATGTATTTGGTTGCAAACGCCTTCTAGGCGTTAACTATATTTGTCCTCTTACAAACTCCACCCCAGTCTACAAAGACACTTGCAGAACATGTTATTGACAAGGATCATCGTCAAGTTGGATCGACTACGCTCGACTAAGTGATTGGGACCGGAAGGATGAAACATGAGACGGGCGTCATCGTTCCCCCAACCAAAAGTTTTAACTTAAAATGATAAATTTCATAAATCTTAAACTATTTTCACACTCATTACTATTATATATTCATTATTTAAAGATTCAAATATTTTAATCGAAAGTCTTCAATATCGAGAGTAATTAATTATAGGGACTTGCGCCTATAAGAAATCTGGAACCAGGTCTAAAAAGTCCTCGAAAAATGAGAACGAAATCTTTGGGTAGTGTCTTATCTACTATTCATCTGCCTTCTGAAATTTTCACCGACACTTAAAGTACTCTTTTCATCCAAAAGAGGTCGGTGACGAATTTTTGGACCCACAGATTTCTTCCCGAAAAATGTCTGACTCATGACATCTCCATCGCCTGCCAAACTAGGAGACAAAAACTTTAATTTAACCCTCCAACTATGCAGGCCCAACCCCAAGAAACTCCTGCAACTGGTAAACAACCCAGGCTCATCCATAAAGCATTCAAATATCATAAAGTACGCATTGATAAGAAAAGTTGGACAATAAAAAGCCGGCACCTTAGAGGCCGTAGGGCTTTAAACTTTAAAATGCCAACACAAAGCATCATTCAAAACTGCTGATTATCAAGAAATTCTGCATTCTCACCCTAATCCCTTATAAAGGCAATGGACCCCAATTTTTCGAGCCACCCTTCTCCGCATTCCACATTGAACAAATTAACTTGAATCCACGGGACTTCAGGCAGCTTACTGAGACCAATCCACCCTGACCTCTACCCAAAATGATGAAACAACAAAACTGCCAAAATTACAACAACTGATCACCAATTTCAAATCAACAAGCGAATTGCTCGAGCCCGACCTGTAGAAGCTTAAAATTCCAGCACTCTCGCAGATCCGAAGTTCAAAATGCTACCATAGGATAAAAGATGGCAAAAGCGCATTGAAGCCCTAAAAGTTAGCGAAAGTGACAAGAATCTCAGCCTCGTGGCCACAAAGTATGATAGAACACCAACAAAAAGAAGGAAACTGAATGACCGAGACAAGTTGACAACTATATTGTAGGGACAAAAAGGTCGTAGGTGCTCAGAAGCACCTCTTTCCCGGCGAGTAGTGGTGAGAGAAAACGAGTGAGCCAGGTATCTCGGTGCACTCGGCTACGGCTAGGAGGAAAGACGGAATGAGGGAGGAATCACGCGAGAATACTTTGGCCGAGAGCTTGGGAACTGAGAGAGGAGTTGCGGGAGAGAATCACATGAGAGATAATTGCGTGCCTCCTGCCCTAGCCGCTTGCGTTTTGGAATATTAGGGTCAATCGGCCCTCTTGATTGGTCGCACGAACGGTGACCAATAAGGGGTATTGGGCGGCCGATCCTATTGGGTAATTGGGCTGTTGGATTAGGATAAAGATTAGAGGGTATTAAGAGGTTAAGCAGTTGCTAATTATCTTAATTACAAATTAACATAATTTCGCGTCAAATATTATGAAATTATTTTGTGCGATAAATCCTAGCAATATGGGTGTCAATTTTAGGTATTTCTGTTATGTCAGATGATGCTTTAAGAGGCAGTCCGTCCTCGGACACCGGATAACAAAGTTGATAACTTGATCGATCATCTTCATTCCTCACAGCCAGCCCACCTGGAGGTGTTGCCGGCTGATGGAGCCTCTTAAAGCATCAATATCACAAATCACCGTCGATTCTAACAACATTGAAATCAAACAATTATAACAAGAAAAAGATAAGGATCATAAAAGAATCACACATTGATTGAAATTTACTTCATCCATAAAACGAGACTGGGCCATATTTGATAATATTCAATCACATAACCGGTCCAATTATAATAAATTAAAGAATCAAAACAGGGAAAGATATTACTAATGTAAAGAACAATACTTCATGTCTATGCAAGGAGGCGATTGCCTTTGTAACTTTTGAAGCCTAATAAAGATTTCATCAAACTCAATTTTTTTAATCAAAGTAGAAATCAAAATAGAAAATTTTTAGAACTCAGTTTGTTTGTAAATATAAAATACGCTCTCTTATTACAAGTGTGAAAATAAAATCATTATTTTTGGAAGTTTGAGAAGTTTGTTAGAGTTTTACATTAACATCGATGCATCATTATATCCAATGAAATGATATATTTTATAAGGTTTTATCATTTTTTTTTTGAAACACGATTTCTAACTTAAAAGAAGCTGAAGTAGCCTTCATATTTGTAATCACAAATCCCCTTTCAGTTACATTTTATATGTCAATAGATAGAACTGGAAGCTTCCTTAAGAGAAAAAAAATCATTGAAATTCCATAACATATTGCAAGAAAATCACATCTCTCTGAAGCTAACGGTTAACAAGCCAGGGGAACTGAGTAGTGCAAATCACGTTAGGGAACACAAGCACACCATTCACACAAACGCAAAGAAAACTCAAGTTTTGAGTATGCTACGATTCCAAGGACCATTGATCGCAGGACATGGCA
Source organism: Cymbidium sinense (assembly GCA_021442155.1). Taxonomy (NCBI): domain Eukaryota; kingdom Viridiplantae; phylum Streptophyta; class Magnoliopsida; order Asparagales; family Orchidaceae; genus Cymbidium; species Cymbidium sinense. The sequence goes on from CM038217.1 coordinate 115,012,079, forward strand.
CAAGAAAAGAGGCGGTAAAAGTTGACATGTGGTTTCTCATAGACATGCTTGACAAGAACCCCTCGTTTCAAGCTGAATTGTAATCAATTTGAATCCAATGGGCCAACCTTCGACCAAAATTTTAAGTTCTCCTTGATGGCTTGTTCAAACCTTTTTTTCTCACTCAAGTTTAAAAGGTGGAGTTTTATTATGATACAGATGAAATTCAAACTCAAGATCTTGACAATAACTTCCAATGCTTTTCTATTTTGTCGAACTTGACTTGCTATCAGGTTCAAATGGCATACATGTGTATGCACATTTATGACATTGCATATATCAATATTTAAAATTATTTATTGATGATCTCTCAAATTTTTATTTTTTACTTTATCCTTATCTGACATATTTTGCTTATCTGCAAACATAGGAAGAAGATTGCACGGCGGACAGGATTTTAAGCAAAAAGGAGCATCTACAGAGCAAAATGCCCGAACTCAAAGGATTGGTTCTGAAATCCACGAATTCTGGGCCACGGAGAGCAGCTTCAGAAATGCATGCGACTAATTAGCGCGTTTTATTTCACATGCACTGTAGATTAATAAGTGCCAATAGCTTTAATGAGTAATTTGGATTAGGTTAAAAGTTATTGAATGGTTAATAGGTAATGGGCATTGCTATGAGTTAGCAAGCATTACAGGCAAAAATAGACCCAAACATATTCAACCAACCACTGCCCATTAAACCTTTTTTCAGCATCGACCAAATAAGATGATAAGAGTTCATTGATTATCGAATGTGTTAGAAGTTTCAGATATAATTATTAGCCTTTGTGTGTAAGCGATGTTCCTAAGAAGTATATAAAAATGTATTCAATATAAATTTGTATTGTTGTTTTGAGCACAATTAATTGATGGTTATGAAATGACAATGTAGTCATTTGCATTCTTTATTTTTCATTTGCATATCATATTTTTTTGAATCGTTTGAAATTCACTTTATTATTTATCAGAATAATTTGGGAAAAAAATTCGAAAGAGTGTGTTCAGTTCAAGAATTCCAAAAATTGAAAAAAGTGTTGTGGAATTTATTGCTTTTGAATTTTTTTCACAATTCGACTTATTTATTGTTTGACTATTATTTTTTTATTTTTTATTTTTTGCATTGTAATTGGGAGTTTTACGAGAAATTAAAAAAAATGAATGGAGAATTTCAAAGATAATGGCCAAAACTCAAGTTTGAAATTTATTCAAATTAAATTTGAATAATATATAGGTAAGCCAAGAAATATAATACGAGAATTGAATCTTATTTGAACACACTTTGACCTTCAGCTTGAATTGAATGTAGTGTTGTGTTTTTGCATTACAATTGTATTTTGATTTTGTTTTAATTGTGTTTTGAGAATTTTGTTGTGGAAGAGTTGTGTTTTTTAATATGATTTAGTTACTTGCGATAGTCAAAAATTATCTAAAATAAAAAAAATTTATATATTTATTATAATTTTTTCACAATTATTTAAGCAGTAATTTTATTATTATTATTTTATATAATTACAGTTATCCTAGATGCACTCTTATTGTTTGAATTCCTTATGAGAATTGCTAATGCTAGAATGATCATTGAATGCATCTTATTAAAAAAATAAAATAAAAAAATGACTTTGAAAAGGTGATGTTTATTAGAGTTTTAAAGTTTGTTTGTAGTTGTATTTTGTAAAATTAATTGTAAATTTGTTGTGAGAAAAATAATTTTTTAAAAAGTTATTGTGAGTGTTATAAATTTTTTTTTTTTTGTTTTGAAAAATTTAAGTACTAATTTTTTGACAATTATTATGTTTTAATTATTTAGTTTTTAAAATTAATTTTTTATTAATAGATTTTTTGATAAATATCTAAAAAATTAGTAGTTAAATATAATTGTAATTATTTTTTGAAAAGTAAAATAATCACAGTTACTCGAAATGCATCTTTTAAAAGATTATTATAATGAGAAGAGTAATAAAAGACGCGTGGGATGAAAAAGTTCAGGCAAAGCAAATGTTTGAAGAATCAAATATATGTGATGGATTATCTTCCATAAGAAAATTATAATGGCTTTTCATTCAAAAATGATTTTTGAGTATATTTGTTTAAATAAAAATACAAATGACATGCTTGTCCTTATAGGTGCATTTTGAAACATATAAAGTCAAAATTTTCAATAAATTTTTCTCTCATAAAACATTTTTTTTCTTCTAGCCAAAAAATACAGTAAATTTCAATCATTTTTTATATATGGCAAGCTATTTTTAAAAAAATAATAAAAATTTTGTTTTTACAATATTACTTACACATTTACATACTTTTGATAACAAATCTTTAAATTTCCAATAAAAATAACATTAAAATTACAAAAAAAAATATATAATAATTTTTTGCATTTTTTAACATTTTGACAGATTTAATATAATTTATACATTTATTAAATAGACAGTCATCTAAAAAAATGTTTTCCTTTATAACAATTTTCTAGTTTTTAATTGAGAGTGAAATTGATTTGTTTTTAAAATTTAAAAATAATTTGATTATATATATATCGATTCATTTTGAGAGAAATAAAATACTTTAAAATAACAATTTTCTTTTAATTCAAAACTTAAGAAGAGTATTAACTTTCTAAATTGTTTTTTCTTTTCTTTGACAACGATCATCAAAATATATCTCTTAACAAAATTAATATAAATTATTGCGAGCGAATTTAAAAATATTGATCCACGTGCCGTGTAGCAAGGGAAGCTTATTTCTTCCGTGATCGAAGCGTTGGAAGTCTACCTGACTCCGCGATTGTATACTGTTCTCTTTGCGCTCGGCTTCGAAGGCATAGCGAGGCCTTGGATTCAATTCCTCCGCGTCATGTCCGCCAGTGCCTTCCCACCCTCGCTTTCAGAGGTACCCTCGCTCTCGATTTTCTTCTTTCATCTATATCTTAGCCTGGATAACTTTTCGTAGATTGTCGTTCACAATCAGAGTGACTTGCCAGTTTAAGTATGAGCTTTGTTTGGTGGCTGAGCTGTAAGATTACCTCTCGCAATAAAGCCGGATCCCCTAAATTGACACAGGATACTGGAGGGAAGCATGATTCGCTACAACCCTAGCCCTGAATGGTTAACATAATTGCATGCGACTGAATGTCAGATGACAAATTATTTGGAACTGGGCATTGTCATAGGCTCCAAATAATAATAAAAAAACCTCTTCCTTCTGGTACTCCGTTTCCCTCAATATTTTAAAAAAAAAATCAGTATTTATCTTAGGGAATTTGACTTTATATGCCTCAAAATGTTTGAATTGGAGCAATGTGCTCGATATATTTTTTTTTTTTTTGTGCTGAATATGTTTGAAATTTCATTTAGTATGAAAATACCTCCACTGTTGACCGAATCGTTATTTAAGGCAAGAGCAATTATTATTGATTTTTTGAAAGAATCAAATAAACATTGAACAAGGTTCGAATAAAATGGGGACTACATTCTAGAGAAATTCAAAATATGTTGGAACACTTTTCAAATCTTATTCAATCCTCATTTGAAGATATGCGCAAACCCTTATTTGAAAATAGGTTCAAATAGAGTTAGAATAATATTCAAACATGATTCGAAAAGACTCTTTTTGGGATCAAACATGCTTTAACAGGGTTGGAAAAGATACAAAAGTGAGTCATATATTATTTATAATACATCAAGAATTATAATTGATCCATGTAGTTATAGAAATTTCACTCAAGTTAATTAGATAATGATGAATTATTTACATATTTAATTTTCTTTGAAATAAGTTTAGTATAGGAGTTAATTGTTTAGAGTTATATTTCATTTATCTTGAAGTAAATATATTCTATAAAATTTAAGTAAGAATGATTTGACCTAATTTTTTCAAAAATATATTAAAATATGATGATAAATAAATGTGGTCAATGTTATTGTTTGTCTTTTGTTCCAACTTAATATTACAAAGATAAATATGGTAGATTTTTGTTAATGTTTGAATTCATGATTTATGTGTGTGATGTATGCCTTTTATTCCGACCTAATATTATAAAGCTTATCTTCAAGTTAGGTGTGTTCATCTTCATCACATTCTTTTTTATTCGATATCATGTTTTATATTTACTCATGCCTTATAATTGCTAAGAAATGCATCAATATAAACTTATATAATTATTTTATATAAGCCATTAACGTTTTGTTAATAAAAGTGCTGATTTGCTTTGCACTTTGTGCTTTGAAGCAAAAAAAAAAATTTTGAGCATTGCATTGCGCTTTACGCTTTGAAAACACTAGTTCAAGCACCATTCAAACTATGTTTAAATATGGTTTGAATATGTTCAATTTAATGGTAGACATAATAGAATATAGTCCAAGTATTATAACACATTATAATGAGAAGTATTACATCATTGGATAACATCTATAAAACACTGTCATAATCATTATATTATATATAAGCTGAGTAAAATCATAGTAGCTCTAACACAATAAACATTAATTTTAACATCGTTGAATACAATCTTAACAATTATAATACAATAGACCAAAATTTTGATACAATCAAAGACAATCATAACTTTTACAATAAAATACAATTTATTTGCTCCACTTATATCTCATGTGAGTGGTTTAATACTTAATGTTGATGAGCTAGCCTCATCTCAAATCTAGTCATATCTATCACTAGAAAATGCCCTAATTTATGGTTAATGGTCATGCCTCACTCAGAAAATGTGTTCTTGAATATCAAAATTCAAACCATTCTTATCAAGCAATTGTAGGCGAATTTGTAATTTGTAATTATAAGTTCAAGCTGCCAAGTTGAAAATTAAATGATTTATCAATATTATTCATTGCTTCTAATATTTAATATAATAATATCACAATAATATCACAATAATATCATCAGCCATCTAAGTTTGTTTCATCACACGTCAAGACATTTGTATACATAGCAATACAACTTAAATTCAATTAATGTTCGTACTATGTTTGCATAATTATTGAGCAATATTTGAATCAAGACTTTATATACTTCGATTGTGCTCAATTTTTAATGAAAATTTTACCAACCTTATTAGGACTTATTGGATCATTATTTCAATGTTTGAACAAGTTTTGATCAAATTTGAAGCTGATTATTTATTGTTTAATTTTATTTAGAATTTAGGGTGCAAAGTGTGAACGATATTTTGAAACTTAGATAACGAAACATCTAACATCTCTGATCTTGAACAGTTAGCTAGAGGTGTTAATAATTGGCCTGACTTGAAATTCAAAAAATTGTCGTGTGGGTTGACCCTATTAATTTTTGGGTCGGGTTCAGGTTCAAGTATTTAGCCCATTTAATTTTTTGATTTGGTTAACTTCGTCACCAGTATAATGACACACGAACTCAAATTTGATCAGAATTTAACTCAAAATATATGTTTAAATGTGTTAATTGGGTCGGGTTCAGGTTAGCCTAGTTTGCATCGAGTTGGATTGGTGTCACGATTTTTAACTCGTTTAATATTCGGGTCAAGTTCGAGTTAAGCAATTTTTGGTCGAGTTAATTTCATGTTAGACCCAAACCCGACCCGTGAACTCAATTTGACACCCTTAATTGAGAATGACAATTATTGGAGATGTGTAAGACCCTGGGAATGGAAAGTGTTGGTCAACTTATTGCTTGAAGATTCCTTTGCACTTTGAACCCTAATTGCAAGAGCAATAAAGTTAATACTCCAATGTTTCTTTGAATTTTGTGGGTATTTTGGTTCAAACATGGCATAAAATAGCGGACATATTTCTCTAACTTTAGGCATTATATGTTATAGAAACTTAAAAAAAATTTATAATAAGGACCATTTTTATAATTATCTTTGATGCATCAATACAGATATGATACAACATGAATACACTTTATAAATTTAAAATATTGATATGTAGTTATACAAATTAAATAATATAAAGTGCCTACTATATTGTTCATATAATAATAAATTATAAAAAGAGGCATTCTAAATAAATTTATTATTGAAAGCATTTTCAATTGTCTTTTTCAAAATTGGAAAACCTCTTATTAGTCATTGACTTTGCTGTTCTTCCATTTCTGTTATCACTATTCTACTTAACTCATGACACACATATCATTCATTTGTTTATTATTATTTAAATAGGATACAATGATGATATATTCAAGATATGTTTAGGATTCAGGTTGTATTGAAGACATTTGCAGATTATATCTTTAATGGTGGAAGGATCTATTTACGTATTGGAAAAGCTATTTAGGAAAAGAATGGTATAGTCAGAAGTCTTATTAACTGATCCTTCTTATATTATGACATGTTCATCTTTTTTTGAACGAAACTTCTTTGGCCAGACACAACCAACAATTCCAATTTAGACCATGGATTTCTGGTGTAAAGCTTTGAATTTCAGGCTACAACACCGCTTGAGAAAGTAGGGCATAGTCTGTCTTCATTTTCTACTATAGGCGAACTCAAGTAATATCATAAATGGAGTTGGATTAACTTATGGTCCTTAAGATTTTATGTATTTAAAAATCCCATTTTTTTAAAGTACCTGGACAAACTATTTAGCCTGCAATGAAACATAGATGATATAATACTCCAATCAGACGTCCTCATAAGGCAAACAGGCTTTAATACCAAATTAATTTATTCACAAGAGTAAAGAAAAATTTATGGAGAAAACCTTCTTACACGAAACTCATACAAGCTCACTAAGGCTTCGTACACAAATTAATTTTAAGTTTGCGATCTTCTCAAATGCCCAAAAAGTAAAGTGGATCTTTCTTTGTTACTTGGAAAAACGGTTTCAAGCTCATTGATACATTGTAGGAATAATATGATTGATTTTATCAAAATCGTCAATATTAACCCAAAGTTAATACATAATTTCTATCTAGAAAACACTCTAATTTTTAAATAATTTCATTTGAGGTAACTACCATTCATGGGATATTTGAAGGAGCTACTATTTATCATTGAAGTATATATTGTAGAAAAAACTGATGAGCATGTTAAGGATAATAGAAAAGAAATTTTGTTCAATTTCAAGGGTACTATATCGCACTATAGTACTGCCCCTCTTTTTCTTACTGTGGGGCGCACTCACCCTCCAATCATAGCTTTCTACCATTGGATCAATTACTTTTTGATCTTTGGATTACAATCCGAGTTCCTATTGGCTCGTTGGTCCCTCCATATTTTTCCCCCATTTTTGATTTATTCTTATTTTGTAATATCATTTGAAGATGTATATATATACCTCCCCTCTTGGCTCTTGTGCAAAGTGAAAACAAGAAAATTATTGAGAGTTTTCTCTATTATTTTATTTTCAATAAAGTTTATTTTCTATAAATTTTATTTTCAATCATTAAAGAAGATAGTTTTGAAAATATTGTGGTTAGATGTATATATACATTCCCTCTTGTATAAAGTGAAAGCAAGATAAATCCTTGAGAGTTTTCTCTATTCTTTTATTTTCTACAAATTATATTTTTAATCTTTAGAGAAGGTAGTTTTGAAAATATTATGTGGTTAGCTATAGATGTTTTCCTACTGAAAATGTAAGTTTCATTGAGAAGATTATCATTCAATTAGATTATAGGCCAGTTTAGTAGTAAGTATTATGACTGATATCCAATAAGATGATTCTTATTAAAAAAGTTGGACTAGAATGTAAGCAAGGTGGCTGAATGTTGATATATGTATATAGATGGGTCAGAGTGTCTCAAACAAGGCATGGGCTTGATCATATGAGTAACAAAATTTGGGAATTGGGTAGTTTTTTTTTTTTAAAGTGAGGGAGTTATGGGAGAGAGTAATTGAGCATAGGTTACGATGTGATACAAAAGTTTCTCACAATCAGTTTAGTTTCATGCCAAGTAGATCTACTATAGATGCTATATACATTTGTTAAGAGTTTTGATGGAGAAGCATAGAGAAAGTAAGGAGGATCTACATATGATATTTATTGATTTAGAGAAAGCTTACGATAAAGTTTTGAGAGATGTTCTTTGAAGAGTTCTAGAAAAGAAAGAGTTAATATTGGTTATATTCAAGTCATTAAGGATATGTATACTAGAGTTGTTACTTATGTCCAAACACAAGGAGGATTGACAAAATAATTTCCTATTTCAGTTGGATTACATGAAGGATCAGTTTTAAGCCCTTATCTTTTTGCTTTAGTTATGGATGTTCTTACTAGGCATTTATAGAAAGATGTACCTTGGTGTATGCTTTTTGCTGATGGCATTCTTCTTGTTGATAAGAATAGAGAGGGAGTCCAAGAGAAACCTGAATTATGGAGGTCAACCTTAGAGTCTAAAGGTTTTCAATTAAATAGATCTAAAATTGAATATATGGAGTGTAATTTTAGTTGTAGAAGTTCTAGTAGTAGTGTTGTGACAGGGTGAACAAGTCATTAAAAAAGTGAGCTTGAATCTAGGCTCTATTGTTCAAAATGATGGTGAAATAGATGGAGATGTTATTAGTAGAATTCAAGTTTGATGGTTGAAGTGGAGGAGTGCATCCGTGTTGTGTGATAGAAACGTACCGCTTAAACTTAAGGAAGTTTTATAAGATGGTGGTAAGACCTGCAATGATTAATTGTGCAGAATGTTGGCTAATGAAAGAAAAGCATAAGACTAAGTTAAGTGTTGCGGAGATGAGAATGCTCAAGTGGATGAGTGGCTTTACTCTTAGAGATAAAATGTCAAATGAGTATGTTCGGGAAAAAGTTGGAGTAGCTCCAGTGGCAGATAAGATTAGAGAGAGTCGCCTTAGATGGTTTGGCCACATAAAGCGTCGGCGTCCGATGACCCTGTTAGGAGAGTAGATGTATTAGATTTGACTTACGTTAAGAAAGGTAGAGGTAGATTTAAAAAGACTTGGTTAAGATGTATAAAAAATGACCTTAATATACTTGAATTAAATGAGAATTAAGATGTATAAAAAATGACCTTAATATACTTGAATTAAATAAGAATTTGACCCATAATAGGACACAATGGAGAAGAAAGATTCATGTAGCCGACCCCATAGTGAGATAAAGGCTTGTTGTTGTTGTTGAGGGAATTGTGTATTTGGATCTGCTGTAGTGGGCAGTTAGTCTTCCCATTTGGATTTTGGTGGGTCTTGATGGCCATTTATTTTTTTGTTTTATTTTAGCCCTGGATGTGTGAACGCTTTTGGCACTTGTCTTCATGTCATACAAGTTATTTTCCTATGTTTATATGGTTTAGTTCTTATGTCTATGTGATATGGATCTTATATTTGCTGTGTGCGTGGGCTGCATTTAAACACGCTAAGCATCCAGTTTATTGTGGTCGGCCATAGGCTGAACTAGGTAATCTACCTAGTGGTTGATTGGGCTAAACTTGATAATTTTAATTTTTTAACTGGAGTCCCTGAAGTAGAGAAGATCAACACTGCTACAAGAAAATGCCAAGAGAAACCTGCATTTTCTTGATGGTTTTCCGAACAACTTGATGAGGGTCCTCTTCTTACACGATAATATCATTAAAATCAGGAGCTGCACCATTTCATTTGCAACTTTACTATGTGTTTTTGTACCAATCTTTCACTCGTATCTCCATTCAGATTATCTTCATCACCCATTTGATGTGTTTTGTTTTTTTGTGCTTTAGGCTTTTGTTGATTTACTGCTCTATGAGAGAGCACTCGATCTCTTTAAAGATGATCCTTCTCTCTGTGTAAGATTTGCAAATGTATATTTTTTTTTGCTAATTCTCTTTGTGCTCCATATATGACAGACCCTTTTTTCATGTCCAGGGGATCCTACACAAGCATCTGCTCGATATGCTGGCAGCCCCCATTGTTGACAAACTTATTCAAACTTTGGTAAATACATAATCTTGTAAGACTTTTTGCATGCAAGATGGAAATTTAAGTGTAATGATTAATAGATGATCTAAATGAAAAAGGAAAGAAAGGAATTATACTAGTGTATTATGAATCTTTTGTGGGCTCTGAAAATTCACACTTAGCCTCTCGATGAAGAGGTTTGAATTTATGCTAGTCAAATTTTTAGAAGATGAATGAATATTTGTAGATGAGATACTATCTAAAGGTTTCGCTCTTATTTTGTGAGGAATTTAGATCTAATTCTATGTTTTCTATAGGTGCAAGCACCTATAGTTAATTACCTCTCCCGATGACAAGAGAGAACTTTCGATTAAAGCTAGTCATTAAGTCGCTAATTGCTTAGCGTATAGTAACAATAAATGGAGTTTTGGATTAAACAAAATTATCACCTTTAATCTAAAGTGGATGTGGGGGAAAATGATGACGAGCCTGGTCAAGATCTCATGATTTTGTCGTCCCGGGTTGTCGTGGTCCCTGATACATTTAGTTAGAGGAGGTAGTTGACTTAACCTAATCTAAGAATTCTTATCAGTAGCCATGGGTTGCTTCATCTAAAGAGACTTTGTAGATCTAGGTTAATGTTTATCAAAGGAGACAATTTTAAGTCCATCATAGTTAATAGAGAGTTTTATGCCTTATAATATTCACTTTATAGTTCATAACTCAATGGACAAAATTATTGGGGAACGTATGAGATATAATCTTGATCGTAGTATAATGATATAATTTGGCAGCAAACTATCTGTTTAGAGGGCTTTGGTCGAAGCCGCACTTTTTATGGTGTCATTTGGTGTCAAAATCATGCAGATAGAGGATATGAGCAACGTCTTACTAACATGAGATTATTAAGAGTAAATATTGTAGTGTACTTGTAATATCCATTAATTTAATGCCTAATTAAATTTGTTTTAGCTAATTAACGTTCTTGGCGATTCTTGTAGCGCAGGTCTAAGCGTCTGGATTAAAGCACTCGACGCGTGTATGGCCGGGATCGATCGAAGGTAATTTTATTTTCTTCCATAGCCGCGGCCTATTTCATTTCCTTCACGCTGCGAGTTCTCCTCCTTTCCCATTCCCCGGTATCGACGGTTCCGTTCCCCTCGGCCCGACGGCCGCTCTGTGACGAATGCTCGGCCGTCCGCTTCCCCTGACGCATCGACGAGCGTCGCGACCTCCGCACGCAGGCTACTGCGTCTCGAGCTCTGAATCGGCGTCGACTGCTGGACTTCGCCACGCTACGCCATCAGGAAAACGAGTCACGGGTTGGAAAATCCAGTTCTCGGAAATCGTGAATCGATCATTTCGGTTATCTTGTTCGGCCGATCGGAAATTTAGGAATTTTGTAAGTTCTTAATTTTCTTTCCTATCCTTTTCTTTCTTTGGCCTTGTGTTGAAGTGCGTGAAATCGTGGATCGGAAATTCAATCGATCTTGCAGGTGAGTTGAGAATTATTGAATGGATTTAGGATTGGCGGTGTTTGTTAATTTTAGTTTGTTGATTGAAGCGGTAATTAATATTGGCGTTAAGTCGTATTTGAAAGTTTATGAGGAGATATTTCGGGTAAGATGGGTGTTAATTATGAGTTTCATTTATGAGTTGTATATTAGAAGTATTTAGAAGAGTTATTTATAGGTTGTGTCTTCGAAGAGGAATCGAGGAGCATCACGACTTAAAACGGCGGGTGAGACGTAATTCTTAATTTAAATTTAGTTTATTCATGTACATGTTTTTACTATGTATGCTGCTTGTTCTACGACTTAGATAAATAGTATGAATACGTATAGATATTTCGTCGTATTGAATCTGAAATATAAATGTTTATTACTGGCCTTACATATGATTCTGATGATTCTGGCCAAGATTGGTTGATTTCGTTGATATAGAAATGTTTGAAACTGTTAAATGATAATGTGATAAACGAAATGTCGGAAAATTGTGATAGGAAAGATGTTATAGGAATCTGCCTTGAATAGGCAAAGTTAACGAGATGGCGTGATTAGGGGATCGTATCGATTTCGGCATTGAGGTTGGTTATTAGGTTGTCCGGTGTCAAACATTAGGTATGTAGAGTATGATTACTGCGCCTAGCTTAGTAGGCGGTAGGGTGACCTTTTATATGAAGTCAAACATCTGATTATAAATGACATTTAGAAAATGATTTGATATAGAGCGAAGCGAAATGATTTAATGAAAATTCATCGCCTATTACCTACGTATTGTTCGGTTATATTATTATATTTACAGACGTATTGTTCATCATTTGTTCATTCTCTTGCGGATTCTGGGTTTGCAAATTCATATGCATACTTACGATTGTTTCTCTTGTCTTTATCGAGCTTACTTTAGCGTTCTTGTCACCTAAACTTTTACATGATCTTCTGGAAATTTCGGAAAAGACGTAGAATAGTCATTTTTTTTTTTGAATCAGATATATAGTTTTGGGAAGCTTAAAGCTTTTTTTTTTTGGACGCAAATTAAATGTCTTTATTTCTCAGATTTATTCTACTTAAAGATTTTATCTTCGGTAAATGTGATATGAATTAAGTAGTATATGAATTGCGAATAGTTTAGTGATGATTTGATTCACCTTTGACTTTTTCCGTTCGCTGCACAGTTGGAGCGTGTTGGTGGAATCTCAATCGAGTCATCCTATTCTGATACAACTTAGCGTAAAGGGGCGGTGTGACGAGAAAGTGTATCGAGCGATAAGGTTGAGAAACGAGCAAAAGATTGATAGGGATGGAAGCATGATTTGGATTTAGGGATAAGAGTTGAATTGATCAATCTGGTATAGGGCGATTAAGTTTGGGTTAGGAATCTATATTCTTAATTTCATGCATGTATGATATTTAATAAATATGTATCATATAAATACTTTTATAATTTGATTAATTTTCGAAATGAGAAAGGTTAGAGTGATCCTCATGCATCTGACGCAGCTAATCAAGATAATTCTAACAGGAGTGAAATACTGGCTGAAGCAGTGGTGAAGGTAGATCGATGAATTGCGAGGGTAGTTCAGTTGATTTTTGTTGTTGATAAAATAGCATCATGAAAAAATCTGGCAGGCACGTGGTCAGTATGGTTGGTGGACCAACATTTGAGGATATTTCAAACGCTCAAACCACCATTGAGGAGCCCGATCCTATAAGCGGAAGATGCTTAAAATTGGAAAAATTCGGATGGAATGATTTGTCCGAAAGAAGAGTAATCGCATTACTTTTGTAGGGAGCGAAAGGTGGTGGCAGCTCACAGGAAAGATTTGACGATACCCATTACTGATCAAATGGGATGAGTTTGTCAAAGTATTCAAAATTGGTTTATTCCATCAGACTTCTTTCTGAACAAATTTTTCAATCTAACTCAAAAACGATAATCTGATATGAGCGTTACTTCTTTAGATATATACATTATATCGATGCGAAGAGAAATGTCGTATTTGCTAGAGATCATTAAGGTTGGCATTCCTTTGATATCGAGAGTTCTCATGTTAGTTGAAATTTGAAAATTGAAAATGAGTTGAATTTTTCTGGGTGGGATTCTGACAGGCAAAGCGAAAGAAGGCATTCTAGAAATTTAAGTTTGATGATAAACAAATTCAATTGGAGAAACTATTTGTGATAAGTGTGGCGACATGTATGTTTGGATCGGGGAGATCTACTGAGATGTGGTCGATTGGGATCGTCGCGACGTGGAGAAGAAGAAGGACATAAAGCCATACAATTATCGAGGGAGTCAAGAAAATTTTTGGAAGCCAGAAGCAAACAATTTTGGGAAGTCCTTCAATTCAAGAAAAGGATAAACTTGAGCGAAAAACCAGTAAAAGCAAGAGTTTTTCTATCACTCATGAAGCGAAGGAATCAAATGAAGTGGTGTCAGGTATGCTTAAAATTTCGATCATTTGGGTTGATTACATTTGATTGCGCATTCGTTCATTTCGATTCTTTTTTGTAGATTGATCTTATTTCATACCGTATTGAATGTGGTATCACTGATAGTTTGAATCTAAATGAAATGTGTTGTTGGCATTAACATTCAAGATAAACACTTTCCTGATATCTCTCCAATCGACATTTTGGCGTTATCTTAGTATGATTGGTTGATCAAATATTTTGCAACAATTGAATCTTTGGAAGAGGAGAGTAAAATTTTGCATGACGGTAAAAAATCATTTTATTTTCTTGTTATAAGAATCGTGTCTTCTTTGATTGACGCAAAAGTTGAGAAAATATTTAAGCGTGAAATCGTATTTCAAATTAGATGTGTTGAATAAGGAGGTGTTTGGCAACATTCCAGGTTGTTTGAATTTCACGATGTGTTTGGAGGAATTACAGTGCACAGAAGTGGAGTTTGGGATTGATGTACAACACTACATCTATACATAAATCTCGCTACGGATGGCTCACAAGAATTGCGAGTGAAGTGCGATTAATTGACGAATGAAATTTATTGACGAACTCACCGCAGGTAGTGTGATATTTGTTAAGAAAAGGATGTACATCACGATTGTGTGTTGATTACGAGTTAAATAAAGTAATCGAAACAGTATCCATTCTGATTGATGATTTATTTGATCACGATTGGAGCCTATATCGATATTTTTAAAAGCGACTTTTGCGTATGGATATTGAATTCTTGTTATCCATTTAGTTTAATATCTCTGATCTTTATGGGCTTAATGAATCGTGTTTTCGCCTTGTGGGGAGTTTGTTATCATCTTTATGATGATATTTTGATTTAGCGATGAAGAAACGCAAATCATTTGAGGATTGTTTTAGAATTGTTAAAAAATCGCTTATATCAAATTTTCAAATGTGAATTTTGGATGCGTCGCATTAGTCGCGTTATCGATTGGCAAGAGTTTGATCCTCAAAAGTAAAAGCAATTTAGAATGGTGTACAGAATATTCTGAGTTCGTAGTTTTCGGGTTTAGCGTTATTACGGAAGTTTGTTAAGAGATTTTCTCATATCGCAATCTATCTAATTTATTGAGAAAGGATATCAAATTCCGATGACGGTGAATGTGCGAGTTTTCAAGAATTGAAAAGCATTTGCCTTGCTTTTATTTCATCGTGGAGGGGATTCCAAGTATTTAATGATGCATCATTAAAAGGCTTGGGTTGTGTGTTTTAATGCGAGCAGAAAGAGTAGCATCTTGAGGCAATTAAAGCCTGAAAGAAATTATATCGTGATCTAGAATTAGCGTGGTTTTTCTTTCTTAAAATTTGGAGACATTACTTGTATGGGTGAAATGCAATTTTATAGATAGTCTTAAATATATTTTCACAAAAGAACCGAATCTAAGACAGATGGATTGAGTTTATTAAAGATTATGATTTAGATATTGATTATTAAAGATTTGTCGTCATTAGATTAAGTGGAAATGCCAGTTGGGTTACTCAAAGTCGAGTTGATTAGAGAGGTAAATCTGGAAGTTAGAAAATTCATGATCGGGCATTTATCTCAATTGATGTCTGTCAACTTTATTTGATAGAATCAAGCTAAACCTGATCGTGGATGTCGAATTCATCAACAAATCATAGTGAAGCGAATTTTTGTAGATCAGAGGGTGTTATTCTAAGAATTACATTATGGATCACGGTGATCGTATTGACAAGAAATTTTACGAGGCTCATCAGTGAGGATATCTATTCATCCGGGTAGTTCAAAAATGTATAAAGATTTAAAAGTAATATTTTGGTGGTCGTATGAAGAAAAATAATATAATATGTCTACATCGAAACAGATTGTTAAAGGCGGCGTGGTGATTACGGTCATTACCATGGGAGTGGAAGTGGGAAGAAATTGCAATGGATTTTGTTATGGGATTTCTAGATCTCAGGCAAGGTAGTGATAGTATCGGGTTGTTGTGGATAGATTGACCAAGTCACTCATTTCTTACATAAAGACATTGATTGATAAATTGTCAGATTATATGTTAAAGAAATTGTAGCATGGTGTACCAAAAGTGGTCTCGCGAGATGGTGATTTACTAATTATGGAAAGAATTGAGAGCGCACTTGATTACAACTTTATCATGAGATGATCGAAAGAACAATTCAAGTCACAGAAGATTTGTTGACTATGTGTTTTAGATTTTGGAGGTATGGGAAGATCATATTCATGATCGAGTTTCTTCTGATAATAATCATCCCAGTATTGATGTATGGCATTGTATGGTGAAAGTGTAGAACTCCATTAAGTTGGGTCGAAGTGGGAGAAAACATATTAAGTCCGAGTTGGTTGATCAATTTCTGAGAGAAAATCGATTAATCGAGATAGATTGAAAATCAAGATCGTGAGTATTACGACTTAAAAACGTAAAATTTCAAGTTGGAGAATTTGTATTTTGAAAGTCAAACCTATGAAAGGAATTAGTAGATTTGGTGCGAGGTAAATGACATGCGACCTTTGAAATCAACGAAAGGATCAATATCTACAGCTGCCTTACCATTCGGCGACATTCACAACGCATTTCAATGTTGAAAATGGATCAGATCAGCAGAAGATTCCATATACAAAGTTTGAAATCTGACCAAATTTGACTTATCATTGAGCCAAAAAGATTTTAGAATTTGATGTGAAGAGATTGCAAATATAAAATTATGTTAAAATTAAATGGAATGAGCCGTCAAAAGCGGGAGATTGAACAGATGAGGCGAAGTTTCCTTCCTGTTTGAATGATTCAGAAGACAGAAGAAATTTCGAGGATGAAATTTTTGTTTAAGAGGGGGAAATTGTAATATCCATTAATTTAATGCCTAATTAAATTTGTTTTAGCTAATTAACCGTTCTTGTGATCGTAGAAGTCTTAAGCATCTGGCTGGATTAAAGACTCGCGTATGGTAGGGATCGATCGAAGGTAATTTTATTTCCTTCCATAGCGCTATTTCATTTCCTTCACGCTGAGTTCTTCTCCTTTCCCCATTCGGCCGGTATCAGATTTTGCTCGTTCCCCGGCGGCCGCTCACAAGCGCCGAGCGCCATCCCTTCCCACCGGCCGCGTCGACAAGCGTGCCACCTCCGCAGCATGGCTGCGAGCTCAGAATCGTCGACTCCTGACTGGCCATTGCTTCATCATCGGCGCTAGAGTCCGGCGGGTTGGAAAATCTCGGGTCGAAATCCGTGAACCGTCTCGGTTTGGGATTTCTTGTTCCCGGCCGATAGGGAATTTTGTAAGTTCTTAATTTTCTTTCCTATCCCTTTTCTTTCAGTAGTAGCCTTCCTGGTGTTGAAGTCGTGAAATCGTGATTGGAATTCAATCGATCTTAGCTTGGGTGAGTTGAGAATTATTGAATGGGGATTTAGGATTGGCGGTGTTTGTTAATTTTAGTTTGTTGATTGAAGCGAGTAATTAATATTGGCGTTAGAAGTTTTGAAAGCATGAGATATCAATTTAGATGGGTGTTAATTATGAGTTTCATTTATGAGTTTGTATTAGAAGTATTTAGAAGAGTTATTTCATTATAGGTTGTGTACTCGAGGAGAATCGAGGAAAACATTGTACTTGGTGAGGTGACATAATGCTAATTTAAATTCGCTTATTTCATATGTATCTTTTCACTTATAAATAGTATGAATCATGTAGATATTTCACATTATATTGAATCTGAAATATAAATGTTTATTCGCCTAGTAGATTAATGATTTCTGATGATTCTGGCCTAGTTCATTGATTTCATTGGGCGTATAGGAAGGTTTGAAACATGTTAAATCGATAATGTGATAAACGAAATGTCGGAAAATGTGATAGGAAAGTATGTTACGAATCTGCATGAGATAAAAAAAGTTAACGAGAGATGGCCGTGATTAGGGGATCTTAGTATCCCCACTCATTTGAGGTTGGGTCGTTATCTTTGTCTAGCGGTGTCAGTGCATTAGGTATGTAGAGTATGGTTCCTACCGCTACCTGTTTTAAAGTGGTAGGGTGGCACTTTTTTATATGAAGTCAAACCATCTGATTATAAATCATTTAGAAAATGATTTGATATAGAGCGAACCGAAATGATTTAATGAAAATTATTCGCTTGCAAATTATTCTACAAAGATATTGTTCGATTATATTGTTATATACATCTGCATCGATATTCGTTCATTTATTACATTCTTACGCAGTTTACAGTTTACCATTATATACATGCGATTTCTACTTATCTTTATCTTGAGAACTACTTTAGCATTTCTAAAACTTTTGACATGATCTTCTAGTTGAAAATTTCGAAAAGGCAATTTGGGTAGTGTTTTGTTGAATTGTATAGTTTTGAGAAGGCTTAAAGCTTTTTTTTTGCGCAAATTAAATGTCTTATTCTAGTATTTATTCTGGCTTAAAGATTTTATCTTAGAATGTGATATGAATTAAGTTAAGTAGTATATGAATTGCGAATAGTTTAGTGATGATTTGATTAGATACACCTTTCACTTCGTTCGCGAGGTTGGAGCGTGTTGGTGGAATCTGTCCGTCATCGTACCATTCTCAAACTTAGATTAAGCGTAAGGGGTCATCAGGGTGTGGCGATTTGATCTAACATTTGTGAACTAGAGTTTTTTAAAATTGTCATCCTAATAAATGGTTGTGGATAAGTGGATGGATTTTAGCTCTAAATAATGAATTTCATTTGAATATTATAAACTTAATGATTTATCAAAATTTTTAATTGTTATTGATATTTGATTTAGGTTAATTTGATTTGAAAACTATACACATGTCGATGATAATATCTCCTCTAGTTGAAATTTCGTTCAACACATTTTCATCGGGATAATTAGACTTTGTCAACTTTGTCTGTTTGTCAGCAGAGGATTGGGACTATGATCCATGAATTGAAATTTAGTTAAAGACTAATTATTTTACAAACTTTGTCAACTTTAGTTTGAGCGTAGTTGATCAGATCTAGGATTTGTATTTATGAATTTAAATTTGAGATGATTTAACATCAATATTTTAATTTTTTTGATAATAATAACCCCTCTAGTTGAAATCTATGATCAACACGATCATCATCGGAGTATTAGAGATAACCATCCTACAATTACAAGATATAATTAACTTCTCAAAGATTCTCTCAAAGAGAGAAGTTGTGATAACATCAATAAGGTTATCTCGTGATTATATGACCGAATTGGTTTTTCAAAAAAAAAATTCAATAAGAGAATGTTATGATATCATCAATGGGTTTTATTAACTCAAACCTAGTCCGAAGACCCAACCTAAAAATTAATCAACGCAACATACTCAGACACTAAATTTAATCTTTTAACACGTGTCGGGGCATATGCAGGTGTATCAAATTGATTACAATTCATTTTGGTTTCTTATTGTTGAAATTCCATCGATCATTTCTCGGAAGAACACTTCACTATTTTCCTACTTTCAACTTAGGGAGACTGACAACACATGACCATTGTCTTTTATAGTAGTTTCACATGCTTGCAGCATAGGATTAACATTATAATTGAAGTATTTCAAAATATTGTTTCAAATGATACCCTCTCCTAAGGTTGTCTTTATTTTTTAGAGGAAAATTAGATGCAAATCTCAATTGGGAAGTATGTGGTTTGCTTTGGCTTTCTAACATTAATGGAAAGAAGTCCATTGGAATGATTCAATAACATCCCTTAATATTTCACAAAATATTTGTATACAGTAATCTCTAAAATATTGTCCCACAACAAGTGTATGACTTCAATCTCTAATTTGATTGCATGATTTTGATGTGATAAGCTCGAGCTTGCAATCATCTCAAAATCCATGCAATATTTACCTTTATTTGAATGCTTGCACAAATTACAGAGCGTTGGAGTTAAGCACAATGTCACTTCGTGATGCGTTCAAGTCTTGGATTAATGCATTTATTAATGCCTTAGATCATTGCAGATTCGGTACCATCTTAGCTTAATTAGGATTAGTTCTTAGACTCACGTGATTCTCCTATTTAAGTAGAAATTTTAAAATCCCTGTAGAAATCTTATTATTAAGTAGATCGCGAGAATCACATTTGAACTTTAAAATGACTCCTTTGTGTCAATGCACGTGGATGAGTTATGGCCTTGATGATAGACTTTATTAATCAAGCCTCAACTTATATTTGATTATTATTTAGGGGCGTTATGTTTTAGTTTTATGTGACTTAAATATTGCTTGGTGGGCCCCACTATGCATCTTTGATCAATTATAAGTAGAGGAGTTGGTTCAGTTTATTTCATTCAAATTTGTTTAGTTAATCTGAATGTTCTGATAGTTTTTAGTGCGAGGAGATCCTACTTATTTGAGAAAGTTTTCTAAGTTCTTTTAAGTCCTTGATGAGTTCTTTTGATTTCAGATTTAATAGTTTTGCTCTCATTTTGAGACTTAAAATTTGTATATTTTGATTTTAATTTCTCATTTAATGTACAATTTAAATTCAATTTAGGTTCAGTTTAAGTCCAATTAGTCCTGTTTAAGTTTCTAATCAGTCTGAATTTTGGTAGCCTCCTAGCATAGTTCTCGCATAAGGGGCTGCATCGAGATTTTGGACTTGCCCATTGCGCTACAAAGAGCACATATGAGTGGTGTAAATTATGATCTAAATTTTCTCTTTTCTTATCACACTACGAAGAGCATGTATAAGTTATATGCATGAAAAATCATATAAATTTTCGTGTCATGCTACAAAGAGTTCGTATAGAGCTCATTTCGCCGTAAGTCGCTCTGAGTTCCCTTAGGAGCGGGAGTTCTCGTCGCACCAAACATGTAGCAATCAAGATTTTAAGATTTTAGTTTGGGGCATTTTATACATTTGCACTAAATTGAGGCGGTGCATCGAGTGGCAGAATTTTAGAGATTATGAGATGGAGAGTGGAAGGAGCTCATCTCTTTATATATATTTTTGTTTTTTTTATTTCTAAAGAAAAAGTTGGGAGAGAGAAATGTAGAGAGAGAGAGAGAAAGAGAGAGAGAGAGTTGGAGGCCAGCTTGGAGAGGAGCAGTGGCTATGTGCAGTTGAGAGGAGTTTGGCTGGGACGGGTTGATGGTTTAGGTTTGGTTGGGTTGGGTTGGAAAAGGTTATTGAGTAGTTATTAGGTAAAGAAGTGAGAATAGAAAGAGAGGTGAAACCATAGGAGATTCTGATGTAGTCTTGAAGTGGTGAGTCCTGGGGAGCTGGCACAGCAAGGTAATGTATATAGGTGTAGAGATGGGACAACATGATTTGAGGTGAGTCCTTGAGGATCAAAGAGGGCGGCTAGGATTCAACTTCAAATTGGGAGATAGTGTGGATGGGAGGTCGAGAAGCTAAATTAGTAGAGGTGTTCATCGGGTTCAAGATGAGGAGTGAGAGGTCGAGCATGTGGTGTGGAGATGAAGGCCACGAGAGCTTAGACGATTAAAGGAGCAAGTAGAAATATCAAAAAGCTTCGTTGTTATAAATAGCTTCGTGTTTGGCTCGTTAAGTAGTTCGTGTTCAGCTCGTTCGTTAAGTAAATGAGCCGATCTTGAACAAAATTATTTAGCTCGATTTATAAATGAGCCGAACATGCTCGAATTAGCTTGAAATTAATAAATTTATTAATTTTATATAAAATATATTTATATAATCATATAATTCTATAAAGAATATATTATTAATATTTTATGTTATATAAATTATTTAATTAATTTAGTTAATAGGAATTTTATGGATTAAAATTGAAGTTTAATAAAAAATTAAAATTAATTTTAAATGGCTTAAATCCTATCCATTCAAAATTTAATCAAGGGTTATTTTAATAATTAGCATTTAACCCCACGTATAAAAGCTCAATGTGAACCGGCTGTCGCTCGATCCATGAACCTAATCTCTTCTCTTCGCTCCTCCATGCCGCTATCTGCAATTGCGAGTCTATGAGAGGCGAAACACGAATGCCTCGCTAGGGTTTGCTTCTGGTCATCCCTCGCAACCTCTCACCTCAATTTTTCAATCCTCGTTCGCCTTTGTTTGTACATATTTCTTTTTACTCCTTTTTATTCCTATCTCCATTTCAGGGTTTCATTTGATGATTTTTTTTTTTTTTGTTATTTGTGGAGAAAAGCTGGAAGTTCATCTATTCCACCTTTTCTCAGTTTTGTAATGATGATTATACGGTTTTATGATACATAACTATATGAGTTGTATTTCTATGGTTTGCGGGTTTGACTTCTTTGAGAGTTTCTTCTGTGTGACTATGTTTTCATCATGCGTGACTAAAGTTGTCCTAAAAATTTTATTAGTAATAATGATTACATGAGTTTTATGAAGCAAAATTATATGGATTGTATTTCTAGGGTTTGCGGATTTGGATCTTTTGAGAGTTTTTTTCTATGTTACCATCTTCTTATTGGCAAATGTTGCATCTTATAAATTTCGTTGGTAATATTTATGCTGTTATGAAATTTAGTTTGTAGGCTTCAGGTTTGAAAATTGGTTTGTAGGTTTTTAAAATTATTTATTTTTATCTTCTGGAATCTAGGCTTTGGAAATTTGTGCACCTTCACATATTTATGCTTCTTGTTTATGATAGGGTTTACTGGTGAGATTTTTTTTCGAACTAGGCATTTTGGGTGTTCTGTTCTATAACTCAGCCTTGTTTGGCTTTTTCAGCCCGTTTATGTAGTTGTTGATTTTATTTGATGGTGACAATATTAAGTTATAGTGGATCAGTGATGTCAATGAATTTTCTACTATTAGCACTCGGATCTATACAACATTGCCAGCTTAATTATAATTTTTGGAGCCTTTTGAGCAATGTGCATCTTCTTTTACAATTTAGTTAATTATATTTGTCATTGATGTTTATTGGAGGTAATGAGGTAACTAGATGGTGCTTGTTTCATGTGTGAACTCACCATACGTATGAGTTATATTGCAACTATTAGCATAAAGTGAAAATTTTCTTACCAAGTGCATCTCAAAGCTATTAAAGATGCAAGTAAAGAGCATTTCATTGCTTCAACTTTAGCGAAATATGAAATATGTTATATTTTTGAGCATATATAGCCATAATGAGCTTTTTTAGCCATCGGATAATTTCTATCCCTTGTTTTTAAAATCATGTAATTATTTCATGAGTATTTATTTATTTCTTGATATAGATATTAGGTTTTTCAAATCCGTTCCCTTATTTCCCTTATTTATGAACTTTCCATGAGGATTTGCTTATTTCCAACAATAACTTTTTTTTTTGAGTTGGTATATTTCAGGTGATCTGTTTTGTGGCTCGGACCTTCTGTTTGCCCTCTTCAACCCTCTTATATAGTTCTTGATATGTTTGATGGTAATGATATTAAGTTGTGTTGGTTGAATAATAGCTTTATAGATGTTAGTTTTGTATGAATTATAAAAGCCTCATATAATTGATATTAAGGTTTACTGATTATACCTAGATTGAGTTGTATAATTGAGTTTCATTTGGTTTAGTTGTTTATGTAACTTTATTTTATGTTATGATAATTTCTATGCAAAGCATTTTAATGAACAAATATGGGCTACTTATCTCAATCATTTTGTTAATATCAATGTACTAATGATGTTATGGTAAATACTTATTATTCAAGAATCAAACATGGATGCATAATTATATGTTATGCATTTCAATTTATTACTTTTACTTCAAGAAAGTTACATGTTATGATAAACACCTATTATGGAGAGTGGATGTAGTCTTAACTTATATTTTTTTTTAATTTAAATTGTTGTCATGTCAACTGTGGATTTTTCTCGAACTGCATCATGTGGTAATGATATAATAGTAGAAGTTGAATATAGTAATGAAATTTCAAATATTTCTTCACAATCACTTGGATCGCAAGCATATGTACTTGAGACTACTAATAATGAAGTTAAATCTAAGACGGGTAGAAAGAAAAAATCTACAGTATGAGAGTGTTTTACAGAAATCACTTTTACAGTCAAGGGAGTGACTATACCCTCTTTACAATGCATATGTTGTCGCACAAAATTTCATAAAACTAAAACTGACATAACTTCACAACTCTTTAAACATGTGAGAATGTGAGAAAATTAAAGTCAATAATAAACAAGTAGTTGAATTGCCAGATATAACAACAATAACAAGCCTTTATCCCACTAAGTGGGGTCAGCAACATGAATCCTTCGTCTTTATTGTATCTTATTATGTGTCAAATAGTTGAATTGCCAGATAAAAGGTAAAAAATTTTAAATTTTATGCCTTTTGATGCCAATTCAGAAATTAAGATCTCAATATTTCATGACTCAAAAAATTATAATCATATCCAAAATAAGAGAAATAATTGTAAAGATGATTATTGTGTACGAGTACTCATTTATGATTGTTGAGCATATGTAGTTTAATATTTTATTGAAGGTGTTGAATCTGAATTATGAGAGTGTCCAGAAACACTATCAAGAATGACTGCATGAAAGTATATGAATTTGAAAAGGGTTTAAGACCAAATTGGTCCCTCGACTATTTATGGACCAATTTAGTCCCAGACTAAATAGGATGATCAATTTGGTCCCTTGACTATTTGATAAAGGACCAAGTTGGTCCTTTCGTTTGAAATTTAATGGAAAGTTGTAGGTAAATAATGGATACTATAGAGCATTTTTGAAATAACAAAAAATAAAAATAAATAGATAATTAATAAACCCTACCCTCTTCTCATTTTCAATCATCGGAAGGACCAACGCTCAGTAGTCAAGGCAAATGGTCCTAGGTTTGTCAGGACTAAATTGATCATTTATAAATAGTTGAGGGACCAATTTAGTCTTAAAATAATTGAAAATATATCTTAAGAGCATTCATAGAGTTTTGTTGACTTCTAATTGTTGGACTTCAAATCAGCAGTATTACATGTTTTTTTGTATGTGATTCAATTAAATAATACATTTTTTACTTATTAGTTAATAGAAGGATTTTTTTAATTTTTAAATTTAAATTAATAAAATTTATCATTTTAAAAATAGTAAAATGAGCTAATTTCGAGCTGGACACGAGCCTAAAATGAACACGAATAATTTTTCGAGTCGAACATGAACGCTCTATTAATGAGCTATTTTGAACACAAGCTAATTTTGAATAAAAAAATATAAACGAGCCAAACACGAATAGGTACTCAGCTCGCTCAAACTAGGCTCGTTTACACCCCTAGAAGGAAGGTGATAAGGACAACATGAGAGGATGAGCTGTGTGTAATCGAGAAGAGTAAAAAGGAAACGAGATAGCTTTAGGTTTTAATCTCTCTTTTTTTAAGAGGCTGACGAGAAGAATGAGGCAAGCATGAGTGGCTATAGTGCACGAGAAAAGCGATGATTTGATGGGGGTAGCACGGCTGAGAGGATAGGAAAATTAAATTAACGTGTTTCATCGAAATCCATGCCAATTTTGGCTTTACGCACTCATGTCGTTGCTTAGGCAATATGTGTGTCTATTTAAGGTAATTTCGATAATGACATAGTCCGTTTTACGATTAGTGGTTGTTTGGGTGATTTCTACGTCGATTTAGATAAGTTTATCTTGAATCACATGATGTTGCATCAGTAGCTTGCCATTTGCATCGCGCTCGGTCGAATTGATTATGGAAGGTCTCGTTTAATAGATTTTTATATTTTGGCGACATCAACGAATGTAGTGCATTTACGCGATGTCGAGGCTTCTGGACTTTGATATGTACACAGATGCATCTACGGCTCGTCTCCTCCATCGGGCGACCGTCAGACAATGTAAAAAGCCTCTCTTAGATGATTTTGATATGCTGAGATAATTTTGACATCCCGGACACACTAGATATCTCCATTTCTAAATCGAAGGATATTTCGATTAATTTTGGTTATGATTGGGATGCTTCAATTTTGATTTTCATGAAATCACATTGGATATCAGTCATTTTCATTGCATATGATAGGCTCAATTAATAGTATATATGTAGAGGTCAACGCCTTTTTAAGTCATTGAATGGCTCACAAGTGTCATTACTCTTTTGAATTAAACAACAATGTGGTTAAACTTTTGAATTAAGTAAGGGTTATTCAGATACAATCCGTCATATCATGCATTCCAGTGTATAGTAATAACTAACTTTTTTTTTGTTTTATAACTTCTTCATGATATTTCTTTCTTAATTGCGGTCACTGCCAAATATTGCCTAAAATTTTTGTAGGTCATGGATTACAAACTAAAAAATGAAATCAAAATTGAAGATGGCGAAAATTTTGATGCTGCGCAACTAACATCTACAAACCGTATCTCTTTGGTCTGAAACTATATCTCTCATATTTATGAGTTGTGCATTTTGTTTTTAATGTTCTGAATTCAAGGATATGAACTTTATCGAACTGTTTCTGTAAAAAAAAGGCAAAGAGCTTGCCCGATTCACTATCAGCAAAGGTTCAAGCAGTTGTTGAAGCATTAGAAGCGAAGGTTAGTGCTTGATTGGGAGAATGCTTACATAAGTTTTTATTTTGTGCTCATCATAATTGTTATTGTCAACTTTTGATGCCTCTTATTATTTTCTTGGGCGAGCTTCAGGAATTTTTAGGGTTTTTGATCCAACTAATTTTCTGTTCTAGGTAAAGTTGGACAGAGAGAATCTTTAATATGATTTTTTTCTGTATAATACTTCGTTCATCCTCGACAAGATTTCTCAGCCACTATCTTTTGAGTTTCCTTTTGGAAAGTTAGAATTGTTCAGTTAAGCGAAAACCACTTTTTTTAGTCACTTTCATTGGATTTGCACATTCTGGCCCTTTATGGGTTGCAAAGCTGTCATTTTTGTATTTTATTTCATAAAATAATACCAAATAAAGCATCGTTATTTTTTTTGTTATATTAGGTCTTGTAATCCTTAGATTATTTTGCCACTAAGGGTATAAATGAGCTGAGCTTAAATAAGCTCAAGTATCATTTGGCTCGTCTTATTAACCAAATGAGAATTTTTTTAATTTATGTTTTGCTTGTTTATTTATCAAGCTAAACACAACCTGTTCATGCATGAAGATTGCATGCTCCTTTGTGAGGCACTTCTGTTTGCTCGCTTTCGATCTATTTCATTTCATTATATTACAACTTTATGGATGCATTTTCAATATACTTTCATGTCTGCTGGCGTGATTATTGTTAACAGTGCCTAGTCATTGTACCATTTCGTAAAAACAATTCTTTCTCTGGACACTGTTTACTTGTACTTTTTGTGATTTCTGTAAATTTATGGATTTAATATCAATAACTTTAATAACTGCTTCCATTCCCGATGGCTTGATTGATATGAACACAAATACTTCAGCATGTGGGCACATTCATGGCTGCATTCAAGGATCTAGCAGAGGAGAGGTCTCACTCTTTTTTTTTTTATCCCAGTTAGTGAACGTATCTTATCGATTTAACACTCTTTATTTTATTATTGCAGTGGACTACTATTGCAGAAGCTTGATAACAAACAAGAGAAGTCTCTGTTGCAATCTTATGGAAAGGTATGCTTTGAAATGTTAACAGATAAGTTCCTCTCCATGATAGTTTACTTTGTTAATGCTGACTGTTATCATCAAGCGATCTTCTCTTTTACCATTTTATCTTGCTGTTGCATTAGTGTTATTGTTTATCTATCCTTAAAGGCATATTTTACGTAAATGATAACGTGCATTTATATGTTACACTTGGTTTGTAAACTGATTCTTTCCGTGACTATGTTGGAGTTTATAGTATGTACGTTAGCTGTCTTTAAGTGTTACTCCGGTTTATCTTCTGAGATATTGTGGCTGACATATGGCGTTTTTCCTGAATTGCTTCTTGCTTATGACAAATCCTCCTTGGAAATGTGATTCCTTTAAATATGCACGATAAACCTCCTGATAAGTGTTGATGGCCGAATTGACTGTTGGTTAGTAGATGACTAGAAAACCATTTGGCAAGCTTTTTTCATTTACAGCAACTCACTGAAGATTACACAATCTGACAATTTTCATTCTTTGTATCTAGTTTTTTTCCCCTTAATTCTAGTTTGGCTTAAATTTAGAATGCATCATTTGTTTCTATCAATTTTTATTTCCAGCATTGGCCATCGGATGCATATTGTTTAAATTGATATATCTGATGTCTTATGTGTTTTGTAGGACTTAACCTCACAAATTTCGTTAGAAAAAGATCCGCTTGTGCTTTTGCCAAAGATTGTTGCTTTACTTTATTTACAGGTCAGCTAGCTATGCACGCTATTTTGTTTATACATTTCTCTAAATCCACAAGTACCACTTGAATATTATTTCTTTATTTAACTTAAGTAATTAGGTCTTTGTTATGGTGTACCTGTGCTCTGTAGGTATACAATAAGGCTCTTCAAACACCTAGAAATGCCATACCTGCTCTGATTTCTCGACTAAAAGTAAGTACTCACCTATTCTTGATAATCTAGGCTCTATGATAATTGCGTTTTACTAGCATTGCTTTAAAAGCTTGAACCTGAATTGAATTGTTTCACACAAAAGGGGAAACTAATGTACCAACTACCGAGTGCTTGTTGTGTCAAATACTGGCCTCATGTACATTGGAGGAAAGGGAATGGACTGAAATTATTAGCCAAACAATATCTAGATTTTGTTTGAAGAATTTTTACTATGCCTTAATTTGCACAAACATGGCTTTTAATGCACCCACCCACACACACAGGGGCGGGCGTGCTCGCATGCACACGCACATCCACACGTACACGCATGTGCGTGCACGCACGTGCGTTCACCCACACGCACACGCTGACATATCTTGAGGAGCTTTCTAGATTTGCAGATTTATGTTTACTAGTCTTGCTGCTGGAACATTCATCTTACTGTTACTGCTAAAGGAAAGGAGTTATTTGGATGGTAAAATAAGGTTGCAAGTGCACATCGTGGTTAGCTCGCATCAGTTTAGCAAATAGTTTTTCAGCAGAGTTGGTCAAAATGAATTTCTGAAATAAAAGACTAAGGCTTCGTTGGAACTTTTTGAGAATAAATGGGCCAAACTGCAGTTTAAATAAAAACACACGGACCAAAATGCAATTTACCATAGATAATTCAGTTGTGTATTAAGAGGCTTGACAACCTTGATGTCTGGTCGAAATTGATGTATTTGGATGGTAAAATAAGGTTGCAAGTGCACATCATGGTTAGCTCGCATCAGTTTAGCAAATAGTTTTTCAGCAGAGTTGGTCAAAATAAATTTCTCAAACAAAAGACTAAGGCTTCACTGGAATTTTTTGAGAATTAATGGGCCAAACTGCGGTTTAAATAAAAACACGGGGACCTAACTGCAATTTACCATAGATAATTCAGTTGTGTATTAAGGGACCTGACAACCTTGATGCCTGGTTGAAATTGATGATTGGTATCTTCCGTTGAACACAATCTTAAATAAAGCTGTTAGTTTGGATGCATGTTGGAGATGTGCAAGTGGATCTAGCAAATAATGTTAGATTTATGATAAGTAGCAATAACTATTTTTAAGAACCCTATATGTCATTGTGAGGTCTTTCAGAGAATGTGTTCTTTGGGAGGAAAGAGGGTGGCATTTTGGGAAGGTATTTTGCATTATGATTGTCTTTAGGTACAAATCATATGTACTATTTAAAGTTAATATGATGAACATTTGGGATGATATTACTGGGGTTGACTAAAATTTACTGCGTTTTACCTGTGATTCACCTTTTGTGTGTGTTACTTCCTGATTTTAGGATAAAGTGCCTGAAGAAGCATTTAAGGCCTTGATGGATTACCATAGAGCAACAGTTACCCTTTTAGCATTGCAATCTGCTGCAACTGAAGATGTGAGTATTTTAAGATTATTATTCATCATTAGCATTTTCTCCACAATTGTTTTAGCTTTATTAATTCTCGTCCATTTTATTTCATAGTGCTGAATGGTGTGAATTTATTTTGAGCAATTTTCTTTGACACAACTTATAACAATGCTGTCTTTAGTGTACTCCATTTCCATTCTAATTTTTATGAATTAACTCCTTCTACCCACCTTATTAGCACGTTTTCTATTTTTGTTGTATGTGCTCAAATCACACAAGTTTGTCTTAAGGATCTTATTCTCAATAAGTGATACACCTACTCTCTCTCTAGTATAAGTACCAGGCATTTCAGTTGGCTTTAGTATGTCAATTCTTTGGCAAACATTAAATTAGGTTTCATTTCATTGATTTTACTATATTTTTCACTTGCATCTACTTAATTAGCACCAACATTTTCATCTTCTTTTCAGTAAACAAAAAACTGTAGTACAAAGTGGTTCTTACAATTTAATTTTCAATTATTATAATTTTAAAATATGATATTTTCATTAATTTAGTTTTTTTAGAAGTAAACTTATCTGAAATTGTAAGATCAGAAATTTTTTGTACAACTCGAAACTGAGTTTAGAAATCTTAGTTCTAGGTGCTAACAATCGTGTAAGATATAGTATAAGTTTAGATCACAAATTTTATGCATCAAACTCAACAATATCTCGTTTACAAATCAATTTAGATGAAATATTAAGGATAGAAAACATCCATTGGAAGATACAGTAGAAGGATAATAGTCTCTAAGAAATAGTTGTCATCAAGACTTGTTTAAGAGCTCCCACATCACCAACACAACTATTGAAAGGAAATTTGAAATTTATTAAGCCATAAACTGTATTTTACATGCCTAGGGACCATTGCCTATAATAAAAGAACATATAATAGTAACTCTTTAGAATCTTCCTTAATTTGATCAAATACTTTTAAGTTTTTGCTCATCAGTTAAGTTTCTTTCTAACCTTAGTTTCAGCAAATCATCAAGTATCCAACTTTGAAATCCCATTTCCTACAATTTTCAGGCAATTCCCAATCCCTGCTATTGTGCCATAATCGATGATAGATGAAACCAATTAGTTGAATTTCAAAATTGAGGGGTTAAGGAAACTAGGTAGCTCATGTAATGTAAAGAAGGAAATAAGAAACAATCGAACCGAAAAGGGATGTCAAATACGAAGCACATCTCCGAAGTAGAGGCAAGACGGGCATCTACCCCAACAATAATAGCACTACCGACAACCCTTCTGGTGAATAATTTGCGAAGTGAAAATTAGGGTTTAAAAATTTGGAACAATTCTATGCAAGGTAGAAAGTAGGAAACCAATTTCAGAACATTACTAGAAAACACCAAATCTGTGACAATACGAACTATAATCTTTCAAAATAAGGAAATCGGAAGTGTGCTTAAATCAAGAATTGGAAACGACTGGGTTAGGGATGAGATGAATTGAAATAATTTGCAGTAGTAAGTTAAATTTGATGAGGTTATCAAAAGAATTAGTGAACGCCATTTCTTCTCATAAAAATCATTATCATAGGCATCATATATACTATAACTTAACTAAAAAATAACAATTAAGACATAGAAAATCATGTTTTTATAACCAAATTGAATCGGCTAGTTCGGTTGAACTGTGAATTAATCCCCCATTTAGTTTGGTCCAAAGTTAAAACTGCTTTTAGTTAGTTAGAAACAGCAATCAAATCAATGAATTGGTTCTGATTTCATTGGTTCTCTCAGTTCATGTTATGAGTAAAATATCATCATTTGTTTTGAATTAGATGGCTAAAACTTAATCTTGATATAAATAATTTATAAAAGATAGAAGGTTACTCACTTAGATATACAAGGTGTTAAAATTTAAAATTATAGATAATATTTCTTGTATAAGTTCTATATTTTATAAAATTACTTTTTTCTTTTGTTATCATATATATATTATCATTATTATATCATTTAAGTAATATTTAAATAATTTTAATGTCTTACATCAGCTAGTTCAACCTCCTAAATTTGGATATTCCTTCTTTTTGTTCAATGCCCAA
The DNA here is from genome assembly GCA_021442155.1 of Cymbidium sinense. Classification (NCBI taxonomy): domain Eukaryota; kingdom Viridiplantae; phylum Streptophyta; class Magnoliopsida; order Asparagales; family Orchidaceae; genus Cymbidium; species Cymbidium sinense. The sequence continues at coordinate 115,043,814 of CM038217.1, forward strand.
TTTAAATTTTATAACCTTGGCTAAAATAATAACAATGCACTCTGTGTATTTCCAATGAATGATTATCTAACAATTTGAACAACTAGAGCTATTAGCCTATCCTCGTTCTTTGAAGCAACTAATGATATTAACATGGGCTAAGCTTCTTTTAATTTGAAGGATTTATGATGGGCCTGTACAATATATGCATATATGTGAGAGAATTGTATCAAGAGATTTGTGCACTAAGGAGATTGAACTTGGTAGTTTGGTGCATCATTTAGTCAACTCTTACTGTCCAGTACTTATATTTTAGCTTTGATTTCTTGTTCAGTTGATTCATTCGATCTCGAGTCAACTCAAGTAGAGCCAAAATCTTGAGTTCGAGTTCAAGCGTGTCTTTATTCTGAATTAGGCATTACATAACTTGATATTAGGCTTTATCTATGGAAGATCTGAATACATGCCACATAATTCTTTTGCATTTACGCATCTAATATCTAAAATTAGATATCTACTTATCCAACACTTTCTTATATTTAGAAAATGTGTTATATTTTTTTTAAAATGAGCAATGATGATATTTTTTGATGTGATATTAAAGATTGATGTGTTATATTTGTAAAGTTAAAATTTAGTTATTTAATATATAAATACATAAAAATTATGTAGTATGCATGTAAATCTCTCATTATTTATTGATCTTTTCATCCTCCACAACTAACATCTGCTGTTAATTTTCTAAAATAGGAAGAAGACTGCACTGCGGACAGGATTTTAAGCAAAAAGGAGTATCTGGAAAGCAAAATTCCCGAACTTAAGGGATTGGTTATTGAAGTCACGAATTCTGAGGCCTAACAGTTTGGCTTCAGAAATATGCAATGCTTCTCATCAGTCTGCTTTCTTTTAAAATATATGCTATATCCGGTGGGAAGTTCCTCCCATTGGCAAATTTTATCTGTACTTATATTGTTGCATGCTGTTTTACTTTTGAGATGTGCCTCGAACATTACCCCGTTTACTAATGATTTGAGAATAATACTGTGGACATAAGATATTATTTTTGTAAATATAAAAGATGTGAATAATAGCTTACCTATCGTTTGGAAGAATAATATTCTAACTATAATTTACATATTTTTAGATAATATTATAGTAGAATCATATTTGATACTTATAATTTGAAAAATATTATATTTTAGTAGTTTTGTTTTTGAAAAATTTACATAAAAACATCAACATTAGAATGCTGAAATAGAATAAATAAATATTATATGATTAAAAATAAAGAATCAAACTAATTGAATTTATATAAAAGATATAAATTCATTTATTTTATGAAAAAAAATGATTATGCAGTAAATTCATTTGAGTTAAAAATATGAATGAAAAAAAAATTATAAATATGATCTTTTTATCTTGTAAATATATAAACCTTAATTTATATACTTCTGAATCAAGAAATAAGGACTAAGAAATTTCATATCAATTTAATATATTAAAATTTAAATTATTTTATGTATTATTAAATATACGGATTAATTATCATATCCTACAATTTTTATATATTTATGTATTAAATGTTCAAACATAAATATTTATTTTACTTTAAAAAAATTGTATTAAAGATTGAGATATTACATATAAAAAAATTAAAATTTAAAGATAAAATATATAAATATATCCTGAAATGCTAGAGGCTTAACTCATTCAAGGTAAGTTCATTGATGTAAAAACTGATCTATAACAGAGCTTAGAACACATTTATAATAATTCACAGCTTTTTGAACCACCTGAAATTAGTTGCTTGGCAGGTGCGTCTTGTGATCCTTGTTAATTTAAAATTAAATTTATATTAATGGATTATTATGAAAGAAACAAAATTATCCCCCCTAGCCAGTAAAATAAAGCCTGGACGTTGGGCTCGTAACTGACCGAAACTTATTACTCTTAATAATTATTCAAATTTCAATTGGCTCAAAATGGACATTAATTTACTCAAAACTCAAAAACGTTTCTCATCTAGAACTACTTGAAGCTATATACTCAAGAATGACTTGTTATATTTATCTCACAATTTCACTTAAAATCAATCACTTTCAACTCAAATTCAATTATAAATTTGATTTTCATGTTACAACAAACTCAAATTAGGCCCATTAGATACACTCAAATTGAATCCAACCTTGATGAATTCTAACATTTTTACCAACTAATCAAAATGGATTGGCGCCACACCATAAGTAAAAATCTTCAAATGCAAAAAATTAACAAACCATTCCTAACCAAGTTCCACTAGTTCTAAAACTATCAAAAACCAGAAATAGTATATTTAAGACATATGGTTCATGCAATTACCACAGACAAACTAATTTACAACATTAAAAAAATATGACCTATGTTGATACCTAATATACAAAAAGGTTAACATAAGACAATCAATCAGACACTCTCGAATTCCATGCTTCATGTGAAACAAAGGTTTATACCAAACTCTTTCTTTAAAAAAAAAACACATCAATTGTTGAGCACCAATGGAGGCTTCCCACAAATTCTGGCCGGAATATTGAATAATAAGGAAACCAATAGAGGCTCGTAGGATGGGTATGATTACACTATTCTTACACACAAGGCAATGCTGATGATTGCTGGTTCGTTGGCTAACCTGGTGATTATACCAAGCTAGATTGCATCCATGGCCTACAACTCTGTTGATGTATTCTTCATAAAACTATACCTCTCATGGCTCAAATCATAGCTGCAATGCCAGGCTATTACTTCGTTCAATGGAGTGCGAATCCCACCGACGTAATACAATAATTGTATTGAAGGTCATTGTTGCTCATGACCGAGGCCTAGTATCCCAAGAGTTTGGCTGCATAAGAGAGCAATGAAAGTTGGCACCATTTTCATAAACGATGTGGAATATAACATCAATTACAGAGCAGTATTATAATGAATAGAATGAATGAGAATTATACTCATTTTAAACATCAAAATACTGATAGTACTTCAATCCATCTTTTAGATAGTATTGAATAATAGTTTCTTGCAAGCATGAGAAGGCATCAGATGTGATGACCTTGTTTCCCTACAGCTTTTATTATGATAGGTGTCAGAATCAATCAAATGTGAGAATATGTGGATGGCAGTTTCTGTGAGCTAATTACCCTATCCCAAGATTAATGTTGTCTTGTTTCAAGCGTGTTGTTGATTGATTGATCCATTAACTCTTAAATTATTTAGTTAGCTGGTGTAACCTTGTAAGTATCACCCAAACTTGTGCGCCGATTGTATTATAACTATTTAGTAGTAATGTTTGAATTCATTTAAACTGCACTTGATGACGTTATTTCAGGCTTGATATTTGATGAGCATATTGACGCATCTTTCATGAATGCTTATTAATGTTGGACTAAAAAAAAAGGAGGAATTTACATGCATACCACAATTCTTATGTATTTACATATGTAACACCTAAACTTTAATTTTTATCCAATCTTCAATATCACATCAAACATACCATCATCACACACTTTTAAAAAGTGAAATGCACCTTTTAAAACATAGGAAAGTGTTAGATAAGTAAATATCTAAGTTCATGCGTTAGATAAGTAAATGCATAAGAATTGTGTTATGTATGTAAATCTTCCAAAAAATAAAAGAAATATAATTTTTTGATCGTTTCCTTTGCGTCAGTGGTTGTAAGTGAAATACTTCAGTTTGAGATGAGGGGCTTTCATCCTTTGATTTTAGAAGATCATCATATTAGTATTGAGGAGTGATCTAATAATTATATTAGATTTGTTAAGTAATAATGTTAAAGGCAAGATAGGCGACCTCATCTAGATGCTCATCATAGGCTAGGGGATATGCTATAATGCCTCATACATCTCTCCCCTACGCTGGCACCATCACTAAAGTGTAGATTAGGCGAATGTCTTGCCTTTAGGCTCCAGACAAACTGATGAACATCTTGCCTTGATCATAGCAAAGTGTGTTGATATGCTAAAGGTGAAAGGCAACAAAATTAGTTTTAAATAAGTCTCATTATGTCATGATGTGGAAAGAGCATAAGAAAAGATGGAATAAGAATGCACGCTAAAAAATAATTTTAAAAAATAGATGCAATAACTTCAAGTTCAAAGATATTGAATCTGGAAGTAGAAGAAGACAACAAACAAGTATAAGGAGACAAACGAACAGATGGAGGGTTTTTAGTCTATACTGTGCGACAAAGTATATCATAAAACAAATCAATTTCCTTTTAACCTTACTTCACTGAAGAGAATATTTGTAGTGACACAGTGCCACAAGCATTAAACAATCATATTACTTTCGGATATCTAGCGGTTTCAACTTCCACACAAAGCAAAAACTAACGAGGTAATTTGATGAATTTTTAATGTTCTAATTTTGTTTAAATTATCATATCCATACACTCCAAAATAGCAAGTGTAAACTATATACTAGGGGTGTAACACCCACATATCTTCTATAATCTTCATATAGCCCTCAAAATTATCATCAAAATGGCAACAGCATTCTGCTGCTCACCATATTTCAAAACCTCACACTTTCCCGTACACATCTACTAGCTCCATTCATTACCCTTAACCACATTAAAACTAATGTAGCCAAAAAAAATTGTCCCTTCAAAAAACTATTTTAGGAAGTCAAACAAAGATGAATAGATTTTAAAAGACTAAAAAAAGGGTTGATAGTAAAAAGGAAAAAAAAATAGTGGATGAATTCAGCAGCATCTGATGGAAGGAAGAGTTGACTCATATTCACTAATCAAACGAATTAACCCCATCAAGGCATTGCCCATAGCTCATATATTCCTTGCAGTATCTCTTACTTGCAAGCACTTTAGTTTTCATTTACAAAGATAATGGAAATACAATAGGAAACACCGGAAGATGAATGTTCCAATAAAAGCTTGCAACTACCTCAATAAATCATTCCAGTGCTACCAGACGTGAGAAACTCAGAACAATACCTTGACAATAAGCTTCTATTATTAGGTTGATTGGCGTAAGCAGCTAGAGGAATTTTCATTTCAGGATATTTATTTAAGGCGCCCTCAAGTTGTGGGGTAGGTAGCTGCATGTAAAAGTAAGCACAATCAGACATCCTTTTAAAACAAGGGCATGCAAAAGAGAACAGGGGAAAAAACAGTAACAACCTGGAGCAGGACATTAAATGAATGCGGCATTGTCTGAGAAGCACATTTAAGAAATCCAACCCATAGCTTTGGCGTTCTCCAAATCTATATCCTCATAAGAAGTTAACTGAATTAACTTAAAGTCCAGAACAAGTAGTAATATAACTGGAATGACAATAACTGACAGCATTCTTAACATTTGAAACCAGAGAGAGGAGCTTATACATTGATAGAAGAAAAAATATTCCAAGTTCTAGTCAATATAATGATTATGGCAAACCTATAGGAATCCTACTGAGTATTGAATCAGAACGAGGAAACACAAAAATTAAGGAAAAAAACTACGAGAAAGAGAAAAAAAAGTCCCAAAGCAACCATGCATTTGAGGGGTAGCTTAATATACCTGTCTACTAACCAAACGAGATAGGATTCCCATCATGAATTCGACCTGCAAAAAAAGAAATATAGGAATGTTTCAGATAACAAAAGAAACGAAACACCAATAAAGCACTAAAACCATCTTTTGTGAATTTATCTACTCAACCGAATGCTCCCCTTTATGAAATAAATGCCAATGAACATTAAATTAGTACAATAATAATAATAATAATAATAATAATAATAATAATAACAGGTCTGATAAATATCGCATGTGCAACTAATGAATATAGAAGAGATAAATGAAAATTTTAAAGCAGGTTGATGGACAAGCCTCTCTCCATCATAAGTTAGATTATGATTTGAAAAGTGAAATCGAGAATATATGTTGCCTTAGTAAGGCGAAGCATAAGCTTTAAAGCAAGTCGACCAACAAGCCTCAAACTGAAAAAAATAAATAAATAACTGACAAAACTAAAAATAATTCATAAAAAAGTCATAAACCATCATCTAATACTTGTTTCATATGCTCTAACATTAAGATGCATGAAAACTAAGTGATTATTCAATCTTTCAACACCACCAACAGTATTCTTATCACAAAATTTACATTTTAAGTAGATATAGCTTCATCTTTTTTTTTTTTTTTTGCAGCTTCTCCTAGTACTTTGAATTGATTGTCATTTTCAAGTTGGATCTTCTTTCTAGCACAACCAAACATTACAATAAATTTATAGATAAAAATAATAGTAAAAATCTAGTTAAATAAAGGATAAAAAAGCAACAAAAACTTAAAATAGCCAAAAGAGAAACTAAAAATAAAAACATTTAAATGAAAACTTAAATAAAATAAATCAATCAATTACAATTAATAAAAAATTGTTTTAAAAAATAAAAAATATATATTTAACAAAGAAAAATATATAATTGTTAACAAAGTAGAATATATTAATTTTTTAAATAGTTGAAAAATAAAATAAAATAAATATTAAAAATAATAAATCAAATAAAAAAAAGTAAAAGAATTGTTAAAAACATAATTTTAAGAAATTAAAAAAAAAATGTTTCAAAGAAACTAATTAAAGTTTGTCTACTAGCTCGTTCAAGAAATGCACTCTGTAGACACCTCTTGTTCATAGTCGCTCACAACAGTAATCACTTGCAACCCTCGTAACCCTCCACACTCGAGCATCGTGCTTGCACTTTCTTTCTCTCGCTCAACTCTTAATTCTATCCTAAAAGATTAAATTGAAACTAGTTATAAAATATATTAACTCGTTATAAAATATATTAGAAATATTACAATATCCTGAAACAGAAGGTTTTGCTTCAATTATGGTTATATTAAATAATTTGAGGCGTATGCCTCGAATAATAAAAAAAAAAAATGCAATCCTTAGATCATTAAAGCATATGCTTGAGGCAGTTTTTAGGCATCTCATGATGAGGCACATCTTGAGGTGTGCATCTCAAACATCTTATTAATCCATGAGCCAGATTACTACCTTTAACTCTGCATAGTTTTAAGATTACCATTTTTTCAATGAATTGGAGTTTTCTCCCACACATCTTTAATGTCATCACTTCTTCAAGTGTTATTATTTGCACCTACATTTAGGGCATCGATGGCTAATCTGGCTACTTATCCATTTTGCAACCCTACCCACTAGGAATCTTTAGATGGTCTTGTGGTTGATATTGTTCTACATAAGGTCTCACTTTGGATCTCTTAGATGCTAGTGTCCAGCCAAGAATTGGTACTCCCTCTTCTTTTGCTAATGTTGTTTAGGGAAAGGATCCATCCTAGTTATTCTCACTATCCAGCTTTTCCTTATTCATTCACCAGGACATGAATTCTGCTTGGCTCAAGTCGACCACCACTCTTCTTGGTAACCTTCCACTTTCTTAGGGGTAGAGATTTCTAATCTAGAATTCCATTTTCCTAAACATTGTTTAAAATTTTTAAATTGTTTTCCAAAAAGTTAAAGATTATTTGATCCTTAACGTCTGATCTTCATCTATAAGATGATTACTTAGTTGATCATCTTGATAAACATCATGTGCTTATCATAGTATGGTTGCAAGCATAATTTTGTGATTTTTTTCTTTAGGCATTCATATTTTCTGAATGAACTAAAGATGCACATGGAGCACCTATTACCTATGTTTTGGTTGTCTTCCCTCATCTTCAGGTCCATTACATCAAAAAATCTGCACTATACTCTGACTTCAATCTTTGGCAAACCATTATAAGTAGATGGTACTACTATTAGACTAGCTCGACCGTTCTTCATATTCTTGTTGAGATGAGGAATTTTACCGCTTTGGCTAGGGAAGTAGAGATGGACACTTTTTCATGTAGATATCAGTAAAAAAATGAATTTTGAAGGTCTACCCTCACATTACAAATCTTTTGTAAGTTTTTTGGTCATAATTTTATAAATTGCTTCAAAGCCCAATCAAAAAAAAAAAAATAATCATCATATAAAGATCCAGTTGCTTAGTTTAGCTCTTTTGAACACTTTATCACATTATAAACACAAAATAAATATGCCATGAATAATTATGATCAAAAGGAGTCTACCAGTATCCTGAGGCTGCTCCTTATAGAATCATCTCTTAAGTTAGTGACTTTTTAGAATGTTGATGGTTTATTGATTGGAAGGGGTTTATGCCTAATTATAGAGTTCTCACAAGAGAATGAATAGAATAAGTATATCAATTTACTCTGATAATGGTGGAATTGATAAACTATTTCAATTAGAGGAGACTCTTTTCAAAATACACAAATCCAAATGCTAATCATTTTCAGGTCAAATTAAGATATATATATATATATATAAAAGAGAAATCTATCGTTAAAGCTAAAGAGCAAGTCCATCGCAATAATTTGCTAATGACGACAAATTTAAGAATAACTTTTCAGCTCATAAAGAGTCAACTCAAAGATCTTATATCAAAAAAGACATGACACGTGTCCTCTAGTTGGGTACCAGATGCCACCACAAAAGAAAATTATGATTAGAGCATTTTGACAAGGTGGTTCGTTATAAATTAATACCATCAAATTACGATCATGGCCAAAGTCTACAAGTTTCCTGATGACCCAAGATCCGTGGTGATAAAATATAATACCTATGATCAATTTAAAATTGTCCTCTTAAATGAACATCTACCTAAAATGTATAAGGTTTTCTTAGATGACACAATTTATAGCTGCTAATAAGAATCTTTATTTTAGATTAGATCGTCTACCTCCTCAAACTAAGTAGATCAAGAACCATGACAACTTGGGCTTATGAAACTATGAGAGATTATGTTTATTATCATCCTCCCCGCCAATCGTTCCAAGCTAACAATGACAATTTTCCTCTTTTTAAAATCAAATTGCTACTACCATATGCTAAACATCTAACTTTCTAACTAATTTTAATCAAAAATACTCTAATCACTAAAAAAGGGCAAAATCTAAAATCAGAATATAAACTCCTCACAAAATAAGGATAAAATCTCTAGATAGTGTCTCACCTAAAATCTAACTACCTTTTGAAAACTTGACCTAGAATCCACTCTCTTAGAAGAGCCGGATGCAAATTTTTGAGGCCCACATACCAAATGAACATTAGACCAATGGTAGTGCAATTAACTTAATGCCAAGTCTAATAATTATGAAAATATTACAAGTTAATGCTTAAAAAGCATAACCTCCATAAAACTGAGTTCAGGAAAGTCAAATTTTCTTACTAAATGCAGATAATAATGCAAATTTAGAGAGAGAGAGAGAGAGAATGGAAGTGTATGTAACTACCATGACAGGGAAAGCATCAATTGATTGAATAACTGTTCGCATCAAAAGCAGAGGAAGAGGAACTTTATCAACCTAAAAAAAAAACAGATGTCATAATGAGAGCAGTTATGTCATGCTGAAACTGACCAAATAGCAGCTGAGAATCTATACGTACCAAACTGTTCAAGGATTTTTCTAAAACTTGCTGGGTAAAAACTGTTCGCTGCTCAAAACAAGCTGTACAAGCATCCGTTATCTGGAAGCATATACAATTTATGCCATACCAAGTTCAGCTAGGTTAGGTATTACTCTGATTTCCCTTTTAACTATAAATATGAAAACAAACCTTTTTTAGAGCAACCCCGTCTTTATCAGGATTGATGTCATGAATTGCATTCAATACTTCAACGGGGGTTAAAGCTGGACCTGTATGTGCTGAACCCTGGAGCAAAAAAGAAAATGACCAATGCATGAAATTTCAACATGATGTTAACCATTTTAAACATCTGCTTTTTCTAAGATGATCAAAGTTAACCATATCACTGAAACTTTAATAAAGTATATATATATATATATATATATATATATATATATATATATATATATATATATATATATATATACGCTTCAGATATTCGCTATGTTAAATAGATTTTGATAAGAGTTCGTCAGGTAACTCACATAAATTGTGATAGGCTATTAATAGACCAAAAAACAGTAGGGCTAGTAGCACAACTCATAAAAGATAATTAAGTTCATGGTTTGTTCTCTGAAGTCCAACATAAGAGTCTAGAAAATATTTAATCTATGCAGTCTTCCGCTACATAACAAAAAGCACTGCTTTCCATATGAAATAGACAAGTAGGAGTTTTCCTAAATAACTTTCAAGAACACGGGTATATTTTCTTGTTCTTAACCATGAATACCCTTTTGAATGAAAGAAATACTAGATGTGTTGATCAATAAATAAATTTCATAAGCTTAATTGAGCAAATATATTGAAATCAACAGAGATTGAATGCGATATCAAGCTTGGAGTTGCAACATCTCAATTGCGGCCGAAATCGATCAAGATATCCTTCGATGGCAAAATTGATTTCATTGATGCATCAAAACATCAAAAATAATTAAAATTAACCTCTGCATCGATCAATTATCATCCGGTAATAAAAATCAATAGACAATTTCATGTATGTCGAAGTCAGGAGGCCTCAACGCTATCCAAATGAGCTACTTTCGGAAAACGGATTGTGTCGTTATCACTGAAATAGAGAAAACTATCAAAAGAGACATTTCACGATCAATTATGCCAAGTGTGGAGCAAATGACAAGTTTTGGAGTGGGACAATGCACAAATCAAGCTTAAATTCGCATCAATTGATCTCGATGTTGCCTAAATGACCTCTAATCACAAAACGGATTGCACGGATGCGTTAAGAACGTCGAATTTGCTTAAAGATGATATTTATATTGCGTGGATTCAATTTCAACAAATCTGACATAATTTTTAATGCGAATGGGTCATATAAAATTAAAATATCTATTCTAATTTGATTAAACATAAGTTTGGTAGCTAAATTATCTCATAATAAAGGCTAAAATTCATTATAAATTAATGTGTAATTAATTTGACTTTAATTCCACTCTAAATTTTTGAAAATCCTGCCTAAATTTAAATGGAAACTAATCAAGTTGTATTTATTGCATATAATCTTCCCAAATCCTAATTAACAGTAACTGATTCTTGTAATTTAGGGAAAACGGCATCTTGATTTCCCTAATTTAATTCAGCCAAAAAAAAATCCAAAAAATTCCTCACAGCACCGAACTAATTCCTTCCGTCTCGGCTGTAATACCCGAACCAGAGACCCTCGTCAACTTCTCCCATCATCCAGCCAATCTCATCGCACTCACCTACTACCGTTCAAACCTAGCCGATGTGGTTCTAATTCACTTGGCCATCCTCTCGACCACCAACAACATAATTCCTCTGCCAACTTCTTATACCCAATCACACTCTTCGTTCTGCCAATTCTTCACCGCTCATGTAGCATGACATTGTAGCACCAAAAATAAATTTCATTTTTTTTGCCCTATCTCATCTGCAACAATACCCATTCCTCCTAATACCTGAACTAACTCCCTTTACCAAGAATCTCAATTTGCTTCAATATCTTGGAATTCATGTCATTAGTGTAACCGTCGCTATGATTGTTGTGCCAAAGGTAAAATAGCGATAAAATTCCATAAAATCTTTGTACTCTTTAGGTTGTTCCAACACAACGGAGAAACCTGTTAGAAGTACTCATTCTCGTTGTTCCAACGTGATGGAGAAATCTGTGAAAATTAAGTACCTGCGTGTGCCAACATACGACTTTGGATGAAATTTCTTTATATTCTTGCACAAGAAAATCTTGAAGACTTCCACCGTTGATCTTGGATTCGGTGTGAAATGAAAATTTTCTCTCCGTTGATCTTGGATTCGAAGCAAAGGAGAACACAATCACGTTAATTATATTTTAGGCATTCCCAATACCCAAACTATGCCAAAAATTCAAGAATCTTGAAATCTGAAGACCTTTGTCGTCGAATTTGGTTCAGGCGTGAGATGAAAATTCTCCCATCGATCTTAGATCCAGAACATGGAGAAGAGTGCATGTTACACTAAAAAAATGGAGAAACTTAGCATTCTTAAGCCGAGATGCTGCCGAAATTTTGTTTAACTTTGGACTTAGATTAAATTCGAGAAAAACGAGACGAGATAAAATAAAATAATAATTTAAGCTTCAATATAAAAATTAAATTGATTTAAATTAATTTCAAATTATCAAATTTGAAAATAGACACAGACCTGCTAAATTTGAATTTAATTGAAATTAAACACAAAATATGGAGCCAACTACCACTCAATTTAAATACTTAAAAAATTTTACACATATCTGTAAAAGACGAATCCTTGTATGAATTATAAAATAATCTCCAGCTCAACTTGATTTTTCTAAAATTTGTATAAGTATTCTAAATCACTTGCATGTGCCCCGACACAGTGTTAAATGTCTAAACTCAGTGTCTGAGGATACTTGGTTAATATAAGATAAATCTGAGTCGTCTGCATGAACTCCGACTAATGTGTTGCACATTCAATTATAAAATCCAAGAATGTTGTGCAGGTTGAAAATTCATATCAATTTAAGTCTAATCTTACTTCAAAAATTGAATGTATGATTTGAGTGCTTAAAAATTATATTTAATTTCCGAAACTAAATACAAATTTGTTAATTATATGCATTCTCATATAAATTAAATTGCAAATCTCATTCAACCAATCTGATCCTCTTTCTTATAAAGATAAGAGTTGACAGAATTGATTTCAAATATCATAGACCGGATCTTTTGCTAAGCAGAGTTGACAAGACCTACTCCAGTGGTAGCTATGTTGAATGAAAATTTCAACCAGGGGGTTATTATTGTCAAAAATTTTAAAATATTGATATTAATTCATCTCAAATTTAAGTTCATAAATGCAAAGCATAGATCCGATTCACTGCAAGCAAATAGTAAAGTTGACAAGGTCAACCCCAATGATGATCGCGTTGATTATAGATTTCAACTGGAGGAGGTTTTTTTATCAAAAGTCATTTAAATTTTAAATTAAATTAATATGAAATTAAGCTTCAATTAAATGCAAATCCAAATAAAATGAAGTTCATCATTCAAAATACTTAAAGTAAACAATCCATCCACTCATCCGACATCGTTTGTTGGGAATGACAAATTATAAAAACCCTAGCTCACAAAAGGACTAATGTCAAGTCAAATAAATCACTATATTCAAACTCAAATAATCACAAAAAAAGTGGTGATGTCCTCTTGTGTGGTGCGCATATATAGTCTTCTAAAATGCGATTCTGAGTCCTTTGATAGAGTGGTTTGGCTCCTAAATAACTTCATTATATTATGATGCGTAGATATGTTCCGATAAAGGTCCTTTGAGTTAAGAATTATAGGGTGTATTTGATAGACAAAACATTTTTGTTAGCTAAAGTAGACTTAAGATCATCTCCTCAGACAAATATCAACACATGTCTACAAGAATTAATTTGGATGATGCAACCCATGGTTGCAGACAAGGTTCCTTCAGTCAAGTTGGGTCAGCTACCTCCTCCGACTAAGTAGACTAAATACCACAACATGGAATCTTGATCGGGCATGTCATCATTTCATTAAACATATGTTTTAAACTAATAAATAATGAATTCCATGAATTATTAATATTCCACATACTGCTACTATACGCTAAGCAATTAGCGATCTCATGACTAGCCTTAATCGAAAGTTCTCTCTAATTCTTGGAAGGGGTAATTAACTATATGTGTTTGTGCCTATAGAAAACATGGAACCAGATCAAAAGTTCTCAAAATGAGAATTAAATCTCTGAGTATTTCTTTATTCATCAATAAAAATAAATTCATCTGCCTTTTGAAAATTTCGTTCGGCATAAATTTAAACACTCTTTCATCGAGAGGCCGGGCGTGAATTTTTGAGCCCACAAGATGCTTCTCTTACCGAAAGTAAAAGGGAAGATCCTCAGGTTTGATAATTAATTGTGCCTATTTATGGATCAACAATGCCGAAGAGAATTTTCTCAAAATTGTTTGCATAAAAAATGCTAATGAAATATTTGGTCCATTCATTCATTTTAACATAATAGATTGTTTCCAAAAGAATATGCAAGACAAATTAGTACATATTGTTGACTTACAAATATATTATATAAGTTAAATCAAATATATAGATGTGATGCCACGCAAATCGGAGTTGAAATGCTTTGATCATGACTGAAATTTATCAAAATATCCTCCATTTGCAAAACAGATTGCATCGATGCGTTCAGAATACCCAAATTGAATAAAGATAGCTTCTCGCATTGTTTAACAGTCGTCTGATAGAAAAAAATAAATTATAGGTGATGTTCCACACATATCAGAGTCAAGGGACCTCAACATCGTCCAAATGAGCTCTTTTAGTGAAATGAATTATAGATGTCACCAAAATGTTAAAGTCTATCAAATAAGAACTTCTGCAATTAATTCGATTGAGTGTGAAGTGAATGGCAAGCTGCAAATGCGACGTTGCATGAATTAAGTTCAAATTCATCTCTATTGACATCAATATCACCCGAATGACCTCTGATCACAAAACAAGCTACGTCGTTGAATTTGAAACGTCGAATTTTCCTAGAAGAAATAACACCCATATTGTGTGAGATTAATTTCAATGAAATTTGCATGAATTTTGAGCAGATATCATATAAATCGGGCCACACGAAAAAAAGATAATTAGATATTTTGATTAAATATGGCTAAATACAATTTTAATTAGTCAAAATTAAATTAGAATTCTCATATATAGCAAGCAATTAATTGAATTTGTGTATTAATTCAATTAAGTTCAAAAAGATTGAAATTTTGGTAAATTCTCTTTTTTTTTCAGAATATTTCAAGACAAACATGAAAAATAATAACAAGCATTCACACAGTTGCATTTGATTTCCCGAATCCCTATTTTCCAAATCTTTCCATCCCTAATCCCATCCAGCCATAGTCACACGCAGATTCATCTCTCATCTCTAGTGAAACCCGAATGGCCACCTAGTTTTACCTCGCTCTCCTCGCATTTAGGCACGAAACCACTCATCTTTAAGCCCCAACCCCTACTTTGCTCATGGCACAACAAGTCGCACACCCTCCACATCGTCTATCCCTTTCCCATTACCTCATCAGCTCAAGTTTAGATACCCAAGCCCTCCCACGCCGCCACTATCTACATAGATTTCCACCCCAACCTTTCGAATGTCATGCCAAAAAAAGCCCAATCTACCAGAAACCCACTCTCACTAGCGCCTCTCTTGCCTCGGACCCAAACCCAACCATACTCATCTCACCTTATAACTCCAACCAATCCCTTTCCTCTTTCTCTCTCCAAGCAGAGAGAGAAATCCTTCTCTCTCTCTCTCTCTCTCTCTCTCTCTCTCTCTCTCTCCACCTCAAAAAAATATCTTTACTATTTTCTCTCTTTAGACATTTAAGAAAAACAAAAACAACAAAGAGAGGAATAGCTCCTCCCTTCTCTCTATCGCGCATTGTCTCATAATCCATGCCACTTGACATGGCCTCGTTGTACAAACCAAAGGTTTAACAAAAAATGCCAAAAAAATATGCTCGTGCGTGCAACTTTTGACATGGCGATGAAATTTATTAATTTTCATGAGATGACAATCTCATACACGTCTTTCTTGGCATTGTGAGGAAGAGGACTACTGACTACTAAAATAAATATTCATACACATCTTTCTTATTGTGACAAAAAAATTTATATTTTCCTACAAGTGCATAAGTTTCCATATGACTTTCATAGTGTGGTGAAAAAATTTGTATTTTCAAGCAACTATAAAGACTCATACATATCTTTTTTAGCATGGTGGAATATCACATAAGATTGTGATTTTTACACCACCCATACACACCTTGTTTGGCTTGGTTGGTAGGCTTAGCATACCCAAAGTAGCCCCCTATACAAGAATGATGTTGGGATGCTATCAAAATTTACAATGAAAGGGAACTCAAATAAATTAAAATAAAAAAGAATTTTTAAGCCTAAATTGAAAATTAAAATGATATCAATTGAACTTGAGCCCTTCAAGTTTTCAAACAAAAATGGATTTGCAAAATTTAAATTAATTAAAATTGAAATAAGTTGAATGCCTACAAGTGAACATAAACAAAATCATTTACTAGGCATTTGGATTATTCTGAAATTCACTGTGAAATAACTAAAGCAATTTCAATTGGCTATATAATTGAAACACAAAAGGGATTACAAAATACTTAGGTGCTAGATTGCAAAACAAATGCAATGAATTTAATAGCCCATTAATGAACATAAATATAACCTTGTAAAATAAAGCAATTTCAATTGGCTATATAATTGAAATTTGGATTATTCTGAAATTCACTGTGAAATAACTTAAAGCAATTTCAATTGGCATTTGGATTATTCTGAAATTCACTGTGAAATAACTAAAGCAATTTCGATTGGCTATATAATTGAAACACAAAAGGGATTACAAAATACTTAGGTGCTAGATTGCAAAACAAATGCAATGAATTTAATAGCCCATTAATGAACATAAATATAACCTTGTAATATCTCACTTAAATTATTTGAAAGTAAACCTAATTGAATATATAATTAGATCATAAAAGATTTACAATAAGGTTAGCAATCAGCTTCAAATATGATACAATTCAAACAAAGCTTACAAGAGATTTACAACAAGCTCAACAACTCATCAATAAGCATGTTCATAATCCTTTTAATGAATACTTATATTGTGTTATATCATGAATTTAAGCAATTGAAGTAATTCATGTCAAATGCATTGAGCTATAAAGGTTTAGCTTTCAAATTATAACAAAATCTAAGTCAAACTTGAAATGAAATTATTTTTAACCTAATAACTCATTAAGAACAGGAACATGCTGAAATAACTTATAAGTGAGTATAAACAAGGCTCTTTAATGAACACTCGAATAGTGTTTAGCATTGCACTAAATGAATTGGAAGCAACCCAAAAGAATCTAACTAAATCTCATGATAAAATTAAAAGCTCATCCACGAGCATGAAATGAGCTTCATTGAAAGTTGAGAATTCAATAAGATATGAGCTAAAGACAATCAATCTCATGTACCTACATTAAAAAGCAAACTCTCATTCAATTTAAGAGCTTTGGAATTTGAGCTAGCACTCAAATTAGATAATTTATACATGCATTGTCGGATGATCTCATGTTTAATTTATTTGCATTAAAACATATATATGCTTTAGAAATATTAAATTATCTTAAATCTATGTAAGCACTTAAACTAAGTATACTTGTATGTGCTCAGAGCGAGGGATTCAAAGTACAATCCTAATATCTGAAAGGATTGCGCAGACTAATTTCGATGAAATAGAAATACAAAATCAACCCTCTAATGTTCACAAAATAGCCTAAATTATAAAGTACCTGCATGGTCACAACATATGTGCTAAGTGTCTAAACTTAGTATTTGAGGATGATGCGCAGGTTTGATTTAAATAAACTTAGATCTCATCTTGCTTTATAAAGCATGCAAATGCATCACGTAGTTGTATTAAAACTCATAATATCTTTTCAACATAATGAAGTTGTCAGCTTAATCCTTGATCCTCCTCCTAATCAAGACCGAAGTTGATAGGACTAATATCTTCTAATAAAATCTCAAATGGCAAATCTCATTAAAAAATGAAAATAGTTGGTCTAAATTCATGCATTTAATTCCATTACATCAATTCTATCCTTCTATCTGCATTTGACTCTATGGAGAGATTTCATATTTAGAGATTCAAATATCAGTTTCTAAATTATGAAATATAATTACAATAGACCCAATCCTCTATTAAGAAAGATGGAGTTGACAAGGTCTATACTTCGATCAATATTCGAATTCAATAAAATAATAATTAATTAAGTATCATAGACCCGATCCTCTATTAGTAAATAAGCAAAGTTGATAAGGTCTACCCCGATGAAAACTATGTTGAGTGGAGATTTTAATTAGAGGAATATTACAATCAAACAGTGTTTAAATTTTCAAATCAAATTAATTTAAATCAAATAACAATGCAAATACAAAATCTAATAAGTCACTAAGCTCAAAATATTTAAACAAAATTCATCACCTAAGAACTTTAAAGTAAAAATCCATCAAACACACCCTTCCACAATTATTTTTCAGAATGATAACTTAAAAAAAAAATTTTAGCTCACAAAGGAGTAAATGTCAAGTCAATTGTACAATTATGTTCACACTCAAATAATCTCACGCCAATAAAGATATAGCTCGAGTCTTCTGTCTGCGTGATTTTTCCGCCAAATGACACCATTGAAAGTGATTACGATCACGACTACATCCCGTATGTTCTATAATAACTCTACCCTTGAAGTTGTGAATCATAGAGTACTTTTGATAGGACATAAAGCCCTCTACCAACTAAGGTGAATTTAAAGTTAAAATTGGATGTAACAAAATTGATATTTCTCCAAGGACTCGCAAGACAAAAATGAGAGTTTTATCTGTTAAGCTCTACAAATAGAATACTGAATGAGTATAAAGGAGATAATTTATCCACATAAGAACTATCTAGAGATTTATTTGTATCAGCAATAAATGTTCATCATAAAGCTAAATCTAGCTTAGTTAATAGGCTGGATCAAACCAGAAAGTTTGTGAAATTTTGAACTGAAAAAAAGACACTTGCACGTGTGAAAACTAATATTTAACATGCTCATTTTTAGTGGAAACACTGGCCAATTGTAGGGATCAAACGGATGCCATGCTTTTCATCTTCAACAATCAATTACTTGAAAGACATAAAACTAAGGCATGCATTTGATACACTAAAAATCTAGGGAAGTTTCATAAGCATAAAATTGTGGATATATTATCTATTACCTGAAGAATGCAAGCTAATGCAGCTTGGAATTTCTCTATTGGAAGATCAACCAGCCTTGGAAATATTGGTAAAACCTGAAAAAATAACGCAAATAAAATTTTGTTGGAAAAATATAATAGAACGTCACAAATTCCATGGTAAAGAAAATCCAACTCTCAGCAAGTAGGATGATAACAACGCTTCAAGTTCAAGAAATAATAGTAATGTCAAATGAAATTTTATATCATTTTATCATATGCATAACATAACCGCATCAAAATGAACTTCTAATACAGATTATAGATTTAATTGTATCTGAAATAAGTAACTTTGTGGAAATTGTTGAGATGCTAGTGATGACAAATGAAGCATCAAAGACAGAAACTTTGATGGAATTTGATAACATAATTGTTGAAAAGGAAAGAATTTGGTGAAGGAAAAATTAAAGATAAAAAGAGAAAAAAGAGATTGAGAATAAGACTTGAAGGCAATGTTTCAAAAGTGATAATAGGATCATTGTAATGTGTAAGGGTTCCTTGCTTCAATGTGCAAAATACAAAAAATGAAATGACATTTTTACTAAGTAAACTAGACATCATGATTTCTAAATCAAATATGCAAATCCTATGTGCATATTGAATGCAATAGTCATTTAATTAGCAAGACTTTAACAACGGCAAGTACTAAATTTCAATGAAATTATAATACAATCAATAACAGTAATTTTTATCTCTGCAGAAGATGATAAAAAATATCAAATATTAAAATAAGGAAGAGATGAAGGAATACTTAAAATCAAGAATATTCATGAAATTGAGACTACATAGAGATCGACAGTGAAAACAAACAATATGAAGATAAGGCACTAAGAAGCACACAAAGGATACGTTAAGAAACATTCTCCAAAGAAGCTTGTGAGGATCTCCTAGCATCACCAAAAAGAACCAAAAGTTGTATAAAAAATCAACAGATGAGAGAACACGATGAAGAAAATCACCAAAAAGTGGCTAACACCAACGAGAAAGAATGATGAACCAACAAGCAACAACTTAATGACTCCAAGAACCAGAGATAAAAAGTGCATGTCAGGTCATAGTTATAATCACAAATGTTTAACCAAACTATTAAATTTGAATTATGATTATATGTTGAATCAAAGTCAAGAATGCAACAATATTACAATGTGATAATGCACGCTTTGCCACAATCTCGCATCAAAACAAGTAATGTGTTGTCCTAACACATTGCTTCACTGGCATCACTCCTAAAACACGCATTTAATAACACTAATTGAAAGAATTCCTCAAGGTGAAGGATGCAAATGTAAGAGAAAAAATCCACATGGATAAGAAAAAGTAGGAGGAACTGAGAAAGGGTGTCAAAGAAATCCCATATATCCATTTCACCTAAGATATGGGCAATCTATAAAAAAACAATGATAAAATGACAAGTATGCCCACAATGAAAAATTACTACTTTACTCTTGACAAATAAAAATTTGAAAAAAAAAAACAGCAATGTCAAAAACATTAAATATTAAATAATATAAAACTAAACTAACAAACCCAATGTCTACTGCCTAAAGACTAAAGTAGATATTTCACATTGCATCAATTCCTGTGGGCAACCAAGAATTCTATTACAATGAATTTCAATGTTATCAAATAAACAACTGAAAGTCTTATCTATATTGATTGATGTTATTAAAAGTTCACCACAGAAAATCAACATACAAATATAAGATCAAAATGTCATCACTTAATTTTCATGCTCCATGAAAAAACTTGAAAAATACTATTAATAAATTTTATATTTGTTGATCATTTTGATAATTAAAGTGTGTGTGTGTGTGTGTGTGTGTGTCAGTTTACATAAATTAATCTATTAATTAAATTAATTGACCTAAGTTTTGTTAATGCTTTTATTCCCTTAACTAAAGCATTATGCATTACTCTACAATCTACAAAATCAAGCATGTAGCAAAAAAATTGATTTGGATGGCTATGATTTCTTTAAGATATTTATATACATATACCAATTGAGGCCGTGTGACCGGGCAGCCATAAAGGAGAAAATAGAAAAATGACAGTTGGAGGCATAGATAGGTGGGTGAAATCTGATTTTTCAATAATTTTATCAACTAAGGTCATAAAAGCTTATAACCATTGGGGAAAATGATTGGAGGTTTGGTTAGATAGCAAAATATGATTTTTTTTTTTTTTTTTTTTTTTTATCATAATTTTTTGGCGAATTAACTTTGGGTTGAGGTTAGTGAGCTTTAGGGTTCTCAAGAGTGAACTATTTGAGGTAAAACTTATTTTTAGGCTATTTATTGTATAGATTTTGAGTTGGCAAGTTAGGAAATTTTATGTAACTTGAAGAAATTGATGATATCGTAGATTGTGTATAAGAGATTGAGGTGTCATGGTGATCAGGGCAAGAAAACCCATCTTGGATTTGATGTATCATTTTTTATCAAATACTCAAACTCTAGTATAAAAAGCATTCTTAAGTCTATTACTTGAAGACTTCCAATAGTATGCTAATGGACTTATATGTCTAACACAAATAAACATCAGATTATATTGAGCATGTTGATAATCTACATGGAGTGGGTCTAATACAACCCACTTTTTATGATAGCCAACAAACATACATCTAAATGCATGATATATAAGTAAAGAATCATGAAAGAAATCATCTAGAGCACCTATAAGCTTAACTAGTATAGTGCATATTATGATCAAACATTAACATTTCTTTTAAATTTTTTTGCGCCAAGTTTATCTTGTGTATTATTATGTAAACTATTTTTCAGAAAAGGATATTCTATAATGATTACATTTAACGCACTAAACAAGTCTAAGTTTTATTTTCATTTCATGATTAAAATATCATATTAGTTTAGATGCATGAAAATGTGAATTCTATTTTAGAATTATTTATTTTATTAAGCTTTTAAGCTCATTAAAAATTATTTCAAGTAGAGATAAAGACAGTTGAATTAGACTGAACATCAAGTTTTAAATCAATTACCTAATATTTTGATTTATAATTTTTACATAAAATACGAGACATGTTTAAATATGTATATAATGCAAATTTGATATTACATCAAAGATCAGCTTTAAGCCCTTATCTTTTTGCTTTAGTTATGGATGTTCTTACTAGGCATTTACAGGAAGATGTACCAAGAGAAACTTGAATTATGGATGTTTTTTGCTGATGACATTCTTCTTGTTGATAAGACTAAAGAGGGAGTCCAAGAGAAACTTGAATTATGGAGGTCAACATTAGAGTCTAAAGGTTTTGTTTAAGTGGATCTAAAACTGAATATATGGAATGTAATTTTAGTTGTAGAAGTTCTAGTGGGAGTGTTGTGACATTAGGTGAACAAGTCATTAATAAGAGTGAGCGATTCAGATATTTAGGTTCTATTGTTTAAAATGATGGTGAAATAGATGGAGATGTTATTAGTAGAATTCAAGTTGGATGGTTGAAGTGGAGGAATGCATCGGCTGTTATGTGATAGAAAAGTTCCACTTAAACTTAAGGAAAAATTTTATAAGATGGTGGTAAGACCTGCAATGACTTATGGTGCAGAATGTTGGCCAATAAAGAGAAGCATAAGACTAAGTTTAGTGTTACAGAGGTGAGGATGCTTAGGTGGATGAGTTGGCTTTACTCTTAGAGATAGAATGCAAAATAAGTATATTCGGGAAAAATTTGGAGTAGCTCCAGTGGAAAATTGAGCCATGCATGGCAGAGGTGAACACCTCGCATGCATGCAAGATCAAATGCAATCGTATAATATAACAATAATATTAATAATGGTATGCTAATATTGATACAATAATAAATTTATAAATTATAATAATAACAATAATAATATAATATTAAATAATATTAATATAATATACATAATAATAAAAATATAAAAAATGATAATATTAAAAATAATAATAGTAATAATATAACAATAACTAATAATATGTGAATAATAATATATACTAATAGCGTACAATAATAATAAAGGGTGTATTATAAAGTAAGAAAAGATAAAATATGAAATGGAAAAGAAGAAAAAAAATTATTGACCATAAATGCATTTTCTTGTTGTTTAATGGCAAAGAAATGATATTTCTTTACTAATAGAAATAAGTATATTGTTTCTTGTTTTATGAATTACTGTAACTTAGTGACATGATTATCCACTAAGTTGTTTAACACATTTTTTAGTTGATGATCATTTCTCAGGAAAATCTTCAATAATATAAATAAATGAAATACAAAAGTATGTATATAGTAGAAGGTTTACTTCCGGAGCGACCATAAATGCATTTTCTTACTGTTTAATGGCAAAGAAATGATATTTATTAACTAATAGAAAGATGCATATTTTTCTTATTTTATGAATTACTATAACTAAGTGACATGATTATCCACTAAGTAGTTTACCACACTTTTTAGTTGATGATCAATTTTCAGGAAAATCTCCAATAATGTAAATGAATGAAATACAAGAGTATGTATATAGTAGAAGGTTTACTTCTGAAGCGAGGTATTGTAAGTAATATTGAAGCAATGTACAGGATATTATCATATGAAATACCTTATAAATTAAAAATTGATCATTTAGTTGACTCTTTTCATTAATGGTAATATGAGACTATTTTAAATATTTGTCCTACCGATTATTCTTGCTTCAGTACTTTGAACTCTCGAGCTAGGTCATGACAATGCTTCTCGATATATCCTCTATACGCTTCTTGGTTCCACATGTTCATAGTTCAATACAATCTCAGCCTCTTAATATATTATTGGTTACTAAATCTCACAAGAATGTTGAATTTTTAATGAACTTTTCATCACATAATATTTGTATCTTTGATTCTTTTTAATGAGTCTTAGATAGTTGAAAATTATAATTATTAACATATCATTATGTTTGTTAAAAAAATATAATTTGATATGATTAAAAAAATAGTTAAGGATTATCATCTGCGCATAATATATACATATATGATATATAAATAACGAGTGTTCTACTTTGTAAAAGCACAACTTTATTTTATGTTTAATACATTAAAGGAAAAAATGAAACTTTGACCATTGCATTACACTTAGCACGTGAAAAGCATTGTTATTGATGAGTTTGTGAAATTACTTGTGTAGGAAATCTATCCATAGAAAGAGAAATGAATGAAATATATACCTAAGAAGAGGTGGAGAGTTCCAAATCTATCCAAAGGAAGATAAGACGATGGGGTATTGTCTTTATAAAGATCTCTCTCAAAATCTGAAAATCAATACATAAATTAAAAGAATGATTGGAGCTATTCCTCTTATTTGAATTTGAATTTTTGAAATTTTTATTAGAATTTTAATGTTGAATTCAATTTTTAAATTATAAATAAAATGGAGAATAAGATTAGAGATTTTGGTGGAGGAATTATTGAGGATATTATGAAGAAAAAGATTACAATGTTTAATTTAAAAAATGAAGAAAAGAATATAATAATTCCCATCATTTTTCATATTCAAGCTGGAATAATTTCTTTTAAAATTTAACTTCAACATTTGATTTTTTTTTTTTTGGTTAGTTTTTTTACTTCAATTATTTTTTAAGTTTAATATTTCAGCTTTTGGTTTTGTTACGAGTATATTGGAACTAATCTAATAGAGTGGTAGAACAATTTTTAGAATGCAACAACCATGAAAATATAAAAAATTAAATTTAATCCTAAAGGTATTATAATTTTGCAATCTAAAATGGATTTAAGAAGGGAAGATTTATGAGAAAATTATCTGGAATTCATTTGGAGGGAATATGGAGTATGAGACAAAAACAAAGTTCATAATGGAAGTTAATATCTTGATTGATGAAAAAAAATCCAAGATATATAAAGAATTTGGAAGGCAACTTGAAAAAAGAGATGAATAAATGCTTAAGGGAGGGGATGTAAGGCCAAAAAAGTATAGAACCTCGTATCTAGGAGAAAGCAAGCAAAATGACAGAAAATCATGCATCTATTCTAACAATCATCTCAAATACAACCAACGACCAACTTAAAAGAGTAGTTCTTTAAAAAATTCACTCTAAAAATGATACAATGAAAACCATATCGACAATGAAAAAAGTGATCATTTTACCACCAATATCTAGCAGAAAAATAAAATGACAAATAGGAACAATGACATAAATATAACACACAAGGTTCTGTTAAGGGAAACTATAGCTATTTGCAAAAGTAGTTATGCAACTATTGTGGGGAAAATATATATATTTTTTAAAGTTAGTGTAGATAATAATTTTTTCCATTTTAAAAAGCTGGACAACTTTCTTATAACCTGGTACACTATACAAATTTGGTCATAAGAAAATACTTCTCACCATAGAAACCAAAGGAAAATGTCAAGCAGATTGCAACCAAAAAAATTGTAGCAACTTTGTGAAAAGCAAAATAAGGAAAAAGATTGCCAAAATAAAAAGACATAATAGCACACAACTAGGAACTAAAGAAGACACCTAGCACTGCATTTACTAGCCTACTTGTTAGTTCCATACTTATCAAGTTTATTAGGTAATAAACCAATAGTGTCCCATAAGCTACATTGGGGTGAAACAGTTCATGGTTGAATAAGCTTATTAATCATACTAATTCCACTAGATAGCAACATATGAAGTCCTTGCATAACTAATCCCAACTACTCAACAAGTTTGAGCCTATGCATTTGATCATTGATATTTGCAAACTTTCTCTATGCCAGACTTGGTGTTCAAAACAAGACAAGTGAAAAAAATTATGGTCAACAAAACCATAAATTCATACTTATAGGTATAAAAGCAAGCCCATGCTCATGTGAACAGTGCATATAAGTAAAATATAAACCTAATTCAAATTGATATTAGATTATTCTTTTATACCTGAAAATTTTATTTACGTGTTAACCATTGTGAATATTATAACAGATGTAGCAGCCTGAAACTGTGTAGTTTGGAATCATAGAGATGACTACAAATAAGAAGTTTTTCACATCCTAGCAAAAGCCATATCAAACTCACAGTCCATAAAATATAACTAGTCCAGAGTCGGACAGGACCAATAGCGCAATAAACTTATGGGAGATTCAACACTCACAATAATTTTCACAAGGAAGACACAAACGCTGTAGTGACAGGTGCAAATTTGTTAATAATAAAGATGTTTCCGCTAGGCTAAATATATAATAGTAATGTATGTCAACAGTGAAGATACTATAGACCTATGATGCACCGACACTCCTAAAAATTAGGCGTGCAGTATCCAACACGTGTTGGACACGGACACAATTCCGACACGGCTCCGACATGTGTCGGACACGGCGGAAAAGTGTCCGATTAAAATAATATTAAAAAATTAAAGGGACACGCGTGTCCTAAATAATTGAATTAAAATTATACAAAAAATATTTTAAATATAGTTTGTTATATTTTAAATTATTGTAGAGAGTTTTAGAAATTTAGAGAATGATATTTGAGTTAAAAAGAGAGAATAATAAGATATATTTATTACAAATAATTAAAATTATTAAAAATTATAATTAAATTTATAAATTTAGAATTGATAATAAATTTTATTCATTAAAACTATTAAAGTATAATAAAATAAATTACTTAAGTAATATATATATAACTTAAGTATTTAATTTAAAAATTTTAATTAAATGACTTATTTTTTATTATTTTTATATTTTATCTATTTAATTTATACACATTATTCTTAATTATTATTATAATATCGTTCCAACGATATATTATCGTATTTTTAAAAATAGAAGTCTGTGTTCATTGCATCATAGTAGAATTTAATATTCTCTTCTATAGCGAGAACAAAAAAAATGGAAGTAAGAGCATTTTTTTTAAATAAAATCAGTAAACAACATCATATACATAATTAATAATTAAAAAATAATAAGCAAATGCATGGTTAAAATCCTCAGCACTCCAAAGTCATGATGATAATTAGATAAATACATCTAAAGAAGAGGAAGGAATCATCCAACACCATGTTCAAATAAAGCTTAGCATATTTTGTCTAACCTAATTAATGAAAACACCACTTACTAATGCATCTCAACCTGAAAAGAAAAATTAAAACAAATGAACATATAAAATCATTTAATTATCATATGGAGGTATAAAATAATAGAAAATACCTCATCTTTCGAAAGAGAAGAAAGTATTGGGATCAAAATAGCAGCATCCTGTTAAGAGTTGACGACAAGATCATCATTATAAAATAAAGAAAACCAAAAACTAAAAAGAGTATTCATTTGATGAGAATAATCTAGCGAGCAGATGGCTCCCAAAGCTTTAAGAGCAATAACCTTAATTCTAGTCTCATACAAATGCTTAACAGCAGTAATTAGATCAGTATCAGCTGTTGATCCTTCAGTGACGACTTGCAAAACCTGATAGTAGAAATAAGAAACATATGTTTTTTAAACACTTAATATAGGAAAAAAAGCATCTTGATAATCAAAATCCAAGTGTGCATGGGAGCTTCTGTGTATACCAGAGTAATAAGATTCTCACATCCTTCTGGTGGATTGGAAATTATACCCTGGAGCTCAGTAGATGATGCTCCTACATTTCTCAAAAGGATAGGAACATGCCGATGAATGACCTGCATTCAAGATTTTTTTCAGAAATAGAAAAGCAAAATATATAAACTTGAAGTCACGTGAATGTTAGTTGTTCTTCAGACTTCTACACAAACACTCAAGATCAAGAAAATAGGTTCTAGATCCATGCTGGTTAGGTGGATTAAGTCAGGTTGAAGTCTTGAGGCAGGATTCTATAATACCCAAAAGTTTCAAAAATGTGAGATAAATTTTACATTTTTATGCATTTTAAAAATACCCCATTTTTCACACACCTCAAAAATCATATTCCTATGATCGGGTTTGCCTATAATAATAGCTACCAATTTAGTATTCATATGGCTCCATATGAAACACTGTACGGCCGGAAGTGCGGAACTCCATTGAGCTGAGTTGAAGTAGGAAAAAGACAGTTGTTGGGTCTAGAGTTGGTTAATCAAGCTACAGAGAAAATCAGATTGATTAGGGACAAATTGAAAGCAACTCAAGATCGTCAGCAAAAGTATTATGACCCAAAGCATAGAGAGGTAAAATTTCAAGTTGAAAATTTGTATTTTTGAAAGTTAAACCTATGAAAAAAATTAGTAGATTTAGTCAGGGAGGCAAATTAAGCCTCAGATACATAGGACCAATTGAAATTATTGAAAGAATTGGTAATGTAGTATATAAGCTCGCTTAACTAGCTGAATTATCAGACATCCATAATATTTTTCACATCTAAATGTTAAGAAAATGGATTACAGATTCAAACCAGAGGATTCCATATGCAAAGATTGAAGTACAACTAGATTTAACATATGCTTTAGAGCCAAAAAGAATTTTAGAATCTGATGTTAAAAAGTTGAGAAATAGATAAATTTCGTATGTTAAAATTAAATGGAAATATAGGCCAGTTAAAGAAGCCACCTGGGAGGATGAACAAGAGATGAAAGAAGTTTTCCTTCCTATTCGAATGATTATTAAAGAAATTTCGAGGACAAAATTTTATAAGGAGAAGATTGTAATACCCAAAAGTTTCAAAAATGTGAGGTAAATTTTACATTTTTACGCATTTTAAAATATACCCCATTTTTCACACATCTCGAAAACTATCATGCATATTTTTATAAAATTCTACTCTCAATTTTGTTCATTTTGATATATGAAAGTGTATATAAATTATTATTATATCAATAGTCATGAATTAAATTTATACATTAATAGATTACGTAAGTTACAATTGAATCACTATTTATCCAAATCAATGCACTGTAGCAAATTTGAGCTTCCACTTAAGTCCTCGTGCAACGGCTGGTTTAGGGATATTGGGTACGTGTACAGATTGGATTAAATGGAAATATCAATTTAGAATATAAATACTTCTCCCCTTCCTTATCTCAGTCACTCCAATTTTCCTCCGCGCTGTTTGCACTGTGTGGTACTGCTGCCTTCCGTGTCATGTGAAATCGGGGAGAAATAGTGACTGCTAGTTGCAGTTTGGAGAGAATTAGGAGAGGAAGAGATGTCGGAAGCTGCGCGTACTTTCATTCCATTCAAGAATGCTGATCATGGATCGCTGGAACTAGAGAGACAAGTAAGCCATGATATTATACACAGCATAAATATAGATATATAGGTATTAAGGCTGTTTAGCTGAATCATATTAATTAAATCTGTATCACATCTAATTTATGATTTCAGCTGGCTAAGAGCTGCTGCTATTCTAAACCGTAGCAATTGGAAGGCTGGGAGAAAGAAATCATGTAGTTTAAGCAATTAATATGTGTGTAAATGTAATATATTAAGCATTTCAACTTAAAGTCATTAATTTCAGATTTAAGCTATATTATTGCAATTAAAGATTTGGAAAATGAGAAAAATATTGGTGGGGGTGGGGAACAGTTAAGTAACTAAAAGATTTAGATATATTAAGTGTTTATATATGTATGCATGCTAAGGATTTTAGAATTATATACATACATATATCAAAATTTGATGATTAAATATATTTTCCACAAATGTACCTTGTGGTAAATTGAAATATTGAAGATTTAGTAAGAACAATGAATATTTTGTAGATTACAAGAATTATCCGTTAATTATGAGACTATGACATATTGAATGGTAATTTAAGTATATCCATGTAGATTTTAGAATAATATATATATGTCATAATGAAATTAGGATAACTACAAATAAAATGAAATATTATTTATGTGCGTACGATAAATTTTAACCAATCTTATATTTAATTTAAATAGGCAGTTAATGTCGGCATTAATTATGTGAACTTTTAGAGTTGCATTATTGTTTAACTACGAAGTATTGAATATGGCAAGGTCAGATTTAGGTAAGAGTATAATTCAAGATTATGAAGGTATTAAGTTAAATTAATTTATTAACTTCATGTATGAATAAAGAATATTCATTATCAGGTTGCATACTCATGTCGTTGAGCACGTACTGTTACTAGTCTAAATTTTGAGGTAAGGCATGTAATTGCTAATTTAAATTCAATTTTTATAGTACTGTTATATGCCACTGTTCATACTATTCCTACCACTTTTATGAATATTGTATATATAACACATATATACTTCTGTCATATTTTATGCTATACAAATGTTTATTACATGACTTATAATTATGCTTTATTGATTTACAGTAATCATAAGCAAGTCAAATGTCTAGATGTCATATTATATTGCTATGCATATTGAAATATTTCAGCAATATGTATTGTTAATTGCTAAATAAAATATAATGCACATGATAAGCAGAGAAATGTCAGAAAATTATGATAGAAAGACTAGTTTATGAGAACCTGCACAAATAGACAAAAGTTTTGACGATATAAGCCTTTGACAGGGGATCTTAGTATTCTCGACTCTTGACATTGAGATTGGGCAAACCAATTGGTGTCAGGAGGGGTTGTTTGGTAAGTAGTATGTTACTGGTACTGCCTTATCTTTAACTTTGGGCTAACGAGTTGGGTGACGACCCTTATGTTATGAAAGTCAAAACTTATGCAATTATAAATGATTTTTCTAAGAAAATGATTTGATATAGAACTGAACTTGATTTCATTAAATAAATGATTCACATGTATATATATTTTTGTTGTAAATTATTTACATGTAACAACTTTACAGATTACTGTTCAATTCTTATACTTGACTGCATACTTTACAACTGTTACTTTCCTATAAGTTGCAATTATATATACACAATGTTTCTGATGTCTTCTTCTGAGCTTACTTTAGTAGTACTTATCTCACTGGGTTTTATCTTATAATATGATATATTGATATTTCAGGTAAGAACGAAGAGGGTAAAAGTTAGTCAAGCTTTTTAGGTTGTACAATTTTGGGTGTATAGCTTTCAAAGATTGTAAAGACTTTTTAGATACATACAAATTTTTAATCGATACCTTTAGTTGTTCTATATTCGTGTACAAATTTGGGGACTTACATGCTTCAAATTATGTGATCTAAATATAAATTAATTATTAGAGAAATTTGAAATGTAAGAATTTGTTCGTGAGGATTTGGTGTGATTCAATTTTCATTTATTTGTCCCGATTCTTTATAAGTCGAGATGAGTCAGTGGAAGTTGTGTCTGACTGAGTCGTCCCATTTTGTCATACCTCAGACTAACCCTAGGATAGAAGGGGTTGTTTGGGGTGTGACAGATTCTTTAATGATTTTCATTTCATAAATTGACTGAAATTGAGTATACCAATATATATGGTGTGAACCCTTTGATGATGGAAAAATAGGGAAGTTCTTAATGTAATTCATTCATGAAATTGGATTCATGTTAAACATAACTTCAAAAAAACAGCACACTTATCCTTTTAATAGAACTAGAAGAGAGAAGTTCAATGGACTTATAATGAAATAAAGAAAAAACTAATCACACATGAATAGGATTGTTGTAGCTTCATCACCAATTAGGGGGCACAACAATAAATGATATATATCAATAATATTAATCCTGATGGCAGCTGCTAAAGGAGAGAGAAAATATTAATGCACTAGAGAAACTTACTGACTTAAACAAGGCTTGCCAGTCCCAAAAAATGATATTGTGAATATGCCAACTTATATATGAATTGAAGTATATAAGATGAAAAAAAGGTGAAGATCACAAGATAGATTGAATCTTTTTAAAATTACAGTACCCAGTCATCTAAATAGAATACAGACGCTGCTCTTCCAGACAGAGAGATACCTGCTTGACAGCCTTTGGAGCTCTTCCATAAATATCAAAAATAAGTTTGAAGAGACTTGGTTTCTACAGAAAAGAAAGGAAATATTATGAATCACCAACAAAATCATGTTGTAAAATACCATATGCCATAAAATGAACTGACAAAATAACCTTTGAACAGAGAGCAAAAAACAATGACGTTTTCTGCTGAACTCGTGATGATGACATCAATACAACATTTTGTGAGTAACCTGGGGTATCCTTCGTGGTCTCATTTTCTGAAGGCCCAGTTTCAGAATTCGGGGAACCCCCAATAGATGATTCATGACTGCATACCTGCGAGATTGTAAAAAGCTGCAGAGGTCAAGAAAAGTGAAATACTGATGAAAGTTGCAGCCATAATCTAATTTGCTTATGGTTCCAACAGCGTTGTATAGAATCTCTTAGAATGACAGGAGACAATATATTAAAACAGTACACAAATCAAATACTTTGCAAAATTATCAATCTATCTTTAGAATTTTAAGATCAAAATTAAATGATGAAATTTGATTAAAAGTTCAGAATCAAGTATTTGAAGATTCCCCTGATGAATGACAGCAGAGAGTCATAAAATTTTATAGGATCAGATGAAAGAAAACTGAATTAGTTCCAAATAGACCTATCAATTTACAAAAATTTTAAGACTTTATAAAGTGTTCCAGAACGAGTGTATGATGTCCACACAGGACAGATTTTCAATGGTAACAGTCCATGATAACAGCATTAGAAAACGTGTGATTTCTCTCCATTCTAGAAATAGCCTTTTATGGTAAAAACACAAATTAATGTTCTTGGAATTGTAGAATTATTTATTAAGAAAATCTAACAGTCACAAGCATTTTATTTAGGGGTCTCCTTTCTTGTTTAAGTTTCCAGTTATTTCTACATGTATAGCATGTATATATGGTGATGAGGTAGCATGTAATTTGAATTAAGAATCCAATACAATTCTTTGATTTTTTTTTTACTCATAATATATATCAGAGCTGTAAAGCTTAGATTTCTCTAAGAAATTTAACAATATGATGTCCATTGCAGCCGTAGTTTTCTCGCTCTAATGGACTATCATCTTGTAGACCTTGAAACAATCAGTCATCATGTTTAAAATAATGATGTCCACCCCAACTAGTCATTCGAGTGAGGCAACATTTAAAGAAACAACACCATAACAGCTCATGGAGATTTGCAAAATGTCAAGCCACAGACTAAACAGACAAAAACAACTTAAATGGTCCAATTAGTCCAAATCATTCTCAAAGGGGTAAGAGAAATTGAATCACCTCTTTGGTACACCCAATATTTGATGCTTGAGAAGAGGATTCCAGAATACAATCATGACTTTGGAATTTAATGACTCCAGCAATTAGTGACATGCATATGTTTATATTTACAACAAAGAACATTTGGGAAACCGTGAGGATTGTGTATTAGAAATCAAAAGATGGTGCTCATGTATACGAAATCAAAGTGAAAATTGCTATTATTAAACAAAATAGACGTACCTACTATAAAAAGTCGAGACACACCTAGGAAAATGTTAAAAATAAAATGGCAAACCCATTTGACACCATTCTTGAATAGACAAGAAGGTGACAAAGGTGGAATTAAGAGATAGAACAAAATAAGAACCTCAAATTAAGAATTTCTTGTGAAGGACAACCACTGGAAGGGATAGGTGATGGCTTAGACATTTGGGCAAGTGCTGGATCAAAAGTAGATGGGGGTCGGGTTGCAGTAGGGAACCCACAGGTAAAGCAAAATGGCCTGGGTGGACTGATCAACAACAGAATTGAATGACAGATGGCTGAATTGGCACACATAGCTTGTTGGAAAGTAAGTTCTGAACCAATAAGATGAATTCTAAGCTTGTATTTGACTCCGCCTAATCTCTATCAAGCTACAGCAACAACACTTGACAAAGAACAGGCTATAAATCCCACGAAGGGAAAATATACCAAATAGCACTTCTTAATCTCAAGTCAGCAACAAAAAATGAACCCTAATATCTTAAGAATCCACTTATATTGAGTATGCTTAACCCCAAGATAACTGAACTCCTTGCAGAACCGCCCCAAGATTGGCCTGGTTCAAGGTTCTTTGGATTGGTCACGAAAATAAAGCTGGTGAGAGTGAAAACCCTCAATACACTGGAAATTCTTGTATCATTCTACCTTAGATGAGAAGGCATCACCTACATCCACTGAAACCTCTGAATCTTTATACTATAGTGACAGATCAATTACATTGAAGGTGACAAAAATATTGTAATCATCAGGCAAATCAATCTGGTAGGCATTATCATTGATTAGTTTAAAAATCTCGAATGGACCATTAGCTCGTGATCTGAGCTTTACTAAATGCACCCACAAGAAACCTCCCTTGTTCCAATCTAATCCACACCAAGTCTCATTCCTTGAAGGTCATGATCTTTCTGGATTTATTTGCCTGCTTCTAATATTTGGAGTTTTGTCTGGCAATTTATTTCTTCACCAGGTCATGTAAGTCTTGTATTTTCTTGATCCAAATCTCCACTTTAGAGCTAGGCGCAATGATAGAGAGAACAAGAACAAACTCTAAGGGTGAGCGGGTTTATTCCATAAACATCTCAAAGATAGTGTGACCTGTAGATTGGCTACAAAATTGTTATAATCAAACTCGACCTGAGAAAGAATTTGATCCCACTATTTTATGTGCTTGCCAACAAAACATCTAAGGAGATTTTTCAAATTATAACTCACATTCTTCATTTTTAATCTAAGGGTGGGCTGCTGAATTAAACTAAAATTTTAAGCTCAACTTCCCCCATAAAGTCCTCTCAAAGTGGCTCAAAAATTTCATGTCCTAATTAGAAATGATAGATCTTGGCAGACCATGAAGTCAGACTATCTCCTTGAAGTATAGATCAGCTATGTGTAAGACATTCATCGTCTTGTGGTAGGGTCTGAAATACGTTATCTTACAAAAACGATTCACTACAATCATAATAGAGTTCTTATTTCATTGTGTCTATGTTAGACCCGCAATAAAATCTATACTCACATCTACTCAAGGCAACTCGAGAACCGAGAGAGGTGTGTATAGGCCAATATTATGTCCCCTAGTCTTAGCCATATGGCACATCTTGCATTACCTAACATGTCTCTGAATATCCCTGGTCAATCTAGGGTAAAAGAAATTTTCTTTCGCTAATAAAAGAGACTTGTCTCTTCCATAATGTCCTATCATTCTCCCATTGTGACATTCTTGTAAAACAAGCCCCCTAAGTGAACATCTACGAATGTATAGTCTATTCTAATAGAATGGGAACCCATTGGCTTTGTGATATTACTCCTGTGTCCGCTTCTGATACTACTCCAAATGTCCAAAAATCCTCATTTGTGGCATAGAGATCTTTTAGTGCCTCAAATCCTATTACATTTGATTGGATGATAGTAATCAACAAATGGCATCTACTTAAAGCATCAACTATCTTATCTTGGTTCCCTAATTTGTGCATAAACACAAAATGAAATGAAGAAATAAACTCCACCCATGAGGTGAGTTTATCCTTCAATTTGTTCTGACTATTCAAAAACCTTAGAATTTCATGATTTATGTAGAGAATAAATTCATTGGAAAGTAGATAATCGCTCCGATGGTTAAAGGCCCTAACAAGTATTGAACTTCTTGTCACAGGTGGAATATTTTTGCCCTATGTCATTCAACTTCTCACTAAAATACATGATAGGATGTCATCCACTTTGACTCAGTATAGTTCTAAATTCCGCTTTTGAAGCATTAAACTCTACCTTAAATACTAAATTAAAGTTAGGTAAAGCCTGAACAGGGATTTGCATAACCATTCGCTTCAATGCATCAAAACTAGATTATACCTCATATGGCCAAGAAATTTATCTGCTTTGAAGAGCTCAACCCATGTGGGCTCAACCAATGTGGCTACTATAGAAGCCATTTCTAATGAATCACTTATATAATGAAGTCAACCCATGAAATTGATGAATTTGAGTGAAAGATTGCTACCTAGGTTAGTTGACAATAGCTTGTATCTTAGCTGGATCTATCTTAACACTAGCTACTAAAATAATATATTCCAAAAAAATGTTTGT
This sequence comes from Cymbidium sinense, assembly GCA_021442155.1. Classification (NCBI taxonomy): domain Eukaryota; kingdom Viridiplantae; phylum Streptophyta; class Magnoliopsida; order Asparagales; family Orchidaceae; genus Cymbidium; species Cymbidium sinense. Next base: position 115,079,627 of record CM038217.1, read on the forward strand.
GCAATTAGAACCGCACTTCTTTGATTAACCATACAATTGCTCTTCCTGAAGAACTTCAAAGACTTACCACAAATGCTTTAAATGATCCTCTAGGGAAAGGTTATATGCCAAAATATCATCAAACATGAAACCATAATTTTTTTGATATATTCTCAGAAAACCTTATTTATCAACCTCATAAAAGTACTCGAAGAATTGGGCAAGCCAAAAGACAAGACTGATCACTCATATAGGTCTGTCTTCTTTAGATGGTTATCTTTCACGTGTTCTTAGGTCTTATCCACATCACATGATAGTTTCTACAAAGAACTATCTTAGAGAATGTGGTCGCTCCATGCAACTAATCCAACAAGTCATCCAATCATGGGATAGGGAATCAATACTTGATGGTGATCTTTCTCACAATTCTAATGTAAATGCACATGCGCCATGAATGATCTTTCACGATCAAGACGGGTACAACACATGGACTGGTACTTTCACACACCAATCCCCTGGATATTAGGTCTTCGGTCTGTTTCTATATCTTTTATATTCAAATGGTCACATCTTGTAGGAAAATCGGTTTGGTAGAACATATTCTATGATAAGATTTTATGACACGCTGTATTCCCTCAATGGAGATAAGCCTGCCAATGGACTATTAGTTAGAATATCCTAAAACTCCTTCAACAAAGATTGCATAACATTTGATATCAACTCCTTCATCTCAATCCACTCTAACACCACTAATACCAACCACCGATGCCCTTACATGGTCTGTAGAAAAATAGATTAAGGTACTAAGGCGTCACTAATCACACTGATTTCCTTCCAAGGTGAAAATACAATGTGCTTCTCATTTGTTAATGAGTAGGTATTCTTGTAATTATCATGGATTTATATGAACAAGACAGAAATTGTCGAACAAAACTTCAGTTATCAAGCAATATTAGACAAATAAGTCCGAAAATGTCATGGCTTTCAAAGAGAGTGATTTTGCATGGATTAAATTAAAGGAGAAAATATTTCCAATAGGTTTGTTTGAAAAGATCTGAGATAGAGCTAATGTTCCATTTAATGTCATCAAGCAAATCAATAATAATGGTTACAAGATTAATTTACTTAGTGATTACAACATAATTTACTTAGTGATTACAACATTTTTGCTACTTTTAATGTAGCCAACTTGTCATCATATTATAAAAATTCAAGAGTCTAATGGATGAAGGTGATGCATCACTAACCCAAAAGAATGATACAAGAGTGTCTTTCTTGTGAGGACAGGGGCCACTAGCCCAAATTTGCCCAAGCTGGAATACTTGGACCCTAAACTAGCCAATCCAATGGTGTTATGGCATGGTTTCAAGTTATCATAAGTTTAGGGTTTATTTAGTTTAATATATATAGTTATTTTGTGGTATTAGAGTGAGTTTTTGGTTGTCTTTTGTTCATAACTGAGTTTGGTTCTTTGTTTTCTCTTGAGAGTATTATATATGTTTCTCTTGGTGTGTCTGTAATTTGATTGAGATTAAGTGGTGAAAAAAATAATTGTATCAGAAGTCATCCTTGCAGCTAGAATTATAATTTTCATTCCTTTACCAACAAGTGTTCTGCTGTTTGTTGTTTTCAGACCAACAACTGCCCTATTTGAGATCCGACCAGCAAGAAACCTACTATTTTTTTTCCTGCAACCATCATCCACTCCATACGCTTGCAATTCCAGTGATGTTAGTAGGGTCTCAAGGAGTAACTGCTTATATGCTTTGCAATGTTCTTGTCATAGAATATTACCTAACATAAATACATAGAATGTAAATCAAGTATCTACTGCATGGTGCAAAGCATATAAGTGGTTACTCCTTGAGACCATACTACGTGGTCTAAATATACCCTTAACAAGCATGTTCATCGAGAAAAGAAGAGCTAGAATTTTTTTACAACACTAGGCCTTTATCTCACTACATGGGGTCGACTATATGAATTTTTCTCTTCATTTGTCCTATTAATGTCATATTTTCATTTAAGTCTAAAATAAGGCTATATTTTATACTTTCTAACCAAATTTTTTTTAGATTTACCTCTACTTTTCTTAACATAGGACGAATTTAATACATCTCCTCTCCAAACTAGGTCATTGGATAGCCTATGTTTTATGTGACTAAACCTCTAAGGTGACTCTCTCTAACCTTATCTACTATTGGAGCAAATCTTTTCACGTATATATTCATTTTACATTTTGTATTTAAGAGTAAAATCACTCATCCACCTAAGCATCCTCATCACTACAACACTTAACTTAATTTTATGCTTATCTTTTAATGGCCAACATTTAACATCATAAAGCATTGCAAGTCTCACCACCATCTTATAAATTTTTCCTTAAGTCTAAACGATACTTTTCTATCACACAATAGGCCCGAGGCATTCCTCCACTTCAACGATCTAACTTGAATATTAATAACATCCCCATCTATTTCACCATCACTTTGAACAACAAACTAGAAATATCTAAAATGTTCACTCTTTTTTATGACTTAATCACCCATTGTCACAACCCTGACACTAGATCCTCTACAACTAAAATTATATTCCATGTATTCGGTTTTAGACTCTAAAGTTGACCTCCATAATTCAAATTTTTCTTGAACTCCCTCTCTAGTTTTATCAATAAGAAGAATATTATCAGCAAGAAGTATACACCAAGCTACATTCTCCTAAAAAATGTCTAGTAAGAACATCAATAACTAAAGAAAAATGATATGGGCTTAAAGTTGATCCTTGATATAATCCAACTGATATAGAAAAATATTGGGTGAATTCTCCATGTGTTTAAACACAAGTAATAGCTCAAGTATTCATATCCTTAATAACTTGAATATAAATAATATTAACTGATTTCTTTTCTAAAGCTCTCAAAAGCATTGCTCTTGGAACTTTATTATATGCTTTCTCAAAATCAACAAATATCATATGTAGATCCTTCTTTCTCTATACTTCTCTATCAAACCTCACAACAAATGTATAACATATATAGTAGACCTACCCAGCAAGAATTCAAACTGATTTTAAGAAATTTTTGTATCACGTCATAACCAATGCTCAACTATTTTCTCCCATAACTTTAATGTATGTCACATTAACTTAATTCCCCTATAATTAGCACATTCTTGTGCATCACCTTTATTCCTAAAAATATATACTAACAAACTTTTTCTCCACTAATTTGACATCTTTTTAGTCTTTAAAAAACATTTTAAAAAATGAGTAAATCAAGAAATTCCTTTATCTACTCAGCATTTTAAAACTTCTATTGATATATCAATAAGTCCTATTACCTTCCGCATTTATTTTCATATAAAGTCTCTCAAACTTCAATTTTAAATATCATAAAATAAAATCATATTTATTAAAGTCTAAACATACTTTTCAATTTTCTAAAATTCAAATTTCATATATCATTAAATTTTAAATCATATATATTCAGAATTATAATTTTCTCTTTTTAATTAATTTTTTTATATTTATATTTTACAATAATTCATAATGCATACGTGACTCAACACCAACTATTTTTTACTAATAAGAACTTTTTCTTTTGATTCTTCAAGCACATTTTTTGCAAATATCACTTGCTACTCTTTCCCACATAACATTAGCTTTCTCATGAAAATTCCAAATCCTAAGATCTTGTAATTTACCCTTGAAAATATTTTTATTAGTATTCTTTAAGTACCCTCATCTAACCTTAGGACAATATTTTGATTTATTTTTCATCTTTCAACCCTTTTATAATCAAATCCAAAACCAGTAATCGACATTGAGTAATTTAAACTTTCACTCGAAATGACCTTATAATCTTTACATTCTAAACATTTTTATTTTTCTTATAAGAAAAAAATCAATGTTTATTCTTATAAGTGATAATAAGTTATTCTCTTTTTTTGAATAAAGTATTAGCAATTACAAAATCATAAGTTAAAACAAAATCCAAAACAGCCCTACATTCTTCATTAGACACTCCATACTTATAGTCACCATGAATGGTTTTAAAATCTTTTATCACTTTACTAATATTTCCATTTAAATCTCCTCCAATAAATACTCTTTCTTTAAGAGGTATTTTTAATTAATTCTTCAAGTTCATTCCAAAAATCTTCTTTTAAACATACATCCAAACTCACTTGAGGGGAATAAAGTCATCACATTAATAATTTTAGTATTAACAACAATCTTTAAAGGATACCTCTTAAGGATAGGTCATTTTATCTCCAATTCTATTAATTTTCATAATATTATCCATCAAACTCTTATCTAGTTACACATACATTATTTTTAATACCTCTTAGACCTAGATACCAAAATTTAAAACCTAAACTATCAATCTCTTTGGTCTTCTCCAAACTCATTTAATTTCTTGAATACATAAAATATTTTTCTTATAAATCATAAAATCTATTAATTCCATTAATTTATATGTAAGAGTATTTATATTCAAAGATCCTATCATAATTCTAATTTCACAAACTAACTTCTTTGCCCGCATCTATCTATAATGTAGAAACTCTTGCTTATTTAACATTATACCCAGGCATTGATGCAGCATCCTTTACACATTTTCACTGTATTTAGGTCAAACAGTGTGTTGATTCCGGGGAACACCCTAGTATTGACACAATGTATTGAAGGATTCATGTCATGATTTTTCGACAAATTTTACGTTGGCTATCAACTACCTAATGCAACCCTCCATTTTTCTCACCTTGAAGTATAGCATTTTGCATTAAAAAGAAAATGAGTTACAAAAGTACAAAAAATAAATGCTAAGCAAAAAATGGCCCCTATCCTATCCTCCCTCAGCAAAATCAAAAATCATAAGAGGGTGTTTCATTGTCATCTTTGAGCCAAATAAAATTACAATTTAGAGCAAATTTACTGCAAAAATCAACAGCTTTGTTACTGCTCCTGTGTGTATGTTGAAAAAGAACTTGTTTGAACTGTGTAAGGAAGGCTATTTCTAATTCTCTGTAGTTTGGATCGGTTGGGAGGTTCATGCTTTGCTACTAATGCTATGTTGGAGAGCTTCAATGACTGCTTTGTTGTCTCCTTCAATGATTATCTCATTGCTTCAACCATCCACAACTCTACAATGTTCATTAAGCTAATAATCTCCTCTAACTTAACTTGTGAACTATCCCAATGGATGAGTTGGAAGCCCACGGTTTTAACAAACTCCCCTCTGTCATCACGAATGATTGCCAAGCCTTGCTTGGTTGAGGCTAGTGTTGGATAGATTTTTTAAAATAAAATAAAATAAAATTGTCTAAGAAATCAAATATGTTTTTATTTCATGTTAAAACATAAAAAAAGAAACAAAAAGTGCAACAAATAGACTCTAGCTTATTCAGACAAAAATGGAAGTTGTAGATAAGTAAACTCCTTGTCAACATGAGCATTTTTTTTGTTGCAAAAAATGAGATGAAGATAAAAGCTATGACATGTATCAATTGCAAGATAGAAATGGGTATTAATTCACATCGATTGTTGGCAGAAAGGACTTCATTTCCATATAGAGCACCACAAGAATAAAAAGCTAAAACATCATGTATCAGCTATCCAATCATAAGATGTAATTGTACTCTAGTGTAAATACTTATAACAGTAAATCTAAGAAAAATATATATTAGTGTCCGTGGAAAACCTAATTTAGACATTAAAGAGCTAAAAATCACATCAAAGAAAGTAATTTATTACTTCAGTTCTCTGTCCACTAGAACTGGCACATTGGGACTCCTCTGACACTTGATGATCGACAACAGAAAACAGCATTTTTCTAGCAAAGCTCTCAATAATTTCTGAAGCATATTGGAGAATATAGAGCTTATTTACCACCTAAAAATAAGAAAGTTACAAAGAATAAAATCAGAACTCAATACTTTGGGATGAGCACGATGGAGAGATAAGTACCTTGTAGAGAAGCACAAGCATTTCATAAGAGGAAGGGTAAAAATAAAAGAAAAGAAAACAGAGAGATTTTTAATGCATACCAGCCGAATAGCTTTTGTTCTAACTTCCTCTTTAGTATGAACAGCACACTGCAAACACACATCAATCTCATAAATTCTTTTTCATGAAAAGTGTAAAATAATATTCATCTCATGATCTATAATGCATTACAAATATCAACATCAAAACTTATGATCAACCCAAGCAAACATGGCAATAAAACTGTTTATATAAGAATAAATATATTCCATTATGCCAGAAATTATTCACGCTTAGAAATTCAAAGACAAACAGAAGAGAGAACAGCCTTTCATGAAGACACCAAACAAAATTAAATTAAAAAAATAAATGCTTCCCAAAATTATATTGATAAGCATTCTAACAAGGAGGGACAAATCCTTTTTTTTAATGATGAGTGATAAATCGTAATGCAGCTCTGAATCATGACCATGAAAATACAATCATCTTTTTTAACCAATGGGCCACTTTAAAAAATTATTAATCAAATAATCATGTTAGCATCCAATCTGATTTCTCCTTCAAAAGCAGGCGTGATATGATGGTTTCTTATGCTGTACACCACCTACGCAATCATGTATGCACATGAAAGAAACTATAAAATGTGCATAAAGAATAACTAAAAAATTTGGTTCTATATCTTTTAGTTCTTGCCAACATCAAGAAGAAACTAAAGTTTTCTAACTATATAATGAATAACAAGCAGTACCCTACCATACAAGATCCTAACAATGTGGCAAATATAGATGTTCAAAGCAATGCAACCATAACAACACTCCAATTTAGTTGCACAATTATACAAAAGTAAACCAAAATGATCTTTCATGGACTAAATTGGGATCAATATTCTATAGTTGAGAGATTAATTTAAAATCAATTTTAAAACATAATTTTCATGTAAGGGACTATTTTGGATCAGTTTTATATAGTCTAAGAACTAAATTATAGAAATGTGATACTATGGAACTAAATTTGCCATAAATGAATTATTGAGAAATTATATTGAGATTTAATCTAAATAGAAATATTAGATAGAGAAATGCAATATAAACATGATGTACAATGGATTGTGCTACTATATAGGCTGCATACAAGTATTAAAAAGCCATGAAAAATTAAAGATAAGACAAGTACAAAAAAAGACCAAAATAAACCCCCAACTATCTCAAAAGGACCATAATGATCACAAACTATCTAAAAGCACCAATTTCTTCCCTCAATTATTTTAAAAAGGAACAAATCAATCCAACAATTCAAGCTAAGGAAAATTTTAGATCTAGGGTGTCAAAAATAGAGTATTATTGCAATATATATTTTTCTTGATTTTTAAGAAACTCAAAATTTCATGCATCCTTTTACTTTAACTATGCATCCCATATAGCCTTAATTATTCATCCCATACACTCTTCTAATTCTTTTTTAAACTTTGGTTATCATATTGATGAAAATAATAAACTATAAAAAAAACATTTTATTTTTCTAGAGAAAATAATTTCAATAAAATAAATATAACAATTTTATAATTTTAAATTTATTAAATAAAAAATAGTATTTAATGCATTTCAATTAATGAAATCAAAATGCTAAAAATAAGTAAAATTAAATTTAAAAAATGAACTTGCCACAATATCCGTACAATCTTAAGTCATAACCACGGAATAAAAGTGCACATATTTGTACGAGAAAATAAAATTACTAAAAAATTAGAGATACTTAAAAAATCAATAAAAAAACATATACATATTTCCAAAATACCCTCCATTTTAAAACCCTAACTCTAAATTTTCAGTAGTTAGGATGGTGGGATTAATTTGGTCTCTTTTAAATCTTTTTCTCAAAAAATAATTAAACTAACAAATATTCAGCCTTAGGAATCAAACTCATAAAAGCATTCCATCAACTTGCAAAAAAATCAATTTCACCATTAAATTTTGGTCTAGCACGGTCAACAAGTTTTGCAATGATATGAGACTCAAGTATTACTTTGAATAACATTTTTCTTACTCTAGCAGCCTCAATTCATAAATCGAAATATACTAATAGCAACAAAAACAACAACAACGAGCCTTTATTTTAGTATGTGAGATCAACTACATGAATCTTTTTTCTCCATTGTGATTTATTAAATATCAAATTATCATTTAATTCTAATAAACTAAAGTCATTTTTTATAAATCCTAACCAAATCTTTTTAGGTCTACCTCTACTTTTGTTAACATAAGGCACATCTAATACATCTACTCTCTTAACTGAGTCATCGAACAGCTAACGCTTTATGCGGCCAAATCATCTAAGGCGACTCTCTGTAATCTTATCTGTCACTGGAGCTATTCCAACCTTATCATGTATATGTTATCTCTAAGAGTAAAGCTACTCATCCACCTGACCATCCTCATCTTTGCAACACCTAATTTAATCTTATGCTTCTCTTTTATTGACCAACATTATGCGCCATAAATTATTGTAGGTCTTAGAACCATCTTATAAAATTTTCTCTTAAGACTAAGCGATACTTTTATAACACACAATAGGCCAAATGCATTCATCCGCTTTAACCATCCAACTTGAATTCTACTAACAACATCTCCATCTATTTCACCATCATTTTAAACAATAGACCCGAGATATCTAAAACGTTCACTCTTTTTAATGACTTGATCACCCAATGTCACAACCTCACCATTAGATCTTTTACGACTAAAATTATACTTAATATATTCAATTTTAGATCTACTTAAGCAAAAACTTTAAGACTTTAAGGTTGGCCTCCATAATTCATTTAATGATGCTAATAACAAGAAACATAATTCATTTAATGATGCCTATCATATGGAAAGATTTTTTTTAGAAATAGAAGGCCTGGAATTAGTCAAACAAATGCTAAGCATATAATATAAAATTTTAGTGAGTATAATGCTAATAAATTATTAGCCAATATTATTAAAAGAAAAAGTGATAACCATATGTCACAGATTTAAGCATCTTGAATCACTTATAAGGAAAAATAGAGGTATAGATGAAGAAATATATTTAAGAGTTAAGATTATAAGGTTAACAAGGAGAAGCCCTAAGAGTATTCTGCAATAAGAGGATATCATCAAGAGTTAAGGTAATTTTTAGAAAAATGCAATGAAGTTGGCTACATTGTATGAATCAAAGAGCCCAATAGCAACAAAAAAAAACATTGATAGATAAGTTAAGCACGGTGACAATAAAAATGTTAAAATGAATGTGAAATAAAATTATAAAAGATGATTAAAAAAATTATATTATAAAGATTGTTAGAGCTGGAGTATCAACTATTGAAGATAAAGTAATTCAAAATAGGCTTAGGTGATGATTTAAATATATACAAGAAAAATAAAAAATGCAATAATTAGCTAAGAAAGTAAAAGTTGTACCAACATTAAGGCTAGTGGTGATGAGTGTTACTAAAAAAAGGCTAAATCCCAAAATGGTCCCTTGACTATTTAAATGTTGCCAATTTAATACCGAAATATCACACTTTTTTCAATTTAATCCTTAACTATATAAAATTGATCCAAAATGATCCCTAGAGGACAAAATTGAGATCAATTTTGTATGGTTAAGGAACTAAATTAAAATCAATTTTGTATCAGTATTTCTACATGAGGGACCACTTTAGATGACTTTTGTATACTCGAGGACTAAATTAAAAAAATGTGATACTTTGGGAATATATTGATCTTATGAAAATAAGGTCAATTGCAAGTTATGCTTGTACATTGTTTTATAGAGGAAATACTTGACGTTTACATTCAATCTCCAATAGGTTATTGAGGCTATAATAACAAGTTGTTTCATTTGAGATGGAAGTACCACTCTATCGGTGAGTTAGAAGTGCATGAAGAATAAACACTAACAGTGGATTAAAAGTTTATAGATGCATGTGGATATGCAGTTTTTGATTTGTTGGCATGTCATTCTTGTTATTGAATTATGGGAAAGTTTGGCCTTACATGATTATTATAGTTTATATTGGGGACAATACTAGAAGGTGATTTCCTTCGGGATTAGAAAGTCATCAATGTAATGACATCAGTCCCCATTGTCTATTTTGAGGGAATGAGCTTCAAAGGTGACAAATGAAAGCACCAACACTCAGTATAAAGTGTGTAACAATATTCATTATGTGTGAACCTTTTAAACGTACCAAATGATAAGTGATTGGAGTTGCCAACATGTTATTGATTGACTGAACACCTAAAATGCTATTACAAATGTGGCTTCATTCTTATGCACCTTTAATACCAATTGGTGGATGATTACTTGCAAATGTATGTAATTACTTTGATATATTATTGGTAGGCATATTAATGCCCACATTGTCATCAATAGTATGTTAACAATAAAAGTTCACTTGAATCCAACTAGTCTTTTCCCTTCAAGTAGATCTAAGATTTACTAAATTCTATTTTCTTTAGTGCTCTAATGTCTTCAAGAATCATAGTATTTCAAATAAAATGCTTGAGAGCTTCCTGTATGTTAATTGAAATAGGTATATATGTGAGTGATGGTGAATTGCTTGAAACTTAAGAGACAAATCATCATTGAAAATTTACAAATCGAATGTCAAACATGAGATCTCACACCATTCCTAACAGCAATAGGTTCATAAAGATCATTAGGATGCTCAATAGAATCAGATTCACCCATGCAAGTTTTACGAGTCTCTAAGTCAGTTCAATTTCTTGGTCATGCTTGAAAGGCATTGAGTGATCAACGTTCATTTAAATATTCTATTTTCTTGAATAAACAATCATTTCTTGGTTTGGTATTTCTTGTGTGATTCTCAAATCTGGATAGTCGGAAAATATTTGGGTTTTAGGTAGTTTAGGGTTGAAGTGTGGCTGAACTTGTGACTGAGTGGTGGTTGTTTGAGGTTGCTTAACATTCTCATTTTCTCAAAACTAATATTCTTGTGTAATAGGTTTCCCCTAATGAATTAGAAGTTTAGGATAGTAGGGATGATTCTCAAATAGCTTCACATCCATGAAGTCGAACCTTTTTGTTATTAGTAGCACATGTAACCTTCATGATTTTGACAATACATAAGAAATAAGTCTTTGAGAGATTTTGGGTCAAACTTGCCTTGATGTCATTGATGTATGTGAGCAAAGGTATTACACCTATTTACTTTGATGGGAATGGCAAGATAATTCAAAGATTTGGAAATGGAGTGTTTGCATAAGGTGTTGAAATCAATAACTCAAGAGGATAACATGTTTATGTATTATGCTACAAAATTGTCATCCAAAAATACCTTGAGTCATGAAAAACTAACACAACGGCTCCATCGACCTCCAATAAAAGTAAATTTTTTCCCTTTAGCAATTCTATTTTGTTGGGGCTATCATCACACAAGTATTCATGTACCATCCCTTGACTTATAAGATATGATTTGAGAATTTAGTGGTAGTACTCTACAATTGCCTGTTCTAAGAACTCATGCATCTATTTGGACTTGAGTTTGAATCATGTTGTTGAAATTATAGAATATTTGGCCAACCATTTCTTTTTTAAAAAATATTCATATAATTTTGGCATGATCATCAATAAAAGTGACAAATCATCTAAAATCTATGATATTATTGATTTTAGATGATCCCCAAATATCATTAGATATGATAAAAAAATGATGAGATGGTACATAAAATAGATTTGGGTGGATATTGTGAGCCTGCTTGGATAGTTAACAGATCTCACATTGAAAAATATTTATTTTTTACATGAATAACTGAGAGAAATAGATTATCAAGATGCAAAAAATTTAGGTGGCCAAATCAAAATTGTCACAAAATGACAACTATGGGTACCATTGTTAAAACAACGAGTCACACAATTATTCTTTTATGATTGCTTATAAAGTGGCAACTCTAAAATAGTAGATATGCGCATATCCAAGCATATACCATCATCTTCCTTGAAAACCAAGTCCAGAAATTCACCAAAATTTTGAAATAATTTAGTAAAGCAATTACATGCTCTTGCAAGTTTGAATATTGACAACAAATTACAATTTAACTTAGAAATTAAAAGAATAGAATAAGGGGTTAGATCCTTTTAAAAGATGGCAGAGCTTTGACCACTCAATTTTAAAAGTGATCCATCAACAAGTCGAATAGCAAGATGGTCACAAAATGGTTGTATTTAAGAAAGATAGAAACAAATCTGAACAAGTAATTCGATGTACCCTGAACCATAAATTTGAATTTTGTAATCTAGCATTTAAGGCGCTTAGAAAATTAACTTTTTGAGCTAGGATACAAATATCGCTAATAGAGTCAATATTTTAAAGAAACATTTTCTTGTATGAGTTTCAACTATTGTCAAATGGATTCAGCTCAATGGAGATTTCAAATGTACATACTATCTATAGGAAAGAGAATTATTCTCATGTACAGCTGTGAATAGGATTAAAATGAGATAGAAAGAAACAAAGCACAATACACTGAAAGAGCGCAACAAAGTTTAATCGCAACACAAAAAAAGGTGAACGAGCAACTAGGTTGACAGGTGTAATACCCAAAAATATCGAAAAAAATATAAGACTAAAATTTCTCTAAAAATTTATAACCCAGTTTTTGAACATATTGAAAATGATCAAAAGTATTTGTATAAAATCTAATATTTCATTAGAATCACTTTGATGTATATGTAGTATACATATAAAATAATGAGTATATAAGTATCTATAAATAAATCTAACAATTGAACCCCAAGATTTTATAAGAGTTAATGTGTAAATATAACATTACTGTAGCATTTAGGTTATCTGCTGTAGCTTGTTTTGCTTTTTCCACTAAGCCAGCCATGCGACAGTTGATGATTTGAAGTAGGGGTATGATGAAGTTAGGGCATCAACTTATATATATATCTATTAAAACCTAAATACTAAGCATTTTCATTCATTTCCCTTAACTTCACCTTAAGTTTCTGAAACAAAGAAGCAAATCAAAAAAAGCTGCAAGTAGTGCAGACGATGGGAAGAAAGAAAGAAGAATAGATAAAGAAATAAGTAAAGGAAGAAGAAAAGGGAATGAAGAAAAATAAAGTTTTAGCAATTTTTTTTTTTTTTTTTTGGCATTTCTTTCAATGAAATGAGTTTTGATTTTGAGTTGATAGAATTAAAGGCTAGAATAAAAAAAATCAATTTAATTAAAAATATTATATTGGGGTTAATTAATATCTAAGCACAATGTTAAGCTAGAAATTGATTTAAATTGAGAAAACTAATATTTTTATTAGATTGAATACAAAGTTTGAGGTTCCAAGTTGGGTGCAAGGAAATTAGTCATAATGTTAACCAAGGATTTATAATCAGATACACAATCTCTAATATAGAGAGCAATTGATTCATAGGCCTAATGATTGAAATTTCTACTATTATACTAAATTGTATAAGCACATGAAGAATTTTGAAAATATTTAATGTTATCAAAAAAATCAAATGCATTGCACCAGTTCACCTATTAAAAATGATCCAATATTAATTCATAATGTGGAAGTCATATGATACACCAAGCATATTCCAAATTCATATATTATTTCAATTGCTGCATTTGATGCCTCAGTTACACTTTAATACAGCTTGGATATAAAAAGTGCAAATAAATGCCAAAAATATTTAAATACTTATCATAGTGATGCTAAGTATAAAAGAAGTCTATGAAAGATCATGAGAGATGACACTAGATTATGATGACCTGCTTAGACAAAAATAAAAATTCTGACAAGATAAGCCTCAGTAGGAGCCAAAATGGGTTATCGACTCTAAATATTAAAAATTTGGTACAATAACAGTCCAACATTCAATTGTTAGATTAAGTCTAAATCTTATCAATGATTATTATAGTTGATGAATTAAATAACGACCAAATAATATAAATATACCAAAACCTATATAGACTTAGATAACTCCGGTGATATTATGACCAATATGAATGAGAAAGAAAATGAAAGCAAACTAAGTAATTTCATACAACAATGAACTAGTAAAGTGCATTAAATAATTTGACACTTCAAAAATATGTTTTGTTTCTTACAAACATTATATTTATTGCTTATGATTAAATTTTTTACTCATTTGATTAACAAAGTATATTTTAATTTAAACTTGTTGCACTAAGCTATTTATTTTATGATAAGTAATCCTCCTCTTAGTACAAAAGACTAACATGAATATTATTTTTTTCTTGTATTTTAAAATATTTATTAAAATTATACTAAATTATTAACTCATCATATATTTTGCTGACAATTATTTCAAACAAGAAAAAAAATCAGATGAGGTCACAGTCAGGTGACCCAGTTATATTATAGATCTTAAAGTTTTGGATGTATAGCTTTAGATATATCATAGATGATATTCATGATCTAAATTAAATACTTATGGTGCATACTAATCATATATGAAGATTATTAAAAACTATGTAGTTAATTTTAATGATATAAATTATACAGGCTTTTATATTAATAAATATAATGGATCTATTAGAAGATTTTAATGCACAGTATATATTTTATAAAAATCTAGATAAACTAGCTTTCCTCGATCTTGACTAGTGAGGTTAGAAGAATTGTTAGCATGAATTGTGTATAATTGGATTAATCAGCTCTATTGTGTCTCACGTGTCTCACTTATGACTGGAAAAATGAGAAAGATGCTAGAAGTTCTTCCAAGTAGACAACACAAGTTGGTCACGTACATAATGGTCAACCGGCAAATTCCCATTGTGTTTGCTGATGCATTGACTATCATGGAAGAAGGATCCAAATGTGAAAACCAAGTTGAAAAAGCAGAAGCAAGGTACTTGAGCGTCAGTCAAAGATATGGGCTAATGAATGACAAAAGTGAAGGAAGTTGGTGTCAAGCATGTTGAAGATGATTCATGATGTTAGTTCAATCACAGAACATAGAAAAGGATGCAAATGCTAAACATGCCACGATATGGTTTGTTAATCCTTGAGCCAAATTGAAGAAATCGATCTGGAGCAAACCAGAGATGTGAGGATCAAATCTTCACTATGATACGATGCTGATTTTGGAGAACTGAAATTCTATCTCCCTTTTATATCTTACTAAGACACATGATACAAAGGTAGCTTTACAGCAAGAAGGCCAAAAGCATGCCAAAATAAATAAAAAACTACCAAAAAACATAAGGAAAAATAGGAAACAATTGAGTGGAAAGGCATTTGTACCTATTATCCAAAATCTCTCCTTGTTTGAAAAATAAAAATCTTCCTATAAATGGAAGACAATTTGGATCCCACATAAAAATTATTTTAAAATCTAAATCAAAAAAATAATTAAATTAGTGTTGTTTACCTAACGTTTAAAAAGTAAAACAAGAAAAATCAATGAAAAGTCAAAGCTCAAACAAAACATATCATCGCATCAAATAAAAATTATTAACTTAAATGCTTACTACTTGGCAAATCAAGTTGAAGAAAACAACTAAACCAGCGATTCACAATATTCTGCAACTTAAGCCAAATCCAAAATTATAAATGCAAAATAGCTAAATAGTTTTTAAAGAAATAAAAAAAAAGAGAAATCAATGAAGCATTTGCGCAAACTTGAGCCAAACATGCAACTTCCATCTATGCATGATAATAAGTAAATACAAAATCTAAACATTTTCCAATATGGTTAGTTTATCAAATAAAACTGTCAGCAATCTGCATAATGTCAAACATAAACAAATAATACCTCCAATAAAGCAAATACAAAAAAGTCTACAAGAACCGTAACTTTTGGCATGGCTATCTTTTATTTTATTTTTATACGCAAAAAGTAAATCAAATATGTAACTAGAACCTGTCAGAATTATTATTTATACTCAGACAATGCAGTCCTACCAAAAAAATAGCAAATAAGAAGATATTCACCTTCAAAGCAATCTCCAAGCAAGCTACACGATTAGATGGACGACTCAAAACTAGATTCCATAAAGTACCAAGACCCTGAGTGGCTCGATCACCATCAGAAACATCTTTCTTAAGGTGGTCATAAACACTCGAGTAACAAACATCCTCCAACAATCTCAATACAGAGTCGGGTAAAAATGGAGCTTCTCCAAGAAGTCTACTAAAGGACTTATCTGAAGCTGGAAACGAATCAAGAAGGCCTTTTGCCTACAAGATTTAATGAACTTGTGAGAAATGCATGATTTATTTATATAAAATAAGTTTTAAAAAAAACACTAACAATTAATTGAATTAAAAAGCTCACAATAGAAAGGAGAAATCTCTCATAATTACTAGCAACAATGTTGAAATTTTCATTTGATTCAGATATCATAATAGCATGTGTATGGTATAGCACAAGCATTGTGAGTTCATGTCCCTGAAAAGAGAGGAATAAAAGATGCAATTCAGTAAGAAAACAATAGAAAAAAAGTAAAAATATTTTCCAAAGCAGAATTTGATATCTTTTGGAACAAAATATATAAGTTCAATAGAAGAACGTCACTTTTACCATGAAGATATTTGAGTGAAATTACAATATTCCCTAAGAAAATATATGAACACACTAACAATTAGTAATCTACAAGTTGGTATATTATATGCTGCTTTCTAAATTAATATATGATTTAAATTATAGACAAGGAGGCCACATATTAAACATTGTTATTAGACCATGATTCATTTTACAATAAATTGCAGAAGAAAGAACAAAGTTGTCAAATGAAAATTTCACATGTCAAACTGAAAGCATAAACTCATTATTACATCACAGTTAAGATTTAAAAAATAAAAAATAAACACAGTTAAGATTTTAAAAAAAATCAAATCATACTATTAGTGCTATACTATAGTGTATGATTACTCTAGTGCAATAAACAACTAGCAAAATAAAAGCCCAATTAAGCATAGGGATAAAACACAGAAATGTTCTGAAGCTATACAACAAGAACAACCACCTCGATCCCACTATGCATGGATGGTTACATGAATCATTTTTCTCCATTGTGTCCTATTAAGTGTCATATTCTCAGTCAATTCCAATAAATTAAAATAATTTGTTATACTTCCTAACAAAGTCTTTTTAGGTCTACATCTTCCTTTCTTAACATAGGAGGACTCTAAAACATCTACTATCCTAATTAGATCATCGGACGGTTGTCATTTTATGCGACCAAATCATCTAAGGTGACTCTCTCTAATCTTATCTACCACTAGAGCTACTCCAACCTTTTCACAGATATAGTTGTTTCACATTTTGTCTAAAGCGTAAAGTCGCTCATCCACCTAAGCATCTTCATCTCTACAACACATAATTTTATGCTTCTGAAACTATATCATCAATAACAGCTTGAGCATTAGAAAACAAAAATTTTCTACAAAAAAAGTAAAAAAAAAGTTCTGAGTATTAATTATATTAAAAATGTGCAAAATTTTTTGTGGGGTGGAAAACAGCTAGTGGAAAGTTTTCTTCAAATGCATTCAAAAGAAAAATGAAACAGCTTGCAGCATAGTTCACCATTAAAGCAACAAGTGCAAAAGCATTTGCAGAATTAACTGACTTCAGAAGGAATGGATGGGTTATTTCAAAAAAATAGGGAAAAAAACTTAAACAAACTTTTTATCTGTTCCGACTCAAGGTGAGACAATAAAAAATAAGAGTACTAGGCTGTTATATTTCATAGCCTTACAAACTACTGTTAAATTCCTATACGTACAAGCATGCCTTTACTAATGTTTAATTTTTACACATACAAATATGTATTTAACTACTGTTACTCTCATGCAAGTTCAATATTACATGCACATTATTGTTTCCCCAACATTATATGCACGTTGTTTCCCATATCGTGTGTTGAACCTATTTTATCTTTGTTTTTCTCACTAGGCTTTTAGCCTATGATATTACACGTTAACTTTCAAGAAAGAACGAGAAAGATAGTGGATAGAGGTGCAGAATTTTAAGAAATTGTAAAGACTTTTTTGGATACATATGATTTACGTTTTGATTTCAAGGATCGGCTTTAAGCCCATATCTTTTTGCTTTAGTTATGGATATTCTTACTAAGCATTTATAGGAGGATGTACCTTAGTGTATGCATTTTGCTGATGACATCCTTCTTGTTGATAAGACTAGAGAGGGAGTCCAAGAAACTTGAATTATGGAGATCAGAGTTAGAGCCTAAAGTTTTCGTTTGAGTAGATCTAAAGTTTAATATACGAAGTGTAATTTTAGTTGTAAAAGTTCTAGTGGTGGTGTTGTAACATTAGGTGATCAAGTCATTAAAAAAAATGAGCGTTTCAAATATCTCAGGTCTATTGTTCAAAATAATGGTAAAATAGATGGGGATGTTATTAGTAGAATTCAAGCTGGATAGTTGAAGTGGAGAAATGCAACTGGCCTATTGTGTGATAGAAAAGTACTGGTTAGACTTAAGAGAAAATTTTATAAGATTGTGGTAAGACCTGCAATGATTTATGATGCAAAATGTTGGCGAGTAAAAGAGAAGCATAAAACTAAGTTAAGTGTTGCAAAGATGAGGATGCTCAGGTGGATGAGTGGCTTTACTCTTAGAGATAAAATACGAAATGGATATGTTAAGGAAAAGGTTGGAGTAGCTCCAATGGAAAATAAGATTAGAGAGAGTCGCTTTAGATGATTTGGTCACATAAAGCGTCGGTCGTTCAATGATCTAGTTAGGAGAGTAGATGTATTAGATTTTCCTTAATGTATTAGATTTTCCTTATGTTAAGAAAGGTAGAGGTATACCTAAAAAGACTTGATTAGGATGTATACAAATGACCTTAATTTATTAGAATTAAACGAGACTTTGACACATAATAGGACACAATGTTGAAGAAGGATTTATGTAGCCGAACATAATGGGATAAATTTATGTTGCTATTGATTTTAAACGCTTATAGATATGTGATTTAAATATGAAATGATAAGTGGAGTAATTCAAAATATAAGAGTTTATGTATGATGATTAAGTGAGATTTAATTTTCAACTATTTGTCTCAATTACTTGCATGCCGAAATGAGTTGGTGGAAGTTGCGTCTGAATCATCCTATTCTATTACACTTCAAATTGATCCTAAAAAAAGGGATTATTTGGGATGCGATAGGGAAAGCCTATGTGACTGAAAATCACATTTTGTCAAGAATTTGATACAAATTTGGAACTTAAACCATTGAGAAGACAGCATGAGGTTTTAATTTAATTGGCTTATTGTCTTTGTGCTAGCTTGGTTAATAAAAATTGGACTTACATATTGAGGAACAACCATTACTACCTCGAATTTGCTTATTTACTACAAAATAAACTTAACATTGTATCGTACATCTAAAGTACGACTCATAAGTGGGGCTCACAATCTACGAATGAGAGAAGCCCATAAATGGGACTTATAACTCTAAATATTTGAGAAGACTTATTTGTGGAACTTAACAGCCTTAAGGATAAGAAAGCTCAATAGAAGAACTTACGGTCATAAGAATGAGAAAACCCTAAAAGTCATATTTACAACTCTAATTTTAAAAAAGGCTCATTACATAACTCACAGCATCATGGATCATGAAAGCCTAATAATAGGACTAAAGACTAGAAGCATAAAAAAAATCTCTGAAGTGGGACTTACAAAGTTGATAGCAAAGAAGGCCCAAGATTGATTTTGTAGCTTCGATGTAATGTACTTTAGCATGCATAATAAGGTGATTATTCAAATAAGACCTTTAAATCAACTTGGAAAAAAAAGCTCAAGCACAGGTCCTTGCTTATACGCTTGATCAGGAATACCCCTTAGAATGGAGGCCTTGGAGAAAATTTTGGTAATTTGGCCCCTTAAAAAAACAATAAAATCATCTTAGATTAATCAGGGATCTCTTAAAACTCATGACTTGAATTTAGGACCCTAAACCCTAATCATGACAAATAGCCCCATCTATTGAAAAGAGAGAAATGCAACTTGTGATTGAATGCATATGTACATGATCTAGTTTCTTTAATTCCATATTTAAGCTATAAATCCTGTACTACTTTACAATGGCGATTGAATGCTTTAATGACTACTTACAGTCGCAAATACTAAAAGTCTAAAGTCATTACTCTATATGTTACGTTAGTAAATTAAAAAAATAAAATAAGGCGAGAATGGAAACATCCCACCAGTTGTAAGGTCAATAAGTTTATTAACCGAGTATTTCATGATAAAAATCTTTATTATTAAAAGAAGAAAATTTACATTAATGATAGCATAAAGGTATACAAGAGTGAACTAGAATACCTTAGAGATTACTTCAAGAACTTAAGCTTTTAATAATCTCCAAGCCATAAAGCACACTTTATGTGTGGCGTCATCTAATTGGCTTGCATTATTCCATCTTAGCTTTATGTTTACTATTTAGGCTAGAGGTCAAAGCACCATATGTGATCAAAGACCTTTAAGATTCTCTGTGAGGTGCAACCATATACATGATATGCTCATAGACCATATTTCAAGATGATTTGCCCATTTAGTTGGTTTGCAAAAAGGCAAATTAGCCATACATAAGGGACCACGATTATGTGAACATTTTGTTTGTTATTTAAAACCTAATATACCTCATGATATATTACAAGGCAACAAATTACAGCGTAAAAATAAGGGCAGTGTCATGTTCTCATCTTCCTCCTACAGCTAATTAAGATAACTTCAATGTAGCGGCCCATTGTCACTCTTATGGTCTCACCTGCAAGACTTCTTCAATCATGAAGAAAATCACATTTCTTCTCCAATAATGAACGATGTTCCAAAGCATGCTGAGAGTATGAAAGCTGCCCAGCAAATATGTTAATCTCTTCCCAAGGACAGCTTGAAGGCCACCACTAAGTTTTAGTAGGGCATTGTCATCGACAAGTAACATTTATTGAATTCAAACCAAAGGTCAAAAATGGTAGGCAAACCTCAAGCCAAACCACAAATAGATAGTAGAAGAGCGTGCTTCAAGACCAGTAGGATCAAAGATCAACAACATGAGGTCTTCAGATTAAATGAATCAACAATCAATGGTTTTTCAATAGCTAACTTAAAGAGAGGTTGTTTGACATTGTATTCATTAACCTTCATTAAAGGTGAAGGGTATTTATAATGGTTGTCAAAGACTTCATGAGCTTCAAGATATGGAGATCATCAACAATATTAGATGATTGTTATGACTGGTTTTTGATAATGTGGATACATGAGATAAAATGTGGTTGGAGGTTGTCAAGGGGTGTGGGAAGTGCTCTTGTGGCAAGTTCTTATGGCATTGTGACGATATTTTGGATGAAACCATCCTTCGTTGTGGAAGTCAGATGACTTGGCATCAAATAATTTGAAGCCACATAAAGACAAAAAAAATGTTCATTATGAAATCAACGTTAAAATAGGAGCAAACTGTTGAATGCATCCATGTTTAAATAGATGTGAAAGAAATCAAATGCAAAGCTTGATAAATTAGTGCATGAAGAAATCACATGAATGGGGCAAGCACATACATGGAAAAATCACCTTTATTGATCACAAGAAAATTAAAAAAAAAAGGCAAAGCATGTTTTGTATGGTTCTTTTTAATCTTCCTGTTTACAAGAACACATGTCATGCCTCTTCAAGCTTTCATATAGCTTCTTTTTTAAGATGCTAACTCACAAGGCAGTTTTTTAATTATTTTTTATTTGGTCGATTACATCAAAATTTTGATACCAATACACTTTTGTAAATTGAAATCTTGAATACAGTTAAAAACAGCACACATCAAAAGTAACATGGTTCGCTAGATCTAGCATTTCAAAACACACTAAGGAAACATGCATTCGTAACATTAGTTATATCCCACAGGGAAAGAACAATCCACAAATAAGTACCATTAATATACCTACATACAAAGAATTTGAAGAAAATACAAGAAACTACAATGAAACAAGATAAGCAGGTAGAAAATACTGTATTGCATTGTCATTAAATTTAGTAATGACCCAACATTAATATTTGCTAATTCTACCATACAATTATTATTGGGTTTGCATAGGTAATTAGCAACTCAAACAGGATGGAATTTAGAAATTTTACGTATAACACCTATATAACAGAACACAGCTTCCAAGCCCTATATAATGTACCTTCTGACGATCACAATCTGAAATAATATGACTTTGCAACACTGAAACCATATCACCATCAGCATCACACTGAAACACATAAAGATACTTTTAGGTATACAGAAAAAAAAAAAAACACTTTAAAACAATCAAAATAATCACAAAGATCGATCAATCTCAAAGTAACAATATCCGGTTCAAATACCCACCACAAAAAAAATGTTAACAAGAACTACAAGAACCATTATCAAGTTGAGCAACAAACAAATAAAGATATCAAAAAATAATATGTGCACCACATCACTAAGAATGAAGCTTCTGGAAGCATTTCCATCCATATCAAATGAAAAATATAAAATATGATCACAAATTTTTGCAAAATGAAACATCTTAGTCAAATATGTTTAAATCATCAAAAATTCAAATCATCCTCACCAGTATATGTTGATCAAGCAATCTAAGGAAAGATTCTCAGCCTAACTTCAACCGATGGGGGCAAAGATCGAAGATTGACAACACAAAAAAAGGTTAAAAATAAAAGATAAATACAAAAAAAAAAATTTGCCAACTAAAACGGTCATTTGTCATTTCAATTTATGTGCCAACATTCTTAGCCCTCAAGATCAAGGAATCCAAACTTTGAGCTTTTACTTTGTAAACGGACGTAATTGTGTCCAACACTCTCAACTATATTCTACAAATCAAATTCTACTCAACTGAGGATCTGACATCAATAAGCCATCACAATCTGCTTAGACCTCTATCCCCATGATGGGATAGGTCATCGGAAGATTATGACCGCTGGATAAATGACAATAAAACTCAAACACTCAATATTAAAAAAAATATGGTGATTCAAAACTCAAAAAAGAATAATTCTAAAGCTAAAAGCCACAGCAAGTCATTTGGAAAGGTGAAAAAATAAGCCAATTCACCAATCTACGGCCAGGTGGGATAAAGATCTTTGGGCTATCAGGGTTGTTACCTCACCAACAAGTCAAAAGATGGCCACTCGATAGGCCACCTGTAATACCCCAAAATATACCAAACAAGTAAATTCAACATCATTCTTTATATATATATATATATATCAATATTTTTTACAGACACAAACTTTTCACATGCATTTTTATTAAATCATATATTTTGTTTGGATCAAAATGATATATCTATATATATATATATGATAAGAGTAATTAACAATTAAATGACTAAGTGAAATAACTATCTAATTAAATTAGTTAACCCTTAATTCAAATTTAATTAAAGGTTTAATTAATCAGGATAAGCACTATAGCCATCCTAATTCCACTAAATTTAGCATGCAAGGGGTGGATCCAAACCATTGGATTTAAAGGGCAGGGATTTAATCGAAAAATCTATATTAAGGAATAATGATTATAGCCACTAAGCCCTGTTATTACTCCTTAAATCCAATTTCCAATTTTCCTTACTCAGCCTCTCGGTTTTCCATTTTCCCCCAACACTCTTTTCCTCCTGCTGATGACTGAACTCCTCTCCCTCTCTTGCTGTTTGCTGGTGCTGGAGGTGAGAATCCCGCTTTAGCCAGGAAAGGAGGCAGGTTAGTGCTGCTTCTTTATTGTTGTTTGCTGGTGCAGGAGGTGAGAATTCAGCTTCAGTCAAGAAAGGAGGCCGGAACCGTAGCTAATAGGCTACGGTTTTGAGGGAAGAGCAGGAAGGGTGGCTGTTGGATGGCTATTGGAAGGGCCAGAGAGAGGTTTAAGTTGCAGGAAGCTGTAATTATAAGTCAAGGGAAAATTAATCAGCAGGTAAAATGTCTTTAGAATTTTATATTATAATAACTAATTAAGGGTCTGTTTGAGATAATTGTAGCTTTTTGAAAAGCTAATTGTAAAATTGTTATGGGTATTATAAATTAAAAAAAAAAATTCAAACAAGAATTTTCCACCACACTCTCTAAATGGATTCAAATGAACTTTTCAACAAAACTTTTTAAAAGTACCAAAAAAGTTTATAATAAATTGGTTACTTTTTGAAAAGAAAGCTGTAAAACCCCAAACACACCCTAAGTATCTTGCTTAATCACTATATATATTAAGTACTTTAAGATGTCTTGAATTTTAGGTGATTGTTGTAGGGTGTTGGGAAGGTAAAAAAATTAAAGAGAAATAAGAAGAGGAGGTGATGAGGAAAAATAAAAATATAAGTAAAAACACATGTATTGTGAATGTTAATCAATTTCATTAGATAAACTCCATTTAATCTTCATTTAATTGTTTGCTACAATGTGTGTTGTATACTCGTTGGAAATAGAGAGAACTTTGGTTTTTTTTGTATTATATATGCATTATAGAATAAAATTTTAAAGTAATAATTGTTATTACTTGCCTTAATATCTTACTATGAATTTCATTATGCAAGTGAATTGTTAGTGTTGGGCATTAGAAGTGAGTCGCTTGGAGTAGTTGCGTCATTTAGTAAGAAAGGCCGAATGTGGCAAAGTCAAATTTAGATAAGAATGCAAATTAAGTTGATTTAAGTACTAAGTTAAATTGATTTATAAATTAAGTTGATTAGTGCATAGCCTAGAACTATATTTTACTAATTTATTATGATTACAATCTAATCAAATACCTTGATTTCATATTATTAATATGCATATTGAAAATATTTCAGTGTAGGTATTGCTAGTTGTTAAATGAAAAATAATGTATATGATGAGCGGAGATATATCATAAAAATTATATAAGTGGATTATTTTATAAACCTACGTAGATAGGTAAAAATTTGATGAGAACAGCCTTTGACAGGAAACCTTAAAGTTCCAGACTCTTGGCATGCATGTTGTATTAGACTAAATGGTGTCAGGGGGCTATTAGTATGAAGTGTGCATTCAGCTAGCCTATTCAGTACCTTTGGCCAATAGGCCGGGTGACAACCCTCATATTTTAAAGAATCGAACCTATACAAATATAAATAAAATTTATAATAAAACAATTTGATTTAAAAGTAAACAAAGCTTAATGAAATCATTTGTCTATATGTATAGTTATTTCAGCTATTTATTATTTACATTTCATAGCTTTACAGATTATTATTCAATTCCTACATGTATAAACATTTACTACTGTTCAGTTCTTATACATACAAGCATGCATATACTAACCGCTACTTTCATGCAAGTCCAACTTTATATGCGCGTTGGTTCTTTTATTGTGTATTGGATTTACTTTAGCAATATTTGTGCCACTAGACTTTTAGCTTACGATATATTGACTTTCAGGCAAAAATGAGAAGGATAGTGCCTAGACTGAATTTTTGAATTGTATAGTTTTGAGATATTGTAAAAACTTTTTGGATATATACAAAATTTTATTTTGAAGCTTTTAGATACTCTCTATTTGCGCTAAGTTGAGTTTGCAGGATTCCAAATATATGATTTAAATATGAATTGATTATTAAAAAAATTTCACATGTAAGAGTTTGTTCGTGATATTTTGGTCAAATTCAATTTTCACATGCTTGCCCCAAATCAATATAAGTCAAGATGAATTAGTGGAAACTGCGTTCAACTGAATCATCCTACTCCGTTATAATATCCAAACTAACCTTGAAATAGAAGAGGTCGTTTGGGGTGTGACACCACCACTCAAAATGCTAGATGGCCATGTTGGAGCTGTGAAACTTCTTTAGCTCCATAAGCCTCAATAATGCAAACTTAAAAAAATAAAGAAAACTTAGTGATTCAAGAATTCTAAGACTAACCAAAATATCAACCTAACAAAATCTCAACCTAAATTTTGAGATAACCACCTAATGATTGTTGCATTGCATAATTGAAGAGGTTCAACATCAAAATAAAGCTCAAAAACACAAAAGATACATTTCGAACAATTTTCCCTTATAATGGTGTGGTTATCATCAATCATAATTAGAGGGGGCCCTCATTATAAAAATACTATCTCAAATTCCATGAAAATAGTTTGGTTCTACTCTATTCTTCATAATGGCACAACAATGCAAATCACAATTGAAAGGAAATCTATTTAGATTCAAAACCCTTTCAAAATATAAAAGAAAAAAAGATGAATTAAAAATAACACAAATAATAATCAAAGTTGACGTGTAAGGTGATTTAACAAATCTAGGAATTGAATTATCTCCTTGCCAATTCAATAAGCCTAAGGGTTGTAGTAGCCATTTTAGCATAAACCTAAGGGTCAAACTACTAAGTTAATTTACCATGTTAATTCAATATGTGTGTGAATAAGTGTAGAGATTGAATTATTAATTTATAATAAGTTTCACAAGCTTAAGAGAGAGTGCAATGAGTCAAGTGGAGCTCAAGTCAAGGTTAACTTGAGCTCAACTTACTTACACAATGGCCAACTCAAACTTGAGCTTGAGCTCGAGTTGAGCTCATACTACGAGATCAAGCTCAATTAATTTGTATATCCCCAAACTCGAGCTCGAGAACCTAGAGAATAAAAGGAAGTCATAGTGGAAGTTCATTGTATAATGCATTGACAAGTCAAACGGCAAGGAGTTGGTGGGAGTTAAACTAAAAAAGACAATCATGATGGGATTTCCCTACATAAGGCATCGACAAGTTCAATGACATTTGGAGAATAAAAGAAATTAATGGAATAGGCAACTTCCTTCAAGTATGGTTAGTTAAAACAAGAAGGAAAAAAAGAAGAAGAGAATTTAGAGTTTCTAAGAGAGCTAAGTCACAAAACAAAGTACCAAGCAAACTCAAGTTCACGCTCGCATATTAGACAAGTTGTAATTTGAGCTCAATGTCCTAGCTTGATAAACTTGACTCACAAGCACATTGACGAGTCCAATTTGAGCTGGTCGTGAGCTAGCTTGGCTCACTTATACCCCTAGCCTAAGAGCCAATAAATATGACCTCAACTCACAAACCAAAAGGTCATGTTGCCTCATGTAGACAAAAAGCACCAGCAAAGACATCACTGCCAAAAAAATAATCACATCAACGCCCTCCACAACCTCATCCCTGCTTTATTTCATTGTCCTTACCCACAACATCCAAGGAAACCATGGATGCGTGCACATTGCATTAACCCCTCCACCTGGCACCTCATGCATGAGACCACAAAAGACATGAATGCACTGAAATATGGATGGAAAAAAAGAAGAAGAGAATTTAGAGTTTCTAATGGAGCGAAGTCACAAAACAAAGTACCAAGCAAACTCAAGTTCACGCTCGCAAATTATACAAGTTGTAATTTGAGCTCAACGTCCTAGCTTGATAAACTTGACTCACAAGCACATTGACGAGTCCAATTTGAGCTGGTCATGAGCCAACTTGGCTCACTTATACCCCTAGCCTAAGAGCCAATAAATATGACCTCAACTCACAAACCAAAAGATCATGTTGTCTCATGTATACAAAAAGCTCCAAAAAAGACATCACTCCTAAAAAAATAATCATATCAACACCCTCCACAACCTCATCCCCGCTTTATTCCTTTGTCCTTACCCACGACATCCAAGGAAACCATGGATGGGTGCACATACTAACTGCATTAACCCCTCCACCTGGCACCTCATGCATGAGACCACAAAAGACATGAATGCACTGAAATATGGATGGAAAAACTATAACAACAAAGAGTGAGTTCCCCACCTCTCCCAATCCAAACATCTTAGCATCTCTAATAAGTATTATATTAAGAGATAAAGAAGGATGAGAATGAAAAATGAAGAAGATGGAAATGGAGACTTGCTTGAAGACATCAAAGGATCTCCATTGAAGGGTGGTTAATCTTTGATCCAGCTATCACAAAGACCCTGTATTATTGATCATTGATCTAACCAAGCTTGAATATCGCCACTTTGTCATAAATCTTCGATATGGCATCAAGTTTGCTCCCTCTATTAAACTTTGATTTGTGTTCAAGAAGAAAAATCCTAGCTCCAGTGACAGTGTGGCCAAAATATAATAGTGACTTTTGGATTGCACTTGGACAATGGTTGGCATGACCCACATATGATTCTAGAATCAATGACATGCTCATGACCTCTCATTAAAGGTGTATTTAGCTATTTAGACATTATTGTTGTGTTGATTTGTTGACGAAAAGTGAAAGCACTGACCTAAGTTGGAGTTGGTCAATTCAAAGTAGAGAAGGATGAAAATGATGATTTCTTCTTAATTTTGTTTCTAGATAAGCAACGATCAGCTAGCTGGCTACCACCTTAAATTCTCACAAATTACTATAATAACTTTTGGGATTTAAACAAAGAAAAATTAGACAAAATATTCACATTCATTTAATCAATCATGCATGGCATGTGCAAACATTGCTTAAGTGGTAATGGCTTTAGAACAAAAAAATACATATATAATAACCAACTAGAATTTGCAAATAGGCCTCACCTACTAAAATGGAATATACTATGCCTTGGAAGAAGGATTGTTAGAATGGATGCTTCAAATGTGACTTTGACATCTGGCTATGAATAAAGATTTGATATAATATATGAATTGGAGGGGTTGAAGTTAAATAGGTGAGCATTAAGGCCACATAAACGGTACACCATTAAAACCGTTACTTGATTTATTAAGTAACACTTCATTATATTCATAAAAGAGATTATTATATATTATTGTTTGTTTTGTCCATTATGCACATCAAATATGACAATAATGAAGAATGGAAGCCATCGCTGAACACTTATGATTTTACTTGTAATAATAGTTTTACCCAATCAAAAATGAAGTTTAAATAAATTCTTATAAAAAACAACCTCCCCATATCTTTGAAATATACCTTAATAGATTTAAGATATTCAAAGACTCTCATTTGACTTATAGGTTGACCTAATTATGTGGCATCATTAATTAAGCTAATAAAGTAAGTACTTTAACCCAATAAAGTGCTCGAGGCGCATAATCAAGAGATAAATAGCCCGAGGTCTATAAATGATGTGCAAATGTTGAATTCCATTGCATCAATGACATATCGATGCATCAAAAAAGTATGTTAAGGTGCCAAATTATCACACAATATATTTAAATAACATGAGCCACTTGCATGCCCAAATATGACTAAAAGCACCACTACTTTGTCATTGCACTAATAGTCATGCAAGTGCATCAATATTTGTGGCATGCATCAAAAAACTTGTCAAGGCACTAAATCAACCAAAACATAATTAAATAACATTATAGAATAATAAATCTCACGTATATCCATAAATTACTCAAATGCAACTCCATGTGTACCACTCATTGATAATTATGTTGATGAATTAAGAAGTGTCCATACATGCTTCAAATGGACTCAAATGCTTGCAGAGCATTCTAATATATCCTTGGGAATCCACACGTCTTAAAGAATTAATAAACACAGTACCAGGAACCAAATTATCATAATAACCCCATGACTTTAACTCAAATATAATAACCTAATCGATAAGCATTTAAGCCAAGTGCATGTGTTAAAATATGCACTACATTAGAAATAAAACTTTCACTAATATGCTTTTTCCACTCTTGAGATAATAAGTCTATCCAATAAGTTTCTTCTACATTAAGAATTGCAAGTCCAACTTTTGATATTTACTTATACTAATGTTAAAATTGCACAATTGGATATTAAAGTGTTTTTCGTTTGTGAGGCAAGGCGTTTTGAGGCGTAAGCCTCAGAATCAACAAATTATATAAAATAAGAAGTATCGTACACACATCAAAGTAGAAAACAAGAAGTATCATAATCATGGATATATTAAAATGTAACACAAAAACATCCAAATAGAGTAGAAAGTAATAAATTACGCAAAGTATCAAGTAACATATTATTATCTTGATATCAAAGCATGAAGAAGTGTTATACTAATGTCAAAGTATAAAAAGATATCAAAGTAAAAAACTAATGACATATCAATTCAAGATAAGTTTAAAATAATAAATTTTGCTCTCCCACTCTAATTATCTAATATCAAAGTATGAACATCAAAAGGAGGAATGGTGGTGATGATGGCTAGCACTGTGCGTGAGAAGCAGAGGGGGTACGAGAGGAGAGGTGCTTGAATAATGTCTATCATGAGATCGGCTATATATGATATTTCAATAAATAAAACTTATATTTTGTCATACCCAAAAATATAAAAAGATAATTTATAAGTTATTTTAAAATATAACTAAAATTTTCTAAATGAATATAAAATTCTACATTTAATCTTGATCAAAATAATATATATATATATAATGTGATATAAATATATATAATTAATTATATTTATAATTATAAATTAACAACAATTATTAATTTATTTATCAAAATTTTAATTCATTTCTTAATTATCATAAAATCACTTTAGCATTTCCACTAATCGTCGCATGCAACCCAACTCGAGTGTGATTAGTAGCTGAGATTTAAATAATTTGATTAAAAACAATAATAATTATAAGAAATATATTTCTCCTATGTTGCAGCTCATCCCATTAACCTGGTTTCATCTCATCATGCGAGAATCAGAAAGGGGAGGAGACGAAACAAAACCGCTACGACCGTCCGAAGGTCAAATGTGAGGAGACAAACCGCGGGCTAAGGATTTATCGTCACTCGCCATGCGCTAGAAGCGGCTCAGTTATGCCCGAGAATCGGGGCAGGGAGAGTCACGAGGGGCTTGGAAAGGTTTCCACAATTGCAAGTAAGGCTCGACCAACTATTTGAGGGGAGCATGTAAGTGAGGCAAGTGACTTTAATTATATAAAGAGATTTATATAATTTGAAGAAAATTTGGATAAGTTAATTAACTTAAGATAGTTAAATTAAATATTTTATAAATAATTAAATTATATTAAGAGGTTTGATGGAGAAGTATAGAGAAAGTAAGGAGGATCTACATATGATATTTATTGATTTATAGAAAGCTTATGATAAAGTTTCAAGAGATGTTCTTTCGAGAGTTCTAGAAAAGAAAGGAATTAATATTAGTTATATTCAAGTCATTAAGGATATGTATATTAGAGCTATTACTTGTGTCCAAACACAAGAAGGATTGACAAAATATTTTACTATTTCAGTTGGATTACATCAAGGATCAGCTTTAAGCCCTTATCTTTTTGTTTTAGTTATGGATGTTCTTACTAGGCATTTATAAGAAGATGTACCTGGTGTATGCTTTTTGATGATGACATTCTTCTTGTTGACAAGACTAGAGAGAGTTCAAGAGAAACTTGAATTATGGAGGTCAACCTTAGAGTCTAAAGATTTTCGTTTAAGTAGATCTAAAACTGAATATATTGAGTGTAATTTTAGTTGTAGAAGTCCTAGTGGTAGTGTTGTGATATTTAATGAACAAGTCATTAAAAAGAGTGAGCGATTCAGATATTTAGGCTCTATTGTTCAAAATGATGGTGAAATGGATGGAGATGTTATTACTAGAATTCAAGTTTGATGGTTGAAGTGGAGGAATGCATACACAGTGATAGAAAAGTTCGCTTAAACATTTTTATAAGATGGTAGTAGACCGCAATGACTTATGGTTAGTGGTGATGATTGAGAACCAACCATAGTCTCAAATCGGCTCGAAAATGGGTAATTCGGCTCGAGCTCGAGTCGTGGCTCGAAAGTTTCGAGTTTGAGCCGAGTCGGATCGAATCGAGCTCGAGCTTCGATCCGCCGACCGCGGAAATGAGTCGGCTCGAATCCAACCGAGTCGGTTCAATCCAAACAAACCGCTCGAAATGCAAACGAGTCGTTCGCTCGAAAATGCAAACGCGTCAGTCGTTAGGGAATTAATCGCCCGAATTAATTGACGGCGACCGTTTTCGCTCGCCGGCGCCGGGCGTCAGCGAGCCCCGCCTGCTTCAATCCGGCCGAGCTGAAGCGAAGAGAGTTCGCTCTCGAAATAAATTGAGCCACATTTTGTTCGAAAATCGCTCGTTGTCGATCTCGATTCGAGCCCAAGTTCGAGTCGACTTTCGAGCGAGCCACGATCTTCGGGCTAATTTCTCAGCCCTACTTATGGTGCATAATGTTAGCCAATAAAAGAGAAGCATAAGACTAAGTTAAGTGTTACAGAGATAAGGATGCTCAGGTGGATGAGTGGCTTCACTCTTAGAGATAAAATGCGAAATGAGTGTGTTCGAGAAAAAGTTGGAGTAGCTCAAATGCCAGATAAGATTAGAGAGAGTCGCCTTAGATGGTTTGGCCACATAAAGCGTCGTCCGTAATCCTGGAGAGTAGATGCATTAAATTTGCTTGTTAAGAAAGGTAGACCTAAAAAGACTTGGTTAAGATATATAAAAAATGACCTTAATATACTTGAATTAAATGAGAATTTGACACATAAAAGGACACAATGGAGACTAAGGATTAATGCAGCCGACCCCACTTAGTGGGATAAAGACTTGTTATTGTTGTGTGTGTGTATATATATATATATATATATATATATATATATATATGTATGTATAAATGTATGTATATATATATAAAAAAAATTTATAAATGTACATTAATAGCCTAATATTAAAAGAAATTGATGAAATAGGTTAAAATTTCTAAACTAATATTCTAATTAAGTTATCTTCACATTTAAGCAGGATTAAGTCATTGGACTTGAGTTTTTTAAAGGAAGAAATTGTGGTGATTATCGAAATATTTGGTAATTATTTTAATTATGATAATTATGTATTAATTAATATAATTTTAGTAATTTTAATATGTAATTATTAAATGAGAAATTAATTTACGTTGCTTTTGAATTTGCTTTTGAGAAGTTTGAATAATTGATAGATGCTTGTAGGAGATTTTACGAGAAGTCTAGTTAAAATGATATATTTAAGAAAAAGGTTTCGAACAACGCATGTAGCAAGGAAAATCTTCTATTAAGTAAGATTTATAATTTTAATATAAAAAGCAAGTCTTCTATTTTCTACACTGTTATTTAGATATGACATAATGTGTAATACAATAACAATTCTTCATACTATGAAATGCACTTGTAGATTTCTTAATCATATGCAAATTGTATACAAAACGTTTGTTACTACTGTCATATAATTGAGCAATTGATTATAAAATATTTCTTGTGGTATTCATTCATTAAAATGAACCTATGATACAATACATTATTCCATTTTATTTGAGATTACTTTACAAGCACTAAACATTTCATGCTTAGTGACTAATTTAGTTATCAAAACATATAGATTTGAAAAATATCATGTGATAGGAATTGGGTTTGCATATGATGTTATGTCACCTGCGTAGATTGGAATAAAAGGATCCCTAGTGAGACAAAAGGGTCATCAAATGATATAAAATGAGGCAAAAGGGTCCCCGATAGAGGTCCTCGATATAGCTTACAACCTAGTTTATTATAGTCAATAATCTTAATTATACATGGTACGCTCTAACGTTATGATATTGACATATAAATGACACTTGCAAATATAATATGTTTTCTTACAAACATGCTATAAAGTAAAGTTAAAATTGCAAGTTGATACAATCATATTGATCATATATCTACAGTTCTATTATAAACCCTTATGATTGGAATGCATATTAATTTCTACTCTTCATTGTTTGAATCCTATATTAAACTTGCATATATTATTGAGTCCTGTGGCTCATTAGACGATTATAATTATTTTTTTAGGAAAAGGAAAGGATAAGGATGACGAGCAAATTTTTGCCCCTTTTTGAAAGTATTTTGTAGGGAAGGCTTTGTAAAAAAAGTTTTGAGATAAGTTTCAATTGTTTTTAAATTTACTGTTCGGAAAATTGATGTTTTAGATGCTCTATAATTTAGTTTTAAAAATATGTTTCAAATTGCTTCCACTTATGATGAATGGTTGATTCTAGTAAATTATTTTTATGGATAATATTTCATTTACACTTGAAAGAATTTAAGTAATTAAATGTATCTCCTAATCTATTATAGAGTAAAAAAAATACATAATTGATGTTGTAGAAGCATTCAGTCAGCTAAATTTACTCATCTTTGTTATGTCCTGCTTCAATTAGTTGTAGGATATCGTAGCAGGGAATGACATATTTGATTTTTTTTTAAACCTAAATCTAAAAGCGCATGCGTCATAAAAAGTGAGGCGAGATGTGTCTTAAGGCAAGCCACACATCATGTGAGTCATAAGCCTCACAAACACCAATGAGGCATAAGCCTTATTGAAATTTATAAAAAATTAAAATAAAATACTGAGGCGAGTTTTCAAATGAATTTTTTATTGCGCAATTTTAAACAAGGACTTATTCTCAATGTCATAAGTTTCACTTAAGGGCCTTCCATTAGATATAATCTCTAACCTAATTATTAGGGTCAGCCAACAAATCCTCCAAAATAAGCTTAATACATGCGCCTTCACAACCTTATCGGACAACCATTGACCAATTTATAAAAAAATATGATACAACAACAACAAGCTTTTATACCACTATATGGGGTCGGCTACATGAATCCTTCTTCTCCATTGTGTCATATTATGTGTCAAATTCACATTTAATTCAAGTATACTAAGGTCATTTTTCATACATCTTAACCAAATCTTTTTAGGTCTACTTCTATCATTCTTAACATAAGGCAAATCTAATGCATCTACTCTCCTATTCGGGTCATTTTTCATACATCTTAATCAAATTTTATAACAATGTTTCTTATTTATTACCTTTTCTTGCATATTTTGACTCTACCACCAACTTTTTTTATTAAAAGAAATTTTTTCTTTTGATTCTCCAAGCACATTTTTTACAACTTGTTTAATTTCACTTGTATTTTTTTTTCATATAACATTAGCTTCTTTATGAACATCTCAAACTCTAAGCTCTTATAGTTTACTCTTAAAAATATTTTTATTAGTGTTCTTCAAGTGCTCTCATCTAATCTTAGGACAATAATTCGATTTATTTTTCATCTTTTAATCCTTCATCCTAAAATCTAAAACTAACAGTCGATGTTGGGTACTTAAACTTTTATTCGGAATGACCTTACAATCCTTACAATCCAAACAATATATTTTCTTATCAGAAAATAATCAATATATATTTTACTAAATCTATTCTTATAAGTAATAATTGGCCCAGAAAATTCATATATCAAGAAGTATGATTTATATCAAAAATGAAGAATAGTGGATAAGACACAACCCGAGATTTCATCCTCATTTTGTGAGACTTTAAATCTAGGTTATACAAAAGCACTAATTACCCTCCCAATGTTGAGAGAGAACTTTCGAAGCTGCTGAATCGTAGCAAGAAGATTTGGAGTTTAAAATTTGGGGTTTAAAACTTATAAAATTCACCATTATTTAACTTAAAGCATATGGTAGAATGACGACGCCATCTAGATCCCATGCTCATTATCCGTGGTCCCCTACCACTTAGTAGGAGGTACAATCAACCCCATAAGAATCCTTATCGCCATACGCATCATCAAAGAACTTGGGGTGATGTTTGTTCGAGGACAATCTTAAGTTCACCTAACAAAAGGATTGTTTTATCAAATATACCCTATGATCATAACTCATATGGAGCATGCTACCATAATATAATGCATGTTATTTGAATCAGAATTTGGAGCCTACTACTAAACCACACTGACAGAGACACGCCCCGCCCCAATGAGATTATTTGAGTTTGAATCTAGTGATTTATTTGACTTGACATTAGCTCCTTTGTAAGCTAGAGTTTTCTTAATCTATCATACCCAACAAACGATGGTGGATGGGTGAAAGAATTATTTATTTTAAGTATTTAAATGATAAAATTTCATTTAGTTCGGTTGTTTTCTTAGTTGAAATTTAGTTTTAAGATGAATTAATTTAGAGCTCAAATATCTTTTAATGATAATATCCCCTCGAGTTGACATTCTCAATCAACTACCATCATTAAGAATTGTCACTCTATTTATTTGTTAGAGACGTCAACGACGACTAATGTAATTTAAATTTTGTGAAATTGATATCATAATGCACTCTACACTCTATTAATATGAGGATTGGGTCTTATAATCTAATATAATTTGAGTTCATTTAGAAGTTGATCATTTAGAATTGTAACACTATTTCACGATGAGGATTGCCTACTATCATATATTCTATGGAGCTTAATACTTAAATCTTTCATTAAATTGAATTAACATTGACGACATTCATTAGTTTACATGCATATAGTCATAAATAATTGAATTGATTTCATCATTTTTCTCCCCCTTTTCTTTTTAAACCCGCGCAGCATCCTCAAACACTAAATTTAAATTTATTATAAGTGTTGGAGCCCATGTGAGTATATTTAAGAATGCTTACATAATTTTAAAACATTGAATTTGAGTTTTAATCCTATTTCATAATATATGTCAGGGTTCAATTGAAGACTTAACTAATATCTTTTGTTCGCTTGTACGCTATGTTGCGAATCTGGTGGCGTAGAAGACATTTTACATTGCTCTAATATCTTATTAGATCCCTTGGAATAACATATATTGAAGTGCCAAATTTATATTTACTGCCAAAATATTCAATTCAAGTTCATAATCTTGAGTTCAATCCATCTTTCTTTATTTAAAATATAATATTTAAATTCATTTCAAATTCATTCTCATTTATAATTCAAAATTCAATTGATATCAATTTTATTTTAGCGTTAAAGAACGCTATTTGTTTAAATTTTGATTGTGTATGAATTTTGGATAAAATTTTAACATTTCAATAAGATTCATGTCATCCAGAGACTACATCAAAACTGCTTTTGCTGGCCACCCAGACGCTCATTAAGTTGTCTTCACACCATACCAGTATTCATACCCACCTATCGAGCATTATGAGGTCTTCAATCACCGATAAAAGCAAAATATATGTAATTTCAAATCATTCAATTTCATTTTAGATTATTTATTTTGATGTGTTTGATTTTTTTAAATGAATCTTGATTCTTCCCTCTTTTAAATTCAAATTTAATCAAAATGCAACATTTCAAGATTCCAAATCCTCGCTAGCTACATCTAACCATTGACTTACCCAGACGCTCATTGAAGGTGTTTCATACACCATAATCGAATCTTCATACCCACTAAGCCCTATTGAGCATTAATGGAGTCTTCAATCACCTGCAAAAAACAAATATATATATGCCACATTCAAAGCGATCTAACATTTTGCCATCGATACTATTTGAAAGTGAGCTGTTCTTTACACCATTTCATCTCATCACTCCAAGACGAGGTCTTCAAACCTGCATAAAGAAACATATATATGCATATATTTTTCACATATTTTCATACATCCACAATCAACAACATAATGATTTTGCATGAGTTCGGCTAGCAGAGATTGAATGGGAGATATTGGAGTATTGATTATTTGGATTGAATAGGTGAAGAAATGACGGAAACCTAGAGAAGAACCCGCCTGATGACGGTGTTCTTTCTCAGTTCTCATCGCTTGCAAGGAAGGAAAGATGAGTTGTTTGGCTGCAGGAATAATGAAAATGCCGGAAACCTAAAAGAGGAACCCACTGACGATGATGTCTTACCGCAAAGAAAGAGAATGATCGGGTAAGAAAAAAAAGGAGAGAGAGGTAAAAGAAGAGGAAGATGCCGAAAATCGAGAGGAACCCGCCTGATGATGGAATTTTTTCTCGACTCAGCAAACGGAATGATCGGAGGAGGAATCGGGAAAACCCAAGGAAGTCAAGGAGGTTGTAGTGCATGTAGAGCGTGAGCCAGTGTTTCTTGTTATAGACTCATCGGTAATTGCTAAGACAGCTCTGCTCTTCGAAACAAGCATTTATGCCCGACTCATTGATTTTGCAATGGTATCATCTCCATATCTTCATAGCTAAGAACCTCATACTTTTAAAACCATTTCTATACCATTTGGGCTTATCGCTTCCAGCTTCTTAACTCTAGCAGAATATCCTCGGAGGCAAATCTCATCAAATAGTTTATGGAGACCGCTTCTGGAAACTGAAATCTTCCACACTCCTAAATCGAACTAGCTATCCTCCTGAGATCACTCATGTTATCTTCTTCCACCTCCAGTTGGATGGCACGAGTGCTTCAAGAAAATAACTTTCTCCATTCATCCCATCTCCTCGCAAGGAAAATCACGACGTTATCGATAACACCTCCTTTACTTCACTTCTGGGGGACGATAAGAAAAGAGCAAGCTCATCCCTTTCACCTTCGTCCAGCCTAACCCACGCCAAAGCACTTATCTTATCTTCCTCTGCATTCAATTCCTTTAGAGCCATCTCAACCATCAAAATTTTGCTCGAAATGGCCTCAACAAAATCGGTGTGTCGAGTTACTATATCATCACTGGATGAAAGCACATAATCGCTGGACTTAACTGCCCTCTCCAATTCCTCCAACGCCATTCTTGGTCCCAGCGTGTAGCTCAGATGCTGGTTGAATCCTTAACACCACCTCCCGGTCTCTTATAGTGGATCATCCATCGTCGGTAAACAGATTCCATCCTATCGGCGGACTCCTGCACCACCTCGACAGCGTAGAAGAGAGGGTCCTTCTCCCATCGATCGAAAGCCATGGCCATGAAGGAGCAACCAAATCAAAACCAGAGATCCAAACTTAACTCAAAACTCAAATAGTGATCACCTCGAAGGTGGAAGAACCAGAAGTGAATCCCCTCTCTCTCTCCCCTCTCACACATTCTATTTATGGCGGGTGCGTAAACTAGCGTCGGAATAGGGAACCACCTTCGTGGAGACGATCGCCAGGGTGGATGGACCAGAGAGAGGTTTGATTTTTTGTACATAAATTCTTGGCCATCTCTTTGTCTTGGGAGGGAAAATAGGGATTAAGAGCTCTAATTGCTGATTAATTAGTTTCCTTATGTATTTAGGCAGGATTTTCAAAATTATAAGTAATTTCAAATGTCATTAAGGAGCATTTATAGAAAGAATATAAATTTATCACTAATCCATATTCATATGTAAATCCTGATTTAATCATATTATGATTTAATTATTAAAATTAAATCGAACTTTGTTTAATAATTAAATTGGATGTTTGATTTTCACAATATCATGTCAAAATTTTTATGAATCTTGCCGAAATCAAACTCACATAATACTTTTAAATTCAACGCTCCTGATTCAACCATAATTGCTGAGGCCATTTGGGTAAAGTCATTTTAATGAGTCAATTTTGAGTCAAAGTTGCGGACGCGCTAATCGCCTCAAGATTTCGCAGACTCATCAATTGAGCGCATAATCTCATTTGATAGGTTTTGACGCTTCGACGCTAATACATCAATTTTGCGGTAACAATATCGCCGCATCGCCGCAGCCTTTACCGACCCTCAATATGCGCGCATCGAGATTTCCTTCTCGACTGACCGCCGAATGTGCAATATGTATATGATTAATTTTAACGCTCAATGCGACATAGTTCCGCTCGCTGATCTGAGATCATTTCAACTAATTTTGGCATTGAGTATTTCAACTGATCGATCGCCGATTCAAGTCCGTCAATTCTCCGCGAGCTCGACACTAATGGAGCATATGTCAACAATAATATACTCATCTCTTTCCTAAATAAAGATAAGAACTACAAAGTCATGCTAAAAGAAAAAATATGACTATATTTTCATTCCAATGCAAATTTTTATTTAAATCTCCTCCAATGAATATCTTTTTCTCAAGAGAAATTTTTTTGTATTAATCTCTCTAAGTCATTTCAAAATTTATCTTTTGAGCCTACATCCAAACCTACTTGAGTAGCATAAACACTTATAACAATGATAATCTTAGCATTAACAACAATCCTTAAAGCGATAATTCTATCTCCGATCTTATTAATATTTATAACATTATCCTTCAAATTTTTATCTATAATCCCACCCACACCATTTTTAATTCAACTCATATCTGAATACTAAAGTTTAAAACCTAAACTATCAATCTCCTTGACCTTCCCCCAACTCATTTAGTTTCTTGAATACATAACATATTTATCTTCCTATGAACCATAATATCTCCATTAATTTACCTGTAAGAGTACTTATATTCCAAATTTCTAGACTAACTTCTTTGCCCGCATCCATCCATGATATGAGAACCCTAGCTTATTTAAACTACAATCGGGGGTCGATGCAGTGGCCCTTGCACACTTTTCACTATATTTGCCATATAGCATGTCACTTCCAACGGACACCCAAGCATTAACATAATGTTTTAAAGGATTCATATCATGATTATTTAGACAAGTTTTACACTAGCTACTGATTGTCTATCGCAACCTTCAACTTTTCACTGGACTTGGGACCCAACAAAGGCAGTGTTGAAAAAAATACAATACAAGGCTGCTAAATAATTAAACCAAAGCAAGGTTAACTAATAATTTAAAATAAATCTAATATAATAAAGCATGCCAATAAAATTTTGCCTTTATCTTGAACACTCTCTACTAAATAACTAATGATAATGTCATGCCTCCAAGCCCTAACTAGCCATGTCAATTACCATTTAAACATAAACAGTCAAATCTTATTACTCTAAACAACTCAGTCAAGCTGATACAATAAGCTCTTTGTCATAATATAAATCGATATAAACCAAGAAAAGTATTTTTTTGACACCAAAACTACCACCATAATTTACTAAAGATACTTAAAACGAGATAACTCATATTTGTTAATCAGACTCTGCGAATATTACGGTGTGAAGCCTCTGATGCTACCAAACTAGGACAACTAATAGACCCAAGATTTTACAATCATAAGATCTTAATCAGATTTACCTCCATCTCCCCAACCATTCTTCATTCAATCAAATTCAAATCTAAATGCTAAAGTTGAGCATAAGCAACCTCTTTAATAAAGAATGCTCCCCAATGATTAGAATGGTTAACTAAAAAGCTAGCACTCTAAAAAAATCTCACTCCCAAATCTAAATAAATCAAGCCCAACATCAAGAGAAATCTAATTAAACTAAAATTAATCTATTTAAAAAAATTACTTTAGTTCTCATTACATCAAGGATGCCCATGTGCCTTCCGCAAATGAATAATACTACATTAACAAACTTGCAAGAGTGAATAAGAAACTCAAGTCCAGCAAAATAATAAAGATTACACCTACAAAAAAGACCAATCAAATTATATTGCCACGAATCTCCACAAATGGAATCCAAATCTCCATGCCAATGAAGCACTGTAGATTTTTGTTTGGAAGAACTTCGATATTGCATCAAGCAGCTTTAGGCTGCGTTTGGCGCAGGATTCTGCTTGCGGTGTGTTCTAAACAGCATTGTAGATGTCATACTCTACACTCTACTTTAAGAGGAGGAAAGAATTAAGAGGGAAAGAAACAATGAGATGTAGAATTCAAGAGAAGAAATAAAAAGAGAAAGATACAAACAGTAAAAAAGATTAAATGAAGTGAGAACAAACAAGGGACAAAAAACAAAAAAGAGAGTGAGATCAAGCAAATGAGAAGGAATGAAAAGTGGAGAGAGAGAGAGAGAGAGAGAAATTAGAGTAGAAGGGAGGAGAAGGGAGACATAGTTCGAATGAGAAAGAAAGAGATGATAAAAAGGGGATGAATTGGAAGTAATTCCTTGAATGAGAGAGAAGATGGGAGAGCGATACCAGCAAGAAGTGGGGACAGTTGGAGCAAATTAAGCAGATATTTTTCATTATCTAATCAAAATTAGGTTTATTTATATGAGAAAAAATCATTAAGGATGATTACAAAAAATATCTAATAAACGAGCTTATCTGCAAACAAGTTAGCTAAAATAAATTTTAAATAAAATCAAATATTTCCTAAAACATAAATCTGGAAATGAAAAATAAAAATAATAATTAATCCACCAACAACAATGAGTGTATGCCAAGATTGGATGGTCATCACATAATGTACTAGAAATTACAAAAAAAGTTATGTATCAAATGGATGACTACCTGAGCAATAAGTCGTGCCAATAAAGCTAACCATGGTTGACCATCGGAAACAGTGCATATTTTGTTGCAATTTTTGAAAATCCTTGCAATCGCAAATTTGCATACTTCTTTTTTCTGCTCAATTGTTAACTCAACATGAACTGGAAGCATGGGTATATCATGAGAAGTATCTTCAGATGTCAGTGTTGTGGAGACAGGTGAAGAAAATTGATCAGGTTCCAACAGATTAGCATCAACACTTTGACTTGCCGTAG
The DNA here is from genome assembly GCA_021442155.1 of Cymbidium sinense. Taxonomy (NCBI): domain Eukaryota; kingdom Viridiplantae; phylum Streptophyta; class Magnoliopsida; order Asparagales; family Orchidaceae; genus Cymbidium; species Cymbidium sinense. The sequence goes on from CM038217.1 coordinate 115,121,898, forward strand.
TGTCTGAAGACACAGAAGCTGTCAGTTCTTGCTCAACAGCATGCACAGTGGAAATTGGTGATTTGACAGATATTTGAACCTCTGTTGATGGTTCTACCTCCATAGCAGTACTCTTAACCTCTAAAGTTTCACTGGAAGCTAACTGATTAGCACTAGAATCAATTGTCCTATCCAAGACCTCTCCCTCATCCTTTGATATAAGAGAAACTGAAGAATATTCAACCTTGTCTTCCAATGAAGTCAAATTACTCTTAGATTGATAAAGTTCATCTTTTGAGTCACCATCATTCTGTGAGTTCACTGGTAAAGACTGTACAGTCAATGCTGCAACGATACGTGGATCAAACCGACGGGGATCCTAAAACAGACATGCTTTAGTAACAATTAAGAGATTATTATCATTAACACTTAAAAATCTAAAAAACAAAATAATTTAAAAATCCAAGAAATAATAAAAGATAGAAAACTCACTCTTCTAGGGTCACGCTTAAAGTCAGTGAGAATGTTAGAAAGGGCAGGCATATCCAGGGTTGGCATAGTGATTTCACTAGAAACTGTAGATTCATTTTGGGATGAAAAAGGAGACAGACCATGTGTTGTACCAGAGGAAGAAACTACATGTGACAAAGAACTTCTTGGAGACATCTGAGAACTCACACGAGAGTTTCCACTAATTCCAGAAGAGGAAAGTGAATTCTTTGGCAAATGCTTCATTGTTTCTAAGACTATATCAGCTAAGAGGTCCGCGTGAATATTTGAAATCAAAATTTCTAATGACTCTGAACCTCTTTCCCCTTCTGCCAAGAGAGCGCCAATCATGGCAATCATTTTTTCAACAGGAGATAAATCATCTTTCAAAGGAAAATCGATGGAAGAATCTGGAGTATCCAGAAAATTAGAAGCTTTATCAGCAGGCTGAATGGAGACAAATGTTGAACTAAACCTCATCTTTTTTCGTGGCATCTCCTCAGAAATAGAAGAAATATCATCAAATGGGGTCCCAGGCCTCATCCTAGCTGAATCCCTAGATGCTGATATATGTCCGGATAGTTCATCATCCTGTTTGGTATCAATGGCCACAAGTTGCAACTAAGGCGCCAGTTTTACATGATGAAAAAACAAACGAGAATAAGAATTCTAAGCGTATTTTACCTTGTTAACTTGAATATCCTGAGACATTCGCTCCATTCTTGACATTTTTTCAACTTGTCGAATAGCTTGTTCTACTGCTTCCCCAGGACTCATGGAACGTAACCACCTCAATAGCTTGTCCCTGGACTGCAGAAACAATCATTTTAGTTTCCGAAATTTTTTCTAAACAAGTATGCTATGAGACTGAACCACCTGAAAGAAACAGTGATCCAGCATATTTAATCTATGCGAGAAATTAAAGAAAAGTAGCCCACTAGACGCCGGTCAATCCTCAGGGAGTCGGCCAAGCAAATCAAACTCAAGGAACCTCTAATAAAGATTGTTTGCATTGCACAGAAAAGTGGTAAACCAAGTTGCAACACATGTTTTATGCAATAATTTAGCAAAGAGAAGAAACAATGGCAAATGAAAATTGAGAAAAATTACGATCAAGAGGATTTGAGAAAAAGTTAATGATGAGACCATATCTTCTAGAAAAATTTAAAAAAATATAGAATAATGTCACATCTTCCACAAGTGAATCAGGAATGAAACTGCTCAAGCTAATCAAATCGTTTCAAACTGAACAAAATAGCAGGACAAAAACCTCATCAAAATGTGGCATCTGCTAATGATTACTGTTCGGATAAATATGAACTGCAGCTTCCAAAAATGTAAAATGTTAAATCCAACTTTCCAAAACCTAAACAAGGATGTCAAAATAATGACAATCAAAAATACACGGGCACTACTAAAATAAAAGTCACGTGGAACAGAGACAAGGCACAAACATGTCTTGTACAAAGCTGAAAAATGTAAATACATTAAAAATAAATACAATATTCAATATATATGACTTCACATAATGGACAAAGTGAAATTTGCTAGTAATTTTAGCACTTTTTTAGTAATTTTTAAGAATATCATAAACATCTTCTATCTTTCTGGAAGTCAAGGAGCACTTATTTCTATTTTTTTTGGAAATTCTGTACTTTATAATAAATCTATTTAATATTTGTAAGCTTCCAGCTGCCTTTTGAACCAGCCAAAAGCGGCTTTGAATCGGCTGGCCAGTTCTGTTCTTAATGCTGCAGTTCAGCTTCGTTTAGTCTAGAGTTTGATTTATTCAATATAAATAGTTAATTATGTTATACTAAAGTTAGTTTTGGCTGTTTTGAAGTTGTAACTCTGTTCTCTCTGTTTTTCCCCTCTTTCAGTTCGTAATCTCCATTCAATCAAGTAGTCTAACTTTATCTTGGTTGAATATGGCATTGAATCAGTTTTTTCCAACATCAAGAATCAATCTGCACTATTGTTTTCCTTTCAGTACGCTCTCCCTACCACCTCTAGCTCACCTTCTCTGTTTCCAGCCGTTGGAATCTGATCCTTCCTGGACCACTCCACTGCTGCCTACTTCTGTTCTCTGCAGCAAGTCACCAGCTAATCTTACCCACATAGCCAGACCGCCCCTTCCAGACATCAATTTCTCCACATGTAGAAACTGGCTACCATTATTCCATTATAACCAGTATCTTCCTGCCTCCTTTTGTCTATGTTTTATCCTTAAAAACCTTCAAATTATTCAAGAACAGGGTAATTTGATATCAGAGCTAAATTAACTCAAGATCTATCTTGGGTATACCTCTTCTCCTCCAAATCCAATTCACCCACATCAAACTCTACCAAAACCCCTCTCCAAACATTCAGCCAGCCCTCATCCCACCTAAACTTCACCCCTCACGCATTCACCCAACTCAAATCCAGCCCCAAACATAAAATCGAATGCCTATTGGAGAAAGCTCAATATGTTGCTAAGGAGAAATAATCAAATAGGAGTTCAGAAGCTCACTATAAAAGTATGCTCTTGCCAATCTGGGTTCGGATCAGCACCGCAAGTGCATACTTCAGATGAAAGAAAGGTTTCAATGCAAATATATCCCAACACACTACAAATAAGATGTCTTCTTGATGATTTATAATTTGTAGTAAAAAGACATATCAGTAAGGAAATACATAGCAAAATTTGAACAACTCATGATGAAGTGTGAACTGTTGGAGACAAAGGAGAAAATCATAGCCAACTACCTAGAAGGCTTAAGACCATCCATCAATAATGTGATACAATTATAGTTTTATTTGTCCATGTTTGATAATATAAACTTTAGCCTTGAAGGAAAAGAAGCAATACAAGGATCTAATTGAAGAGGTGGAGAGTGAGAATTCAAGAGATGACAAATTTGAGGATGAGTGCCAGCTACCAATAGATGAGGGAGAGATGCTTGTGATTTAATAGGTCCTACAAACAAACCCAAAAGAAAGTAGTAGTGGCTCGGGCACATCTTCTACACCTAATGCATTATGAAGGAAAAGGTGTGCACCGTTATAATTGATGAACGTAGTTGTAAGAATGTCGTCTCTACTCAAATGGTGAAAAGTTAAATCTTTCAACACATACTCCCTTAGTTGAATAAGAGAAGTGCAATTTGCGTTGACAATAGGTGCCCAACGGAATTCTTCATTGGATACAATATAGAAATAATTGTGGTGTAACATTATGCCTATGAATGCTTCTCACATCCTCTTAGGCCGACCTTGGTAGTATGATAGATAGATAGTTTATGATGGTTTCAAGAACGCCTATATCTTCACAAAAGATGGAAAGTACATTGTACTCCTTCAGTCGTAGTTTTAGTGATCCAAACAAATCAAAATTAATATCCCGAGCTATTTTCATACATACTATAAAGGAGGCATCTATAGCATTGTAACTACCTAAGACAAAAATAAAAATAAAAAAAAACCAATATTAGTACAACCACCATTGAAGGAGTTCCAAGACATATTGACTAATAGCTTGTAACTGAGAGATATACAGTATGTAATAAATCTTATCACAAGATTGATCCTCCCCAACCAATCTGCCTACAGGACACCATCAACAGAACATGAGTTACAGTCTTATAGAGGCAAGTTGAGGACTTGATGTCCAATTTGAGAACTAGTCCACATGGTGTATCTGCTTTGATTGTACTAAAGAAGAATGGTTTATGGTGTGTATGCATTGACAATAGAGCTGTGAACAAGATCATAAATTCTCCATCCCACGATTGAATGACTTGTTGGATCAACTGCATGGGGCAACCACTTTCTCCAAAATAAATCTCCACAACGGTTATCACTAGATCTAGATGAGATCAAGAGATGAGTGAAAATCAGCTTTCAAGATAGGTTATATAAGTGGACCATCATGCCTTTTGACTTATCCAATGCCTTGAGCACTTTAATGGGGTTGATGAACAAAGTCTTATAAGCCTTTATTGAAAATTTTGTGGTGATATATTTTAATGATATTTTGATATACATAAGGGTGTGAGTCTAGCCAACTCATGAGTCGGCTCGATAATGGCTCGTGAGCCGAACTTCATGAACTAACAAGTCAAGCTCAAGCCAGCCCTAGCTCTACTCGTTAGTTCGCGAGCCAGCTCGATTTATAAATATTAATATAAAATATGCTTACAATATATTTGAATTTAATAGTTTAAGTATAAATTTATTAAAATATTTAAAAATCATATCTCATTTTCTTATATCTGGTAATTTCTTATTATTTAACTTCTAATTTCATAACTTTTTATTATTTTTATCATAATTATTGCTTGAATCAAAATTAATTTATCTCTTTCATACTAACTAAGCCAGCTCGTGAGCCAACTCGAATTCAATAAATAAAGCTTGAGCTTGAGCTCGAACTCGAATAATTAATCAAACTCAAGCCAATGATGACTCAAGCTCGGCTCGACACGTTTACACCCCTAGATATACATTCACTCAATGGACAATCATTTTGACCATTGTAGACAAGTCTTTAAAGCCTTTAAAAAAGAGCAATTCTACAAGCATCAAAGAAGTGCCACTTTTTAACCTCTCAAATATGTTTTTAGAGGTATATTATCTCAACAATTGAAATATATACGGACCTGGCCAAGGTAAAAGCTATTATGAAGTAGCCTAGACTGCAATCCTACACATAGATTCGCCAGTTTCATGAACTACCATCATTCTACAAAAAAGCACAAACTATTATTGACACATTTAAGCAATTGCTGGCATAGGCCCCTGTTCTAGCTCTTCTTGACTTTAACCAAGTGTTTGAAATAAAGTGCGATGCATCCAATGTGAGAATTAGAGTTGTGTTAAGTCAAGGAGAACATCATATTGTCTTCTTCAGCAAGAAGCTTAGTGACTTAAGATAAAAGTATTTCACATATGATAAAGAGTTTTATATTATTATGAGAATCATTAATTATTAGAGTCACTATGAATTTACTCTCTTCACTTATCATGAGGCATAAAAGTTCCTAAACAATCAAAGCAAGTTGAATGATAAGCAACATCATGGGTAAAGTTTCTCTCTTTTTTTTTCATTTTGTGCTCAAGCATAGGCCAAAAAAGCCAAAACAAGATAACCCATGCTCTGAATCTTCATCACTTCTTGATTACTACCTTACAATCAAAGGTTGTTAAATTAAAACCCTTGTTGCTCTTTTGAGTCAAAGCAGACACCAAGGTGCTTATATTAGTGAGAAGTTAAATGAAATGAGATGTCAATACTCCATATATAACAAAAACACTATGCCATCATCTTAGAATCACTGTTTTTTGTCTATCGAGTTTATTTTGCATTCTGATCATGAAGCTCTAAAATACCTTATAGTCAAAAAAAATTTAAGGATAGACAGGCAAAATGAAATGGATTTCTTTCATCTTTTCATTATATATTAAGAGCATAATTTTTTGTTCAAAACAAGGTTGTGGATAGCCTTAGTTGCCAACATTCCCTTCTTAGTACTCTTCAGTCTAATGTTGTTGGTTTTGAAACAATAGATCCTTATCCTGATGATCAAGATTTTGGAAATGAATGAAAATTACAAAGAAGCCTAACATTTTTTTCAGATTCAAGAAAGGTATTTATTTGTTCACAATTAAGTTTGAGTACCACAATGTTTCTTTATGAGATGCTATGTTGTTTGAATGTCATGAAGAAGAATTAGGAAGACATTTGGGCATGACAAAACCACCAACTTGGTTCAAGAGAATTTTAATTGGTCTTCTATTTAATAGGATGTTGACTGATTCATTAGAGGATTCAAGTATGGTACATAGCTAATACCTGAATCAACCTTGAAAGATGTATGTATTTCATGGCTGGACTTCCAAATGCCAAAAGCCATAAAGATTCAATAATGACAGTCATTGATTATGTCTCCAAAATGGCACATTTCATCGCTTATCACAAAATACTTGATAATTCATATAACATTTATCTCTATTTTCAAGAGATTGTATGCTTACCTGGTATTTCAAAAACAATCACATCCAATTGTGATGTTCAATTTGTAAATCATTTTTAAAGAACATTATAGTAGAAGTTAGGTGCCAAACTTAATATAGCTATATAGCTCATTTATAAGCAAATGGCAAAACAAAGGCTATCGATCGTAATCTAGGAAATCTATTACAATGTTTTATCATAAAGAATATAAAATAATGGGATCTCACTTTTATAATCAATTTATTATTCAAACCAATGAACTTAAATCCATTTAAGACTATATATGGACAATACCCCATACCGCCTCTAGAATTGACCCCAATGATCATTCTGAGTTCGATGCTAGTAAGAGCAGTTGAGATTAAGAAACTCCATATACAGGTTTAAAAAATAATAATAAAGAAGGCCCATCATGAAAAAAAAAAAAACTAACAAACCTCACAAATCAATTTTTTTAAAGATGATCGTGTGTGAATTTTTTTGCAAAAAAATTCACTAGAACGATTTGAAAAACTTAAAACCTAAAGTTGAGGATCCTTTTTGGGTCATCAAGAATACTGACGTTAATGCATATCAAAAAGAAATCCCACGTGACATCAACATGTTTGTAGCATTCAACATTGCAGATCTATCAAGTTATTACAAACAAAAAAGGGCAAAAATATTGAAGACAAGTCTCTTCTAACCCAAAAAGCAAGACATAATTATTTGGATAGTCTCTTTATAAATGTCACTGACAGCAGCAAATTCTAGGAGCAAAAAATCTGCAGGATGCAATTTCTTGCAGGACAATAGAGAAGAGGCCTGTGTTATCTTCCTAATCGTCAACAGCAAGTTTGGTGGACTTTCTGCATCCAAATTATTGGCACAATCTTGAGTGCTTGGTGCTTTGGAGGGTGGAATGGGGAAGTTGACTCTTTCAGGAAGTCCAGAAATCTGGATTTCGCTCTCAGATTGCAGCAGGCGTCAAAGCAATGGCAGAAGCATTGGAAGACTATATTCTGCAGTACTCAAGAACCAATAAACACCCCCACACCAGGTGGTTGGACTTGCAACATTCTTGGGACATACTACAGTAGCCATAGCTATAGAACAAGGCAAGAAGATTGCAACAAGGCTTAGATAGTGACAACGCTAAGCCAAATTGTTAAACTACTATTAGATAGTGGCAACTCTAAGCCAAGTTGTCAATATTTTCTTGAGTCAAAAAGACCTTCACAGCAGGTTCTCTATTGTTCAAATGTTAGTTAATTTAAGGCTCTTGCTCCTGCATAGTTGATCTACCTACTGTTTTCTTAAATTTGCTTACAGGGTGACTGGAAATTTTTAACAAACCTTGGGTCAATCTTACACAACTGAGATCAAAGGCAGTAACTTGCATTGAGTTTTGAAGTTCCCCGCTAGAAACAGAGGGCGTTGGAAGTAGTATGACAACTGGCAATAGGCGTTGTGCATTTCACATTGACATTTTTCATGATGGATTCTCTAGGAAGATGGCAAGGACCTTTGAAAAAGAAGGATCTTAATTGTATTAGTTCTCATCCTAGGCTCTTGTTTTTTTTTTTTCTCATCATTTGGTCAGAGTTCATTCATATAGTGATATAACTCTTGCATAGCTCTATTTGTTGAAGTGTTACAAACATCAAATAGTATCATTTGTGAGCTTATGTTTAGCCCCAATAATTGTAAAACAAGATATCCCCCACTAAGTGGCAGTTCGCTCACTCCATATTTAATATTTTATAAATCATAGTAATATCCTTGTTATTGAGTTGGATTTTAATTAAACGATTTGGTATAGTAACCCAATAGAAGATTATAAAGAATGTTTAAATGATTTCACTTTACTACTTTATGCTTCTTGAATATCATAAAGATTCAAGGATAACAAATCAAAGTATGTTGAATGAAGTCGAGTGATAATAAACAAAGAACTCAATATTAATTAAGTTAGCATGTAGCAGTCAAGAGAAATTTAAGATGGATGTGTCAAACGATTATATATACAAACAAAATTGACTATGTTATAATGAGTGTAAGGAAATGGAACTTAGCAAGGTAGGGCAAAAGCATAGCATGATGATAGATAAAATGGGAAAGCTATCAGCCGCATAATTAAACTAGGCTGAGAACATCTATTAAGTAGTTGCTCGGATTTAGTCTAACAGTATGCAGTAGGACTCACAGCTTTCAACTTCACCTAAAGAGATGTACACAAACATTATTATCACCATAAGCAATACTTAACAGGCATACAAGGTAAAAAGCTAACACAAAATAGCTGGATATAACTAGTGATGACAATTAAAATGATGATCTATACGATGTCAAGATAGATATGACAATGAGAAAAAATGGGGAGGACTATTTCCAATACCAAATGATGGAAGAAGAAAAAAATTAACAAATGTGAATGCTTTGAGAAGTACATAACCGAATCAGACAAAACTATAAACACAGAATATTAAACAGAAAATTCACTTGATTTGGCACTCCAGTTATATCAACAATTTAAGATTAATACAGAGGCAGCATAACAGAAGAAGACATGAAACAAAAAACATAAATGGTGGGATGAAATTTTTATATGTAAAGGCCAAAACAACATTTCTCAAGGGGTCCAACAGCTTATAACAGAGATCGCTTGGTTTTATCTCATCTACGGAAAAGAAACCAATTTATATCTAAAGGCATGCATAGTCAAGTTAGCATCATCAAATAGTCAGCCAAAACAGTTAACTGCATAAACAAAAAGTAGATTAATAGTTTCCGAGAGATGCATCAGCCATTCATTAACTATGAGATCTATTAGGTTCAATATTCAAAAAAAAAAAAAATCTTGGCCTAAAAGCTGAGAAAAGATGCTTCTCAGATTTATTGATGATAGTGATATAACCATAAGTAGAATGCCAAATTAAAAACTTGCACTACACATGCTTTCCGAAAGTTTCAGATATGCCTCTCTATAGGAATAAAGTAGCTAGTCAAATTATATAGCTATAAACTCTGATAAAGCTTAACAGATATAAACAAGAGACCATTTGTAAGACCAGGATAAAGTCTACCTCAATAGCTGATGGATGGTTACACTTCAGGAATCCTAAAAAAACAGTCCGCAGTGAATATCTAACACTTGCAACGTGACAACCCTGTGAAGTATGATCATTTGGAGCAAAAGCAAGTAAGGCTGTCAGAATGACATCATAGTGAAGGGGCCTTTTTCTAGCAATCGCTGCAAGACTGAAAATCAAAAGCAGTGTTGCGTTACTGATAAAGGATATACCACAGAAGGAAAGCCATAGAAACACAACAGCCCGCTCATTGCGGTGATTCAAGACTAACAGCCAAACAAAGGAAAGATTAATCATAAATGAAATTAAAACAAAACATAGAAAAGATCAATATCATATACAAGAATTACAAGGTAAACAACTGCACAGAATAAATAAATGCGTAGCCTCACTATAAACACTCCTATGACAAACTATAAAGTCATATGAGAAAACAACACATTTTTGCTAGCTGAAAATCAAATTCACAACACAATTAAATAGTGCGGTCTGAACGAAATTTGCACTCTACATTAAAATCAGTTATGTTATAATCACTAGGCACTATATATTAAATAAATAATTAAGGTATAATTGACTAACAAGCTTTCAAGAGTAGCAGAACCCAGTACTGTATGTGCCTTTTAGATCATGAATGTGAAATAGATCTGACATGTAATCCATTTGGTTTTAATATTAAGCATCCTTAAATTCAACGTGTAAGATTTAACTGATGAAACAAGATGTCAAAATAAAAGTAGAAAGAACTTTGAAACAGCTGAGAAGTGTCTTCACTGCACCACAGAAGATAAACTCCATACTACAAAAGAGAATGCAATATTGGATGGTACCCTTGTTTTGAAATGCACAAGAACTCAAATAAAATCTGATTCATCCCAACAGATAAATTGTCACCTAGAGACTGTCTAACTGCAGAGATTTACAAAATCCTTAAGAAGCCTAGACAGTACTTAAAAACTTTTGTTTCTTTCTATGGTTTGAGATCAAGAGACTCATCTGGACGATACAATTCATAGTTGCTGACAAAGTGCCTCAAACCAAGTTGAGTCAACTATCTTCACAACTAAGTTGCCTCAATCATTGTATTCATCTTGCCTTTTAACTTCTGGTATCAAAAAGGTTCTTTCATAACTGTTGTAGAGTTAATCTACATTTGTAAAATATTAACAGTTTTGAAAAATGACAAACAATGAAAACATTTACAGACAGTAATTTAATTTGTACAGAAAGCCGCCTATGAACAAAAGCTATATTTGTGAAAACATTTATCAGATGTCTGCTGCATAGCATTTCATTAAAGATGTAGCATTTCATTTATTTTGCAAGGTTTTGCTACACAAAAGAGAAGTATATTTAATTTTAAAAAAATACAATAAAGAAAATCTTGCCCAAAAAGGCATGCAATAGAAAGAAAGCATGAATTTTACATATGAAGCCAAAACTAGACCCAGAACTCACCAGTTTATTACAGCTATTGTCAAGGAACCCTGAAAAGCATCAGCTGAGCGCAATAAATCCAGTAAGAGCTTTAGAGAATTGTTCGCTTCAACAGCAAGTGCTGTTGGATTAAAAACAGGATGATCCTTTATTAACCATGAGACATTGAAGTCCCGCTCTTTTCCTGTTTGGAAACAACATAAAAAATGTAATCCATTCATCCATTAATAATCAACAAATTAGCTAAATTAAATTGCACGTTAGAATTACTAGACTTGTTAGGTAGCTAATTTCCATATGGGAAACACATACCTTCAATATGAGGCGCATCACCAACATGCTCATCAGATGTCAAGATTAAAACACAGATTTCAAGAAATTTGACAGCAAGCACCTTTGCTCCAACAGATCCAGGCTACACAGCAAAGTAAGACACTGTTAGCAAAGTTTGAACTTAAAATGAAAGGAAATATTACCTTTGATATGAAAAAAAACAATCAAGTATTTACAATAGCTCGGAAGGGAGAGAAAGAAAAGCAAGTTTCCCACTCTCCTCACACATTACGATAAAGATTACAAGACAAAGAAAGCAATAACAGGAATCTTGCCCTTGCAAAAAGTGCAAAAGAGAGATTTATGCAGATGTTTCATGCAAACATACATATGAACATACCCAACATGCATGCATCTGCGAATGTGCTTGATTTTAAATATTTATATGTAAGCTTGGATTCTTAGAAACCCGCAAGAGTCCAAACAAAATAATTTGGAAGGTAACATCACACAAAAAAACAGAATATACTTAAATGAAGAAAGTAACCATAAGAAGCAACATAATTAAAGAACAGCAATGCACGAAATTCAGTAGATAAATCCATATTTCTAATATGACCAGCATCATCCCAACTGCTATTGATTAGCTATTTAATCATTCATCATTCATTTCCATACAAAACTACATTGATGTTGTCACCAGAATTGTAATTGTTTACTAACTGCTGCAAACACTGATCATGGTAACACATTCAGAGCAGACATAAAACCAGCCAAATCATGGTTATACAAGCATAGTTTATATATATATAATAAGTGATTTGTTGGTACATACACTAAAATAAGTTGTTAAATACCCTATAGATATGCCTATCATAGAAATTTATGACATTATACTTCCAATTTCAGGATATCAGTAACTTCGGATACAGATATCAATTTTAACACAAATAAAGCTGAAACATACATGTATTAATTTTTCTATTATTTGGATGCTGAAGCAGCATTGTACATAAGAATAATATTCAATAAAAGTGAAACATATTTTTCCTATTACCAGAAAGAGCTTACTTTTAAGTAATTATCCATATCTAGCCTTTATGCATTCAATAACTAGAGCTTAGGCCTACTTAAAGTTTATTAATTGCATCATACATTAGGTGATTTTCCAATTGTCTCTTAATATGTTATTAATAACATATAGAAGATAGATCCCTATAAAGTCTACAAACAATCAATGTTGACAATTAACTGGCAACCTAATTTAAGAGGCAAGAATCAGTCCACAACCAACACAAAGCATTCCAAGAATAAAATAGGACTTTGTTATATTGTTGCTAATTTGCATATGACTTGGTCAATTAGTAAAAATTCTTCATAGCAGTTGATATTAGTTAATAGTCAGATTAATGAAAACAAAGTAATGTGATAAGACTCTTTCGCTAAAACTTACAGCATCAGGAGTTCATTCAAACTATTCGTTCTACTCTGTTAAGATCAAGGTTAATGGCTTCAGCAGACAAAAAATTGCCACACAAAGCCGTTATCAAACATTTATCAGGTTCAAAATTGCAGGCCATTTCTAATAGACTGTGAACATTCTTCAGACTTCAGCCATCAAAGAAGCATTGTGGATGTGCTCTATTTTGATTTTAGACAAGGCATTCTCCACTTACAGTGTAACAAACTCTAAACCTTGGTACTTAAATTAATTACTTCGTCATCGGTCATTACTTGTTCAACTAAGCTTTAGATGGAAAGAGGCTCTACAATGGCTCATTTGGCTCCTACTAGAAAACATGTTTTGTAAATTGACAATAATATTTTCCCTCATTTTGGTCAAGAAATCAAAGTCATTACCTTCGAGAAAGTTTAAAAGGATTTGAGGAGTTTAAAGTTAATGTTAATTTCCAATTTCTATTGATTTATAAAACATGCTTCTAACCTCAAGGAACCAAATGGGACCTAAGCCTAAAAACAGATTTCTCAATTGTCAACAAACTTAGGATTCAAGTAACTTTGCACAAAGTTTTATGTGACAACACAGTACTTTTATGTGTTTAAGTGTGTGCACGTATATATGTGTATATGGCAATTTGGTCAGGGATGATGTAAGACTAGCACCATCATTAACAGCCCAAATGGTGAGACTGATGATTAATCAATTTCAAGGTATAGAGTACACAAATCAAACGAAACTTTATGTATGCTACAATATAGAGAACAATTTTAATGGCTTTTTATGTCCGAAAGCATAATTACAGGTATATTCAGTGAAGAGAACTACAACCAATCAATTCCTTCATCATTTTGATCAATAGCCAAACATCCTAAAATGCGACCAAATTAGATCACCAACTTGCACATCAATGGACTTGATCTGATATTTGATGTTATTCATCAAAAATTAGTTAAAGTACAGTATCAACCATTTTCCCATAAAAAAGATAACAGTATAAGTATAGGTTTATGTATGATTATATAATGTAGGTATCACATAAATAATTTTATAGCAAAAGCAACGATTAGCATACTTTGGTTATGACCGACTCAAAATGTATATGGGAGAGTAGTATCAAGGCCTTTACGTGAATTTGATGTCATTTTAAAAAAGGTAAAAGGACAAACTTGTATCAAGACAACCACGTGAGTAGAGGTTACAAGTAAAAAAATTACTCCAATTAAACAGAAAGGTAGAATTTCTCTTTATCTCGAACAGATCAACAAAAAATGTAGTCAAGCTTGTGGATAGGGTGGCCCAGGCATACAAGCAACCTTTGCAGAGAAAAGAGGCATGATGCTTCATTATCTTCCTAGATGGATGGGTGAGTAGGCTTTCTTTCAGTGTGGCTGAAAGGGCATGTGGTAAAGTGGGTGGGGGCTTGGTTGATTGACATCAATTTTTTTCTTTCATATACAGCTAATTCTCTAATTATCTGTCAAACTAATTATGTAACTAATACCCTTACCCACAAGTAAAGGTCCAGATTAACCATTTAACTTAAAAAAAACTACTTTTCATTAGAATTTCAAACATCAAAGTAAGCAGCAAAATCAAAAAACTAGTTATGGAATGTTTGAATTTATTGTCAATATTTTAAAGAATTAAAACATCTAATGGTTATTTCAATCTCGAATGATTGAATGCTTTATGCATCAAGCAAGAAACATCTATGGTGGTTGCATTTTACCTCAGATCACCAACCTTGACCTGCACTAAAAATAATTTTTATTGCAGTTTGTGATATTCACTTCAAAATTTCAACTCACAATATTACACACAAAAGCCAAAAGAAGCCAAGCATTGCGGGTGGGAAGGCATTGCCCACGGAATATTAAATCATGAACCCTGTGTAGCATGGCCTACATATAATCATTCACATTGTTCTCAGTAGTCCATGGAGAAATTTTGTAGTTATCATTTTATCCTCTAACAGTGAGGGCATCACGATGCAAATACAGTTAGAACATTAGAGTGGTAGATAGCCTTTCAACAAGAAAGGTAGTAAGTTGACACCATAAAATAATATATTAGCACAATTCTGTTTAAACAGGTTGCACAATGTCCTAAAATACCAAGGTTAGCACAGGCCTACACTACCAGTATAAACCAACATCAAAATCCATGTAGTGACACAAAACAGCAAGCATGATTTAACAAATCGGAATTGAGATAAAAGAAATTATACTAGCAGTAACCAACTGTCACAATATTATGATCTAGGCTGAAAAGAGAACTCATCAACAAACTGTGCTCCTATCTGGCTGGCCTATAGACCCATCAATCCTCTTCTCATAAGCATGGACTCTTTTTGTTTGGACGATCTTACTCCATTTATAGAAGCTAGCACAATGCAAAAATCCTCTCCATACATAAATCAAACAACGTACCCAATGATGTCTGGTTAAACTCCAGTAACTGCTCTGCCCCTTGCATCGTTTGTTTTAATCAATAATAATAACTTCCTTCCATAAATTATTGTCAAGGCTAAGCATTGTAAAGCCCACGTATGCCTTTGACTGATTTTTTTATGCAAAGGACTAATTGCAGAAAGATTACAAAAAGAATAAAGCATTTATCTCAGTAGGCATATCCTACTACCATTAAATTTCTGTCTGTTCGAAGAAACATGCAATCATAAAAAAAATGACAGAGAGCAAAGATTTGGACTGTGAAGCACTGAATGCAGAAATTATAAAAAAGTCGCAGCATCTGTGCATGGAATTGCCGCATCTTTGAACTGTGAAGCATTTAGTACACAAAATTTAGGTCCAAGCTACATGAAACTGCACAGTAGATTACACATGCAATTGCTGATGAAAATGTAATGGCTTGCAAGGTCACTGAATAGAAAATAACAAGAAAAGCAGTAATCAAACACTCAATAAATTTACCAGATCTTCCCATTTTTGCTAACATTCCTAATGATAAAAGTGTTTCAGAACTGTACTAGCATTGACCCTTGTTCAAAATTGAGATTGTATCAAAATTGTAAATAAAGATAGTCTACTATTATAAGAACAATAAAACTTAGGTAACATTCTACCTCTACAGATTCATTGTCAAAGTATTCATGTCTTCTATTAACAGAATAAGACTTCATAAGCATCAAGAAACATAGAAACATATTCTAGTGCTAAAGACACAGTACAACATCATAAGATGCGAAGCCATTGCTTGGGCATGGATTTGGTTCTGATGCTCCTAACGTAGTATAGCCAAGATTAATAAAACTGTATAAAAAACATGGCCAGAAAACAAGGAAGGCACCAATGCCTTTTAAGCCCATTTTGCTGCAATATTGCAAACAATTAAGCCGTGCCAGATAAATACTGATTTATGTCAACTGCCAGTCAGTATAGAATACGTGGAATTAATGGCAGGTGTTGTTCAAGTATTAAACTTTGGTCTTCCTTATTATCATCAATAAATTATATAGAAATTAAAATATTTTTGAGGAATAGAATATTAAAAATAACTTATTTGTCCATCAACATGGTGCAAGCAAATGATATAATTAATTAAACTCAATCTCATATTAAGTTGGTGTTAGAAATTGTGAATGTCTATATCTTTAATTCCCAAATCTCAGAAAGTGTCTTCTCTTAATTTACTGCATTGTTTCTAATTTGCTCTGGATATATTACCCTCAATCCAGAACATTTACTAAAATAAACAAAAAGAATATCATTCATTCTAACTACGTCAATTAATCCATTTTTCTCATATGCTAAATAATGCAAGCCCCTTAAACAGTAAAGTAAAATATGATGCAACTGGTGTCCAAGTTTACACACAACATTTGTTAGGTTAATGTTAATAATAGCCAAGGAGTAAAATATTTGTTGCCTGTTAAACATGAAGCTCTTACCATCTTCAATAATAAGATTAATGCATCAAGTCAAAAATTCATTAGTAACTTCCATAGTAGCACGAATGGATCAGGCTAAGGCCTACCTGAAAAACAATGCCAAAAACTGCATCCTTGAATTGTAGCATCCAAGACCACACTTTTTCAAGCCACCTTTCAGGCCTATCAGATTTATTAAGCTACATGATGGAAAATCATAATGTCACTACCATGTGTTTAAAAATGGATGGATCTAAATTGATAAGAATAAATCATTTAAAGCTTTAATATGCCAACTAAAGTGATGTTTAGCCGGGGAAAAGACAATCTTAAAGGAAGCAAAGCAGCAAAATTAGCAACCACAAGCAATCAGAAGGATATTTTTAAAAGTTCAAATAACTTTTGTAAATCAATATTAACAATTCAGGAGAAAATAAATGGTTCCTTTAAGGAAATAAACATTATATACATAAGTGAGATCCTGATTACAGTGATAGTTATCCATCTGAAGCAATAGAAACCATGTACAGAATATTTAGCTTACTTTTTGGAAAAAGTAATCGACATTCATTTCTATTTTGAGCTCACTGTGATATTGATTAAAGAGAGCCGTGTTAAACAACCACTGGTTCTAGCTCTCAGTTTTATTGTTGCCTTATTCTCTTTCCTGTACATGCCTACACAACCGCAGTATATTATCGGCTTCCAGATCTCAAAAGGATTCAATCATTTCACAATTTCTCCCCTAATTTTACGATAAACTTTCTCAGCATATCATTAGTACTACACTCAAGTCTGTCAGCAGTGCTTATCCCTACTTTAAAAGATAAAACTAGAACTAATATGATATAAATACTCTCACTGCAACTTTACTGAACTTCTTGATTGTAAGTTCTACTCATCACAAGTAATTCTCTGGCTCCTTTCGATTTTAAACATTCAAATTGAACTCTTAAAATATCACTCAATACCATGTTATAAGAGAATATTATAGAAACAAAAAATAGTTCAATTTTAGAAAACTGCAAATAGACAATATGATATTAAAATATGGCCGTTGAGTAAAAAGAAAGTCGAATTTACCAAAAATGAGTTTGACATATATAAGAATATAAAGAAAGGTGTGTGGTAAAACTAGGAAGGTTAAAGTAAATAGACATTATTATCTTGTAGAGAGGTCATACTAACATCAATTTAAAATAAACTCATAAAAAATAAACTTAAATGATTTGAAAATCTAATCTCACTCAATATTAAATCATATATATTTTAATAACTTCAAAATATCTTCAAAATACCTTATCCCTTTAATGCCTATTAAATCAATTCTTATGTTAATCAATCATATGCCTTTTTAAGATCACTAAACACCAAATTAAGATCCTTGCTCTTTATATAAGATTTTCTAGCAGAAAACGTTATCAATTCTTCAATGCCATCTAAATTTTATGACTACATTCTATCACCCCTTCACATAATTTCATTATGCAAATCAGTAATTTGATACCCCAAATTTACCAAAAACTTGTATGCCCTTGGTTTAAAGATGAATACAGAAGTTATTCTTCTCCAATCATTCACCATTTTCTTGGTTCTCAGAATTTCATTAAAAAAATTTATCAACAAAACTACTTTATTATCTTCCATAAATCTTCAAATCTCAAATAATTATATCTTTTAGATCATAAACTTTACCATAATTTTATTTTGATTCAAAATAATTAAAATTAAATTTGTAATAAATCCACAATACATTTCATAAGTTCATTTTGCTTCTTTCTTAACATTATCATTTAATAAGTTCTCAACATAATAATTTTATTTTTATTTGATATACTCATGTTTAAATAAAATCTAGCAGTCACCACTCTGAATACATCTAGCTTGATCTAAGTCCCTAGATCTCCTTCCTTTTGACTTGCTATTTTAATATGCACTTAACTTTTTCAAACTGAATCCTACTAATTACATCTGCATCAAGATCAACAGTTCTTTCTATAATAGAGTGGTACTTTTCAAGACAATTAGTCCAAAGATATAACTCACAATTCAACAGATTAACATCTATGGTAGAATTAGCTCATACTAGATGTGGTACTTGTACTATGTGGCCAATTTCCAAGGGAATTACTTTAAACAAGCACTAATTTTTCAAGGCTAGTATGAGCAGAAAGGGGTTTTTGTTTGGACTATAACACAGCACAATCTTTGAGGAGAAACCACAACACGCAATTATGATGCCAATATAGTATAGTCGCTGCCTTCAAGAGCATCTGTTTCACTAGGTTTGACCCTGAATTTATCACTTTTCAATTAAGAATAACATAGGTCCTTCCAACAGATTGGATTCTTAATGGCTAACATAGATCTTAATCCACCATCTGCACAATCAAAAACCATATCATATCTGTAACCACACCATTTTTTCAGTTCAGAATTTTTACATGACCTTTCCAGGCACAAGTTCAATTTTAGTACCTCAAAAAAAAATTTATATGTATTGAAAAGAAAGAATAACATTTAGAGATAATGGTTTTAGACAGGTGTGACTGATTAAGTATCCTGTAATTTAACATTATTGGAAATAGATTATAGTAATTACTTTATTCAAAAAAATACCAAGAATTCCTACTGCATAACATTAACCACAGTTTCAGCTGCTTGCAAGAAGAGCATAGAACCACAAGTTATTCAAAAACCATGAAGAGACGTAACATCTGTAATTTGACATTCACATGAGAATAAAATATATTTATCCATTCATAATACATTTGTTCTACAAAATCACCTGGACTGCTATCTCAACTAGAACAGCACAAAATAAACTTGTTCCAGTAGTAATTGATTGTTTAACAACAAAAGGATCATCATGTTTTAAATATGATAGCAATTTTGGTAACAAGACTAGTGAATCTTCTGTAACCTTCCGACCAAGCTCCTTCAACACCCTACAAACAAAAGCAATCAATTGTTACTACTCAAAAAGTGAAAGAGCAAGAGGGGGCAGTAGAGAGAGAGAGAGAGAGAGAGAGAGAACAATTAACAGCTACCCAAAAGGCCTGGCAAGTTCCTACCAATAACTTGCATAGAAGGAACATTTCCAGGTCCAAATGTACAAAGGGATAACAATTCTTGATACAACCTAGTAATAAGTGGAGTTAAAGTATGGATGTTGAAATAATTAATTGCTCCACTTGAATGATCGCATACAGCAAAATTGTTGATAGTTTGTGACAATAAGAGTTACCCATTAACATGTAAAAGAATGATGCATTACAGATACTAGTTCTATAGCATCAAAAGATCAGATTCATAGGTAGAAATTAGTAACTAGCCAGTGTATCGAGAAAATGTATGCCAATAATGATGCTTTTGATTCCACTTTTCTTCTGATAATCAACGCTAGAAAATGTCGTTTAATGTTTACTGAAACTTAACAATATAAAAACAGCAACCATCACAAAGATACATAAGTATGGCCACAACAAATTCAAAAGATAATTGCTTCAGCACTATCTTCATCCAAGTTCCCGTCAGTCTATCGCTTAAAAGTCTTTTTTATCAACCCATTGATATAGTTTGTAACCATATTATTTGAATTTTTGAAGCAGAATACCTTTACCAAAAGGGTTGTTTGCACATCAAATGTAGAACCGCATAAACATAGTAGTCAAGGCCAATGATCTTTCACCAATAAAAGTAATCCAGACATTTTAATTTTATATTTTATTCCTGAAAGCACTCTCAGTTGATCTTTCACAAACTAAAAATAATACAGACAATTTGCTTGTCTGCCATACTCCTGAAACCATTCTCGGTTTCTCGTTCCTGGTTTTTTTAACTCCCATCAGATTATCATAATTAGGAAAAGAACTGGACAAGTATGAATATAAATAAACAAAAAATATAACGAGACAAAAGAATTGAAGCAACTGGCTGTAGTCAAAACCCAACAAGGTAATAGCCGACATATAAGCATGGTGCATTCTTCTCAGAATACTAAAAATAATGAAGACTGCTCAAAGAGGACTCCCAACATGAAAAAGCATTACATTGATCGGTAAAAAAATTAATAATTTAGACAAAAGAGATGTCCTCACATTTGTGACTGTTGATTGGCTGGGAAGAAAATCACCAAATGCCACTAGAAAAAGTAAAAAGTGGGAGGCAAACAAATAGGAACGATAGCAATGAAAGAGATAAAAAAAGAGTATTAATCACACATACCAACACAAATAAATTTTCACAAACAGAATGATGACCAGAGCCTTTATGCAAAAAAATTTAAATCGGCATCATCTGCCAAATTCCTTTTTTTTTTTTTTTTTTTGCATAGACCAAATTCAAATTTAGCACATGAAACTCACGCAAATGGCTTCCTTATATATAACCTCAACAATTATCAGTTGGTTCAGCCCACCATTGCTGGATCAGTAAACATGAAAAATTAAAACAAAAGAATTTTTCTTTTGGTGTCAATCGTATTAATACAATACATATTCTACAACTGCATGAAGTTTAAAAAAATATATATAGTCAAAATATAATAAAGGACCTTGCATAGCCTCTTAAGCACTAGGACAGTAAGTACAAGTTCTCTAATTAAAAACTTACACGAGAAAAAATAAATACTATATGTGCTGAATAATTGATGTAAATTGTGCTATGGTCAACATAAATAAAAACAAATAGGCAATTCTCCAATCAAAGAACAATGATGAAAGAAGAAGCATTAGCATGTACTAAAACCAATAATTAAAACAAAAATACTACCTCTCAAACTCAAAGAATATTCTATGGCTTGCTGGACCTCTCCCATCATTAAGGCTTTCTCTATCCAAATCTCTATTGACAAGAAACAAAACAAAAAGAAGAAAATTTAGTGTAGCTTGCAGATGTTGAGCAAGTGAAAGCACATTAACTTCGTATTAATAAACAAAAAAACAAAAAATTCTCCAACGAAATACAGATGAAAGGTCTGGATGATGATAAATTATATCAAAGTACAACAAGGCTAAAACAATTAAACCACATAATAAACAGATATTCAAAAGATAGCACAAGTGAAATGCCAATTAATGCACAGACCTCATCTAAAGAAAACTAGTAAGGAATGTAAGATCATTCTTTTATCCCCAGAGATCAAATTCTGCATTGAAAAAACAACACTGCGTAACCTGTCAAACAAATAGCTTTAACTCTAGAACCCATTTCAAGTGCTTCTTTGCCAAAACATACGTGGATTTCTGTTGCTAATGCAGGGAGTGAATATTTATAGACGCACACTTTGAGATAAGAAACTTTAACCACAAACCAATCAAGTCAAAGGTGGAATTCATTATTCCATATATTCTAGGAGAAACACACTATCTCTTAGTGGGAGTTTAAGAATGTGGTTGCTGATACGTAGATAAGAAATAGAATTAACTTGGGGTTGTAGA
This sequence comes from Cymbidium sinense, assembly GCA_021442155.1. NCBI lineage: Eukaryota > Viridiplantae > Streptophyta > Magnoliopsida > Asparagales > Orchidaceae > Cymbidium > Cymbidium sinense. Next base: position 115,143,934 of record CM038217.1, read on the forward strand.
ATGGCTCCCATTTTTTAAAATATGGAAATCAATAGATGGGAATCTTGCATGTCTCTCTTCAGAGTTAAGGATTGCATCACAACGATATAAATACTACTATAAATGTGAGGTCATGAACCCGAAAACTGAGCAAAAATACACAACGGTAATTTCAATTGACAATCATTGACATTTAATCAAAACAATCAAACCTAACCTACTAGCAAACGTAGCATGGATCATATTAACTTGACATCAGCTTTAATAAACTTGCAAGTATTCTTCTATGCTTTTTGAAGCCCACACAAACGCAAAAAAAAAAAAAAATAGATATCATACACTAATTACCATAAAAAATGCAATTCTAAATAGCACCATATAAATTTGAAATAGTCTCGCTTTAATAGCTAAAACTCAAATCTAGATAAATAAGGGAATAGAAGTTATAGAAAAAAAAAAAACTTAAGTAGGTAGCAAAATAAGAAGCAACTAACAGCTTATGACAATAATGTTATGTTATTCAGCAAAACACTAGATTATTAGTCATTTTCTCCAAAGTAAAACAAAGAGGAGCAACAAGAAGTATATTGCAAAATTTAAACCCCCAATCAACCTCAGGTGCCACCTCTAGTCACCATAACAATATTGATAAATAAGATAAGATATTATTTCACATCTTTTCTCGACATCAAAAATTATGGTCTTTTAAACATTTAACATTGGCATTTAAACATTACAGGCCCCCATAGGTTTTTCTAGTAATATGTATGAGAGCAATAAAAACAATTGAGTTGCAAAGAATTATTTCTAATCAAAAAGAAGCAATAAAAATAAAGCTGAATATGGTAGAAATAATAACATTAAAAATCCCAAAAGGATAAATTGTGACAAAAATATAGCAAAAATGATGATGATATCACTAAGGAAAGAGTAGCAAAAAGGAGATTTAGTTTGTGAATGTGCAAAGAAAAATAAAGTATGCAATTAGAATTAGAACCATTGTGAGAAATGCAGAAATGGACAGATCCTAAGGAAAGCAAAGATAAAAGTAATTCAAAAAAAAAAACTCAATAGCAAATGGCATCCATCCATCCATCCATCTATACTCAATTATCTCACCCATTGTTCCCTTGTCCCATATAGCTATCTAAACAATCCCTCCTCGCCAACCTACTGATGTTCCACATTTTGGCCCAAATTCCATTTACTTATCAATGTTTCCAACTTTTAGGAGATTTTCAAGGCCTTCTATTTCCATCTTTTTATGGATTACTTTTGTGTTTCAACATATTGAAGTGCTGAATGAGTTAGTGTCATTTGTCAAACTAAAGGGAGTGTTTGTTGACATATTTATCTATCATTAATGGTTTGGATTATCTTTTTATGTGGCGATGGAAAAAATGTTGTCCAATTCAGCATAACAATAAGAATCAGTATGAGGAAAAAAAGAAAATAAAATTTAAATTGAGAAATTGGATTCACACAAATCCTGATTTGAGGTGCTAAGAAGTGCCTGCTCCTTTAATAACAAAATATAACTACCAAGGTCTTTCTCAGAAAAGGTGTGTTAGAAGCTAGGGAATAATTATGTCTGGAACTACAAGGCTATCAAAATTTTGAGAATTGTAAGCTTGTGGTTTGTTTGGGTAGCCATTTCATTGCTTTGTTTTTCAAATTGTTGTCATGCTCCTATTTAGTTGCTACTTTTTTAAAAAAAATTGTGATGAGAAGCTACTTTTTACAACTAGATCGGAAAGGATGTAGTATTTGTAAGAAAATCATTAGCAAATTTTTCAAAAACATAAATATTTATAATACCTACAACAACTTTCAAAAAAATTACATTTCACATAACTCTACAACTAACTTTGCAAAAAGTTGCAAATGTCCCAAATGGACCATTGGTAAGCATGAATCCATAGGGAATAGTGAGATAATTAGGTTAACTGTAAAATTGATTGTGAAGTGTTGTGAGAAAAACAAATTTTGTGAAAGTCATTGCAATATTATAAATATTACATTCTAGAAAAGGAAGATAATATCTTTCACATGGATACCATGCTCTAATAAATTTAATTGCAAGAAAATCTTCTCCACAAAAATTTTTAAAAAGCAGCAAAAATTGTATCCAAATAAAAATATGAAAGCAAACTATAAAGTATAGTTGTGAAAAAGCTACCATACACACCCTAAAAGTAAAATAGTTCACTGAGGATAATAATAGATGTGGAATCCCTTCCTTTAGACCAATTCCAAAATCCATTCGATTGTACAATCCAATTAATTGGTACAATTCTAGAAGAGTTATCGATCATTCATTTCTACAATCCGAAGGGTCCCCCTTCAGTAGTTTCTACTACAGTCCCAGAACCGAGTTTGTAGGAATTGATTGCAACAGTCTCCTCTTGTTTCCGCCTTTTTTTTTGTATGGATATATGCTTCTAAAAATTATGACACCTAAAGCTGATTTATATTGTTTAAGCACTGGAATAATCGATGCTTATTCTTTTTAATAGAACATTTTGGGTATCAGCATCATAAGATCAACACTAGATCTTTAAATGTACATGAACTATTGCGCCAATGAGGCAAAATTATTCATCAGTATAATCAGTATAATGCAAACATCTTATTTGAATAACTAGTAATCAGTATTGTTTAAGAGCATGCTTTCTATGAAGTACCAAAACATGAACATACAATTCAAAAAAGCCAAATTTCAGAGCATAAGCTTGTTACGAGTCTAGAGAATCTCATTCCAGGTTTATCGAATAAACAAAAATACTTGTGACTACATAAATCCGCAAAACTCAACTCCGTGAACATAGCCCATGGAATTGGAAGACAAACGATATATACAAACTTACATGTAAACTCGAGGTTCCCTCGGTTGAATTTCCACGAGTTTCGAACCCATTCTCAGAGACGAACACTAACAAAACGCTTTCTGTCAACAATTGCAAATTTCATCCCATCAATATTCAAAGCTTGCATGTAAATCCCCCTTTCCGATGCCTATTTTCCTCCGAAGAAAGTAAAAAATAGAATCTTGGCTGGAGAGCAAAAGGTATAAAGAAGATGGAGTGTATGTAAAACCCCCCGTCTCCGATTCCTCTTTCCCGCCGCAGCAAGAAGGAAAAGAATGGTTGCTCGAGGCAAAGAGGTTGAAGGATTTAAAGTCAATTTGCACTTAAGTTCCGCAACAAGCAGGGAGGGGAAATGCCGAGCTCGGGAAAAATGCCGATGGACAGTATAGGGTTTCGCTAGCGGTATTTTGCATCCATATTAGAGTCAAGCTGCCCTGGCATCTAACGGTTGAAGATAAAAAGAAAAAGGAAAGACAAAATAAAAGAAGATTCGAACCAACAAAATATTGACCATTTTTTTTTTTTTTTTTTTTTTTTTCATGGTATCTAGAATATCCATTTTATTTTGTGGATAAAGATATCATTATGACTAATCCCTTAAATTTTTAAAATATATTAAATTTTATTTCTACTTTGTGAGATCTGATAAAAAAAAATTAAATAGATAAAATCTTATTACATAGGCACAATTTCTTCTAGGCAAAAAATCATATCTGCATGATACTATTTCTCTTTTTTTTTTTCCATTTTTATTTATTTACATATTTGATAGACATAGTACATAATTTTTATTTATTTAGATATTTAACATCTAAATTTTAATATTATATCAAAAAATAATATCATTATCAAAATTTTAAAGTGAAATGCATCTTTCATATATAGAAAAAGTTATATTTTTAATTATCAAATTATAAGTTCTTGATATCTAAATCCAAAAGAATTATATGCACAAAAATAATTGGTTGGCTATAGAGGCAAATTGCCACATATTAAAAAAAAGGGAAATTTACATGTTTATATGGAAATGACTATGTGATTGTAAATATAAAAGAAAAAGAAGACTCAATTCTAATAAATCTTAAGTACTACCTTAATATGTTATTTTGAAGCATGATTGGTTATAATAATTTGAACCTCGTTAAAATATGATACTGGAGAATTGGTTTGGACAAAGGCAAAATGATTTTAAAGCTTCGATGAACGATAAATTAATTTTTCTCATTTTAAAAAAATCTCTTCCACAAGCAATCAATGTTCATCTCTTATGATAATATAAGATATTTTGGTAATGCAAGTTTGAATTGAGTTTAGCAATATTATTGAGAGATTGTGGGTTAGTTAAATAGCAAAAGAATGATGTATTGAACGAGTATTGTCTAAGAGATATACTTGAGTATGATAACAAGGAGATATAGTATGGGTGACATCAAAATTGATTAACTATAACATACTATTGATTTGATGATGAAAAAATTTTGTGTTGCGATGGAACCTTCAGTTGCTTAGTTTTTACCAAGTGCTGAAGCATTTATGCTTGAGGCTCGTCCATCCTATGCATATATTTTTGCAAGGTTAAAATTGAATTGCTCTACCAGCCAAATAATGTGGTCATGACTAAGAGATTAGTTGTCAGGCATTGAAGAAAGATGTTGGGAATGATTCTCGTAGTTAGCATCAAACTATTGCATGCTAAAAAATTCTCAAAGATTGAGAAAAAGTATTAATTCAATAGGAACTTTTAACATATACAAATATAAGTAATAAGAGACAATAATATTTTAAAGATGAAAATTTTAATAAGAAAAATGATGGGTCCTAACACAATAAAAAATAGTTATAAAGTTTCACTCTTCTCTTAAACTAAAGAAGATATGATTACAAAATTTTCTTAGCACCTTTTTAATCCTTCTATTATACAATAATTAAGCAACAATGACCTAAAAATAACGGGCTTTAACAGTTGTATAGCATTGATTTGGTCACAATAATAAGCGATGGTGATCAATAATGACTTATAGTGGTGATGGGTTTTAACCTCTCTTTAAAGGTGTGGACTTTGATAAAATATTTTTGTTTCATTCATATTAAAATGAGGTCCTATTAATAAATTAATGGAGTGAAATTTTGATAAATTCATCCAAATCTCAAAATACTATATTAGACAAGTTTGTGTTAATTCCTTTGATCATATATACTTTTTTTAGATTTAAGCACCTTAATAACCTTAAAATTATGTGATTCTATGCTCTTTAGAATTCCATTATCAAGCAATTTGATTAAACAATTAACATGTCAAAATTGGAGATCATTTAACTCTTCAATTAATATTTTCAAGAAGTTTTTTTTAAATAAGTATTAAAATAATATAAATTAACTATTTAAGTATATTTTTTAAAAAAATTAAGATTAAGTATAGTCGAGTTAAGCGGATGGTCAATTGACCTCATAGGTAGCCTAAAGCCGTCAGTTTAAGGCGACTAGCTTAGGCCCGTCACCGATCGATCGACCCGCGTGGAAGACCCCGCAACCGCTTCTTTGCTTCTTTCTCCCCAACAACAAGTGACTCGGTGACCATGACCTCTCCATGACATCCAGGCTCCCACCTTGTGACTCCTTAAGTTAAATATTAGTTATTCCCTAATCTTCCATTTTGCAAGTCCGATGGCCATTGTAAGATGGACAAATTAGAACTAGACGTAGCACAATACAGATTATTTCTTTGAACACCTAAGTTGTTTCTCCTACTATATTCGATCATTCTTTGAGTGTCTCCCTTTGATGTAACACTGCATTGATCTTGTTCTTTTCTATTTGAATATTCGCCCTCCCAATGAGACTTCCACAAATTGTTGACTTCTTTTATCATCTTTTATGTTGTTCATAGATTTAACCTGTGTCTTAGTAGCAGCGTAAGGAGAATCAGCTTGATCAAAGTAAAATTAGGATTATGTTTAATGTTTATTTAAATTAAATCACTGATGGTACAGGATGTGTGGATGTTTAGGATTTTGTAGAGGGTTTTGTTTAGGCTTTAATGTTATTTGTTAAGTGAGCATTATTGAGCCCTAAATTATTTAGATTTAACTTTACGTAGAAGGATTTTTGCTTCAGTATGTACATTTTGTATATCCAATACTGTAGGTTGGTTGCTGAGCATACTTTAGGATAAGTGAAGAGCTCGTTTCTTTGATCATTTTCTATAATGGGTAACTGATTGTTGATGATCAGTTTATTCCAAGTTATATCGGTGAAAGAAATCGTCCTATGCGAGTCTCGCGTCACGCAAGCTTAGAAGATTTAAAATAAAAAGTGTTGAGATTTCTACCATGATGTAGAAAATTTTACAATGGACCTAACGTATTGTTTTCTTGTTGGTGCGGGATTCATAGCATCTATGATTTATGACGGTGAAGTATGCAGCATTATATTGGATGAAGCTTCCCGTCAAACATTGATTCTTTATGTGGAAGTGAAGCCACACTATAGTACTTCGGCTGCAATTGATATTGATTTCATGCAACATAATATTTAATCTGATTACGCACATGATTTCATTTTGCCAATGGCAGATATACTGCCACAAAGTTGAGGTGAATCAGAACCAAGGTTAGTAGTTATTTTAAAGAAATTTAGTTTATTGATTTTAAGATTCGATCTATCTCGAGTTTTATTTTGTTGATGTTAAAGGTCATTACACATAACTCAAAATGTCTGCTGAAGCACGTTGCATGAGCAACACACTGCATAAAGGTTTTTGTCTAATGATGAGTATCAAATAATGAATAATGAATCAAGTAATGCATCTGAGAATAATGATTGAAGATGATTTTTTCTCTGGATAAACCAGTTTATGTGACAATAATGCTAGTCATGACCTTATTAGAAATCATTCCTTAAGGAGTTCTACAAATGAGGATGATATGATATGTAACAACAACTATGTTCGTACATGTGAAACCATAAAAGATTGGGATGCAAACATTGTGTTCGATGGTCCATCTGATAGCGCATTTTTTTCAAATGATATTGAGTTTCAATTAATTATCTGAAGGTATGTGCTTCTCAAATAAGAAGAAACTTTAGTTTGCAGTCACTATTTAGTTGATAAGAAATAATGTTCAATTTCTTATTATTACTTTTAATGAAAAGAATTTCACAGTTGTATGTATACAACATATAAATCTCAATATATCATGTCAATAGCGCATGCACTGTAGCATAAGCAAACGATTAGGAGGTGCTTGGAGAATATCAATGTTAAGTGCTCCACATACATGCATCAACACTATCAGTGGTTCTAGATATCATTAATATACATCTAAGTTCATTAGTTATTTCATAATACCAGTTTTGAGATCTCAGATAAACTTTAAATCGAGAGAGATTATTGGATGGATGGAATCAAAATTTAATATTAAAGCGTCTTATATGAAGGCATGAGATGCACGGTGTAAGAGCATCAGAATAATATTTGGGAGTTGAGAGGACTCATACTGCTCTCTTAGCCTATTCATGGAGTCATTATGCTCTATTTTTCCAGACACTATTTATAGGATTCTATCATCAAGTAGAAACATGTTTTAAAGATTATTTTGCCATTTAGACCATCGATATCAGGTTGGAAATTCTGCCATCAAATTCAGAGCATGGATGAGACGTTCCTACTTGGAAAGTATCGTGGTACGTTACTCACAATTTTGGTATGATGCCAACAATGAATTATTTTCACTTGTTTTTGCTGTAGTTGAATATGAAAATAATGAATCATGCCTTTGATTCATCATGTGCATTCAACAATTGTTGTCTATTATTTCAACAATGAGTGATTTGTGTATTATTTTAGATAAACAAGGCGGATTTGTATGTGGTTGTCGATATGTATTCCTTTGGGTTATCTGCATTGCTTAAAGCATATGAGAGAAAACTTCAGAAAAGCAGTGAGAAAAATGGGTATTACAGATATTAAATTTATATGTAAGAAAATGTATATGATTGGTAGTATGAATGACAAATATCTTCAATCGACATATGACAAACATAAAAAATGTTAAAGTAGAAGTGTATCAATTGTTAGTAGAGCATTATGTGTTTAAGTGGTCTTAGGTTCATGATGGTGGTATACCTGATCTATGACAACGCTCAATATTTCAATGAAGTTACGTGCACGGCTTGGCAATTCAAGCCCTAATCACGTTTTACTATAACACTGTCGTTTTATTTTTTAATAGGTCTGGTAGTACAAACCTAGATGAATCAAATGATGAATTTATATTCGCTCCAAGAGCACGAGCTATGCTCAACAGGTTTAAACGTGAGGCTAGACATTATCCACAACTAGTAAATATTAATGCTAACGAAGTGCAAGTGTTCGACATGGGATGTCGATTCTTTAGAGTTAACTTTACTGTTGATCAGTCATGTTCATGTAGCTGTAATGGGACACCGATTTATCATATGACATGTGGTCATTCAATTGTTGCTTTAGTCCATCAAAGATTAAATCATTTGGCGTGTGTGTCAAGAGTTTACATAATGGCAATGTATAGGATTATATACTATGCAAACTTTCATGTTCTGTTAGATCATAGTAACTGAACGGATTTTGATGAAGAGTGAGGAATGTATCATTTGCAGCCACCCAATATTAAGATGAGATTAGGAAGACCACGCATAAGTAGATATAAGAATACTATGGACGAGAGTGCAGGATAAAGCGGTCATATGTAGAGTATATATAAATCAGTTGGTCATTACGGAACATCGTGTCCACACAATCCGAGTAGTATGAGGTTAGTACAAATAGTATACCGCTCTTTCATTTATATAAGTAGTAGGAATATTTTTAATGCTTTGGTTATCTGTCACAATTGATCTTACAACTACTAACATTGTTCATTTTTCTGTGTTCTTCTGCTATAGGTACGATGCCCGAGGAGCCTTCCAGGCCAAGTAGATGTCGGTAGAGGAGGCGTGATGTGGTGACTGACGATACACCAGATCCGACACCTTCAGAGGTCCATCCCAACATAGCCTCCTCGCATTCGCGACCGGATTGATGAATTTAATTGTTGATGCCTTTTAGCAAAATATTTTGACTGCTTACATGATTTTTACATTATTTTCTTTTTATTGTAGGGTATTATTTTGGAGGCTGATTCACATCTCCTTATGCTGTAGGAGTGGCCCATTAGCTTTCTATGGTTTACGTCTGCCCTCCGTGCTTTAGGGTTGTACTGCATTAATCAGATGCGCTACATTCGACTGGATTATCACTTACTGACTGTGTTGGTTGAGCAGTGGTATCCTCAAACCAACAATTTTCACTTAGTTGTCGATGAGATGACTGTTATATTGTAGGACGTTGCGATGATTTTGGGCTTATGTATAGATGGACCTCCGATCGTTGGACCTATTACAGTAGGAGAGTGGAAGCGGTGGTAGAGTTGGTTGCTACGATGAGTTACTGGATTAGCACCTCATTACAGGTACTATATATCATGATCCAGTCGAGCCAGCAGTCACTTCATCTTTCATGATGAGTCGAGCAGGCACAAACATGTGTGCCACTAAGGTGGTTGAGGTGGACATTTTTCATGGAGTCATACATGGATCTCACAGTTCAGGAGTTTATCTGACATGTACGAGCATATGTATTATTCCTTTTGGGGAGTTTTTTGCTACCAGATACTTTAGGTTTAGAGGTGCATATGCAGTATCTACTTCTATTAGAAGATCTGTACACATTTAACACCTTTTCAATAGGCGGAGCAGTGCTAGCACACTTATATAGAGAGCTGCATGAGTCAACTAGGCCAAGGAGAGCCAACATGGCTAGTTGTCTACAACTGCTCTAGATCTGGTCTTGGGAGCAACTTCATATTGGGAGACCAACATCATTTCTCCTATCCTCAGGAGCTTGATGGGCTAAGCATTTGTTTCAAGCAAGGAAACTAAAGTTGTTTTCGAGTGATTTAATATACTGATTTTATAAATAAATGATTTACTTATGAAAACTCTTTTGATCAGATGGAATGAACGGTATGTGTGTCAGATGCCCTTTGGCAATGTCAGGCTATATCGAGATGAGCTTGATAGACTACTACTGAGCCATGTATTAATCTTAAATTGTAAAGTATATTTTTTTGAATATTAACTCAATTGAGTAGTAGCTTCTCATACATGCATATTATATGGAAGCCGTATGATAATTTGATCAGAGCTCACTTATCTGATATTTGTATCACTGGTGAGGCTATATAGCTAGTACATGTTTCCATTATCGCTTGAAAAGCGTGGAGTGGTACCTCCTTGATAGAGTTCTACGTCAGTTTGAACACTTACCACACATTGATATAGCGTCGATGGATCATAACATTAAAAGAGTCGGTAGGGAAAGCGATCGATTGGGTTTACCATCATAGCATAGTTATTTGGGAAAGTAGGAGAGACCACATTGTCCAAGTCGATGATGCTGACTGGGATAGACAGCAAGCCCTACACCGCTACATGTTATTGTTTAGGTTATGGGCTTTGTTGTACTTGCTGAAGGCCCCAACTGATCCGCTAACGACATAATATCCCAGAGCACCTACCGAAAGAGCCTATGTAAGATAATAGTACCTATTACAAATTTTCTTAAGTACCTTTGTTTAATTTTTTTATTGTAACATCTACTCATTTGGTTAATACAGGCGAAACATATCTTAGCAACGGAGGATATCTTCCAGCCTTTCTTTGGATGTTCAAGTGACTCAGACTTACAGATGAGTGTAAATAGGTATGAGAATATATGTCATGATTTGAGATTGTACACGCACATTAGCGGTTATCGGCTCCAGCACGTCACAGCAGAGCATATGCCACATGAGTACGATTCAGCTATGACTAAACAGGCAGCAGACATGAGTGAAGGGCCATCTACTTATGATGATCTAGGACCTTCAACTTATCAGCAGAGCTCTTAGTCTTAACACCATACAGACTTTGCATCTTCACCAGATTGGGTGCCTTTAGGAGACTCATAGCCAGAGCTAGGTTTAAATATTGCAGGCCAGGATTAGGGACCACATGATTTCTCCCATCAGCTGTGTGATCGTCCATTGCAGACACCTACGCACTACACTCCCGGTAGTGTTGCGATAGTGTATAGACGTTGTCGTAGGTGATAGTTTTTGGGGATGTATGTGTATTTTGTGTACTTGTAACTTGGATCTATTTATATATGAATAGAGATTCATAGCTGGCATATTATCTTCTTATCATAGTATGTGTCTTCCTTCTTTGGAAGTTATATGAAGGGAAGAAATGTTTTAAATATCTATTTATTTTGAATTTATTTGAAGTTGATTTGAGACAACTTAAAACTCTATAAACATTCATAAGTTGTTAGTGAAGCATTAACAAAACAATTGTTGAAAATTTTTTTTTCTTCTTCAAAGTTTTGAAACAATAATCAGGAACAAAGGAAGATTAAGATCCACATAATTAGATTACTTGTGCAAATCGTTCATATAAAGCTTAGATCTTTGTTGAATAATAAAATCATTATATGTAAGTATTCTTATTTTAAATCACATTTTACTTTTCACATTTAGATTTTCTATATCTTGGAAGATTCATTTTGTTGTTGTAATCTTTGTATTGGGTAGCACTTGACTATCATCAAGAGTATGCAAGTGTGATATAACTTAGAGTGAAAGAGCTTGGTTAGCTATAGCTAGTGTTAGCCAACACCATGGAATGAAGATTGTTAAAAAAATAAATAAATAAAGTAGATGAGTCGACTATTTAACGGCGGCCTCGACTAAAGTCACGCCTGCTTAACGAGTGACGCGCCGAGTCGAGTCTACCTCAACGATGAGGTTTAGCGATTAAACCTGATGTACATAATCTAATTTTTTTAAAAATATACTTAAACAATTAATCAAGATTATTTTAATACTTATTTAGAAAAAAACTTCTATTTTCAAGCTTTCATTTATACTTCAAGTGCTTAATTCAATTATACTATAAATTTGTTAGATATTAGAGTGTTATACGAAAGTAAATATAAGTATTTAAATATTGTATATGCAAATATAAAAAATATATTTTGATATGCATTAAATCCCAGTATAATTTTTTGATAATATGGTAATGATGATTTACCTGATTAGCTCAAATTTTGACATCTTAAAATTGTTTAAAAAAATTAAAAGCACCACCTATAAACTATTTAAAGAGCAAAATAGATTCTAAATTTAATAATTTGATAGTCATTTTGACAATCTCATCATAACTATTATAATGTCAGAAAATCATCAAATTCAATCATGTTTCAGCTCTAAATTAATCGAACCATGTAGAGCCAGAGTGAATTAAACAAGCCTAACGCAATTCCTGATCTCTTTATTTTAAACTTTGATTATTTTTAATAATTAGTATCGGAAAAGTTATCATGTTGCTAATTAAGAAACAAATTTCTCTTTATTTTCATTTATTAGTTTTCAACTTTCATTCAAATTAATTAATATTTAAAATTATATTTCTTTAAATCTTTTGGCTATAAAGAATCAATATCTTTTATGTATTTATGTTACTTTTGATTTTGAGTTATAAGAGATAGCCCAGATTATTTTACATTTTAATTACAATTTTTTTAATAATATCCTAAAAAAATAACTAATTAGATATAATTGATGCATTTTTTTCATGATAATGATATTATTTTGAGAAAAAAAAATCATATTCACTCATACAAATTTGCTTCAAATGTGATGCATCTTTTATTTTCATATTTTTTAAGAAGTCAAACCTTCAGCAGTTTAATATCATTAAATCACATGCACCTTCCAACTTAAATATCATGGATTATTTCATTTGCTTGAATGGCTCAATGGGGCTAGGCATAAATAAGTTGAAAATGAACTCAAGTCAAAGTTAACTCAAACTTGACTCGTCTATCCAATGACAAGCTTAGACTCTAGCTCATGCTTGAGTTGTGCATATATGACTAGCTCGAGCTTGTCTTGTTAGAAACGAGTTGTTAGCTCGAGTTAGGGGAAGCCATAAGTTGGGGGAAGATAAAATCGGAGCACATTGGAGAAGGCAACAACGTGGCTTGAGTCATTTGGAAAAAGATGCCTTTGGGGCTCGTCGGAGAAGGCACCAATAAAGCAAATGTAATTAGGGAAAGATGCGCTGAGAGCTCCATGGAGAGCGAAATGATGGGGCTGATGGTCCTATAATGGGCAGTGATCGGACTTAAAGTATCTGAGGAGAAGGAAAGATTTGTTGGTTGGTGAAAAAAGAATCTGATGTAAAGAATGTGTAAAGGAATCTGATGTAAAAGGACTACTTTAGAGTTGTTTAGTTGGGAGTTTTATAATTTAATGATTTAGTTTTTTTTATTTGGTTAAAAAAAAAATATAAAAGTATTTTGTAGATTTTGACATGAGATGTATGGCGAGGTGGTGTAATGATGCACTTTGATTAGCCGTGTATGGAATTACCATTAAATTCAAATACACATTGACCTTGTAATGTATTTGGAATACATTACATTATGTTGGAAATTTACTTTACTTCAAGCCAAACATAAAAAAGTTAAAATCCGTGCATTTACTTTGCACACAAAATTCTTTCAACCAAACAACCCCTTAAAGACTGTTGCAAGTCTCGCATTGGGAAGTGTAGTAATTGAAGCTCGATATGCCCTCAATCAAGTAACTGAAGTTAAGAATCCCGATTTAATCTAGATATCTCACGAAGAACGAGAAGATTCATTCAGGCTCAATATTAATTTTATTAAACACGTATTGAAATGTTTAACTAATAGAAAAGAAATACTAAAGATCATTAAAGGAAGGACTTTCTTGAAATTAGATTTGAGATTGCTAAATCTTAAGAGCGTGAATGTCTTATATTATGCTTTAAAATATAATAATTTCTAGAAGATTTAAGACTAATTAGTCATTACCTATGAAGAAACATATAGAAAAATAAGAATTAATATTTTAAAACAAAAACATGAATTATCAAGAATGAAGTAGATGAAAACAAAATAGATATTTGGAGAAATGATGATGCTCTCGATAAAGATTCCATTATTCTATTATTTTACCCTTTGTAGTCTCTCGTCTAATTAGTCAGAGAAAATAGTCGACTTAACCTATTCGAACAATTTTTATTGGCAGCTAGAGATTGATTCATCTAAAGAGATTTCGCATACCTAAGTTGATACTTATTTAAGGAGATAATTTAAGTTCACCTTAGTTAATAGATGGCTATATGCCATTCAAATGACTTTATAGTACACAACTCAAGGATATTGAGACATGATAATAATTTAATGGTATCATTTTGATATAGATTCAAAGGGATCAACATATCAGTACAAGAAAAGAAAATACTTATGACTAAATGATTTTTGCCAAATAAAACAACTAATAAATAACAAAAGAGAATATAGAGAACCGGTGAATACAGTAAATTACTATAACAAACATAAAAGAAGTCTACTTAGCAATAGCCAAAAGAAGAATAACAATTAATCTACAAATAACATTATAAGAAAGCAAGATCTTGCCATCGGATAGCTACAACAATAATATAAAAAATAGAAAAGAAATCCAAATCTTGATGATCAAATCATGTAAAGAAAATAAAGAAACAAATAAAAAATAGAAGTAGTTAGATTTAGCAAAGAATGTAAAGAAATAGAACTATAAATAGGCTTTGAGAACAAACAGAGAATAAGATTGAAACTTTGTTGTTATCTCTTATTCTTCTTCTTCTTCTTCTTCTTCTTCTTTTCTTCTCCTTCTTGTCTTCTTGAGATCCATTTCTCAAAAACCTAGCTCTCCTCTAACCTCCCCTTTTCTCATTAAGATTCTTAGACAAGAGTCGAATAACATTAAGTTCCTTCCTAGCTACCTAATTCCTTCTGAGAAGCTTCATCCAAGGGATGAAAGAAACAACAAACGACTAGATTAAATATGGCAATCCAAGGCAAATCAACGGAAAATTAAAATAAAAAAATATCACATTTAGTGGTAAATTATAGAGTCAAAAGGGATCTGATTGTAAATATACCACATAACACATAATAAGCAAATGATACTTATTTAGGAGATTCACATTAAATAAAAACTTAATTTTATTATTATTTGTAATAATAATATGCAAATGATCCATAAAGATATTATGATGTGTAGAATCATTTTTTATCTCACTAAACGTAACATAAAATACAAAGGCAAGATGATGCTAATAAGACCTTTACCATTAAATTGAATTGAGGTAATCCAGTTTTGCGAAAAATTCTTAATAGAATAACTTCTCCTAACTACATTAACATCAAATAAACCTTATGCCCAAGCCCAAACTCGAGAAGCAATAAGGTTCAATAAAAAACATGATTAATTATTTCAATAACATTACAACATTAACATCTAGAAGTAGCATATATACCCTTGTTTCTAAGGATATTATCAATAGGCTTAATGAATTTTAAAATTCCCCAACATAAAATTGAAATAGAAATTGGAATAGATTTATGCCAAATAGCTTGAAAAATAAAAAATTCTTCTATTTAAATTTGCAAATCTTTAAATGAATATTGACCGAATCAGAAGGTTTAAATAATTTATGATATTTAGAATTCAATTCAAGAGGAATTTGAACAAAATGAATAGTTATAAAATCCATAATGACATTTCTAATGGCCATAAGATTCCAACCATTCACATTAAAAAATTCATTTACTTTTACTTAAATGGTATACAATGGATAAGTATTTAAGTAAGAATCTAAAGACTACCAACTAGTTCAAATATCTTCCCAAGAAAATAAAAACCTCACCAATGCCTCAATGAATCATATTTTTAGCTAACCATTTGATCTTACATACCTATTTCAAATAGGAGACTTATCTTTCTATAGAAATGATTAATATGATGCTTAGCAAGACAATATTTAGTTAATCGAAAGACTATTATTAGTCCTAATGGACCACTAGAGTTTAACAGAGAAAGCATAAGAAAAGTTCTCTAGAGATTTACATCCAAAACTACCATTCAACCTTTTTATAATCACTAGTAAAACCCCAAAAAAATTATTAAAAAAACCTTTAAATGAAATTACAAATCAAAACAATAGGGTTCACAATTTGGAGAAAATAAAGAGGTAATAAGCATAAAATGCTTTTGATTAGTGCCAAAAGATAAAAAATTAAATTTTCTAAAAGAAATACTATTTTTAATAGTTTGAATTAACTCATCAAATAGATAGACTCAAGACAAAATTCTTTGTTTAGAACTTTGGAAAAATAATCTAAACCAGAGGGAAAAATAAGATTAGCATCTTCACACCATTCATCAGTATCAAGCTTTATTTTATTAATAAAATTTAAGATTTTTCAGTTATTAATCAAACTATGAAAATATTTAATATTAAGATCACCCTCAACAATAAATTTATAAGCCAATTTTTATCTCCAATAAGTTTTTTTTTTTCAGGATATGGAATTTGAATAATTCACTTTTAGCCTTAGAGAGAAGCTTAGCATTAGAATTAGAATGCAACTCTCTAAGAGCCTTCCCTAAGTTGCAAACATTAGCTCGACCTCAAGAATATTAGTAAAATTTTTTTGAAATGATTTTGATTTCATAAATTAAGAGTTTGTTTAAGTCTTTTAAGTTTATACCAAAGCCTTGTCATACTATAAAACTCATCATTAGGCGTGATTGGAGAGCATTGAATCATGATTAAGGTTCACACCCATAGTTAGACACAATCCATCCATGTGGAGAAAAGACCCCCGCCAACCTTAGGTCATGAAGGAGCCATAAAACTCTTAGATCTACACCACGAATCTCTTAGAAAGTCAAGAAGAAGATTCACCATAAGAGAAGTTGAGAAATCATAGAGCATCAGAATTGCGGAGATGCGACTCTTGTGCTGGTAAACTATGAACTTGAAAGATGATAAAATCTTTAACAATGAAATAATTAAAGAAAATCTTCCAATAACTCTTTTTTCAAAATAGTTTTAATATAATGATTTATCTTATTATTATTATTATAAAACCAACAACCAAAAAAGCATTTATGGGTCTACATTCTCTTTTCTTATATCATTACGTCTATGATTCTCCATTGTTGGCAAGGGAAATTTTATTGAGTTTTCTTTATTAATTTTATTGTTAGTGGCATATCTTGCTCATTTAGTTTTTCTTATCGATTGATTTCTCATTGTATTTTTATTAAGTATTTTTTAATAATTACATAATCCCTCTTTATTTTCACAAATGATAAACACGTGTATCTCCCATTATTACCCAGCTTAATGAAATCAATATTCTCTGGCACTATTGATGGAAAAATAACAATCACTTTTTTTATTATGAAAAGAAGCCATGGTTGAAGATCATCAACACGATGACCCTAATTTTTCCCTTTGATGGATTCCTTGGATTGCAATTTCTTTGTTACTCACAATCATTTGTATGCTAAGTTCAAGTATCTTTAATAGAAGATTTTTTTTCTATTTCTTTCTTTCTTATTCTTTTCTTTTCTTCTCTTCTTTTTTACTTTCTTCTTTCTTTCTTTCTTTCTTTTATAGTAGATTATTGATCACATTGGCCTCATCACGTCTTTCTCCAGTAATCATTATATCGACTGCTTAATCTATACAAATCTCAAATTGATAAAGTTTTATTTGTACAAGCAATACCAAATAATCATATCTCCATTATCAACATATCAACAACTTATCATTTATAGTAGAAAATATTGAAAAAGTGATCTCATTGAAGTTCAAAGCCTCTTAATTAAAAATGTGCAGTGGGTAATTGCCCCGACAAATCATTTGGACATAGGAGACAATATTTTTTTTATATTTGGGAAGAGAAAAATCATGGGATGTGGCCTAATTAAAATAATTTTATTAGAGTGAGTCATATATTAGTAAGAATATCCTATTACAAAATTAAAGAAAATATATACACAAAAAAATAATCTTAATAAAATAAAATGACTTTCATAATAGAAATAGAGAAAACTTATGATGTTCGTGATGCAATCAAAAGATTATTAGTGATATACTTGATTGTTCTCCTTACAGGATGGAAAACAAATGACCTAGAAATTGACCATCATATTTAATAGTGGTCATATATCTCGTATTAATGTTAATGTTGCGTTTAAGTCTTAGTAACAATAGAGGATGTCGGCCCTATTGGCAATGTTGAGTGTTAACCTTAGCATTGATGGTAGGTTTTGATACTAGTGCTAATAGTGGGTGTTAGCCTTATTAACTATGGTGTGCATGGATATTAAGGTTAACGACATATATTAACCTTAATAGTAATAATAAGCATAAGTGATCGGATTGATGGAATGCATCATCCCTATTAGTAAAGTTGTGTATTAGCATTAGTGTCAGCTTTGTGAGCAGGCTTTCTTTTTAATAACAGGTATCAACCTTGTTGATAATAATAAATATCAATCTTAGTGTCAATGACATATGATGTAGAATTTTAAATAGTAGATTATTATATCCTATTTGCTAAAATAAAGTCAAGAGTTTAAAATGAGATCAATGGCCACAATGATCCTAATATAAGATTAAGATCAAAGGCCAAGAATGCTTCATCAATAATGAAAAATCAATGAAAACTTAAAGTTAAAAAATTAAAACGATATATATGATTAAAATCTAAAAAAATTAAAATTTAACAATTAATGAGGCTCTTTTAGTCTTCGATCTTGATCTTCTTATGGGGCTATCATGGTCTAGATTCATCTAAAAATCTTGATCTTGCTTAGTGTGAGATATGATATCTATTGCTTAAAATTTTACATCAATAGACTAAAATGTTGTCCCTATGGGTGATAATGGACATTGATGTTAAGTGTTAATGCTTGAAACAAAACTCTGAATTCTCTCTTCTAAAATTTTGTTGCTCCTTCATTCCGCTCTCTCCAAATATGCAATAGTTAATTTATTTAGTAATAAGACAAATTATTGCCTATGTGCTCTGGGAGATCGAGCCCAAAAAAAATTATGCCCTGTAGAATCCTGAAACAAATTTTCAGGAGATTCATGGGCCTTAAATACAACTAGTAAAGTAGCGGACGTTTCCGGGCCTAACAGAATGGGTCATATGGCCCAGTTTCATTTGTGGACAAACTCATTATCATTTGGTTGAATATTCTTCAAAAATGGACCCGTAACTGCCCTCCCCATATTGTTCTATCCCTCCCTCCCTCCCTCCCTCCCCTGTTCATTAAATTTGTTGGCTTTTGTTATAATATTTCTTACAATAGAGAGAAATATCATTTTCGTTACCATATTTTAATAAATAAATAAAATGTGCATACTAACATGAAGATAAATAATAATAATAATAAATAAATAAAATAAAATCTTTTTTATTTAAAAAATAATCTAGATGACTTCTTAATAGTAGAAAGCCTAAATTAGAGGAGTAAATGAGTAGGGTAGCTAGAGCTACTCTTGAATTGGGGTTGAGATGAATTAATTAATTATGTTTGAGCTCGAGCTTGAGCTTTATTTTATGAGTTCAGTCGGCTTGTGAGTCAGCTCATTTATTATAAAAGAGATAAAATAATTATGATTCGAATTATTTTTATAATAAAAATGATAAAATTTTAAAAATAATAAAAAATTATTTTACTAGAGATGAAATAATTACGATTCAAATTATTTTTATAATAAAAATGATAAAATTTTAAAAATAATAAAAGAATTAAATGATATAAGGGAATGAAATATAATTTTTAAATATTTTTAATAATTATATGCATAAACTATTAAATTATAATATATTTTAAGTTTATTTTATATTAATAGTTATTAAATGAGCATGCTTGTGAGTTTCAGGGTTGATTTGATCTTGGCTCATTGAAAATTTCAGCTATTTATCGTCAAACTTAAGCTTAAGTGCTCATGAGTGATTTGACTCACCCCAGCCCAAACGAGATATGGATCTCCATTTATTTTCGAGAGCTTTTAAACTCTCAAAATATATATATATATATATATATATATTATAGATTAATAAAAAGAAATTGAACTTTATATTATCTTACATAATAAGATAATTAAGTAAAATTAATAAGTTAACGATCGAATTTATTGTAATCTAAAAAAACTTCATGCTCCAATTAAATAAAAGCAAATAATATTTGATGATGATTACATTATATTGTACTTATTAAATTAAATAATTAATATTAAATTAAACGCACCATATTTAAATAGATGAAATATATGAAATCGAAGGCTGGACGAAAACTAATTTTTACATAATTAAAACGAAATTGCAAAAACGAACAATTTTATTAAATACCAAAATAATAAATAAATAAATAATTTAAACGAGTACAAATGAGGCCGGCTAAATACCATATTATTAGTTGAAAAAAAATAATAAAAGAAATATAAACATATTTTAATCGGTTCATAAACCTTTATTTTGGCCTATTATTTATTAAAATTATTAAAAAAAACTTAAAATTAAGAGCAACTTGCCAAATGTGAAAGTGAAACTATTTGTTGCGGTGGCGTGCGATTTTTTTGTTTTTTGTTTTTTTTTTCAATTAATTATTTGTTCGGTTTAATTTTTATGTAGATGGAAAAATTCCTGACGTTTGGATAGCAATAGCCGAATAGAAACAATAATGGTAAAAAAAAAAACCAGAATTTGATTTATTTGGAAAAAAAAATAAATTCAGTGATAAATTTTTTCATCATGCTAACCTATGATTTATAAATATTAAAATTGATTTCCTAAAATTATAATTATTTGTTTTAGATCATTTTTTTATAACAAAAATGATTCACGAGCCAAACTCCATAAAGTTATAATGACTCATTAGTTTGCAAACAAATACTTTAAAAATATTATTAAATATACTTAAAATATATTACAATTAAGTAAAAAGTTGATAAAAATTTAAGGAAGATTTACATACACATCACATAATTATTATATATTTATATATATAATATTTAAAATTTGATGTTTATATTTTTGTAACATTATATATGTGCATAAAAAGTATGTTTATTTTTAAAAAGATAATAATAATGATATTTTTTAATTTGATATTAAAAATAAATAAATGTTATATATGTAAATCTCAAAGTTTAAATATATATGAATTATGTGATAGGTATATAAATGCTAATAAATTAAAATTATATCTCACATTTTTATATCAGTTGATTTTTTATTAATTTTCTTTTATTTTTTATTTATTATAATAAGTACTTGAATAAAAATCATTCTCTCTCTTCTATAATAAATAAGTTAGCTCATAAGCTAGCTTCAACTCATAAAATTAAGTTCAAATTCTATTAATAAATCAAACTTAAGTTAAGTAAGGAGTGACTCAAGCTCAACTTTACTCTCTTTTATGCCCCTAATAATCATATTTTTTATTAAAATATTCTGATATATATATATATATATTTTTTTCTTAAACGATAATTAAGTAAAAAAGAAGAAAGATTTACATATATTTCGCATAATTATTATATATTTATATATCTAATATTTAAAATTTAAAATTTATATATTTCAACATTTTATAATATGTATGTAAAATGATATTCACTTTTAAAAAGATAATAATTGTGATATTAAAGATTTAAATATTATGTAAATATCAAAGTTTAAATATATAAGAATTACATACACATCACATAATTATTATATATTTATATAAGTTCAAATTCTATTAATAAATCAAACTTAAATTAAGTAAGGAGTGACTCAAGCTCAACTTTACTCTCTTTATGCCCCTAATAATCATAATATTCTTATATATATATATATATATATATATATATATATATATATATATATATATATATATATATATATATTCTTAAACGATAATTAAGTAAAAAAAAGAAAGATTTACATATATTTCGCATAAATATATTTATATATCTAATATTTAAAATTTAATATTTATATATTTTAACATTTTATAATATGTATGTAAAATTATATTCACTTTTAAAAAGATAATAATTGTGATATTAAAGATTTAAATATTATGTAAATATCAAAGTTTAAATATATAAGAATTACATACACATCACATAATTATTATAAATTTATATAAGTTCAAATTCTATTAATAAATCAAACTTAAATTAAGTAAGGAGTGACTCAAGCTCAACTTTACTCTCTTTTATGCCCCTAATAATCATATTTTTTATTAAAATATTCTGATATATATATATATATATATATATATATATATATATTCTTAAACGATAATTAAGTAAAAAAAAGAAATATTTACATATATTTCACATAATTATTATATATTTATATATATAATATTTAAAATTTAATATTTATATATTTTAACATTTTATAATATGTATGTAAAATTATATTCACTTTTAAAAAGATAATAATTGAAATATTAAAGATTTAAATATTATGTAAATATCAAAGTTTAAATATATAAGAATTATGTGGTAGGTATGTAAAAGCCAAAATTTTAAAATCATATCTCACATTTTTATAACAATTGATTTTTTATTATTTTTTCTTCTAATTTTTATTTTTATTTCAATATAACATATATTGAATAAGAATCATTTTCTCTCTTTTATAATAACTGAGTTAGCTCTCATACCCTAACTCTAGCTCATAAAATTAAGTTAAAACTCGATTAATACGTCAAACTCAAGCTCACGAATGACTCAAGCTCAACTCCACTCTCTTCTATGAGAAAATATTACGAGTGCTCATATATGATACATCAATCGTACATACAAAAAATAAATTAAATATTATGTTTGAATGTTCAGATACAAAACTGTATCTGGATACCGCACTTAATATTTCTCCTCTTCTACCCCTAATAATGTTATAATTTCTGTTATAATATTCTGACATATTTTTTGTCTTAAACGACAGATCATATTTAGCTGTCTCGAGATGATTAAAGATTTACATTTGGCAACAATATTAAAAAGAGATTTTCAAACAGGTTAACAGTTAATCGAATCATAGGAGGGAGAACTAATATTCCGTTACTCACTCAAAACCTGAGAGCTTTAGACAATTTTGTCCCGTTTCTTTTGTTTTTATTTTGTTCAGAAGCCTGCTGAAGCCGGTCTTGCACAACTGTTCTAATTATAATCCATCAATCGCTATATTTTAAAATGAGAAAAAAATAACTAAGTCCGTTAATCTTTTTTCTTAGTTCTTTTTAAGTTCAGATTAAGCTAAAAAGGAGATTAATTATTATTTATCGTTGCAAGCTCGACTCGAACATATTAATCTATTAATTATTTAATAAATCAAACTTGTTGTTTACCTCTCCTTTGAAAAAAAGAAAAAAAAGAAAATTCAAGCTAGTTATCATACAAAAAAATTATAAAAATAAAATGGATAATTTATGATAATTACTTTAATAGATAAAAATTCATATATTTACAGCTAAATTTATTTCAATCTGACAGTATGCAATTTATTTTCAGCAGGTTTAGTCCTTTGAATACACATGAAAATAGTAAGGAACATAATGCTAAATGATCATTTAGTTAAGTTTTTAAATTCTTAGCAAAGAATACGTTAAATGGAAAAATTTTTAAAATAGCTTAATCGTAATTAACAGTTTAGGCACGAAAATTTTTTTTTTAGCAAAATAGCCTAGTCGTCCGTCAAACGGACGACTGTTGACGGACGACTGGCGGAATTTTAATTTTTTTTTTCCGTGGTTTTAGGAAACACGGTGAGATAGGGAGAGAGAGACTGAGTGGTTTTATTAATTTTTTAATTAACATAATTATTTAAAATATTTAAAATATATAATTTAAAAATATTTTTTATAAAATATTTAATAACTAAATATTTATATATTTAGTTATTAATTTATTTATTTATATATATAATTAAATATATAATTTAAAAATATTTTTAATTATATATATAAATTTATAAATTTATTTAATAATTTTTTATTAATTAATATAGTTATTTAAAATATATAATTTTATTAATTTTGTTAATATATAATTTAAAATATTTAAAATATATACATAAATAATTTTAATAAATAAATAAAGAAAGGAATAAATTATATAAATATTTTATAAATTATATAAATGAATTAATTATATATATATATATATATATATATATATATATATATATATATATATACATATATATATATATAAAATTAAAACTTATATATATTTATTTATATAAGTCTATAATAATAATAATAATAATAATAATAATAATAATAATAATAATAATAATAATAATAATAATAATAAATATAAAAAATATAAAAATATAAAAATATAAAAAAATAAAAAATAAATAATTTTTAATAAATAAATAAAGAAACGAATAAATATATAATATATAAATAACTAAATATTTATATAATTTAAAATTATTTATTTATTTATTTAACTAATTATATATTTTAAATAAATAAAATTTTTAAATAAATAAATAAATAAATAAATAACTAAATAAATAAATAAATAAATAAATAAATAAATAAATAAATAAATAAATAAATAAATAAATATATATATATATATATATAAACTAATTATTTATTTATATTTTAAATATTTTAAATTATTTATATAACTTAAAAAATATTTATATAATTTAAATATATAAATAACTAAATAAATTTATAAATATATATATATATATATATATATATATATATATATATATATTTATTTATATATATAATTACTTTATTTATATAATTTATAAAATATTATATAATTTATTCCTTTCTTTATTTATTTATTAAAAATTATTTATTTATATATTTTAAATATTTTTAAATTATATATTAACAAAAATTAATAAAAATTATATATTTTAAATAACTATATTAATTAATAAAAATATTATTAAATAAATTTATAAATTTATATATAATTAAAAATATTTTTAAATTATATATTTAATTATATATATCTAAATAAAAAAATTAATAACTAAATATATAAATATTTAGTTATTAAATATTTTATAAAAATATTTTTTAAATATTTTAAATAATTATATTAATTAAAAAATTAATAAAACCGCTCAATCTCTTTCTCTCTCTCTCTCACTCGCTTCCTAAAACCACGAAAAAAAAAATTAAATTCGCCACGTCCATTTACTGTATGTCCGTCATTTGAGGCGTAACGCGATACATCTTACAGCCGTCCGTCAAACTGACGACCTTTATTTTGCTAAAAAAAAATTTTTCGTGCCTAAACTGCTAATTATGATTAGGATTATGCCTAATTTAAAAACAACCCCTACGTTAAACTTTATAATACTTTAATTAATTTATATAAAGACTATTTGCAATAAAAATGTCAATAAATGGCTATAATTCTTTTACAATCACTGTATTAAGTATTTGTGGTTGATCTCCTTTATCAAGCTAATACTTTTTTATTTTAAATTTACAAATTCTATTTCTCTTCATATTAAAAATTTAATATTTTTGACGTAATAGTGCTCAGTGAAAAGATACAGCTAATGAATACTAAGATGTGCAAGATATCTTAACCTATTGGTCGAGAGATTTGTCTTTCAAATAAAAGATCTTGAGTTCAAATCCTTACACACATATTGTGTATGTGAGTTTATGAAATTCGTTTAAATGTCTTAAAAAATACTATTGATGATAAATAATGGATTATGATTGCCTAAAAATCATTTAGAAATTATATGAGTAAGAATGTTCCACAATCAGTTTGTTTGATTCATTGACATCAATTAACAAATAAAAGCAAAAACAAGTAGCAAAATTTTCATGAGTTATTTAATATGAACCTACTTTGTAACACATCAAATAAGGGACCTGACATTTAGCAATCGCTCTGAATTGATAATTTCTCGTATATAAGATATCAAATTAGTCATTTTACCCTCTCCAAATAAATTTTTTGCCTTTTATTTTTGTTCTTACATATACATTTGCCCATCTTGAAAATTGATGCTGGTTCCACTTGGATCAAATCAAATAAAACTCCAATATCACAAAGCTTTTCAAATCAGAATAAAATTAAGATATGCAAAAATGAATTAAAATTGTCGCTTTAATGCTTATTGCTACAATTGGTAGAATATGAAGCAATAAAAAAATAAGGAAAAAAAATTGAGACAAGATAATAATGATTAAAATTTAAGAAGATGATTTTTTTTAAAGCAATTTAATTTATTGTATAAGAAATATAATATATAACTTTCACTGAGGAAAACGATTTGCATATAAACATCTCTAGTTAAAGAAGATTCAGAGCCTGCCAAAATTTGCTAGAAAACAGCCGTATTCTCAGTCCTTCGCGATTAAAACCATGCAGCAGAAGTCTTCTCCCAGGACACACAAACAATCAACAAAGCATGAAACTATGCACAATTATAAATACTACACTTATATTTAGCCAATCAGATCAAAACAATCATGATCCAACACAGACAGATACAAGCTCCGGCACTCACCAAGAGGAAGCTGATAACCCTACAACGCATGGACGACTGAATCACCATCAGCGACGTCGAAGCTCGCCATGCAAGACAGCAGACGGTGGAAAATGCACAGAAACAGTGAGCGCCCCTTTCTCTTTTTGGTACCTTTCTTGGTCCTGCGTTCATCCACCCCACGGCCCAGCATGGAGAAGCGGCCGGAGTTATCTCCGCTGTGACTCCTTCGACGGCGGATGCAGGGGAGGTCGGTGGCTCTATCCTTGACCTTCCCGAAGCACTTGGCGGTCTTCTCGGGTACCGTCTCCTTTTCGAGAAGGTGTAGCTCCTCAGAAACTTCTGCCGGCAGGAGTAGCTGTCGACCACCGGCGCCGGATTTGGTCCCAATCTTCTCGTGTTACGGATGTTCATGGAAGTGCCGCCGACTGCAGCTGCTGTGGTCAGCGATCGAACGAACTCGGCGTCTGATTCAGCCCATTTGTATAGGTTGGCGTATGAGGGGTGAATTCGCACATGAGCGTCGACACAAACGGCAGCACAGTGGCACGCCGAGCTCATGGCGGATCTTCAGTACGAGAAGAAGGGGTGAGGTGAGGGATTTTATCCAGGGGGGAAATGATGTGGTGCAATGGTCCACGAGTGGAACCTTATTTTAATGGCTAAAGGAATTAATAAAATGAAATCGGACATGGCATTTTTCACGCCCACTAGGAAGGATGGTACCAGGTAGCCTGGAAAAAAATAATAATAAATAACATTCAATTTATTTATGACACCTATATGATAAAATATTTTTCTATTTTAATTAAATTACATCGAAGACCAATTTTAACCCTTATCTTTTTTACTTTAATTATAAATGTTCTTACTAAGCCTTTACAGAAAGATATAACTTGGTATATATTTTTTGTTGATGACATTCTTCTTATTGATAAGACTAGATAGTAGTCCAAGAAAAACTTGAATTATGAAGGTCAATATTAGAGTCTAAAGGTTTTCGATTAGGTAGATCTAAAACTGAATATATTAAATATAATTTTAGAAGTTTCAGCAGAATATTGTAACATTAAATTAATAAGTCATTTATAAGAGTGAGCATTGAGATATCTAGACTCATTTGTTCAAAATGATGGTGAAAATAGAGATGTTATTAAGAATTCAAATTGGATGGTTGAAGTGGGAATGCATATAACCTGTGATGAAAAATTCCACTAAACTTAAGAAAAAATTTATAAGATGATAAAACTGCAATAACTTATGATACGAATGTAGCCAAAAGTTATAAAGATAAGATTAAATTAAATGAGATGAGGATGCTCAAGTGGATGAGTGGCTTTACTCTAGCGATAAAATGTGATGGGTATGTTCGAAAAAAAGTTAATAGAATGAACAGATAAGATTAGAGATTTTAATAAATACATAATACGTCGCTCAATGATCCGACAAGAGAAATACATTATTATTTTATGTTAAAAGAAGAACTAAAAAAAGACTTGATTAAGATGTATAAAACATGACCTTAATATACTTGAATTAAATAAAAATTTGACACAGTAAGACACAATGGAGACAAAAGATTCATGCAACTGACCCCCCTTAATAAAATAAAAGCTTATTGTTGTTGTCCTAGTTTATTTTTAATTTAAGAGTGTGATAAAAAATTTATTAATTTAAATATATTATATTTATTTTAAAATAAATATAATAAATTTGATTGTATTTCTGAGCAAATATATATCATTCGACACCCTTAATTTGGTCGAACGTAGGCAAATCTTATAACTAGATTTGTTAAAAACTTCTCAAGTATGCTACATGAGATAAATTTAAGAAAAACTATTATCTCAAAAGTTTAAATGTAATTTTTTACTTTTGTATTCTAATAACATTATATCATATCATATGACATTTAATCAATATACATAACTTTGTAATCAATATAATATTAACAGAAAGTCAAATGATAATATATTATTAAAATTCAAACGTAAAATTATATCCAAACTTAGAACTCAAAATGTTAAAACTTTTATTATTATTTTTTATTTTTTTTGCTAGGTAAATGCTTTCAAACCCACCTCATTTAGATTCTAAAATTTCTTTTCAAGCAATAGCCACAGGTAGAGGCTCAAACGTAACTAGCTGGTTCGAATCAAGGCAAATTTGAACATGGTGACTAACCAAAAAAACAGAAGCCTAAGAAGGTTCAGCCTTCACAAAACCATGACAAAAATATTAAATAAATATAAAAACTTAGGATGCTTAAGCCTTTCTTTTTATTAATCTCCAAAATGTTATGAGCAATGAAGTAAGAAAAAAAAATGATATAGTGACACTTGATCACAAATGAATAACAACCTATCAACCAAAATATATAAAAAAGAGGAATCATGGGGTAAAACTCCATGAGTCGCCAGACTACTAGAATCAGCAAATGAACATTTTTCTAAGATTTTAAACAATTTTAACCATAAATTAATACACACCCAAATCCTTAAATTTAGAGCCTATGGTCTATAAATTCAGGGTTGAACTCCCAACCACTAAACTGGGAGAATATTAAAAATTATTATTATTATATATATATATATATAAGAGAGAGAGAGAGAGAGAGAGACTATAAGAAGCAACTGGCATGATTATTAATAATGATGAACTTAGAGAATGGGAGCAGGAGGAAATAAGGGAGACTTTTAAATATTTATTTGTTTACATTCTCATTACTAACGTCAAATTATCATTATTATCAAATAGAACAACATTATGAAACCCATACCTAAGTGCACTATTACATTTTCTAAATTAGTCCAAACAGTGATTTGATTAGTATCATTCAAAAGTTTGCTTAGTGCATGGCATGATCATTACTCAAGGAGCAGTCATGATAGAAAACTAAACAAGACTCAAGACAGCAATAATTGCTTCAAGGTTCAAAGCTTATTTTGAGGTGTTCCATTATTCACTGTACTTGATTGGTGGCACGTTAAATGCATAGAAGATTATTTTCTATCCCTTAAAAAACTATATTTAACTTACTTAAATTTAGGACTTATATATAATTATATGAAACTTCAAACAGAAGGAACAGGCTTAGTGTGACCACGTAATGTATGAAAGTGCATGTCAGAAAACAACTAATTTTATGTATTTTAGAATGAATAAGATAAGAAATGAATCATTTTAGAAAAAAAAGTCTACCACAACAAAAATACTATCTTCTCTTAAGAGTTCTAGAAAACACAAGTAAAAAGTCTAAAAATAATTTCCCAAGGTCTAAATAGAACTGATAAAATACAGTATCTCCCTACTTTCTGTGTAGAATTTTTAGCTCTCCTAAGGATGTAGCACAAGATGATTATCTTCTCAACATCTCTTATCAAAGAAGACTAGAAGAATCTATATTCTAACAGGTGAATGATTTTAAACTCTCGAAAATGTCATACTAATTCTCTTAAGTATCATAATCATCCTTTAGTCTTTCGAATCAAAGAATTTAGCTAAACCGGCTTCAACATTAGAGAGGCTTATGAGTTTATGAAGCATCCTCAAGTAATTTGTCAAACCTTTCTCAACTACAATCAATTATATTTAATAACCACACCATAAACTAATCTGTAAGCCTTGAATTAATTGTCGTATGCCCGAGCCTTGCTCAATGGCCCATTTTAAACTTCCCACAGGGTTGCAAGAGCTACAAGTCTGCATGACCACTAATTCATCATCATAGTTGCTCCTTGAGCAGTAATCTTCTCGAGTGGTTATCTGAACATTAGAAAACAGAGAACAAACCTTTTCATCAATAAATCATTGATGGGCAAATCTAAAGCAAATAATGGTACACTTCAGGCTTATGTTCACTAAGCAATTCAAGACCAACAAGTAAAGACATAACTGACCTTATTCCATACCAATAAACATATAGTATATTTAAACTATGTTTAAAACAATTCTAACATGGACACATGATAATAATATACTTGGAGAAAAACCAACAGTGGCTCTTAATATTAACGGAATATGTTATAAGACTAACAAGGAAAGACATAATTAACCTCACTACATAACAATAAGCATATAATATATTTAAAACATACTCAAAATAACTTTGACATTTATACATGATGATGACCTACTTGGGCAAGAAAGAATGCTAGTGACGTCCATGCACAACCTTTTCAACAAGAACTTTATGAGACAAATAATGCCCTTCTACTCCTCCGAAAGTAATGTTAATGATAGAAAGACACAGAAAACTAATACTTATTTCAACCACATGTAGATAATGAACTGGAAAAGGAAGAAATTCAGTATTCCATGCAGGAAACACATGAACCATTATAAAAAGATATAACAAGGATCTACTACAAGAGTTCAGATGAATATAAACAGCGT
Organism: Cymbidium sinense; assembly: GCA_021442155.1. NCBI lineage: Eukaryota > Viridiplantae > Streptophyta > Magnoliopsida > Asparagales > Orchidaceae > Cymbidium > Cymbidium sinense. The sequence goes on from CM038217.1 coordinate 115,174,672, forward strand.
AATTCAAAACCATCGCACAAAGAGATCAATCACACTAGCAATAGCAATTCATATCAATATGTATTGAAGAACCTATGCACACAAATCCCTGCATAGGAAAAGCTTCAAGTCGAAGGGTAGACATCTCATTGCAAAGTAGAGGGTGTGTAAGTCATGTTACATGCAGGATCCACCAATAGCTTGACAGAACATGACTAGTCCAGACCGACACAAAATTTTGGGGACATAGATAGACTTATTGAGGAAAGCATTATGATAATCAAATGGAAATTTGTACTTCGCACATTATGAAGAAAAGATAAATGCCTAAAAATAAAGTAACATGTCAGACATTACACTGAAATAAACAACAAAAATAAAAAAAGATATAATTGGCTGTCAACTTAGCAGCTCAGCGCCATAGTTGACAAAGTTGTAGATATCAATTTTCTGCTCAAATGATACTAAAGCATATATGCGGAATGTGTGGGCCATAGTTCTATGCGCACTAGTACTGCAGCACTGCTGCATCATAAAGGCTCACAAGAACGTCAAGTTGCCTGTAAACTCTATGCAAGAACTCATCTCCATTGTAGTCACTCCAAAGTGCAGAAGATCAATTGAAGCTTGGCAAAGTCAGCGTCTATCAGCTCAACGGCCTCTTAGTAGCTTCATCAATAGTATCAAAATCCAGCTAAACATGATCACACATTAGGAGCATCAGTTTACACCTGTAAAGAATCATGAATCCACATTCTCCATAGATATCAAAACAATGTACATCTCTCCTGAAATTGTTCCAAACTTTCTTATTTCAAATCTGCATCCCAAATTAAAATTCACAGAAGCTCCTTTCTCGAGGAATTCCAATTTTCATCACTTTGCTTTGATTGCATAAGAACGGAGTCACCTGAATGGTGAGTTCAAAATATGCGCTCTAAGCCATCATGCCAAAAATTGGAATCCAACAACATAAAGCCTAAATAGTGCTGCTAGGGAAAAAATGCATAGTTCCAAAAGAAATCTGCATCATGAGTTGCATTCAGAACGGCTAGCACCTGAGCAGATTTATATCATTCATAACTTCAGTGGTGTGCCTTCACATCATTTATGAAGAATATGTTATCTTAGAAACATTAATCCTTGGGATTCAATGACAATGTAATCAAACATTTCATACTCAAATATGACCAATAAAAGCTCATTAGTGAAACTATATGGACATTAATTTACAAAATCATCATAAAAAGAAAAAGGGTTAAGTTACAAATGTACCTCATCATGTCAGATTTCTCCCTCTAAAACTGAATAGCTTCAGATCAACTGTACCTTGATTTGAATGTTTTTTTTTGCCTTGTTTACCCAGAACAACTAAATGTAAGAGTTTCTTCCACCAACTCAGGGTACGGGTGACTTAATGTTCGTAAAACATCATGGCATGAACTCATACAACACTGCTTGCACCCATCAGCATCTATCAATCCCAACAAAGTAAACATCAACTTCCCGAGAAATTTGAATGCTATCATGTTTTGGTCCACCAATTTTTCTCTTCGGATGTAAGACATCTTCAACAGGAAACTCCAAACATATGCAAGCCCTCAATACAAAAGATGCAGCTCTTGGGGTTGCATAAAACGGTGTAGTCAAAGTACACTTTCTCACATCATTACATCCTCTAAATTTACAAATATCTAAAAATATGTACTGAATCGAACTGCCAACAGCCATTTGGAGCCACACTTTCTCCATTTGTGAGGTATTGTACAGAACAACTTCAAAAGTGATGCCAACAGGCAGCCCTGAAACATAACGAAAAGGAATCTCAGAGTTATCACCATAGACCGTCAAATCAGCTTTGGTATGCCTAAGATTCCCACAGAATGGTATCGGTCTTAGGTAGAAGAGCTGAACTAACTTGTCAACAGGAAATTCTCGAGAGGATTCATTTGTCCCCTCTTCAGTAGAATACTTCTTTATTTCTTCAACAAAAACAGATATATTCGATCCTTGTTTGCGAAGGATTTCCAAACGAGATATTGTGGCACGCATTTTCTTCAATTTGTCATGCGAACAGATTCCAAACTTATGTAGTCGAAGGACATGACTAATCAAGATCAGCTCTAAAAGATGGCATTCTTCCTCAATCGATAAACCAGAGAAACAATATTTAATTCGTCTAAGAGATGCATCGAGCTTTTCTATCAGAATATCCAGGGCAGCCATTGCAGTCACTTGGAAACTCTTTGAATGTATTTGCTGCCATATTTCAGTAACCAGCATGATAACCTGTACATACTCCAGTCCAAATGCAACAAAGTCTGCTCCAGATCCATTTAGTGAATTAATAAGATCCAATTCTTCCTTGCAAACCCTGCATTCCAACAAAGAATCACATCAAAAAGGGAAAGAAAAGAAAAAAAAACACACACACACACAAACAAACACAGTTCCATCATAAAATAGCTTTTAACACAGCTAAATCTAATCGAAAAAAAAGATTGCAAAGCACCGTGAACAGTAAAAAAAAAAAATCATTTAATTAATCAATACAACAGTGATTGTGAAGAGAGACCTCAGATCCTTAGTGCAACAAGACCACAATGAGAATGAATAAGAGGCCAAGTTTCCTGCACTTTTCCCAAAATTAGCTTAATACTCTGTGTCAATCTATCCTCAATGTCTCCTCTCTGGAGAAAAAGTTCAGAAGAAGCAGATAATTGACAGACGTCCAACCTATCCTCCTTGAACTTACTCTTCAATTTTTCATCATGAAGAAGCAATAATGAGTTGTATGCTTTGTCTCTGCACCTCACAGAAATTGCAAGAATTTCCTCAAGTTTCATAGCTGTTAATTTAGATCTCTTCAGACATAGGTATTCCAAAAGAAAGATGAATTCCACTTAGATGACACAAATAGTTCGAAAGAAAGTACTGGCTGACAAAACCTCCCAATGAACGGGAGATTCTTCCTGCTAAAGGAACTGCATAAGAAAACAGAACAGTTGGAATATCTGAAATTTTCTGTTTACTGGAAAAAGTTGATGAGACAATAAGCACCAAATGTCCAACCGCCCATGGAGTATCCAAGCTAAGTTCTCCCACACTGAATGGTTGAACCTGAAACGAGGATGACACAATAACGAGACCAATTTCATGATGAATTGTAATGGAAACAGTAGTGTGGAATGTATGCAAAAAAAAAGTTAGTTGATAGTCGCTTGCTTCGCAAAAATAGCAAATATAAAATCAACTTTCTAGACGACAATAAATCCAATGATTCGTAGTGCAATAATGTAATTCATACTTGGCTATAATTTCTTTGACAAAAAACAAAGAAGTTACTGTAAGAAAGACAAGAAATATTTATTATTATTATTATTATTATTAATTGATGAGAGATGGGACAGAAGATAGAGAAGAGGATAAATTCTATGAAATATCAACATCACTAATGACATTAATATGGTACCTAGGCTTCTGAGTATACACTTTATCTTTGGCCCTTACATCATTAAAATGCATGTTAACATTCTCCTAGTGAGTTTGCAACATTTTTTACACAAATTGCATGTTTCACATTGTAAAATTCAAAATGAACTTAGCATTTATGACAAGCATAAATCTAATATTAACTTGCATAACATTTTGTTGAGGTTGATAAGAAAGATATGTTATAGAAAAAAAAGAGGTATGGGCAATTTCCCATGGGAACACTAAAGAGCTCACTGCCAGAAAAAAATGGATTATATGAGATTATTAGAAAGAGAAGTGTTAAAGCATATGAATTTGGTCTTTCCATGGATACTGTAATTATCCCAATATTTAGTGTGATAGACATGACTTTCTATCATAAAAATATTTAAAATGATACTGTTATGATTTTGCTTGTACGTATGTAGTTTCCTACTAACATATAGATCGTGCTTGTGAATACAGCTTCATTACTGATGCTGTTATTGTTATCGATAACTAGGATTTCATGTTAGATGGAAACTTGTTATTATTCAATGGAGAGATCCCGTACCACCCTAGGATTAGAGATGACATGGAGCTACTATAACTTGCCTTCATCTATTCTCTTATGTCCTTAAGCTTTTATCTAACATCACCAAAATTTTAAATCTTCACAGCTGAGGACGATGATGTGAGATATATTTTGGAGCTAGTAAGCAATTCATAATTTTAGATTTATGTGCTTATGACCAACCACATTATAATTATGAAAGACTATATTAGTATTTTAAATAAGGCGAGGTGATGTTATTTTATTGTCATGCATGTAAATCCTCAAATACTTTTTGTCATTCTGGGCCATGCATCAAGTTTAGTTTTGTGCATTGTAGTCATAGGTTGATTTAGGGCCCGTTTGGGACCCCATTCGTTATGGCGTACGCGCTCGTCCATTTGTTTCTGCGATATTTAGGAAAGGCAAAGCTGAGCGGATCGAAGGAGCGGCGTGGCGAAAAAGGTTTATCTAAACTACCCTGCGTGACAAGAGCTCTCGTGCGTGGTCTTTTCTTCTCCGTGCTCTGATCTCGATCTCTCCTCTTTACCAGGATGTCGGATTCGATCGAGCTTCGATCCTCCTTCCATTTCTAATCTCTCTTCTTGTAGTCGTGAAGGATAAGCATCCGTTTCCGACAGATCTTTGAAGCTCGTCTTATTTGATTTCTCCTTTGAGCATTTGTTATTTGATTTCTCCCATTTCCGACCTCTCTTCGAGCTATTTCCAAATTCAGGGAGATTATTTTGTGCTAAGTGCCCATGAGGTAGAGAGAAAATTCTGTGAAAAATTAGATTTTTGGTAAGCTTTTTTAGTGGAAAAATTCAAGAAAATTCTGGGAAAAATTAAGGCTTTCAAAAACTAAACTTTTTTTTCTTTATATTATGTTATTATGAGACATTGTATTCGAACAGATATATCGAACCAGTTAACAATTTGTAAGGAAACTCTCATGCATGAAAAGATGAAGGGGTTTGGTTCATTGCCTGATCAAGAAGGATTCAACTAATTGATTTATGCGATCCCTTTCTTTTACTGAAGTCTTTTCTTCAAGCACTACAAGAATCATGAACATCAGTCTTTTTATTTTTGTTAAATTAATGCTATCAACCATGAGCTTATTAATAGACTTATTTTTAAGAAAACTCAATAAAATATTTATCTTTTGATCATTTATTTATTATGCAATCATATTTTCAAGTCGATTATTTGATCATATTTTGTAAACTTTTTTATGCAACTATACTTAATAATCACATTTCTTAAAAGTGATTATGAAATTAAAATATGGCTAGTGATGTTGTAATTAGACAAAATTATGAAGATAAGTTCAAATTTCTCTTTGCAATAAATTTGAGTTATAATTATACTTTTATAAATAATGTGGTTAATAATCACACCTTTAAGAAAATGTGAGTAAATGTAATTTTTGGATTGCCACACCTCTTATGTCATCCAAAGCCCATAATGTTCTCGCATCTTCAACTGCCAACTTGCTTTTATAAAGGGAGATGTTAGTATAGTTAAAACAATAATTTTGTTTTGCTAATGGTGAAGAGTGAAGGTATTATTAATTGCTAAAAAAGAAAAAAAGAAAATGGTTCCTGTATAACTTTATGCATAAATAGCATACCTATGGATCAAATTGTTTGGAAAATTTTGTGATGAACATCTTGGATTTCAATTTAAATAGCATACCTATGCATCATTTTATAAAATGTTAAAATATTTAATAATATATGGGCTTACATATTTTAAAATTGACACGAGATCATATAACGATGTTAGAACATAAAGCATACTCTTAGTAACATGAAGAATTGTTAATACATTGCTTACATATATTATTTGAAGACATATAAATTTGCATGAGAAATACTAAAGTAAAATTGTTTATTCGCTATAAATTATGTTATATGTTTAGCATTGCCTAACTAAATTAAATAATTGCAATCCTCTGTTGTTTGATTCATCTGGGTTTCATCGCTTGTATATAGAATCTTTAAATGGAAAACCTAAGGGAAGGTGGAGCCAGTGCTACTTGGGAGAGAGATGTGAAAATAATATTTTGTAATCTTTAAAGAGAAGAGATACTTGGGTAATAGGCGACAACTTATTTTAATAAAGAGGGTTGGAATAATTTAACCAAAAAATTTAAGGAGAAAAGCGGAAGGAGACTTAAAAATAAATGAGATTAGTTGAAGAAGGATTGTAAATTGTGAAAAGAGTTGAAACATGGATCAAGGTTTGGGATGGGATCCAGAAAGAAAGATTGATCGTTAGATGATTGGTGAGAAAGAATCTTATACATACTTTCCATTCTAAAAGCGTGTTTGTTAGCTTTTCTGAGACTTTTGTTTCTTTTCTAGCTCAATGCTCATTCCTTTTTAAGATATTGTTGTGTTCAGTCTTGTTTGAATAAATATTTTTAATGGATGCAACACAAAGCTTGATCATGTCCAACATCAAAACCCGGCATCAAAATTGTAAGAAGCATCATCATTATTATTGCAAATCTCAATCAAAACTGGTTTGGCTTGCCAAATAAATTTGTATATATACTGTTTATATATTCCTATATACTGTTCTTGTGCATAGTGGTGGTGTTCATGGTGGACATTACTATGCTTTCATCAGACCAACTCTGTCGATCGGTGACATGTATGATGACATCTATTAAAATGTTCCATGTAATGTGTGCCTATGTTGGCATATCTCATTGGAAAAAGGCATTGCATGAGACAAGCTTGTTGGTTTCTGGTTTTTTAGTGTATGTGATGAATTTGATGAAGTTTAAGATTTCTTTTGTTAGATTTGTAGTTGTTTTCAATTGTTAATATTATTTTTTTTGTGGAAAACATTGTCTGATCAGTGGTTAGTTTTTCCTCTTCTATTGGTGGCAGAACTAGGGGGTTGTTGGTGGTTTATCTTTGGTTTGGATTTGGCCAGGTGGCGCTGTTTGTTGGTTGTTATTTTTTTTGTTTTGATGATTGGGGCTTGGTCTGGTTTTGGTTTGGTTCTTTTAGTTATGGTTTCAGCCTCCTCCTATAATGGTCTTCATCTCTTGGCTGCAGCTACTTATCTTTTGTTTTTTTCCTATTTGGGTGGTAGCTTAGCTATGGGTCTGATTTCTCCTGCTACCGTTCCAGTTTGCTAGTAGGTTGGGTGCCTTTTTTGGTTGTTTGCTTCTGTTTTGTTCTGAGCTCTTGTGGGTTTTTTGGTCTTGGTTTTGAGTTTGTTGTTGTTTTGGGTTGGCAGGTAGAAGGCTGTTTAGTGACAGTTGTTTTACCTGGGGTGGTGGTGACTTGGTTTGATATCTTGGAGTTTATTTTGGCTCTTTGCTAGATGCTCTTTTAGTATTGCTATTTATCTATCTTGGTGGAGGTGCGGCTGCTCTTTTATCTCTTGCTTGTCATCATACACAATATATTTGGAAAACTCTTTATTTGGTTGAATGTTATTCTTTTGATTTAAGATCACTGTTTCAGAAAGTTCTATGTACCTATTACTCTTTCATTAAACAAAGGCTTGACTTTGGAATACTTTTAAAGCTTTTTGTTCTTCAAGAACACGGTATATCATAATTTCTATTTCTTACAAGATAAGCAAAGGCACTATACTACACATGCTTTTAAGAACACAGTACTTATTCTTTTATTGGTAGCTTCCTTCTTGGTTTTAGTTAGTTATCTTGTTCCTTATGTGGTATCTAGAAGCTGCTTGGTGGTGATTCCCTCGATAGAGAAGGAAATAGCGATGACATTGATGTTATTCTTTATAAGCGTTAAGACGATAGCATTTTATGTGATTATATGCTTTTGAAGTTTGGATGCTCACATCTGATGTTGCTCCGATACTTTCACGAGCTGAGCCGTTATAATTTACTTTAATGTATCTTTCACGTTGCTTATGTCTTTTTTGAGCTTCTTTGCGGGTATTTGTATATGGGAACTAGGTGATTATGTACTTTTAGTTAGCCAAATTTCTATCTTTTTGTTAATAATTGTAACGCTTCTATTTTTGTTAATGAAATATCTATCACTTTTTGAGGAAATAAATATTTTCTCGTTTCATTTTATTTTAAAATATTTTGTAATGTCATATCCCATATTAATATTTTTATTCTTACAATTTACTTTATCGAAAATATGAGTTCAATGAGCTATTGAGTCTAGAGTTGTGTATATTGATGGTTCTGATGTTATATATTCACGCATAGGGAAGAAAATTATGAGAGAAGATTTTTGGTGTCGAAATAGAAACGTAAGATGATTCTATTGGTGGGTTGTAATTTGAGGGTGACACATCAAGCGGTGATCATCTTGGGAGAATTATGAAATTTTTTTTTAAAAAATTAGATTAACAAGAGAGTAAATTTAAATATTTTGATCACACTAGTTGTTGTACTTATAATTTTAATATGGGATTATTTTTAAAATAGGCTTAGTGCTAATGATAATTAGTTATTTAGGCACGAAAAAATATAATTAGCAAAATAGACTGTCGATGTCAACGGACGGTGGCCGACGTGTCTCCGTCGGCATGATCATCCGTTAACTTCTTTTTTTTTTTTTTTTTGGTTTGTAGGGGGGAGAGAAGAGAGAGAGAGAGAGAGAGAGAGAGAGAGACTTTTTTTTTTTTTTTTTTTTTTTTATAACGAGAGAGAGAGAGAAGAGAGAGGAAGATTTTATTTTTATTAATTTTTTAAATAATATAATTATTTAAAATATATAATTTAAAAATATTTTTTAAAAAATATTTAATAACTAAATATTTATATATTTAGTTATTAATTTTTTATTTATATATATAATTAAATATATAATTTAAAAATATTTTAATTATATATATAAATTTATAAATTTATTTAATATTTTTTTTATTAATTAATATAATTATGTATAATATATAATTTTTATTAATTTTTGTTAATATATAATATAAAAATATTTAAAATATATAAATAAATAAATAAACAAAAGAATAAATTATATAAATATTTTATAAACTATATAAATAAAATAATTATATATATATATATATTTATAAATTTATTTAGTTATTTATATATTTAAATTATATAAATATTTTTAAGTTATATAAATAATTTAAAAATATTTATTTCTTTAAAATATATAATTAGTTAAATAAATAAATAAATAAATAATTGTAAATTATATAAATATTTAGTTATTTATATATTTATAAAATATTTAGTTATTTATTCATTTATATATATATATATATATATATATTATATTTATTCATTTCTTTATTTATTTATTAAAATTATTTATTTATTTATTTTTTATATTTTATATTTTTATATTTTTTTATTATTATTATTAAAGACTTATATTAATAAATATATATATATATATATATATATATATTTATATATAATTAAAAATATTCTATAAAAATTATTTTTAAATTATTTATATAACTTAAAATATTTATATAATTTAAACATATAAATAACTAAATAAATTTATAAATATATATATATATATATATATATAATTATTTTATTTATATAGTTTATAAAATATTTATATAATTTATTCTTTTAATTATTTATTTATTTATATATTTTAAATATTTTTTATATTATATATTAACAAAATTAATAAAAATTATATATTATACATAATTATATTAATTAATAAAAATATTAAATAAATTTATAAATTTATATATATAATTAAAAATATTTTTAAATTATATATTTAATTATATATATAAATAAAAAATTAATAACTAAATATATAAATATTTAGTTATTAAATATTTTATAAAAAATATTTTAAATTATATATTTTAAATAATTATATTAAAAAATTAATAAAATCTTCCTCTCTCTCTCTCTAAAGTTATAAAAAAAAAAAAAAAAAAGGTCTCTCTCTCTCTCTTCTCTCTCTCTCTCTCCCATGAAACAAAAAAAAAAAAAAAAGATGACGTGTGTCAGCGACGGCGATTCGTCGGCGTCACGTTGATGATGACTACTTATTTAATTATATTTTTTTAGATAACTAAAATATCTATTTTAAAAATAATCCTTTAATATTAGTGTTATTTATTAAGTAGGGTTATTTATTAAGTGTATAATCATTGATGTAATATAGTTGACTTTTATGTATAAGTATTAGTTATCTTATTTTTTTTTCGTTACGTTTAAATATATTCAACTCATCGTAGATATTTTAGTCATTTGCCAATGCTAGATGAAACTTCACAGAATCTGATTTGAAAGGAAACGAATTCCGTAGAACTTCCAACCGAAACTTTACGGCTAAATTTCAACGGACCTTAGCATCATCTCACAATGCTTGGAATGGTGTTGGTGATAGTTGCAGGTGAAATTGCCAATATCTTTTCTCTCCATGGTTTTTTAAATTCATCACATTCTTTTAAATTTAGCACCATTTTTTTAGTTCACAACTTTTTTTTTTCTTGCTTTATCTTCTACTTTGAAATAATGTTGGGTGATTCTAATGTTCTAAGGCAATATGCATGACTACCTTGCACTTCTTTGAGCATGAAGAAATGAATTATGAAATAAATAAAAAATAGCTCTTTGGTATAAAGGTATTTACTATGATGCTATCTTCCACTCAAATAAAGAATCTCTTCATTGTGAATGACAAAAATCCATGGAGATCAACTTCCAAAAAAGAAAGATCACAAGTATGGCAAAGAACAGCTTGTAAAAGTAATATTCATTATCATCGGACATACTAACAATTAGTCTAGTTTATATATTATAGAACATCTATTTTCATCTGTGTTCTCATTAATCATCTTTTTTCTTTGTAATTTCATATTATTTATAAAAACACCAAAAATTGTCATCTTTGTTGAACTTGTAATCTCTAATGTTAATGAAAACTAGTAACAGGTCATATTATAGTGGGTTTTGGCATGAACAAATGAGGAAGATCTCCCTCTTCAAAAAAGAAAAATCATTACAACTTATCCAACACTAATTCCTATGTGAATGAAGGGTATGAAGTTTACAACTATCACATTCAAAATTAATATAAGGAATGCCATCTAAAACGCAAATTCAGTTCTAACCTTATGAATCAATAATTCAAAGTCACATGACATGCGTAAAGAGTAGAACCTTTCTTCTCTTGACTTCCACAGGGAGATCAATCATAATTTCTATAAATATCTTAAAATTTTCAGGTTAAAAATCAACATCAACTTGAAAGAGTTTTAAAGAGATTTCTAGTAGCATGCAGTTATGTAATTCAACGTCATAAGAATCAAACTTTAGCCACTATATACAGAGGATTAAACTCAATCATAAAATAAATAATGATCAATTCTAAGGAAAAGAAATAATAATGTGATCGAAACTTTTAGCTGACACATCAAATGAATAAATTTGGATTTATACGTTTTCATAATCCTGATTTTCATTTGAGCTGTGAAATGTAGAGTTGTTTAAAAAAAAGGTCCTCCCACATTATTCAACACTTTCTTTCAGCTGGAAAATTCAATCAAATTAGCACATTTCTTAATTGAAACATAAAAGACAGACACATTACCACTGTTGTGAATTCCTTTGCGAGCTTCAATGCAAATTTTGCATTATTTATGCCAATACAGAACAAAACAAAAAGAACATCTTCCTCTTCCTGAAATAGGATAAAGAACATAAATAAGAAATAACAATAAGACTTACAGATACAGCATGTAAATTTGTGTGGATTATGAGTTAAAAAAGTTGCGACCAACATGCATTAGCATCAATGTCATGATTATGCAAAACTGAGTAACTTCCAGTCATATCATATTCAGCTTCTTAGCAAACTGAAAACACTTGCACTAATTAAGGAAAACGAGAAAAACTGTTAGATATAATCCATCTTGTAAATAAGCCTTCAGGACGTCTGGTATTGTTACAGGTTAAGTTTGATTCAGGTGCAACTAAAAATAGAAAAAAATTACGCCACAATTGGATTGACAAGAAAAGAAAATATAAGACCAAGTCAAATTAAGTGAAGACATTCCAACAAAACACTTAATCCTAAGCAGAACTTAAAAAACCAAAGAAAAAAAATTCCCCACTGTCCTGGAAATGAATTTGAATAGACAAAGTCTCCCATTGTGCTGACTTTACGGTCACTCCATCCTCTCAAATCTCGCTTCTTGCAATACAAGTAAACAAGCGACTATAGGTGAAATGTTTTTAAGGAGAACCCCACCTATGAGGAGTCAACAGTGTGATGAAGAGTGACAGTGACGATCAACAACTAGAATGGAAAAGAAATACAAGGTGGTGACAATAGCGACTGATGGAGGCAGCCACTTTGCAAAGCAGAACAATTGTATCAGAAACAATTCTAGGCATGAGGGCGGTGAAGATGATTTCAGCATTGGCGAGCTTCCTTCACTGTGAGTGGAGCAATGAAATTTGTGCTTTCACTCTTTTACCCTATCCATATGGTCTTAGAGAACTATGTGGCCTTTGGAGGATTCACACCTCTCCATCTTTGACGAGGGGATATCAAGGTCTATGGTATTGCAATACAAAATTAATAGAAAATGATGAGCACCAATGTAAATGATTAATTAGCGGGAAGCAATTTTTTTATGGATTTTCCGAAAATAAATCAAGACAATCTAATGCAAAATAGATGAATAACCATACGCTTAAAATTTATCTGAAGCAAGCAAGCAAGCAATAAAGAATAATTTGCTACTGGAAACAAAAACGTAAAATTAAAAATAATTCAAGTTTGCAAAAAAAAAATTATATATATAAAATCATATAATAAATATTAGGCCGCAATATCTTGGATGATATTAAAACACCAATTACTATAATTTTATTCACATATTTAAAAGCTCAATTTAAGTGTCACGTCTGAATAAATTAATCACACAATTCAAAAAAGAATTAAGGCATAGAAAAGATAGTAATTATAAGACAATAAAAAAGATACGAAATTAAGAATTGAATCAGCAAGACTACTGTTGTCTCAATTTTAGCTGAATAAATCACAAACCACAATCTAAAAGAGGGAATATGTTAAACAATGGGGAGTGCTTAATAGCTGAAGCTATTTATATTAAAGAATTAGATTTAAGCAAAGCAAGAGGGTGAAGTAAATGAAGTACACCCGACAAGTAACTTCAGCTTTGACCATGTGAACAAATAAGATATTCTACTTGGCCCTCAGATGATCGCAATACCTACATAAAGATTTCTGCTTGCATCACTCACGTTTTTGCTCCAAGTATTGCACTCTTAAGTGGGTGACAAAGTTTAAAATAAAACAAGAGGAAATATGGCACCATCTATCACACCCCATGCAACAAAACCCCTGCAACAGCAAGCCTTGCTAAGTCGGGACACAAATCAAAAAGCTTAATCATCGCCACTCCCAACAAAAATCATTTAACCATTCCACACATTCTATATCATTAAGTATAAATGTCCACCACAAAGCAACTATCATCAAAATAAGTTACATAATCAATACAAAACAATACTTCACATCGATTGAAAACATTTAAGTCCTTGTAACACTCAAATTTGTATATCATAATATCTAAAGTTTACACAATGATCATATATTTATACATGTTCCACAAACATGCTAATAACATGAGTAGATTAGTTATCCACAAACATCAGAACTCTAAATTTCATCTCCTACTACACATCATTGCTCACTCGAGACTACAATGCCCATGAAAGGGTTGAGGATACAGCTCAAGAGATTACTCAAAGCCTAATATAGAATTCAATAAGTAGAAAGAGAAACTATATAAATAAATATGATGTAAATCATGTAGTATGAGTGCATCTTTATGTAGAATCATGTAGCAGCATCTGTAGTGTCTTATGTTCATAAGAACTAGCTTTATGTAGAATCATGAAAGTATAACATGTAGTAACTTATCCTTATAAGCCGATCATCATATAGATAAAATCATGTAGAATTACATGAATACTATTAAAGAACCATTGGATCAAGAAGGGTAAGTAAGTGGGAGTACTAGATAAGAAAAATTAAAGATAACCGATTCATCACTTACAAAGAAATATCTCTTATGGATTCATATAAAAAAAAAAGAAAGAAAGAGTTCACAAATTACAATTTCGGTGTCAATCAATGATCCCTAAATGGATCGAATGATGGTGATAGCTAGAGAGAATTTTTTAATTAACTATTTATTTTTTCTCTCTAAGTAGTTTTGTGTATAAAAACCCATTGAATGAATAAAAAATTCAAGTTTTTTGCAATCACCTCTTCTTTTCTACATGATATTAAAGTAAGATTAGTCTTGTTTTCCAACTTTTACACTCTCTTTCATTCTTTTCTTCATTATGTTTGGTTTGTTTGACTTCTCTTCCAAAGAGGTGATCATCTTGAATAATGAAAATTGAACTAAAAAAGAATTCTAGGGGCTTCAAGTCTCATATCAAATGAATGGAAGAAACTATTTGAAGTGGTTCCAAATCGTGAATACATTTTTGAAAGAAAAGAGAAATATTCAACATCTTGTGGATTTATCTTTGGAGCCGAAGGACCAAAATTTATACTTTAGGAAGAAAGAGATTCTTTAATCATGACATTATTGTAGAATACCACAATTGTGAAAATCACAGGGCCACCTACATGTTTCTATCTACCTCAAAAAAAAAAAAAAAACCTTTGGAAACAACCAAACAAACATACACAAAAGTAAAAGAGTGTTGCACTCATTTATGAGATCAAATCGAAACTTGCCACTACTAAGCAAGATAACCTTTATGTTAATGAATATTTTAATACCAAGAAAATTTATTGACTTGAACTAAATTATTATTAAGATCTTAAGATGACATGTGAGGATATAACAATTCTCAAGTAGGGCTCGTGATTATTTTAATAAGAGTAGAAAAAAATAGTAGCCAAACGAGTATGATTGTGGCTTGAAAAGTGAGAAATCTATCCCAAACAAATCCTTAATATTGACATGAAAATGCTTCACACATAATGCTCTTGATTATTTTAATAATATTATATCTTCCTTTACCAATAAAGAAGGTATCATTCATCAAACCTCATGCCCTCACACCCTAGAATAAAATTGGCCAACAAAGAAAAATATATACTTTTTTTTTTGGAAGACACTAGAACTCTTATTTTCCAAAATTAAGTTCTTAAAATATATTGAGAAGCAATTCTAATTGCAACATACATTATCAATAGCATACCCTCAAGAGTAATCGTTTTCAAAAATCCTCTAAACTACCTTATGAGTTTTTCCCTACAAACAATTTCTTCTCAAAATATTCCTCTAAAAATATTTAGGTGCATTACATATATTCATTTCTACAAAAAATATCGAGATAAGCTTGATCCTAGGGCATTCAAATGCATCTTTGTAGGATATTCCTCCCCTAAAAAAGAGTATAAATATTATCATCTAACCTCTAAAAAATTATTCACTTCAAAAGATGCCACCTTTGATAGAAAGCAAAGTGTTTCCAATCTAACTCATCTTCAAGGGTAAAACCACCAACAAGAAGATAATTTTGATGAAACTACTCTCTTCCATCTTGACATTCAAATTATGCAAACTCCAATTATTGTATATCTTCAAGTCTATGTAAGGCTGAAAAAGCTCAACCATAGTCTCTAACAAGCTTAAGACTCAAAACTGTCATCATATAACAATGATTAACACACAAACTCCTTCATTTCTTATCTCTAAATACACATCTCTTATAAATTTTTCTCCTACAAAAAGCCTTACAAGCATCCGTCCCAACCCCATTAAAAATACCTCAAACCTTTTTTTAGGCACTAGAAAATAAAAATTGAAAAACTATCATGAGAGAAAAAAATAAATCTTAAAAAAATTTACATTTGAGATATCACTAAACAACCAACAAAGAAAAAAATTATAGGGTGCAAATTAATTTTTCATTAAAATATATAGGGGATGAAAACCCGAAGAGATATAAAATAAGATTAGTTACCAGAAGATATACACAATCCTATGAAATCGACTATCAAAATACATTTACTCTGGTTATAAAAATGAATATGAATCATATTTTAATGTCTCTTGCAACTAACCTTAGATGGTCCCAGTACCAATATGAGTTGAAAAATGCTTTTTTACCATTATCCCACTGCATGGAGTCGGCTGCATGAATCCCTTTTTTTTTTTTTTTCCCAATGTCCTATTAAGTATCATATTCTCATTTAATCCTAATAAAAAAGATCATTTTTTATATTTCCTAATAAAGTAGTTTTAGATCTACCTCTACCTTTCTTAACATAGGCTGAATCTAATACATCTACTCTCCTAACTAGGTTATTGGATGACCAATGTTTTATGTGACCAAACCATCTAAGGTGACTCTCCTAATCTCATATGACACCAGATCTACTCAAACTTTATCACATATATATTTACAGAAACTCAATAAGAATAACTTACATGGATCCTCCACAAGAATTTGATAGCACTTTCACAAAAAAGAATATGTAGATTAAAAAAGGCACTTTATGTTCTCAAATAATCTCCTAGAGTATCATTTGAAAGATTCACAAAGGCTATAAATAAAATGTAGTACAAACAAAATCCAAGAGATCATGTCCTCTTCATAAAATACTCCATTGATGAAAAAGTTATAATTCTCATTATATATGTTGATAACAACGAAGGAAAAAATCACTAAAAAAAAAACTTTCTAGAGAATTCGAAATCAAAGAATTGGACAAATCAAATACTTGATATAGAAGTTGCTCAAGGTGAATGAGGAATCTTTATCTCTCAATAAAAATATATCATGAACCTATTAAAGTAAATAAAAATGATTGATTGTAATCCATATAAAACTCCAATTAACCCAAGCGAGAATTTAAATATAGATGAAAAAATAAGTGGACATCAAACTTTGTTATTTGAAAAACTAATCTATCACATACACCCCCTAACATTACTTATACCTTAAATCAAGCAGGGAAACAAAATTCTCTACAAAAAAATATGATACCCTACAATTAAAAAATTATGCTAATGTTGACAACTCTAGGTCACTAATCAATAAGAGATCCTTTTCAAAATATTCAACACTTCTCGGAGGAAACTTTATAATAAGGAGATGCAAGAGACAACCAGTTGTTTCAAGATCAAGTATTGAATCTAATGTTAGAGTAATTTGTCACACCTCACCATCTAGAAGAAGGTTAGCCGTGTTCTCTTAGCTATGGACAAAACAAACTCATGAGAGATTTAAAAAGAAAAAAACTCTAGAAGATTCTACCAAACCCTAGAAGGTCTTGGAAGAAGAAAACTTCAAGAGAACTCTAAGATAATATGAAATACTCCTGTAGTACATGCTAGTAGTGTGGAACTCTCTAGAATTATAAATATTATATTATAATCTATAAGCTCCTTTAAGCATGGATGGAGATCGGTAAATAAGAGTTGCTTTGAAGTCTCTAATCATTCCAAGCCTTATAAAATTCCCTTTGTTTAGTAATACATTTCCATCCCCTTTCAAAGTTCTTGTTTTCTTTCTAAGAGTTCTTAGCGTTCTAAGCTTGATCTTGCAAGAGTTAAGCTTAGCATTCAAGGGAGCGTGTTAAGGCCACAAATGTGACTTTAAGATAGTTTGTCCATGACAAATTGCTCAATTTATCTGCAAGCTCATGTAAATTAAAATGATTTGGGTAGATTTAAAAATCAATTTAGAAACGCCTATGAAAACATACTATGACAATAAATCTACAATCAATATTGTGCACTGATATCATTGAAAAATTCATCTATTCAAGCATGAATCTCAACATATGTGAGATTGCATATCTCCTAAAATCAAAATCTTCATCATTCAAACTCTATTTTTGCGAATCATATAGTTAAAGTAACCATCCTGATGAACGATGATGATAAAAGCAACATGATCCGAGTACAAAAGAGCCCAAATTAAAAAAATTAAAATATAGTTGAGAACTTTGGGACATTATTTAGGTCCCAAAATAGTTTCCAAAAATGACACACACACACACACACACACACATATATATATAGTTAAATCGAATGTCTTGATGTAACAAATTTAATGAGTCTAAAATCTCTTAATTTTAACTTCATTCAAGCGCTCAAATACTTAAAATATATATCATGATCGAGAGGACTGCTCTTAATTGTCCGATGGAGGTTTAAATTTTGACTATATTTATAGTGAATGTCACTTTCAAAATCTAAAAATAGACCATCATTCTTTACATGAAGGAGAACCGAAATCAACGATTAAATAGCACTTTGGAGCTCGAAGATCACAAAGTACCATCAGAAGTCGTCAAACCAATACCATCATACTGCCTCCTGACCATCATCATCGATCCACTACCCAACCATTGTCATCAATCCACTGTCCAACCATCATCATCAATCCACTTCCAAACTACCGTTGTCGGATCATCATCTAGCCATCGTAGCTCGACCACCTTCACCAGACCGTTGCTTGAACATTATCGATCAATCATAAGCCAGCCATCATCATTGGTCCATCGCTTGGCCACTATTGTTGGATTGCCAAATGGCGACTATCGCCGTCTAACCATCATCACCAGCCATGGTCCAACCACGTAGTCAATCCACTGTCTAACTATGATCGTCGATCAACCCCTTAGCTACCAACGCCAGCTCGCTGCCCAATCGCCAACATAAGTCCACCGCTTACCCACTGTCGTTAGGGAATGTCCGATCATTATCGCTAGTTCACTTTGTGGATGTCGTCACGGAACACCGTTAAACCGTCCTCATCGAACTGCCACTCGACAACCATCATAAATCCACCACCTGACCACCATCACTTCTCCCGACTACCATCACAAGAGTACGGTCACCTGACAACAATATCTAATTATAATCACCTAACTGCTATCTTTTTACCATTGTCATGCGAGAATGATCGCTTGGCCATAGTGCCCAGATAAAGTTATCCTTATTGTTGTCATTCAACTACACCATCACTTGGTGATTTCAACATTTATTATTGCTAACAATCTTAATGTATGCCACTGCTTAACCATCCAATGCATGTTATTGACATATGTCATCGTCTACATAATAGATGCTTGCTGTTGAAATACGCCATCATCTATAAAATCAAAATATGTGGTCGGCTCATGTCATCACTTATATTAAGATATTTTATCTAAAATTCATGCCTATTATTCTCTCTTAAATTTTGTAAATTAATTTTACATTTAATTTAGACGTAGATTTTTATAATTTTGTGACAATTTTAACACGTCAAAATTTACCTTACTGTATTTAATTAATTTTTCGGGATGTGTTTTATGCATGATTCACAAACCATCTTCACCACATTATAAATCACTCTTGATTTTATTTTAAGTATATTTTTATCCGTTTTTATCAGCATCATAAACAAAAAAATAAACAATTTCTTATTTAAACTATCTTTCTTAAAAAATTTGTACATTTTGATAATAGTAGGTTTTCTAGAACTATCTGGTGTCCATTTTGCAAATCGTTTTCACCAATGTGTTATAGACATAATGTTTTATTTATTAATCACTTTTCATATTTTCAGAATTACAAATTTAAGTGTTTGAATTGGTTTATATTAAAAATTGTAATAGAATAAAATAATTTAAATAATAACCATTCTATCTATATATATATATATATTATGTTCTTCCATTATGCAAAACTTTCCCATTTTTTCATTTTCTAAATCGAGAGCAGGTTTTAGAGAAAGAAAGGGAGAGGAAAGAGAGAAAGTATGATTCGGAGGTGTAGAGCTAATTTCGTTAGTCTGGCCAGTTGAAAAAATTGTCTGGCTTTAGATACGCTACTATTTATGTACTTCAGATTTTAATTTCGTCACTTGTGTATGCATTTTTGACATTTTTATTTATTTGGATTTCGTTCAATCTTTGATTTACAAAAAATTCTAAGCTTTCCACCATGTAACTTTTAATATATTGTAGAATTAATTGTGCTGAACAAATTAACATAAAAAATAAAATTTTCACCAGATATTTTATGCTATATAACATTTTATGTATTTTAGTGGATATATTAAGATTGATAAAAATTGTTATAAAATAAGAAAAACTTCAAAATATTATTTTGGGCATTACATATAAATGATTTTATAAATTGTGATTGTTGAAGTATGCATATAAATTTATCTGTAATTCTTAGTATTAGTTGTATCGAATGATATTTACATATTTTTGCAACATATTTGATTATGTTTATATATGTTGAAAATGATAATATTCAATGCTTAAGTATTAAAGTATATGTACAAAAACGATAAAAAAGTGGAGAAGTGCAGATGGTTGGATGATTATATGTAATGTGCATTCAAGTGGAGTTATAAGGGCACATGCATCTGTAAAATTATCCATCTTTGTATTTTATATGGCTGAATAGATGTGAACAAGTGAGGCATAAATGGAAGTGGAGATATATGTGACAAAAAAAAAAAAAAGTTGAAGTATAAGTGAAAATGGAGGTATAATGAGAGAAGTAAAAATTATAAAATAGTCTAAATAAATAAACAAATTATTTTTTCATGTTTAATTTTATTTCTGACATCATATTGCTTATATTGTTGCTTGACATATGTTTACGATAAATATTAGTTTCATACTAACACTATACATGATAGACACAACATATGATATGTTGAAATGTTAATTTAATTCAATTAAAGTGCATTTTATTGTTTATAAAATGATTTTTTTTCAAATATCTATTATTTTCTGTTTTATGTATTGAAAATTGTAATAGATTTTGAGTGGCCTACTTAACTGTGGTTGCTCACTCTTATTGTAATCACATGTACTATTTAAAAAAAGGGTAAGGTTGAGGTAGTAGAAGCTATTAGTTATTGTTGAGAGCGACCTTAAATATAGTGTTATTTTAGATCTATTCTTTGACAAAATATATACAGAAAACCGTGCAAAGTAGAGAGATATTAGGCATGCATGCAACAATTGTGAACGATCGAAACCATGCAACGAAAAACGTGTGTGTATGATATTTTGGGGGCCATCCAGTTTGTCGCCCATGGAAGTGACGTGTCACGGATTGCCAACGCTTCTACACCGCAAGATTCGGCCGAAAGCGAGGCGAAAAAACATCACCAGGACGACACTGGTGGACCGCGAGGTCATCGGATCTACGCCAAATCCTTCGAGAACCCAATGGACATCGGAACGCCAACTATCGGAGGAGCAAATCACATCATACACGCCGGATCTTGATAGCATGAGGACCACCTTGAAGACTTTGCTCCTGGTCGCATGAGGAAGAGGACGACAAAGAAAGAAGTACGCATGAGTGCCGACGCTTAGATGGATAAGTGATGATCTTTTCATGCGAATGATGCGAATAATCTTGTGAGTTTCATCCGTAAATTGAAGGACAAGGTGAGTATGATCCGTACCAACCGAATGGTTCAGAAGAACATTGATAGGTTCTTCAAGCATATCTAGCTTGTTTTGTAGTTTTTTTTGTCTTTTATTTTTTGAAATGTACTGAATATCACTTTAGATAAGGAGTGAGACTAATAAAAATTATCGAGTATCACTTCACGGAGGTTTATCACATTTTGTATGGGGCAAAGTTGGGACCGAAGGTGTTTATCACTTTGATCACTGAGGTTTTTGTATATATTTTATTGGTCGAAAAATTATATCATGATTATTGGGTATATCCTTTTAAATGTATAATTGTGATATGATGTGATATTAACTACTTTTATTTTATGATAGTTTGATAAAAATAGTGACTGTGTTTGTGAAATTGAATAAATTTTTTTCTAAATAAATCTTAGTATTTAATTAACTATTACATCTCAACACGACGTGACCTGACTTGATATGACGGTTTACATTGGGTTGAGTTGCACAACCTAAATACAGTGAAAAGTGTGTGAGGGCCGTTACATCGATGATCAGATACAATGTTAATAAGCAAGGGTTCCAACATTATGGATAGATATGGGCAAAGAAGTTAGTCCTGAAGTTAAAATTAGAATAGAAATTTAGAATATAACTTTTATAACTAAATTAATGAAATTAATAAATATTATAGTTCATAAGAAGATAAATATCTTACATATTCAAGAAACAAAATGGTTGGAGAGAAGGCCAAGAGTATTGATAGTTTAAGTTCTAAACTTTGATATTCTAATAGAAGTTGTACTATAAATGGTATTGGTGTGATTATAAATGAGAGTTTGAAAAATAATATTGTGAAAATTAATAGGATTAGAGATATAATTAAAATTTTAAAGATTACTGTTGATGCTAAAATTATTATTATTATTATAAGTGTTTATGCTCCTTAAGTTTGGATATATGCTCAAAAAAAAAAAAAAATAGAATTACATAAATGAATTAATACAAAAGATACTTAAAAAATAATTTTTTTTAGGAGAATTAAATTTACATATTAATATAGTGAAAGAAGATTTTAAAAGCATTCATAATGGCTATGGATTTAGAGTCACTAAAGATAAAAGTAGAGAACGATATTAAATTTTATTTTAACTTATGATTTTATAATAACAATACCTTTGTCAGCTCCCAAGTCCATGAGAAAAGAGCAGGGTTGCGTTAGGCAATTAACAGCTAACGAAAAACTTGTCAAAAAAAATCATGACATGAATCCTTTAATACATTGTGTTAATGTTAAAGAGTTATCTAGAAGCGACGCTCTGTATGGCTTAAATATCATGAAAAGCATGTAGACATGATACGAGTGTAAATAAGCAGGTTCACATTATGAACAAACAAGAAAGTTAGTATGAAACCAGAATTAGGTTAGAAACTTAGAATGTAAGTACTCTTACGAGTAAATTAATGAAATTAATATATATCATGGTTAATAGAAAAATAAATATCTTATGTATTCAAAAAACTAAATGGGTTCAGGAAAAGGCCTAGAAGATTAATCATTTAGGTTTTAAATTTTGGTATTTAAGTGGGAGCCAAACTAGAAATGATGTAGTTGTGATTATAGATAAAAGTATGAAAGATGATATTGTAAATATTAGTATTATTAGAGATAAAAGTATACCTTTAAATATTGTTATTGATACTAATATTATTAATGTTATAAGTATTTATGCTCCTTACGTGAATTTGGATGAAGGCTTTAAAAAAATTTTAGAATGACTTAGAGGGAATAATACAAAGAATACCTCTTGAAGAAATATTATTTATTGGAGAAGATTTAAATAAACATGTTAGTAGAGTGATAAAAGATTTTAAAACATTCATGACGGCTATGAATTTGGAGTGACTAATAAAAGAGATAAGACTATATTAGAATTTGCTTTAGTTGATTCTTTTGTAGTTGCTAACACTTTATTTAAGAAATGAGACGGACATATAATTACTTATAAGAATGGACATAATAAAACTCAAATTGATTATTTTCTGATAAAAAAATAGATATTTTAGATTATAAAGATTGTAAGGTCATTCCGAGTGAAAGTTTAAGTTTTCAACATCGACCACTAGTTTTTTATTTTAAGACGAAACATTGAAAGATGAAAAATAAATCAAACATTGTCATAGGATTAGATGAAATACTTAAAAACACTAATAAAAATATTTTAAGAATAAGCTACAAGATCTTAGAATTTGGGATGTTCATGAGACTGTTAATGTTATCTGAAAAAAAAATAGTAAGTGAGATTAAACAACTTGCAAAAACTATGCTTAGAGAATTAAATAAAAAAATTTAATAAAAAAACTAGTGGTGAGTCAAAAATTTAATAAAAAGCCTTGTTATAAAACTTGATTTAAATGTAAAAACTCAGAAAATTGAGAAAGATGTAAAGTGGCATATAGATTTTAAGAAAGTAATATGTAATGTAAAAAAATAAGCTTTTAGTGATTTATATAATAAATTGGATACCAAAGAGGGTGAAAGATGAATGAATAAATTAGCTAAACAAAGGATTAAAAAAAATAAAGATTTAGACTAAGTGAAATACATTAAGGATGAAAATCATAAAATATTTTCATAGAATTATAGGTGAATGAAATATTTTGATAAACTTTTCAAAAAAATGTTATGAAAGTACAATTGATTTTAACGATTTTAGTATCATAAATGAAAATAAATAAATTTATTTTTAGCATCGTATTAATAAAATTGAAGTTGAAGAGGCCTTAAAGAAAATAAAGTTTGAAAAAGCAACAACACTTGATGATATTCCAATAGAAGTGTGGAAATACTTAGAAGATCAAGAATTTTTTTGACTTACTAATCTTTTTAATATTATTTTAAAGACAAAAGATGTCGAATGAGTAGAGAAAGAGTTTGTTGGTTCCTAATTTTAAGAATAAAGGTGATGGACAAGAGTGTGCAAATTATAGAAGAATTAAGTTAATGTGTCATACATTAAAATTATGAGAGAGTAATAGAGCACAAGTTACGGTGTGATACAAAAATTTCTCAAAACTAATTTGGTTTTATTTCAGATAGGTTTACTATGTAAGCTATACATTGTTGAGAGGTTTGATGGAGAAGTATAAATAAAGTAAGGAGGATCTACATATGATATTTGTTGATTTAAAGAAAGCATATGATAAAATTTCAAGAGAAGTGCTTTGGAGAGTTCTATAAAATAAATGAGTTAATAATGACTATATTGAAGTCATTAATGATATGTATACTGGAGTTGTTACTTGTGTTCAAATAAAAGGAGGATTGACTAAATATATTCCTATTTCAATTGGATTGCATCAAGGATCAGCTTTAAGCCCATACCTTTGCTTCATTCATGTATGTTCTTATTAGGCATTTATAGGTGAATATACCTTGGTGTATGCTTTTGTTGATGATATTCTTCTTGTTGATAAAACTAGAGAGGGAGTTCAAGAGAAACTTGAATTATGAAGGTCAACCTTAGAGTCTAAAGAATTTCATTTAAGTAGATCAAAAACTAAATATATAAAGTGTAATTTTAGTTGTAGAAGTTCTAGTAGTTGTTGTGACTTTGGATGATCAGTCATTAAAAAGAGCGAGTGTTTCAGATATCTAGGCTCTATTGTTCAAAATGATAGAAAAATAGATGGAGATGTTATTAGTAGAATTCAAGTTGGGTGGCTAAAGTGGAGGAATGCATCTGACCTATTGTGTGATAAAAAAGTACCGCTTAGACTTAAGAGAAAATTTTATAAGATGGTGGTAAGACCTACAATAATTTATGGTATAAAACATTGGTCAATAAAAGAGAAGCATAAGAATAAGTTGGTGAGATGAGGATGCTAAGGTGGATGAGTGGTTTTACTTTTAGAGATAAAATGCAAAATAAATATATACATGATAAGATTGGAGTAGCTACAATGACAGATAAGATTATATGGTTTAGCCACATAAAAAAGTCCAATGACCCACTTAGTAGAATTGTAAAGCATCTTATGAAGAGAAAGAAGTTAAAGACTTATTTATGATGTATAAAAATAACCTTATTTTATTATATTAAATGAGAATTTAACACTTAATAAGATAATGGAGAAAAAGGATTCAAAAGACAAAAGAAGCTTATCATTGTTGTATGATTTTATAATTGCTAATACTATTTTTAAGAAAAGAAATAAGTATATTATTGCTTATAAGAATAGACCTAGTAAAACGTGGATTGATTATTTTCTGAAAAAAAAAAATGTTTAGATTATAAAGATTGTAAGGTCATTTCAGCTAAATGTTAAAGTACTTAATATTGACTACTAGTTTTGAATTTTAAGATAAAGGGTTGGAAGATGAATGATAAATTAAAATATTGTCCTACGATTAGATGAGTGTGCTTAAAAAATAATAATAATAAAATATATTTATGAGTAAACTACAAGATCTTAAGATTTGCGATGTTCATAAGAAAGCCAATGTTAAGTAGAAAATATAGCAAGTGAGATTAAACGAGTTGCTAAAAATATTCTTGAGAATTAGAAGAAAAAATTCATTTTAATAAAAACAGTTGATAGTGAAGTCAAAATGTGCAAAATAATAATAATAATAATAATAATAATAATAATAATAATAATAAAAAAAAATCAAAAATAAGAAGCTTATTATAAAAATTGGTTTATATGTAAAAGTTAGAGAATTGACTAAGATATAAAGTGGCTCGTAGAGATTCTAAAAGAATATATGATTCAAATAATTTACCTTTTAGTAATTAATATAATAATTGGATAATAAAGAGGGTGAAAGATATTTGTAAAAGTTAGCCAAACAAAGAAATAAGAGAATTAAAAATTTATTGTTGGATTTATTGTACTCAAATTTAAGGCAAAATAGAGAAGAAACAAGATTTAAGATTTGTGGATTTAAAGATGCCATTTTTTGCTATTTGACAAGATTTAGATTAAATCGTACTTTGGGCTTCCTCCTAAGTCTATTTAATAACCTTAAAATCTTTGTACGGTTACCAAATACTAAATATATATACCGCAAGTTTGTTATGAAAACCATTTACCTTGCTTAAAACCACGACAAGATAACATATTATTGTGTGTGTGTGCACCATCTCGCCAAATGCCCTCATCAACTACCTTACATTTAGAGCTATCATCAAACACCAACCCTCACAAGCCCTTTTAGTGCCTCAAGTAGATAGCCCATCATTGCATTCGGCACAATCATTGGGTTTACATAAAAAAGTGGAGTCACATCACAGTAATGGCAATGACCTAATAAAGAAGGACAATCCCTTCTCTCATGGTGCCACAATTTGTGACGCCTTATAGCATGCCACATGGAAATATTTAAGATAAATGTAATACACTGATACTAATCTTTAAAAAATTATCCCATTTAAAGCCCTCACCCAAGCCCCTCTCCAATTTTCTTTCCTGTTGACCGACTTCTTCCCTCTCACACTCTAGTAGGCCATTTCACCCCCCAAATCACCTTCTCCCTCTCAATCTCTATCTATCTCTATCTCTCAGCAAAGTAGTTTAGGAGTATCCTCAATTCCATCAAGCATTCTACTTTAGTAAATCTCATGAGCAAAATGTACTGACACATGCTCCTAAACATCTTTATCACTATGGTGGGATGACAATTTTTAATTCATAATGCCTTGTGCTCCTCACCTAAAATGCTTCTATTGGTCTAGTGGGATAGCCAACTTTTGTTACCCCCTTCACTTTAAAATACACAAATGCACAACCAACTTTTGTTTTAAATTTTTAAACTAAAAAATAACATAAAATAATGCGACAAGAAAAACATGGACTAAAAGTGAACAAAATGAGTCAATGAAAACATTTATAAATGAACAGAAACATGTATGAGTAAAATAATGAACAAAATGAACTTAAACAAACTTTGGTGGCTTGCCAACAAATGTGAGCTTGCACTATATAATCAAAATTGAACGAAAATGGCGTGCACGCCTCAATTGTTAAAAAATAAAGTGCATGAATGATTATTTTCAACTTTTTTAACAAATTAGTTTTGACAGATAAATTTTGCAAACATCTTATATGTCATTTAATGGTTCAGTTTATGTTATCACAAATACAATATACTTAGTGAATTAGTATGATTAATTTTTGTCACAAATATTCATGCAACCATTAGGGATATGACAAGAGATAGACTCGAGATGTATGAACAAATAAAATGCAACACCTAAGCAAATGAAAAAATTGGCATAGTATTAATATAAGAAAAAAGGATGTTAAGGGAACAAGTTGGGTTCAGTTAGTGTGGGCTTTGAAATCGCTTTTGAGCTCAAGGGTGATCACTCATTTTTAAAGTCTAAACATTGAATTCTTAGCACCATGGAGTTTTCAAAGTATTTATTTTACATTTTTTTACCTTTTTTTGATATCTTCATTGGTTAAAACTTGAGGTCATCTAAACTTTATGTTAAGATCTAGTAGAATGAGGTTTCTTATCAATGCAAGCCCCCATGATTAATTTCATCTTAAAATTAGTATCTAAGAACACTCTCAATTAATGACAATACGTGTGCACTGAATTAGTGATGGTGATGCTTGGCTATGCTTTGAGGCATGATTAGAGAATAAGTGGTTAACTAATTAAGAAATCATAGTTCCAGCACTATGAGTCGACCTTATTAGCTCAATTTGCAAATAATAAAGAGCTTTAAGATAGTATTATCCAAGGACACATATTAACAACTATGTGTAGCCTCCTATGAAATATCACAAATAAACCAAAGTGATGAGCATGCTTAAGGGTACACACTCTCTACTGATGGCATCTAGGGATCTAGATTTGAATCAAATCAAGTGCCTAGCATATTTGGTTGACGTGAGGCTAGCTCAAAGAAATAAAGTTTGGCTAATTCATTGAAACATGATTGCATTTTGGATTCATCATGAAGTAGGAGCACCTTAAAGTACTAGGATATGTATGGCTTGAGTATTGTAGAACAATCTTTAAGTTGTAATCTATGTTTGACACTTGACTTAGGGTTATTTAGAGCTCTTTGCCTTTTTAGAGCTATTTACCATACTAATGAGTTGCCTTTAGCAAGGAGCTCTAAGTTCACTATGTTTTTAATTGAAATGTGGTTGACTCAAGAAAAGACCTAAGCATTGGGGCTTTATTTGGATTGCCAACATTGGTGAGTATTTGGTTTACATCATATAGAATGTCAACAGATGAGTTTGAGTATTGGTGATAAGTGGGCATTTGGAGGTTGGCCCGATGAGCAATTTTTGCATATGAATGAATGATTCTTGCATCTATGTACTTGATAGAATTGAAGTTTGTATATTTGGCACATACTCAACATGAAGATTTGAAGAAAAGGCTTACATTTATCTATTTATTAAAGAAAGCCCACAAGACACGAGATTGGTATCTATAAAATAAACTCAACTCAAAGTTTAAAGTTTAATGAATTATTTGTAAAGTGATCTTTTAGTTTAATGACATTGTATTATCTGAAAAGAGTTTAAGTAGATATGAAGACTTGTGTCTATAGATTTAATAAAGATGGCCAGAAAGGTTTGAGATTGATACAAGCTTTCATCAAAATTTGGGTTAATGGCCTCATGGGCTTTCCTAGTCTTGGTGTCAACCCAACCAGATCTTTGGGGCTTACATCATAAAGGCAAACCTAGAAGTGGGATTTAATGTTGTAGCATGGCCACCCAAAAATTTATGCGTTAGTTTGTATAATGAAGATGTGGTTTAGTAAATGTTATGCTAACTCGACCACAATATTAAGGCTTACATGATGAGAATGCCCAAAGATTTGTGCTTACCACTCTAACTTGATGAACGATGACAATTGTAACTAATAGTCTCTATATATGTGGTAAAGTATAAGGGTTGTGCCTATTGATTTGAACTTAATGATTTTGAAATTTTAGACTTATATTTGTGAGAAAGACCAAATAGATGATACTTACTAATTTGATTTCATCATGACTTAAGATCTGGGGTTAAAGAAATAATTTTCGAATGTTAAGCATGTTTGTATGTGTCTGTTGTGAGCATGCAACTTCCATGTCAACCATGTTATGTTGGCGAGACTTATAACCATAAAGGTTTGTAAAAAAGCACAATTTATGTAATTTCTAATTTTTCTTTTACATTTGATGGTTAGTATTAATTTGATTTGAAGTTTGAGGCTTTATATTCTATTTGTAGAGATGCCCAGAAGATTCGAGCTTATACTAACTTAAGAAATGCACAAAAGTGGGATTTACATCCTCTTGATTAGATGAGTGCCAAGTAATGGGTCATAAAAGGTAAGGTAATTGATATTGTCTGTAAATTGTATTTTAATTTGAGTTATTTTTCTCCTTGATGTAGAAAGACTAACAAACCTAGTTTCAAGAAAGCTCAAATGTGTTCAATCAGTTTGATTTAATTTGATATTTTAACTTTGATTGTGGGATTTAGTTTGAGGATTGGGACTTATTGCCCTAATTTTAGAGAAGCCAAGAAAGTTGAGACTTATAATCTAGGTGATAAAGGTAACCTCATAACAAGACTTGCATCTATGAATATCAAAAAGGTCTACCAATGGGACCTATTGACTTGCCCTTCAGGAAAGGAGGTCTAATGACTAAGACTTATAATCTCAAATTCAAAAGACCCAAGAGAGTCTTGTGTCTGATTTTGTATGATTTTGATTGACTAATTTCCTTAATTTGATCTTTATGAGCCTTAATGACAACAAATATTTTGTCAACAAGGAAACATGATTGTACCTATATATTGGGTCTTAGGATGCATTATACAAAGTGGTGCACAATAAGGCAATAACATTCAACAACTCCTTTAGCGAACCCTCTAATATGATGAGATCCTTGAACCTCTCCTCTAGTTGCTTGGTCTACGCACTCATTAAACTTGGTTAATATTGACATTTTGTTTTGATTTGAAAGATGTTGGGCATTTTTTTAAATAACCCAGTGAATGAATTTGTGGGTGCTAATTAGTTTAGTTGGTTAGGACCTTGGAAGTTGTTGTCAGAGTCTTGGGTTGAATCCTGCCTACACCAAAATAAAGTTCCACGCAGACTTGGGTGGGCAAAAAGAAAAAAGCTATCGAATCAATTTTACTAAGCTTTATCCTTGATTTGCACACAAGAAGCCAATGATTTAGGGATTGCTTAGGATCACATTCTATTTTTTGTATTTTATTTTTGTTTTCAATTTTTTTGTTTTTACTTTATTTTTGTTTTATGTGAAAACAAAAACATGTTTGGTATTTTATGAATTTTTTGTTTTAAAAAAAAACATGTTTAGTTGTTATTTTTAAAAATTTTAAATAGAAAAAAAATAAAATAATGAAATTAATTATTACACTTGGGACCACTTTGTATTTTTTATTTTTAAATTTTAAAATAAAATAAAAATATATTTAATATTTTTTATTTTAACATAAAGCAAAAAAATATTTGGGGACACAAATGACGATGATCGATGTTAACTTACATATCTGTTTTATTGCTCAAATTAAATCAAATGCAATGAAATCGATGATCGACGAAAGTGATGCAAATTAGATTTAAATCATCGAAACAACCGAATAAGATTCGTTAATCACTTAAAAAAAATTCAAAATGTAAAAATTTATCAAACAAAAATTTTCATAGTTGATTTAATAAAATCAACAAGCTACAAATGCGACATCACACGATTTGAGCAATATTATTTTGATCATCGCCGACGATACCTTAAAAAATGTCTGTTTGCAAGATAAACAACACCGATGCATTTGAAACATTGAAAATACAAAAAAAGACACCCATTTGTAGGAGTTGATGTATAAACCTAAAATGTAAAATACCTACGCGCATATTTAAATTTTATGAGAAAGATAAAACCTATGAAACGATATAAATATATTTTAAATAATAATTATTGATGAAGTTAAATTATTATTATTATTATTATTATTATTATTATTATTATTATATAATCAAGTTAAATTTAATTAGAATTAATCAAAAATTAATATATAAATTCAAATTTATATTATATATATAAACACACATGATATATTAAAATTATTCTATTATTATCCTACATTCAAGATAAATCTTGTTAGATTAAATTTATTAAAATTAATAATATTATATAATATGATTTTAAAAAATATTAAAAATCAAATCCAAATCCTTAAAAATCTGAAAAGTATAACCAGGTGTTTTAAAAATAAAGAAAAACAAGTTTTACATGTTTTTAGTATTCTTAAAAACAAAAAATAAATTTGTTTAAAAATAGAAAAACAAAAATAATAAAACAGATAAACAAACATTTTTGGACTTTGGCATATTATTTTATAAAAAATTAGTCTATTTTGACCTTAAAGGTCAGCAAGTAATATAATTAAGAGTCTATCAAGATGAACAAACAAAATCAAAATAAATGCAAAATGTGACATGAGAAAGTATTAAAGAATTAATCAAGTCGCTCAAATATTAGGGACAAGGCTGATGATGATGATATCATCGAAGATCTTATGTCGTTTGTCAAGATGACTAGAAAGCTAAGCTGTGCAAGCAATTACATAAATCTTCAATGTATTAAATAACAAGATTGTTAAAATCAAACTGAACGTTGAACCAGAAGAAAGAAAGGGTTATGATTCAATGGTTCGGCTGAGATGGAACCCAGGTTGAACTAAATGATATAATAAATATTTAAATTAATTAAATGTGAACAAAATAATATAATAATGTAAATATATAACAAGAAATAAAGAGAATACAACCACATGTACTATATTCAATTATTGAAAATTTAAAAAACTTCATTATTTAAATTACTAACTTGTTCTTTATACCCATAAGACAATTAACTCTAAAAAAGGAAGAAAGCATGGCCAAGCTAGATACCTTCTTTCAAGCTATTAAGTTCTTCCTTCAAGTTTTTAAATTTAATCGGGTAAATCTAGAAATTAGAAGAAAATATAAGAGTTGCTTCTTCTTGATTAAAATCTATTGAAAATATCTCACTTCTCTTACATCTAGAAAAAAATCCTCTTTCAGATGAAATGAGATAGAAAATCATCAAATATATATTTCACTAGATAATCACCAAAATAGGACAAGAAATGCTAGATCCATTTTAGAGTATTGATTTATCAATTTTTTTCTAATAGATATTTAAGTTTAAATGTAATTTTCTGCTTAAAGAAAAACAAGAATATTTGTTTTAAAAAATTGCAGAAGGCATCATCTTTATATAGACTTCCTCTTACTGATCCAATAAAAACAGAAAAATATTGAAATTCATCATTTTTAGCATTGTTCGCTTCGATGATCACCAAAAAAAGAATCCTATGAAATAGACAAAACTGACTTAAGAGGGAAAATAAAAAGAGGAATCATAGCATATACAATGTGTTCTCAGAGGAGGTTTTTCACGACCCATAGGGCAAAGCTCACAAGCACGAAGGGAACAATCAAAGCCCCGCCACTTTGTACTCCAGGTAGTACTACAGCTGTAAGTATTGAGAAGGGTGAACTGCCAAAGTCAAAACAGAAGGGACGAACAAAGCCGAACTCAAGGCCCATGCAGAATTTGGAGCAGAATGACAAGGCTTTCAACTGTTGTAGCTTTTAACTTAATTATTTAAACTTTTATTGATTAAATTGTAGCCCTTGGATAGCAATCCAATGATTATTAAGAAAACCAAATTTGAGCTAAACAGTTTTATCATGCTGGAACTAGTTCGTCAATTGAATTGACGATTCTCACTGGACCAATGCCAAAGCAGTTTTTAAAATTGCTTGGACTGCCTCGTGGCTAGTTCACAGTTGAATCAATACCACCGACTGGTTCAGTCTGATTTTTACAACACTATTATAAGATACAATAAATTTGTCCAAACAGAAAGAAGATCATATGTCTAGACTAGTAGATGAAATTACCTCCGGATGTCTCTCCAACTGTGTGAGAAGAGAGTTTATTGCCACTTTAAATATCTCAAGTTTAGGAAGCTTCACTAACAGTAAGAGTTTTCTCATGGCAGATCTGGTTAAGGCACTGACATCATTTAACAAACCAAGAAACTGTCAAAATAACAGATTGATTAGATAGAGTTTAAACGGCCTTAATCAGTAACCAGCTTCAAGAGCAAAATTCCAATATTCATTAGCACAATAAACAAAGATGCTATCATAGGTACATTTTTCAACCGTGTACAGTGTTGGACAAATGAAGTTTCAAGCTGTATGGTATGGTTATCAGATAATGGAGTTTTGCTGTCACAAATCTGATTATGGCACTGCCCTTAGTAAACCATGAAACTGTAAAGATATTAAATTGATAGATAAAATTGAGATGGAATTTATCATGCCTCAGGAACCCTGAATTGAAATAATCTAAAAAAGCAATCGGAAGCATAATATTCAATAGTTCATAATGATAGCAAGCAATAAGGCTATCAGATAATCATGCAGAAAAATAAGTTTCTACATGAAATTAATTAGAGTCTAGAGATGATATTAGATCTAGTGCAACCAAAATATGCTTCATGAAAGTCATGGATTTGGTGAATAGGATAATTAAAATATTGATATTAGGCAAATTATAAGAATAACTACTTGGAGAATGTTGGACTAATGTATAATGAAATTGTATGTGAAATTGTATATGAAATTGTAAACCATGAAACTGTATATGAAATTTATATTGATGGTTTCCTTCATAAAAGCATAGGTCTTAAGTCTAAAGATGTTATTAATATCAAAGGCAGATGTATCATAATGTATAATAATTACACACTTTAGTCTGTTTTATTTTAAGGAAATAGAACGCCTTACTAAATGAATATTTTCATCAAGAAAACTAGTTATTATTGTTGTAAAGTTCCTTAGCCTTTCTTAGAAAGTTATAATGAGTTTATCAAGCTATGAACTAAGGAAGTTATCCATCATACATCCCCAAAAAAGCAAATATGTCTCATTTCATCACGTAAACATGCATATTACTTTGATTTTATTGCATTAAATGAGTTATAAGATGACATTAAAAAAAACTAAATGCCATGCACAATAAAAATTTTATAGTCATAGTAATATGTTCATTCTTATGTTTGAGGCAATACGAATGAAAATTGACTTTCGTTTGTATGAATGATGTAAAGTTTGGTATTCTACCAGCTAAAAAATTACCAGCCACAGCCCCAATGCGTTGTTACTATATTTTTTTTTTAAAAAAAAACTACCACCTATTATTTTTGTACTTGTTTTTCACATTTTTATTTTAACATAAATGTTAATTTTTTTTATGCTGAAATCTGTTACCTTATAGAGGCCCTCTGACTCTGAGGCTCAACATTTCCTACAGATATCTCAGTAGATGAAGTTTTGCATTCCATCCAGTAAGACAATTCCAATTTTGCCACCAGTGCCAATCCCAATTCAAGATGTTCAGCTAATTCTATCACATGAGATTACAGTTATTCTAAATAAAAGCACCATTAATTTGTTTAATGGAGAGAACATCCAACATGTGCATGACATATTACAACTCATCTCTCATCACATGCATGTAGAGTATCATCAATATAAATTTTCAAAGGAGAATTATTCATATCCTACGGGAGTTGATGATGAACATCCAATGTAATGCAAACATAATTTCTTCTAGGACCCACACATACAAAACTTTAGACCTCTTCTCATTCTCTTTCACAAACACCTCATTAATTCATGATATCATTATCGCAACTCATCAAATTTCAGACAATTAGTTATTCTATAATTATTATTTTACCAATCCATCAATCTATAAACTATTATAATCTTTCTAATAATTATTATTATTTGACTTAGTATGTTCTTATTAATAGAACGCCTATGATTGTATAAATACTCTACAAATGTTATAATAAAATACACAATCAATTCTCTTCAATTTACTTCATAATAATCAGAGCCTTACTCATTTCTTAGCATTTCCATAAGTTGGGGCCTTCATCTCTGCATTATTGAGAACTTGCAAGCCTTAATTGCAATTTTCTTTTTCCCCCTACTTCCTAATAGCCATAGAATTCTTCACTGCATTGTTACAATTAATTTCAATTATTGTAGCCTTCATCATTGCATTACCACAAATTGTTTTCATTAAGGTAGCCTTCATTATTGCATTGCCGTATTTCTTTCCCTCTATATCTTTCATGTGAACTGAACCACACACTCCATAAATAACAATAACACCCACATACCCTTAGTTTGAGTTCTCTAAGATTTGAGAGATGCAATCTACATCCAATGGAAGAGTTACAAAGCATTCATTCAACATGCCAATTTAATTAAAAATTAGCTAAAGTGATTACAATTGCTTTAAATGTTCTTAAAGGAAGAAGAAACTTGGGCCTTTTAGAAGACACAAAAAGACTTAGCAAGAGCACGTAAAACAACATCTATAATAACAACTTATACACTATCATTCTCATATATCAACCCCCCTCTCATGCCTACAAAGTCATAAAGATGTCCTTTTTTCAGCTCCTGTTTCATTTATTCATACGCTACATATTATATGACCAACTCCACTCATAAAATTATTTTAAGCAATAATCATGATCGATAGATCCTTGATTGACGTGGCTAATCAAGGAGGTATTCTTATAAACAAATCCATCGCACTCTAATATGTTCTGCATATACCTAACTTATTGACTAATTTAATAACTATTCATAAATCAACTAAAGATTGTAGGTGTAATGTTGTGTTTTATCCTTAATATTGTGTATTGCAAGAACAAAGCACAAGAAAGATGTTTGGGATTGCAAAAAAAGGATAGCCTCTACTACTTAAGAAATCCAATAGTAAAAAAAAAAAACTCCATACAACCAATTATATTGTCTATTCACCCAAATTCCCTTATACCCACAAAACAAAAATTGACTTCAACACTCACCTCAACCAACATTTATTATTCAAAGCCATATTTCCTTCATTATTTCAAAAAATAAATAATGAAAAAATTTATTGTGACGTTTGTGAACCAACAAAATACAAAGATACCAATTTTCCAATGAGTGACAATAATCATTATTCCTTTTTCTGTTTTATAATGACATCTAAGAATCATCCTCTACACCTAACATCACTCAGACTAGATAAATTATATCATTTATTGAAGATTCAACCGTGAATCATGAATTTTTTCACTGAAATCAAAAAATAAGATATGACATATTTCTCATATTTTTCAACATGATTAAAAATCAATTTGATGTTAAAATTAATAAAAATCAGATATGATAATGCTAAATACTACTTTAACTATTCTCACTTATCAAATAAAAAAAGGAAATGTATAGTCCTCTTTGCATGTACAACCTAACAAAATGTAGACAAACAACAACAGCAAGCCATTATCAACTACATGAATCCTTCTTCTCCATTGTGTCCAATTCAGTGTCAAATTCTCATTTAATTTTAACAAAATGTAGAAATTAAATAAAAAACAGTCAACCACAAAGGCTCTCTTTGTTCAAGAAAATATCCCAAAATAATATTAAGGGGGAACCATTTTAATAACTGTCTATAAACTGGTTACCTACAAAAAGCCTTAAATTCAAGAATCCTACACGTTTTAAATAAATGATATTTCCATTTCAATGCTTCAAATAATATTATTCTCAAAATATTTGAAAGTGGTGCCTTTATTCATACACGTTTCCAAAATAGCAGAAAGCTTAATCTTCAAGCAATCAAATGTGTTCTTAAGATATAAAAAAAGTAAAAATGCTACCATCCTCATCCTAATAAGATATATATATATATATTTGTTGATGATGTTTTCAATGAAAAAAAATCACTAGTTTATAATTGCTTATCCCAATAAAGAAGTATCATTTACAAATGATTTTTTCTCCTAAATTGTCCTTCCTTCCATCATCCCAGAAATAACTACATTTCAGAACTAGCAACTCCTACCAAAAGTCCAAAATGAAGCTTATACCAAAACCATTTCCTACTCAAACATTAAAAGTTTACCCAAGAACAGAAAAGCTTCTCAATCACCACTAATCCAAACAACCAAGTCAATTCCTATCACTAAATCAATTGAGGAATCATTCAGCATACAAATAAAAGTAATAAGAACTTCCACTAAACAACCCTTACAGTTACTTTTATCATGCAAAGATCTTTCTCATAATCATCAATCATTTCTTACTAGTATATGCACAATATCTATCCCTAAAACAATCTCTAATGCTTTAAGTAATGTGAATTGGAATAATAGTGCAAAGAAAAAAATAAAAGCCTTTAAAAAAACATAGAAATTAGTAAAAGTAAAGAAGCCAGAGGGATGAAAATGAGTCTTTATAAATTTGATGGCTCACTAAGAAACCATAAAGCTAGCATAGTGTCCAAAGGGTACACTCATAAATATGAAATTGCTTCTTGAAACCTTTTGCCTAAATTTCTAAAATAAACATAATTAGAGTGTTTATTTTTAATAGTTAATTGTGACATGAAGATACAACAATTCAAAATAATGGCTTCTTATATGATGACCTAGAGAAAGCATATATGGAGGTCTCACCGAGATTTGGCTATAATACAAAACAAAAGGTATGTAAACTTAAAATAATATTGTATGGGTTAAAAAAAAATCTCCAAAGGGATAATTAGATAGGTTCGCTAAAGTAATACTAACATTGGATACAAAAAATTAATAAAATTAGGTATGTGCAAACAGTAGTTTAGTTAGTTCAGCCGACTTTTTTGTAAAATTGAATAAGCTGATACATAATCGAACTATCCAAACAATATATAAAGCCAAATAATAATTCAATTTATGATTAAACTGAATAACATATAATAAAAAATTTCATTTTATTGTGAACTAATTAATTAAAACACAATCTAATAAATTTGATATATTAAATATTTCTTAGACAAATAGAAATCTATCGATTTATACAAATATCTAAACATTTACAACCAAAATTACATACTTAAATTTAATTTTTTAACTTATTTAGCTTATTTGGTTTAATCGATCATTTTTTAAAAAATCGAACCGAAAATGAAAAATCAAATAGCTTAGAATTTATTACCGAAAATTGAACCGTGAGTTACAAATGGAACCAAACTAACCAAATAACGTCAGTTCGATTTTTCGGTTCAAACCGACTACTGTAGACCCCTAAAAGAAACCATACATTATTTATAAAACACATGGCTTGAAAGGGCAATCTCTAGACTACTAGTTGATGTAGACTTGATATTATCATGATTTGTAATGAATCAAAGATTCAAAAAAAGAAAAAGATTGTTCTTAGAATTTAAAGGCACTGAAATAAACATGCAACAATACTTTCTTGGCATTAAAAATGCACACTCGACATAAAATCTTCATATCACAATAAAAATATAAAACAAATTTATTGAAAGAAATGGATAAGTTGAAATTAAAACCTAACAAGAACCCCATGAAAATTAATCATAATTTAGAGATGTTTTAGAAGCATAGTACTCGAAAAAATCTCATACAAGAGATAAGTGAGAAGACTATTTCACTTATGACATACTAGACTGTAATATTTCCCACGTTGTTTGTGCGATGAGTCATTTTATGCACAATTATAAAGGATCATAACTAAGGGCAGTATATAAAATTTCTACAATATCGAATGGGAATCTCAAGCAATAAAATTTCATTCAAAAAAGAAAGAGGATTTTACTATTGAGGCATATATAAATATACAAGAAACGCTCAAGTGATATTGTCAAGTGATATCTTTATCAAGTGATAAACACAACTCGATCCCCAATACAAAATGTGATAAACCTCCGTAAAGTGATACTCGATAATTTTTATTAGTCCCACTCCTTAAATAAAGTGATATTCAGTACATTTCAAAAAATAAAAGACAAAAAAAAAACTACAAAACAAGCTAGATATGCTTGAAGAACCTGCCAATGTTCTTCTGAACCATTCGGTTGGTACGGATCATACTCACCTTGTCCTTCAATTTACGGATGGAACTCACAAAGATTCGCATCCGTTCGCATGAAAAGATCACAAGCTTATCCGATCTCTAAGGCGTCGGCGTCACTCATGGCGAGCACTTCTTTGTTGTCGTCCTCTTCCTCATGCGACTGGAGCAAGTCCGCTTCTTCAAGGTGGTCCTCAATAATGCTATCAAGATCCGGCATGTATGATGTGATGCTCCTCCGGGTTGAGCGGGTTCACGGCGTCCATTGGGTTCTGGCGGAAGGCTGGATTTCTGGTAGATCCGAGATGACCTCGTGGTCCACCAAGTCGTCCTCCGTGGCGTTTTCAATTGCCTCACCGTTCATCGGCCGGATCTTGCGGTGTAGGAAGCGGTTGCGCGTGGGCTTGGCGTCATACTTCCACGCTAGGGCGGCAAGCGGATGGCCCCAAAATATCACACACGTTTTTTGCATGCGTACGTCCAATCGTCCACAATTCACACTGTATGTACTGTACCTGCCTAAAGTGATAGCGCTAAAGTGATATCCTGTTAATATCACTTTAGGCGGTTTTCTATTATCGAGTTTTATGGTTAACAAAAGATCAACTCTAGATATTGCAAATTTTTAAAAGGCAACCTATTGACTTCTAAAAGTAACAAACAAAATATAGTAGCAAGAACTAGATAAAAAATCAAATGTAAACTTATGGCACTAGAAATCTATTGAGTTACTATGGCTAAAAATGATCATAAAAAATTTAAAGGTTGAATGAAAGGGTCATATGAGGAGCAACAATGATAGCGAGTCAAATATCAATATTAAATATAATCTCATGCTAAACACTTCCAAGATTAAAAAAGATGAAATCAAAATGCATGAACACATAAATCTCAAATAAACTTATAAAGTCAAAAATAATTCAACAAAATATGACAAACTATCAACAAATTAATTTACTTCATCATCAATTAAAAAATAAATAAAAATGCAAAAAATTGTTGCATAAAAACATTAAAAATGGTTCTGAAAAATAAATAAAATATATTTAATAATTTGTTTAAGAAATTGCTCTTGTAGTTATAAAAAAATTATTTCCCACTTGACTATAAAACTCATGAAATCACCCAATTGCTCATAGTTAATTATAGGACTGCTTGTTACATAAAAACATTAAAAATGGTTATGAAAAATAAATTAATAATTTTTTTAAGGAATTCCTCTTGTAGTTATAAAAAAATTATTTCCCACTTGACTATAAAACTCATGAAATCACCCAATTGCTCATAGATAATTATAGAACTGTCTGTTACATAAAAACATTAAAAATGGTTATGAAAAATAAATTAATAATTTTTTTAAGGAATTGCTCTTGTAGCTATAAAAAAAAATTATCCCCCCCCTTTTCTTCTTGCTCCTTAAATTGTGCTCACCATCAATTCACAAAACCATCGACTCACATCCATTTGTGCCTGCCTCAGTGCTCAAGCATGTGAGACACCCATTCTTCACTCTAGCTTGAGTTTCCCAAGGGTGTGCATTAGTTGGTTTAAACTGAAAAATCAATCCTAACATAACGTATTAATTACTTTGATTCAATTTATTAAATGATAGTTCAATTTTTAACTTAGGAGTAAGAATCATTTGGATTTTGATTTTTAGAACAATTTTTAAAAACATTGATTCAACCGAGAATTGAAATGATGGATAAAATTTACTTTCTTGTAATTAATTTCTATCTATTTATGTGACTATCAAATCTACCATTCATGCTTCTTTGAAAATAATCTCTAAAGAATAATATTATTATTAAGGGGCATTTACATACATATCACATATTTTTCATATATTTATATATTTAACACCTAAACTTTAATATTTACATTTATAACACTCAAATCTTTAATACCACATAAAAAATCTCACTATTATTACCTTTCTAAAAATAAATATACCTTTTCTAACAAAGGTAAGGGGTTAAATATATAAAAAATCAAATTGTAGGCGTTAAATATGTAAATACATAGGAATTATATGGTATGTATGTAAATCTTCCTATTATCAATCTAAATTTTAATAATATCTATAATTTGGTTTAATTCAATTGATTAACAAATTTGTCAACCAATCCATTTGAGCTAACCGCATCACATCCCTTTATTAGGATTTCAAATTTCTTTAAAACCAAAAGAGAACAAAAATAAACTAAACTATATTGCAATTCAATTTATTTCATTTAACCAATGATTTGGATGACTTTGTTCTGCCTATAATTTGATTTAGTTAGTTGGTTTAACAAATTTATTAACAAATATATTTGAACCAACTAAATGGACACCTTTAAAGTTTCCTTCCATAGCTATCTCTAAACACCTTCAAGTCCAACCGCACACAAGCACGCATGCGCTCACATTCACCACTATGAGAGTTCCAATCTCACATTCAATCTTTTTCATAGTAGGCAGATTTGTCACAAGCATCCACGTTGAGGTTTGCTTCTCCCCTTAGCGCAGTCCCTCCACTGGGGGCCTCTAACCAACCTTTGCATTTTAGCCAATGGCTTCGCTTCATATTTTTAATGATTGTCCTTTGTAATTGTGCTTTGTAGGGTGATGGCACCTCTAATCAAGGTGACACATATGTCATCTTCACCTCGGTGCCTGAGTGACGCCGTATTATCATGATCATGATCACAAATTTTTAACTTATGATTATCGTGATCATATTCACAAAATTTTAAATTATGTTCAACTTTTATCAATCATCATGGAGTATATCTTCCCATATCTCAGAATCATTCCTCAGCTTCCATGCCATCATCTCCACCACCCACTCAAATTATTTTGCCTAATAAGGTTGCATTAGCACCATCAATTTTGGTGCTAGAGGTTTTGGCTATAATTCTTTCCCTAGTTGTCCAAGCCCTTATAATCATTGTTTCTCCAAGGTTCTTTGCAAATGTTGTTAAGGATTGAGAGCTTATGAACCTCAATATGCATTCTCTACCAAGTTCCTACTATCTTTTCATCAAGCCCCAAACTAATTTCAATGTAAAGACCATTCTTTATTTCAAAGGAAACTAGATCTTATTTAAATTGAATATGAGAATTCTATGATAGCTTTTCTATTCTTCCTCTTTACTATGAATAAGTTCTCGATGAGACATCCAAGTCTTAAGCATATACATACATTAATCAAACTTGTAATTGGATGGAGGATATTCTATTGAACTTCTTAATCCTCGCCATATTATTATTAGACATTTAGACTATTAGTTGAAGCAAATTAATCTAGACTTCTTTCATTGGTGAACCTCTTATATGTCTGATTTTATTAGGCATATGTTAAAATGATCTCAGTTTGACTCGTATATGAAACCTCTTATCACCCTAAAATAAATTTATTTCTCTTGACTTCATCTACACTATTTTCAATCAAACTATACTATATTCTCTAGTTTCTATCATTGGCAAACCCTTACAAGTAAATGTTGCTACCAATTGTCTTAGTAAACTGCCATCTTTCTAAACATTCTATTGTTAGAGTTCTAGTTGGAATGAATGTTACTTGGCCTTTAGACAGTGAGTTTTGGATTAGGTCCCCATCTCATTAAATATTGGAAGAAGGTTATATGTAAAGGCATTCTATCACATTGCACCTCTTGCAAAATTTTTGGGTATGACTATTTTAATTGCTTCAAAACTCATCTAGAATTAAGAAAATCATTTCTTACTAATCCAAACAATCGGGTTAATGGGAGCATGCAGTTAACCAAAATCTATCATTAGTCATGGTGCATGCAATTCCACCCTCTTCAATTCAGGTATGCAAATAAAATTTTAAACAAATACTTTTGATGGAATCATAAGATCAAAGTCTTCAAACCCCCACCCTTCAACTCCTTCCCCTTTTTTTTTGTACTAAACGTAGAAGAGGATATCATAGCCTTATTTGATTTGAAGAATATTATTATAGATCCCCCAACTGTTAGCGTCTTCCCATCCTACTGATGAGAATATCATTGTCATAGATTATAAGCAGCTTTCTAAGTCAAAAGTCAGTTTATCATCTATTAAAGCCTGAGTGGATATAAAATTTCAAATCCTATTTCCTAAGAGGGACAATTATAAGAAAATAATTTATCATTATTCTCCAAAATTCATAAGGCTACAAGCTAGGTGCCAAAATTAAGAGCTCACGATAGATGTCTTAACTAATTAGATTTATATTTTTGTCTTTGTTATCATGTTTTCTTGAATTATGTTTTTATTATTTTAAATTTTAATCTGATAATTCAATAGAATTGTCTCATGTGTACTCATGTAATCTATTAGTTATAATATTATATTAAAAAACAGACAAACACATCTTAAGAACATTTCGAACACCATAAGGTCTATGAAGGGAACCATGATTTCTAGGATAGTATGTCTAAGGAGGTACATCAATTGACACATCTTCCATTAACTTATTTCAGCTACTTAAGAGAGGTAAAGGCCTCTATGAGTTGAATTCCCAATGGAGTCATTAGATAAAGAAGGAATATCATGAGAAATTTCTTCAATAAGATTTCTAAGTTAGTTCATAAAAAATAATAGGTCTTATAGTTTGTCAAATTTCATCCAACTTACCTATAGCTCAACCAAATTTCTCTTTTAGATTTTCATATTTCATTTCAATTATAGTCACTTTGATTTATATGTCATATATCCTACATTTAATTTATCCAAACATGCTTAGATAATCTTTTATCTTCACCTCATAATAAATTGAAATTCTAGATGACAAGATATTAATATTATACATAAGCAATCATAATTGATGTATGCCAATATAACTAAAAATATAACCCTACATGCAATATAGAATTAATTGCTAATTTCAAAATTCAAATACATACAAAAAATTGGATATAAGAAAATCAATTAAGCACAAAACAGATAAAAAAAACTTTGAAGCAAACCTAGACTACTTTATAAATTAATTACACAATATAGAAAACTGAACTAAAGGGAAATAAGTATCCTCAATAGTTGACACACTCAAATTAATATCAGGTTAATTATAAGGTGGAATTTCTTGAAGGAACTATACATAACACAAGAATTGACATTTAATACAAGAAAGGAACCCACCTTTTAATGGCAACGATATTTTGTCATTGAGCAGTATCAAACTATAGCCTTGATGCATTGTCATCATAAAGAAGAGTAGATCACTCGGACAATGTGTGAGAGAGTGTTCAGCTAAAGGCTGCATAACGAAAACTTCCTTTTTTTTCCTTTTCTTTTTTTCTTTGAAAGTCCCTATTTTCTCTTTTATTTATCTTTTCACCTTTTCACTGTTTTCTTTATTTTCATAATTGTATGCCTAAGGAATGGAGATTGAACAGTTTTAGAGGAAAGAAAAACGGATTCCCTAGATGATGAATTATACATCGATAGTATTTTGGCAAGGAAACTAAGGACAAACAAAGCGGCCTTAGCCATATGGAAAAATAAAATTAAAGGAGATATACAAAAATTGTGCTCCTTTTTTCGGGCTCTTCCAAAACAGGGAACGAGAGAAA
Organism: Cymbidium sinense; assembly: GCA_021442155.1. Lineage (NCBI taxonomy): Eukaryota > Viridiplantae > Streptophyta > Magnoliopsida > Asparagales > Orchidaceae > Cymbidium > Cymbidium sinense. The sequence goes on from CM038217.1 coordinate 115,219,667, forward strand.
GGAGAGTTTCAGGAAAGAGAAAGTTTAAGTGGAATATGATTTTTGTCTGCTCTTAATGGAAAAGAAAGAAGGAAGCCTCAGGAAAAAGAACACTTAAAAATCTTCATCGCAAAGGGAGAGAAACTGAGGTAAACACAATTATTATTAGAACAAAACAACTAAGCGAATAAGCAGGAAATTCGTGTATTCTAGTGCAAAAAAGTAGTAGTTTGATTGAAAAATAAAACAAAACAACAAAAAATTAACTTTGGCACTAAATTAATGCAGAGCATGGAGTAGAATTTTAAGAAAACACTAGTAAATAAGAAGCAAACAAAGGAAAAAAAAAATGCCAAAAACAGCCAATACTCAAATTAGTAATATCCAATTCTCAAGATAGCAAGTTAATGAATTCTCAATATGAAGAAAATTAAAAAGATTCTTAACAAGTTCATTAATCCAATTGATAATAAAAGTCTAAACATATGAAATCCAATTAATAAAGAAATTAGAACTTAATTAAATAATGAAGGATCAATATCCTGAGCCCTTAAGGATATCAAAATAGCTACAATTTAGCCCTTTTGCCTACTTTGACTTCATATGAATTAACTAAGGGCTGTATTGGCTGAAAGAATACAACGTAAAAAAAGAACGCAAAAGGAATACTAAAAAAGATTACTTTACGTTGTTTGAGAGTTTTACAAATTCATGACTTTGCTTTTTTTTTTTGGTTAAAAAAATGTAATGTGATTTTAACGACGATCATGGCGGTGGAGGCGGGTGGCGGTGGCAACGACGGCGCAAAGACTTTATTTCACAGATATACCAAATCTAATTCAACACCAAAATGATATTTGTAATGTATTTAGAATACATTACATTACCTTGAAAATTTACTTTACTTCAAGCCAAACACCAAAAAAATTAAAATCCCTGAATTTACTTTACTTTGCACTCAAAATTCTTCCAATCAAACAACCCCTAAGAAAAAAGCTAAGCGAAATAGCTGATGCTATTATAATACACATTCTTACATTTCAAAGTCACATCTACACAGCCCATGTTGCTCTCAACAAGATTTTGAGTGCCTTGGTGAGAGCTAAAGTTCATAATATTGACATGCATTCAATCACGGATAACTTTATGAACATCATAAGTAGAACTGAATTCAAAATTCACTAAGCATACAAATGATTCTTAGAACTTATATGATGTTTGAAACAACTTCTAGATCTTATGACATAAATATAAACAATAATGTCTGAGTTAAACTCCAAGGTAGTCTAGCATGCATCATTAAGGAGGATTGTTGCTCTCAGTTTTAGTATCTCTCTACAATTTGATGAAGATAACAAAGTGGAAAGAAAAAGGTCTCCATCAGTCACCACTTGTCCTCTCTTGTTTTATGGAAGCCAACTCACCAAGGTTGGGAATACACACATAAGATCGAAATCTAATCATGGACAATAGGCTGGCCCTTTTAAATGAATGACTTGCAATTAACTATTTCTAAAAAGTTAGCCACTCAATAATCACACGAGCTAGTAAAGCAAATATCCTAAAGAAGAGAAGCATCGACCAGAAGTCCTAGGTGTGTACTTAAGAACAAAATAATAACCGACATTAAAAAATCTTAATTTGAATAAAACATTACATGTTAGTGCACTTATAGAGAACATAGATCTTGTGCATGCCTTGAGGCTAACTGTTGGCCTAACATGCATGCATAGCATGTAAAGTATCCTTGGATCAATGAGGCCAATCTAGGTACAACAATGAGAAGTAGCTATACCTCAAACTCATTGGCTACGAAAAATAGCATTAACCTTCCATATTACTTAACGTACATGTTAGGTGATATATGTGATTATGTCAACCATGTAATGTAGACTCATCACAACAATGTCTTGGGGATGGAACACTAGTGGTTCTAAGTTAAATAAAGCCTAAAACAATAGTGGATGAACTCCAATCTGTTCAAACCTTAATCTAAAGGATTGTGGTCCCCAATGGTACATAAACACCTCAACCAGTTGCTTCACAAGAAACAAAAGAATATTTCCATCTAAACCGCACTCAAGGAAATCTCTTGGCAGTGAGATACTTTTCCAGTTCCAAAACTAGTCATTGGTCCAATATAAACTAATACAAGCTAACAATACAAATGGTATGGTATTATTTAAATATTTCATTTAAATGATAATTAAAAAAAGTATGACAAGTCCTACATTGTCTCTATGAATAACTCTAAACATGTAACTTTTAAGGTAACATGGCAGCGACTAAATTGTATGGAAAGCCTAAGTTTAGCCATTTCACCTAATCTGGGCAAGTTTTCTTTTCGAGCTACATGAACGTATTAATAAAAGATTCTTCCAAATGCCATCAACATATATATCGCTAATATTTTAGTTATTTTGATGCAATAAATTTTCTGAGATCCAAAGTGATAAAAAAATATAAGTCTAAAAAGACACTTTATCTGAAGCAACAGTCTTTAAGCACATTGCAACAAACTAGATCTGATTGGGTTTGTTTCAGCTGTCACTAAATTGTGCAATTCTTAAAAAACACTAAAGATGAGCAAAATAAGAAACTTGCAAGTTAGGAACCATAAAGCATACCATATGCATATGTTTCTCCTGAATAATCAAGCGATCATTTGCTGCCATTTGATACAATGTTTCCAAAGCCTGGAGCCGAACTGCTATTGCATGATCATTTAACATGTCCATTAATAAATCCAACGCAGCAACTGAAAAATGGATAGATAGAATGCAGAGGGCCCCAAGTGATTTACATGCAGCCATCCGTACCTTTTAGGGAAGGAAATAAATTTAGTTGGACAAATTGTCAAAGAAGCACCAAGTGAAAAACACACTCAAAAAGTTTTATATAAGCCTGAATACAAGTTTGAGTGGAAAAAAAAATATTGTATAGTAGCATAGCATGCATTATCAAGTCATACCTCATGGTACTCATCCTCAATTCCATGCACAAAAGCTCCTGCTGAGGAAGAGAAAGAAAATTTAAAACTTCTTAGAGAATGATCAACAAGAGTATTTTCAATGTTCTGGGTTCGCAAGATTTTTTTAGACAAGGATTGTAATAGCATGTTCTCTGAGACACCCTGTACTTTTCCAAGAGCAGAAAAAGCTTCTACCCTCACCTTCATATTCATATCTCTTGCCATTACACAAAGCTGAACGAGACAAAAAATGGACAATAAAAATTATATGCATATTAATCAACCTTAATGTAGTGGTTTGATGATTAGTATAGAAAGTGTTTATTGTCCAGCTCTTACTCTTGCATGAATCATATAACAACAATACCTTTGCTTGTTCATAAAACAATTCAACTAAAAAAGGACAACAAATCAATGTCTTGGATAAAGAACCACAACAAAGAACAGGCTTGCAAAACATGAAAGGTAATATAAAGATCAACGGCTAAAGAATAGTAGCCAGAATTAGGGACCATTATGATAAAATATAGAATAAAAGAACGATCACTCTACTGATAGGAGATATGGATTATCAAGGGCTATCACACAGACTTAGCCACTGATTTGAAACCACCCAATGATCAATTGAAGAGCATTTTTTACCAATGCAACTGATGAGCCATTCAAGGTAATAGTAAAGGGGTTGTCCTAGGTTCCTCCATTGGGATTGGAATTTTTGTTTCATTGAAGGAGAATCAGAGTTTTTATGAGAAGAGGAACTTTGTCTTCGCCCTCTCTCATTTTCTCTTTCATCTCCAAACTCCGAATCTCCCTCAATAATCCAAAATAATCCAAATGCCACCCATCATCTCCCTTGTAGATGGGAGAGTCAATTACAAGAGGTGATGAACCATAAAACAAGAAAAATGTGTATAATCTAATACTTGTAATCAAAGATCTACTTCCAAGAACTATAGTTTGTTATGGAGGATATGGCATCATATTTGATGGTTAATAATCTATTACATAAAATTAAAAATTTACTTCCAAAAATAAGTTTGTTAAGAAGAGGATGTTGTTGCATTTGACGAATATGCTATACAAGCATTGTAGCAAATCGTCAACAATCCATTCGACAAAAAGGAACTTCTCAGCTTAGTGGAGTTCTACTACAACGTCACAACCTTCACTAATTTTCTCAAATACACAAAATATTCTCAGTAATGACCAAATCCTCCTAACCAGATGCCCTATTTTAAAAAGTGATTCACTCTTGTGAGTCTAATCAAAGATAATATATATATATATATATATATATATATAAATGTTTCTCTTAAGAATATATCATATAGTGTTAAAGACCATATGTCCCATCTCGTTGATGTGGAAGAGTATCCTAGAAATTCTCTCTAATAGCATAACTTCTTTCAATATATCATCAATATAATAGTGGATCATCAAAATAGGATAGGACCTCATCAGCCTTATCATCTAGCGAGAGCTTGAATGGCTTCAAATTTTTCACATTCACGAAGCTCCAACTACTATGCATCATCACTGATACTCTTGAGGATGTTAAATGGTACATGACAAATTGGCTTACCTTTATCATCATCAATCTCTTTTTATTAATATAAGATCTTCAAAATCTTATCTACTCAAAGACAATAATATTATTGCTTGTAGCTATATTCAAGCATACCAAGTTGTTTTTGTTGAACTCATAAGCCTAAATGAATTATTGGCGACTTATTATTAATTTGATGATAGCAAAACTTATACAATGTCATCTATTGGTTTGTTAGATTTTTGTACAAGTAATTCAATTAAATAGCATCCATGAAAATGAAAATCCTATTCACTAGACTAGCTTTGGTGCACTTACAACCTGGGTGTGTGCTCAAATGGGTAAAATCAACATGCCCAAAGATGCAAAGTGAATTTACAAGATTAATTATTCTAATGAGTGTGTTTAGACTTCATTCAAAATAAATTAAGTAGAATTTATCAATATAGTAATGATAATAAATACAACTCTTAAAAAAACTTGAAGTTTGCAAAAATTAATCTAAATTATGTTCCTATATTATTATAAATTTATTTATGATTCTTGTCAATTTATTTGGAACAACTTCTTATTTATTTAATTTATTAATACTTATTATTTACAATAATTATAAAAATTAGTAATGATATGCTAATTTTTTTTTTCGTTTTGGAATTGAGTGCTAATGTTATTATAATATTTATGTGAGCTTTAAGTTTCATTATTAGATCATTAAATTTGTTATTTACATGTCAATCATGATTAATTATGTTAAGAATAATTAGATTATACCTTATGAATTGTTCTAAAGGTCCAAAATTTTTATTTTTGTTTTATATTTTTTTGGTAACTTATTAGCATATATAGGTTTCTAAAAAAATGCATTTTTGGATTTCATTTCATATATTTAAAATTAAAGATGATTAAATAATTATTAGGGTTAATGAGATAACTATATTATACTTAATGAATCAAAGATTAATTCATGTTTCATTAGATTCATTAAGTTGTAAGTTGATTGAATATGAATTCAAATAATATATGATATACTTTTGATTAAACAAAATACACTATGATGTTTTAAAACATTAGTGTTTTCTCTAAGAATTGTGCAAATTAATGCAGATTATGCCCAAGTCGATTTGGCCATATTGGGATCTCATTCCAACCCAATAACACCTAGTTTCTAAACATTGGAAGGTTAACTTGTGAAAACTTTTTAGAGATTCTTCAAGGGATCTATTAGGATGTTCTGAAAAATTTTATTTGCCTATAATTATAAAATATATTAAAATAAAAACTAAGGGATGGAAAATTATGTGATTATTTTGAGTGTTTTATTGAATAAAACGCCTCATTGTCTCCATAAAGTAATCTCACTTTCACTCTCTAAAAATTTCTAAAAATTTTCTAAATAATTTTTAGTATACACTATGTAATCTAGATTGTTAAGAAATTGATTAAATTAGTTTTTGTTAAGTGATAACCCTAGTTCACCATCAAAGTCTTGGAGAATTTTGATTGACATTTTTTATTATAATCTTGTGTGAGGATATTGAAAGCCTCGAAGAAGTTTCAAGTTGTAAAAGGTGAGTTGAGGTGCCCCTATTGGAACAAGAGCACCTAATCCCTTGAGCGAAGAAAGTTGTGAAAGTTTATCTACCTGCACTTTGGAACAAAGGAATCTAGTTTACAGTACCAAATGTGTTAGTGAAGTCCTAATTCAAGTATGAATTATGCATGAATGTAGGTAATTTAAGTGCTAAACCACATTAAAATACTTACATCCATTGCTCTTTAGTTTAGAATTTTTAGCAGTGTGAATTATTGCAGGCTTTCATGTTCTTGTGGTGATTTATATGCCAAATGTTTCTATGTCCCTTATAGATCAAATCATTGATTTTATACTCAAAAGTTATTGCCCTCACTTATAGCATAGAACTTTCCAATTGTCATATCTATTTAGATGCAAACACTCACTAGCATCTTTAGCCATTATAGATTTAAGTGATTCATGTGTGGTTGAATAAATTCATTGCATTGAACTTAGGGGTGTGCATTTTTTGGTAAAACGAAAATCCAAACCGACCCAAATTGAAGTTTTAAATTTGGATTGGTTTTATAAAAGTTTTTTGGATTTTGGTTTTGAATTTGGTAATATTCAATTTTATATCATCTTAATCCGATTAAACCGATTAAACCGAAAATAGCTAAAAAATCATTTTTTTTCTTTTTTAGAAAATTCCTCTCAAGAAAGCAATTTCAATGATAAATTTGTATATTATTTATTTCATTTATTAAAAGTTATTTGATTTGTTTGAAATGATTTAATAAAGTGATGTAATTCTTTGATAAATAATTGTTATAGCAATTTATCATTTCAATTTCGGTTTTTTCTAAACCGAACCGAAAATCCGAAATTTTTTTTGATTTGGATCAGTTAATGTTATTAATTAAATGGATTGATTTTTTCGAATTTTGGATTTAAAATCAAACAGTTTAACAAATTTCAAAACCGATTTGTCCAAACTGATCAATTGCACACCCCTAATTGACCTTACTAATTTTATTATTGACATATATAGTTGATCTTTGATACAATACCATTAGACACTTGTATTTGTGCACTTGTAGGTTATCTTGATAATTAAAAAGTATGTCTTAATAAACATGTGCATACTTGTCCACTCACACATTAGTTTATCACATCTTATATATCATGTAAACATATACTTGTACATCCATACTTGATTTGTGTATTTGATTTTTGATTAATTGTGTGTGCTTGGATGTGAGAGTTTGTGTTGAAGGAAGTTTGTTAGTTCTAATGCACACCCAAGCACTTTAAGCAAATAAATCAAGCACTTTTCAAATGAATCTTAGTTTGTTGAACTATACATTAACATATTGAAAGAGAATTGAATGTAATGTAATCTTTCGCCCAACATCTTTAGGTGCTCAGAGTTAAATCCTCTAAGCAAATGGTAAACAGTTTAATTAGCAACCTCAATTTTGTTATTAATTTGAGGGTGAAAGCATCCTCTTCTTAAAGTACCAAAAATAACTTCCAAAAACTACTAAGATAGTGGAAATCTTTATCTGAACTTGGGAGTCTAAAATGCACCCATTTGTTTCAAAAATAAATATAAGCCACCTCTTCGCTTGTCATGTTTTGTTTGCTGGTAATGAGAATACTAATCTTTGAGAACTTGGCCACCACAACAAATGTAATTATAACCGCTTCAGGTCAATGGTAACCCTCCCAAGAAATACATGAAAATGCTCTCCTACGGAAACAACATAAAGTCCCTACTTTTATTTGGACATATTTCATGTGTAACAAAGAACACAACCATTAACAAATTTGGCTACATCAAGATGCATCCACAACTGATATACGTAGCATTGAGATGTCTTCATCTCTTCAAAGTGTTCAAACACCTTGGATGTGGGTGCTTCTAGGATCCACTTTACTCAATCACCACCTTTAAAATAATGAATTCAGTTCCTTTGTAAAGTAATCCTAAATCCCACTAGAATGGTGTGACCCTACTGTTGATCTCCTTTTATGAGTTCTCTAAATTCATCATCGAATTGATAGAACTTGATGAACTCCTTGTTCTAAGAAGATCGCAGCCACATAATCAATGATGGCAGGCAATCAACAAAGCAAGTCAGCTATCTTGTCCTAAACCCCCCTCTTCTACAAGATAACTAGGGTGAAGTGTTGTAGATGAACCATCCATTTCATATATCATACTCGATGGAGTTTCAATTGTGATAGAAAATATCGAAATGGTTTATACCCATCATGAACCACAATTTCTTTCCCAAGAATTATGGTATCCAAAGCTTAACTACCTAAGAAAGTGTTATCAACTCCTAATCATGAATTAGATAATTTCTCTGATCATCTTTCAGCATTTCAAAGTAGTATTCAGCAAGTCTTCCATATTATGTCAATACAACACCAATTGCATATTTGAATGCATCAACTTCAACTTCAAATGGTCAAAGAAAATTAATGTAAAATGAACAAGGGCAATACAACACCTCAATTATCCTACTTGAAAAAAGAAGAAGCATGTCCTAAAGTTTCCTTTCCTAAAAGAAATTATTACTGGCATTTGACGACAAATGTAGAGGTATAGCATGCACAAAAAGTTGCAAATAACAAAACTCCATAAAGCTTCACACATCAGTCATATTGTATAGTTGTATCCAATGTTTAAGTGATCTTCTCCAAGTCAATATTAATTTCCCCATTGTCAACTTTGAAACCCAAGTAAAGCGAGGACTTCCTTTTGAAGTCACATTTCTTTGAAATTCTAATATAATATATTGCATTTTAAGAGATTTAACATTTTTTGCATTAGCTTGATGTCCTCCCATATCTGGTTATAGATGAGGATGTCGTTAAAGTACATGATCACAAAGTCCTCAATAGATGACCTCAAATAGCATTCATAAGATAGATAAACATTGATTGTGTGTTTCAAAGAACATATAGCATCAAAGTGTCACTCGTCCAGTACCTATTCCATCGTGAATGTAGACATGCAACTTTTCACATCTTTTTCTTAAATGTGATTTTGATGATAACCTGAGATAAAATCATGCTTAGTGAAAATGGTTGAATGCTTCAATTGACCCCAATAGATCATCTGCTCAAGGAAGAATGTACATATTCTTCATAATGATTTTATTGAGTACACGGTAATCTAACAATTGCCATCATTCTTAAGCACCATTACCATTAGAGATCCAAAAGGCAAGCTACTCAACTTAATAACTCCTCCGCTCATTAACTCAAGCACTTGCTTCTTGATCTCCACATTCTCCACCACTCAAGTGAGATACATCCTGATGCTAGATAAAGTGGAATCCAAAAGAAATTTAATATTATATTCAATGGCTCAACATAAAGGTGATCATTTTTACACCTGGAAAAGTGATTGATACCTCTCCACTAACTACTACAACCTTAGCTATAGAGCTTTCCACTTCTTTTCTTCTTAAGTCTTATAAGATTACATTTGAACCAAAGTGCTTGCATTTTACTTCTCCTCACAAACAATAAGTAAAATAATCTTTGGCATTAACTATTAACTTAAGTCGTCCAACCACCACCATATCCATTGGTTAGCAATCCCTAGTTGTGTTGGGAGTATAGTTAATTCACCATTAGTGAGTCCATATTGTTGAGTCCTAGTGCAGAAGACAAAATCTAATCTAGTAGATATGGAATTCTGAAGATGATTCAGTAAATGTCCAAAGGAACTACTTCATACATCACCTCATCAATGTATTCACGTGCAATGGAGAAGTGAAGGTGACTATTACTCTATTTGCATTTTTTAATATTTCCAATTCCACCTAAGAGGATAGTGATGAGGATGAGTAGTTGTCTCTAATCCCAACTACTTGATTAGATTTGCATGGATCAAATGCTTCTTACTACTAATGCCAAAAATGGAATTAATCACCTTCTACTTGACTTCGATAAATAAGGTGATTACTTCTCATAACATGTTAGGGTTGTGTTTTGGGTTTTGCTCCCCTTCGGCGTATCATCAAGGAATGGTTAGAGCTTTGTCAATTCACTAATTTAACACCTATATAGGGTCAACCATAATGGTCACCTTCTTCCCCTTCACATCCATTCTTTTTAAACTTCTCTTAGAAAAGCTCCATATGAAGTTTTAAGTAGTTACACTTATTGTGTATAGTGATCCTACAATGATTACAATAGACGTAGTCTCTTTAAAAATATATTTAAAAATAACCTTTAGTGGGAACCTTCTTGTTTATTCTAATAGGACTTCAAAGTCTCATATAACTATAGAGCTTGAAGATTTCTCTTCGCATGATGTATTATCTTTATTTTTTTAATGACCATGGCAACCAACCTCACCTAGCATATGACTCTGATAGAAGAAAGTATGAGTTCATTGTAAATGTTGTTAAGCAACCTTTCCATATAATTAGTAAAAACAAGCATGTGCTTAAAGGATGCATCAATTTCAAGGGTTTATTTTTGAATTGCATTCTTGCATGGATTGACCTTATCATAGACGTTGCCCATGCTATTTCACAACTCTTCTTCATACCTTATAGAATATAATTCCTACCAAAACAATTTATGAACTTGCACCTAGGTGACATCCAATCAACCATGCCAATGCATGGTGGGTGAGCTCGCAAAGATTAAAGTATGTCTCAAGTTGTTCTACCCATGTATCCAACTTATCAGCATCGATCAAATTGGTTCATTTATTTTCTTACAACTGGTCTTCACAAAGAAATAATGTGCTCTAATACCAACTTGATCTAAAACCAGAAAAACATTAGTGGAAGAGAGATTTAATCAATGAGGCTGATAAGTAATTCAAGGTAGAGGAAAAGGAGTTCTCCCTAGATTTTTTTTTTTTGTTAGTACTAAAAACTTCTTCATCCAAGGAGAATTTAAGTATTACAGAGAAGGGAAGAAAAGTTCTCAACCTTAAACTAAGTTGTAAGTGAGTCAAATTAACTCATGAGCTGCTAAAATTCAACCAATTAACAAGCTCTTGAGTTAAGCTCATCGAGTTTTAAGCTAAAATTACATCTCATATATCATAGAAGCTCAAGTTCGAGGGTTGGCTCATGAACCATCTCAATTAAATATAAATCCTAATTATTATAACTCATATTTAAGGGATTGAATTTAAATCCACCAATCATAAGAACTCTTCTTCAAACACCATTGACCCATTAATGAATTCTCCACCAAGCTGTGAATGTGACTTCCCTGCTAGTCCCATCGAATCATTGATGCCTTCTCCAGTAAGGTTTTGCACTAGTGTCACTATCAATGCATTTTCCAATAAGCTCTTATCATGAGTCAATTCACCATCATCGACACCATCTCCAATGAGTTCTTCTCACAACTTCATCACTTCTTTCATCAATTTTCATCACTGAGCTCCAATCGATGCCAACGAACTCACATTGTAAACATTTTGAAAGTGCTCATTGTTATTTCGACGAACCAAGTTTGAGCTCTCCATATGAACACGACTCAAGCTCAAATTCAAAATTGAACATGCCATTGGGTAGGAGAAGCGCATTCAAGTCGTAACTCAAGCTCAACTCAAATTGCATACATCGCTACCTTAAACTCCCTTACCATGTTTCTACTTTTATTTAAAGTGTCAATTACATCACTACACAATCAAAAACTCATAATTATCCAAATAATCAATAATCCACCATTATCATTTATAAATTAAGGGAGTTAGTTACAAGAGGAAAGACTCAAAAAACTAGAAAGAAGATTACAATCTATGACATAAAAATAAAGATACGTTTCCTAGAACCGAGCGACGCCGCATTTGACAGTTATTATTCTAGACTAGCATTTTAATTGATAGACAACAAATCACTAAATAGATGGAAATACTTGGGTTGGTAGCTTTTTACTAGATAGTCCCATCAATAGTCACCAATCTTCTCAGGTTCATGAAATCTTCTAGATAGTGGCTCGATTCCCCTGATCACCAACATTCCTTCTGGAAAACATATTGGTTGGAGGTGGCATCAAAATAATATTAAATCAAATTGAGCTACTAGAAACGTCCTCTTAATGCAGACAACAATATAAGTAGAAAAACATAAAGGATAAAAATACAAACAAGGTAGACTTCAATGCATGAGCTGGTGATGAACAACATAATTTCACACAAATCAATCGCCCACATTGTTCTAGAAAGTCGAAAAAATAGATAGAATGTGAAAATTTAAGCAAGTTTTGCCAATGTAACACGTTATCATGTTTTTCAGGCATTAAGAAGCTGAACAAATAGCTCGCTAAAATTAAAGCAGCTTGCCTGAACAAAGATTACATCCATCAGCTCACAATAACTTGTATCCTCTTTATTTCCCGCAAAAAATTCACCGCATGCACTAATCTGCTCTTCAAAAAGAAATCATATTAAAGTTGCAAAATATTACACATTATCGACTTTCTCTAAGAAACAAACCTCCCCACTATTGTAAGCGATACAAAGAAGACTTTGCAGAAAACATACGAATTTCCTCACCAATCTAATAGCAGACTGTCTTAATAAGTCATCGTCATTGCGTAGAAATGATGCAGCTCGATCATAGAAGCATTTCACATTCGGAACAGAATCAATTGTCCGGCACGCTGAAGCAAGGCCATCAACTGCCTTTGCCCTTATCAGCGGATAGAGATCATCTGCGAGCCCTAGCAGCACTCGAATCATGGCATGCGGTTTCATAACCACAATACTTCTCTTATCCCCATCCAAACTCGAAACTAGCAACTTAACGAGCAGCGATCTGACAGAGACAAGTGGGTTCGAAGCAAGCGAGCGCACTAGGCCTTCGTCCAGTAAAAAGCCATCCACTGAAGCAAGGGCGGAAAGGGCTTCTGCCGCGAGCTTTTCGTCACCGTCAAGGAGTGGCCGAAGGAGTTCGATGATTGAGGGTGCGAAGGTTCCGTAGAGAACCGCAACGTCGCCTAAGAACTTGACAACGTAGCGGAGGAAGGCCAAATCGGTATTGTCACGGCAAAGCAAATGGCTGACGGCGTCGACGGCGGCGAGGCGAGTAGAGTCAGAGGAATTAGGGTTAACCAATAGGGCCCTGGCAGCGACTAGAGCTCGGAGGCGGGCCTGGGAGTCGGAGGTATTGTTAAGATGGCCATTAAACCGCCCAAGAAGATGAGTCTCCATGATTTCTAGAAAATATTGATCGCCAAAAATAATATAAACAGAGAGATGTTTTCTGGCTCAATGAAAGCGGAATATTAAAAAAATAGAAATTTACGTCCATAACACGTAATTTTATGTATTTATATTCTAAGATTTAAAATTTAATATTTATAATTATAATATTTTTATATATATAAAAAATATATTTTACTTTAAAATTTTAATATTAATATTATTTTTTGATGTTATATTAAAAATTTGATGATATTTATATAAAAGAAATTTTAGATGATATATATAAGAAATAGATGTATATATATATATATATATATATATATATATGAGAGCTCAATGTAAAATATTTATAAAAATTAACAAAACTTATAATATTGAGCTTGGACTCTATATTAAATTTATCAAATTTTTAACTTATTTTGTGATGAGATCTCAACTCAAAAAAAAAAAAAATATTAAATGAGGCCACATGTGGATTTATAAATTATGATGAGATCTCAACTTTCAAAAAAAGCATATTAAATGAGGCCACATGTGGATTTATGATATGGCAAGAGTTGGCAATTCCCTAATTTGAAAAAAAAATTAATTGAGAGCATTTCAATAATTTGTCATATCTTAATTTAAAAAAAGAAAGCAAGACACACTAGCCACTACCTCTTCTCTCACACTCTCATTCGCACTCAAACACTCCCATATTCTTTCTTATTCTCAAGTCTCAAAGCCCAAAGCTATCGCCAACTTCCACCGCTATTGCCACCAGGCTGCAATCCCATTAACCTCGATAATTGATGGCTCCAACCTCTAGGCTACAGTCTTGGTGCTACTAATGTCAAGCTACAATCCTGCCATCACCGACGTTGTCGTCAAGTTGGCACTTAAAGTTGATAATGGCCCAACTTTTATGCATTTTTTTCTCTTAAATTCGATAGAACCCATGCTTAATGGTTGAGTTTTTTCATTAAGCCCGGTGAATAATTACTAATAATTAAATCTTGTAATTATCGATGTTGCTCATACTTATTAGAATATTATATATGATTTGTAATTTGCTACTTTGAATAAAGACAAATAGTAAGGAGATGTCAAAGCACTATGTGCTTTAGTCCACATTAACATTGTCCATATATGCACAATTTTTTAGGTTTTTGCATTTTGCTTGAATCTCAATTTTTTTACTAGAAAGAAAGATTGTGAAAATGAGACCGGATATTGATTCAGATGAGTGAGAGGTTAAATTGGATTATTTAATTAATATGAAAAGTATTAAATATTAATTTAATTAAATGATGAAATAATATAAATATATAATAATAAATAAAATAAAATAAATATATAAATAATATTTTTAATAATTATTAATATTAAGATCAATATAAAGTTTAATAAGATATAATTATATATGTATTATAAATCTAATTATGTGTATATTAAATATATTTAAAATATTTAAAAAATGATAATAAAAATTTTTAAGTACAAATATAATTTATTAAAATTATAGTTTATAATAAAATTATAAAATTTAAAATAAAATTTATTATAAAAGCCTTGTTCAATATAACTAATATAAAAATATAATATATAAAATATTTAAGCATATTATTATAAATCATGATATATGTATATTAAAAATATTTAAAATTTAAAATTTTTGATAATGTAGGTTTATGAATATAAATATAATTTATAATATGAATAAAGTATATTAAATTTTTTATAAAATATTTATAAAATAATATTATGAATTTATATTCTTAATAAAATTTATAGTATAAATTATAATTTATAATGAAAATATAAAGTTAATAATTAAAATATTTTTTTATTTTAACATTTTAAAGCCCATACCATATAATTCAAGATTTTGAATCCTAAAGCTCAAAAGTTTCTCCATATTCAACTAATTTAATGACATAAAGAAAAGATGGTGTTGAAGACTTTATATTGAAAAGTTGAGCTCTAAGAATGAGCTTGTAATATATTTAGAATAATTTAGTTGATATGTTATTAATTTAAATCAAACTCATTTATAATGATAAATTAGTTTTGAATTTATATAATTTCTTCTAAAAATATTTAAAATATATATTTCATTAAATTTAATATTTAAATATAATATTTATATATTTTAATTGAATCGCCAATTTTAAAATCGGAACCAGTTAAACCAATAGTTTGGACTAGTTTTGACCGGTTCAATGCGAATGTTAGTTTTTGGAAAATCAAGACCAGCTATATAGCCGGTTCATGATCGAATCGGGCGGTCTGATTTTAAAACATTGACTAAAATTAAATGTTGGCTAATAGGTAGTTGATAGCTAGATAGTTATGGTTAAAATTTTGAATATCATTTTTTGAATGTTTTGTAAAAAGATAATATTAAAAAAATTAGAAGATAAATTTTATGTTGCTTATCTTTTTCTTACTGTATAATTTAGATTAATTAATATTTCATTATTTGTTTACTTTTTTTACTATACTATAGATGATATTAACCTAGTTTAATTTTTATATTAGATGCTCTTTGCTGAAAGTTGATCTCAGAGAATTAGAGTAATCAAAATGTTCCTTATTGAAATATTCTACATAGTCAATTAAGATATGTAAATAGTCCTTATTTAAAAAAAAATATATGCCTTTGTTTTGAAAAAAAAAACTAATGATATGTCTTTGTTTTTAAAAAATGATAGATGGTGTGCCTTTTTTTAAAAAAAAAATTATCATTTGTGTTTTATTAAAATGATGGATGGTGTGCCATTATTTTTTATAAGAAGGTCGATGATATGCATTTGTTTTAAAAAAAAGGTTGATAGTATGTCTTAGTTTTAAAAAATAGTCGAAAATGTGCCTTTGTTTTAAAAAAATTATGGCTTGCTTGTTTTTAAAGAGATTAAAAATCTACCTTTATTTGTATTTATCTTTTATATTAATTTATATTATTATTTTTATTTGACATTGAGTAATGAGGGTTTAAAGATTTATTATTTAGTACATGTCTTTTCATTATTTACATTTGATCTATTTGATTAAAGATTTTCAATTATTAAAATTGACAATAGTGCTTTTAAATTTTTAGTGATTAATAAATGATCATTTTTTAAAGAAAGATTAAGGGTAGAGATTGTCATTAACAATCTTTCAACTGACTCTGCTCTTAGGCCTCCAATTTGAACTTATGATATTAATGATAGAGAAAAAAATATTAAGAGCATATTTAGTGAAGGGACCTCATTAGCCAAAGAATTATAATTTTTTCCAATCAATGATAGATAATGTTGCATGGAGAATTAATTAAAAATGATTTGAAGAATATCTAAATTGGTTAGAGTATAATGTTTAAAAAAATTGTTAAAAAAGATGTTGCATTTTATCTTTTAAAGCCTCAAGATTAAACTGTCACAAGCAATTAAAGGTGGTGGAGACTTATTCGTTGTTGAATTATTTAAAAATTGAAAGAAAAAAGGTGAGCTATAACTCATGTTTAAGATCATAATAATATTCACGGTAAGATGATATAAAAATATGATAATTTAATGAAACTTCAAGAATAATAGCTTCCTATTATGTGGCAAAGTTGAGAGGAGAAACATAAAAAGGATTATTGTATCATGTTGACTATTGTCGTTGATTATATTCGATTTCTTCTACAACAAGGGCCATTATTTTGTTGTCATGAAGATTGCATTAGCTATCTAAGAAAATTACAGAGTTATTTTACTTTTTAATTGATTATAATGAAAAAAATCAAAAATTTATGTTTGAAAATGCAAATATAAAATTGAAATTAACTTCACTAAAAGCTCAAAATGAAATTTGTTGTATGATAATAACTGAGATCTTACGTTCTAATATAACTGATATTAGTGATTTATATTTTTTTATAATTATATATGAGTCTCGTGATATATTAATAAATGAACAATTGATTATTGCGGTAAGATCTGTTCATAAAAAAGAGTAAGTTATTTAAAGATTCATTATGATTAAACATATTTTTCAGTACTACTACTACAATATTGGAAGAAATACTTGAAATTATTCTTGCCAAACATTCATTAAGTTTACATAAAAATATATAGCTAAGGCTATGATGGCACATCTAATTTGCATGGAGAGTTTTATAGATAAAAGACACACATTCTAAGAGATAGCTCTCAAGCATTTTATGCTCATTATTTTGCTCATTAATTCTAACTATATTTACTAATTATAACAAAAAATCATTGGCAATTAAAACTTTTGTTTGAGATTACTTAAAGAAATATAAATATTGTTAGAGAATCTACTTAGAGAAATGACATTTTTAAAATTATTTAGCATGAGAAAATTCTTTTACATCTTAAAAGTGAAAAGATAATTAATGATTGCGGATTGAAATAAGTGACTCGATTATAATGACCAGGTGACACTGACTAGAGTTCACATTTTTATACATTAATTAGTCTTATAAAAATATATGCTTTTAGAATTGAAGTTCTTGATATTGTTAAGAAGGATGTGATACATAATTAATACTTGAACCATATATGTTAATAAAAATAATAAAATATTTTGATTTTATTTTTTCAATGCATATAATTATTGATATTTTGGGGACCATAAATGAATTATTACATTCATTTTAAAAGAAAGATCAAACTATTAAGAATGCGATGAGAATGATGCAAATATCAAATCAACAATTATAGATGAGGAGGGATAATCGATATAGTTCTTTATTAGATGAAGTGTCACATTTTTGTAGCCTTTTTTGATTTTATTGTATGAAATATAAATTCTACATACAAATCTCATCGCTCATAAGAAAAGCTAAAAAATCATAAACTTACATTGGGTGGTGTTTATTTTTAGATGTGGGAGACACCACGTAGATCTTAGGGGCTACTTATCGAAGCGATCAAGTGTGACATTAAGGTATGATGTACTATTTTGAAAGATAGAAAATATCACCCTACAATGGGTTAATCACCTAATAAGACTCATAAGGTAGATGAGTCTTCGATTATACCAGAGATTTTTCCTTGGCTTTATATGGATGAATAAAACAAGGTTAATATTAAACAAGATTTTTAAATTCCCTATGGAGGCAAGCCTCCATAATTAATTATATCTTAGAAAATAAAATTCTCTAAGAATACTCTTACTAAAATAGACAATTATCATCTCCAAAGATTTCAATGTTAGACTATCAAAGGATTAGTTATATTTAGAAAGTCAATTGGGAAAGTTCAAGAAGAAGACTTATTTTTGGAATCGAAGGGAATAAATAGGGAATGCTCATGATACTAGGAGACCTAGTGAGCATTCCAATCTATCATATGACGAGGCTTTATATATTTGAAAGTGAAGAGATTTATTTATTTGAGTTAAATTTTTATTAGATTACTAGGGCTTATAATCCACCAACACAAGGTCGTAGAAATGCATAAGAGGTGAGGATTTATGCTTGTAACCCGAAGAAAATAGCTACCTCAGACCATAAATCTAAGGAGCTCAATACGAGTTAAAGTGCAACTTAAATCTAAGCGTGTGGATATAAGGGTTTATCCCCACAAGAGAGAATAAACCGTTTGACTTTTAGGCTTATAACCGCCTGGAGTGGACTAGCTAATTCCTTCTATGATTTTAAAATCATGTAGTCCGGTCTTACGAATTAATCGATAACTAGAGTATTTATTTAATTAGAAAAGGACTAAGGTCTTATATCCACTCCCTAAAAGACTAGAGTATGAGTGGTATGAGCATATGACTTAATCTACTAATGCAAAATCTTTTCAAATTTTATTTCATTTTTGACACAATATTTTAGACAAAGGCTTAAAATTTTTTTATATGCCTAGATGCATGATGAAATGGATTATTGGTCAAATCAAAGAGAAAGGGTGAAGCTCCGTCGTCAGGGGTTGCTCTCATAGGTCAAGTGTATTGTGTAAGGATAGAGGCCCTCATTCTTACAAGAGTGACTTAAGATGATATGCATGATGTGAAACATACAACATACAACTAAGGGGTAACTAAATCTTTTAATTATATTGATTATAGCCTAGGCTTTTATGATGAAGTTATAAGTTGTTTAAAATTTAGTTATGAGTGATTAATGGGTAGAAAATTTATTTTATCCAAGAGTCTATTGTATATAGGCCGCACATTAAAGAACCAATCATAAGAAACTATGAAAAAATATTCCATTTCTAATGCACAGGTTAAACAAATCATTAAATATTTTTATAAACTATTATAAAAGAATAAGAGGTCGATGTGGTGAGGTGTCGCCGTACACCCTAAAAAGAGAAAAAATGGATAGCCGAGCTCTAGCCTTATATAACCCAGAATACAAAAGAATAATTACAATTAAAAATGAATACATGCTATGGGGATCTTCATTCTTCATATCTTTTGTCTTCTTTTTTTGATTTGGTTTGTGCTTCAAAAGCATCATAGGGCCTCCCAGGACTAAGCCTTTTAGATACTGCTCATCATAATCTCCCATAGCACTAATCCTAATTCCTATTGTAAAAATTATATTCATATAGGAAAAAAGTAAATTTAACTACACCTGCAAAATAGAGGTTTGCTAAACATACATGCAATCCGAAGCAGTTATATGTATAATTTGGACTTAACATCTTGCACATGGGTAACAAAGTCCACCTGTCTTAACTTAGATTATGTTTAGGGGTTTAAGCAACCTACAAAGAGAGTATTTATATTTATTTTTAAACATCCCCTTAAGCACAATCCTCTATAGAAGACATGATTAGGCTAAGAGCAGCCTATTATCCAGTCTACGAAGTATAAACTTTAACATCAAGTTTAAAAGAACATATCATAAAATAAAATATACATCACACCATACACCGTCTTAATATAGAGCTAGAAGTGGTTACTTAATTCTAATGTATGTGTTAAGATTTTGTGTGGTATGTCTTAACTAAATATTAGAGTTATATTTTTTTAAGTTTGGAAGTTATTCAAGTTAGCATGATGGTGGGTATCATTTAAAGTTGTTTAATTGATTTGTGAATTTTAATTTGTATTTTGTTTTGTTTCATGTAATTTACACTTAACAACTAAGTGTGGTAAAGAAAAGAAAGAGGATTACCCTCTTTCATTCCCACCTTAAGCCACTTTCTAAAGCATATTAATTTGATTTAGTTCTCTTTAGTGAATGACTTATTAAATAATTTTTAATTATTCTTATGTTTAGGTTATCTTTAAATGATCTTATCTAATATGAAAGGCTTCTTAAGATTAATTTAATTGAATAATTATCACATGAAGTATATTGAGTCATTCTTTCCATCACATGCAACATGCATATGATTTAACACTTAACACATTTATGCATGCATCTTGCCCTCACTTTTGGAGTGAGGACTCAGTCTTCCCATCTTAGATTTAGGAGTCTTCTAGATACCAAGATTCCATAGTCACAAGAAACTTCTAGCAATTAGGTGAACACTTAACCTAAACCTAGAGACTTAGAAGGAATAACCATAGGATTAGGTTATGCCTTAAGAATTAGGATAATCTACCTACCCCATGACTCAAACCCAATCTATGTTCACCTTCTTAAACCATAACCAAATTCAATTCATATCAAACCCAAATCCAAATCCAAATCTAAATCAAATGATTGAAATATATAATCAAATCCAAACTCAAAATCTTTCCTAAGCCTTATGATTTTATCTTATGGACTTAGCCAAATCTCCTTCCAAATCAATCCAATTTCAATTAATTTTCTCAAATATCAATTCAACTTTTTAATCAAAAATCCAAATATTAGTACCAAATCCCAAATATAAATCAAATATACAATCATATCAATTCCAACCCAAAAACTAAAATCAAATCAAAATCCTTCCTAAGCCCTATGATTTTATCTTATGACTTAGCCAAATCTCCTTCCAAATTAATCTAAATTCAATTGATTTTCTCATGATCAATTCATATCTTCAATCATCTTCCCAAATATAAATCAAATATACAATCATATCAATTCCAAACCATAATCAAATTCAAATCAAAATCAACCTAAGCCATATGATTCAATCCAATGGACTTAGCCAAATTTCCATTCAATTTAAACCAAATTCAATTAATTTTCTCATAAATCAATTATATCTTCAATCACCACCCCAAATATAAATTAAATCTACAATCATCAAAACATAAAAATCAACCCAAGTCAAACCTAACCTAAACCTCTTGACTTGAAATATTCAAATGAACCAAAGTCCATTTGAACCCAAACCAATTGTAAACAAATTCATAAATCATTCCTAAACTCATATATAAACTCAACTCAACCCAAAATTAACTTAACTAAGCCCAATTATTTCACTTGATCCAAAGTGACCAATTTGACATATTTGAACCAAGTTTCAATCTAACCCAAACTAGATTGAATCAACTCAACCAAAATCTCCTATGATGATTGTTGATCACCCTAGGATGATCAATTGTCATAAATTGGATCAAACCAAATCAACTTGTTCATTTGATCAAGTCAACCCTCTTAACCCATATGAACCCAAACTAGCCAAAATTCATCATACACCAAGACAATTGAAACCAATGATTCATATCAACCTATGATCAATGATTGAACTTGACTTGACCATCAGAGTCAAACTAACCCAATTGACCCTTTGACCCAAGTTGACCCAATTTGACCTAAAAGACCAAATTGGGTCAGATCATGAATTAACCTAAATTGATTACAACCAATGGCTCAAGTTCATTTCAAATTGATTATTGAACTTGACCAAAGCCATAATTGAACTTAGTTTGATAAATTGGTCAACCTAACCCATTTAGCCCAAATTGACCTAAATGGTCAAATTGGCCTAAATCCAAATTAAATTCAAATTTATTCAAACTAAAGCCTACCATCATTTTCAATTAATCAATTGAACATGAATCAACCCTTAATTAGGCCAATTTGGCCAATTGGTCAAATTGGTCAACTTGACCCATTTGACCTACATGAACCCAAATGAGCCAAAATCAAGCCAAATTGATTCAAACCAATTGGACCAAAACACTTAAATCATCATTTGAACTTGACCCAAGCTTTGGTTTCCCAATTTGACCAATTGGTCAACCTATCTCAACCTAGCTCAATTTGACCTATAAGGGTCAAATTAAGCTAAACCCTTTTGAACCAAGCCAAATCCCTTTGAAACCTAACCCAACCCATCCTAAACCCACCTTGGGTCAGCCCAAAACCAACCCAAACTCGAATTGGGCTCAACCTAAGGCAATCTCCATTAGATTCTCCTCTCATGGAAATTTTGCCTAAATTATCAAAGTCCACCCTCCTTTTTTCCCTTTGGCAACCATTAATAACCCAAATGAGGGTCTAACCTACTCACCTAGCCCAACACATGTGGGCTAGGTTAGCTTTGTACCAAAGAGAGCTAGGTTAACTCACCTCCCTTACTAGCCGAACCCAATGGATCCAAAGAGGAGGGCAGCCACCTTGAACCACCAACCAAGCACCTAGCCAACCCAATCGAATGACGTGGAGGTGACACCGACCACTCTGACACCCTGATGGTGGCTCACCGGCCAAAATGTGGGATGAAATCCATCCGTCCGATCCAAGGGAGAGGGGATATACCCCTCATTTTGATCCAAATTCATCACACTCACACTCGACAAGCTCCCAGAGATCATTTTGAAAGCCCTAGAGCCCACCGAAGCAAATTGAGTTCCCCCATTGTCAGATTTCCCAAAGTCGAAACATGACAATCCTATTTTTGATCCAACTCCACCAATACTCAATCAAATCCAAAATTAACTTCACACACGCCATCTCCACACTCCATCAAGCAAGAATAAATTGTCTCCCAAGCCCTCTGACCATCGTGTGACATTGATCAACACGGACCTCTAAATCATCGTTCGTGGCCTTCTGAGCGAATGGGAGGAAATTGGCATGCGTGCTTGTTGACTTCACTTTTAGAGTGAGTATTTAACCTCCTCAACATAGATTTAAGACACTTATAGACACTAAGAGTTTCTTAGTCTCAAGACACTACTAGTGATTAAGTGGACACTTAACCTAAGTCTAGAGACTTAGAAGGGTTAATCATAGGATTAGGTCATGCCTTAAGACTTAAAGGAATCATCCACCCTGTAGCTTAAACCTAATCCACGTGCACCTTCTCAAATACAATCCAAATTTAAATCTCAAATCAAACCTCAAATCCCAATTGTATTCCAAATCCAAATCTAAATTCCAAAACATTTGATTGAAATCCATGGTCAAACTCAAATTCAAAACCCTTTCTAAGCCTTTTGATTTCATTTTATGGACTTAGCCTTAGCCAAATTCAAATCAATCCAATTCATTTTATTTTCTCAAATATCAATTCAATCCTTCAATCAAACTATCAAATTTTAATTCAAATCTAACATCAAATGATTCAATCCCATGATCAAATTCAAGTACAAAATTCTTCATAAACCTTATGATTGAATTTCATAGACTTAGCCAAATCTCCACCAAATTCAACCCAAGTTTGATTGATCCCTTCATGAATCATTTATATCCTCATTTATATTCCCAAATATAAATAAAATATAAACCTAAATGACCAAAACTAAACCAAACTAAATCGAAATCCAACAAAGACCCTTCCTAAGCCATATGGACCTACCTTCTTGAGCTCGGATAAATCCCATTCAAATCAACTTAAAATCAATTGTTTTCTTTATTAATCAATTATATATTCATATATATTCACAAATATAAATAAAACCGACATTCCAATGACCAAAACTAAATCAAACTGAATCAATTTTCTATTTAAGCTTCTTTGACCTACCTCTATGAGCTTAGTTAAATTTGCTTCCAAATGACTCCAAACTCAAGTGATTTTCTCATGAATTATTTATATGTTCATTTGTATTCCCAAATATAAATGAAATACAAATTTAAATAGCCAAAATCAAATCCAAAATCAAATTGAAACCCAATTCAAGCCTTTTAAGCCATTTCCATCGACTTAGCTAAATCCTATCCAAATCAAGTCAACACCAATGAATTTTCTCTTGAATCAATCATTCCTTCAATCATCTATCCAAATATAAATGAAACCCATGATCATAAAACCAAACTCAAGTCAACCCAAGTCAAGCCCAGGTTAGCTCTTTTAGTTTGAAAACTTTAAATGAGCCAAAGTCCATTGGGATCCAAATTGATTGCAGTTGAATTTATATTTCAATCATAGCTCATATATAAATTCAACTAAACTTGCATCAAACCAAACCCAATTGGCCATTTGACCCAAGTTGATCTAAATTAACCTAAAAGCCAAAATAGGTCAAATCATGATCTAACCTAAATTTGATTGTAACTAATGGCTCACGTTCATTCCAAATTGATTATTGAACTTGATCAAAGCCATAATTGAACCAATTTGACCAATTGGTCAGCTTAACCCAACTTAGCCCATATTGACCTAAAGGGTCTAATTGACCAAAATTCAAATTAAATTTGAATTGATTTAATCCAAAGTATATACTCATTTTTAATCAACTAATTAAACTTGAACCAACACCCAACCCAAGGCATTTGGCCAATTTGGTCAAATTGGTCAACTTATCCCATTTGACCTATATGAATCCAAATGAGCCAAAATCAAAAAAATTGATTGGAACCACTTGAACCAAAGTCTCCAAATCATCATTTGAATCTAAACCAAACTTTGATTTGACCCAATTTGACCAATTGGTCAACCTAACCTAAGTTGACCCAAATTAAACCCATATGACCAAATTGAGCCAAAACCCATGAAACCAACCCATGGGACTTTGGGAGTTGACCAAACCCAAACTCATCATAGGTTAGCCTAAAACTAGCCCAAACCCAATTAGAGCCAAACCCAAAGCAAATCCCCCTTGGATATGCCTCCCCATGTGAGATTTTACCAAAATTGGCAAAGTCCACTCTCCCCTCAACCTTGGTAGCCATCAACACCCAAATGAGGCATCATCGAAACCACCTAGCCCACCCTAAGTGGGCTAGGTCTCATGGACCAAAGGGAGGTGAGTTAATTCACCTCCCTCACAAGCCGAAGACCCAAGGGACAAGGGAAGAAGCCATCAGCCCACATCCCACCTTGAGCCACCTCCCAAGTACTCCTCCAACCAAATTGAGCCATGTGGACATGATGGCGACCACTCAGGCACCCTGGTGGTGGCTGCCTGACCAAAAAATGGGAGACAATCTCGTCCATCCACCTCAACAAATTGAGGGATATACTCCTTCAATTCAAACCAGATTTCACATGCATTCAATTCGTTTGAGCTCCCAAGAGTGAAATAAAATTTCCTATCCCCACTTTGGAATTCTTCTTCTCGTGTGAAATCAAAATAGGGGAGCTGACATCCATTTCCAACTTCTTCATCTCTCAACCAAACTTCAATTCCTCTCGCACACCTTCCACGCACATCGTCGAAGCCCCCCAAGTCATTTCCCAAGCTCCAATGCCACAAGAGGATGGACTTTGACCAAAGCCAAATATCCAAAGCTCAATCTTTGGCTGAGTAATCTGAGTGGCATAAATCTAATTGCTGCTCAATAGGGCCTCGTCTCTACTAGATGAAGCTTCCTCAAGCGTGTGAACCATCAGTCTTAGCTCTAGTGAGGTATTTCCATTAAAATTGAGCTTTAGCTTAAAATGGGTTAGATTTTTTTGAAGAAAATTCACATGTAACCCATCATAGCCGTTGGATCTTTGTGGATCCTTCGCATGAAGGCGTGGGTTGATTTTGGAGTGAATTTGAGCTCGGGTGAGCTCAGATTGAGCGATCCATAGCCGATGGGCTCCATCATTCATTGCTCGTAGGAAGAGAGATTACGAGCCATCTGTTGCATGGTTAGAATGAATGGCTCTGATCAAATCACACTAGATTTATCGTTTGATCCCTCCCTAGCTGTGGGTTTGATCATGGCCGTCTGATCTTTGATCGGATGGCCCACGGGAAAAAACATCCTGCCGCCATCCGAGGTAGCCACGGATGTGACAACTTTAATAGAAAATCTCATGACACCAGGTGGAAAGCACGTCACATTAGCGTGCTACGTGGCGTCAACGAGATTAAAGCTTAATTAGGTTATTTAATTAGTTTTTATGGATGAAACTTCTATAATTCATAACTAATTGTAGAAAATTTTAAAAATATAAATAATGGCTCATTTTAAAGGTATTTCAGAGGGGAATCCCTTAAAATTATCCTTAATTAATTTTGAACAATATTTTAGCTTAATTAGTGTTTGATTGAAAACTTAATTAACCTAATTACTCCCTAATTAATCACCCATTGGATTCAAATTTATTGAGGCTGCTTAGGGGATGACCTGCCTCCCCCATTTTTCTTGGAATTTATTGGCGATTAAGTGCAAAAATCAATTGATTAAGCCTTAATTACCTCCTTAACTTAATTAAAGGTTAATTTAGCATGGGAACAGTAAATTAACTAATTAATTGAACTCATTTGGCACTTATTAACAGTAGGGAGATTTAGGGAATGTCATTGGGGAATTTTTCCTAATATTTTACTAAATTTCTTTACTTTTCAAGAGAAATTAATTAGGATTCAATTCACTAATTAATTATTTAATTAGCTTAATTAAGCTTTAAAATGGATCTGATTTTCCTTAATTAATTTAAGGGGTAGGCTTTTAGGTGTTTAATAGCCTAAAGAGGTTTAATGAAATTATGGTTAGCTCACATGTGTGAGAAAACCATAAAAGTAATTAAATAAGTTCCTTAATCTTAATTAATCAATGATTGAGCTAATTGCATTAGGCCCCTTTCATTTCATAGGAGCATTGCCATTTACTTTTCAATTAATTTTTATATTACATTGGCTCATAATCATGTAATTAATTATCTTAAGGTAATATAGGTAAGGGTTTAATTAATTGATTTAATTCATACCTTAACCTAATTAATCCATAAAATTAATCTAATTATTTTTCATTAAATTATATTAACTCACACATTGGAATAATATTAGGATTAGCTACCTATTCTCATATTTCTTAAATCAAATTAAACATGAAATTAAAAATGACATTAAGAAGCTTTGGTTTAATTTAAATGAGTTTATTTAGTAATGATTGTCCTTAGGAATTGATTGGATTGAATGAATTCATGTGCTTATGTCCCTTTATTTCTTTCTAATCATATTAAATGTTATATGTCACTTGTAGTCATGCATAAATCTTTTTTTTTTCAAAAATTAATTAAATGAAATGATTTCCTTTATGTTAAGCTTGCATGTGTTGATTTGAATTAAAATATATGTGGCTATTATCATTATTAAATTAAAAATTATTTTCAAAAGCATACAAGTCAATTATAATATATGGAGTGATGATAATTATAAATATTCATAAGCTTTCACATGCCTATAACTTAGAACATGTGATATGGAGTTCTCTTTCTTCAACCTTCATAGATTTACATAAAATTTGAATGTTAACAAGTGCATAGTTCATTTGAAAAGGATATAACATTTGTTTAGATTCATTCCCATGTACCTCTATGTCAGAACCTAGATAGAACTTTAGCTCACATGTATAAATGATCCAATTAAATCAAATACAACTTTTGCATAATTTTTCCATTATTATAGTTATTTGTACATTCATGTGTATTTAAGAGTAGTGAGTATATCTAGTCTGGACATTCTGGGGATGCAAGGATTTAAGTAGCCCCAAAGAGGTCTTTATCTTACTCCCCTTGTTTAACAATGGCAAAGTATCGCTCAAAACTTTTATACACTTGTATGTGCATTTAGCTAATGAATGAAAATCTTTATTCAATTAAATCAAATACAACTTTTGCATAATTTTTCCATTCTTGTAGTTATTTGTACATTCATGTGTATTTAGTCTGGACATTTAGAGGATGCAAGGCTTTAAGTAGCCCCAATGAGGTCTTTATCTCACTCCCATGGTTTAACTAATGAATGAAAATCCCCTTTTCTATTAAGAAGGGCATGCATTCATATTTATTCAAGTGATCAAATTGATTGATCACATGGTTTAAAATCTTCTTTCTTATGTTCATGTGTATAAACTCACATATGTTTGAATGTAATGGGTATATAGTTTAGATATCTTAGGAATACGAGGCTTTAGTTAGCTCCAAGGAGGTCATTTGATTACCTCACTTCCATTGTTAAGAATGACACGTACCTATTTAATTTTATTAATATGTATTTTTATATAAGAATTTAGATAGAGGTTTAAATTAATATGATAAAATAATTCAATCAAATGAAACATCCAAATTCCAAATGTATATGCTTACATCCATCATTCAAGTGTGTTAAGACATATTGTATGCATAGGTATACATAAGATTTAATCATATGCATGTTACATATGATGGAAGGAAATGAATGCACATGTGTCATGTGATAGTAATTCATTCTAATCAATCTTAAGATACCTCTCTTATTGAATGAGGTCACTTAAAGTGAACCTAAACTTAAGATTAATTTGAAATGTGTAATAAACCATTCACTAAAGAGAACCTTTTAATTAACATGCCTTAGAAAGTGACTTAGGTAGGATGAAAGAGAGAATTCTCTTTCCTCTCTTTATAACACTTAGTTGTTAAGTGTAAGTCAAATGAAATAAAAGAAAAGACTAAGTAAAATTTTCAAATCAATTAAACCACTTAAAGTGAAACTAACCTCTTATAATTAAACCCTTCATACTTAAAGAATCATAACCTTAATGCTTAGTTAAGACATACCACACAAGCCCTAATACACACACTTTAAACTAAGTCACTACTTCTAGCTTTATGTTATGGTGGTGTTTGGTATGATATATGTTTGTTTTTTGGATGTATTATTTTAGACTGGATGTTAGGGTGTATGCTTCGTAGACTGGATGTTAGATAGTGTTTAGCCTATTCATATTTTTTATAGGGGATTGTGCTTAAGGGGTGCTTAAAATAAATATAATGATCTTTTTTGTAGGTTGCTTAACTCTTAAGTATAATATAAAGTAGGACATGTGAGCTTAGATGAATGTGAAGGTGCTAAGTCTAAATTATATATATAACTACTTGGGTTGTATGGTGTGTTTAATTAATACTTGTCTTGCATGTGTAGTTAGATTTACTTTTCCTATTTTTAATGTTATTTTGCATTAGAAATTAAGATTAATGCGATGGGGGATTAGGATTAGTAGTGGCTAGAAGGCTTTATCATGGGAGGCCCTATGGTGCCTTTGAAGCTAAACACTTCCAAATGAGGAAATAAAGAGGATATGAAGAATGAAGATAAGAAGATCCCACATAACATTTAATCATTTATAAATTATAATTATTCTTTCATATTTTGGGTTGTATAAGAGCTCACTACCCATTTTCTTTTAGGGTTGTGTATTTGACACATCGACCTTTTATTCTTTTGCGTCATATTTATAAAATGCTTGATGTTATGTTTAAATTGTGCAATATAAATGACATGTATTTTTATAGTTTTTTTTATGAGTGGTGATTTAATGTATGGCCTCGATCTGATTAAGTTCTTAGGAAAAAGTTAATTTTTATATCCCAACTATAACTTATAACTAAAGTTTTAAACAATTTATAACCTCATATAAAGCTTAGGCATTAAATCAAGATAATTAAAAGATTTAGCAACCCCTTAGCTGAATGTTGTATGTTTAACATCATGCTTATATATTGCTTCACTCTTGCTAAGAGAGGGTTTCCATCCTTGCACGATAAGGGTATATTTGACCTTTAAGGGTCTCCTTTATGGTGGAAAACACCTCTTTCTCTGACTTAGCTCATAATGTCATTTCATCATGCATTTAAGCATAAAAAATTATATGGCCTTTATAAAAATGAAGAGTCCAAAATCAAATAAAAATTGAAAAGATTTGCATTCGACTAAGTCATTGCTCATACCATTCATGTTCCAGTCTCTTAGGGAGTGGGTTTAAGGACTTTAGTTTCTTTCTAAATAATAACAACCTAACTATTTAACAAAATCATAAGACTTACCTACATAGTTTTAAAGCGTAGGAGGCGTTAGTTGGTTGCCACTCAGGCTGTTATAAGTCCAGTGGTTGGGTGGTTTACCCTTTCATGTGGGTAAACCTTATGCACATTTTTGCTTAGATTTTGGTTGTGCTTTAGCTCTTACTAAAGCTCCCTAGAAACATGATTTGAGGTGGATGTTTCCTTTGGGCTATAAGCATAAATCTTCACCCTTCAGACATTTCCACAATCTTGTATTATGGGATTATAAAGTCCTAGATTTCTAATAAAATTTTAACTCAAATAAATAAATCTCCTCAACTTCAAACATATAAACCCAATTATAGGATAGATTAGAATGCTCACTAGGTTTCCTAGTATCATGAGCATTCCCTACTCATCTCCTTTGGCTTCGATAATAAGTCTTCTTCTTGATATTTTCCATTTGATTTTCCAATATAGCCAATTTATTGATAGTCTTATCTTTGAAATCTTTGAAGACAATAATTACCTACTTTAATTGAGAGTATTCCTAAGAATTCACCTTCCTTAGGATGTAATTAATTATTGGGGCTTGCCCCCATAGAAAGCTTTAGAACTTGATTTAATATAAACCCTACTTTATTCATCCATGTAAAGTAGGGAAAAATCTCTAGTATATTCGAAGACCCATCATGCTTTAGGAGTCCTTATTAGGTGATTAGGTCCATTGAAGAGTGATGCCTCTATATTTTGAGATAGTACATCATACATCAATATTATACGATCACTTCAATAAGTACACCATCAAATTTGTGTGGTGTCCCCCATATACATATATAAAAAATACCACAGTGCTGCTTAACAGGGATTCATATCTACTAGACGAAGCTTCCTCAATCGAATTCACGATCTTGACCTCTAGTTAAGTAATTCCTGAAATTGAGCTTTTGGTGAAAATAGTTTGGAGCTTTATGAAGGAAAGTTGCATCATGTGATTTCAGCTATTGGATCCCTTCAGATTCTTTGTGCGAAGGTATGGGATCGATCTCTGATCGATCTGAGCTCTGGTGAGCTCAGATCGAGTGATGAAAGGTGGACAATCCATTTCTCATCGCTCAGAGATGATTGATCACACACCATCCATTTTGTGATTAGAATGGATGGGCATGATTAATTCATTATATTTCTCTGATTTTATCCTTTAAAGAACTACGGGTTTGATCTACGCCGATCTAAGATTGGATGGTGGAGATGAAAGCATTCACCGTGAGCCACATCATCGCTGAGTTGGATGTGTTTAAGTGACTAATCCTATGGCACCACGTGAAAGCTCACCATCACATCCACGTGTCGATGGGATTAGAATTGGGCATTATTATTTTTTAAAAAATTTTCAAAATTCATAACAAATCATATAAAAATAAAAAAATGCAAATAAATATTCATTTTAAAGATATTTTAGAGAGAATCAATTAATTTTAAATGAAAATTAAAGCTTAATCTGAGTTTCATTAAAAACTTAATTAGCTTAATTACTCCTTAATTACTCAAGTAATTAATTTGAAACTTTCTATGGTGGTTTAATGGGATGACCTCGTCTATAATTTTCTCAGGATTTATTGCTTAGATAATTAAGAAAATTACTCATTTAAGCCTTAAATACTCTCTTAATTTTATTAAATGATTAATTAACCCCCTAATCAACAACCAGATTAATTAATTGGGCATGTTAACCATTCTTGAATAGTGAATAGGCAAGGGAAATGAGATGGGGCTTTCCTAATCTTTTTCATAAGTCCATTTCACTTTAAGGGAAATTAATTAATTTGTAATTAATTAAAGGTTTAATTGGTTAATTAAATGACTTATTAATCAACTTAAAATTATAATAATATCACATCTTGATTAATGAAATCAAGGTAGATCTTTAGGTGTTTAAAACCTAAAGGTGTTTATGAAAATTATGGTTAACCCACATGTGTGAGAAAATCATAAGAGTACTTAATTAAGTTCTTTAATCCAATTAATTATTAATCATGAGCCATTTGCATTAGGCCATTTCTTAGTAATATTGCAAATTTACTTTCCATTAATGTGCATAACATGTTGGCTCGTTGATGGAGGTGGGCATTCTTTCTTTTAGTGAAATTGAGAGAACTTGGGTATTAAAGGTGAGGAAAGAGGATATGTTGGATAACTTGTGCTCCGGCCAAGGATTTCCAAGGTTTGGCCACCAAGCTCCCAAACCATAAGAACAACTCAAATAATTTGTAATTGATAAAAGATCTTCTTCATTCTAGTAAAGGGGGATATTTATGGCCATTACAAGCATCTTTCAAAAGAAATGAATTCAAAACATGGAGGGAAAGGTGGGTGGCCACATTAATATGAAACATTAAATTACCTTATTATTTTATGCCATACACCAATTTCACATGCTATTATTTTATGTGGACTCAACCACCTCACATGTCATGCTTTGAATTTTTAAATGTAAAATTTTCAACATAGAGTTTCTAGAAGAAAATAAAAAATGGGCCTTAGCAGGCTAACGGGTTAAGCCTTCTTCTTGCTTGAATTTTCTTAGGCTTTAGCTTGAGATCTTATAAGTGGACCTTGAGCTCTAATTTTTGGATCCTCATGATGTTCTACATGAACTCTCTTGGGATCAATTAAACTCTACTATGTAGAGTTAAAATCTAATAAGTCTTCTACTAATTGTGGGGCTAAAGTCTCTAATTCAGTATGGGTCAACCATGTGTCTTCAAGTGGTGGCTTATTCTTCCAATGAACTAGAAAATGATATTCAAAAGCTAGATTATAGGTGTTTCCTCGATAATAATATAGTCAACTTCAAAGAAAGAGGGCTTCTACAAGTACGGTGCTATATCTCCTACTAAATAGTTAGACTGAATAAGTGGAGGTTTGTTAATTCCTTCATATGATATAATATATTCAATATTAATAACTGGATGAATGAGCATATCAGTAGGCAAATCAAGGTGATAAGCATTAGTTCTAATTTTCCTAATAATTTTAAATGAACCATAATCTCGTGCATGTAATTTCTTATATTTAGTGGTTTGATAATGCTCAGGCTGAATGCGAATCAATACATAATCACATTCTTTATATTCTTTTGTTGAACGATTATGATTTGCCTTAGAAGCATAGTTTTTATTACTTATAGTAATTTTCTTTTTTATATCTTCATGAAGGCTTTGAAATCTTTAGAAAATGAGAATGTTGCATCAGAAAATTCATGCGATGGTAGGTTTGCTACATTTATTGGTTGTCCTTGATTTTGACCATAGACTATCTCAAATGGTGATTTTTTTGTAGTTTGAGAAATAATACTATTATAGGTAAATTTTGAGATTGGTAAATATAAATCCCAATTTCTAAACTTTTACCTACTAAGCATTTAAGCAAATTTTTTAAGGTACAATTAACTACTTCAGTTTGTTCATCAATTTGTGGGTGAAAGGTAAAAGAAAATTTTAATTTGGTATCTAATAATTTTCATAATATTTTCCAAAAATATGAGACAAACTTAACATCTCTGTCAGAAATAATGGTTAAAGGGAGACCATGGAGTCGCACTATGTACTTAAAAATACTTTGGCTATATAAGAAGAAACATTTGTTTTTGAACAAGGTAAAATATGAGCTATTTTTGAGAACCTATCCACTACAACAAAAATGCTATCATGTCCTCAAACTGTCCTAGGTAATCCTAGAATAAAATCCATTGATCGGTCTTCAAGGCCTATAAGGATCAGGTAAGACAATGTATTATCTAGACCTTTATTTGATAGTTTTAGCCTATTTATAAATTAAACATTGAGCCACTAATTTTTGAATATCTCATTTTAATGAAGGCCAATGAAATCTATTTTTTTTTTTTTGATAAACATATGGTCTTATCCTTTCCAAAATGACCAGCTACACCTCCAGCATGTAGCTCGATGATAAGAATTTCTCTAGGAGAAGATCGAGGAATGCGTAGTTATTTTTTTATATAAATATCAATTTATTATCAAGAATGTTTCTTATAAAGTTATTAGTTTATCTAGGTGTTCAAGATAAATTAGATAAAAGTCAGGGCACACAATATAATCATCTTTAATTATATTAAATCATGGGATTCTCAATTCTAAAGAAGAAATCATTAGATTTACACTGGAAATGCATCTATGTGTTTATTCTCAATTTTAGGCTTATGCTTTAGAACGAAAGAGTAGTCTTGTAAAAATTTAACCCATTTTGCATGCCTATGACTTAATTTTTGTTGAGTATTAATAAATTTTAAAGCATGATGATTAGAATTAAGTATAAATTTTCTATGTAAGAGATAGTGTCGCCAATGCCTTAAGGATTGAATTATAACATAAAACTCTCTATCATAAGTGGAATATCATTATTTGGCTTCATTTAACTTTTCACTAAAAAATACGATAGGATGATTCTCTTGACTTGAAATTCCACCTATCCTAACTCTTGAAGCATCACATGTCACTTCAAAGACTTTAGAAAAATCAGGAAGCCTAAGGATTAGTGCAGAAGTGATAAGAACTTTAATTTGTACTAAGGTCTTTTGTGCATTAGGAGTGCGACAAAGTTTATCCAATTTTAGTATATCAGTTATCGAGCAATAATGGTATTAAATTTTTTGATAAATCTTTGATAAAAAGTGGCTAATCCATGGAAGCTTCTAACTTCAGTAAAATTTTAGGAGATGACCATTCTAAGATTGCTTTTACTTTAGAAGGATTAGGTTTAAGTCAACAATGGATATAATAAAGCCTAAAAAGATTACCTCAGCATGCAAAAAGTATCACTTTTTTAAATTAAAATATAATTTTCCTTATCTAAATATTTCAAAGACTTTTTGTAGGTGTTGTAGATGCTCATTTTCACTTGGACTAAAAATCAAAATATCATCAAAATACACCATCAAAAATGTACTTATATATGATTAAGAATAATATTCATTAATCTCATCAATGTGGTAGAAGCATTTGAAAGACAAAAGGGCATGAAAAGCCATTCATAAAGTCCATTAGGGGTCTTAAATGCCATCTTACACTCATCTTCTGATCTAATCCAAATTTGATGATATCCACTTTTTAGATCAATCTTTGAAATTTTTTTTCTCCTGAGATTAAATTTAACATATCATCTAATCGAGGAATATAAAACATATACTTGATAGTAATTTTATTTATTACTCGGCTATCAACACACATTCTCCGTGTTCTATCTTTCTTTGGAGTTAATAAAGCTGAGACTGAATAAGGGCTAATGCTCTCTTGAATAAAACCCTTTTTTAATAATTCCTCAACTTGTCTTTTAATCTCAACATGCTCAGTAGAGTTCAACTTATAGTGCGGAAGATTAGGAAGTTGTGAACCAAGTAAGAACTCAATAGCATGTTGAATGTCTCTTAGAGGAGGTAGCTCATCAGGAAGCTCATTAGGTGTAATATCTTTAAAATCAAAAAAAAAAAGAGAAGAGACCACAACATGTATGTGAGTTTCATTATAGTATGGTATGACTTCTTTTACATGTAATATGTGAAGAAGAAATGGATTAGAAAATTCTTTTCGTGAAGCTCCAAAACCTATTATTTCTATCTTTGGAGTCAAGGAAGGAAGAATAGATGTTTTAAAGAAAGAATCAAAAATGATAGTATTAACCATAATTGTAGGTTTTTCTATGATAATTAATAGAAGTTTGACATTTTTCTTCAATAGAAGTTTAGGTTGTAAGTTAGAATTTATTTTGTGTGGTGGTATGGAGTGTGCTTTTTCTACCTTTATTGGTAGGAGTTTAATAGTCTTATTATTATATTTAAAAATATAAATATTTTCCCTACCATAGTGAATAACATTCATATTATATAGCCAAGGTCGTCCTAAGAGAATATGAGCAATGTCTATAGGGAGAACATCACACCAAATTTGATCCTCATAGCTTCCTATTTTAATTGAAACTAAACATCGATTGGTGATGGGAAGAGATGTATAATTTACCCAATTAACATGAAATGGTTCAAGGCGAGGTTTAGATTTTTGATTGGCTTGAGTTAAGGTGTGTGTTGAAATGACATTCATAACACTTCCTCCATCTATAACTAACCTACATCTCTTTTCATTACATAAAATATACATGCTAAAATGTTCTTTCTCCTCCAATTTTCTATCTCATTTTTAATTACAGTAAGACATCTCATAACATTAACTTGAGGGTCATCAGTTAATTTCAATTCTTCATCAGATAATGGGGTATCATCATAAACTTCTTTTAGATTATCATCTATTGGGTTTTCAACTTCTTCTAAAAATAAGATTTGAGCTTTACATTGATTTTGCATATGACCCTTTTTATGATATTTAAAATATATTGCTTCCCTAGTGCTCTTAAAGCTCTCCTTCAATTGAAGTTTTAGGCAAAGGGGTCGAGCCATTTGGATGGGCGGGTCTAACAAAAGATCCATGGGATGAAATGAAAGGTACTTGACTATTAGTTTTAGAGATGGAAGTAGATTTCTTTTATTGTTTAACCAATAATGTATAATGAAATACTTCCTCTAAAGATTGTGGGTCAAATAATTCAATTTTATTTTTAATGTCAGTCCTAAATATAATAATAAATTTATTGGCTAATTGCCAATCATTATCAACACAATCATTTCTAGAAACTAGATCTTCAAAAGTATTCAAGTATTGAGTTATAAGATGATTACCTTGTCTCAAAGCTAATAATTGACTATGTAGCTTCTTAACATGATGCCTAAGATAATACTTTGCTCTTAATATTTCTTTAATTTCTATCCAAGTGAAGTTTATCCTTCCTAATCTTTATTCTTTAGCTAATATATTTGTCCAATAAATTTTAGCATGCCCTATCAATTTTATTTTATCTAAAGTAACCCTTTGGTAATCATCCATTTTATATTAATTGTGGTGTTTATTTTTGATTATGTGTATGAGAGACACCATGCAGATCTGAGTGTATACTTATTGAGATGATTGGGTATGATATCAAGGAATGATGCACTATCTTGAAAGATATAGATCACCACCCTACAATGGACCTAATTACCTAATAAAGACTCCTAAAGTATGATGGGTCTTCGAATATACCAGAGATTTTCCCCTACTTTATATGAAGAATAAAGTAGGGTTTATTTAAACTTGGTTCTAAACTTTCCTATGGGGAAATCCTCATAGTTAATTACATCTAAGAAGGTGAGTTCCTCAGGAATACTCTTGATTAAAGTAGGGAATTATTATCTCAAAAGATTTGAAAGATAAGACTATCAATAAATTGGCTATGTTTGAAAAATCAATCGAGATAGATAAAAAAGGAGAGACTTATTATCAAAGCCAAAGGGATATGAGTAGGGAATGCTCATGATACTAGGAACCTAGTGAGCATTCCAATCTATCCTATGGTTGGGCTTTATATGTTTGAAATTTAAGAGAATTATATGTTTTGAGTTAGAATTTTATTAGAAAACTAGGACTTATAATCTCACAACACAAGGTTGTGAAAATGCCTAAGAGGTGAAGACTTATGCTTATGGACTAAAGGAAATAGAAATCTTAGATCCTAAATCTAGGGAGCTTTAGCAAGGATTAAAGCACATCCTAAATCTAAGCAAAGATGGGCATATGGTTTACCTCCTCAAGAGAGGGTAAACCACTGATTGCTTGACTTATAACCGTCTGGAGTGGTAGCCAGCTAACTCCTCCTATGCTTTAAAACCATATGGTCAAGTCATATATTTTGCAAGATGGTTAGGTTATTTTTATTTAGAAAGAAACTAAAATCCTTAAACCCACTCCCTAAAAGACTAGAGCATGACTTGTATGAACAATGACTTAATCTAATGCAAATTTTATCAATTTTATTTAATTTTTTGACTCTTTATTTTGACAAAGGTTATAGATTTTTATATGTCTAAATGCACGATGAAATAAGGTTATTAGCTAAATCAAAAAGAAAGATGTGTTTTTCACCATAGAGGAGACCCTCAAATGTCAAGTCTTCCTATCGTGCAAGGATGGTAACCCTCTCTTAGCAAAAGTGAAGCAATATGGTATGCATGATGAGACATACAATCATATAGCTGAGGGGTTACTAAATCTTTTAGTTATCTTGATTTAATGCCTAGACTTTATGTGAGGTTATGAGTTATTTAGAAATTTTAGTTATGAGTTGTAGTTGGGGTAGAAAATTTATTTTTTTCTAAGAGCCTAACTAAATCCAGGCCACATTAAATCACCACATAAGTAAGAAACTAAGAAGAGGTATGCTGTTTCTATTACGTAATTGTAAATAAAACATCAAACAATTAATGAATCCAACATGAAAGAATAAAAGGCTGGTGCGGTTGGGTATCATCGTACAACCTGAAAAGAGAAATGGGTAGCCGAGCTCTACCCTTATACAGCTCGATATATGAAAGAATAATTGCAAATTCATAAATGAATAAATGTTATGGAGGTCTTCATTTTCATATCTTCATGTTTCCACTTCTTTTCTTCATTTAGATTTGCTTGCTTTAAAGCCATCACGGGGCCTCCCAGAAAAGCCTTCTAGCCACCGCTCATCTTAATCCCCCATAACACTAATCCTAATTTCTAATGCACAATTACATTAAAATAGGAAAAGTAAATCTAACTACACCTATAAAATAAGTGTTAGCTAAACACACCATACAACCAAGTAGTTATATGTATGATTTGAACTTAGCACCCTGCATATGTGTAACCAAGTCCACCTATCCTAATTTAGATTATGCTCAGGGGTTAAGAAACCAACAAAAGAGAGCATTTATATTTATTTTAAGCACCCTTCAAGCATAATCTTCTATAAAAAATATAATTAGGCTAATCACGACCTAACATCCAGTCTACAAAGCATACACCCTAACATCCAGTCTACAATAATACATCATAAAACCAAACATACATCAAACCATGCACCGTCCTAACATAAAGCTAAAAGTGGTGACTTAATCTAAGGTGTGGTATGCCTTAACTAGGCTTTGTTATAATTTTCTAAGTAAGAAAGGATTTAATTATATAGGATGATTTCACATTAAGTGGCTTAATTGATTTGTAAGTTTTTCTTAATATTTTCATTTATTTCATTTGGCTTACACTTAACAACTAAGTGTTAGAAAGAGAAGAAAAGAGAGGATCACTCTCTTTTATCCCTATCTTAAGCCACATCTAACGGATATTAATTAAATGAATTCTCTTTAGTGAATGACTTATTACATATTTTAATTAATCTTAAGTTTAGGTTCACTTTAAATAATCTCAGTCAATAAGAAATGCATCTTAAGATTAATTAGAGTTAATTGCTATCACACAACACATGTTTGTTCATTTCTTTCCATCATATGTAGCATGCATATGATTAAGTTCTAAATATACCTATACATGCAATATATTTTTAGCAAATTAAATGTAAGATACATAAATGATTTTTATAGAAAAAGAGAATTCTCATTCATTAGCTAAATTCACATTCAAATATATGAGAGTTCTAAGAAAGTGCTTTGCCATTGTTTGACTAGGAGAATGAGGTAGGAACCTCCTTGGGAATACTTAAAGTCGTGCATCCCTGGGTGTCTAAACTAGTTCTACTTGCTATTCTTAAATACATATAGATGTATAAACAACTATAAGAATAGAGAATCATGCAAAAATTATATATATTTTTTGTTTTGAATTATGCATATGGAATAAGGTGAGATTTTCATTCATTAGCCAAATGCACACACAAGTGTATAAAATTATAAGCAAGTACTTCATCATTGTTTGACTAGGAGAACAAGGTAGGAACCTCCTTGGGGCTATTTAAAGCCGTACGTCCCCGGGTGTCCATATTAGATATACCCGCCATCCTTAAATACTCATGAGTATACAAACAACTATAAGAATGAAAATCATATAAGAATTGTATTTTGATTTATTTATACATGTGAGCTAAAGTTCTATCTAAATTCTAACATGGATATACATAAGAATGAACCCAAGCAAGTGTTGTGTCCTTTTCAGATGAACTATACACTTATTAATATTCATATCCTTATGTAAATTCATGAAGATTAAAGATAAGAGAACTTCATATCACATATTCTAAGTTGTAAGCACATACAAGCTTACAAGCTTATAAATACTCATAATTATCATTACTCTATGTATTATAGTTAATTTATATACTTTTAAAATAATTTTCTATTTAATAGTAATAATAGACACACATATTTTTAATTAAGTCAACACATGCAAATTTGACATAAAGGAAACCATTTATTTTAATTGATTTTGGAAAAAATGAATGCATGATACAAGTGGCATACAACATTTTAATATGATTGGAAGGAAATTAAGAGATATAAGCATGTAATTTCATTCAATCCAACTAATTCCAAAGGACAATCATATTAAATAAGCTTATTTAAAATAAACCAAACTTTCTTAATGTTACTTTTGATTTTATGTTTAACTTGATTTAAGAGATGTGAGAAAGATTTATTATTCCTAATCCCATCCCCCATATGTGTGAGTTAATTTGATTTAATAAGTGGCAATTAGATTGATTTTATGGATTGATTAAGTTAAGCATGGATTAAATCAATTAATTAAACCCTTACTTATGCTACCTTAAAGTAATTAATTAAATAATTATGAGCCAACATGATATGCATGGAAAATAACTTGCAATGATCTAAGAAATGAAAGTGTCTAATGCAATTAGCTTATAATTAATAATTAATTAGGTTAAGGAACTTAATTAAGTACTTTTATGGCTTCTCCACACATGTAGGTTAGCCATACTTTTCTTAAATAGCTTTAGGTTATTAAACATCTAAAGATCTACCCAAGAAACTTAATTAAAAGAAATCAGATTTAATTAGATTTTAATTTAATTAATTAAATCATTAATCCTTTAATTCACCTCTCTTTAATTAATTACCAAGGTTAATAATTATCTTTTGAAATGAGATGGGCTTAAGGGAAAAGGTAGGGAAAGAGGTCCCAACCTAATTCCGTAAGCCATCCACTTGATCAAGCATGACTTAATGTGATTTAGATTTTAACTTAGCTAATTAATTCATGAATTAATTAATTAATTATTAATTAACACTTTGGTTGGAAAGAGAGGGAAAATTAAGGAAAAGGATTAGAGGGAGGCTCCAATCCACTTCTCTAAGTCTCTTTACTATTCAACAATGATTAGAGAGTCCAAATAATTAATTAATTACTATTCATATGCTTAATTATCCTTTAATTAAATTAAAAAGATAATTAGTGCTTAATCTATCAATTTTTCTAATTAAGCAACAAATAAATTCCATGAAAAATAGGGGAGGCCGAGGTCATCCCTCTAAATATCCTAAAAAAGTTTAGAATTGATTAGGTGCTTAATTAGGGAGTAATTAAGTTAATTAAAATTTTAATTAAACCTTAATGAAGCCAAAATTACTATTTCAAATTAATCAAAAAAAATTTTAATGGATTCCTCTCTGAAATACCTTTAAAATGAGCCATTATTTGTATTTTTTTGGATTTTTCTACAATTAGTTATGAATTATGGAAGTTCAGCCATTAAAATCTCAATTAACCTTAATCCCATCGGTGCCATGTGGCGTGCTGACGCAACATGCTTTTCATGTGGTACCGTGAGATTGGTTATTTAAGTTGTCACATCCAAAGGCTGAGTCAGCTGATGGCGGAACGCGCTTTCTCGTGAGCCATTCGATCTAAGATTGGATGGCCAAGATCAAGCCTCGTGGTTGAGTAGGATTAATCCGATTGACCTAGTGTGATTTGATCAGGACCATCCATTCTAATCATGCGGAATGGATGGTCTATGTTCTGTTTACTCCTAAGCAAATAAAGATAGAGATCATCCATCATTCATCACTTGATCCGATCTCAGAGCTAAAGGTCAGTTTCAATGGCATAGCTCATCAGAGCTTAGGACCAGTAGTTCTGATGATTGAGGAAGCATTGTTTAGTTGAAATGAAGCCCTGTTGAGCAGACAAGATTTGAATTGAGGTGGATTGCTCAGAAGACCAAGGCACGGGATGAAAGTCATTAGCTTCGATCGAACTCTACCCTCCGGTCATCGGGAAGCTTGGGGAATGATTTGTTCCCACTCGTCTGGTTCCAAGGATGGTGTGTGATTGCACTTTGATGGAGGTTTGAGCAAATGACAATTAGATTGGGGCTCCCTTATTTTGATTTTTTATAAAATTGATAGAGGAAGAGTTAGGGAGCTCGGGAAACCTTGGAAATTGGTCTAGGACGTGCATTTTTGGTTGCTAGGAGTTAATCAAGTTTGTGTTCCCTGGATTTGAGTGAGAATGAGGAGGGTATACCCCCTCTTTCCTTGGATCGGACAGCTAGCCTTATTTGGCTACTTTGATTAAATGGCTATCATAGGGAGCTCTATTTGGGCAGGGAATCACCTTAGCTAGCTTCACTTGAGTGGAGGAGGGTGTGAGAGTGGCTGTTATGGGAGTAGTGGGTGTCCTATGGCTTTCCAAGTGTTCCAATAGGAATGGGGAGGGGATTTTACCTCCCCATGAGTCATGGCCGACCCAACCACCCTTGGGATCAGGTTAGCCAGTGTTTTTGGTGCCTAAGTGGACCAATGGATGGGTGCCAAGTGGCTAAGGAAGAGAAATGACCATTCCCCTAAGTGATTTGCCTCATGTGATGCCCTTAGCCAAAGGGTATCTTAGTCATTTGATAATGGATTTGAGTTGGACAGATTTGAGATGAGTCCAAAGTGGGTTAGCCCAAATTTTAAGTGATTTGTAGTTCATTTAGTTTATTTTGGCTTAATTTGACATATTTAGGTCAAATTAGGTTAGGTTGGGTCAAATTGACCAATTGGTCAAGTTGGATCAAACCAAGGGTTGTGCCAAGTTCACATGACCATTTGGAGTGTATTGGAGTCATTAGTTTGGTTCAATTTGCTTTGGATTTGATTTTGGCTATTTTGGATTCGTATATGTCAAATTGGTAAAGTTGACCAATTTGACCAAATTGGCCAAATTGGCTTGGGTTGGGTGTTGGTTCAAGTTCAGTTGGTTAATTGAAAATAATTGTAGGCTTTGGTTTGAATCAATTTAGATTTAATTTAAATTTTGGCCAATTTGGGCTAAGTTGGGTTAGGTTGACCAATTGGTCAAATTGGGCTCAATTATGCATTTGGTCAAGTTCAATAATCAATTTGGAATAAACTGAGTCATTGGTTGCACTAAATTTGGTTTAGGTTGTAATTTGGCTAGTTTGGATTCATATGGGTTAAAGGGTTGACTTCGTCAACAGGCTAGGTTGACTTAGTTTGACCAAATTCATGACAATTGACTAACCTAGGATGATCAATAATCATGTCATGAAGTTTGGATTGGCTTAATTTACTTTAATTTGAATTGAATTGGATTTTGGTTCATGTAGGACAAATTGACCACTTTAAGTCAAGTAAATTTAGTTGGCTTAGTTTTGAGTTGAGTTTATATATGGATTTGAGATTGACATATAAATCTAATTGCAATTGGTTTGGGTTCAAATGAGTTTTGGTTCATTTAAATCTTTCAAGTCAAATGAGCTAGGTTGGGTTTGACTTGAGTTGATTTTGATTTGGTTTGATGATTGTGGATTTCATTTATATTTGGATAGATGATTGAAGGAATGATTGATTCAAGAGAAAATTCATTGGTTTTGACTTGATTTGGATAGGATTTGTTCAAGTCCAAGAAATTAGCTTAAAGGGTATAAATTAGAGTTTGGTTTGATTTTTGATTTGATTTTAGCTATTTGAATTTTTAATTCATTTATATTTGGGAATATAAATGAAGATATAAATGATTCATGAGAAAATCATTTGAGTTTGGAGCGATTTGGAAGCAAATTTGACCAAGCTTAAGGATGTTGGTCAAAAGAGATAAGGAGGAAAACCAATTTAGTTTGATTTATTTATGGTCATTGGAGGGTGGGTTTCATTTATATTTATAAATATAAATGAAGGAATAATCGATTTATAAAGAAACCATTTGATTTTGGGTTGATTTATATGAGATTTGGCTAAGTCATTGGAGGTAGGTCCATATGGCTTAAAAAGGGTTTTAATTGGATTTGGATTTAATTTGATTTAGTTTTAGCTATTTGAGTTTATATCTCATTTATGTTTGTGAGTATAAATGATAATATAAATGATTCATGAAGAGATCAATGAAATTTGGGTTGAATTGGGTGGAGATTTGGTTAGGTTTATGGAATTCAAAAATAAGGCTTTGAGGGGGATTTTGATTTTGGATTTGATTATGGGTTCTAATCATTTGGTTTAGAATTTGGATTTGGATTTGGTAAATAATTGAGGGATTGAATTGATCTTGGA
Organism: Cymbidium sinense; assembly: GCA_021442155.1. NCBI lineage: Eukaryota > Viridiplantae > Streptophyta > Magnoliopsida > Asparagales > Orchidaceae > Cymbidium > Cymbidium sinense. The sequence goes on from CM038217.1 coordinate 115,264,326, forward strand.
GAAAGTAAATTGAATTTGGATTGATTTGAATTTGGTTAAGGCTAAGTCCATAAGATGAAATCAAAGGGCTTAGGAAGGGTTTTGATTTTGGATTTGATTATGGGTTGCAATCATTTGGTTTAGAATTTGGATTTATATTTGGTATTTGAGTTGATTTTGAGGTTTGGTTTGAGAAGGAAAGTATGAATTGGGTTTAGGCTATAGGGTAGGCAAGTCTTCCTAAGTCCCTAAGGCACAACCTATTATAATAGCTAACTCTTCTAAGTCTCTAGGCTTAGGTTAAGTGTTCACTTAATCACTAACTCTTCTAAGTCTCTAGTCTATGTTGTTGTTATGTTACTAAAGGATAGGATGTCGTTTGGGTTCCTCACACCAACCTTAAACACATTATGGAAGATTCACAAACAAAGATGTTTCTCAACACATGAGGAATGAGATTTGAGATGAAATGAAGTTTTATTAATAATTATTTTCAAACAAGATTTATGGATAGTATTTCTTTAGATAGAACCTATTGATTGGAAGCATTGGGTGCTCTCCCTTACAATTTATAAATTGATAAGATCCTCCTTGGTAGGCCTTCTCTATGGCAAAAGAGCCTTCCCAAGTGGCTTCAAACTTACCTCCCATCTTTTAACAGGCAATAATTGATCTCCTTAGAACTAAAACAAGCTGTCCTACTTGAAAAGCTCTAGGATTGACCAACTTGTTATGAGCTTGAATCATTTTGGCTTTATATAACTTGAGGTTTTAGCATGCCTGGAGGCATCTCTTCTCCAAACCTTCAAGCTCTTCTAAATGCAATTTGGCCTCATGTCTCCGTGGTAACCTTGCTACCCACAACTATCCTTAATGATGGGAGTTGGATTTCTAATGGTAGAACTGCATCAGACCTGTACACTAAGGAGAAAAGAGTAGATTGAGTTAGAGTTTTGTATGTGGTGCGATAAGCCCACAAGGCTTCAACTAACTGCTTATGCCACTATCACTTGTTATCATCGAGTGTCTTCTTTAATATTTGGATGAGAATTTTGTTGAAGGCTTCTACCAAGCCATTTACCCTTGGGTAATAGATGGTAGAATATCTCAAATCTATGCTATGTCTTCAGGCAAAGCTATTAATTTTAGTGCTCTTAAATATAATAACATTATCAAATATAATTCATCGAGGCACCCCAAACCTATATATGATATGGTTCTAAAAATCAGCACATGCTAAGTTGTGATCTCTATGGATTGTCCTGAAAAGTAGTCAGTGGCAGCTAGAATGAATTGATTACCCTTAGAAGAAGGAGGATCGATTGGACCCACTATGTGGGTACCTCAACACTAAAATGGTCATGAGGCCAGGGTAGGGTGTAGATTGCTAGGTGGTTAGTGTAAGAACACTTTGTGTACCTGACATTGGTGGCATCTCCTAGCTACTTTCGTGCAATCTGTGATCCTCGAAGGCCAGTAGTATCCTAGTATTTTGATCTTGGATTTCACCTTCGGACTAGATTGATGTTCTCCACATAAACCTGAGTGTACCTTGGTCATGATCCTCTAGGCTTCGTGCTTGTCCAAACAATGTAACCACATATGATCGAAAAACCACTAGTACAAGGTGCTATCTACGAGAGCGTAGGAAAGGGATCTTTGCTTCACCTGATGTGCTAGTGACTTATCTTGAGGTAGTTTACCTATATTTAGATAATCCATGAATGGTTGCCTCCAATCTAACTCCTCATCCTTTTTGACAACGATAACCTCCCCTTCAAGAGAGAGTCTCTTGATGAGTTCAGTGTCAACAAGGGATAGGACTTGTCTATTTTGGACCCTTATTAGTATGGGCTCATCTTCCGGACATGCCAACTCTTTAGCAAGTTGGCTAATGCATCTACTACTGTGTTCTCTCCTCGAGGAATCTTGTAGATGGCAACCTATAAGATTTGGGCCAACAACTCCATAGTATACTTGTGATAATGATAGAGCTTAGGCTTTAGAACTTTGTAAGACCCAACGATTTGGTTGATGACTAACTGAGAATCACTAAAGATGTTGATACTATGGATGCATAGCATAATAGCTAACTACAAACTGATAATTAGAGCCTCATATTCGGCTTTATTATTGGTGCATGGATTGGACAGATGATATAAAAATTTCATCACATCACGGTTTGGAGTTAGGAGAACTATTCCTACCCCTACCTTTTTTGGGAGAGTAGATCGCGGTTCTTCTCCATTTTGAAAGGAAGCCGCACCATCAAAATACATCTCCCAGCTGAGAATGCTAATGTCCCCTTAGTTCATGATTTGTTCATCAGGGAGGCCATCACTAAGCGGGGAATCAACAGGAAGTGGGTGTGCTGCTAAGAATTTCGCTAGTGCCTATCCTTTCACCGCACGGAGGGGTATGAAAGTGATGTCAAACTATGATAAAACCATGGACCAATGCACTAATTGTCTGGATAACATCGATCATGTCATGAGATATTATAGTGGATTGATCATGGAGATCAAGTCCACCTTATGAGAAAGCATGTAATACCATAACATTTGGGATGCAAAGATTAAAGCTAGGCAGTGCTTTTCAATGGGTGGATAATTTACCTCAACAGGGATTAGATGATGACTAAGTTAGTAGAGTTCATTTTTTTTGCTTCGTTATTGGTTTGAGCCAACAAAGTGCCAAAGGAGTCATCTAATGTAGCAGTGTAGAGGATGAGTGGCTTGCCTAGAATAGGGGCTGATAGAACGGGTGGTGTCATCAAGTATTACTCGATGTCTTCAAAAGCATGCTAGCACTTATCATTCCAGTTGAACTTGACATCCTTTTTGATAAGTGCTGAGAATGGCTGGCATCTCCCTGATAGGTTGAATTTGAAGCATCTTAGATAACCAACCAGCCTTGGAATGATATGAGTTGAGTTAGAATCTTAGGGGGTGACATTTCTAATATCACTTTAATTTTCTCTTGATTGATTTCTATTACACGATGTCGGATAACAAACTCAAGGAATTTCTCTGAAGCTACTCCGAATGCATACTTCAGGGAATTTATTTTAAGGTTAAATTATCTTAACTGTTCAAAAATTACTCCCAAGTCAAAGTGGTGGTCTTCTTTTTCTTTACTTTTGACCACAAGATCATCAACATAACATTCAACTTGATGATGAATGAGTTCGTTGAAGATTCGAGTCATGGCCCGCTGGTATGTAGCATCGACATTTTTATGTCCGGAAGACATGACCCTATAGCAAAAGATTCTAATCGGGGTTCGAAATGTAGTGTTCCTTTCATCCTCATGGGCCATTTTTATTTGGTTATATCTAGATGAGCCATCCTTGAAAGAGAAGACTGCATGAATGCGTGAAAATTTTATATTCTCGCCTTCATCTATTCCTTTGGAAAGAAGATAAATGAAAACATAAATATAATTCCTTATTGGGACACCATGTAGATTTATAGATGTTCTTATTAGGGTGATCAGGTATGATATTGAGGGAAGGTGTACTATCTCAAAAGATAGAAGTCACCACCTAAAATGGACCTAATCACCTCAATAAGGACTCCTAAAGACTATGGGTCTTCATATGTACTATAGATTCTTCCCCTTCTTTACATGAAAAAGTAAAGTAGGGTTTATTTTAAATCGGGTTTGTTAAGTTTCCTATAAAGGCAAGCCCCAATATTTAATTACATCCTAAAGAAAGAGATTTCTTAGGAATACTCTCGATTAAGGTAGATGATAGTTGCCTCCAAATATTTCAAAGATAAGACTATCAATCAATTAGTTTATTTTTAGAAGATCAAGTGGGATTGATCAAGAGGATGGAGTTATTATCAAATCCAAATGGGAAATAAGTAGGGGATGCTTATGATACTAGGAAGCCTAGTAAGCATCCCAAACTATCCTTTGGTTGAGCTTTATATTTTTGAAGTTTGAAGGGAATTATTTATTTTGAGTTGAATTTTTATTAGAAATCTAGGGCTTACAATTCTTTGACACAAGATCGTGGAAATGCCTAAGAGGTGAGGATTTTTGCTCGTAGCCTGTAATGGGAAGTATCAACCTCTAAACCTAAATCTAGGGAGCTTTGGCGAGGACCAAAGCATGACCTAAATCTAAGGTAAAAATGGGTATTTGGTTTACCACAAGAGATGATAAATCCAATTATTGGACTTATAACCTAGTGGTCGCCAACTAACTTTTCTTATGATTTTAAATACATGTAGGTAATTCATATGCTTTTACAAGATAACTAAGCTATTATTTATTTAGAAACAAACTAAGTCCTTAAACACACTCCCTAAGAGAGTAGATCATGTAGGGCATGATTTAATGACCTAAATCTAATGCAAAACTTTATCACATTTTATTTTTATTTTGGACAATTCATTTGACACAGGCTTTAGGATTCATATGCTTAATGTAAGAGAAATTAGATTATGGAAAAAAATCAACAAGAAAGGAGGTGTGTTTCTATCATGGCTCTCAAAGGTCAAGCCAAGTTCCCTGGTACGGGTAGAAGCTCTCTAAATCAAGGGTGAAATACTATGCTTTTTATGCATGATGAGAAAGAAAATACAACATCCAAATCTAAGGGTTGCTAATTCTTTTATCTGATTTTATAACCTAAGCTTTAAGTGAGGTTATAAGTTATTTATTTTTAGTTTTGAGTTGATTAATTGGATAGAAAATTGATTTTTTCCTAAGAGCCTAATCATCATCCAGGCCATACATCAAAGCAAGGAAGAAACTAGAAAAATATGCCATCTTAATGCACAAGCTAAACAAACATCAATTAATTTATAAAGCTAGTGCAAAAGAATAAGAGGCCAAGTGTGGTCGGGCTCCACCACACAAACTCAAAAATAAATTGGGTAGCCGAGCTCTACCCTTATACAACTCGGATTACAAATGAATTAATTATAAAAATAAATTCATGTTATTGGGTTTTCATTTCATTCTTCATTCTTTAATTTGTTCTTTCTTCATTTGGTTATTTCTTCCTTTTAACTTGGATGGAATGTGGGTTGCTCCAAAGTCTTCACATGGTACATTAGACACAGTCTTATAACCATTGTTCATCCTAATCCACCATAACAATCATTCTAAATCCTAATTCACAAAATAGAGATTAGCTAAACAAACCATACATCCCAAGCATGTATTGGACTTAGCACCCCACACATGGGTAACTAAGTCTACTTGGTCTATTTTGGATCATGCTTAGGTGTATAAGTAACACACAACAAAGTTATATTTTTTATTATAGCTAATCACAATCCGTAAGATAATGATTAGACTAAGATCATCCTATCATTCAGTATACACACATACACCCTAATATCTAGACTAAAATATCACATCACAAAATAAAAGCTAACATCAAACCATGCACCACCCTAACATAGGACTAGAAGTGGTGACTTTGCTTAATGTGTGTGCCATTTAAGGTTGGTGTGGTATGTCTTAACTAAGCTTCAAGGTTAAAGTTTTCTAAGTATGAAAGGTTCAACTTAGAGGGTGGTGTCATTTAAGTGGTTTAGTTGATTTGGTTAAGTTTTATTTCATGATTTGATTTGGTTTGAATGAACCTACACTTAATTACTAAGTGTTGTAAAGAGAGAAAAAGAGAAGAGAACTTCTCTTTCCTTCCTACCTTAAGTAATTTCTAAGGTAGATTCATTAATGAATTTTTGTTTAGTGAATGTTTTATTATGTGTTTTAATTAATCCTAAGTTTAGAACAACTCCAAACAAACCTATTCAAAGAGAAAAATATTTTAAGATTAAGTAAAGTGAATTACTATCACAAAACACACAATACTTTATTTCTTTCTCAATATGTGTAATATGCATATGGATGAATCCTAAGCATATCTATACATGAATTACAAATATTTAGTACACCTTAATGATGAATTATAAGAGAGGTTGCTTAAGGAAATTTGGAATGTTTCATGTATGCATGATTTTGTTAAGTAGAAGAGAGTGATTCTTTAACCAATTTTTCATATGCACGTTCATAAGTATAAAAGACATAAGTGAGTACGACACCATTGTTAGCACCAGGGTGTAAGGTACAAGACCTACTTAGGGCTACTTAAAGCCTCACAACCCTGGGTTGTCCAGACTAATATACCACTTTTCTTAAATACATGTGCATGTACAAAAAGAAATGCATGGAAAGAGAATCATGCAAAAAGTTTATGTTTGTTTGATTTTGGTTTGATTTTAGTTTACATGATATGGAGTTCCTTCTTAAGTCATGACATAAGAATGTATAGGAATGGATTTAAGCAAGTGTTATGTTCTTTTCAAATGAACTATACACTTGGCAAATCCCATACAAACCTATGTTAAGAAAGAGAAGGAAACTACATAACACATTTTATGTTATTCACATGCAAGTTTATAAGTACTTATAAATAGCGCACTTTTCAATTATAATATTTGATTTATAAGTTTTAAAAAATAGTTTTGGTTTAGTAGTGTTAATATCCATTCATATTCTTACTTTAGCCAAAACATGCAATTTGACATAAAGAAATATTTCATTTTAATTTGATTTTTCAAAAGACATGAATGCATGATTTTCATATGCATACACACTTAGCATGCTAGGAAAGAAATAATGTGATGAAAGCATGTAAATTCATTCACTCTAATTAATTCTAAAGACAATATTATGGAATAAGATTATTTAACGTGAGTCAAAATTGATTTAAGGAAAGTTTGATTTTGTTTTGAGTTTGATTTGAATTTAGGAAATGTGAGAAGATTTGCTAGTCCTAACCCTTTCCTACATATGTGTATTATTTTAGTTTGATTTTTAGGTGATTATATTGATTTCATGCTTCGATTTGGTTAAGGTGTAGATTAAACTCATTAATTACCCCTTACCTACACCAGTTTAACATATTTAACCAAAGAATTATGAGCCAATGTATGACATAAAATCACAAGGAATTTAAATTAACAATGCACCTAAGAAAGAAAGAGGCCTAATGCATTTGGCTTACATTTAATAATTAATTAAGATAAAAGGTTTAATTTAAGTACTTTCATAACCTTCCCACACATATGGATTATGTATGATTTCCTTAAGTTTACTTAGGTTATGGAACACTAAGCATCTACCTAAGGAGGAATTGATTAAGTGATTAAGTTTCTGGATTAATTTTCATTTTTGAGTTTGGTTAATTAAGCTATTAAATGAAATGATCAAATCATTAATTAATTTGTAAATTAAAGCTATTCAGTAAAATAGACTTAGGAAAAGATCATCCCAATCTCATTCCTAAGTCTATCCACTATTCCAAGGTGATTCAAAAATTTAATTAATGGATTTATCATCATTTAATAAGTTAATTAATCATTTAATTGATTAAGAGAGTGATTAGAGATGAATTGAATAATTCTCCTAATTAAATTATTAATAAATTCCAAGAAAATTAGGGGAGGTAGAAATCGTCCCACTAAACTTACCTAAGAAGTTTGGAATCAATCAATGGAATAATTAGGGAATAATTAACATAATTATATTCTTAATAAAACCCAAATTGTAGAAGATTTTCTATTCAAAATCATTAGACTTAATTTTAGATTATTCCCTTTGAATTATCTTCACAATGCATTTTATTTTGTAATTTTCTAATTTTTTACATTTAGTTATGTATTTTTGAAATTTTAGTGATTACAACCTAATTAAATAGTCTAATTATATAGTTAATTCCATCGACGCCACATGGACCGCTGACGCAGCACGCGCTTTCCACGTGGTGTGAAGGGATTCACTATTTAAGAAGTCACATCTAATGCCATGTCAGCCGGTGGTGCTACACGCTTTCTCATCGACCGTCTGATCAAAGATTAGATGGTCAGGATTAAGTCCGCAGTTTTGAATGGATAAATCCTTGGATCCTATGTGGATTAATTGACGCCCATCAAAATGCGATTGATGGTCCATGATCACCCGCCTTATGGATGGCATCCGGCCCATCTTGGGCTTGATCGAGCTTTGAGCTCAAATTGAGCTCAAACTTAACCCACACCATCATCATGCAAAGAGTAAGACATCCAACAGTCAATTTACAATGAGATGAAAGTTTCTATCATAAAGGACCAAACACTTCCTATTCTAGGCTCGGTTTGAAGGCATACCTCGTCGGAGGTTATCATTAGCGATCCCAACCATAGAGGTAGCTTCTTCTAGTGGAGAGAAAGATCTGTTAAAGATTTAAGGGCTTGAGGTTGATCTTCCTATGGACCAAAGTGGGCTTCAATTGCTTGCAGCCTTAATCAAACTCCCCTCTCCCGTGCCTTGAGAACTTGGATGAAGACTTGGGTGAGCTCGATTGGGTTCCCTCAAGGTGCTTGAAGGAGGAATTGAGAAGGAATTTGAGGATGCTCCTATGAGTTTCTTAGCTTCAATCAAAGTGTGAGTGAGTGAAAATAAGATGAAAAGTGGAGTATATTCCCCTGAAGGATTGGACGGCCAAGTGTGATGCCATTTTGATCAAATTGACCACCTTAAGTCGGTTGTTGGCTTTGAGGTGGCACATGGTTGATTTACAGAGGGAGGTAGTGGAGAAGTTGCACATGTGGAGAATGAGTATGGAGGTGATCCATGCTCATTTCTAAGTGGGTGGTGGTAGCCATTTTGGGTTTACTGACCCAAACCCATTGGGTCATGTGCATCATGCTCAGTACTGTCCACTTGGTCCACTAAGAGGGTGCCAAGTGGCCATGAAAAGGATATGACCAAATTCCAAATGGAATTGGCCATAGATTACCCCTTGACCTAGGGGTAAAACGGTCATTTGACTTTGATTTAACTTTGGGCAGATTTATAATAGTTTGAAATTGGGTTGACCCAAATTTTAAAGAATTTTGAGTCTATTTGATGTCATTTGGCTCATGTTGACCCATTTAGGTCAAAATGGGTCAACTTTGGTCAAGTTGATCAATTGGTTAAATATGGTCAAACTAAGGGTTGGGTCAAGTTCATATGACCAATTGAAATATGTTGGCATCATTGGTTTGGTTCAATTTGATTTATATTTGGATTTGGTTCATTTGATGTCATTTAGGTCAAATGGGTCAAGTTGACCAATTTGACCCATTTGACCTAATTAGTCATGGTTTTTAAGTTTGGCTGGTCATTTGAAATATGTTGTAAGCTTTGGTTTCAATCAATTTTGGTGTAATTTAATTTTGGCTCAATTTGACCTTTTAGGTCAAGTTGGATTCATGGTCAATTGGGCTAGGTTGGGTCTAGTTAGCCAATTGGGGCTTTGGTCAAGTTCAATAAATGGTTTAGAATGAATTTGACCCATTGGTTGCAATCAATTTGGCTTAGATCAAGATTTGACATATTTTTACTTTTTAGGTCAAGTTGGGTCAACTTAGGTCAAGTAGCCAATAGGTTAGGCTCAAATGATGACTTGGTCAAGTTCAAACATTGATCATGAATTAGTTTTGATCAATGGTTTCAATCAATTTGGCCTATGGTGGATTTTGGCTAAGTGAACTTGGTCAACCCTGTTTGACTAATATTTGATTGATCATCTCATGATGATTATTGCTCACAATGAAGACTTAGGTGATTAGTTCAATCCAATTTGGTAGATTAGAATTTGGCAAAAGGGATACTTTAGGTCACTTTGGGTCAAGTGAGCCTAATAATTCAATGGCTTGATCAAGTTTGATTCAAGTTTGGTTGAACTCACATATGAACTTATGATTGAAATATAAATCCATTTGCAAGTGATTTGGAGTCAAATGGGTTTGATTCATTTGACAATTTCAAGTTCAAAGGGTGAACATGAGTTTGACTTGGGTTTATTTTTTGGATTTAGTTTTGGGTTGATGATTGAATTTTATGTTTATATTTGGATTCATGATTGAAGGATTGATTTAATGAAGAAAAATCAAGGGTTTGGCTTGATTTGAGTTTGATTTGGCTAAGTTCAAGAATTTGACTTGAAAGGCTTAGGTTGGATTGAATTTGATTTGATTTTAAATTTAGTTTATTTGATGATTAAATTTATGTTTATATTTGATTCATGATAAGAATTGATTGAATCATGAAGAAAATCAAGGGTTTGGCTTGATTTACGTTTGATTTGGCTAAGTTCAAGAATTTGACTTGAAAGACTTAGGTTGAATTTGGGTTTAATTTTTGAATTTAGTTTTGGTTATTTGAATTAATATTTCATTGGTATTTGTGAATATAAATGAGAATATAAATGGGTTATGAGAAAATTTCTTGAATTTGAGATTTTTGATTTGATTTGAGCTAAGTCCATAAGATGAAATCAAAGGACTTAGGAAAGATTTTGAACATGGAATTCAATCATGGGTTTCAATCATTTGGAATTAATTCTTGATTTGAGAAAATTCATTGTAATTGATTTGAGGTTTGTTTTGGAATTAAAGTTGATTTAGGTTCAAGGTTGATTTGAATTTGGAGTTTGACTTGAAAGAAGGAAGTGAGGATTTGGTTCAAGATAAAAGGTAGGCAAATTTTCCTAACTCCCCTAAAGCATGACCTATTCCTGTGGCTAACTCTTCTAAGTCTCTAGGGTTAGATTAATTATTCACCTAATCACTAGAAGTGTCTTAAGACTAAGGAAACTCTTAGTGTCTAAGAGGAACCCTATGTCTAAGATGGAGGTTGAGAGCTCTTTTCAAAAAATGAGGTCAACAAAGGGTGCCCAATAGGTGTGGTGTGACAAGGCATACCGATATTGGTTGACCAAATGATCAACATCACCGAACGATCATAAGCACAAAAATGATCTACTCCTAACCCAAGGTGTAGAAGGAATCAAGAGCTTAGTGTAATGTGACTCTACTCATGTCAAAGGCATAAGAGAGTGAAGGAGGAATCCACTAGGGATAGAGTATGTGAACCCCACTAGAGAAAGAGGTTCAAGTCATCCATAAGGGGATGAGAGGTTTGTTTTGATTTGAGTCTCACTAGGGAGAAGTTGATTTGAATTATTTCATTGTTTAGTTGTGTTTGTTTCCACTCCACTGGGGATAGAAAAGTGAATTCTTCACTTAGGGAGCAAGTTCAAGTCATCCATTAGGGAGGAGAGGTTGTGAAATTCACCGATGGATTAGAATTCTAGATTTGTTAGGACTAAAAAGATTTGCATCTCACTGAAGAGAAGTAGATTAATTTGATTGGTTATTTTGATTATTTTTGATTGTTTGACTCCACTTGGGGTGATTGATTGGATTTTTTTGTGTTATTTTAAAATTTTGGATTTTAAGATGAACTCTGTTGGTTTACGATGGACCTTACTGAGTAGGGGCCATAGAGGCCTAGCCCTAACTCAGATTTACCAATCCAAAGGGGTAGTCTACCTAACATGTAATAGGACTAGCCAACTAAAGAGATTGCCTTTTGGTGTGCAGTAGCTATACTAGGAAGAAAGCATAGTAGACTTACATCCTCCAAAGTAGGGACCAGTTGCTAGGGTGATCCATTGGTGAGGCAACGGATTGGACCCAACCTAGGGCTGACTATTGAGTGAATGCCTCTGGGAGACTTAAATCAAATCAAAGATAGTCAAGATTAATTTCATTTTTAATTTTTTTGATGAATCATCATTTGTGATGGATCATAAAAGGGCCATGTGGGCCTTGATCTAACATGATTTACCAACCAAAGGGAGTAGCTCAGGGGAGAACTATCCAACCAAAGGAGTGCCTTTAGTTTGCAATGGTTAATTCAGGGAAGAAAGCTCGGGACTCACATCTTCCACTACAAAGACCACGAGTGACAAATTAAGGTAACATGTCAAGACCTAGGCTTCCCATCATGACAATCATGCTAGAAAGAATGCATAGTAGACTTACATATTCCAAAGTGAAATGACCTTCAGGGTAACCTACTTATGGCAAATAGATTGAACCCAACTTAAGGGTGGCTACAAAGAGAGAGTCACGGGACTTATCTCAACTCGTGTAATCGTGCACCTATAGGGAGTTCTCACACACGCCTAAAGATAGGATGCCTGCTTGGGAAAAGGGGCCCTTTGGGGCTTTAATTCCTAATTCAAAAGAGAATATTTTATTTGTTTTGCTTTCTTTATTTATCATGGACCCTGTTGATTTATGAGGGATCATACTGAGAAGGAACTTATATTAGCCTAGACCTATCTCGATTTATCAACCAAGGGAGACTATATGCATCCATTGAATGAATTCTCCAACCACAGGGGTGGCTACTAGGAAAGGGGATTGTCCAATCCAAAAGTAACCTGCGTAGTGTCTAAATGGGGTCAAAGGATGATCCAAATAGAATGCCAGAGGGGGGGCCAGGGGCTTGATCCAACACCCTGAGAAGATACATAGGTATTCGTGGCCAACTCAAGGAGAAAGTGTGGGACTTACATCTACCAAGAGTGGTGTATCCACCGGGTGAGTTGTTGTCAGCATAGCAAACATCAACCAACCTAAGGTGCCCGTCAGTTTATAATAATTAGCCTAGGAATAAAGCTCAAGGACTCGCATCCTCCTATAGAGGAACCGATTGTTGATAGTCTATCTTGGCTCGTGTGCATCCGACCTAGGGTGACTACTGAGTGAATGCCACTAGGGAACTTACATCAACTCAAAAGTAGTCAAGAGGAAAGAAGCCTTTGGGGGACTTATCTTAAACCTCAAATATACTAAACTTAGTCAGTGCATGATGGCTAGTCCAAGAAGAAAGCACGGGGACTCACATCTTATTAAACAACATCAACATGAGGTAGCTTACTGGCTGCTCAATGAAGCTTACTAAACTAATAAGGCACTCATTAGTTTGAAATGGTCATGTCAGGAAGAATGTGTGGGGACTCACATCTTTCCAAATAAGTGATCACTGGGGTGATAGACTAGCAAGGTAGTATGTCAACCAGACCTAGAGTAACCAATGAGTGCCACAGGGGCTTGCTCCCACATCAAAATAGCTTGAGATAAAAGATATGTGTTTGTTTCTGTGCTTGTGTTAAAAGGAATAGGATGTTGTTTGGGTTCTCTTACACCTACCTTAAACACGCTTGAGGAATTTTGATGAAATGGTGCCACGGATGGCAACTGGGATTCCCACCAAGAAAGGTGTCGCTTAGGTTCTCTTACACCTAACTTAGTTGTGCTAATCGAAATAGGATACCTCTTGGGTTCTCTTACTCCTATTTTGGTTGCACCAGGGAATTATGTTTGATTATGTTTGTGTTGTGAAGAGGGATAGGATGCCACTTGAGCTCTCTTACACCTATCCTAAAATATATCGTGGTAGATTCGTAAGACAAGCAAATAACACTTTGAATGAAGAGAAGATTTTGAAGAATTGGAATGAAATCTTGTTCTTTTGATGATAATTATTTTCAAACATATTTTTATGGCTAATATTTCTTCAAATAGAGCCCATTAATTAGAAGCATCGGGTGTTCCTCTTTATAATCATTAAGCGAATAAGATCCTCCTTGGTAGGCTTTCTATGACATAGGGCCTTCCCAAGTGGGTTCAAACTTGCCTCCCATCTTGACGGGCAACAATTGGTCTCCTTAGACTACAAGTTCTCCTACTTGAAAGACCTAGACTATTGTTGTGAGCTTGAATCATTTTGGCTTGTATAACTCGAGGTTCTGCATGCCCGTAGGCATCTCTCCTCCAAACCTTGAGCTCTTCTAATACAATTTTGCATTCTCTGTAGTGATTTTGCTTATAAAATGCTATCCTTAGTGATGGGAGTTGAACTTCTAAAGGTAGAATGGCTTCAGACCCATACACTAAGGAAAATGGGTAGATTGAGTTGGAGTTCTGTATGTGGTGCGGTAGGCCCACAAGGCTTCAACCAATTGCTCATGCCACTATCACTTGTTGTCATCGAGAGTCTTCTTTAGTATATGGATGAGAGTTTTGTTAAATGCTTCTACTAGGCCATTTGCTCGAGGGTAGTAGATGGTGGAGTATCTCCAATCTATATCGTGTCTTCGCAAGCTTGATCTTGGTGCTTTTGAATGCATAATTATCGATATAATTCATCGAGGCACCCCAAACCTATATATATATGGTTTCTAAAAAATTGGAGCACATGAAAATTAAAATAAATCGGACCCTTGGAAGAAGGAGGATCGATAGACCCACAATGTCAAACACACTCAAATGGCCATGAGGCCAAAGTAGGATGTAGAATGTTGGGTGGTTGATGTAGACCACACGTGTACCGACATTGATGGAATCTCCTACATCCATGCAATATCATCGGCCAATAGTATCCTAGTCTTTTGATCTTTGCTTTCATCTTAGAACTAGATTGATGCACTCCACATAGACCTGAATGTATCTCGGTCACAATCCTATGAGCTTCATGTTTGTCTAAACAATGTGACCACATTTGATCGAAAGATCGTCAATACAAGTGTCATCCATGAGTATAGGAGAGCTTTGATGGGCTTGTGACTTCTCGAGGTTTTATCGGTGTTCAAATAATCTATGAACGCCTCTAATCCACTCCTCATCCTTTTGGCAATGATAACCTCCCTTCAAGAGAAAGTCTCTCAATGAGTTCAACATCAATAAGGGATATGACTTATTTTTGGACCCTTATTGGAATGGACTCATCTTCGCAAATTCTTTGGAAAGTTTGGCTAAAGCATATGATACTACGTTCTCGGGATCTTATAGATGGTGACCTGGGGATTCAACAATAGCTTGGGTATACTCATGGTAATGATGAAGCTTGGGTTTGAGAACCTTGTAGGACCAATTGATGACTTGAGAATCCTCAGAGATATTGATGCTCTTGACACAAACTATGATAGCTAACTCACAATCAAAGCCTCATACTCAACTTCTGTTGGGATTGGAAATAGATATGAGAATCTCATCACATCAGTGATTAAGAGAACTATTCCTTTCTACTTCCGAAGAGTAGATCATGGTACTTCCCTTTATAAAAGGAAGTCACACCATCAATATACATCTCCCAACGTCGATTGTCAACCTCCCCTAAGTTCATGATTTATTCGTCAGGGAGATCGTCACTAAGCGGAGAATCAACAAGAAGTGGTTGTGCTGCTAAGAAATCTGCCAATGCTTGTCCTTTAACTGTACGGAGGGGTACAAAAGTGATATCAAATTATGATAGAATCATGGACCAATATGCCAAATGTTTGGATAACGGTGGCCGTGTCATGAGATACTGCAGTGGATTGATTCTGTAAATCAAGTTCACCTTATGAGAAAACATATAGTGTTGTAGCTTTTGGGATGCAAAGATTAAAGCTAGATAATGTTTCTCAATAGGTGAGTAGTTTGCTTCAGCAGGGATCAGATGATGGCTGAGATAATAGAGAGTGCTCCTTCCCTTTATCATTGGCTTGGGCCAACAAAGTGCCAAGGGAGTCATCCAATGAAGCTGTGTAGAGGATCAATGGCCTACCCGGGATAGGGGATGCTAGAACTGGCAGCTTCACCAAATGCTACTTGATATCTTCAAAGACGTGCTGGCATTTATCATCCCACTTAAACTTGGCATCCTTTTTGACAAGTGCTGAAAATGGCTTGCATCTTTACGATAGGTTGGAGATAAAGCATCTTAGATACACCAATAGCCCTTGGAAAGATCTAAGTTGGGTTGGACTTTTAGGGGGTGTCATTTCTAAGATAGCTTTGATCTTTTTTAGATTTATCTCTATTCCCCGGTGTTGGACAACAAACTCAAGGAATTTTTCTGAAGCTACTCCGAATGCACACTTCGGGGGATTCATTTTGAGGTTATATTATCTTAACCATTCAAAAACTATTCTCAAGTCAAAGAGATGGTCTTTTTTTCTCTACTTTTGACTACTAGATCATCAACATAGCATTCAACTTGATGATGAATGAGTTTGTTGAAGATCTGAGTCATGGCCCGTTGATATGTAGCAACAACATTTTTAAGGCTGAAATGCATGATCTTATAACAATAGATTTCGATCGGGGTTTGAAAAGTAGTGCATCTTTCATTCTCGGGGCCATCTTGATTTGGTTATAACCAGATGAGCCATCCATAAAGGAGAAGACTGCATGAGATGAGGCAATGTCAACCATTAATTCTGGTATAGGAAGAGGAAACTCATGCTTAGGACATGCCTTATTTAAGTCCCTAAAATTGATGCATATGCAAATTTGGCCATTCTTCTTCTTAACTAGTATGACACTGCTAACTAGGTAGGTATTTTTCTTTCCTAATGAAACCAACATCGATTAGTTTCTTAACTTCAAAAATGACCTATTGTTCGATTTCTAATCACATGTGTTTAGGAGCTTGCTTGATAGGGTTGGCATTAAGATCTATTACTAGTTTGTGGACTACTACGTTAGGAGATAATCTGAGCATTTCTTCATAACTCCATGCAAAGCAGTCCTTAAACTCAATTAATAGCCTAACTAAGTCATTAGTTTCTTCTTCATTCAACAACGAACTGATGTATGTCGAGGTGAGAATTTTCTTCCATTTCGAGGTTGATTTCTTTAAGCTTGTTAATTGTTGAATGGATATTATCTTCAAATTTTGGCAGTGCATCTTTGATTTGGATCATATAAAGTTTCTAAACACACATTCTTATAAGAGTTAGTGTGGTTTAAGAAGAACCTATAAACTCTGATGATTGGTAAACAAGCAAGATTTGTCATCATCGATTGGACCCAGCATCAATCTTAGTTCTAATCTTGATTGTACATCCCTGCCTGTGTTGTTCTACAACTTTTTGAAGTATTCTAACCTGTGCTTAGACCATGTATAAGGAATCAAACCTTTCTTTGCAAGATTAAGAACACAAGGCGAGTACCAATCAAAAGGCAATTCCATTAATTCTTTATATGAATCATCCTCAAGTTCTACATCAACTTCAGGACTTGAGGATGATGATCCCAAAGAATCTCTTTGGCTTCACATCAATGGAAGACTTAGGGGCTTCCTTAACTACTAAACCTTCAGCTTTTTGAGATGAAAGTGATGTTAGAGTTAAGGTTCTCAACTTCTGTCACATAAACTTGATTTGAATACTTTGCTTTGTCTAGAGGCCTGATCTGTGTCACCGTCTAGCTCAAGTGTCACCTCCAATGAAACTCGCTTAGAGGTTGGTTGGTATACAAATTGTATGATACTCATCCTCTGAGCTGGATCCCAAGTCTATGTGAATAGTAGGGTACTCTATGAACTAGACATAACCTCTATGGCGGGTGCCAACCAATCTTCCACCTAGCCTCTATTTCTATCTCCGCTGTGGATTGAGTCATCCCACTCACATGTCCATATGATGGAATGAACCGTGAGTGGAATGTGATATGCGGCTCTACTTCTTCTTCAATGTCCTTTTCTTATTCACTTGAACTTTCATTTTTCTTTTCTTTTTCTTTTTCTTTTTCTTCTTTTTTATTTTCTTTTGCATTTGAATTTTGACCAAGTTCATGAGAAATGGTGTTTTGAGGAAGATAATAGGTCGCATCTTAATATATATCAACCTCTCTGACTGAAAATACTTTTCATCACCTTTGACACAATATTCAATTCCAACATTTCGAACTTGATGCACTGATGGAGGGAGGATGAAATCATCTTGTTGATGTATTTAAGGTCGAGCAAGCAAAGCAGTGAATGAAGTATTCAAATCAATTATGTAAAACTTGGCTTTAGTCTTCCATTCACCTATCTCTAAAGGTAACACTATGGAACCTAAAGCCCTCTCACCTTGTTCATTGAATCCTCTCAACATCATCCGATCTCCTCAGAATGTGGAGATGTTGATCCTCAAATAGGCAAGGGTCTTTAGACTCATAATGTTCACTGATCCACCTGGATCAACAAGAACCATGGAAAGTCTGAATCGGCCCATGCTCTCTGTAATGTAGAGGGGACATTTGTGCTCCATGTCCCCTAAAAGAAGGTCTTCATCTGTGAAAGTGACTCCTAGGGCATCTCTGGAATAATGTGCCTCCTCTCCAACAGCAATCAGCTGAGCTAAGCATATTTCAAGATCAAGAAGAGCCTTGATTAATGACTCCCTCATCTCTTTGGATAAGATAAGGGCATCATATATGCTTAACTTAGATGACAACTTTATTAGGTGAGAGAGTACATTATAATCCACTCTAGGTTGATCCTCTATAAGCATATCCAGGGGTGGAGCATCCTATGGAGGGGCTTCTTGATCGTCTGAACCAATGACTTATTTTCCTCTATCTTGAGGTGCTACCCTATGAGGTAGAACCTTGCCACTATGGAGGTTGACTTCTGATATGGGTGGATGGTTCTACCTGTTAGCTCACCTACAACTTCTCCTATGGGACCCCAAAATATGATTCCAAGTCTATCTCAAGAGGAGAACCCATAGTATTTGGAGAAGGAAAGTCCAACTCTGAATTAAAAGAGGAAGATCAGAGTTGTTATAATTATTATTTAGACTTGAAGAGTTTTCAGTAAGAATAGAGTTAGGCAACCCATCAGAAGTGACATAGATATAATTAAAAGTAGCTTTATTCCTTGATTTCTTGGATTTTGAAGAAGGTACATAGTAGAAATGAAGTAAAGTAAGTGGGGTGAGGGATTTGATGCCCTCATTTGTCGATACAAGATGTCTACTAAAGGAAGAGCTAATTGAAGTAGAGGTTGATGAAGTAGTAGTAGCTACAACTGTGGATTGGAGGATAGACTCGATCAGTGATTGCACTACTTGGCTATCCTGTGATGGCTAGCCGCCGCCGAGCTACCTTCCCTAAGTTATCTTGGTTAACTTGCAAACCCTCCTTGATGTTGGAGGTTCGAGCTAGCTCAGGCACCTGCAAAAAAGATTTCTTAATTTTTTGATATGATTTTCTTTGGTTTTAAAAGGATTGCAGGTATCCCTAAGGATTACTCTAATGGAACTAGATGGTTGTTCCACAAGGTATTCCTTCGAGATAACTATAGCACTAGTCTTGAAGCTATGTTCAAGCCAGTCCTTGAAGATAAAGCAATCCTCCAAAATATGACCTAGCATGTGGTGGTAGGGGCAAAAGTTAGGATCATTATTTGCTCACTTCTTCACCTTCTAGGTTTGGGTAGCTGAAAATTAGATTTATTTAAGAGATTCTTAAAGAATTTATTGATTTCCTCCCTGTTAAATGAATATGGTTTGTTTAGTTTATCCATAAGAATAGGTGGACAATAGCTACCTGGAGGGCATGTGTACCACTTCTACTATGGATATGGAGAGGAGGTGCAGCAAGGCTATTATGGTGCTGGGTAGGATGGCCTCTGGTGGTAGAGGAGGTGGAAGTGATGGCTATGGAGCACATGTCTCTCATACCTCCGGTGCTTTCCTTATCTACTATCACCCTGGTTTCTTCTCATAGCTTTCTGTCTTACTTTGATTGATCCGAAAAAGGTAATTATTTGGCTTCTCCTTGTAAGCTAGCCGCCTTCTTGATTAGCTTCTCAAATGTTTTGATGGTGAAACCTTTGAACATGAAGGTGATTGGGCCATGGATATTCTTAAATAAAATCTCAATGGCATGCTGTTCAGATAGCTATGGTACATATTTCATTCTGAAATTATGTTATCTGAGAATGTAATCAATGTGGGACTCACCATGGTGTTGTTGAGCCACAACGAGATCGCTTACAGCCACCCTTTGTTGAGCTCCAACAAACCTCTTAATGAAGAGTTGCTCCAACTCAACAAAAGTATTTACTGAATTGTTGGGGAGTTCAACATACCAATCGATGGTTATGCCTGCTAAGCTATTGACAAAGAGACAGAAGAGTAAAGCATCACTACCACTGGCGTTGCAACAACTGGGCCTAAAATACACTATGTGCTGCGTCGGGTTCCTCCTGCCATCAAAGCTCTTGAAAGAAGGTGGCATGAAACCCTTAGATATGGATGATCAAATTCTAGTAGGTCTACCCTTTGAATCGATGATCCTCCTCGAGCTTGAGCCAATGCTTCTCTCACGTATTGCTCAACCATGGTTTTGATGTCCTTTTCATATATGGAAGTACTATCCACTATCTTCTTATACAAACTGGTGTTTCCTGCTATACTGAGGGTATAGTCTTGGCTAGATCCAAGATATACACCAACTCTGGCTGATTAGTCTCTGCTATGATAGGATGAACTACCGGTGCTTGGTTCTGGAGTGCTAAAATAGCTGCTAGCAAAACCTCAAACTGCTTCCCCATTTTATCTATTTCTTCATCTTTTTTCTTTAGTTGTCAAGGAGGTGTTGAGTTATGTCTTCTATGCTCGGCCACATCACATTCTAAAGTCTATTGATCTCGCAGAAGAGAACCCATGGTGTCTACCATGTGAACTCCTACTGAATCCTCTAATAGATCATCCTCATTAGGATCAAAGCTAATCTTCTCATTCTCTAAATCAGACTAGGCATATCCTAAGATCTCCTACTTCTCCACTAGATACTAAGCCACAATGTCATCTAGGGATCGGCCAACTGAACACAGAAAAGATTGTAGTAGGATCACTATCATGAATATAAATGCATCTAACCTCTGCCGCTGTTGGAGAGTTAACCCTATGAGGGCTATGCTTTTTGGAAAAAAGATGCTCCTACTATCACTTGATCGGGATGGAGTAGCACTTCTAGGAGGATCTACAACCATGGGGGCTATTGAATTGTCTCCTCCTCCCTCTATTGTTGTAATCTCCATGGTCTGCTGAGGTGGTGGTGGTGACGGGATGACTATGATACTTTGAGGTCTCCATTCCTTCTATACCATAACTGGGGCAAAAGGTTGAGCAGGAGAGCTCGACCTCGCTATAGTAGGCGACATAGATGGAATGGGATCTCTTGGCCATAGCCAGATCACCAGTGGGGTCCTCTTCTCTCCGGATGCGACCTTCATGACCTTTAGTAGAATAGTAGATGCTAGAACATGGATCGAAGATGGTGGATGTGGGGTAGAGCAGTGTGGTGGAGGCACCACTGACTCTCTTTGAACAAGCGCTCCTCTTCTTGATGGGTAGTCCCCGTGAGCAAGATACTATTAATATGATCAATGTGGGTAGCACGCCGATCTGGAAATTCCACAAGTGCGAGGTCGATGCTATTATACCTCGCCGCCCTACTAGCAACATGAACCAATGTACGCCTCTATCCCACCTATCGCTTTACCCACACTGGAATAATTGATCTCATCAAATTGAGCCCCTACTCGATCGTCGTAGCTCGCCAACTCTGAAGAACTATCCAGGCCAACATACCACCTCCTCATCTCATTGTGTGAGCCTAAAAGAACTGATGGAGAGGTGAAGTAAATCCTCCTAACATCCTCTCAAATTGAGAGGGGTGAAACTTGTTCTAGAATGAGGAGACAACCCTAGGTGACTCCTCCATGACAACCTAAGACACTGCCTCCAACTCTCTAGCAATGCTAGTATGATACTGCTTGATCATTCTTGATGTTGAGTCTGTGTCAGGAGTAGAACTAGACCCAATCTTGAATGTAGAGGAGACAATCCCTAGAATCAAGGGAGCCTTCCCCTTGGAAGGTGCCAAAGAATGGGTGCTAGCCCTAACTAAGGCAGCAAGGGGAACAATGGGGTGCACTGGCATTGACACTGCTACTGCTACTTTGGGAACGCCACCTTCCTCTTCGTGAGGGAATCTGAATCGATGGTAACTGATGATGACCGCCGCTACCACCACGCTCTTGCTAATTATGGTGAGGGTGGTCCCCTCACATGTAATTTGAGCCCCTCAAAGCCTCGGCCAAAGTGGATGAGGTGGGCATAGTCAGAGCATGGGAGGTTGGCCTGATGTAGGGCTAGATCCATCCCAAGAGAAAATGTGAAGACATACTTTTGTGCTACCATTGGTAACTGAGCCAACCGAACTAAAAATTGAAACTAAAACTAACTGAAGCTGACTGAAAGTCTGCAATGTTGAAAAACAAACTTGAATCAGATTTCTACTTTGTTGATTTTTTGAATTTGAATTTAGAATTTGAACCCACACTCAACAACTTGAAAGTGTTAAGTGGGGCTCAAATGAATTTGGGAGAGAGATTTTGGAATTGATTGGAAAGGATTAGAATGTAGTATCCATTTCCAATAAATTTGTGTATGTTGAAAAGGGGTTCAAAGATCTGTGATGTTTGATGCTTCCATAGGTTCATATTTGAATTTGATTGATTTGTGATTTTTGGAATTTAGTCACTTAGCAAATTTAATTATGCTAGGTGAGGTGTTTGAAAATAATTTCTTCTTCTGTTTGCTTATTTTTGAATCATGTGTGAATTGAGAATAGAATCCCCACTTATCAAATTTGAGTATGCTAAATGAAGAATCCAAGTCTTTTGTTATTTTTGAAAAGAGATCTACTTAGCAAATTTAGTATGCTATGAAGGATCCTTGTGTTTTGTTTTGATGAATTTGAAAAGAGGATTCTTAGCAAATTTAGAAGGAACCAAATGTGTTTTGTTTTGTTTTGAAGAGGATTTCTACTTAGCAAATTTAGGTATGCTAAGTAGGAAATCCAAATGTGATTCATGTTTTGATTTTTGTTTGAAAAATGGATTCTTAGCAAATTTAGGTATGCTAAGGGAATCCAAATGTGTTTATATTTTTGCAATTTTGAAAAGAGGATTCTTAGAAAATTTAGGTATGCTAAGGGAATCCGAATGTGTTTTGATTTTTGATGTTTTGTGTTTGAAAAGTGGATCTTTACTTAGTAAATTTGAGTATGCTAAATGAAAGATCCAAATGTTGTTTTGAATTATTTTTTATTTTGAAAAGTGGATCTTCACTTAGAAAATTTGAGTATGCTAAATGAAATATCCAAATGTGTTTTATATTTGTGATTTTGATTTTAAAAAGTGGATCTTCACTTAGCAAATTTGGATATGCTGAATGAAAGATCCAAAAGTTGTTTTGAATTTTTTTTTTTGAAAAGATGGTTATTGGTTTGGTTTTGAAAATGATATCTTCATTCAATAAATTGATTGCGGATGTTCATTTGTGCTTTTTAAAAAACATGACTTTGAATTATATTTTGAAAATGAAATCTTCATCAAAATAAATTGAGTGAAGATGTTCATTTGTGATTTTGGAAAATATGATTGTTGATTTTATTTTTGAAAAGAAATCTCATTCAATAAATTGAATGAGGAAGTTCATTGTGCTTTTGAAAAGGGTGATTATGGATTTTATTTTGAAAATGAAATCTTCATCAAAATAAATGAATGAGTGAAGATGTTCATTTGTATTTTTTTTTGAAAAATATGATTGTTGATTTTATTTTAGAAAATGAAATCTTCATCAAAATGAATTGAGTGAAGATGTTCATTTGTGCTTTTGGAAAATATAATTGTTGATTTTATTTTTGAAAATGAAATCTTCATCAAATTGAATTGAGTGAAGATGTTCATTTGTGCTTTTGCAAAATATGATTGTTGATTTTAATTTTTGGAATGATCGAACATATAACAATCATGAAGATTTTTAGATGAGGGTGATTTAGCAAAATTGTTATGCAAACATTTTATTATGTGCATTTTGAAAAGTGCTTTTTGGGAATTGATGTTTTGATAAGCGATTGATTCTTCTTTATTTTTGGGATGAACCTTACATTACCATAGAAATGGTAAGAAGAAAGTTTTTAATTATTTCTTTTTCATTAAATTTTTATTTTCACCTATTGGGAAATCCAACAGGGGTTTTAAGACCTATATGAAGTGAGGTCCTAAAACTTAAGGATGTTGGCTAGCTTATCTTAAGGATGAAATAAACTAAGTGCCAACGGAAAGGAAAGATAGTCTCAGACTTATACAAAGTACAAATTCATTATTGATACTTAAGGACAATGATCATTTACCAAAGATGGAGAGAGGAACCATCCCCAATGGAGTCATTAGAAAAATCTGTGGTGAAAATTTAATATTCCTGCCTTCATCTATTCCTTTGGAAAGAGGATAAATGAAAACAAAAATATAACACCTTGTTGGGACACCACGTAGATCCATAGATGTTCTTATTAGGGTGATCAGGTATGACATTGTGGGAAGGTGTACTATCTCGAAAGATAGAAGTCACCATCTTATAATGGACCTAATCAACTCAATAAGGACTCCTAAGGACTATGGGTCTTCGTATGTACTAGAGATTCTTCCCCTGCTTTACATGAAAAAGTAAAGCAGTGTTTATTTTAAATTGGGTTTGTTAAGTTTCCTATGGAGGCAAGCCCCATAGTTAATTACATCCTAAGAATGAGATTCCTTAGAATACTCGATTATGATCATTATCTCCAAAGATTTTAAAGATAGGACTATCAATCAATTAGTTTATTTTTAGAAGATCAAGTGGGATTGATCAAGATGAGGGAGTTATTATTGAATCTAAAAGGGGAATAAGTAAGGGATGCTTATGATACTAAGAAGCCTAGTAAGCATCCTAAACTATCCTATGGTTGGGCTTTATATTTTTAAAGTTTGAAGGGAATTATTTATTTTGAGTTGAATTTTTATTAGAAATATAGGGCTTATAATTTCATGACACAGGATCTTGGAAATGCCTAAGAGTGAGGATTTATGCTCGTAGTAGCAACCTTTAAACCTAAATCTAGGGAGCTTTGGCGAGGACCAAAGCATGACCTAAATCTAAGGTGAAATTAGGTATTTGGTTTACCTCCATAAGAGAGATAAACCATCAGACTATTTGGACTTACAACCGCCTGGGGGGTGGCTGCCAACCAACTCCTCCTACGATTTTAAATGCATGTAGGCAAGTCATATGCTTTTGCAAGATAACTAAGCTGTTATTTATTTAGAAAGAAACTAAGTCCTTAAACACTCTCCCTATGAGACTAGATCATGTAAGGCATGATTTAATGAATTAAATCTAATGCAAAACTTTATCACATTTTATTTTTATTTTGGACAATTCATTTGACACAGGTTTTAGGATTCATATGCCTAATGCATGAGAAATTGGATTATGAGCCAAAATCAGCAAAAAAGGAGGTGTATTTTTACCATGGCTCTCAAAGGTCAAGCCAAGTTCCCTAGCATGGGTGGAAGCCCTCCAAATAGAAAGTAAAATAATATGCTTTTTATGCATGATGTGAGAAAGAAAATACAACATCCAGCTAAGGAGTTATTAAATTTTTTATCTTGATTTTATAACCTAAGCTTTAAGTGAGGTTATAAGTTATTTATTTTTAGTTTTGTGTTGATTAATTAGATAAAAATTTATTTTTTCCTAAGAGCCTAATCAGCATCCAGGCTATACATCAAAGCAAGAAAGAAACAAGGAAAATATGCCATCTTAATGCATAAGCTAAACAAACACTAATCAATTTGTAAAGTTTGTACAAAAGAATATGAGGCCAAGTGTGGTTGGGCTCCACCGCACAATCCCAAAAATAAATTGGGTAGCCGAGCTCTACCCTTATATAACCCGGATTACAAATGAATTAATTACAAAAATGCATTCATGTTATGAGGGTCTTCATTCTTCATTCTTCTTTCTTCCTTTTGACTTAGATGGAATGTGGTTTGCTCCAAATGCTTTACATGGTACATAAGACATAGTCTTATGACCAATGTTCATCCTAATCCTCCATAACAATCATTCCAAATCCTAAATTGCAAAATTACATGAAAAAGGGAAAGGAAATCTAACTAAAACCTGCAAAATAGAGATTAGCTAAACAAACCATACATCCCAAGCATGTATTGGACTTAGCACCCCACATATGGGTAACTAAGTCACCCGACCTATTTTGGATCATGCTTAGGGGTATAAGCAACCTGCACAGCAAAAGCAGTTATATTTTTATTACAATGCCCCTTAAGCACAATCCCCTATAGAAGACAATGATTAGACTAAGATTGTCCTACCATTCAGTCTAAGCACATACACCCTAGCATCCAGACTAAAACATCACATCATAAAATAAAAGTAAACATTAAACCATGCACCGCCCTAACATAGGACTAGAAGTGGTGACTTATCTAAGTGTGTAAATTGGTGTGGTATGTCTTAACTAAGCTTGGTTAAATTTTCTAAGTATGAAAGGTTCAACTTAGAGGGCAGTTTCATTTAAGTGGTTTAGTTGATTTGGTTAAGTTTTATTTCATGATTTGATTTGGTTTGAATGAACCTACACTTAATTACTAAGTATTGTAAAGAGAGAAAAAGAGAAGAGAACTTCTCTTTCCTCCCTACCTTAAGTAATTTCTAAGGTAGATTCATTAATGACTTTTTGTTTAGTGAATGTTTTATTATGTATTTTAATTAATCCTAAGTTTAGAACAACTCCAAACAAATCTATTCAAAGTGAAAGATATTTTAAGATTAAGTAAAGTGAATTACTATCACAAAACACACAACACTTTATTTCTTTCCCAATATGTGTAACATGCATATGGATGAATCCTAAGCATATCTATACATGTAATGCAAATACTTAGCACACCTTAATGATGAATGCTAAGAGAGGTTTCTTAAGAAATTTGGATGTTTCATGTATGCATGATTATGCTAAGTAGAAGAGAGTGTTTCTTTTAGCCATTTTTCATATGAACGGTCACAAGTATAAAAGACATAAGTGAGTATGGTGCCATTGTTAGCACCAGGGGTGTAAGGTACAAGACCTACTTAGGGCTACTTAAAGCCTCGCAACCTCAGGTTGTCCAGACTAATATACCACTTTTCTTAAATACATGTGCATGTACAAAAAGAAATGCATGGAAAGAGAATCATGCAAAAAGTTTATGTTTGTTTGATTGTTTAGTTTACATGTGTGATGTGGAGTTCCTTCTTAAGTCATGACATAGAAATGTATAGGAATGGATTTATGCAAGTGTATGTTCTTTTCAAATGGAACTATACACTTTGCAAATCCTACAAACTATGTTAAGAAAGAGAAGGAAACCACATAACACATTTTATGTTATTCACATGCAAGTTTATAAGTACTTATAAATAGCATACTTTTAATTTATAATGTTTGATTTATAAGTTTTAAAATATAGTTTTGGGTTTAGTAGTGGTAATGGCTATTCATATTCTTACTTTAGCCAAAACATGCAATTTGACATAAAGGAAATATTTCATTTTAATTTGATTTTTCAAAAGACATGAATGCATGATTTTCATATGACACATTTAGCATGCTAGGAAAGAAATAAAGTGATGAAAGCATGTAAATTCATTCACCCTAATTAATTCCTAAAGACAATCTTATGGAATAATATTTAAAGTGAATCAAAATTGGTTTAAAAAGTTTGATTTTGTTTTGAGTTTGATTTGAATTTAGAAATGTGAGAGTTTGCTAGTCCTAACCCATTCCCACATGTGTATTATTTTAGTTTAATTTTTAGATGATTGATTTTATGTTTTGTTAGGTTAAGGTGTGATTAAACTCATTAATTACCCCTTACCTACACTTTAATAATATTAACTCAAATAATTATGAGCCAATGTATGACATAAAATCACAAGGAATTTAAATTAGCAATGCACCTAAGAAAGAAAGGGGCCTAATGCATTTGACTCATAATTAATGATTAATTAGCTAAAAGGTTTAATTTTAGTACTTTCATAACCTTTCCTACACATATGGATTAGATATGCTTTCCTTAAGTTTACTTAAGTTATTGAACACCTAAGCATCTACCCAAGAGGGAATTGATTAAATTATTAAGTTTCTAGATTAATTTTAATTTTTAGTTTGGTTAATTAAGCTATTAAATGAAATGACCAAATCATTAATTAATTTGTAAGTTAATTAAGTTTTCATTAATGTAAAATACACTTAGGGAAGAGATTTAGATAAGACATCCTAATTTCATTCCCTAAGTCTATCCACTATTCCAAGGTGATTAATAAATTTAATTAATAGATTTATCATCATTTAATAGGTTAATTAATCATTTAATTGATTAAGAGAGTGATTAGAGATGAATTGAACAATTCCCCTAATTAAATCATTAATAAATTCCAAGAAAATTAGGGGAGACAGAAATCATCCCACTAAACTTACCTAAGCAGTTTGGAATCAATCAATAGAATAATTAGAGAGTAATTAACATAATTGTATTTCTAATAAAACCTAAATTATTGAAGATTTACTATTCAAAATCCATTAGACTTAATTTTAGATTATTTTCCTTTGAATTATCTTCACAATGCATTTAGTTTTATATTTTTCTGATTTTTATATATTTAGTTATGTATTTTTGAAATTTTAGTTATTAAAACTTAATTAAATACCCTAATTATATAGTTAATCCTATCTGCGCCATGTAGACCGCTGACGCGGCACATGTTTTCCACATGGCATGATGGGATTCGCTATTTATGTAGTCACATTCAATGTTGCGCCGTCGTACTACACGCTTTCTCACATCTCGATTAAAGATCGGACAGTCAGGATTAAGCTTATGATTCTTAAGAGATAAATCCATGGATCCTATGCGGATTAATCAAGACTATCCATAAAAAATGCACGGATGGATGGTCCATGATCCGCCACCGAAGCTATCGAGGGAGGCCCATGGCTTGATCGAGCTTGATCGAGCTCGATTGAGCTCGATTGATTTAAACTTAACCCACACCATCATGCAAGGAGAAAGACATCCAAAATCAATGGGGTGAGAGTTTCTTCACAAAGGACCAAACACTTCTATTCTAGCTCGCTTGAAGGCATACCTCCGAGGCTATCACTGCTCCCAACTATCGAGGTAGCTCAGTGGAGACAAGCAAGATTTGAGGCTTGAGGTTGAGTGGATCTTCCTATGGACCAAAGTGGGCTTCAATTTCTTATGACCTTAATCAAACTCCCCTCTCCCGTGCCTTGAGAACTTAGTTGAAGACTTGAGTGAGTTTGATTGGGTTCCCTCCAGGTGCTTGAAGGATGAATTGAGCTTGGAGAAGCTTGAGGATGCTTGCTCTAAGTTCTTTAGCTTCAATCGAGTGTGAGTGAGTGAAAATAAAATGAAATTAGGGGGAGTATATCTCCCCCTAGAAGGATCAGATGGTCGAGAGTGTAGATGCTATTTTGATCAAATTGACCACCTTGAGTGGGTTGTTTTAGCCGTTTGAGGTGGCACATGGTTCAATTTTGGTAGAGGGAGGTAGTGGAGAAGTTGCACATGTGGAGAATGAGAGTATGGAGGTGATCCATGTGCTCATTTCCAAGTGGGTGGTCAGTTTGGCCATTAGGCTGGGTTTGGCTAACCAAAACCCATTAGGTCATGTGCACCATGCTCACTAGTGTCCAAGAGGGTGCCAAGTGGCCATGAAAAGGATATGGCCAAATTTCATGTGGAATTGGCCATAGGTTACCACTTGACCTAGGGGTAAAATGGTCATTTAGCTTTGATTTTATTTGGCTAGATTTAGAATAGTTTTAAATTGGGTTGGTCCAAATTTCAAAGAATTTGGAGTTGATTTGATGTCATTTGGCTCATGTTGACCCATTTAGGTCAAATAAGGGTCACCAATTTGGTCAAATAGGGTCAAACCAAGGTTGTTCATATGACCAATTGAAATATTTGGTATCATTGGTTTGGTTCAATTTGATTTATATTTGGATTTGGTTCATTTGATTTCATTTAGGTCAAATGGGTCAAGCTGACCAATTTGACCCATTTGACCTAATTGAGTTAGGTCATGGGTTGGTCATTTGAAATGTGTTACAAGCTTTGGTTTCAATCAATTTTGATTTAATTTGATTTTGGTTCAATTTGACCTTTTAGGTCAAGTTTTGGACAATCAGGGTTCAATTGAGGCTTTGGTCAAGTTCAATAAGTGTTTAAAATGAATTTGACCCATTGGTCAATCAATTTGGCTTAGATCAAGATTTGACACATTTTGACTTTTTAGGTCAAGTTGGGTCAACTTGGGTCAAGTGGCCAAATGGGCTAGGTTAGGCACAAATGATGACTTGGTCAAGTTCAAACATTGATCATGAATTAGTTTTGATCAATGGTTTCAATCAATTTGACATATGGTGGATTTTGGCTAGTTTAGGTTTCATTTTGGCTATGTTGACTTGGTCAACCCTTAGGTTTGACTTGGTTTGACCCAACTTGAGTGATTAATCATCTCATGATGATTGTTGCTCACAATGTGAGGCTTAGGTGGGCTTAGTTCAACCCAATTTAGGTAGGATTAGAATTTGGCTCTACTTTAGATCTCAAGTGAACCTAAGTGGGTCAATTGGCTTGATTAAGGCTTGATTCAAGTTTGGTAGATCTCATAAATGAACTTATGATTGAACTATAAATCCATTTGCAAGTGATTTAGAGTCAAATTGGTTTTGATTCATTTGACAATTTCAAGTTCAAAGGGTGAACATAAGTTTGACTTGAGCTTGATTTTTGGATTTAGTTTTGGTTTCATGATTGAAGTTTATGTTTATATTTGGATTCATGATTGAAGGATTGATTGAATCATAAAGAAAGAAAGTCAAGGGTTTGGTTTGATTTGAGTTTGATTTGACTAAGTTCAAGAATTTGACTTGAAGGCTTAGGTTAGATTTGGGTCGAATTTGAATTTGATTTTTGAATTTATTTTTGGTTTGATGATTGAAGTTTAGGTTTATATTTGGATTCATGATTATAGGATTGATTGAATCATGAAGAAAAATCAAGGGTTTGGCTTGATTTGAGTTTGATTTGGCCAATTTCAAGAATTTGACTTGAAAGGCTTAGGTTGAATTTTGGTTGAATTTGAATTTGAATTTAGTTTTGATTATTTGAATTTATATTTCATTTATATTTATGAATATAAATGAGAATATAAATGGGTTAGAAATTTTTTTGAATTTGATTGATTTGATTTGATTTGATAAGTCCATAAGATGAATCAAAGGGACTTAAGAAAGATTTTGAACTTGGAATTCAATCATGGGTTTCAATCATTTGGAATTGATTCATGATTTTGAGAAAATTAAGAGAATTGATTTGAGGTTTATTTTGGAATTGATTTAAGTTCAAGGTTGATTTGAATTTGGAGTTTGACTTGAAAGAAGGAAGTGAGGATTTGGTTCAAGCTATAGAGCAGGCAAATTTTCCTAACACCCCTAAGGCATGACCTATTTCTATGACTAACTCTTCTAAGTCTCTAGGGTTAGGTTTAGTGTTCACCTAATCACTAGAAGTGTCATAAGACTAAGGAAACTCTTAGTGTATAAGAGGAACCCTATGTCTAAGATGGAGAGGTTGAGAGCTCATTCTAAAAATGAGGTCAACAAAGAGATGAGACAATGCCGACCATTAGATCTAATATTGGTAGTAAAAATTCATCTTTTGGACATGCCTTATTTAGATCCCAAAAATTGATGTGTATGGCAATTTGGACATTCTTTTTCTTAACTGAATGACATCAACCAAAGTGGGATATTTTTCTCCCATGAAGCAAAGATTGTTCAATTTTGACTTTAGAAATGACGCTATTCAATGTCTAATCGCATGCATCTAAGTTCTTGCTTAAGGGTTAGCACTGGCTCTATTACTTGTGGATCGACGTTAGAGATAAACTAGATATCTCTTTGTAACTCCATATGGAGTAGTCTTTAAACTTAGTCAATAACATAACTAAGTCATCAATTTCAGTATCATTCAACAACAAACTGATGTTTTTCGGACATGGATTATCTTTAATTCCTAAGTTGATTTCTTTGAGCTCATCGATGGTTGGTTTGATCTCCTTTTCAGACTCTGGCAGTGCATCCTTGACTTCAAGGTCATTTGGATCATCTAAATTTTCTAAACACACCTCCTCATATGATTTAGCATGATTTGAAAAGAACCTATCTGATTCAAATGATGATGAAAATGATTGTCATGAATGCATATATCCTTTGGTCTTGATTGAGGATGACTTTGGTTGTCCTATAACCAAAGTAGTTTGACATGTGTTTAGACCAAGTATGTTGGATTATTCTTTGCTAAATCAAGAACACAAGATACCAATCAAAAGACAATTGTATTATTATATGAATCATCCTCAAGTTCTACATCAACTTCCGACTAAGGATGATGAAAAAGAACCTTGAGTTTTCCTATTTGTGGATGACTTAGGGCTTAATCCAAAACCCTTAACTAAGAAAGAGTTAGAAACAAGATTCTCAAGACTCTTGACTATTTCATATGCATATATTATTTACTTTGAGCATGGTCTTCATCACTATCTTGCTCAAACATCACCTCAAAGGGATCCAGAAGAGTCTGGTGTGTTAACCACATAAGATCATCCTAAACTATTAAGTATGTATAGGTGTACTGGTGGTGGGACATACCTCTATGGCCAAGAGAGGTTTTCCACCTGTGGGATGCCTCTAAATTTATCCTAGTGGAGGTTGGGTCATACCCATATGTTCAAATGGAGTAACAAAATGGAATAAGAGCTCTATATCTTCGAGTCCATGTCTATCTTTATTTTCTTTTCTTCTTTTTCTTTTATTTTTCTAATTCTTTTTCTTTTTCTTCCTTTTTGTCCCTCTTGGGAATCTTGACTAGATTTGTGAGAATGGACTTGTTGATTTTGGGGAAGGAAATAGGCTACATCTTCATATATCCCGACCTCATAAACTCTGAAGGGTTTGAGATCTCCTTTGACGCAATACTCAATTCCAGTTCTCATGAACTTGATGCATTGATGTAGAGAGGATGAAACTGTGTTGTTCTCATGTATCCACAGTCTCCCAAGCAAAGCATTAAAATATATATCTGAGTCTATAATATGAAACTTGGCTTCAGCCTTCCAATCATCTTTCTTTAATAGCAACACTATAGAGGCAAAGGCCCTCTCGCCTTGTTCATTGAATCCTCTCAACATCATTCTCTACTTTTGGAGTTTAGAGATGTCAATCCTCAAGTTGGTAAGGGTTCTTAAACTCATAATGTTGACAGATGCACTATGGTAAAATTTTATAATTTTATAATTTTAAAGAATAATATACTACCTTCTTCACTCTATGCAGGATAAAGTGATGATAGAAATATAATTCTTCTTTTTATGCATCTTTTGACACCATGTAGATCAACAGATATTCTTATTGAGGGTGATAGGGTACGACATTGAGGAGAGATATACTATCTCAAAAGATAGAAATCACCACCCTACAATGGACCTAATCACCTCAACAATGACTCCTAAGGGTCTGCATGTGTACCAACGATTCTTCACCTACTTTATATGGAAAAGTAAAGTAAGGTTTATTTTAAACCTGTTCATTAAGTTCTCAGGGCAAGCCTCATAGTTAATTACATCCGGGATGAGATCCTTAGGAATACTCGATTAAGGTAAATGATCGTTGTCTCCAAAGATTTTAATAGGACTATCAATCGATTTTTGAAGATTAAATGGGATTAAAAAAAGAGGGAGTTATTATCAAGCAAAGAAGATAAGTAGAGATGCACAATTCTAGAAATCTAGTGAGCATCTCAAACTATCATATGGCTTTACATTTTGAAATTGAATTATTGTTTGAGTTAATTTTTATTAGAAGAATTTATGATTCCTCAACACAAAGCTATGGAAATGCTTAAGAGGTAAGGATTTATGCTTATGGCCCATAGAAGGGAGAAGCAACCTTAAAACCTAAATCTAGGGAGATTTGGTGAGGGCCAAAAGCACGACCTAAATCTAAGGCAAAAAATGGGTATTTCATTTACCTCCACAAGAGCAGAGAAACCTCCTGATTGCTTGGACTTACAACTGTCTAGGGGTGGCTGTCAACTAACTCCTCCTGCAATTTTAAATAAATGTAGGCAAGTCATAAGGTTTATGCAAAAAAGCTAGGCTGTTATTTATTTATAAAGAGACTAAGTCCTTAAACTCACTCCCTAAAGAGACTAGATCATGTAAGTATGCATGCTTAAATGACCTAAATCTAATGCAAATCATATTACATGTTATTTTCATTTTTTGACAATCATTTGACTCAAGCTTATAAGATTCATATACCTAATGTATAGAAGTAAGATTATTGGCCAAAATCAGGGAGAAGGATGGAGGTGTGTTTTTACCATGGCTCTCAAAGGTCAAGCCAAGTTTTTCTAGCAAAGGTGGAAGCTCTCCAATCAAGAGTGAAAATAATATGCATTTGTGCATGATGTTATAAAAAAAATACTCATCCAGCTAAGAGGTTGCTAATTATTTTATCTTTATTTTAGCCTAAGCTTTAGGTGAGGTTATGAGTTCATTATTTTTAATTTTGAATTAGTAAATTTGGTAGAAGATTTATTTTTCTTAAGAGCCTAATCCACATCCAAGCTATCATCAAGCAAGGAAGAAACTAGGAAAATGATGCCATCTTAATGCACAAGCTAAACAAAACATCAAACATTTTATAAAGCTAATGCAAAGAATAAAAAGCCAAGTGTGGTCGAGCACCACCACACAAGCCTAAAAAGATAGATTGGGTAGCCAAGCTCTACCCTTATACAACCCAGATTATAAATGAATTAAGCATAATTAAGCAAATAATTTATTATTATGTGCATCTTCAAGCTTCATTTCTTCATTCTTCTTTTCTTTTTTTTCTCTTTTCTTCTTTTTGGTTCCTTCTTATAGATGGTTGAAAGGTGGTTGCTCCAAAGGCTTCACATGGTACATAAGATGAGATATTATGACCAATGCTCATCCTAATCTCCCATAAAAATCATTCCAAAATCTTAATTGCAAAAATTACCTAAAAAGGAATAGTAAAGTCTAATTAACACCTACAAAATAGAGATTAGCTTAAGCAAACCATACAAATCCCAAGCATGTATATTGGACTTAGCACTCACACATGGGTAACTAAGTCCACCTATTGGATTATGCTTAGGGTATAAGCACCGCACAACAAAAGCATATTTTTTATTACGCCCTTAAGCACAATCCCCTGCAAAAGATAATAGTTAGACTAATATCACCCTACCATTCATTCTATGAACATTCACCCTAACATTTAAACTAAAACATATATCAAAAAAAAAAAGCAAACATCAAACCATGCACTGCCCTAACCTAAAGCTGCTTAACTTAGTCTAATGTGTGTGCTTTAGAAGGTTTGTGGTGTGCTTAACTATGGTTTTAAGGTTTAAATTTTCTAAGTGTGAAGGTGTTCAACTTAGATGGGTGGTTTCATTTAAGTGTTTAGTTGATTTGGGTTAATTTTATTTCATGATTTGATTTGATTTGGATGAATCTACAATTAATTACTAAGTTTTAAAGAGAGGGAAAAGAGAAAAGAACTTCTCTTTCCTTCCCTACCTTAGGTAATTTCTAAAGTAGATTCATGTTTGGTTTCATTTATAGAATGTTTTATTATGTATTTTAATTAATCCTAAGTTTAGATCAATTCTAAACAAACCTATTCAAAAAGAAAGGAATTTTAAGATTAAGTAAAGTTAACTAAATTCACAAAGCATACAACACTTCATTATTTCCCAACATGTATAACATGCATATGAATGAATCCTAAGAATATCTATACATACAAATGAGAATGTTTAGCACACTTTATAATGAATGCTAAGTAGTTTACTTAAGAAAATTTGAATGCTTATGATGCATGATTTTCATTAAGTAGAAAAGGGGCTTCTTATCCAATTTTCGCATGCACACATAAACATATGAAAGGCATAAGTAAGTATGATGCCATTGTTAACCAAGGGTGTAAGGTACAAGACCTACTTAGGGCTACTTAAAGCCTCACATCTCTAGGGTTTTCCAGACTAATATACCACTTTCCTTAAATACAAGCATATGTACAAAAGAAATGAATGGAAAAGAAAAATGCAAAAGTTTGTACTTGATTATTTATTTTGTTTATGCAATTTATATGTACAAGTGTAGATATCCTTCTTCAGTAATAGCATATGAATGAATAGGAAATAGAATTAGGCAAGTGTTAGGTTGTTTTCAAATGAACTAAACACTTTACCAAATCCTATTCAAAACTATACTAAAAGTGGGGAGAAGGAAAACTACACTAAGCACATCCTTATATTTTACTAACATACAAGCTTATAAATAAAATATAAGTATCACACATTCAATTTTGGTAATTTATTCATATAATTTTGAAAATAATTTAGATTTAATAGTGATAATAGCCACTCATATTCCTATTTTAGCCAAAATATGCAATTTGACATAAAAAACATTTCATTTCATTTGATTTTGAAAAGAATGAATGCATGAAATTCATATGACATACACATTTAACATGTTGGAAAGAACTAAAATGATGAAAGCATGTAAACACATTTACCCTAATTAATTCTAAAGACAATCTTATGAAATAAGAAAGCTTAAAGCAAATCAAATTATTTTTTAAAGAAGGTTTGTTTTTTTGAGTTTGATTTAATTTGAGAAATGTGAGGTGAGGTTGTTGTTCTAACCCATTCCCACATGTATGATATTTTGTTCAATTTTTTAGATGATTAGATCCATTTTATATTTTTATATTAGGTTAAGGAATTAAGTGTATTAATTACCCCTTACCTATACCACCTTAGAATATTTAAGTAATCATAAGCCAATGAGATGACATAAAACCTCATAAGGAATTTAAATTTACAATGCACCTAGGAAGAAAATGCCTAATCCAATTTGGCTGATGATTAGTAATTAATTAAACTAAGGGGTTTAACTTAAGTAATTTCATAACCTCTCTCACATATGTGAGTTAGATTTTGATTTCCATAATATAATTAGGCTCTTAAACACCTAAGAATCTATCCAAGATAGATTAATTAAGCTCTGGAAGGTTTTATAATTTTATGAAATTAATTTAGGGGTAATTAGTGAATTAACCCTTAATTAAGGATGAATTAAGGAAGAAAAGGGGGTTTAGCGAATATCTTAAGGAAAGTATCCCAAAATTATTCTTTAAACCTAACATTAACTTAATCAAAACTTAATTAACTCAATCAGAGGGTTAAACCACTAATTATGCCCTTAATTAAGCTTAATTACATTAAGGGAGTGATTAAGAAATTAATTAGCAATTCCCCTAATTAAGCCACCAATAAATCCCAAGAAAATTAGGGGAGGTAGCAGTCATCCCACTAATTAAGCACAAAAAGTTTGGGATTAATCAAAAGAGTGATTAAAGGGTAATTAGTAAAATAACATTCCTAATTAAACCCAAATTCAGAGAAAAATACTATTCAAAATCCATTGAAATTAATTTTAGAATATTCTATGTTCAATTATCTTTCATATGCAATTTATTTCATATTTTTTTGATTTTCTACACTTAGATATGAATTTTAGAAAATTTGGTTATTAATTAGAAATTAAATAATCCCAAATAATATTATTAATCCCGTCAGCTCCACGTATGCCGCTGATGCGGCATGCGCTTTACACATGGGGTGACGGGAAATGATACTTAACCTATCACATTGTATGGCATTGCACGCTTTCTCCCCGTCCGAGGATTGGATGACTGAGATTAAAGCCGTGGATATGAAGGAGGAAATTGTGGGTGCTACACATTTTAATTTCGGTTATCCATCCAAAATGTCCAGATGGACGACCAGAGATTCATCCCTGCCACTCTCTGTGAGCCATGAAGACTGTCCATGTTTGATGCCGTGATCTGAGCTCGGATTAGAATGAAAATCAACCCACACCATCTAAACATGAGTACAAGAACATCTAACGGCTAGATCAACCTAGGATTGAAATTCATTTCATAAAGGACCAACTTACATTGAACTTAAGCTCAAAAAAATGGCATACCTCGCTGGAGGTGATCACCGGTGCTCAATTCTCTTGGAGAGCTTCGCTTAGTGAGATGAAGCTTTGAAGTTTGAGGCTCAAATTGAGTGGATGCTTCTATGAGTCCCTCCTTTGGAGCTGCCTCAATTGGATCCTCCCTGGAGCTTGGGAAAGTTTGACTTGGTCTTGTGATGGAACTTGAAGAAGGAATTGGGTTGATGTTAAGTGTGGAGTAAATTCAAATTTCAATCAAGCTCCCCTATTTTCAAGTGATGAAAACTGAGAAAATAAAGTTTTAAACTCTCTCTAGGAAGCTTGGGAAGACTCTTTAAGGCTTGCTCTGAGTTCTTATGCTTCAATCGACTGAGGGAGGGTGAAGATTGAATTGAATTAGGGGGAGTATATCTCCTCTTTGAGCAATCGGATGATCAAGAAGGATTGTGCCATTTTTGATCA
Organism: Cymbidium sinense; assembly: GCA_021442155.1. NCBI lineage: Eukaryota > Viridiplantae > Streptophyta > Magnoliopsida > Asparagales > Orchidaceae > Cymbidium > Cymbidium sinense. Next base: position 115,302,490 of record CM038217.1, read on the forward strand.
AATCATCATGAATGAGTTGGTTGTTTATTTTGAATTACATGTGGTTGGCCAAGAAGGAGGGTGGTCCATTTCAATTGAGGAGGATTTGTGGCCATTTCAATGGGGTGGTGGTTTGGCCATTGGTTAACCCAAACCCATTGGGTTGGTGCACCACACTCTAGTGTTCACTTGATCCACTAAGAGAGTGCTAAGTGGTTATGAAGAGGATTTGACCAAATTCCAAGTGAAATTGGCCAAACTTTACCCTATGTCCTAGGGGTAAAATGGTCATTTAACCTTGATATCAGTTTGAGTATGTTTGATATTATGAGAAAATAGGTTTCGCCAAGTTTCAATGAATTTGGAGTTGGTTTGATGTGATTTGGCTCATGTTGATCCATTTAAGTCAAAATGGGTCAACATGGGTCAAGTTGACCAAAAGGTCAAATTGGGTCAAACCAAGGGTTGGGTTAAGCTCATATGACCATTTGAAATGTTTTGGCAGCTTTAGTTTGATTGAATTTAGTTCCTTTTATTTCGCTTAGGTCAAATGGGTCAAGTTGCCCAATTTGACGATTGACCCATTTAGCTAGGTCATGAGGCAGTTTGGTTAAAATGAAAGGGATTTATCTTTATTTCAATCAATTTTGGTTAAGTTTGAATTTGGCTCACTGACCCTTTAGTTAGGTTGGGTTCATGATAAATTGGTTGGTAGTTAGCCAATGAGCTTTGGTCAAGTTCAACAATCATTTGGAATGAACTTGACCATTGGTTCAATCAATTTTGCTTAGATCAAGTTTTTTGACACATTTTGACTTTTAGGTCAAGTTGGGTCAAGTTCAAGGTCAAGTGGCCAATAAGTTAGCTCAAATGTTGACTTGGTAAAGTTCAAACATTGATCATGAATGAACTTAGATTATTTGTTTCAATCAATTTGGCCTATGGTGGATTTTGGCTATGTTTTTCATTTACAATTGACTTGGTCAACCCTTAGGTTTGACTTGATTGACCAAATTTTGTGATTGATCATCTGATGATTGTTGATCATGATGAGAGTTTAGGTGAGTTTGATTCAATCCAATTTGGTTAGGATTAGAATTTGGCTCATAAGGGATTTTAGGTCACTTTGGGTGAAGTGAGCAAGTGGGTCAAATTTTGGTCAAAGCTTGATTTGATAACTCACATATGGACTTATGATTGGAATATAAATTTGTTTGCAAGTGGTTTGAAGTCAAATGAGTTTTGATTCATTTGACAATTTTAAGTTCAAAGGGTGAACATGAAATGGATTTTGGCTTGATTTTTGAATTGAGTTTTGGTTAAGTGATTGAAATTTGTGTTTATATTTGGATTCATGATTGAAGGATTGATTGAATCATGATGAAAAATCAAGAGTTTGGCTTGATTTGAAGTTGATTTGGCTAAGTTCAAGAATTTGACTTGAAAGGCTTAGGTTGGATTTTGATGGAATTTGAGTTTGATTTTTGGAGTTGGTTTTGGATGTTTGAATTTATAATTCATTTATATATATAAATATAAACGAGAATATAAATGGGTTGTGAGAAAATTTCATGAGTTTGAAGTGATTTGAACATGATATAGGCTAAGTACTTCGGAGAAAATCAAAGTGACTTAGGAAAGATTTGTGAATTTTGGATTTAATTGTTGGATTGATTTGAATTTATATTTCATTTATATATGTGAATATAAATGAGAATGTAAATGGGTTATGGAAAAAATTCATAAATTTGAAGTAGTTTGAACATGATCTAGGCTAATTGCTTAAGAGAAAATCAAAGTGACTTAGGAAAGATTTATGAATTTGGATTTGAATTTTGGATTTATTTTGATTGATTTGAATTTATATTTCATTTATATATGTGAATATAAATGAGAATATAAATGGGTTATGAGAAAAATTCATGAATTTGAAGTGATTTGAACATGATCTAGGCTAAGTCCTTATGAGAAAATTAAAGTGACTTAGGAAAGATTTGTGAATTTAGATTTGACTTTTGGGTTTAGTTTGATTGATTTGAATTTATATTTCATTTATATATGTGAATATAAATGAGAATATAAAAGGGTTATGAGAAAATTTCATGAATTTGAATTGATTTAGATTTGATTTGGGCTAGGTCCTTAAGAGGGAATTAAGGAGAAATATTTTGAACTTGAAATTTCAATTTTGGGTTTAGTTTGATTGATTTGAATTTATATTTCATTTATATATGAGAATGTAAATGAAAATATAAATAAATTATGGGAGAATTTCATGAGCTTGAATTGATTTGGGTTTAGTTAAGTCCTTAAGAGAGAACTAAATAACTTAAGAAGGATTTTGAACTTGAAATTTCAATCAGGAGCTTTAATCACAACTTTCAATCATGGGTTTTAATCATGGGCATTGATTTGTTTGGAAAAAATCAATTAAGTTAGAATTGATTTAGGTTTGATGTTGATTTGATTTGGAGTTTGACTTGAAGGAAGGCAGTGAGGAATGTGGTTCAAGCTATAAGGTAGGAAAATTTTCTTGACACCCCTAAGGCATGACCTATTCCTATGGCTAACTCTTCTAAGTCTCTAGGATTAGGTTGAGTGTTCACCTAATCACTAGATGTGTCTTAAAACTTAAGATCTCTTAAAGTCTAAGAGGAGTCTTATGTCTAAGATGAAGGGGGTTGAGAGCTCATCTTAAAAATGAGGTCAACAAAGGGCGCCCAATAGGTGTAGTGTGACTGACAAAGAACACCACATGTATTGGTGTTGATCGAAATGATCAACAACACCAAACGATCACAAGCACTAACAAAAATGGTCTACTCCTAACCCAAAGTGTAGAAGGAATTCAGAACTTCGTGCAATGTGGCCCTACTTATGTCAAAGATATAAGAGAGGGAAGGGAGAATCCACTGGGGATAGAGTATGTCAACCCTCCACTAGGGAAGCAAGTTTAAGTCATCCATGAAGGGATAAGAGGTTTGATTTGAGTCTCCCTGGGGAGAAATTTTATTTGATTAATTGAGTTCCACTAGGGAAGATGGTTGAATTTATTGTTTGTTTAAATTTGTTTATTTTGACTCCACCGAGGATAGGGAAATGAACTCTCCACTAGGGAGACAAGTTCAAGTCATCCATAAGGAAGGAGTGGATGTAAAGTTCGAGGGATAAGAATTCTAGATTCGCTGGGGAGCTAAAAAGATTTGCATTTGACTGAGGAGAAGTAAAAGATGGGATTTGGATTGATTCACTATTTTTGTTAGTTTGTTGAATTTATTTTAAATTTTTAGATGGGCCCTGTTGGTTTGATGGATCGCACTAAGTAGGAGCCACGAAAGCCTAAACCTAACTCAGATTTACCAATCAAAAAGGGTAGTCTACCAAATGCATAGTAGAACTAACTAACCAAAGGGAATCCTTTTGGTGTGCAACAGCTGTACTAGGAAGAAAGCATAATATACATACATCCTCCAAGTAGGGACTAGTTGCTGGGGTGATCTATTGGCAAAGCAACAAATCAAACCCAACTAGGGATGACTATTGAGTGAATGCTGCTGTGGAGTTAGATCTACTCAACAATAGTCAAGGTTAATTTTATTTTTAGATTTGTTTTGATGGGTTCCATCAATTTGTGATGGATTGCTGAGTAGGGGCCGAAGAGACCTAGACCTAACTTAGATTTACCAATCCAAAGGGAGTAGTCTACTAACCATAAGGTAGGACTACCCAACCTAGGGATGCCTTTCAATTTGTAATAGTTAAGTCTTAAGAAGAAAGTGAAGGGACTCACATCTTCTAGAAATAAGGAACCACTAGGGCGGTCAGTTGCTTTGGTAAACAAATCGAACCCGACCTAAGGCTGGCTATTGAGTGAATGCCACTTGGGGACTTGAATCAACTCAAAGATAGTTAAAGATCAATTTCATTTTAATTTGTTTTGATGGATTCTGTCAGTTTGCGATGGATCACACTGTGAAGGAGCTTATATCAGCCTATACCTATTTTAGATTTACTGAACTAAAGGGAGTAGCTTTCTGACTAATGGGAGAACTATCCAAGAGTCTTCTTTAATATCTGGATATGAGTTTTGTTGAATGCTTCTGCTAAGATATTTGCTATTAGGTAGTAGATGGTGGAGTATCTCCAATATATACCATGTCCTTTGGCGAAGATGTTGATCTTGGTGCTTTTGAATACAGTAAGTACCATTATCAGATATAATTCAGAGGCACCCTGAACCTATATACGATATGGTTCTTGAAAAATTGAAGCATATGCTAAGCTGTGGCCTCTCTGAGTGGGATTACTTTCGTCCACTTGGAAAAGTAGTCGATGACAGTTAAGATGAACCGATGCCCCTTGGAAGAAGGAAGATTGATCGAACCCATAATGTTGGTACCCCAACGCTCGAATGGTCATGAGGCCAATGTAGGGTGGTTGGTGGAGGACCACACCGTGTACTTGACACTAATGGCATCTTCTAGCTATATCAATGTAGTCCGTAATCATCGAAGGCCAGTAGTATGCTAGTCTCTTGATCTTCATCTTCATCTTTAGACCAGATTGATGTGCTCTGCATAGATCTGAATATACCTCAGTTACAATGCCATGAGATTCATGTCTATCTAAATAGTGTAACCACATCTGGTCAAAGGATTATCGGTACAAGATGCCATCAACAAGAGCATAGGAGAGAGAGATTTCTATTTCACCTGATGGGCTTGTGACTTTTCTTGAGGTAGTTTGTCCGTGTTCAAATAGTTTATGAATGGTTGCCTCTAATCCAATTCCTTATCCTTGTTGGCAATGATAACCTCCACTTCAATAGAAAGTCTCTCAACAAGTTCAACATCAATAAGGGATATGACTTATCTATTTTGGATCCTTATTGAAATAGACTTATCTTCTAGACATGCCAATTCTTTGGCAAGTTTGGCCAAAGCATCTGCTACTGCATTCTCTGCATGAAGAACCTTGTAGATGGTGACCTCAGGGATCTGGGTCAACAACTTCATGGTGTACTCATGGTAATGATGAAGCTTAAGCTTGAGAACCTTGTAGGACCCGACAATATGGTTGATGACTAATTGAGAATCCCCAAAGATGTTTTGACGACAGATGGCTAACCTGCAATAATCAAAGCCTCATACTCGCTTCATTAGGGTTGGATAGATAGTACGAGAATCTCATCACATCATGGTCTAGATTTAGGAGAACTGTTCCTACCCCTGCCTTTCTTGGAAGAGTAGATCGTGGTGCTTCCCCTTTATGAAAGAAAATTGCACCATCAAAATACATCTCCCATCGGCGGTTGTCAACCTCCCCTAAGTTCATGATTTGTTCATCAGGTAGATTATCACTAAGCTGAGAATCAACATGAAGTGGGTGTGCTGCTAAGAAATCCGCTAGTACTTATCCTTTTATCACACGGAGGGATACAAATATGATATTAAATAGCGAGAGTATCATAGACCAATGTGCCAAACATCTGGATAGCGTTGGCCATGTCATGAGATACTGTAGTGGATTGGTTTTGGAGATCAAGTTCACCTTATGAGAAAGCATATAATGTCATAAATTTTGGGAGGCAAAGATCAAAGCTAGGCAATGGTTCTCAATAGGTGGATAGTTCGCTTCAGTAGGGATCAAATGATGGATGAGGTAGTAGAGAGCACTTTCCTTCCCTTTGTCATTGGCTTAGGCCAACAGAGCGCCGAGAGTGTCATCCAATGTAGTAGTGTAGAGGATGAGTGGCCTGCCCGGGATATAGGTTGCTAGAACTGGCAGCTTCACCAAATACTACTTGATATCTTCAAAGGCATACTCACACTTGTCATCCCACTTGAACTTGGCATCCTTTTTGACAAGTGCTGAGAATGACTTGCACCTCCCCGATAGGTTGAAAATAAAGTGTCTTAGATATGCCAGCCATCCTTGAAAGATTCGAGTTGAGTTAAACTCTTAGGAGGTGACATTTCTAAAATAGCTTTAATCTTTTTTGGATCTATTTCTATTCCCCTGAGTCGGACAACAAACCCAAGGAATTTCTCTGAAGCAACTATGAATGCACAGTTCAGGAGATTCATTTTGAGGTTATATTATCTTAACTGTTCGAAAACTACTCTCAAGTTAAAGAGATGGTCTTCCTTTTCTCTGCTCTTGACTACTAGATCATTAGCATAACACTCAACTTGATGATGGATGAGTTCATTGAAGATCTAAGTTATGACCCATTGGTATGTAGCACCAGTATTTTTAAGGCTGAAAGGCATGACCCTATAACAATAGATTATGATCAGGGTTTGGAAATAAGTGTTTTTTTCAACTTCAGGAGATATCTTGATCTGGTTGTAGCCAAATGACCCATCCATGAAAGAGAACACTGCATGACATTAGGCGATGTCCACCATTAATTCTGGTATAGGAAGAGGAAACTCATCCTTAGGACATGCCTTATTTAAATCTCAGAAATTGACCCAAATGCAAATTTGGCCATTCTTCTTTTTAACTGGTTTGGCACTGGCAAACTAGGTACGATATTTTTCTTCCATGATAAAACCAACAACGATAAGTTTCTTGACTTCAAAAATGGCCTGTTGTTCAATTCTAATTGCATGTGTCAAGGGGCTTGCTTGATAGGGTCAGCATTAGGATCTATTCCTAGCTTATGGACTACTAAATCAGAAGATAATTCGAGCATCTCTTCATAACTCCATGCGAAGTAGTCTTTAAACTCAGTCAATAGCCTAACTAAGTCATTGGTTTCTTCTTCATTCAAAGAAAATGAACCGATGTATGTCGTATGGATTTTTCTATCTTGAGGTTGATTTCTTTAAGCTTGTCAATTTTTTGAATGGATCTCCTCTCTTCAAATTGAGGTGCATCCTTGATTTGAGATCATCGATCATCTGAGGTTTCTAAACACACATTCTCATAAGAGTTGGTGTTGTGAAAAGAACCTATCGACTCCAAATGATTGGTAATAACAAGAATAGTCATCATCATCGAGGACCCATCGATCAAATCCTAATCCTCCTCTTGATTATGCTTCCTTGTATGTTCCAGCTTTTCAAAGTACTCACTGCTTAACCATGTGAGGATCCAAACCTTTCTGTATAAGATTATGAACACAAGGTGAGTAAAAGTCAAATGGTAATTCCAATAATTCTTTAAATGAATCCTCCTCAAGTTCTACATCAACTTCAGGACTTGAGGATGATGATCCCAAAAAGAATCTCTTCGGCTTAATATCATCGTAAGACTTAGGGGCTTCCTTAACTACTTAATCTTTAACTTTTTGAGATAAAAGTGAGGTTAGAGCTAAGGTTCTCAGTTGCTACCTAGTAGTCTCACATAAACTTGATTCAAATATGTTGCTTTGTCTGGAGGATCAGTCTTTGTCTCTGTCTGGATATAAAGCCACCACCAATGGAACCCGTTGAGAGGGGTTGGTTGGCATACTAATCACATTAAACTCATCCTCCGAGCTGGATTCCAAGTCTATGTGAATAGTAAAGGTACTCCTATGAACTGGAACATAACCTTTTGGTCGATGACCAACCAGTGGTCTTCCACCTGAACACCATTTCTACCTACCTCTGCCTGGTGGAGGTTGAGTCATCCTACTCACATGTCCATATGATGGAATGAACTGTGGGTGAAATGTGATATGTGGATCTACTCCTTCTTCAATTCCCCTTTCTTGTTCACATGGATTTTCATTTTTCTTTTCTTTTTTATTTTGCCTTTTCTTTTTCTTCATTTCCTTTTTCTTTTAAATTTAAGGTTTATCCAAGTTCATGAGAAAAGGTGTTTTGAGGAAGATAGTAGGTCCCATCCTCATAAATATCAACCTCTCAAACTAAAAATGGCTTTTTATCTCCATTGACATGATATTCAATCCCATCCTTCAACTTGATGCAATCGATGGAGGGAGGATGGAATTATCTTTGATGTATCCAAGGCCTACCAAGCAAAGCAGTGAATGAAGTATTCAAATCAATGATGCAAAACTTGGCTTCAGTCTTCCAGTCACCTATCTCTAAGGGTAACACTATTGAACCTAAAGCCCACTCACATTATTTATTGAATTCTCTCAACATCATCCATTCTCCTCAGAGTGTGGAGATGTTGATCCTCAAATAGGCAAGGGTCTTTAGATTCTTAATGTTCATCGATGCACTTGATCAATGAGACTCTGGAAAGTCTGAATCTACCCATGTCAACTATGATGCAGAAGGGACGGTTGTGCTCCAAGTCCTCTAGAAGAAGGTCTTCATTTATGAAAGTGATCCCTTGGGCTTCTTTTGTGTAATATGCCTCCTCACCAATAGTGATTAGCTGAGCTAAGAATATATCAATATCAAGGAGAGCCTTGATTAATGATTCCCTCATCTCTTTGGATAAGATAAGGGCATCGCATATGCTTATCTTAGATGGCAACTTTCTTAGATAAGAAAGGACATTATAGTCCACCTTGGGATGATCCTCCATAAGCATATCCAAGAGTGGTGCATTCTGTGGAGGGGCTTCTTGATCCTCTATACTAATGACTTATTTTCCTTTATCTTGAGGTGCTTCCAAAACCTTGCCACTACGGAGGTTGACTTTGGTGATCTCTTATGGCAGGGTAATGGAACATCCTACATGCACATCAGGCTCATCTACAGCTTTTCCTATGGGACCCTCAAAATTAGATGATTCAAAGTCTATCTTAAGAGGTGAACCCATAGTATTCAGAGTAGGAAAGTCCAACTCTGAATCAGAAAGAGGAAGATTAGAATTGTTATAGTTATTTTAACTTGAAGAGTTATCATTAATGATAGAAGTAGACAACCCATCAGAAGTGAAAAGATGTAATTCAAGCTAGCTTTATTCTTCAATTTCTTAGATTTGATAGGAGGTATAAAGTAGAAATCAAGTAAAGTAAGTGGGGTAAGGGATTTGATGCCCTTATCCACCGATACAAGAGTTCTACTAGTAGAAGAAGAAGAACTAAACTGAGGAAGTAGCGTGGTAGGCAAATGGTATACTAGAGGATGGACTGATTGGTGGTTGCGCCACTGGCTATCTCAAGTCTACATGTCGCTACTACCGCTGAGCTCTTTCCCAAGTTACTAGAACTTGCAAACTTTCTTGATGTTGGAGGTTTGACTCGCACTACAAGGAAAGTTTCTTGATCTTTAATAATCTTTTAGAGGTTTTGGATAAGGAGATATCCCAACCTTTTATGGTTTTGGAAGGATTACAAGTATCTCCAAGGATTACCCTAATGGAACTGGATGGTTGTTCCACAAGGTATTCCTTCAGGATGACTACAACACCGGTCTTGAAGCTTTGTTCAAGCCAATACTTAAATGTGAAGCAATCCTCCAAAATATGACCTAGCATATGGTGGTAGAAGCAAAAGTTAGGATCATGGCTTTTACCTACTTCCTCTGGTCTCCTAGGTTCAGGTAGCTGAAAATCAGGCTTTTTTAAGAGATTCTTAAATATATTCCTGATTACCTCCCTCTTAAATGAATAAGGCTTTTTAAGCTTATCTAAAAGAGTAAGTGTACCATTGCTACCTGGCAGCGGGTATGTATACCACTGCTACTGGTGATATGGCTGAGGAGGTGGTGGAGTAGGCCGTGGAGGTTGATTTGGTGGCCGGTAGGGCTGCCTCGATGGTGGTAGAGGAGGTGGAAGTGAAGAATTATGAGGTTGTGGTCTCTTAGACTGATCTCTAGCTAGTTACTTTCCCTTATCCTCTACTGTGACTACCCCAGACTTATTCTCATAGACCTTCTGCTACTTTGCTTTGGGCAACTAGTCTTGAAAAGGCAACTATTTTGCCTCTCCTTGTAGACTAGCCACCTTGTTGATTAGCTTCTCAAAGGTTTTGATGGTGAAGCCCTTAAGCATGAAGGTGACCGGGCCATGGATATTCTTTAGAAGAATCTCAATGACATGCTACTCAGATAGTTGCAACTCTCATTTCATACTTAGGTTATGCCATCTGAGAATGTAGTCAACAAGGGACTCACCTGGGTGTTATTGTGCTACAATGAGATTGCCAACAATAACCCTTTGTTGAGCTCCAGCAAGCCTCTTGATAAAGAGTTGCTCTAACTCAATAAATATCTTTACTGAACCGTTTGGAAATTCAGCATACCAATCAAAAGCTATCCCTGCTAGGCTACTAATGAAGAGGCGAATAAAAGCATCGCCACCCACATTACAATAACTAGCCCCTGAAATGGGCATGAATACCTCGATTTCCACTACCATCAAAACTCTTGAAGGAAGGTGGTACGAAAATCTTGAGATATTGGATTGCATCAAATTTCTCCGGGTAGGGTCTACCCTTTGGAACTGATGATCCTCCCTGGGCTTGAGCCAACACTTCCTTCACCTGCTGTTCAACCATATATTTGATATCTTTATACTATATGGAGGTACTTTACACTACCTTCCTATACATGCTAGTGCTACCTTGCTCGATGAGAGGTAAGGTCTTGGCTGGGTCCAAGACATGCCAACTCTGACTAGTCCGTAGTAGGATGAACCGGGGCTTGTTTCAAGTCAGACTACTAATAAGTCCTCAAGATGCATCTCCATCCTATCTATTTATTCACATTTCTTCTTTAACTGATATCAAAGGTATTAGGCTGATTGGGCTATGTCTTCCTGCTCAACCTCATCACCTTCCATAGCTTGCTGCTCTCCGAGGAGGGATCCCCTATATCTGCCATGCAAACTCCAACTGAGTCTCTTACAAATCATATTCATTGGGATCAAAGTTGATCTTCTCCTCATCAGACCAATCATACCCCATAATTTCCACTATGACCTTAAGAGAATGATCAATTTGAATGGGCAAAAATGATTTTGGCTGGCCGGTGTGATCACTATCATGTACTGAGAGGCACGAGACCTCCTCTGCTGCTGGAGAATCAATCCTATGAGGTCTGTACTCACTAGAAGAGACACACTCCTGACTGTCACTGAATCTGAAAGGGGTGACACTCTTAGGAGGTTCTACTATCATTGGTGCAACTAGACTATCATCTGCTCCCTCTACAATAGCTGCAACCATCTCTATGTCCCCAACTAGGTGGTGTGAAGGGATGACCACTATGCTTGTGGTCCATTCCTTTTGCACCACCATGGGGGAAGAAGGTTGAGCAGGAGAGCTCGGTCTCACCACAGTAAGTGGTGTAGATGGAATAGGATCACTCGGTAGTAGCTAGATCACCAATGGGGTCTGCTTCTCCCCAGATGTGGCCTTCATGGCCTCTAAACCGAGATGTTGCAACGGAATGGGTGATGGCGATGGGTAGAGGGTGGTGGAGACACCACCAACTCTCTGATAGAGACCCTCTATGATGGGTCCTATAAGAAAAATACTATCTGTGTGATCGACATAGGTAGTGTATCGATCAGGGAAATCAATGAGTACGGTGGCCACTGACTGTTGAACAAACATCTGCCTCTCTTGACTAGTGATTTGTACTGAAGTATGAGCCTCTATGGCCCTCTCCTGCCATAGGTGTTTCCCCACGCTTAAGGGAATAACAGATCTCAAGTCGAATTGAGCTCCAAACTCAGAACATCCATAAGCTCTGCCAACCTGGCGTAGAACTGAATGGAGGCTGACATACGACCTCCTTCTCAGGCTAACTGGGGGGCTAATACTAAACTGCTGGCAGAGGTGAAGTTTAAATCCTCCTAGCATCCTCTATGTCATACCCAGAGAGAGGTTGAAATGGGTTCGCTATAACCAACAGGGAAATCATAGTGGGCACCTCCTCCACAACTGACCGTGTAGTGGCCTCCATCTCTCAGGAAATATGTGTGTGATATCTCTTAATCATGCAATTTTTGTTCTTCCTCTAAGTCCTGGTAAGATGAGTAGAGTAAGAACTAGACCTAATCTTAAAAGTTGGGGAGGAAATCTGGATCGTGAGGAGCTTCCCCTGAGAGCTAATGAGTGGGGCCTTGGGGCAGCAGAACCACAGACACTAAGACCGGTGCCGGCGTCGGTACTATCACTACTTTCCTCTTTAGAGAGGGGATATCAGATAGCAAATCAATCAATGATCGCTTCAACCACCGTGGTCCTGCTAGCATGAGGAGAGTTATTACAGTGATCCTCACCCCCTTGAAACCTCTACCGAAATGGATGAGATGGGTGTGATCAGCTCAGGGGAGATTGGCTTGATCAAAGGCCAAGTCCGTGCCATAAGGGAAAGTAAATACAAACTTCTGTGAAACTGCCATTATAACCAACTGAAAATTGAAAATTGAACTATAACTACAACTGAGACTGATGCTGAGAATCTGCAATATTGGAAACAAACTTGGATCAAATTTCTATTTTGTTGACTTCTGAATTTGAATTTAAAATTTGAACCCACATCCAACATCTTGGAAGTGTTAAGTGGGGTTCAAATGGATTTAGAGAAGATTTAGAGATTTGATTGGAAAGAGGAATTTTTGAATATGAATCTAGTTTCAACAAATTTGGGTATGTTGAAAATGGGTTCAAATATTGTTAGAAAAATGCTTCCATAAGTTCATGTTTGAAATTATATTTTGATTTGAGGATCCATTCCTTTAACAAATTTGAGTATGTTAAAGTAAGGGTCAACTGGTTTCGTTTTTGATTTGATATTTTAGAATCCACTCACTTAGTAAATTTGGGTATGCTAAGTGAGGTGTTTGAAAACAATTATTTCCTTTTCTCTTTGTTTGCTTTATCTTATGAATTATTGATGATTTTGAAAATTGGAATTCCCACTTAGTGAATTTGGGTATTAAGTGAAGAGCCCAAATGTGTTTTATTTTTGGAAAATGTTTGAAAATAGGATTCTTAGAAAATTTGAGCATGCTATGAAAATCCTAATGCATTTCATTTGTTTCAGATATTTTGATTTTGAAAAATAGGATCATTAGCAAATTTGGGTATGCTAAGAAATCCTAATGTGTTTCTTTTGTTTCAGATTTTGGAAAATAGAGACTTTACTTTAACAAATGTGATATGCTAAGTGAAGTTCCAAATGTGTTTGAAAATCTTTAGGTTTTGAATTTGGAGACTTCACTTAGCAAATTTGAGTATGTTACATGAAGTTCCAAATGTCTTTGAAAATTTTGATTTTGAATTTGGAGACTTTACTTAGCAAATTTGAGTATGCTAAATGAAGTTCCAAATGTGTTTGAAAATTTTTGATTTTGAATTTGGAGACTTCACTTAGCAAATTTGAGTATGCTAAATGAAGTTCCAAATGTGTTTGAAATTTTATTTTAAGTGGAGACTTCACCTTAGCAAATATGGTATGCTAAAATGAAGTTCCAAATGTGTTTTGAAATTTTTTGATTTTCAAATTTGGAGACTTCACTTAGAAAATTTGAGTATGCTAAATGGAGTTCCAAATGTGTTTTGAATTTTGAAAATATGATTGTTAAGTTTTGATTTTTGAAAAGAAGACTTCCATCTAATAAATTTGGGTATGTAGGAATGGAAGTCAATTCTATTTTTACATTGTGAAAATTTTGTTTTGTGTGTGATTATTGCTTCTTGAAAAAGGGAATTCCAACTTAATCATATATGAAATATGTTTAAGTGGGATTTCCAAATGATGTTATTTTTATTTGGGAATGAAATCTTCATTCAATAAATTTGGGTATATTGAATGGAGATGTTCATATGTGCTTTTGGAAAATTTAGTTTTGTTTGAAAATAAAACTTCCATTCAATAAGTGTGGGTATATTGAATGGAGAGGTTCATATGTGCTTTTGAAAAATTTAGTTTTGTTTGAAAATGAAGCTTCCATTTACTAAGTGTGGGTATATTGAATGGAGAGGTTCATATGTGCTTTTTGAAAATTTATTTTTTGATTTTGTTTAGATAGAAGAAAATTCCAACTTAACGCTTGTGGAATGTGTTGAATGGAATTTCAAAGTTAGAATTTTTTGTTTGTTTGAAGATGTAACATCCATTCAACACATTTGAATGTATTGGATTGATAAACTTATCTTCAAATTTTGTGCTTTTGAAAATATGATTGTTGAAATTTTATTTTGAAAAATGAGGTCTTCACCAAAAATGAATTGAATGAAGGTGCTCATTTGTGCTTTTAACAAGGTAATTGTTGGAATTTAATTTTTGTAAAGATGATCCTACATATAACAATCATGAAGATTGTTAGATGAGAGTGATTTAGAAAAATTTTGGTGGAAAATATTTTATTATGTGCATTTTTGAAAGAGTGCTTTTTATAAAGCAAGATTTTTTATGAAATATTTATTTTCTCTTTATTATTTTAGTATGAACCTTTCCTTATCATAGAAAAGATAAGGAGGAAGTCTTTAAATATTTTTTATTAGATTGTTATTTTTACTCATTAGAGAACCCAACGGGGGTTTTAAGACTAACACGGGGTGAGGTCCTAAAACCTAAAGATATTGGCTAGCTTAACTTAAGAATGAAATAAGCCAAGTGCCAATGAAATGAAAGATAATATTAGATTCATACCAAAGTACAAACCCACTATTGATACTTGGAGACAATGATCATTTACCAAAGATGGAGAGAGGAACCTTCCCTAGTGGAGTCACCAGAAAAATCTATGGTGAAATTTTATAATTTCTAAAGAATAGCATACTTCCATCTTCACTCTATGTGGGATAAAATGAAGATAGAAATATACTTCTTTTATGCATCTTTTGACACCACATAGATCCACAAATATTTTAATTGAGGGTGATCGGGTATGACATTGAGGAGAGATGTATTATATCAAAAGATAGAAATCACCATCATACAATGGACCTAATCACCTCAACAAGGACTCCTAAGGATAATGGATCTTCATATGTACCAAAGATTCTTCCCCTACTTTACATGGAAATGTAAAGTAAGATTTATTTTAAATCGAGTTTGTTAAGCCTCCATAGTTAATTACATCCTAAGGGATGAGATCCCTTAAAAATACTCTTGATTAAGGTAAATGATCATTTTCTCCAAAGATTTCAATAGGTAGAAATTTCAATCGATTAGTTTGCTTTGGAAGATAAAATGAGATTGATCAGAGAGAGAGAGAGAGAGAGAGAGAGAGTTATTATCGAATCCAAAGGAAGATAAGTAGGATATGTTCATGATGCTAGGAAATCTAGCAAGCATCTCAAACTATCCTATGATTGGGCTTTATATTTTTGAAATTGAATTATTCGTTTGAGTTAGCTTTTTATTAGAAGTTTAGGGCTTATGATTCCACAACACAAAGTTATGGAAATGCCTAAGAGGTGAGGATTTATGCTTATGGCCCATAGAAGAGAGAAGCAACCTCAGAACCTAAATCTAGGGAGCTTTGGTGAGGGCCAAAAGAATGACCTAAATCTAAGGCAAAAAATGGGTATTTTATTTGCCTCCACAAGAGAGAAAAACCACCGACGCTTGGACTTACAACCTAGGGTGTGGCCAACTAACTCCTCCTATGATTTTAAATTCATGTAGGCAAGTCATATGCTTTAAGCAACATAGCTAGGTTGTTATTTATTTAGAAAGAGACTGAGTCCTTAAACTCACTCTCTAAAGAGACTAGATCATGTAAGGATATGCTTCAAATGACCTAAATCTAATGCAAATCATATTATATGTTATTTTGATTTTTTGGATAATCATTTGACTTAGGCTTATAAGATTCATATGCCTAATGTATGAAAGTAAGATTATTGGCCAAAATCAATGAGAAGGGATGAGGTGTGTTTTCACCATGGCTCTCAAAGGTCAAGCCAAGTTTTTCTAGCAAAGGTGGAAGCCCTCCAATCAAGAGTGAAAATAATATGCATTTATGCATGATGTTATAAAAGAAATACTCATCGAGCTAAGGGGTTGCTAAGTCTTTTATCTTGATTTTAGCCTAAGCTTTAGGTGAGGTTATGAGTTCTTTATTTTTAATTTTGAATTATTAAATTTGGTAGAAGATTTATTTTTCCTAAGAGCCTAATCCACATCCAGGCCATACATCAAGCAAGGAAGAAACTAGGAAAAGGATGCCATCTTAATGCACAAGCTAAACAAAACATCAAATATTTTATAAAGCTAACACAAAAGAATAAAAGGCCAAGTGTGGTCAGGCACCACAACACAATCCCGAAAAGATAAATTGGGTAACTGAGCTCTACCTTTATACAACCCGGATTACAAATGAATTAAGTATAATTAAGGAATGAATTCATTGTTATGGGGGTCTTCAAGCTTCATTTCTTCATTCTTCTTTTCTTTCTTTCTCTTTTCTTTTTTTTGGTTCCTTCTTATGGATGGTTTGAAGGTGGTTTCTCTAAAGTCTTCACATGGTACATAAGATGAGATCTTATGACCAATGCTCATCCTAATCCCCATGACAATCATTCCAAAATCTTAATTGCAAAAAATTATATGAAAAGGACAAGTAAAATCTAACTAACACCTGCAAAATAGAGATTAGTTAAACAAATCATACAAATCCCAAGAATGTATATTGGACTTAGCACCCCACACATGGGTAACCAAGTCCACCTGGCCTATTGGATTATGCTTAGGGGTATGAGCACTTGCACAATAAAAGTAGTTATATTTTATTATACTCTTAAGCAATCTCTGCAAGATAATGGTTAGACTAAGATCACCCTACCATTCATTCTACGCACATTCACTCTAACATCTAGACTAAAATATATATCACAAAATAAAAGCAAACATCAAACCATGCACCGCCCTAACCTAAAGCTAGAAGTGCTGACTTAATCTAATGTGTGTGCTTTAGAAGGTTTGTCTGGTGTGCTTAGCTATTGTTTTAAGGTTTAAATTTTCTAAATGTGAATGTGTTCAACTTAGATTGGTGGTTTCATTTAAGTGTTTTGTTGATTTGGGTTGATTTTATTTCATGATTTGATTTGGTTTGGATGAACCTACAATTAATTACTAAGTTATAAGAGAGGGAAAAGAGAAGAGAACTTCTCTTTCCTTCCCTACCTTAAGTAATTTCTAAAGTAGATTCATGTTTGGTTTCAGTTAGTGAATGTTTTATTATGTATTTTAATTAATCCTAAGTTTATATCAATTCTAAACAAACCTATTCAAAAAGAAAGGCATTTTAATATTAAGTAAAGTGAACTAAATTCACAAAGCATACATCACTTCATTCTATCCCAACATGTATAACATGCATATGAATGAATCCTAAGCATATCTATACATGAAAATGAGAATGTTTAGCACACTTTATAATGAATGTTAAGTAGTTTACTTAAGAAAATTTGAAAGCTTATGATGCATGATTTTCATTAAGTAGAAAAAAGGGGCTTCTTATCCAATTTTCACATGCACACATGAATGTATGAAAGGCATAAGTGAGTATGATGCCATTTAACTGGGGTGTAAGGTACAAGACCTACTTAGGCTACTTAAATCCTCGCAAACCTGGGTTGTCCGTGACTAATATCACTTTCCTTAAATACAAACATATGTACAAAAGAAATGAATGGAAAAGAAAAATGCAAAAGTTTGTACTTGATTGTTTGTTTTGTTTATGCAATTTATATGTACAAGTGTAGATATCCTTCTTAAGTAATAGCATAGAAATGAATAGAAAATGGAATTAGGCAAGTGTTAGGTTCTTTTCAAATGAACTAAACACTTTACCAAATCATATTCAAAACTATACTAAAAGAGGGGAGAAGGAAAATACACAAAGCACATCCTTATATTTTACTCACATATAAGCTTATAAATAAAATATAAGTATCACACTTTCAGTTTTGGTAATTGATTCATATAATTTTGAAAATAATTTGGATTTAATAGTGATAATACCACTCATATTTCTATTTTAGCCAAAACATGCAATTTGGCATAAAAGAAACATTTCACTTTCATTTTGATTTTTGAAAAGAATGAATGCATGAAATTCATATGACATACACATTTAGCATGTTGGGAAGGAACTAAAATGATGAAAGCATGTAAACACATTCACCCTAATTAATTCCTAAAAATAATCTTATGAAATAAGAAAGCTTAAAGAAAATCAAATTATTTTTAAAGAAGGTTTGGTTTTGTTTTGAGTTTGATTTAATTTGAGAAATGTGAGTGAGTTTGCTGTTCTTAACCCATTCCAACATGTGTATGATATTTAAGTTCAATTTTTAGATGATTAGATTCAGTTTATATTTTGATTAGGTTAAGGTATGAATTAAGTGTATTAATTACCCCTTACCTATACCACCTTAGCATATTTAATCAAGTAATCATGAGCCAATGAGATGACATAAAATCTCACAAGGAATTTAAATTTGCAATGCACCTAGAAGAAAAGGCCTAATGCAATTTGGGTCATGATTAATGATTAATTAAACTATGGGGTTTAACTTAAGTAATTTCATAACCCCTCTCACACATGTGAGTTCAATTTTTATTTCCTTAATGTACTTAGGCTCTTAAACACCTAAGGACCTATCCAAGATAGATTAATTAAGTGTTGGAAAGTTTTAGAATTTTATGAAATTAATTAAGGGGTAATTAGTGAATTAACCCTTAATTAAGGATAGATTAAAGAAGAAAAGGGGGTTTAGGGAATATCTCAAGGAAAGTATCCCAAAATTATTCTCCAAACCTCACATTCACTTAATAAAAACTTAAATTGACTCAATCAGAGAGTTAAGCCACTAATTATGCCCTTAATTAAGATTAATTACATTAAGGGAGTGATTAAGGAATGAACTAGAAATTTCTCTTAAGCCACCAATAAATCCCAAGAAAATTAGGAGAGAGTCATCCCTAATTAAGCACAAAAGTTTGGGATTAATTAGGAGTGATTAAAGCATAAAAAATAGCATTCCAATAAAGAAAGAGAAAATACTTTTTAAAATCCATTGAAATTAATTTTAGAATATTCTATGTTCAATTATCTTTCATATGCAATTTATTTCATATTTTTTGATTTTTTTTACACTTAGATATGAATTTTAGAAGATTTGGTGATTAATTAGAAATTAAATAATCCCTAATTATAATATTAATCCCCACGTGTGCCATGCGATGCACTTTACATGTGCGAATGGATTGGGTTTAACATGTCACATCATAGCCGTATGTGCGCATTTTTCTCACCATCCATCAAGGATCGGATGGCTGATATTAAAGTCACAGATTTGAGGGAGAAAATTATGGGTGCTACACATTTTAATCTCAGCCATCCATCCAAAATGCGCGGATGGATGGCCAGAGATTCATCTCCGTCGCTCTCTATGAGCCATGGAGACCGTCCATATTTGAGGCCATGATCCGAGCTCGATTGAGCTCATATTAGAATGAAAATCAAACCACACCATCTAAGCATGAGTACAAGAACATCTAACCACTAGATCAACCTAGGATTGAAATTCACTTCACAAAGGACCAACATACATTGAACTTAAGCTCAAAAAATGGCATACCCCGAGGTGATCAATTTGGAGAAGCTTCGTCTAGTTGAGATGAAGCTTTGCTGAAGTTTGGAGGCTTTGAAATTGAGTGGATGCTTCTATGAGTCAACTCCTCCTTGCCTTGAGCTTGGCCCTGATTAAATTGGATCCTCCCTTGCCTTTGGAGCTTGGGAAAGAGCTTGGACAAGTTTTACTTGGGTCCTCTGATGGAACTTGAAGAAGGAATTGGGTTGATGTTAAGTGTGGAGTAAATTCAAATTTCAGTGAAGCTCCCCTATTTTCAAGCGATGAAAATTGAGAAAATAAAGTGTCAAACTCTCTAGGAAGCTTGGGAAGACTCTCTAAGGCTTGCTCTGAGTTCTTATGCTTCAATTGACTAAGGGAGAGTGAAGATTGAATTGAATTAGGGGGAGTATATCTCCCCCTTGAGCAATGAGACGGTCAAGATGGATTGTGCCATTTTTGATCAATACACCTCATGCAATGAGTTGGTTAGGCTGTTTTAATTTACATGTGGTTCGGTTTTGGCCAGAGAAGGAGTGGGTGAGGTGGCCATGTTCTTGAATTGAGTGTAAGGAGGATTTCTAGGTGGCCATTTCAATGGGGGTGGTCGGTTTGGCCATTGGGATAAGTTCAGCTGACCCAACCATTGAGTTGGGTGCACCACACTCTCTAGTGATCACTTGATCCACTAAGAGAGTGCTAAGTGGTTATGAAGAGGATTTGACCAAATTCCAAGTGAAATTGGCCAAAAATTTACCCTATGGCCTAGGGTAAAATGGTCATTTGACCTCGATTTTAGTGGTATGTTTGATATGATGAGAAAATAGGTTTGGCCAAGTTTCATTGAATTTGGAGTTGGTTTGATGTGATTTGCTCATGTTGACCCATTTAGTCAAAATGGGTCAACTTAGTCAAGTTGACCAAATGGTCAAATTGGGTCAAACCAAGGGTGGATCAGGTTCATATGACCATTTAAAATATTTTGGTGGCTTTGGTTTGATTCAATTTGGTTTAGGTTTGAATTTGGTTCATTTGATTTCACTTAGGTCAAATGGGTCAAGTTACCCAATTTGACCCATTTGACCTATTTGAGCTAGGTCATGGGTAGGTTTAAGTTTGGTTGGTCATATGAAAGGGATTGGTATCTTTGTTTCCAATGAATTTTGGTTAAGTTTGAATTTGGCTCAATTTGACCCTTTAGGTCAAGTTGGGTTCATGGTCAATTGGGCAAGGTTAGGTCTAGTTAGCCAATTAAGGATTTGGTCAAGTTCAACAATAATTTTGGAATGAACATGACCCATTGGTTTCAATTAATTTGACTTAGATCAAGTTTTGACACATTTTGACTTTTTAGATCAAGTTGAGTCAACTTGGGTCAAGTAACCAATAGGTTAGGCTCAAATGTTGACTTGGTCAAGTTCAAACATTGATCATGAATGAACTTAGATCATTGGTTTCAACCAATTGGCCTATGGTGGATTTTGGCTATGTTGGGTTTCATTTTCATTAAGTGTTGACTTGGTCAACCAGTTTGACTTGTATGACCCAATTTTGGATTAATCATCTCATGATGATTGATCATGATGAGATGCTTAGGTGAGTTTGATTCAATCCAATTTGGTTGGGATTAGAATTTGGCTCATATGTACTTTAGGTCACTTTGGGTGAAGTGAGCCTAAGTGGGTCAAATGGCTTGGTCAAAGCCTGATTTGAGTTTAATTGTACTCAAATATGGACTTACGATTGAAATATAAATCTATTTGCAAGTGATTTGAAGTCAAATGGGTTTTGATTCATTTGACAATTTCAAGTTCAAAGGGTGAACATGAAATGGATTTTGGCTTGATATTTGAATTGAGTTTTGGTTAAGTGATTGAAATTTGTGTATATTTTAGATTCATGATTGAAAGATTGATTGAATTATGAAGAAAAATCAAGAGTTTGGCTGATTTGAAGTTGATTTAGCTAAGAATTTGACTTGAAAGGCTTAGGTTGGATTTTGATTGAATTTGAGTTTGATTTTGGAGTTTTGATGTTTGAATTTATATTTCATTTATATATGTGAATATAAATGAGAATATAAATGGGTTGTGAGAAAATTTTATGAGTTTGATGTGATTTGAACATGATCTAGGCTAAGTCTTTAGGAGACAATCAAAGTGACTTAGGAATGATTTGTGAATTTTGGATTTGATTGTTGGATTGATTTGAATTTATATTTCATTTATATATGTGAATATAAATGAAAATATAAATGGATTATGAGAAAATTTCATGAATTTGAAGTGATTTGAACATGATCTAGGCTCCTTAAGAGAAAATCAAAGTGACTTAGGAAAGATTTGTGAATTTGGATTTGACTTTTGGGTTTAGTTTGATTGATTTGAATTTATATTTCATTTACATATGTGAATATAAATGAGAATATAAATGGGTTATAGGAAAAATTCATGAATTTGAAGTAATTTGAACATGATCTATACTAAGTCCTTAAGAGAAAATCAAAGTGACTTAGGAAAGATTTGTGAATTTGGATTTGACTTTTGGGTTTAGTTTGATTAATTTGAATTTATATTTCATTAATATATGTGAATATAAATGAGAATATAAATGAGTTATGAGAAAATTTCATGAATTTGAATTGATTTAGATTTTATTTGGGCTAGGTCCTTAAGAGGGAATTAAGGACTTAGGAAATATTTTGAACTTGGAATTTCAATTTTGGGTTTAGTTTGATTGATTTGAATTTATATTTCATTTATATATGAGAATATAAATGAAAAAATAAATGAGTTATGGGAGAATTTTATGAGCTTGAATTGATTTGAAGATGATTTAGGTTAAGTCCTTAAGAGAGGACTAAAGAACTTAAGAAGGATTTTGAACTTGGAATTTCAATCATGAGTTTCAATCAAAAGTTTCAATCATGGGTTTCAATCATGGGCATTGATTTGGATTTGGAAAATCAACTAAGCTAGAATTGATTTAGGTTTGATGTTGATTTGATTTGGAGTTTGACTTGAAGGAAGGCAATGAGGAATGCGGTTCAAGCTATAGAGTTGGCAAATTTTCCTAACACCCCTAAGGCATGACCTATTCTATGGCTAACTCTTTTAAGTCTCTAAGGTTAGGTTGAGTGTTCACCTAATCATTAGATGTTTCTTAAGACTAAGGATCTCTTAAAGTTTAAGAGGAGTCCTATGTCTAAGATGAAGGGGGTTGAAAGCTCATCTTAAAAATGAGGTCAACATGAACCTAGGTCAACCGTAACTCTTGATATCCTGTATTTTCCAACTTCCACTATAATGTAAAGAGGCTGGTTGTGCTTGATTGTTACTAGAAGCAAATATTCATCAATGAATGTAACTATTAAGATGTCCTTTGAGCTGTGTGCCTCTTCTTAGTAGCAATTAGTTGAGCTAAGCATATTTCTAGGTCAAGAAGAGCTTTGACTAGAGATTCCCTCATCTATTTGGATAAGACAAGGGCTTAATATATGCTTAACTTAGCTGATAACTTTCTAAAATGTGCTAGGATATTGTAATCAACTCTAACTTGGTCCTCCAGAAGAATATCCATGGGTGGATCATCCTATGAAAGGGATATCTGCTCACTAGAACTAATGACTTGTTTACCCTTATCGAGAGGTGCTACTAGGAGGTAGAACTTTTCCACTATGCAGGTTGACTTCTGACTTCTTGAAATGATGAACTTGTGGAAAGTTCTACCTTCTCATCAGGTGTACCTACAGCTTCTCCTATGGGATCCTCGGAGTTATTTGACTCCAAGTCAATCTCAAGAGGTGAACCCGATTGATTCAGAAAAGGAAAGTCTGATTCTTAATCAAAAGAGAGTGGATCAGAATGAATTGAGCTACCATTATTATTTTGTAGATTTGGAGAGTTTTTGAGAGAAATAAAATCTAAAGTATTAGAAGTGGACAAGATGTAAGTGAAAGCTTTCTTCATTGATTTCTTTTTAGGTGGAGGTACATGATATAAATCTAATAAAGTAAGGTAAGGGATTTAATTCCCTTGCCCATTGATACAATGCTCATGCTGGTAGAAGAGGAGCTAGTGGAAGAAGTAAGTATGGGATGGTGTTGGACTCGCATGTGGTTACGCTAGGGCTATCCCTGCAAGTAAGGTGGATTGTTGTCGCCGTCGTCACCTTCTTCAAGTTATCTTTGACAACTTGCAAACTTTTCTTGATGTTGGAGGTTTGAGCTACCTCAGGCACCTATAAAGAGAGTTTCTTAATTTTAGAAACTACTTTCTTAGAGGTTCAGGATAAGGCAATATCCCAACCTTCTTTTATCTTAAGAGGATCACAGGTTTCCCAAGAATTATACTAATAAAACTAGAAGGTTGTTCTAATAAGTATTCCTTGGGAATAACTATAGTGTTTGGCCTGTAGCTACGCTCAAGCCAGTCCTTAAATATAATACAATTCTCTAAGACATGGCTAATCATGCGATGGTAGGCAATAGGGATCATCACTCTTTCCCACTTCCTCCGCCTCGGCTCAATTGAAAGTCGGTTTTTAAGAGATTCTTAAAGATTTTCTAACTACCTCCCTCTTGAATGAATATGGCTTATTCAATTTATCAACAAGAGTAGGTGGGTAATAGCTACCGCCTGTGGGGTAAGAATACCGGTAGGTTGTAAGGGTGGGAATGGCTATCAGGATGGTGGTGGTGGCAAAAGGAGGGTGCGAGCTGGTCTCTCATACTGACTCCTAGTCGCTTCCCTTTATCCACCAAACAACTCTCCCCGCTTCTTCTAACACCTATGGCTTGGGTTGAGATGATTGGTCGAGAAAGGGAAACTATTTGGCCTCTTCTTGTAGGCTAGCCACCTTGTTAATTAGTTTCTCAAATGTCTGGATGGTAAAGCCCTTAAGCATGAAGGTGACTGGGCCATGAATATTCTTGAGAAGAATCTCAATGGTGTGTCGAAAGTCTAATTTCATTTCTCGTGTTGTGCCACTTGAGATATTATCAATAAGGGACTCGTTAGGAGCTTGTGTCACTACAACAAAATTTCTTACAGTTATTCTTTGATGAGCTCCAGCAAATATCTTGATGAAGAGGTGCTCCAAGTTAGCAAAAGTCCATATCGAGTTATTGGACAATCAAATGCAACCAACAGTCACACAAAAGTCCGAACAATAATGAGTCACTACCACTAGTGTTGTAGCAGCTGGCTCTGAAATGAACAATATGCTAACATGGGTTTCCACTGCCATCAAAGATTTTGAAGGAAGGTGGCACAAAACCCTTAAGGTATTAAACTACATCAAATTCTTTTGTATGTCTACCCTTTGGAATGATGAGCTCACCTGGGCTTGTGCCATCGCTTCCTTCACCTGCTGCTCTACCATGTGCTTGATATCCTTCTCATGCATGGAGGTGCCATTTATAACCTCCTTATGCAAACTATCAGTGTCATCCTCTATGGGAGTGCACCTAGGATGCTCTAGGGTATGTACCAACTCTAGACGGTCAGCTATCATAGGAGAGGTTGTGAGACTGGGGCTGAGTTATGCAACACTGCAACTACTGCCATCAATTCATCAATCTTCTTCCCCATCTAGTCAATGTGATCATCCCTCTGTCTGAGCTGGTGAAGGAGGTGCTGAGTCGAGTGAGAAGTGTCACCCTCCTCAAGTACAACACCTTCCTGGCTGGTCTGATCCTGTTGTAAGGATGCTCGAGTATCAATCATATGGATCTCAGTCATGTCATCCAACATGTAAACCTCATCAGGATCGAAGCTGATGTTGCCCCTATCCTCATCTAATTGGAGCAATCACTCTAAAAAATTTATCTCTTCTTGGAAAAGTAATTGACTAATATGTCATCTAGTGACCGATCTACTATGCCTGGCTAGGCTGGGATGAATACCTGCTGACTACTAGCTACAAGACCATGCTCCTCTGCCTAAATGTAATGGACACTGCCTACTATCATGGCTTCCTCACCGGAGGATCAACTGTCATGGGGACCGCATCTATATCTCCTTCCCTCTCTATCTCTATATGTTATGGTGGTGGTGGTGGTGGTGCAATGATGATGCTCTTGGATTGCCACTCTTGCCTAACCACAAGGTAGGTCGGTGGGAGCTTGATCTCACCTCAACAGTGGAATGGATGGAACAGATCCTTGGGTCAGTGGATCAGAGGGATGGTCTCTCCGGATGGGGCTTCAAACCTTGGTGGGAGTGGTAGATGATGAGCTATATGTGATTGTGAATGATGAGGGGAGTGATGTGATGGCAACATTGATTTCCCCTCAATGGGAGATCTCTGCCTATGGTGGGTTGCACCGGTAAGAACAATCCTATCTGATTGATCGGCCCTAATAGGGCGATGATCAGAAAAATCCATCAAAGCAGAGGCTACTGACAGCCTAACATACCTTCATCGCTCTCTCCTGCCTGCTTGAGTAGATACTCGAGCCTCCACATCTCCCTCTCTCTCTATGGATCTGACCCCTAATACTCCTAGGGATCATGATCGTAAGTCAAAGGTACTGCACTGAAAGCATCCATATGCTTTCGAATTTGTGAAGTCCTAAGTTTGACATAGGCCTCCCGTGCTCATAGTCTCTCATGGTATGTCGGTAGTGGAGGAGAAGCAATCCTTTGAATCCTCCTTATCCATCAGAGGGGTGGAACTTACTACTCGGAGATACTTCACAGAGAGAACCCTCCTCGACTACATGAGAAGCATCGTCAAGCTCTTTGGTTGCTTGCTGCTCCTGCTTAATCTTTTAATTTTTATTGTGGTGTTGAGTACGAGTGAATAAGGCAGAGGAACTAATACATATCTCAAAGTCAAGGAGACTATCTCAGAGGCTAAGATAGCCTTCCCCTTTGGGGTGACCAATGAGGAGGTAGTAGCTCTCACTGGAGCAATGGCAGGGACAACTGGAAGGGTAGGTGATGAAACTATCATTAAATTGGGTGTGGGAACCATTATGGCCTTCCTCTTCAGCAGAGAAAACTCAAAGTCAGATGTGACATCAAAGCAGATGAGTGACATCTATCTCGCCACCTCATCCTTGTTGACGGTGGTGAGGATTTCCCCTCACAAGTAATGCAGACCCCCTCAAAGCCATGACCAAAATAGATTAGGTTGGTGGCATCAGTCGTGGTGAGATTGGCTTGATCCAAGGCCAAGTCTACACCAAAAGGGAAAGAGAAGATAAACTTGCTAGGAGCCATGATCATCAAAAGCCGACCGGAAGTTTATCAAGTTTGTGTTGAAACAAGATTGAGTCAGACCCTTGCCTTGATAATTGTCTTCAATCAGATTTTATACTTAGTTTGGAATTCAAACCCACACATAACAAATTTAGGTATACTAAGTGGGGTTCATTTGAATTTTGGAGATTATTTTGATATTCAGATGACAGACTTTGCCATATGATTTTGATTTAGGACCCATACTCAAAAAATTTAAGTAGGTTGGTCGGGGTTCAAATATTTGGAGAGACTTTTGAAGATATTTGCATTGTGTGTCTTGTTTGAGAAATTTTTTGATTTGGAAAACCTTTACTTAGAAAACTTAGGTATGCTAAGAAGAGGTTTTGATTATGTGTTTTTGAAAATTTTATGAAAGTATCTTTGTTTGTGATGATTTGTTATGTGTGTAATATATGTTGATTTGAAATGAGGCTTCTTACTTAACAAATTTGGTATGTTAAGTAGAGGCCAAATGTGTTTGATATGTGTTTTGAAAATGAGGCTCTCACTTAAAAAAATTTGGTATGTTAGGTGGGAGTCAAGTGTATTTGATTTGTGTTTGAAAATGAGACCCTCACTTAACAAATTTGGTATGTTAAGTAGGAATCAAATGTGATATGATTTGAAAAATGGGATTCTTACTTAACAAATCTAGTATGTTAAGTAGGAATCAAATTTGATTATGATTTGTTTGAAAAATGGAGAAATCTACAACAATTTTGGGTATGTTAAATAGAGTTCAATCTATTTTGTGATTTTTGAAATGGGACTCTCATTTGACAAATTTTAGCGTCAAATGGAGTCCAAAATATGTCTTGTTTTCATGTATGTGATTTCTTGATTTTGAAAAGAGGGAAACTCCAACTTTTAGCATATGTGAGATATGTTAAATGGAGTATCAATTTTATGCCATGATTTTATTTAAAAATAAAATCTTCATTCAACAAATTTGAATATGTTGAATGAAGGTGGTCATTTTTAAAAGTATGCTTTTGAAAAAGAGAGAGTCTCCAACTCAAACATATGTAAAATATGTTAAGTTGAGTTTCAATTTATGCTATGATTTTATTTAGAAATAAAATCTTCATTCGACAAATTTGGGTATATTGAATGAAGGTAGTCATTTTCAAAAGTGTGCTTTTGAAAAAGAGAGAGACTCCAACTCTAACATATGTGAAATATGTTAAGTAGAGTTTCAATTTTATGCTATGATTTTATTTGAAAATTGGATCTTCATTCAACAAATTTGGGTATGTTGAATAAATATAACTATTTTCAAAAAGATGCTTTTGAAAAATGATTTTGATTTTGATTTTCTTTTGAAAAGAACCTCCATGTAACAATCATGGGGATTGTTAGATGAGGTTTGGTTATATGAGTTTTGTTTTTTAAAAGTTTCTTAAGAATTTTGTGCAAGATATTTTGTTATGTGAATTTTGAAAAAGTTCTTTTGGAAAGTGATATTTTGCAAAAGAGTTTATATTCTTTAAATATTGAAATGAACCTTGCCTCACCAAGCTAGTGGTAAGGAGGTTCTAAAATTTTCTCATCTTTCATTAGCTAATTTTATCTTTCACCTATTGGGAGACAAATAGGGGTTTCAAGACCTACAAGGAGTAAGGTCCTAAAACCTGGAGAATGTTGGCTAGCTTTGCTTAAGAATGAAATAAGCTAAGTGCCAATAGAAGGAAAGATAGTCTTGGACTCATATGAAATACAAGTTAACTATTGATGCTTGGAGACAATAATTGTCTACTAGAGATGGAGAGAGGAACCATCCCTAGCAGAGTAGCCAGAAAAATCTGTGGTGTTTATTTTTGATTATGTGTATGGAGGGAGACCACACAGATCTGAGGGTGTACTTATTGAGGTGATCGGGTATGAAATCAAGGAATGGTGCACTATCTTGAAAGATAGAAATCACCACCCTATAATGGACCTAATCACTAAATAAGGACTCCTAAGGCATGATGGGTCTTCAAATATACCATAGATTTTTCCCTACTTTACATGGATGAATAAAGTAGGGTTTATTTAAACTAAGTTCTAAAGTTCCCTATAGGGGCAAGCCCCATAGTTAATTACATTCTAAGGAAGGTAAGTTTCTTAGGAATACTCTTGATTAAAGTAGATAAATGTTATCTCCAAAAATTTTAAAGATAGGAATATCAATAAATCAGCTATGTTTGGATAATCAAGTGGGATAGATCAAAAGAAAAGATTTATTATCAAAGCCAAAGGGAGTTGAGTAGGGAATGCTCATGATACTAGGAAAATTAGTGAGAATTCCAATCTATCTTAAGGTTGGGCTTTATATGTTTGAAATTGAGAGGATCAATTTTATTAAAGTTGACATTTTATTAGAAAACTAGACTAATAATCCCACAATACAAGATTGTGGAATTACCTAAGAGGTGAGGATTTATGCTAGTAGCCTGAAGGAAAAAACTACCTTAGATCCTAAATTTAGGGAGCTTTGGAAGAACCAAAGTGCAACTTAAATCTAAGCAGAGATGGGTATACCTCCATAAGAGAGGATAAACC
Source organism: Cymbidium sinense (assembly GCA_021442155.1). NCBI lineage: Eukaryota > Viridiplantae > Streptophyta > Magnoliopsida > Asparagales > Orchidaceae > Cymbidium > Cymbidium sinense. The sequence continues at coordinate 115,331,713 of CM038217.1, forward strand.
AACTGTTGGACTTATAACCACTTGGAGTGGCATCCAGCTAACTCCTCCTACACTTTAAAATCATATAGGCAAGTCTTATATTTTGCAAGATAGTTAGGTTGTTATTATTTAGAAAGAGACTAAAGTCCTTAAACCCACCCTAAAGAGACTAGAGCATGAGTGGTATGAGTAATGACTTTATCTAATGCAAATCTTTCAAATTTTATTTGAATTTGACACTTCATTTTGACACAGGCCATAAGATTTTTTTATGCATAAATGCATGATAAAGTAGATTATGGGCCAAGTCAAGAAAGAAGAGGGTGAATCCCCATCAGTAGAAGTTGCTCTCATAGGTCAACTGGTTCCCATTCGTGCAAAAATGGGGGCCCTCATTTTACAAGAGTGGTAGAAGTTGCATGTATGGTATTAGACATACACCATTCAACTAAGAGGTTGTTAAATCTTTTAGTTATTTTGATTTAATTCCTAGGCTTTATGGTGATGTTATAAGTTGTAGAAAATTTTAGTTATGAGTTGTAGTTGGGTAAAAAAATTATTTTTCTCTAAGAGCCTAATCACATCCAGGCCGCACATTAAATCACCAAACATAAAGAAACTATGAAGAGGCATGCCATTTCTATTGTACAATTAAAAAAAAAATATTAATAAACTTTATAAAACTAGCGTAAAAGAATAAAAGGTAGGTGCGATCCGGTGCCGCCATATAACCCAAAAGAAAAGATGGGTAGCTGAGCTCTACCCTTATACAACCTAGAATATAAAAGAATAATTATAATTAAGGATGAATACATGATATGGGTGTCTTCATCTTCATTCTTCATGTCTCCTTCATTTCTTCATATCTCCATTTGATTTAATTTTCTCAACTTCAAAGGCATCAAATGGCCTCCAAGGATAAAGCCTTCTAGCCAATGCTCATTCTTATCCCCCCATAACACTAATCCTAATTCCTAATTGTAAAATTATATTAAAATTAAGAAAAGTAAATCTAACTGTACTTGCAAAATAAGTATTAGCTAAACACACCATACAGCCTAAGCAGTTATATGTATGATTTGGACTTAGCACCCTGCACATGGGTAACCAAGTCCACGTATCCTAATTTAGATTATGCTTAGGGGTTAAGCAACCTGTAAAAGAGAGCATTTATACATATTTTAAGGGCCCCTTAAGCATAATCTCCTGCATAAAATATAATTAAGCTATTAATGCCTAACATCCAGTCTAAAAAATATACACCCTAGCATCTAGTCTAAAATAATATAATATAAAAATAAAATATACATCAAACCATGCACCCTAACATAAAGCTAGAAGTGGTGACTTAATTCTAATGTGTGTGTTAAGGCTTGTGTGGTATGCCCTAACTAGGCTTTAGAGTTGTAGTTTCCTAAGTATGAAGGATGGTTTCACTTTAAGTGGTTTAATTGATTTGTAAGTTTCACTTAGTATTTTATTTTATTTCATTTGATTTACACTTAACACCTAAGTGTTATAAAGAGAAGGAAAGAGAGGATCACTCTCTTTTATCCCTACCTTAAGTCATTTCTAAAGCCAATTAAATAAATAATTCTCTTTAGTGAATGACTTAATATATATTTTAATTAGTCCTAGGTTTAGATTCATTTTAAATAAACTCATTCAATAAGAAAGGCATCTCAAGATTAATTGAAATGAACTACCATCATATGACACATGTTTGTTTATTTCTTTCCATCATATATATCATGCATATGGTTAAGTCCTAAACATACCTATACATGCAATTTATATTTTAGCATACTTGAATGATGAATGTTAGAAAATGTATTTAGAATTGATGTTTCATTTGGTTGAATTATTTTATCATATTATTTTAAAGCTCTATCTAAATTCTTATACAAAAGCATAAGAAAAGAACTTCAAATCATATGACTAATCAATCCAACCACTTGAACAAAACATGAACACATGCCTTTTTTTAATAACAAAAAGGGATTTTCATTCATTAGTTAAATATACATTCAAATGTATAAAAGTTTTAAGAAAGTAGATTGCCATTGTCGCACTGTGGGGAACGGGGCTACTTAAAGTCGCATCCCTGAATGTCCAGAATAAGATAATCACTATCCTTAAATACATATGGATGTATAAAAAATTATAAGAATTAAAAAAAAAACTATGCAAAAGTCAAGTTTGATTTGATTAAATTATGGTTTTCATCCACTAGTTGTAGACACACACACACATATATATATATATATATATATATAAATTTTAAGTAGTAATGACACCATTGTTCTGGAGTGAGGTAGAACCTATGGGGCTACTCAAAGTCACACATCCCCGATGTCCACTAATATACCCACCACTATATATATATATATATATATATATATATATATATATATATGTGCAAGCAATTATAGAATTAAAAACTATGCAAAAGTTGGATTCAATTTGATTGATTTATTTGTGTAAATGAATTAAAGCTCCATCTAAATTCTAATGTCAAAAATGCATAAGAATAAAATTAAGCAGGTACATCTCCATTGTTCTACATCAAGGGAGTGAGGTAGGAATATCCTTAGGCTATTTAAAGCTGTCCCTGGGATGTCCAGACTAATATACCCACTAACATTCTTACTTATGCAAATCAACATATGAATATAAGAGAGAAACTTCACTTCATACACTAATTCTATATTTACATGCACTTTCTATACATATATAACTAAAGTCACAACACATTCTTATTCATTAAGAAGCTTTTAAAAATATATTTACAATTTAATAGTGATAATAGCCACACATATTCTTAATTAAGTCAACACATGCAAATTTGACATAAAGAAAAATCATTTTTTTAGTTAATTAATTTTTTGAAAGGAATGAATGCATGTCTACAAGTGTCACTTTAATATGATTGGAAAGAAATAAATAGAAAACACAAGCATACAATCTCATTCGATCCAACTAATTCCTAAAGGCAATCAAATTAAATAAGCTTATTTAAAATAAACCAAAGTTTGTTAAAGCCATATTTGATTTGATTTATGAAATGTCAAAGAGGCTTGCTGGTTCTAATCCCATTCCCATACATGTGAGCTAAATTGATTAAATAAAAAGAAATTAGGTTGATTTTATTGATTGATTAAGTTAAGCATGGATTAAATCAATTAATTAACCCTTACCTATGCCACCTTAAGGTAATCAATTGAATAATTATGAGCTAATATGATATGCAACCACATGGAAAGTAAATGACAATGCTCCTATGATATGAAAGGGGCCTAATGCAATTAACTCATAATTATTAATTAATTAAGCTTAAGGAGCTCATTTAATTACTCTTATGATTTTCTCACATGTGAACTAACCATAATTTCATTAGCTCTCTCTTTAGGTTATTAAACACTTAAAGAGCTACCCAAGAGTTAATCAAGAAAATGGATTAAGTCAAATTAATTAAGTTCATTAATAATCTAATTAATCTTAATTTCCCTTGATCAATAATATGAAATAGACTCAGGGAAAGAGACAAAGAAGAAAGCTAAGTCTCAATCCCTAAATCCTTTCAAATAGTTAATTAAAGTTCAAATATAATTTAGATTTTGATTGATTTTGTTAATTAATTAATTAATGATTTTTAATTAATTAATTTTTAAGGAAGGAATGAAGATGATTTAGGGAAAAGATTGGAAGAGGAGTCCCAATCCATTTCCCTAAGCTTCCCCACTGTTAACAGAGATTATTAAGCTTAATTATTTAATTAATCAAGTGTTCATTTGCTTAATTATCATTAATTAATTAGGAGATTAATTAAGGCTTAATCCATTGATTTTCCCAATTAATTATTCAATAAATTCCAAGAAAAATAGAGGAGATAGAGGTCATCCCCCTAAACATCTTTGAAAAGTTTGAAATTAATTGGATAATTAATCCGTTCGGTACGTATTGCTATACAATTAAGTATCTTAATTAAGTAGAAATTACTATTCAAGATTAATTAATAATAATTTTAATGGATTCCCCTTTAAAATACCTTTAAAATGAGCCATCATTTGTATTTTTAAAATTTTTCTAATTAGTTATGAATTTTGAAAGTTTAAACTTTAAAAATGGATTAATTAACCTAATTAATCCCCCTAATCCTATCAGCGGCACATGGTGGCTGACACAGCGTACTTTCCACGTGGCATGTCGGGATTAGTTATTTAAGTTATCACGTCGAATGCTGACGTGGACGGTGGTGGAATGCATTTTCATGTGGGCCATTGATCTAAGATCGGATGACTATGATTAAATGTGCAAATTAAAGAATTAAGTCAACGGATCTAAGTGTGATCAAATATGGACCGTTCATTCTAATCATGCAGAACAGATGGTCTGTGATCTATCTCCTCCTGAGCGGAGAGAGACAGAGATCGTCCATCGATCGTCGTGTGATCCAAGCTCACCTGAGCTCGAATGGAGATCCGATCAATCCCACACCTTTGGGGAAGCACAACAAACACATCCAATGGTGGAAATCACATGAAATAGAACTTTTCATCATAAAGGGCCAACCTATTTTAAGCCTAAGCTCAATTTCAATAGCATACCTCACCGGAGCTTATGGCCGTTAGTTATGATAATTGAGAAAGCTTCGTTTGGTAGAAATGAAGCCCTATTGAGCCGTGCGAGCTTTGATTTGGTGTAGATCACTCAAAAGACCAACCCACGACACGTAGGTGATCGGCCTTGGTCAAAATCCTACTTCCAGTGATTGGAGGTGACAGGAGGTGATTCATTTTGCTCATCTAGGTCCAATGATGGTGTGTACAAAGTTAATTGCACTTTAGTTGTAAATGGTGAAATGATAATCACTAGTATGCTCCCCTATTTTGGTTTCATGTAAAATCGAGAATTGAAAATTTGGGGAGCTCGACAAATTATGGAAATTGCTCTTAGAAGGAGAGGAGAGTGTGCTAGGGTTTAATCGAGTGTGAGTGTGCTAGTTTGAGTGAGAATGAGGGGGTATACCCCTAATTCCTTTGGATCAGATGACCATGGATGTTTTGACTTTTTTGGGTCAATGGCTGTGATGGGGAGGTCGGGGTTGGTAGAGAATCATTCCATTTGGCCTCTCATGAGTGGAGGAAGGGTGGGAGGTGGCTGCCATGGAAAAGAAAGTGGGTTTCCTTGATGCCAAGTGCTCCAATGGAAATGGGGAGACAATTTCACCTCACCATGAATCATGGCTGACCCAACCACCCTTGGGTTAGGTTAGCCACGGTCCTTGGTGCTTAAGTGGACCAATGAATGGGTGCCAAGTGGCCAAGGGGAGGAAATGACCAAAAGTGCAAGTGTCTTATCTCATGGGATGCCCTAGACCCAAGGGAAAAGTAGTCATTTGGCTATGGATTTGATTTAGATAGATTTAAAATGATTCAAAAGTGGGTTAGTCCAAATTTCAAGTGATTTGGTGTTTATTTGGTTTGATTTAGCTTGATTTGACCTATTTAGGTGAAATTGGGTTAGTTGGGTCAAGTTGACCAATTGGTCAAATTGGGTCAAACCAAGGGTTGGGACAAGTTCACATGACTATTTGGAGTGCATTGGTGTCATTGGTTTGGTTCAATTCACTTTGGATTTTATTTTGGCTCTTTTGGATTCATATAGGTCAAATGGGTCAAGTTGACCAATTTGACCAAATTTGCCAAATTGGCTTGACTTAGGTGTTGGTTCAAGTTCAATTAGTTAATTGAAAATGATTGTTGGCTTTGGTTTGAATTAATTTGGATTTAATTTATATTTTGGCTAATTTGATCCTTTAGGTCAATTTGGGCTAAGTTGGGTTAGGTTGACCAATTGGTCAAATTGGGCTCAATTATGACTTTGGTCAAGTTCATTAATCAATTTGGAATGAACTTGAGCCATTGGTTGTATTAAACTTGGTTTATGGTGTAATTTGGCTAGTTTAGGTTTCATTTGGGCTAAAGGTTGACTTGGTCAAAGGGCTAGGTTGACTTGGTCTGACCCAATCAAGACAATTGATTAACCTAGGGTGATTGTTGATCATGATATGAGGTTTGGATGGGCTTAGTTCAATCTAATTTGGGTTGGATTAGAACTTGGCTCAAAAAAATCTTTTAGGTCACTTTGGCTTAAGTGGACCTAAATGGGTCAATTGGTTTGGTTTTGGCTTGATTCAAGTTTAGTTGAACTCATATATGAACCTAAGATTGAAATATAAATCTAATTACGATTGGTTTGGAGTCAAATAGATTTTAGTTCATATGACAATTTCAAGTCAAAAGGGGTCAGCATTGGCTTGACTTGAGTTGACTTGGATTTGGTTTGATGATTGTTGTTTATGTTTATATTTGGAACAATGATTGAAGGAATGATTGAATCATGAAGAAATCCATGAGTTTTGAATTGATTTGTGTATCATTTAGCCAAGTTCAAGAAATTAGCTAAAAAGGGCTAAAATTGAAATTTTGATTTAATTTGTGTTTGATTTTGGCTATTTGAATTTATATTTCATATATATTTGGGAATATAAATGAAAATATAAATAGTTCATGAGAAAATTACTTGAGTTTGGAGTGATTTGGAAGCAAATTTGACCAAGCATATGGGTGTAGGTCAAAAAGGCTTAGAAAGGAAACCTATTTAATTTGATTTGATTTTAGTCATTAGAGGGTGGATTTAATTTATATTTGAGAATATAAATGAAGAAATAATTGATTTATAAAAAGTAAATTGAGTTTGGGATAGTTCAGATTGATATTTGACTAAGCTTATGAGAGTGGTTCATAAGTCTTAGGAGGGAAATTTGGTCTTAGATTTAATTTGAGATTGATTTGTTTAGTTTAGAATTGATTTTTTGATTTTATTTGAGATTGAATTGATATTTGAAAAGATCAATTGAATTGGGTTGATTTGAATTAGTTAAGGCTAAGCTCATAAGATGAAATCAAAGGGCTTAGAAAGGGTTTGATCAAGGGCTTCTATCATTTGGCTTGAAATTTGATTTATGATTTGGAGTTTGAATTGATAATGAATTTGATATTTGGTTTGAAAAGGAAAGCATGGATTGGGTTTAAGCCATAGGGTAGGCAAGTTTTCCTAAGTCCCTAAAGCTTAACTTATTCTATGGGTAAACCTTCTAAGTCTCTAGGCTTAGGTTAAGTGTTCACCTAATCACTAGAAGTGTCTTAAGACCAAGGAGCCCTCAATGTCTATAAGAGTCCTAAATCTATGATAAGAAAGTTAAGAACTAACTCCAAAAGTGAGGTCAACAGGTTGCCACTCCTTTCTGAGTACAACTGAGGCAGAGGGTCGAGCAGGGGAACTCGATCTCACCTCAACTGATGGAATGGATGGAGTGGGATCCTTGGGCCGTAGCCGGATCACTAGTGGGGATGGTCTCTCCCCTAATGGGGGCTTTTGAATCTTGCTGAGAGTGGTAGATGCTATAAGGCGGTGATGGTGGATGAGGGAGGCGTGTGATGGCAACATCAACGCCCTCAACCGAGATCTCCTCAGGTGACCACTAGTAAGAATAATGATGTCTAAGTGATCGACCCTAATAGGGTGACGATAAGGAAAATCCATCAGAGCGGAGATTGCCGACTGCCTGGCATACCTCCATCACTCTCTCCTGCCTGCTTGGGTAGATACTCGAGCCTCCATGGCTCTCTCTCTATGGATCTGACCCCTAACACTTCTAGGAATCATGGATCGTAAGTTAATAAGGTATTGGACTCTGAGCATTCATAAGCTCTCACTAACCTCACGTAGAATAGTCCTAAGTCTGGCATAAGGCCTCTTATGCTCCCTAGCTGGTGTCTCATAGTATGCTGGTGGTGGAGGAGATCCAGCGATCCTCTAGTAGTCTTCCCCTCCATCCGAGGCAAAGAGGGGGTGGAACCTACTGCCACTCAAAAGTAGAGATGTCTCAGGGAGAGCCCTCCTTAGCTATATGGGAAGTAGATCAAGCTCTCTGGCTGCTTGCTCATGATCGCTTAATCTTTCAATTTTTGTTGTGGCATTGGGTGTGAGTGAGCAAAGCAGAGTGGGAGCGGAACCTACCTCAAGGTGGGGGAGACTATCTCAGAGGCAAAGATAGTCTTCCCCTTTGGGTAACCAAAGATGAGATAGTAGCTCTGGAGTATGGCAGTGGCATCCAAATAACTGGCAACATCTAACAGAATGGGAACCACTGTGGCCTTCCTCTTCAATGAGGGGAACTCAAAATCAGATGGGATATCCAAGCGGATGAGTGGTGTCGTCCCAGCCACCTCTATGCTAGCATTGAGGGCTATCCCCTCACAAGTAATATAGACCCCTTCGTTCAGTACGTATTGCTATAGCTAATGGAGCATTGGTCATGGTGAGATTGGTGATCTAAGGCCAAATCTACACTAGAAGGAAAGAAGTTGAACTTGCTAGGAGCCATGATCACTTTGCATGGGATGAAAAAGGCTGCTTGGAATCACTGTATTTGCTGAAACATAATTGAGTAAGACCCCTGCCTTGATGTTTTCCTTCAATCATTGACTTCTATAGTTAATTTGGAATTTGAGCTCATACTTAACAAATTTAGATATGCTAAATGGGGTTCATTGAATTTTGGAGAGATTTTTGATATTTGGAGGAGAGAATTTTGCCATATGAAACCCATACTCAACCAATTTAAGTAGGTTGGGTAGGGTTCAAATATTTGGAGAGTCCTTTGAAGATATTTGCATTATATGTCTTGTTTGAAAATTTTGATTCAGATAGAAAATTTAGGTATGCTAAGAAGAGGTTTTGATTATATGTTTTGAAAATTTTGTGAAAATATCTATGCTTGTGATGATTAGTTATGTGTGATATATGTCGATTTGATTTGAAAGTGGGGCTTCTTACTTAACAAATTTAGTGTGTTAAGTAGAGGCAAAATGTGCTTGATATGTGTTTGAAAATGAGACTCTCACTTAACAAATTTGGTATGTTATGTGGGAGCCAAATGTGATTATGATTTGTATTTCGAAAATGAGACTCTCTCTTAACAAATTTGGTATGTTAATGGGGAGTCAAATATATTATAATTTTTGAATGAGATTCTTACTTAACAAATTTGGTATGTTAAGTAGGAATCAAATGTGACATAATTTGAAAATGAGACTCTTCCTTAACAAATTGGGTATGTTAAGTAGGAATCAAATGTGATTATGATTTGAAAATGAGACTCTTACTTAACAAATTTGATATGTTAAGTTGGAGTTAAGTGTGATTTGATTTGAAAATGAGATTCTCACTTAAAAAATTTGATATGTTAAGTAGGAATCAAGTGTGATTATGATTTGTGTTTTGAAAATGAGAATCTCACTTGACAAATTTGGTATATTAAGTGGGAGTCAAATGTGTTATGATTTTTTAAAATGATATTTTTACTTAACAAATTTGGTATGTTAAGTAGGAGTCAAATGTGATTATAATTTGAAAATGAGTTACTTTCTTAACAAATATGGTATGTTAAGTAGGAGTTAATGTGATCTGATTTGAAACTAAGATTCTCACTAAACAAATTTGGTATGTTCAGTAGGAATCAAGTGTGATTATGATTTATATTTTGAAACTGAGAGTCTCACTTAACAAATTTGGCATGTTAAGTGGGAGTTAAATGTGTTATGATTTTTGAAAATGAGACTCTTACTTAGCAAATTTGGTATGTTAAGTAGGAGTCAAGTGTATTTATGATTTTTTTTTGAAAGAGGGGAAATCTATTTAACAAATTTGGACATGTTAAATAGAGTTCAATTTATTTTTGTGACTTTTGGAAATGGGACTCTCATTTGACAAATTTGGGTATGTTAAATGGAGTCCAAAATATGTCTTGATTTTATTTGTGTGATTTCTTGCTTTTGAAAATAGAGAAATTCCAACTTTAGCATATGTGAAATATGTTAAGTGGAGTTTCAATTTTATGCTATGATTTTATTTCAAAATAGAATCTTCATTCAACAAATTTGAGTATGTTGAATAGAGATAACTATTTTCAAAAAGATGCTTCTGAAAAAAATATTTTGATTTTCATTTTGAATAGAACCTCCATGTAACAATCGTAGGGGTTTTTAGATGAGGTTTGGTTATATGAGTTTTGTGCTTTTTGAAAATTGCTTATGAATTTTGTGCAATATCTTTTGTTATGTGAATTTTGAAAAAGTATATTTGGAAAGTGATATTTTGCAAAAGAGTTTATTTACTTAAATATAAGATGGATCTTGCCTCACCAAGCTAGTGGTAAGGAGGTTCTATGTTTTTGTTATCTCCTTTCATTAGTTAATTTTATCTTTCACCTATTGGGAGACTCAATATGGGTTTCAAGACCTACAAGGAGTGAGGTCCTAAAAACTAGAGGATGTTGGCTAGCTTTGCTTAAGAATGAAATAAGCTAAGTGTCAATGGCAAGAAAGATAGTCTTGGACTCATATGAAATACAAGTCCACTATCGATGCTTGGTGACAATGATTGTCTACTAGAGATGGAGAGAAAAACCTTCCCCAGTGGGGTCGCTAGAAAAATCTGTGGTGTTTGTTTTTTGATTATGTGTATGGGAGACACCACATAGATCTGAGGGTGTACTTATTGAGGTGATCGGGTATGACATTAAGGAATGATGCACTATCTCGAAAGATAGAAATCACCACCCTACAATGGACCTGATTACCTAATAATGACTCTTAAGGCTTGATGGGTCTTCAAATATAACAAATATTTTTTCCTACTTTACATGGATGAATAAAGTAGGGTTTATTTAAACTAGGTTCTAAAGTTCCTTATGGGAGCAAGCCCCATAGTTAATTACATCCTAAGAAAGGTGAGTTCCTTAGGAATTTTCTCGATTAAAGCAAAAAATTATTATCTCCAAAGATTTCAATGATAGGACTATTAATAAATTGACAATATTTAGAAAATTAATCGAGATAGATAAAAGGAGAGACTTATTATTGAAGCCAAAGGGAGATGAGTAGGGAATGCTCATGATATTAAGAAACATAGTGAGCATTTTAATATATCCTATGGTTGGGCTTTATATATTTGAAATTGAAGAGAATTATATATTTTAGTTAGAATTTTATTAGAAAACTAGGACTTATAATCTTACAACATAAGGTTGTAGAAATGCTTAAAAGGTGAGGACTTATGCTTGTAGCCTGAAGGAAACAACAACCTTAGATCCTAAATTTAGGGAGCTTTAACTTAGGCCAAAGCACGTCTTAAATCTAAGTGAAGATGAGTATATGATTTACCTCCATAAGAGAGGGTAAACCACCCGTTGCTAAGCTTATAAATGCCTAGAGTGGCATCCAACTAACTCCTCCTATGCTTTAAAACCATGTGGTCAAGTCATATGTTTGGAAAGATGTTAGGTTATTTTTATTTAGAAAAACTAAAATCCTTACACCCACTCCCTAAGAGACTAGAGCATGAGTGGTATGAATAATGACTTAATCTAATGCAAATTTTATCAAATTTTATTTGATTTTTTTACTCTTTATTTTGACAAAGGCTATAGGATATTTATATGTCTAAATGCATGATGAAATAAGGTTATGGTTAAATTAGAAATAAAAGGTATTTTTTATCACAGAGGAGACCCTCAAAGGTCAAGTCTTCCCCTATCATGCAAGAATGGAAACCCTCTCTTAGCAAGAGTGAAACAATATGATATGCATGATGTGAGACATATAATCATACAGCTAAGGGTTACAAATTTTTAGTTATCTTGATTTAATACCTAAGCTTTATGTGAGTTTATGAGTTATTTAGAAAATTTAATTATGAGTTATAGTTGGGGTAGAAAATTTATTTTTCTTTAAGAGTCTAACCAAATCCATGCCACACATTTGATCCCCACATAACTAAGAAACTAAGAAGAGGCATGTTGTTTCTATTGTGTAATTCTAAACAAAAGATCAAACAATTTATAAATCTAACGTGAAAGAATAAAAGGCCGGTGCGATCGGGTACCACCGTACAACCCAAAAAGAGAAATGGGTAGTCAAGCTCTACTCTTATACAACACGGTATATGATATAATAATTACAAATTCACAAATAAATAAATATTATGGGGGTCTTCATTCTTCATATCTTCAGGTTTCCACTTCTTTTCTTCATTTGGATTTGCTTGCTTCAAAGGCATGGTAGGGGCCTCCTAGGATAAAGCCTTCTAGCCACCACTCATCCTAATCTCCCATAACACTAATCCTAATTTTTAATGCACAATTATATTAAAAATAAAAAAATTAAATCTAACTACATCGGAAAGCCAAGTGTTAGCTAAACACACCATACAACCCAAGCAGTTATATGATTTGGACATAGCACCCTGCACATGGGTAACCAAGTCCACCTATCCTAATTTAGATTATGCTTTAGGGTTAAGTAACCTGCAAAAGAGAGTATTTGTATTAATTTAAAGCACCCCTTAAGCACAATCTCCTGCAGAAAACATAATTAGGCTAATCATGACCTAACATTCAATCTACGAAGCATACACCCTAACTTCTAGTCTATAATAACACATCATAAAACCAAACATACATCAAACGAGGTAGGCCATAACATAAAGTTAAAAGTGGTGACTTAATCTGTGTGCATTAAGACTTGTGTGGTATGCCTTAACTAGACTTTGTTATAATTTTCTAAGTAAGAAAGGATTTAATTATAAAGATGATTTCACTTTAAGTGGCTTAATTGATTTATAAGTTTTACTTAATGTTTTCTTTTATTTCATTTGTCTTACACTTTACAACTAAGTATTATAAATAGAAGAAAAGAGAGGATCACTCTCTTTTATCCCTACCTTAAACCACATCTAAAGCATATTAATTAAATGAATTCTCTTTAGTGAATGGATTATTACATATTTTAATTAGTCCTAGGTTTAAGTTCATTTTAAATAATCTCATTCAATAAGAAAGGCATCTTAAGATTAATTGGAGTTAATTACTATCACACAATACATATTTGTTCATTTCTTTTCATCATATGTAGCATGCATATGATTAAGTCCTAAACATACCTATTCATATAATATATTTTTGGCACACTTAAATGCAGGATGTATAAATGATTTTTATGGAAAAAAAGAATTATCATTCATTAGTTAAAGACACATTCAAATGTATGAAAGTTCTAAGCAAGTACTTCTCTATTATTTGACCAGGGGAACGAGGTAGGAACCTATTTGGGGCTACCTAAAATTGTGCATCCTCGGGTGTCGAGACTAGTTATACCCGCTATTTTTAAATACATATGGATGTATAAACAACTATAAGAATAGAGAATCATGCAAAAATTATATATATTTTTTATTTTGAATTATGCATATGGAATAAGGTGAGTTTTTCATTCATTATCCAAATGCACACACAAGTGTATAGAAGTTATAAGCAAGTACTTCGCCATTGTTTGACCAGGAGAACGAGGTAAAAACCTCTTTGAGGCTACTTAAAGCTGTGCATCTCCGAGTGTCCATACTAGATATACCCGCCATCCTTAAATACTCATGAGTGTACAAATAACTATAAGAATGAAAATCATACAAGAATTGTATTTTGATTTATTTATACATGTGAGCAAAATTCTATCTAAATTCTAACATGGATATACATAAGAATGAACCCAAGCAAGTGTTGCATTTTTTTAAATGAACTATACACTTGTTAATATTCAAATCCTTATGTAAATTCATGAAGATTAAAGAAAAGAGAACTTCATATCACATGTTATAAGTTGTAAGCACATACAAGTTTATAAATACTCATAATTATCATTACTCTATGTGTTGTATTTGATTTATATACTTTTAAAATAATTATCTTTTTAATAGTGATAATAGCCACACATATTTTAATTAAGTCAACACATGCAAATTTGACATAAAGAAAACTATTTATGTTAATTGATTTTGGAAGAAATGAATGCATGACCACAAGTGGAATACAATATTTTAATATGATTAGAAAGAAATAAAGAGGCATAAGCATGTAATTTCAATCAATCTAACTAATTCTAAGGAAATCATATTAAATAAGCTTATTTAAAATAAACCAAAGTTTCTTAATGTCACTTTTGATTTTATGTTTAACTTGATTTAAGAGATGTGAGAAAGATTTGATAATCGTAATCCCATCCTCCATATGTGTGAGTTGATTTGATTTAATAAGAAGCAATTAGATTGATTAAGTTAAGCATGGATTAAATCAATTAATTAAACCCTTACCAAGGTTACCTTACATTAATTAATTAAATAATTATGAGCCAACATGACATGCATGGAAAATAACTTGCAATGATCCTAAGAAATGAAAGTGCCTAATGCAATTTGTTAATAATTAATAATTAATTAGGTTAAGAAACCTAATTAAGTACTTTTAGGTTAGCCATAATTTGCTTAAATAGATTTAGGTTATTAAACACCTAAAGATAAACCAGATTTAATTAGATTTTAGTTCAATTAATTAAATCATTAATCTATTAATTCACCTCTCTTTAATTAATTACCAAGGTTAATAATTATCTTTTGAAATAAGATGGGCTATAGGGAAAAGGCAGGGAAAGATGTCCCAACCTAATTCCATAAGCCATCCACTTTATCAAGCATGAATTAATGTGATTTGGATTTTAACTTGTCTAATTAAGTCATGAATTAATTAATTAATCATTAATTAACACTTTGGTTGGAAAGAGAGGGAAAATTAGGGAAAAGGATTAGGGGGAGGCTCCAATCCACTTCCATAAGTCTCCTTACTATTCAACAGTGATTAGAGTCAAATAATTAATTAATTACTATTTATATACTTAATTATCCCTTAATTAAATTAAAAAAGTAATTAGGGCTTGTTGACCTCACTTTTGGAGTGAGCTCTCAGCTTCCTCATCATAGGTCTAGGACTCTTATAGATACTAAGAGTTTCTTAGTCTTAAGACACTTTTAGTGATTAGGTGAACACTTAACCTAACCCTAGAGACTTACAAGAGTTAGCCATAGGAATAGGTTGTGTCAAAATAGGGCAACCCAATCCCGAGCAATACTCCCACTCCACTCAATCAAATTTTAATTCCTCTTAGCCACACCATCACCATACCCTATCGAACCCAACTGACCCAATTCCAAAGCTTCCAAGCCATGGGAGGAGTGAGTTCGATTAGAGCTGAGCCCCTTACGTGTGTAGATTGGTCAACCAAGCCTTCTACACCAAATCAAGCTCAAAGCTCTTCAACAGGGCCTCACCTAGGCAAAGCTATCTCCAGTGTTGCACCACAGGACATTAGCTCCGATGAGGTAATTTCATAAACCGAGCCTTGTATGGAAAAGTGGGTTGGTCCTTTGTGAAGTAAATTCAAATTTGATAGAAAATTGACCGTTGGATGTGTGTGTATCCCTTCCTCAAAGGAGTGGAAAGAATTTGAGGATAATCCAAGCTTGGGTGAGTTCGGATCGAATGATGGAAGATGGATGACATCATCTTTCATCACTCGCGAACGGGATAGATTATGAGCCATCCATCCCATGTAATTAGGATGAACAGCTCTGATCAAATCCCGTGGTAGAGCCTTCGATTCATTTCCTAAATCATGGATTGAATCACATTCATCTGATCTTAGATTGGATGGTCCACGAGCGTGTCAAACCGTTGGTCCTGGACGTGACTACTTAAATAGCCAATCATGTCACGCCGCGTTAGCTGCCACATGGCCTGATGGGATTAAGGCTTTAATTAGGGCTATTTAATTAGTTTTTAATTCTGAAACTTCCTAAAATCATAATTAATTATAGAAAAATCCAAAAAAAAAAATACAAAGTTAGGCTCATTTTGAAGATATTTCAGAGTATAATCTAGGAAAATTATAGTTAATTAATTTTAAATAGTGATTTTGGCTTAATTAAGGTTTTATAAAAAAACTAATTAGCTTAATTATATCATAATTAAGAACTTAATTAATCTCAAATTTTTTGTGGATGTTTAGGGGGATGACGTCTGCCTCCCCTATTTTAGGAATTTATTGATTGCTTAATTAGGGAAATCACTTTATTAAGCCCTAATCACTCTCTTAATCCAATTAATCATAATTAATGAATGAATAATAACTTGATTAATCATTTAAATATAATCACCTATCATGAACTATAAGATAACTTAGGGAATGTGATTGGGGATACTTTTCCTAATTCATTTCTTAAGTTTTCTTTATCTTTAAAAATCAAATAATTAATGGTTAATGGAATGGTTAATTAATTAATTAAGTAATTAATCTTCAAAATAAGGAAATCAAATTCTAATTGGATGTTTAAATGATTTAGGGATTAGATTGGGGCCTTGCCTTTCATCCTTTCCCCTAAGTTAATTTCATCATTCAAATTAAAACATAAGCAATGTGTTTAGTCAATTAAATTAAAGGCTTAATGAAATTAAAATTAAAAATCAATTCATCCACACCTAAGCAACTTTTAATTGATTTTGAGTAGCTCCTTGGGTGATCAATAACCCAAGGTGAGAGATAATAAAATTATGGTTGGCTCATATGTGTGAGAAAATCATAAAAGTAATTAAGTGAGATACCTTAACCTTAATTAACTATTAATCATAAGCTAATTGCATTAGGCCCCTTTCATTTATTAGGAGCATTGTAAATTTACTTTTCATGTGGTTGCATATCTATTGGCTTATTATTAATTTGTTAATTAACTTAAGGTGATATAGGTAAGGGTTAATTAATTCACTTAATTCATACCTTAACCTAATTAAAACATAAAATCAACTTAAACATTTTTCATTAAACCAATTAATTCACACATGGGGAATTGGGCTAAGATTAGCAAACCTCTCATATTTCCTAAATCAAATCAAACTCAAAGTTAAAAATGTCTTTAAAGAATTTTAGTTTATTTTAAATAGCCCTATTTAATATGATTATCCTTGGGAATTAATTGGGATGAATGAAATCATGTGCTTACATTCCTTTATTTCTTTCCAATCATGCTAAATATTGCTTGCCATATAAAATCATGCATTCATTTTTCTTAAAATTAATTAAATAAAATATTTTCTTTTATGTCAAATTGTATGTGTTGACTTAAATTAAAAATATGAGGGGCTATTATCACTATTAAATGAAAAACTATTAAAAAAACCTATAAATCAATTATTATAAATGAAGTGATGTTAATTACAAATATCTGTAAGTTTGCATGTGATGATAATATAAGATGTGTAATATGAAGTTCTCTTTCCCTCTCTTAACATGAATTCTCATAGGATTTGTAAATGTATAGTTCATTTGAAAAGAACACAATATTTGCCTAAATATATTCCTATTCATCTCCATGTTAACACTTAGGAAGAATTTCATATCACACATGTAAATCATACAACCAAATCAAACATAATTTCTTGCATGATTCCTTATCCATTTGGTTCTTTTTATACATTCATATGTATTTGAGAAAAGTGGTATATTAGTCCGGACAGAGGAGGCTTTAAGTAGCCTAATAGGTCTTAACCTTATACCTCATGTAGAAAACAATGGCATCATACTCACTTAAAACTCTTATACATATGCATGTATGATATGGCCAATGAATAAGAATAAAAAATCAAATAAATCAAACATAACTTTTGCATGGATTTTCTTATCCTTATAGTTATTCATATATTTACATCTATCTAAGAAAAGTGGTATATTAGTCTGAACATCCCGGGGATGTGAGACTTTAAGTAGCCCTAAGTAGGTCTTTATGCCCCTATTGAACAAAACAATGGCGCCCTACTCACTTAAAACTTTTATACATGTGAATGTGTATTAGCTAATAGATGAAAAATCCCCTTTTTCTATATAATAAAGACATGCATTCATAATTTAATCCAAAAAAATGAAATATTTAAATTCCAAATACACTCCTTTGCATTCATCATCAAAGTGTGCTAAGATTTATATTGCATGAATAGGTATGCTTGAGATTATTCATATGCATGATATACATGATGGAAAGAAATGAATGAATGTGTGTTATGTGATAGTAATCCATCCTAATTAATCTTAAGATTCCTTTCTTGTTGAATAGATTTATTTAGAATGAACCTAAACTTAGGGTTAATTAAAACACATAATAAACCATTCACTAAAGGAAATTCATTAATTAACCTACCTTAGAAATGACTTAAGGTATGGATAAAAGAGAGATTCCCTCTCTTTCTTCTCTTTATAACACTTAATTGCTGAGTGTAGGCTATATGAAACAAAAGAAAACACTAAGTAAAATTTTCAAATCAACTAAACCACTTAAAGAGAAATCAACCCTTTATAAATTAAATCCCTCACACTTAGCAAATCATAACTCTAAAGCCTAGTTAGGACATACCACAAGCTTTAACACATGCACATTAGACTAAGTCATAATTTCTAGCTTTATGTTAGGGCGGTGCATGATTTGATGTATGTTTGGTTTTGTGTTGTATTATTTTAGACTGGATGTTAGGATGTATGTGCGTAGTCTGAATATTAAGCCAATATTAACCTAATCATATTTTATGCAGGGGGTCATGCTTAAGGGGCCGCTGTAATAAAAATATAAATACTTTTTATTGTGTAGGTTGCTTAGCCCCTAAGCATAGCCCAAGTTAGGACAGGTGGACTTCATTACCCATGTGTGGGGTGCTAAGTCCAAATTTTTCATATAACTATTTAGGTTGTATGGTGGGTTTTAACACTTATTTTATAGATGTAGCTTTATTTACTTTCCTTCTCTTTTAAAATAATTTATGCATTAGAATTAGGATAAGTGTTATGAAGGATCAGGATGAATATTGGTTATAAGATCAAGTCTTATACACCATGTGATGCCTTTAGAGAAAGCAATAACCCAATCAAATTAAAAGAAATAAAGAAATAGAGCAAATCAAAATGAAGGAATGAAAGATGAAGAGTGAAGAATGGAGGATGAAAAATGAAGCCCCCCACCCCATAACACTTATCATTTTATAATTGTAATTATTATTTCATTACACCGGGATGTATAATGGTAGAGCTCGGCTACCCACATTTCTTTTTTAGGTTGTATGGTGGTACCCGACTGTATCGGCCTCTTATTATTTTGCGATAGCTTTATAAAATTGTTTGATATTTTATTTAGCTTGTGCACTAGAAGTAGCATATTTTTTCATAGTTTCTTTATGATTGGTGATTGCTGTGTGGCCTGGATATGATTAGGCTCTTAGGATGAAAAATAAATTTTCTATCCCACTAACAACTCATAACTAAAATTTAAAAATAACTCATAATCTCACATAAAAAAGCCTAGGAATTAAATCAAGGTAATAAAAATACTTAACAACTTCTTAGCTGGATGATTGTATGTATACTATCATGCATGTCTTATTCATTCACTCTTACTAAGAGAAGGCTTTCATCTGTGCTAGAGAATAAAGGCTTAACTTGTAATAGCCTTTGATGAAAAGACACCTCTTTCTCTTTTGATTTGTCCTATAATCAATTTCTCATGCATTTAGATATATAAAATCCTATAGCCTGTGTCAAAATAAAGAGTCCAAAAATTAAATAAAACTTGACAAAATTTGCATCAGAGTCATTATTCATTCCCTTCATGATCTAGTCTCTTAGGGAGTTGGTTTAATGACTTAGTTTTCCTTAAATAAATAATAACTTAATCATCTTGCAAATCATATGACTTGCCTACATGGATTTAAAATGAAGGAGGAGTTAGCTGGCTGCCACTACAGCTGATAATAAGTCCAAAAGTGTGTGGTTTACTCTCTCTTGTGGAGGAAAACTATATACCCACTTTCGCCTAGATTTAGGTTGTGCTTTGGCCTTCGCCAAAGTTCCCTAGATTTAAGATCTAAGATTGTGGTTTCCCTTTGAAGGCTACAAGCATAAATCCTCACCTCTTAGGCATTTCTACAATATTGTGGAATTATAAGTCCTATATTTCTAATAAAAATTCAACTCAAACAAATAAATCTCCTCAAAATTCAAATATATAAAACCCAGCCATAGGACAGATTGGAGTGCTCACTAGGTTTCCTAGTATCATGAGCACTCCCTACTCACCTCCTTTGGTTTGATAATAACTCTCCCTTTTTGATCTCTCCGATTTGATTTTCTAAAATATAACCAATCCTTTGATAGTACTATCTTTGAACTCTTTGGAGACAACAATCACCTACTTTAATCGAGAATATTCTTAAGAGATTCATTTCCCTTAAGATGTAATTAACTATGGAGGCTAGCCTCTAGAAACTTAATGAACCTAGTTTAAATGAACCCTGCTTTCCTTTTCCATGTAAAGTAGGAAAAAAAATTGTGGTATATTTGAAGACCCATCATGCCTTAGGGGTCATTATTAGGTGATTAGGTCCATTATAGGGTAGTGACTTATATCTCTCAAGATAGTACACTATTCCTTAATGGCATACCCGATCACCTTAATAAGTACATTCTCGGATCTGTGGTATTTTTTCAAACATAAACACAAAAAAAAAAACTTAAACACAATAGATTTTTCTAGCGACTCCACTGCGATGGTTCCTCTCTCCATCTCTTGTAGACGATTATTATCTCTAAGTATCGATAATGGACTTGCATTTTATGTGAGCCTGAGACTATCTTTCCTTCCATTGGCACTTAGCTTATTTCATTCTTAAGCAAAGTTAGCCAACATCCTTTAGGTTTTAAGTCCTCACTCCGTGTAGGTCTTGAAACCCCATATTGGGTTCCCTAATAGGTGAATAGAATTTATCAATGAAAGTGGAGATAGTAAAAATTTAGAACCTCCTCACCGGCTTGGTGAGGCAAGGTTCATCATAAAATTTAAAGAAAAAAATTTCTTTCACAAAATGACACTTTCCAAAAGCACCTTTCAAGAAACTCGCAAAATCATAAAATCAAAACCCCTCAATTTAACGATCCCTATGATTGCTACATGGAGGTTTTTTTGAAAAGCACATTCTTGAAAAATAACCATGCTCATTCAACATACTCAAAATTATTGAATGAGGAATCCATTTTTTTAAATAAATTGAAACTTTATCTAACAAATTTTACATATGTTGGAGTTGAAGCGTCCCTCTTTGCAAGAGAAAATCATGCCATGTTTGATTCCCACTTAACATATCCAAATTTGTTAAGTGAGAACCTCTATTTGAATCAAAACATCAAATTTGACCTTCACTTAACATACAATTTATTAAGTGGGGGTTCTAATTTTTAAAACATAAATTTGACTTTCATTTAACAATTTCAATTTGTAAAGTGGGGGTCTCATTTTCAAAACATAAATTTGACCTTCACTTAACATATTGAATTTGTTAAGTGGGGGCCTCATTTTCAAAACATAAAATTGACCTTCATTTAACATATTCAATTTGTTAAGTGGGGGTCTCATTTTCAAAACATAAAATTTGACCTTCACTTAACAATTTCAATTTGTTAAAGTGGGGTCTCATTTTTTATATAAATTTTACTTTCACTTAACAATTTCAATTTGTTAAGTGGGGGTCTCATTTCCAAGACATAGAATTTGACTTTCACTTAACATATTCAATTTGTTAAGTGAGGGTCTCATTTTCAAAAAAAAAAAAAAAACATCTATTTAGGCTTTCACTTAGCATATCCAATATTGCTAAGTAAGAGTCTCATTCTCAAAGCATATATTTGATTCTACTTAACACATCAAATTTGTTAAGTAAGAATCACATAATCATGCCATATTGGATTCCCAATTTACATACCAAATATGTTAAGTGAGAATCCCATTCTCAAGTCATATCATACTTTGATTTCCACTTAACACACCAAATTGTTAAGTGAGAGTCCCATTTTTTTAAAACATATCAAACACATTTAGGCTTTCTCTTAACATACCAAATTTGTTAAGTGAGGGTTTCTTTTTAACACCCATTTGATCCATATTTTAACATACCAAATTTGTTAGATAAGGATCCAATTTTTCATATCAACAACACTTGAGCTTTCACTTAGCATACCAAATTTGTTAAGTGAGAGTCTCATTTTCAAAGGAAAATAAACATATCTCAAACACATTTGGGACTTTCACTTAACATACCAAATTTATTAAGTGGGACTCCCATCTTCAAAGAAAAGCAAATCTATCTCACAATCACATTTGACTTTCACTTAACATACCAAATTTGTTAAGTGAAAGTCTCATCTTCAAGCACAAATCAAATACATGTGACCTCTACTTAACATACCAAATTTGTTAAGTAAGACTCCCCATTTTCAAATCAAAATATCACACAACCAAATCTTCACAAGCAAAAATATTTCAAACTCACACAATCACAACCTCTCCTTAGCATACCCAAATTTGCTAAGTAGAGGTTCTTTCAAACTATCCATATTTTCAAACAAGAAACATAAAATGCAAACAATCTCCAAAAAAAAGAAAGAAACCTATCCTCAAATTTTTGAACCCCACACAACCTATCTAAATTGGTTGAGTGTGAGTTCTAAAATCAAAAATCAAATGGCAAAAGACTCTCCTCCAAAACATCCAAATCTCTCCAATGAACCCTAGTTAACATATTTGAATTATTGAGCGTGGGTTCAAAACTCCAAATTTCTATTACTTTCTTGGTGCAAATATCAAGGCAGAAATCTCATACAAGTTATATTTCAACATATGCAGACATACAGCTCAGATCAGTTAGTGCAGTATTCACAGTCAAAACACATGGCCTCTCAGAAGTTTGTTTTCACCTTTCCATTTGGGATGGATTTGGTCTTAGATTGGGACAACCTCTCTCAGATTGACTCCATCCATCTAGTGTTTTTTGGCCAAGGATTTGAAGGAGCCCACATTACTTGTCAGGGGGCGACCCTCACATTAATTAGGGATGAGGTGGCTGAAACTAGTCATATGCATCGACACCCCGATTTGAGTATCCTTCCTTGAAGAAGGCGTCGAGGTTCCTCGGTCTAGTTCCTACTCACTCAATTGTGCCCGCTCGTGTGTGCACACCCTCTGGTCCCCTCAGGGGAAGGCTATCGACTTTGGATAGTCTTCCCACCTTTGAGGTAGATCTAGCTCTCGCCTTACTTGCCCACATGCCGCACATGTTGTAATAAAAGCAAGATCAAGCACCATGGCGTGCCCAAGACATAGATACCGCATCCCACATTACATAGGAGGGTTCTCCACGTGAGGTTTCTCCATTTTGACTAGCAATCAGCTCCACCCCCTCAGCATTAGATGGAGAGGAAGACTACTATAGGATAGCTGCATTGCCTCCACCTCCTACATGCCACCAAGTTTTGACAAGGATAGAAGTCCTATGCTGATCTATGGATGGTATTACGCCAGAAGTAGGCAGGGCACATAGACATTCAGAGTCTGACACATTATTTGACTTGAGGTTGATCACCCCTAGGAGTGTTACCAGGCACATTCATAGTGATAGAGCATCAGAGGCCCAAATAACAGCTCAATTTGGGAGCAGGGAGCGATGGAGGTTTGTTAGGAAGTCGGCGACCTCACTCTTGATTTCCGGTCATCGGGCCCTCGATAGACCTATAGCATAGTACTGATGGGTACCACCAATCGTAGGTAGAAATCCCTAGTGAGGGTAGAGCTAGTGTTGTCTCCACCACACTGATCCACTCCCCGACCAACGTCACTAGTTCAGGTCCCGACATCCACTATTCCTACGATGACATAGAAGACAATATCCGAGGACAAGAAAGCCCCCTTGGTGATTCAGCAACGGCCAAAGGATCCACTTCATCTACTCCATCGACCGAGGTAAGGGCAAGTTCCCCTACTTGACCTCCTACTTCAGTCTTGGTGCAGAAGGAGTGGTGACCCCACAACATCGTGGTCACACCACCACCACCACCACCATCAGAGCCAGTGACAACAACAGCTTTAGATGGGGAAGGGATAATTCTTTAGTCCCAATGATGTGGATCTCCTTAAGGACACTACTCAACCCATGAGCAGTCATGAGCATATCTCTTCCAGCGAGCATGACCCTCCCAGAGCTAGCACTCTGATGACAGACAATGTTAGGTGCATCTCGTTGAGCACCAACCCTCTAATTAGAGTGTATTTATCGGCGATTAGATCTCTAGATGATATTTTAGCACAATACTTTGTATAGAAGAGAGAACTTCCAGGAAGTGACTGGTCAAACTAAAGGGAAAGGTCAGCTTTGATCCAGATGAGGATGATCTCCTTGAAGATTCGGCTGCAGTTCACATGGTCGATACTAAGAGTTCCCTTTATAGAGATCAACAAAGTTAAGAAGGTATTGTAGTTGAAGAGGATGATGCCATCCATTCAACTTAACACCTCCTCAACCAGCTTAGGCAGAGGGATGTTCATATTGACCAAATGGGAAAGAAGATTAAAGAGTTGATGACAGCAGTGTCAGCATTATAGAATTCAGCTTCGATTTTATAGCCTTCTCCCGTATTAGTAGATAGAGCAAAGTTGGCATACACTTTAGATCATCTTAGATGCATTCTTGCATAGGGAGACAGTGGTAGCTTGCATAAGAAGGTGGTGGATAGTACCTCCATGCATGAAAAAGACATTAAATACATGGTGGAGTAGTAAGGGATGTGTGGCTCATATGTTCCAAGGGTAGACCCTACTCAGAGGAATTTGATGGTGTCCAATACCTAAGGGCTTTGTGCCTCCATCCTTCAAAATTTTTGATGGTAGTGGGAACCCCCGACAGCATATAGCACATTTCAGAGCTAGATGTTGCAATGTTGGTTGCAGCGATGCACTCTTATTTTGCCTCTTCGCCAGTAGCTTGATAGGCATCACATTTGATTGGTATGCTGAACTACCCAATGGTTCAATGAAGACATTTGCTAAGTTGATGCAGCTCTTTATTAAGAGATTTGCTAGAGCTCAGCAAAGGGTAACTATGGGCGATCTCGTTATAGCTCAACAACACTCTAATGAATCTCTCATTAATTACATTCTTAGATGACATAATTTAAGTATAAAATATAAACCACAATTGTCTGAACATCATGCCATTAAAATTCTACTCAATAATATTCATGGCTTGGTCGTCTTCATGCTTAAAGGGTTCACCGTTAAGACATTTGAGAAATTAATCAATAAGGCGGCTAGTCTATAAGGAGAGGTCAAACATTGACCTTTCCAAGATTAGTCAACCAAGCCCATAAGGCATTTGAGAAAAGCCGGTGATCCGATGTTGATAAGGGAAGTAGCCAAGGGTTGGTCAGTAGATCTCAAGCTCAGCCTCCTCTACCTCCTCCTTTGCCACCACCTCGACCATCATATCGCCATCGGTTTTCCTGGCCTCCGCCACTTAGTATCCCGTCCATAGAATTAGTAGCAATATTCCTATCCACTGCCAGGTAACTATCACTTACCTACTCTTGCAAACAAATTGAATAAACCTTATTCATTAAAGAAGGAGGTAGTTAGAAAGATCTTTAAGAACCTCTTAAAGAAGCGATTTTAGTTACGAACTAGGAGGCTGGAGGATGTGCAAGAGTTATGAGCCAAACTTTTACCACCTTGGAAGTCTTGGAAGATTGCTTTACCTGACTAGCATGAACATAGCTACAAGTCGGGTGCCATTGTCATCCCTAAGGAATACCTATTAGAACCCTCTAATTATGTTAGGGTAACCCTTGGGGATACACATGATCTTCTCAAGACAAAGGAAGGTTGGGATATCTCCCTATCCTGAACCTCCAAGAAAATTATTTCTAAGATAAAAATGTTACCCTTGCAAGTGCCTGAAGCAGCTCAAACCTCCAACTCTAATGAAGGTTGCATGTTGCTAAAGATAAGAGGTAAACAAGAAGAGAATGATAGCTTCCACTTGTGCGGGATAACATAAGCAACCAATCGAGTCCACACTCCTTCATGGTTCTACCAGTTCCTTCAGTTGTTCTTTTAGCAGTCATATTGTATTAGCGGAGGGGGAGTGCCAAATCCATTGCTCTGCTTACTTTACTTGATTTTTATTTTATACCTTCATTTAAATCTAAGAAATTAATGAAGAAAAATACTGATTCTGCTTACATTCTCTCTACTTTTGATGATCTTGATGATTTCATTCCTATAGAAAGCTCTCCATGTAATAATAATTATAATAATTCTGATGCACTCCTTTCTGATTTTGAAATGGATTACCCATTCTTAAATCACCCGGGTTCACCCATTGAGATAGGTTTAGAGTCATCTTACTCTATGATCCTATAGGAGAAGCTGTAGGTGAACCTGATGAGCAAGTAGAACTTTCCATTAAATCATCTCATGAAGTCACTGAAGTCAACCTTCGTAGTGGAAAAGTTCTACCTCCTAGGGTAGCACCTCAGGATAAGGGTAAACAAGTCATTAGTTCTAGCAATCAAGAAGCCCCTCCATAGAATGCTCCACCTATGGATATCCTTATGGAGGACCAACCTAGAGTTGACTATAATGTCCTCGCACTAAGATAATTGTCATTGCATATATGATGCTTGTCCAAAGAATGAGATGAGTCATTGATCAAAGCCCTTCTTGATCCAAAATATGCTTAGCTCAATACTATTGAGAGGAAGCATGTTTTTCAAGAGAATCCTGTGGAGTTACATTCACTGATGAAGACCTTCTTTTAGAGACAATGGAGCACAACCGTCTCCTCTACATTGTAGTTGACAAGGGAAGATTTAGACTCCCCAAGGTGTTAGTTGATCTAGGTGCATCAATAAACATTATGAGTCTAAAAACCCTTGCCTACTTGAGGATTGACATCTCTAAACTTCAAGGAGATCGGATGATGTTGGGATGATTGAATGAACAACGTGAGAGGGCTTTAGGCTCCATAGTGTTGCCATTGGAGATAGATGACTAGAAGACAGAAGCCAAGTTCCA
Organism: Cymbidium sinense; assembly: GCA_021442155.1. Taxonomy (NCBI): domain Eukaryota; kingdom Viridiplantae; phylum Streptophyta; class Magnoliopsida; order Asparagales; family Orchidaceae; genus Cymbidium; species Cymbidium sinense. Next base: position 115,358,632 of record CM038217.1, read on the forward strand.
CATAATTGATTCAGATATATCTTTCACTGCTTTTCTCGGTAGGCCTTGGATACATAAAAATAACATGGTTCCATCCTCTTTCCATCAGTGCATCAAATTTAGTAGAGGTGGAATCAAGTATTATGTCAAAAGAGACTTGAACCATTCTCAGTTAGAGAGGTCAAGATTTATGAAGATGCAGCCTACTATCTTCCTCCAAATCAAAAAGTCTATTCTCACAAACTTGGTGAAAGTTCAAAATCAAAAAAAAAATAAACAAAATAGAAAGAGAAATACATTGAAAAATAAAAAGAAAAGAAAAAAGGAAAAGAAGAAGAAAGTACAAGTGAGCGAGAATCATGCACCGAGGAAGTGGTAGAGCCAGATGTTAGATTACCCCACTATTTGTTCCTCCATATGAACACATGGGTAGGATGACTCAACCTCCACCAGGTAGAGGAAGAGGCAAGTCCAGAGGCAGTTTCAGAGGTGGAAGACCTTCTTGCTGGTGGCCAGCTAGTAGGAGCTATGTTCCAACTCACAGGAGCACCCTCGCTACCCACATAAACTTAGAGTCCAGTTAGGAGGATGAGTCTCATGTGATTAGCATGGCGACCAACCCCTCTTAGTAGGTCCCTTTGGAGGTGACATTTGAGCTAGATAGTAGTGAAGATGAGGCCTCTAAGCAAAGCAAGAATGTATCCAAATCATCATTATGTAGAACAGTTAGGCAGTAGTTGGGAACTTTAGCTCTAACCTCACTTTCTTCCCAGAAAGTTGAAGGTTTGGTAGTTAAGGAGGCCCCAAGTCATCCACAGATGTCAGGTTGAAGAGGTTTTTGTTGGGAGCATCATCCTTAAGTTAGGAAGCTGATGTAGAGTTTGAGGATGGTTCATATAAAGATTTAATATAACTACCCTTTGATTGGTATTCACTTTGAGTTATTAACTTAGCAAAGAAGGGAGTAATCCCACATACTTGGTCTACACACATGTCAAACTACTTTAAAAGATTATGGGACAACCAAAGCAAACACTCTCAATCAAGATTAGGACTAGGATTCAGCACAGTGGGTCCCGTCGATGATGAAAACTATTGCCTAGTCATCACCACTCATTTGGGTCTAATAGGTTCTTCTCAAATCATGCTAACTCTTATAAGGAGGCATGTTTAGAGATGACTAAATGAGCAAGTCAAAGATGCACCACCGAGTTTGAAGAAATCAGATCAACCATTGATGAACTCAAAGAAATCAACTTAGGAACAAAAGAAGATCCACGCCCGACGTACATCAATTCCTTGTTGACTAAAGAAGAAACCAATGATTTAGTAAGGCTATTAGCTGAGTTTAAGGACTGCTTCACATGGAGTTATGAAGAAATGTCTAGTTTATCTTCTGAAGTAGCAGTCCATAAACTAGCAATAAAACCTAGCACTAACCCTATCAAGCAGGCTTTTAGATGCATGAGATTAGAAATTGAACAATAGGTCACTTGTAAAATCAAGAAACTGATCGATGCTGGCTTTATCAGGTAAGAAAAATACCCTACCTGGTTAGCTAGTGTCATCTTGGTTAAGAAAAAGAATAACCAAATTTGTATATGAGTCAATTTTAGGGAACTGAACAAGGCATGTCCTAAAGATGAATTTCTACTTCCTATACTAGAATTGATGGTGGACATTACCTCATCTCATGCAGTATTCTCTTTTATGGATGGGTCATCTGGCTATAACCAAATCAAGATGAATGATGAAAAAACACCCATTTTGAAGTGAAATTTATTGCTATAAGGTCATGCCTTTGGCCTTAAAATCTGGTACTACATACCATGAGACTCATACAATGAACTCATTCATCATCAAGTTGAATGATATGTTGATCTAGTAGTCAAAAGGAAAGAAAAGGAAGATCATCTCTTCGACTTTAGAGTAGTTTTCAAATAACTAAGACAATCTAACCTCAAAATGAATCTCTTGAAGTGTGCATTTAGAGTAGCTTCAGGAAAATTGCTTATGGTTTGTTGTCCAACACCGGGGAATAGAGATCGACACGGAGAAGATTAAGACTATCTTAGAAATGCCGCCCTCTAAAACTCTAACTCAACTCAAATCATTTCAAGGGCATTTGACATATCTAAGATGCTTCATATCCAACTTATCAGGATGATGCCAACCATTCTCAACACTTGTCAAAAAGGATGCAAAATTCAAGTGGGATGATAAGTGCCATGTTTTGAAGATCAAGTATTTGTTGATCGCCAGTTCTATATCTCAAGAAAACCATTGATCCTCTATTGCATTAGATGACTCCCTTGGTGCTTTGTTGGCTCAAACTAATGATGAGGGGAAAGAAAATGATCTCTACTATCTCAGTCATTGTCTAATTTCTGCTGAGGCAAACTACCCACCTATTGAGAAGCATTGCCTAGTTTTAATCTTTGCATCCCAAAAGCTGTGACACCACATGCTTTCTTACAAGGTGAATCTAATCTCTAAAATCAATCCACTATAATATCTCATGACACAGACAACGTTATTTGGACGGTTGGTGTGATGGTCCATAATTTTTTCACAGTTTGACATCACATTCGTATCCCACTACGTTGTGAAAAGACAAGCACTAGCAAATTTTTTAGCATCACACCCACTTCCTGCTGATTCTCTGCTTAGTGATAACCTCTCCGATGAACAAATTATGAACTTAGGGGACATTAGCATTCACCGTTGGGAGATGTATTTTTATGGCGCAACTTTCTCCCAAAAAGGAGAAGAACCATGATCTACTCTTCCAGGGAAGGCTGGGGTAGGAATAGTTCTCCTAACTCTGGACCGTGATATGATGAGATTCTCATATCATTTGTCCAACCCATGCACCAACAACAAAGCCAAACATGAGGCTCTCATTGCCAGTATGGAGTTAGTCATTACCTTATACGTCCAAAGCATCAACATCTTCGGGGATTCTCATCAACAAATTGAAAATTACCAAAGTACACTATGGAGTTGTTAAAATCCTAGGTCACTATATATAAGATTCCTCGAGGACAATGCTATAGGTAGCTGGCTTCATGAGTTGGCATGCCCAAAAGATGAGTCCATTCCAATAAGGGTTCAAAATAGATAAGTCTTATCTCTTATTGATGTTGAACTCATCGAGATACTCTCTCTTGAATGGGAGGTTATCATTGCCAAAGAGGACAATGAGTCAGATTGGAGGCAGACATTCATGGATTACCTAAACACAGGAAAACTACCTAAAGAGAAGCCATTAGCTCATTGTTGACCTCATTTTTAGAATGAGCTCTCAACACCTCCATCTTAGGCATAAGATTCCTCTTATACTTTAAAAGTTCCTTAGTCTTAATACACATTTAGTGATTAGGTGTACACTCCAACCTAGCCCTAGAAGACTTAGAAGAGTTAGCCATAGGAGTAGGTCATGCCTTAGGGGTGTTAAGAAAATCTCTTACCCTTAGCTTAAACCATTCCTCACTTTCCTTCCTTCAAGTAAAACTCCAAATCAATTTATCCGACTTTCTCTAAAACCTAAATCAATTCCATGATTTAATTCCATGATTGAAATATATGATTGAAACCCATGATCAAAATTCATCAAAAATTCCTAAGTTCAAATTTTGCTTAAGTCTTTAATCCTTTCTTATGGACTTAGCCAAAACTAAGATTCAAACCTATTCAAATCTTTGAGATTTTCTCATGATCCATTTATATTCTCATTCATATTTATATATAAATTAATATACATTCAAATCAAATCAAATCAAATTCAAAATTTCAAATCAATTTATAAAAATTTTCTTAAGTTTCATTAATTTTCCATTAAAGGACTTAGCCAAAATCAACTCTAAACCTTGATCAAATCAACTCAAATCCTTGGGATTTTCTCAAAACTTATTTATATCCTCATTTATATTCTCATATATAAATGAAATATAAATATAAATTAATTAAATCCAAGGCAAAAATTAAATTACAAATTTAAAATCCTTGAAATTCCCTTAAATCCCTAAATTTTCAATTAATGGACAACCAAAACTTTGATCAAACCTATTCAAATTCATGGGATTTTTTCAAAATTTATTTGTATTCTCATTTATATTCTCATTTATAAATGAAATATAAATATACATCAATCAAATCCAATTCAAAAATTAAATTTCAAATTAAAATTCTTAAATCCTTTAAATTCCCTTTAATGGATTTAAATCATGATTAAACTCTTTCAAATTCTTGAAATTTTCCATGATAAATTTATATTCTCATTTATACTCACATATATAAATGAAATATAAATTCAAACAATCAAACAACTCCAAAATCAAACTCAAATCACTCAAAATCAAATCTAAGCCTTTCAAGTCAAAATCTTGAACTTAGCCAAATCACTTTCAAATCAAGCCAAACTCTTGATTTTCTCTCATGGTTTAATCAATCCTACAATCATGAGCTCATATATAAGTCCAAACCTCAATTACTCAATCAAAACCTAAATCAAAAATCAAACCCAAGACCCCTTCATACTCTTCCTTTGAATATGAAATTTTCCAATGGATCAAAATTTGTTTGACTTCAAACCACTTGTAAAGGAATTTATATTTGAATCATAAGTCCATATACAAGATCAATCAACTTCAAATCAATTTGAGCCATTTGATCACTTAACCCAAAGTGACCTAAGTACCCTTATGAGCCAACTTTTGATCCTAACCAAATTGGATTAAACCAAACTCATATATCCTCTCATCATGATCAACAATCATCATGGGATGATGAATAAATCAAATTGGGTCAAACCAAAAACCTAAGGGTTGACCAAGTCAACACCCAAAAATGAAACCTTACATAACAAAATTCCACCATAGGCCAAATTGATTGAAACCATTGATCTAAGTTCACTCATGACCTATGTTTGAACTTGACCAAGCCAACGAGAGCCTAACTTGATTGGCCCCTTAAGTTGACCTATTTGACCTAAAGGGTCAAAATGTGTCAAAAACTTGATCTAAGCCAAATTGATTGAAACCAATGGGTCAAGTCCATCCCAAATCACTTGTGGAACTTGACCAAAAGCCTCAACCAACTAGACCCAACCTAGCCAATTGACCTTAGACCAATATGACTAAAGGGTCATGTTGAGCCAAAATGAACTAACAAATTGATTGGAAACAAAGATACCAATCCACTCCATATGACTACCAAACCTAAACCTACCCTTGAGCTAACCAAAATGGTCAAATGGGTCAAATAGATCAACTTGACCCATTTGACCTAAATCATATGAGCCAAAACCAAATCAATCCAAATTGAACCAAACCAAAGGCACCAAAACATTTCAAATGGTCATATGAACTTCACCAACCCTTGGTTTGACCCAATTTGACCAATTGGTTAACTTGAAGTTGACCCATTTTGACCTAAATGGGTCAACATGAGCCAAAACCTATCAAATGGATTATAAATCCAATGAAACTTGGCCAAACCTATTTTATCAACATACCAAACATACTAAAATTGAAAAAAATAACAAAATGACCAATTTACTCCTAGGCCATAGAACAAATTTTGGCCTAGCCCATGGGTATTTTGGTCATACACTCATCACAATCACTTGAGGCTTTCCTAAAGCTCAAGGGGACTTAGTGATGAGTGGTGCACGAACCCAATGAGTTTGGGTAAATCCATTTGGCCCACAGACCAAGCCTAACCTTGAGCCTTGAAATAAAATTTTCAAACTCCCCCGTAAGCTCAATTTGATGCACATAAGAGTTAGCATTCCACTCCTCTGGCCAAATCGACCATGTGAATTGATCTAATAGCCCATAGGGTCAATTGGATCAAAATGGCAAGCTCATTGTCAACCATCTGATTGCCATAGGGGGAGATAATACTCCCCTTAATTCACTAAAATCTAACTTTCTTCATCGATTGGAGGTTAGGAATCCTTAGCAATCACCAAAGAGCTTTTCCAAGACCCCTAGAGAGGATTTGAATCTTGCATTTCTCGGTTTTACACAGTGCAAAATAGGGGAGCTCAATCTAATTCCCAACTTCCTCTATCTCATCCAAATTTATCTTGCACACCTGATCTAAGGACCAAGTTGAGCCTACCCAAGCATCCATTTGAGTTCCCACAGTAAGGAGAGCCTCAATTTGATCAAAGCCATAAGGAGATTGAAGAGGAGTTGGTCCACCCATTGATCCACTCAACCTCAAGGTCTAGGAACTTCAACAGGGCTTCATCCATTGGTGAAGCTACCTCCTGTGATCAATTAGGGTGATCACCTGGCGTTGAAATCCATCGTTGGATTGACCGATCTACTCCTCTAGATGGTGTGGTTGAGTCTTGAATGATTATATGCTAAATTAGGCTCGGATCTCCCCTTGGATCATGGACATCCATTAATCCTCAAGGAAGAACTTGGCTCATCTCAATCCATCGTGCATTTTAGATGGATGGTTGAGATTGTTAGGAACATTTTAGAAATCCCTTTTCTATTTTAAGTCGCAGCTTAATCCTTAGCCATCAATCTTTGATCGGATGGCCAAGGATAAAAGCGTGCATCGCCAGCCACCCCTTAAATGTGATGTTTAAGTGGGTGGATCATGCTTAAGCAATGTAAGCATCGCGTGTATACGTGACGTGGTATTAGGAAGGGATTAGTTAGAGATTTTAATTAATTCATAAATTAATTCAAAAATCTTCTAAAATCATAACTCAGCCTAGAAAAATCAAAAAAATAAACGAAAACATTCTATGGATAGATAATTTTATATAAAATATTTTAAATATTTTTGATTTTGAATTTCCTTTTCTCTGAATTTGGGTTTCTTTAAGAATTTTAATTAGTTAATTATTCTCTAATTAAGACACTAATTGATCTCAAATTTGTAGGGTTCATTTTAGGGCATGACCTCTACCTCTCCTAATTTTTTTGAGATTTATTGAGGTCTTAATTGGGGAAATTGCTATTTCATTCCCTAATTACCCCTTCATGTAATTAAGGTATAATTAGTGGATTTACCTTATGATTGAATTTGATTAAGTTAGATCAAGTGAGTAGGGGTTTTATGGAATAATTTTTGGGGTATTTCCCTAAGCTATTCCCTAAATCCCTTTTTTCTTAATCCCTCTTAATTAAGGGTTAATTCATTAGTTATCCATTTAAACAAATTTCAAAAATTCTAAAAAGTTCCAGAACTTATTTAATCTACCTTGGGTAGATGCTTAGGTGTTTAATAGCCTAAGTTAAATTAAGGAAATTAAAACCCCTTTCATAAGTGTGAAGGGGTGTTCTAAAAGTACTTAAGCTAAATCCCCTTAGCTTAATTAACTTTTAATTGTGAGCCAAATTGCATTAAACCTTTTTATTATTTGGTGCATTACAAATTTAAATACCTTGTGAGCTTTATGTCATCTCATTGGCTCATAATTACTTAGTTAATTTTTCTAAGGTGGTTAATTAAGCCACTTAATTCATACTCTAACCTAATCAATGCTTAAAAATGGATTTAATTATCTAAAAATTAAACAAAAGTACAAAACACAGTGGGAATGGGTTGGGAATAGCAAACTCATCTCACCTTTTCAAAATTAAATCAAATTTTAAACTAAACAAAAATCATTTTGAAATTCACTTTGATTTATTCTAAATTTTCTTATTCCTTAAGAATGTCTTTAGGATTTAAGTAAAGTGAGTTTGTTTACATGATTATATTGCTTTGGATCTTTCCCAACATGCTAAATTGTATGCCATATGATTCATGCATTCATAATTTCATGTTTCAAATTTTAAAATAAAATTGTTTACTTTATGTCAAATGTGCATGTGTTGGCTAAGATAAAATATGAGTGGCTATTATCACTACTAAATCCAAAATATTCACAAAATATATAAATGAAACATCAAATCTGAAAGTGTGTTATTTATATCTTAATTATAAACTTGCATGTGATGGATTATAAAAGCATGTTTGGTATGTTAGCATAGTTTTGAATAGGAGTAGTAAGATGTAGGGTTCATTTAAAAAGTACCTAACACTTACTTAATTCCTAAACCCTATTCATCCCTATGCTCTCACTTAAGAAGAAATGCTTATACTTCATGAATCAATTGCATAAAAAAAAATGAAACTATTAAACAACTTTTGCATATTCTTTTTCCATTTCATTTCTTTTATATGCATGTTAGTACTTAAGGAAAGTAGTATATTAGTTTGGAAAATCCCAAGGTTGCGAGGCTTTAAGTAGCCCTAAGTAGGTATTGTACCTTACACCTCAGTTAACAATGGTGTGTATTCACTTATGCCTTTCTTACTTTCATGCATGTATGTGAAATTTTGGATAAGAAAATCTTTCTACTTAAAAAAATTATGCATATTCAACTTCTAAATATTCTTAAATGGATTACTTAGAATGGATCATAAAGCATGTTAACTATTCTCATTTGCATGTATATATGCTTAGGGTCCATCCATATGCATGTCATATATGTTGGGAAAGAAATGAAGTAATGTGTGTTATGTGAATTTTGATTCATTTTATTTAATCTTAAAATGCCTTTCTTTTTGAATGGGTTTGTTTAGAGTTTGTCTAAATTTAGGATTGATTAAATGATGTAATCAAAACATTCACCTAAATGAAATTAAAATGTGAACTTACTTTAGAAATTACTTAAGGAATAGGGAAGGAAAGAGAAGTTCTCTTCTCTTTCCCTCTCTTCATAACTTAGAAATTAATTGTAAGTTTCACTTAAACCAAATTAAAATATGAAGTAAAAATAATCCAAAACACTTAAACAACATAAATGAAACCCTCCTCTAAGTTGAACATGTTCTTCGCACTTAGAAAACTTGAACCTAAAGTCCGAAGCTAAGCATACCACACAAACCTTCAAAACACGCACATTAGCCTAAGTCACAACTTCTAGCTTTAGGTTAGGTCAGTGCATGGTTTGATGTTATGTTTTATTTTGGTGATGAATGTTTTTGTCTGGATGTGCTTAGTCTAACTATTCTTTTATGTAGGGGATTGTGCTAAAGCGGTGCTATCATAAAATATAAATGCTTCTTGCTTGCAGGTGCTTATACCCCTTTGCATAATTCATAGACCAAGTGGACTTAGTCACCCATGTGTGGGGTTATAAGTCCAATATACATGCTTGAGATTTGTTTGGTGTGATTTAACTAACCCTTGTTTTACAAGTGTTAGTTAGATTTTCCTTTTCCTTTTCATGTAAAAATTTGTATATTTATGATTTTGGAATGATTTGTTATAGGGGATTAGGATAACCATTAGCCTTAAGATCTTATCTTATGAACCATGTGAAGCCTTGGAGCATCCACCTCCAATCATCCAAAGGAGGAACCAAAGAAGAAAAGAAGAAAAAGAAGAAAAGAAGAAAGAAGAATAAAGCTTTAAGACCCCCCATAATAATGAATTCCTTTGCTTAATTATAATATTCATTTGAAATTCAGGTTGTATAAGGGTAGAGCTCGGCTACCCACATTTTATATCTTGTTTGTGCGGTGGTGCCCCACCATAAATGACCATTTATTCTTTTTGGGATTAGTTTTATAAATTGTTTGATGATTTGTTTAGCTTTTGCATTATGTGGCATGATTTTCCTAGTTTCTTCCTTGATTTATGTATGGCCAGGATGTGGATTAGGCTCTTTAGGAAAAAATAAATCTTTTACCCAACTTAACAATTCAAATTAAATTAAACATCATAACCTCACCTAAAGCTTAGGATTAAAATCAAGATAAAAGAATTAGCAACCCCTTAGTGGATGAATACTTTTTTATAATATCATGCACAAATACATCTTGTTTCACTCTTGATTGGAGGGCTTCCATCTTTCCGAGAACCACCTTTGAGGGTTGTGGTGGAAACTCACTCCTCCCTTCTCACGATTTTGGCCAATCTGATTTCTCATGCATTAGTCATAAAATCCTATTAGAGTCAAAATGATTGTCCAAAAATGAAAATAAAATGAAATTTGAAATGCATTAGATTTAGGTCATTTGAAGCATGTCCCTTTACATGATCTAGTCTCTTTAGGGAGTGAGTTTAGGGACTTAACCTCTTTCTAAATAAAAATAACCTATCTATCTTGCATAAGCATAAAGAGTTGCCTACATGTATTTAAAATTGTAGAAGGAGTTAGTTGGTAGCTACCCCCAGGCGGTTGCAAGTCTAAGCTCTCTGGTGGTTTTCCCTCTCTTATGGAAGCAAACCAATTACCCATTTATTCCTTAGATTTAGGTTGTGCTTCTGGCCCTCGTCGAAGTTCCCTAGATTTAGGTTATGAGGTTGCTTCACTTTCTTGTGGGCCATAAGCATAATTCCTCACCTCTTAGGCATTTCCTTAATCTTGAGTTGAAGAATCTTAAGTCCTAAAATTCTAATGAAAAATACAACTCAAACAAACTAAATTAAATTCTAAAATGTAAAGCTCAATTATAGGATAGTTTGAAATGCTGCTAGGTTTCTAGCATCGTGAGCATCTCCTACATATTTTCCATTTTGGCTTTGATAATAACCCCCTCTTTTGATCAATCCCATTTGATCTTCAAACATAAACCAATCGATTGATAGTCCTTCATATTGAAATCTTCAGAGATAATGATTATTTATTCGAGTTTTCTAAGGATCCCATCCCTTAGGATGTAATTAACTATGGGGGCTTTCCCCTGTAAGGAACTTAATGAACTCAATTTAAAATAAATCCTACTTTACTTTTTCATATAAAGTAAGGGAAGAATCTCTGGTACATATCTAGACCCATCGTCCTTAGGAGTCCTTATCGAGGTGATTGGTTCCATTAAACGACAGTGACTTATGTCTTTCAAGATAGTACACTATACCTTGATGATGTATCTGATCACCCAAATAAGTACATCTGCGGATCTATGTGGCATCTTACCAAGATGAATTTTTGTAAGTGTTCCTCTTTCTTTTCCCCCATAGATTTGAAAGGCAACCCCCTTATAAGAATTATTTTCTCCATGGATTTTTGGCGACTCCGCTGGGGATGGTTCCTCTCTCCATCTTTGGTAAATGATCATTATCTTTGAGTATCGATAGTGGGTTTGTACTTTGGTATGAATCCAAGACTATCCTTCCTTCCTTTGGCACTTAGTTCATTTCATTCTTGAGTTAAGTTGACCACATCTTTAGGTTTTAGGACTGCATTCCTTGTTGGTCTTAAAACCCCATTGGTTCCCCAATGGCTGAAATGAAAATATCTAAATAAAAAGAGAAAATATTTTAAAGACTTCCTCCTTATCATTTTCATGATAAGGAAAGGTTCATCTTAAAATAAAATGAATCTTCCATAAAGAACTTTACTTTTCAAAAGGCACTTTTTCAAAAATGTACTTAATAAAATATTTTCCACCAAATTTCTTCACCCTCATTTAACAATTCATATAATTGCTATATGTAGAGATTTTCAAAAATAAAACTAATAACATTTTCCAAAATCATAAATGAACATCTTCTTTCAATTTACTTTGATGAAGATTTTATTTTCAAAATAAAATAGACAATCAACTTTTCTAAAATCACAATCATAATCATAAAAGTTTTCAAAAAATCATACATGAATCTTTCTATTCAATGTGTTCACACTTATTGAATAGAAAGTTCATGTGTAAACAAAATTAAAATTTTCAAAAAGCACACATGAACACCTTCATTTAATATACTTAAGTTTATTAAATGAAGATTTCATTCCCAAATAATAATAAAATCATGTAGGAAATCCCACTTGAACATATCTTACATATGTTTTAAGTTGGAATTCTATCTTTCAAAAGCAACAATAACACACAAAACAAAAATTTTACATTTCAAAAATTGATCTCCATTCTACATACCTAAATTTGTTGAATGGAGTCTTCTTTCAATAATCAAAACTTCAACAATCAAAAATCTAAAAATTTTCTAAACACATTTGGAACCTCTCTTAACATACCCAAATTTGTTAAGTAAAGTTTTCAATTCAAAAATCTAAAAAAAGTTTCAACACATTTGGAACTTCATTTAACATATGCAAATTTGTTAAGTAAAACCTCCAAATTCAGTACCCAACAAAATTTTTCAAACATATATTTGAATTTCGTTTAGCATAATAAAATTTGCTAAGTGAAGTTTCCAAATCCAAAATCAAAATTAATAATCATATTTCAAAATTTTTAAAATACTTTTGGAACCTCACTTAACATACCCAAATTTGCTAAGTGAAGTCTCCAAATCCCAAAAATTTCAAAAATTTTTAAAACACATTTGGAACTTCATTTAGCATAATCAAATTTTCTAAGTGAAGTTTCCAAATCTAAAACAAAATTTTCAAACACTTTTGGAACCTTACTTAACAAACTCAAATGTGTTAAGTGAAGTCTCCAAATCCAAAATCAAAATTTTCAAACACATTTGGAGCCTTACTTAACATACTCAAATTTAAGTGAAGTCTCCAAATCCAAAATCAAAATTTTCAAACACATTTGGAACCTTACTTAACATACTCAAATTTGTTAAGTGAAGTCTCCAAATCCAAAATCAAAATTTTCAAACACATTTGGAACCTTACTTAACATACTCAAATTTGTTAAGTGAAGTCCTAAATCAAAATCAAAATTTTATAAATACATTTGGAACCTTACTTAACATACTCAAATTTGTTAAGTGAAGTCTCCAAATCCAAAGTCAAAACCAAAATTTTCAAACACCTTTGAAATTCTTTCCTTAGCATACCAAATTTGTTAAATAGAAGTTTCCATTTTCAAAACCAAAAATGAAATCAAAATTTTAAACACACCATTTGGAATTTCATTTAGCATACTCAAATTTGCTAAGTGAAATTTCCATTTCACAAAACTAAGTGAGACTTTATCTTTAGCATACCAAATTTGCTAAAAGTTGAATCTCAACTTTCAAACACATCAAAAATAAAACAAAACACTTAGGATTCCCTTAGCATACCCAAGTTGCTAAAGGATCCTACCCTTTTTCAAAAATCAAAATTTTCCAACCAAATGAAAACACTTAAGATTTTCTTAGCATACCTAAATTTTCTAAGAATCCTATTGTTCAAAATCAAATAAAACACACTTGGGTTCTTCACTTAGCATACCTAAATTTGCTAAGTAAGAATTTTGATTCTTTCAAAATCAAAACAAAATTCACAAAAAGAAACAAATACTTCACTTAGCATACCTAAATTTTAAGTATAAAATTCCAAAACAAACAAAAAAATCATTTAACCCTTACTTTAACATACCCAAAATTGTTAAAGGAAAGAGTCTTCAAAATCAAAATAAAAAATTTTAATTCAAAACGAAAATGAACCTATGGAAGCATCCTATCAAAAATTTTGAATCCATATTTCAACATACCTAAATTTGTTGAAGTTTGGATTCATACTCAAATTCCTCTTTCAATCAATCTTTCCAAATCTATTTGAACCCCACTTAACACTTCCAAGTTATTTGATATGGGTTCAAATTTTCTAAATTCAAAATTCAAAATCTATGGAAAAAAAATTAATGCAAGTTCGTTTCTCATTGCATATCCTTTTCAATCAATACAGTTGTAGTTTTCAGTTATTGTAGTTAATGCAATGGCAGGTTCCCAGAAATTTGTCTTTATTTTCCCTCACGGCATGGATCTTGCCTTGGTCAGGTTGACTTCCCTCATTTGGATCACACCCATTTGATATTTTGGCCATGGATTTGAGGAGGTCAGGATCACATTCCCCTCACCTGATGGAAGAAGGTGGGTGAGTAGTCATCAGGTAGACTTACCCTCGATTTAGATGTATCCTCACTAAAAGGAAAGTTGGAGTACCACACTTAAGTTATTTGATTGCGGTTCAGTTCTAGTTGCACTTCATCCTATAGTTGCATATGTTGCCCGGTGCATCCCAGCACCTACCATTTGTACCCTAAGTCTCCCTGGTTTCAAATTGCCTCCCATTTGAGTATGAGTCTAGCTCACACTCCTCTCATCCTACTCGCACCAAGAACAAGAATTGTATGGTCAAATGGTTCCATACTTAGATAGAGCTTGAGAAGCTGATTAGCCATGGATGAGTCTCCCATGATCACTTCACCAGTTACTGAAACCAATTTCATCCCTCTCGATTAGATAGAGAGGATGCCAGGAGGATATGTTCATCACCTCCTCTAGTGGTGCACTTACAACCAATAATTTCTAGGAGTAGAAGGTCGTATGCTAGCCTTCGCACTATTCTACACTAGGTAGAGCATACGGCTGTCTGCAGTTCAATCGATATATTACCTTGCTGTAGGGAGGTAGATTCATCGGGAGAGGGCCCATGAGGCCCATAAATCACACATTATTAGTAGAGTGACGGAGGTTCAGCCGTTAGTTAGCCACTTCTACTTTGGTTGACTTTCCAACTCAGTGCGCTACCCACGCCGACCATAATGGTAGTATTCTCCTTTCGGGGACTAGCCATCACAGGAGGGTAGCTCCTGTACATAGAGAGTCGGTGGTGTACCCACCCCATCGCTTTACCCCACGTCCGCCATCACCAGTGCAGGTTAAAGCATCACCCATTTCATCTAAGGCCATGAAGGTCACATCTAGGGAAAAATGTACCTCGTTGGTGATTCTGGATCCTACCCTCCTACACCACCCCATTGTCTCACCTTCGACCTTCGCCCGTGTTAGTGGAAGGAAGTGGCGACCCAGCATCGTGGTCGTTCCTTCACCAACTCCACCCATACAGTCGGATGCGGAAATGGTGACAGTTATCATAGATATTCTAGATGATAGTTCAGTTGAAACAGTGGTAGAGGATCATCCTAGGATTGTTACCCCTATTATAGCAGTATGAGTTAGGAGTATCATTCATCTAGTGAGTATAATCCACACAGGATTGACTCTCTAGTGGAGGTATGCCTCTGCATGATAGTGATCACGTCAATCCAAGTTATTTGTACCCTCGAGTTAGATCATCCTTAGATGAGATAGTTGCATACTATTTTATGGAGAAAAGGAGATCTTAGGTACTGGTGCTGAAGAAAAGTCACTTCAATCCCACAAAGATGACTTAATGGAGGATTAGAGTGTATGCATGGTTGATACTAGAGGTTCTCTTCTTGGGAACAAGCCATGGAAGGTGATGAGGTTGATCAAGGAGACACTAGCCCATCACCTTTGGCGGTTAAGGCGAAAAATGAGCATTGATTGGATGGCACGATGGTTGTGGACTTATTAGTAGTGTCAATGCTTGAAAGCCCCTCTAGTTCATCCTAGTACAGTCGATGTCAGCTGAGCTAGTGCATGTCTTAGATCTAGTTAAGACTCTACCTCATTGAGCAGGTATAGTATGGGAAGGTAGTGAAAAGTACCTCCATACATGAAAAGATCAAAATTGGTTGGCGCAGTGAAGGAAGCTTTGGCTCAAGCCTGGGGAGGATCATTGGTTCCAAAGGGTAGACCCTACCCAGAGGAATTTGATGCTATACAGTATCCCAAGGATTTCATGCCTCCTTCCTTCAAAAGCTTGATGGTGGGGATCCGAGCATATAGCTCACTTTCTGGGGCGTTATTTACCAGTGGTAGCGACACTTTACTCTTTAGACTCTTTATCAGTAGCCTAGCGGGTATGCTTTTGATTGGTATGTTGAACTTCCCAATGATTTAGTTAAGACATTTTTTAAGTTAGAGCAACTCTTCATCAAGAGATTTGCTGGAGCTCAGCAAAGGGTTACTATAGGTGATCTCATTGTAGCACAACAACACTCGGTGAGTCACTTATTGATTATATTCTCTCATGGCATAACTTGAGTATGAAGTTTGAACCACATCTATCTAAATAGCATGCCATTGAGATTCTCTTGAAGAATATCCATAGCCTGGTCACCTTCATGCTTAGAGGCTTCACTATCAAGATATTTGAGAAGCTAATCAATAAGCCGGCTAGTCTACAAGGAGATGCCAAATAGTTGCCTTTTCCAGATCAGTTGCCAAAATAGAAATCCCAAAAGATCTATGAGAAAGAAACCTAGAGCAGTAGCAATGGTTGACAAGGGAAAGTAGCAACTAGAGATCAATTCGAGCGACCATGACCTCAACAACCTCCACCTCCATTCCCACCACTAAGGCAGCCATACCCATTTCACGGCCTATACCACCACTGGTGGGTATGCATACCGCCCTAGTAGCTATGGTCCACCAACTCTTTTAGATAAGTTAAACAAACCTTATTCTTTTAAGGGGAGGTAATCAAGAAAATCTTTAAGAATCTCTTAAAAAATTTTTAGCTACCCAAGCCTAGGGAGGAGGAAGTAGGCAAAGTCATGATCCAAACTTTTGCCCCACCCGTATCTAGGCTACATTTTGGAGGATTGCTTTACATTCAAGGATTGGCTTGAACACAATTTCAAGACCAGTACTATCATTGTCCCAAAGGAATACCTTGTGGAACAACCTTTTAATTCCATTAGGATAATCCTTAGGGATATAAGTGATCCTACCAAAACCAGAGAAGGTTGGGACATTTCTTTGTCTAAAACCTCTAAGAAAATAATTGAAGATCAAGAAGCTTTCCTTGTGGGTGAGTCGCTCAAACCTCCAACACCAAGGAAGGTTTGCAAGTTGCTGTAACTCCGGAAAGTGGGAGCTCTTGGTGATATGTGTTAGCCAAGATAGCCCTTTAGCATAGCCCAGAAGTGTCCGACTCTAGCCTTGGGTTGCGGCTTCCACAGCGACTTTTATTTATTTAGCTTTTTCTATTTTCTTCTAGTAGAACTCTTGTATTCGGTGGATAAGGCATCAAATCCCCACTTCCACTCTACTTGACTTCTACTTTGTACCCCCAAATACTTCTAAGAAATTGAAGAATAAAGTTGATTTGAATTATATCTATGTCTCTCCTGATGAGTTGTCTTCTTCTGTTCCAAACGATAACTCTTCAAGTATAATTAACTATTATAATTTTGATCTTCCTCTTTCTAATTCAGAGTTGGAATTTCCAACTCACGAATACTATGAGTTCACCTCTTGAGATAGACTTGGAATCATCCATTAGAGTCCCATAGGAGAAGCTATAGGTGAGCTGAGTGCGGTAGAACTTGCCACCACCTTGCCTTTAGAGATTACCGAAGTCAACCTCCAAAGTGGAAGGTTCTACCTCCTAGGGCAGCACCTCAAGATAGGTGGAAACAAGTCATTGGTATTGAAGATTGAGAATCCCTTCCACAAGATGCTCCACCCTTGGATATGCTTGTGGAAGATCAGTCGAAGGAGGACTACATCCTTTCTCATCTAAGAAAGTTACCATCTAAGCTAAGCATATATGATGCCCTTGTCTTATCCAAAGAGATGATGGAATCACTAATCAAGGACCTCCTTGATCTTGAAATATGCTTAGCAGAGTTGAACGCTATAAGTGAGGAAGCACACTATGCAAAAGAAGCTCAAGGGATCACCTTCACAGATGAAGACCTTCTACTAGGGGACTTGGAGCACAATCCCCTATACATTACGACATGGCAGTTGACTCTCAGGGTTCTCATGTGGATTGTGCATCAGAACATTATGAGTTTAAAGACCCTTTCCTATTTGAAGATCGACATCTCTACTCTCCAAGGAGATGGGATGAGTTGAGATTCAATGATCATCAAAAGGGCTTTAGGTTCCATAGTGTTACCATTGTAGATCGGTGGAAGGCTAAGTTTTGCATCATTAATTTGAATACTTCATTTACTACTTTGCTCAGTAGGCCTTGGATATATCAGAATAAGATTGTTCTATCCTCCCTTCATCAGTGCATCAAGTTCAGAAAAGATGGAATTGAGTACATGTCAAGGATGAAAAACCATTTTCGTTAGAGAGGTTGAGATCTAGGATGCAACCAACTATCTTCCTCAAAACACCCTTTCTCTGAACTTGGAAAAAATTGCAAAACAAAAGAAAAAGAAAATGAAGCAAAAGAAAAGATAAAAGAAAATGAAAAGAAAAAGAAAAGTCCAAGTGAGCAAGAAAGGGGAATTGAAGAAGAAGTAGATCTGCATATCACATTCCACCCATAGTTCATTCCATCTTATGGACATATGGGTAGGATGGCTCAACCTCCAGCAGGTAGAGGCAGAGGCAAACATAGAGGCGTTCGAAGGAGACCCTAGTTGTCCACCAATAGGGGTGTTCAGTTCATAGGAGTACCCTTATTCACATAGACTTGGAATCTGCTCGGATGAGTCAATGTGATTAGTATACCAGCCAACCCCTCTCAGTGGGTTCCATTGGAGGTGACTTTTGATCTAGCAGAGATGAAGACCAGGTCTCCAAGCAAAGCAAAGTATTTGAATCTAATTTATGTGAAACTATCAGGTAGCAGTTGGGAACCTTAGATCTTACCTCACTTACATCTTAGAAAGTTGAAGGTTTAGTAGTTAAGTCTTCCAGTGATATGAAGTAGAAGTTGTTCTTTTTAGGTTCATCATCCTCAAGTCCAGAGCTAGATGTAGGACTTGAGGAAGATACTTTTAAGGAATTAATGGAATTTTATTTTGACTTTTACTCGCCTTGTGTTCAAAATCTTATACATAAAGGTTTAGTTCCTCACACATGGTCCAAGCACAGTCAAAATATTTCAAAAAGCTATGGAACAATACAGGCAGGGAAGCACAATCAAGAGGACTAGGATTGATGGGTGTCTAGTTGATGATGAAGATTATTGTACTGTCATTTAGAATTGATAGGTTCTTTTCACACATTCCCAACTTGAGAATGTGTGTTTAGAAACTTGAGATGATCGGATGATCTCAAGTTAAAGAGAAGCAAAGTTTGAAGAGGAGATTCATTCAACAAATTAAAGAAATCAACCTCGGGATGAAGAAAATCCTGCATACATCAATTTGTTGATGATGAAGAAGAAACCAATAACTTAGTTAGGCTATTGAAGAGTTTAAAGACTACTGACATGCGATTAGATAGACAATGGTCATTTTGAAGTCAAGAAATTGATCGATGCTGGTTTCATTAGGGAAGAAAAATATCCTACATGGTTAGCTAATGTCATCCTAGTTAAGAAAAAGAATGGCCAAATTCACATTTGTGTCGATTTTAGGGACTTAAACAAGGCATGCTCCAAGGATGAGTTTCCTCTTTCTATACTAGAATTAATGGTGGACATTACCTCATCTCATATAGTCTGCTCTTTCATGGATGGATCATCTGGCTATAACCAAATCAAGATGTCTTCTAAAGATGAAAGAAACACTACTTTTGAACCACATCAAAATCTTCTATTATAGGGTCATGCCTTTTGCCTTAAAATCTTTGGTGCTACATACCAATGGGCCATGACTCAGATCTTCAATGAAGTCATCCATCATCAGGTTGACTATTACATTGATGATCTAGTAGTTGGAAGTAGAGAATAGGAAGACCACTTCCTTTACTTGAGAGTAGTTTTTGAATGGTTAAGATAATATAACCTCAAAATGAATCCCCTGAAGTGTGCATTGAGTAGAGGAAATTCCTTGGGTTTATTGTTGACACTAGGGAATAGAAATAGATCTAAAAGATTAAAGCTATCTTAAATGCCACCTCCCAAGAGTTTAACTCAACTTAGATCCTTTCAAGGATGGTGCACATATCTCAAACTTATCGGGAGATGCAAACCATTCTCGACTTGTCAAAAGGATGCAAAGTTCAAGTGGGTGACAAGTGTCATGCATTTGAAAGAGATCAAAGAATACTTGGTGAAGCCAGTTCTAGCCTATCGGGCATGCCATCCTTTACCTCTTGCATTGGATGATCTCTCGATGCTGTTAAACCAATGAGGAAGGAAGCGCTCTCTACCTCACCATCATTTGATTCCTTAGCAAACTATCACCTATTGAAATATTGTCTAGCTTTGATCTTTGCATCTCGAGCTACATACATGCTTTCTCATAAGGTGAACTTGATCTCAAATTAATCCCCTGCGGTATCTCCATGGATGCTTTCAAATGTTTGGTTGGTCCATGATACTCTCATGATATCACATTTGTACCCTCATGCGTAAAGGATAGCACTACTAGATTTCTTAGCACACCCACTTCCTGATTCTCACTTTGTGATGATCTCATGATGAATCATGAACTTAGGGAGGCTAGCCCGATGGAGATGTATTTTGATGGTCTTCTTCTTAAAGGTGAAGCACCATGATCTATTCTCCCAGAAAGGCATGGTAGAATAGTTCTTAACTCTAGCGTGATGTGATGAGATTCTCATACTATCTTTTCAACCCCTGCACCAACAATGAAGCTGAGTATGAGGCTTTGATTACTAGTTTAGAGTTAGCCATCATTATCAATGTCAAGAGCATCAACATCTTTGGGGATTCTCAGTTGGTCATCAAGATTAGTCTACCAGTCCTCCCAAGCTTCATCATTCTTGAGTATACCATGGGTTGTTGACCCAAATTCCCAAACACCATCTACAAGGTTCCGAGAGACATAGTAGTAGATGCCTTTGGCCAAACTTTCGAATTGGCATGTAGGAAGATGAGTCCATTTCAATAAAGCCCAAAATAGACAAGTCTTATCCCTTATTGATGTTGAACTCATCGAGACTTTCTCTTGAAGGGAGGTTCATTGCAAAATGGACAAGGAGCTGGATTGGAGGCAACCATTCATAGATTACTTGAACACTGACAAACTACCTCAGAGAAATCACAAGCCCATCAGGTGAAATAGAGTGCTCTCCTGCTCTTGTTTTAACTATGGCAGGTCCTTTGACCAAATGTTACATTGTTTAGACAAACATGAAGCCCATGGCATTATAATGTGAGGTACATTTAGGTCTATGTAGAGTATCATTGGTCAAGAGATGAAGAAGATCAAAGACTTGGATACTACTAGCCTATGATCATAGATTGCATGGATGTAGCTAGGAAATGCCATCATTAAGTGCGGTGTGTCTCCTCCACCCAATATTCTACACCCTACTTTGGCTTCATGGCCATTTGAGTGTTGGGGTAGACATTGTAGGTCCGATCGATCCTCCTTTTCCAAGGGCATCGATTCATCTTAAGCCAGACTACTTTTCCAAGTGGTAGCCATCCCACTCAAAGAGGTCACTCACCATGTGCTTCATTTTTTAGAACCATATCATATATAGGATTGGGGTGCCTCAATGAATTATATTCGATAATGGTACTGCATTCAAAAGCATGAATATTTATAACTTTGCTAGAATACATGGTATAGATTGGAGATACCCCACCATCTACTACCCCAGAGCTAATGGTTTAGCAGAAGAATTCAACAAAACTCTCATCCAGATATTAAAGAAAACTCTTGATGACAACAAACGATAGTGGAACAAGAAGTTACTTGAAGCTTTGGGACTACCTCACCACATACCAAACTCCAACTCAATCTACCCCATTTTCCTTAGTTTATGGGTCTGAAGCCATTCTTCCTTTAGAAGTTCAATTCCCATCACTAAGGATAACATTGGGTAACAAGATCACTATAGAGTAGAATGCAAAGTTGCAATTAGAAGAGCTCGAAGGTTTGGAGGAAAGTCTCCTACGGGCATGCCAAAATCTCGAGTTGTACAAGGCCAAAATGATTCAAGCTCATAACAAGTCCTAGGTCTTTTCAGTAGGAGAACTTGTGTTAGTCAAAGGAGACCAATTGTTTGAAAGATGGGAGGCAAGTTTGAACCCACTTGGGAAGGCCCTGTCATAGAAGGCCTGGAGGATCTTATTCATTGATTGTAAAGGGAACACGATGCTTCAATTAATGGGCTCTATCTAAGAATATTACCCATGAAGTAAAACTTGTTTGAAAATAATTCATTAATAAAAGAACAAAATCTGATTCCATTCATCAAATCTTCTCTTCTTTCGAAGTGTTGTTTGCTTGTCTTGTGAATCCACCGTGACGTGTTTAGGGTAGGTGTAAGTGTCCCCAAGTGGCATCCTATCCCTCTTTCTCAACACACAATCTCATTTATTAGAATAGGTGTATAAGAACGAGGCATCTATTTTATTATTACTAACTTAGGTGTGAGAGAACCCAAGCATCATCCTTTCATAATGGGAATTCTTGTTGTAATACGTGGCATCATTTCATAATTCCCCAACGTGTTTCAAGATAGGTGTAAGAGTCCCCCAGAGGCATCCTATTCATTTTAACACATGCACAAAATAAACATAAATCTTTTGTCTCGAGCTATCGAAGCTATTTGATGTGGGAGTAAGCCCCCCTCCGCACTCTCTCAGTAGTCGCTCTAGGTCGGGTCTACATGCTACCGCTATGTGACCCTATTTTGGAAGATGTGAGTCCTCACACTTTCTTCCTAACTTGATCATTGCAAACCAACGAACTCCTTGTTAGTATGGAAATTTTTACTACCCAGCCAATAAGCTACCTCGTGTTGACTTCGCTTAAGAAGATGTGAGTCCCCGTGCTTTCTTCTTGAACTAGCCATCATGTTCTAACTAGGTTGAGTATATTTGAGGTTTAAGATAAGACTTCCCGGAGGCTCCTTTCCTCTTAACTACTTTTGAGATGATATAAGTCCCCTAGAGGCATTCACTTAGTAGTCTCCTAGCATTGTTGAGCAAGATAGACATCCAAGCAATCGCCCACTATAGGAAGATGTGAGTCCCGAGCTTTCTTCTTAGTTATTATAAATTGATTGAACCTTAGGTTGGTTGATGTTCTATGTTGACAACTCACCCTGAGTACACCACTCTGAGATGAGTCCTGAGCTTTCTCCCTTGAGTTGGACATTGAATACCTATTGGATATAGACTAGCCATGTCATCTTCTAGGTGTTGGATTAAGCCCTTACCCCCACCCCATGTGGGCACTCTATTTGGATCTAGTCCTTGCATGACCCCATTTAGACACTACGATTTTGGATTGATAGTCCCTTTCCTAATAGCCACCCCTGGTTGGAGAATTTGTTCAAGAGATGGTTCAAGAAATCTAGATAGGTCTAGTGATATAAGCTCCTTCTCGTTTGATCCCTCACAAACTAATAGGTATAAAACAAACAATTAAAATAAACAAAATTAATTTGCTTGTGGATTAGAAATTTAAGCCCCCAAAGGGCCCCTTCTCAAGTAGGCATCCTATCTTTAGGGCAGTGTCAACAGAACTCCTTATAGGAATTGCCTGACTACCTGAGTTGAGATAATTCCCTAGGTCGGTACTCACTCCATAGTCACTCTTTGGTCAAGTTCAATCTAGTTTTCCACAAGCAGGTTACCCTGGCAATCAGTTTACTTTAAAAGATATAAGATCATGATGCATTCTTTCTAGCATAATTATCGCAAACCAAGGGTAGCCCTAGATCGAGTTCGATTTGTTGCCCAAAGCAACTGATCACCCCTGTGATATTTTTCTAGTGGAAGATGTGAGTCCTCGAGCTTTCTTCTGTCAATTGATCATTGCAAACCGAAAGGCACTCCTTTGGTTAGATAGTTCTACCATCGGCCAGGAAGTTACTCCCTTTGGTTTAGTAAATCTGAGATAGATCTAGCCTTCTATAAGCTCCTTCGCAGTGTGATCCATCGCAAACCAACGGAACACACCAAAATAAATTAAAAAATAAAAATTAATCTTTTGACTATTTTTGAGTTGATTTAAGTTCCCCAATCACATTCACTCAATAGTCAGCCCTAGGTCGGGTTCAATTTGTTGCCCAAAGCAACTAATCACCAAGTGGTTCCTTGTTGTGGAAGATGTGAGTCCCTGCACTTTCTTTCTAACTTGACCATTATGTACTAAAAGGCATTTCCCCTTTATTGGATAGTCCTACCTTGTGGTTGGTAGACTACTCCCTTTGAATTGATAAATCTAAAGTTAGGTCTAGGCTTCCTTGTCCCCTACTCAGTGCAATTCATCGCAAACTTATGGGATCCATCATAATCAAAACAAATAAATCTAAAAAATGGAATCAATCTTTGACTATCCTTGAGTTGATCTAAGTCCCCTAGTGGCATTCACTCAATAGTCAGCCCTAGGTTGGGTTTCAATCTGTTGCCCTGCCAAAAGATTACCCCAACAACTGGTCCCTTACTTGGAGGATGTAAGTCTACTACACTTTCTTCATAGTACAGTTGTTCCATATCGAAAGGCATCCCTTTTGTCGGCTAGTCCTGCTATGTGCTTAGTAGATTACCCCTTTGGATTAGTAAATCTGAATTAGGTTTTAGCCTCCATGGCTCCTACTCAGTGCCACCCATCGCAAACCAATAGGGTTCATCCTAAAAACTCAAACATAATAAAACTAAGACAAATTCAACTCACTCCCCCAATAAAGATCTCTCCCTAGTGAGATTCAATCAAATCAAACCTTTCATCTCTATGTAGATGATTTGAACCTGCTTCCCTAGTAGAAGGTTTACACTCTATCCCTTAGTGGATTTCTTCCCTCTCCCTTATGTCTTGGACATAAGTAGAGCCACATTGCACTAAGCTCTGGATTCTCTCTTTTCTTTGGGTCAGGGATAGATAGTTTCTGTTAGTTCTTGTGATCTTTCGATGTTGTTGATTGTTTTGATCAACACCAATACGTGCGGTGTTCTTGTCACCACACCTAGCCTTTGTTGACCTCATTTTTAGAATGAGCTCTCAACGCCTCCATCTTAGGCATAGGATTCCTCTTAGACTTTAAGAGTTCCTTAGTCTTAAGACACATCTAGTGATTAGGTGGACAACCTAGCCTTAGAAGACTTAAAAGAGTTAGCCATAGGAATAGGTCATGCCTTAGGGGTGTTAGGAAAATCTCCTACCCTTACCTTAAACCATTCCTCACTTTCCTTCCTTCAAGTCAAACCCCAAATCAATTCTATTTGACTTTCTCCAAAACCCAAATCAATTCCATGATTCAATTCCATGATTGATATCCACGATTGAAATTTATGATTGATACCCATGATCAAAATTCATTAAAAATTCCTAAGTTCAAATTTTTCGTAAGTCCTTAATCCTTTCTTAAGGACTTAGCCAAAATCATGATTCAAACCTATTCAAATCTTTGAGATTTTCTCATGATCCATTTATATTATCATTTATATTTCATATATAAATGAAATATAAATTCAAACCCATCAAATCAAATTCAAAATTCCAAATCAACTCATGAAAATTTTCCATTAAAGGACTTAGCCAAAATCAGCTCTAAATCTTGATCAAATCAATTCAAATCCTTGGGATTTAAAACTTATTTATATCCTCATTTATATTCTCATATATAAATGAAATATAAATATAATTCAATTAAATCAAAAAAATTAAATTTTTAAAATCCTTGAAATTCCCTTAAAGCCCTTAATTTTCCATTAATGGATTTAACCTAAACTTTGATCAAACCTATTCAAACTCATGATTTTCTCAAAACTTATTTATTCTCATTTATATTCTCATATATAAATGAAATATAAATATAAATCAATCAAATCCATCCAAAAAAAATTAAATTTCAAATTAAAATTCCTTAAATCCTTTAAATTCCTTTAATGGATTTAACTCAAATCATGATTAAACTCTTTCAAATTCTTGAAATTTTCACATGATCAATTCATATTCTCATTTATACTCACATATATAAATGAAATATAAATTCAAACAATCAAAACTAACTCCAAAAATCAAACTCAAATCCACTCAAAATCATATCTAAGCCTTTCGAGTCAAAATCTTGAACTTAACCAAATCACTTTCAAATCAAGCCAAACTCTTGATTTTCTCTCATGGTTCAATCAATCCTACAATCATGAGCTCATATATAAATCCAAACCTCAATCACTCAATCAAAACCCAAATCAAAAATCAAACCCAAGACCCTTCATATTTTCCTTTGAATATGAAATTTCAAATGGATCAAAATTTTGACTTCAAACCACTTATAAATGGATTTATATTTCAATCATAAGTCCATATATAAGATCAATCTACTTCAAATCAAGCTTTGTATAAGCCATTTGACCCACTTAGCTCACTTGACCCAAAGTGACCTAAAGTACCTTTATGAGCCAACTTTTGATCCTAACCAAATTGGATTAAACCAAACTCATATATCCCTCTCATCATGATCAACAATCATCATGGGATGATCAATCAATCAAATTGGGTCAAACCAAGTCAAACCTAAGGGTTGACCAAGTCAACACTTAACCCAAAATGAAACCTTACATAGCCAAATTCCACCATAGGCCAAATTGATTGAAACCATTGATCTAAGTTCACTCATGACCTATGTTTGAACTTGACCAAGCCAACATTTGAGCCTAACCTAGCCTAATTGGCCCACTTGACCCAAGTTGACCCATTTTGACCTAAAGGGTCAAAATGTGTCAAAACTTGATCTAAGCCAAATTGATTGAAACCAATGGGTCAAGTCCATCCCAAATCACTTGTGGAACTTGACCAAAGCCTCACCAACTAGACCCAACCTAGCCCAATTGACCTTAGACCCAACATGACCTAAAGGGTCATGTTGAGCCAAAAATTGAACCTAACCAAAATTGATTGGAAACAAAGATACCAATCCACTCCATATGACTAACCAAACCTAAACCTACCCTAACCCAAATAGGTCAAATGGGTCAAATAGGTCAACTTGACCCATTTGACCTAAATGAGTCATATGAGTCAAAACCAAATCTATACCAAATTGAACCAAACCAAAGGCACCAAAACATTTCAAATGGTCATATGAACTTGACCCAACCCTTGGTTTGACCCAATTTGACCAATTGGTTAACTTGACCCAAGTTGACCCATTTTGACCTAAATGGGTCAACATGAGCCAAACCCTATCAAATGGATTCCAAATCCAATGAAACTTGGCCAAACCTATTTTCTCAACATACCAAACATACCCACATTGAAAAAAAATAGCAAAATATCCATTTTACCCTAGCCATAGAACGAATTTTGGACTAGATATTTTGGTCATACACTCATCATAATCACTTGAGGCTTTCCTAAAAGCTCAAGGGACTTAGTGATGAGTGGTGCACCCAACCCAATGGATTTGGTCAACCCATTTGGCTCATAGACCAAACCCGACCCTTAGCCTTGAAATAAAAATTTCAAACTCCCCCCTAAGCTCAATTTGATGCACATGGGAATTAGCATTCCACTCCTCTGGCCAAATCGACCATCTGCATTGATCTAATAGCCTAAACAACCCACTCCATATGGTCAATTAGATCAAAATGGCAAGCTCATTGTTAGTCCATCTGATTACCATAGGGGAGATATACTCCCCCTAATTCACTAAATTCTCACTTCACTCTTGATCGATTAGTGCCTAGGAATCCTTTGCAATCATCAGAAAGCTTTCCCAAGGCCCCTAGAGAGGATTTGAGTCTTGCATTTCTCAATTTTGCATAGTGCAAAATAGGGGAGCTCGATCCAATTCCCAACTTCCTTTATACTTGATCTCATCCAAATTCCTCTTGCACACTTGATCTAAGGACCAAGTCGAGCCTACCCAATCATCCATTTGAGTTCCCACAGTAAGGAGAGCCTCAATTGGATCAAAGATGGAAGGAGCTTGAAGAGGAGTTGGTCCACCCATTGATCCGCTCAACCTCAAGGTCTAGGAACTTCAACAGGGCTTCGTCTCCACTAGATGAAACTACCTCATTGATTCCAAGCACTGGTGATCACCTCTGGCAAGGTATGTGATTTTTCGACCACTTAGATTAGGAGGTGTTAGTCCTTTGTGAAAGAATTTTCATTGCATGTGAAATCCACCATTCGATTGGCCACTCTACTCCTCTAGATGGCATGGATTGAGTCTTGAATGATTCTATGCTAAATTAGGCTCGGATCTCCCCTTGGAACATGGATTGCCTCCATTAATCCTTAGGGAAGAACTTGGCTCATCTCAGTCATCCATCCACACATTTTAGATGGACGGTTGAGATTATTAGGCACGTTTTAGAAATCCCTTTTCTATTTTAAGAGATCTGTCATCTTTGATGGATGGCCAAGGATAAAGCAATGCCACCACCCCTGATGTGATGTTTAAGTGGGTGGTTCACATGCCACGCCAATGCGTGAGCCCAGATGACAAAGGGAATTAGGATTTTAATTTATTCCTAATTAATTTAGAAATCTTCTAAAAATCATATCTTAGCCTAGAAAAGTCAAAAAATAAAATAAAATAAATGCTATGGATAGATAATTTCATCTAGAATATTTTAAAAATATTTTCAATGGATTTTGAATTCCCCTTTTCTCTGAATTTAGGTTACTTTAGGGATTTTAAATAGTTAATTATTGTGTAATTAAGTAACCAATTGATATCAAATTTTTAGGGTTCATTTTAGGGGATGACCTCTGCCTCCCCTAATTTTCTTGAGATTTATTGAGGTCTTAATTGGAGAAATTACTATTTTATTCCCTAATTATCCCCTTTATGTAATTAAGGGTAATTAAGGTATAATTAGTGGATCTACCCTATGATTGAGTTTGATTAAGGTTAGATCAAGGTAGTAGCAGTTTTATGGAATAATTTTGGGGTATTTTCCCTATACTATTCCCTAAACCCCATTTTCTTTCCTTAATCCCTTATTAATTAAGGGTTAATTCATTAATTATCCCTTTAAACAATTTTCAAAAATTCTAAAAAGTTCCAGAACTTAATTAATCTATCTTGGGTAGATGCTTATGTGTTTAATAGCCTTAGTTCAACTAAGGAAATTAAAACCCTTTTCATAAATATGAAGGGGTGTTTTAAAAGTTCTTAAGCTAAACCCCCTTAGCTTAATTAATTTTTAATTGTGAGCCAAATTATATTAGGCCTTTTTATTATTAGGTGCATTGCAAATTTAAATACCTTATGGGTTTTATGTCATTTCATTGGCTCATAATTACATAATTAATTTTTTTAAGGTGGTGTAGGTAAGGGTTAATTAAGTCACTTAATTCATACTCTAACCTAATCAATGCTTAAATGGATTTAATTATCTAAAAATTAAAAAAAATATAAAACACATGTGGGAATGGGTTAGGAATAGCAAACTCATCTCACCTTTTCAAAATTAAATCAAACTTCAAACTAAACAAAAATTATTTTGTAATTCACTTTGATTTGTTCTAAATTTTCTTATTCCTTAAGAATGTCTTTAGGATTTAAGTAAAGTGAGTTTGTTTACATGATTGTATTGCTTTGGATCTTTCTCAACGTGCTAAATTGTATGCCATATGATTCCTTCATTCATAATTTCATGTTTCAAATTTTAAAATAAAAATTATTTACTTTATGTCAAATGTACATGTATTGGCTAAGGTAAAATATGAGTGGCTTTTATCACTACTAAATCCAAAATATTTTTAAAATATATAGATAAAACATCAAATCTGAAAGTGTGTTATTTATATCTTAATTATAAACTTGCATGTGATGGAAAATAAAAGGTTGTTTGGTATAGCCTTTCCTTTCTTTCTTATGTTAGCATAGTTTTGAGTAGGAGTAGGTAAGATGTAGGGTTCATTTGAAAAGAACCCAACACTTACTTAATTCTAAAACCCTATTCATCCCTATGCTCTCACTTAAGAAGGATTTCTTATACTTGCATGAATAAATTGCATAAACAAAAATTAAACTATTAAACAACTTTTGCATATTCTTTTTCCATTTCTTTTCTTTTATATGCATGTTAGTACTTAAGGAAAGTGGTATATTAGTCTGGACAACCTCGAGGTTGCGAGGCTTTAAGTAGCCCTAAGTAGGTCTTGTACTTTACACCTCTGGTTAACAATGTGGTTGTACTCACTTATGTCTTTCTTACTTTCATGCATGTATGTGAAATTTTGGATAAGGAAAATCTTCTCTACTTAAGACAAATCATGCATATTCAATTTCTAAATTTTTTTAAATGGATTACTTAGCATGCATCATAAAGTGTGTTAACTATTCTCATTTGCATGTATAGATCTGCTTAGGGTCCATCCATATGCATGTTATATATGTTGGGAAATAAATGAAGTAATGTGTGTTATGTGAATTTTGATTCATTTTATTTTTAATCTTAAAATGCCTTTATTTTTGAATGAGTTTGTTTAGAGTTTGTCTAAACTTAGGATTGATTAAAAGATGTAATCAAAACATTCACCTAAATGAAATTAAAATGTGAACTTACCTTAAAAATTACTTAAGGATTAGGGAAGGAAAGAGAAGTTCTCTTCTCTTTCCCTCTCTTCATAACTTAGTAATTAATTGTAGGTTTAACTTAAACCAAATTAAAACATGAAATAAAAATAACCCAAAACCCTTAAATAACTTAAATGAAACCATCCTCTAAGTTGAACATGTTCATCACACTTAGAAAACATGAACCTAAAGTCCTAAGCTAAGCATATCACACAAACCTTCAAAGCACACACATTAGCCTAAGTCACTACTTCTAGCTTTAGGTTAGGTCGATGCATGGTTTGATGTTATGTTTTGTTTTGGTGATGAATGTTTTAGAATGGATGTTAGGGTGTATGCTCATAGAATGAATGGTAGGATGT
This sequence comes from Cymbidium sinense, assembly GCA_021442155.1. Classification (NCBI taxonomy): domain Eukaryota; kingdom Viridiplantae; phylum Streptophyta; class Magnoliopsida; order Asparagales; family Orchidaceae; genus Cymbidium; species Cymbidium sinense. Next base: position 115,389,145 of record CM038217.1, read on the forward strand.
GCTTAGTCTAACTATTATTTTCTAGGGATTGTGCTAGCTATCATAAATAAAAATATAAATGCTTCTTGCTGGTGCTTATACCCCTTTGCATAATCCATAGGCCAGATGGACTTAGTCACCCATGTGTGGGGTGATAATTTCAATATACATGCTTGAGCTTTTTTTTGGCGTGATTTAACTAACCCTTGTTTTGTAGGTGTTAGTTAGATTTCCCTTTTCCTTTTCATGTACAAATTTGTATATTTAGGATTTTGGAATGATTTGTTATAGGGGATTAGGATAAGCATTGGACATAAGATCTTATCTTATGCATCATGTGAAGCCTTGGAGCATCCACCTTCCAACCATCCAAAGGAGGAACCAAAGAAGAAAAGAAGAAAGAAAGAAAAAGCAGAAAGAAGAATAAAGCTTGAAGACCCCCATAATAATGAATTCCTTTGCTTAATTATAATATTCATTTGTAATCCGGGTTGTATAAGGATGGAGCTCAGCTATGCACATTTGATATCTTCGGGTTTGTGCAGTGGTGCACGACCATAAATGACCATTTATTCTTTTTACGATTAGCTTTATAAATTATTTGATGATTTATTTAGCTTTTGCATTAAGTGGTATGTCCTAATTTCTTCTTTCTTTATGTATGGCTTGGATGTGGATTAATGCCCTTTAGGGAAAAATAAATATTTGCCCAACTTAACATTTCAAATCAAAATTAAATAACTCATAACCTCACCTAAAGCTTAAGATTAAAATCAAGATAAAAGAATTAGCAACCCCTTAGCTGGATGAGTACTTTTCTTTATAACATCATGCACAAATGCATCTTGTTTCATTCTTGATTGGAGAGCTTCCATCTTTTCCAAAGAACCCGACTTGACCTTTGAGGGCCGTGCCGGAAACTCATCTCCTCCCTCCTCGCTGATTTTGGCCAACAATCTAATTTCTCATGCATTAGTCATAAAAATTCTATTAGCCTAAGTCAAAATGATTATCCAAAAATGGAAATAAAATAAAATTTGAAATGCATTAAATTTAGGTCATTTGAACCATGTCCCTTTACATGATATAGTCTATTTAGGGAGTGAGTTTAAGGACTTAACCTCTTTCTAAAAAAAATAGCCTAGCTATCTTGCATAAGTATAAAGACTTTCTTACATGTATTTAAAATTGTAGGAGGAGTTTGTTGGCGGCTACTCCCAGGAGATTATAAGTCCAAGCTGTCGGGTGGTTTGCCCTCTCTTGTGGAGGAAAACCAATTAACCATTTTCACCTTAGATTTTGGTTGTGCTTCTGGCCCTTGCCAAAGCTCCATAGATTTAGGTTCTGAGGTTCCTTCTCCCTCTTGTGGGCCATAAGCATAATTTCTCACCTCTTAGGCATTTCCTTAATCTTGTGTTAAGGAATCTTAAGTCCTAAAATTCTAATGAAAAATGCAACTCAAATAAACAAAATCAAATTTTAAAATGTAAAGCCCAACTATGATAGTTTGAGATGCTCACTAGGTTTCCTAGCATTGTGAGCATCTCCTACTTATTTCCCATTTTGACTTCAATAATAACTCCCACTTTTAATTAATCCCATTTGATCTTCAAACATAAACTAATCGATTGATAGTCCTTCCTATTAAACTTTTCAGAGATAATGATCATTTACCTTAATTGAGAGTTTTGTTAAGGGATCCTGTCCCTTAGGATGTAATTAACTATGGGGGCTTGCCCCTATAGGGAACTTAACGAATCTGGTTTAAAATAAACCCTACTTTACTTTTCCATGTAAAGTAGGGGAAGAATCTCTGGTACCATCATCCTTAAGAGTCCTTATTGAGGTGATTGGTTCCATTAAAGGTTAGTGACTTCTATCTTTCAAGATAGTACACTATACCTTGATGATGTATCCGATCACCTGAATAAGTATATCTGTGGATCTGCGTGGCATCTTACCAAGATGAATTTTTTTTAAGGGTTCCTCTTTCTCTTCCCCCCATAGATTTGAAAGATGACCCCTTTATAAGAATTTTTTTCACCACACTCATCAGGTGAAACAAAGAGCTCTCTCATATGCTCTCATGAACAGCACCTTATATCGATGATCTTTCGATTATATGTGGTTACGTTGTTTAGCAAAACACGAAGCCCATAAGATTGTGACCGGGTACATTCAGGTTTATGCAGAGCTCACCAGTCTAAAGATGAAAGCCAAGATCAAAAGACTAGGATACTATTGGCCTTCAATAATTACAGATTGCATGGATATAGCTAAGAGGGGCCACCAATGTCAGGTGCACGGTGTGGTCCGACATCAACCACCAAACATTCTGCATCTTACACTGGCCTCATAGCCATTTGAGTGTTGGGGCACGAACATAGTGGGTCCTATCGATCCTCTTTCTTCCAAGGATCACCGATTTATTCTAGCTGCCACCAACTACTTTTCCAAGTGGGCGGAGGCAATCCCACTTAGAGAGGTCACAGCTCAGCATGTGCTCCAATTTTTCAAAAACCATATCGTATATAGGTTCAGGGTGCCTCGATGAATTATATCCGATAATGGTACTGCATTTAACAGCACTAAAATCAATAGCTTTGCCTGGAGACACAACATAGATTGGAGATACTCCACCATCTACTACCCGAGGGCAAATGGTCTAGCAGAAGCATTCAACAAAACTCTCATCCAAATATTGAATAAGATACTCGATGATAATAAGAGACAATATCATAAGCAATTTGTTGAAGCTTTGTGGGCCTATCGCACCACATATAGAACTCTAACTCAGTCACCCCATTCTCCTTAGTGTATGGGTCTGAAGTCATTCTACCATTAGAAGTCCAACTCCCATCACTAAGGATAGCTGTGGGTAGCAATATTACTATAGAGCAGAATGCCAAACTGCGATTAGAAGAGCTCAAAGGTTTGGAGGAGAGATGCCTCAGGGCATGCTAGCACCTCGAGTTATACAAAGCCAAAATGATTCAAGCTCACAACAAGTTGGTCTGTCCTAGAGTTTTTTAAGTAGGACAGCTTATTTTAGTTCCAAGGAGACTAATTGTTGCCCGTCGAAAGATGGAAGGAAAGTTTGAACCCACTTGGGAAGACCCTTTTGCCATAGAAAAGGCATACCAAGGAGGATCTTATCAACTTATAAACTATAAGGGAGAGCATCTTATGCTTCCAATCAATGGCTTTACCTGAAGAAATATTATCCATAAATTTTGTTTGAAAATAATCATCAATAAATTTCTTTTCATATCAAATTCCACCTCTTATGGGTTAGAAATTCTTTTACTTGTGATTCCACCACCGTGAGTTTAGGGTAGGTGTAAGAGAACCCGAGCGGCATCATATCCCTCCCGAACACAAACACAAACTACATTCAATCCTCTAGTGCTACTAGGATAGGTGTAAGAAAACCCAAGAGGCATCCTACTTCAACTAGTACAACTAGGATAGGTGTAAGAGAACCCAAGCGGCATCCTATTCCTTCTTTCACAACACAAATAAACACATATCTTTTATCTCAGACTATTTTGATGTGGGAGCAAGTCCCCTTGTGGCATTCACACATTAGCTGCTCTAGGTCGGGCTCATATATTACCTTGCTAGTATGTCACCGTAGTGGCCATTTATCTAGCAGCTGTGAGTCCATATACTTTCATCCTGACTTGACCATTGTAAACCAATGAGTGCCTTGTTAGTTTGGTAGGTCTTACTACACAGTCGGTAAGCTACCCCGTGTTGACTTCATTTAAGAGGATGTAAGCCTACATGCTTTTTTTCTTGAACTAGCCATCATACACTGACTAGGTAGAGTATATGTGAGGTTTAGGGTAAGTCCCCAGTGGCTCCTTTCCTCTTGACTACTTCAAGCTTAGGTTTAGTCCTTACACAGGACTCCTTGCTTAGTACTCACCCTAGGTCAGCTATGAGCCATAAAAGACTATCCCCGCTTTAGAGAGATGTAAGTCATGCTTTCTAGATTATTACAAACCAATGGGCACCTTAGGTTGGTTGGTTATCACCATGCTGATGGTGACCCACCCGGTGAATACACCACTCTTGGCAGATATGAGTCCCCAAGCTTTCTCCTTGAGTTAGCCACCGAATACCTATATGCTTTCTTTTACATGGTTTTGGATAACACCCTCAGTGACACCTCCCATGTGGGCACTTTATTTGGATCACATCCTTAGTGACCCCATTTAGACACTACCCTAGTTACTCTTGGATTAGAATCCCCCTTTTCTAATAGCCACCCCTGTGATTGGAGAATTTGTTCAATGGATGCGTAAGTTCTTCCTTGGTTTAGTAATTCTGAGATAGGATTAATATGATATAAGCTCCTTCTCATTATGGTCCCTCACAAACCAATAGGGTCCATGCAAACATAAAATAAATAAAATATATCTTCGCTTATGGATTAGGAATTCGAGCCCCCAATGGCCCCTTTCTAAATCGACATCCTATCTTTAGGGCAGTGTCAACAAAACTCCTTATAGAAATTGTCTGACTACTTTCAGTTAAGATAAGTCCCCAGTCAAGACTCTCTTAGTAGCCTAGTGGGTTCAAACTTGTTCTACCACCAATGAGTCACCCCACGATGCCTTTGCTTTGAAAGATATAAGTCTATTACGCATTCTTTTCAAAGATGATCACAAATCCAAAAGCGCCTTAGGTCGTCCGATTTATTGCATGACCATCAAGTGGTTCCTTATTTAGAAATCTATGAGTCCCCGCACTTTCTTCTTAACTTGACCATTGCAAATCAAAAGGCTCCCCTTTGGTTGGTTAGTTCTACCCCACAATCGATAGACTATCCCTTTTGATTTGTAAATCTAAGATAAGTTTAGGCTGATATTAGCCCCTTCTTAGTAGATCCATCACAAACTGACAGAATCCATCAAATTAAAACAATTGAAATTAAAATAAATGTAATTCAATAAAATGATATTATATTGACTACTTTTGAGTTGATATAAGTTTCCAGAGACATTCATTCAGTAGTCGCCCTAGGTTAGGTCTGATTTGTTGCACCCAACAGATCACCCCAGCCATTGTCCCTTACTTTTGGAGAAATAAGTCTGCTACGCTTTCTCCCTAGCACAGCTGTTGTACACTAAAAGGCAACCCCTTAGATTGGATAGTTCTACCATGTGGTTGGTGGACTACCCCTTTGGATTGGTAAATCTGAGATAGGCCTCGGCCGATAAAGCCCCTTCTCAGTGTGATCCATCGCAAACTGACATGGTCCATCTTGAAATCCAAAACTTAAACAAATAATCAATCAATTTCTCCCCAGTGAGACATCAATCATCCCGACTTCCCTAATGGAGTCAATTAAACCTGATTCTAACTTGCATTCCCTAGCAAGTGCACCCTCAAAAAGAAATTCAAACCCTCTTTATCCCTATTAGATAACTTGAACCTGCTTCCCTAGTGGAAGGTTCATGCATCTATCCTCGGTGGGTTATACATCCTAATTCCCAACGGATACTCTATCCAAATTATACCTTGCATTCAAATCCAAACCTCTTATCCCTAATGGATAAATTGAACATGCTTCTCTAGTGGAAGGTTCACATGCTTGATCCCTTAGTGGATCCCTTCTTCCTCCCTTATGCCCTTACCATGAGTTTAGTTACATTGCACTAAGATCTTGATTCCTTCTACACCTCGGGTTTAGGAGTAGATCATTTATGTTATTTTTTATGATCCTTCAGATGTTGTTGGTCATCTCGATCAACACCAATACGTGTGGTGTGTCTTATCAGTCACACAACACCAATTGGGTGCTCTTTGTTGACCTCACTTTTGGAGTGAGCTCTCAGCTTCCTCATCATAGTTTTAGGACTCTTATAGACACTGAGAGTTTCTTAATCATAAGACACTTCTAGTGATTATGTGAACACTTAACCTAATCTAAGATACTTAAAAGAGTTAGCCATAGGAATAGGTTGTGCCTTAGGGATTTAAGAAGACTTGCCTACACTCTAGCCCAAACCAAATCCATGCTTCCTTCTTTCAAACCAAACCTCAAATTCAAATTCAAATTCAAATTCCAAAATCAAATTCAACTATCCAATGATTGGAACCCATGATTAACTCTAAATTCTAAAATCTTTTCCTAAGCCATATGAACCATTTTCTCAGGAAAAAGCTCCTTCGAACAAAATCAATCTTGGTTTATTTCTTTATAAATAAATCATTCCTTCATTTATATTCACAAATATAAATGAAATCTAAATTCAAACCATTTAAATCAAATCAAAATGAATCAAACCAAATCAAGACTTTCTTAAGCCATATGGACCCACCTTCATAAACTTAATCAAATCTTGATCCAAATCAACCCAAACATGATTGATTTCTTTATAAATCAATCATTCCTTCATTTATGTCCATAAATATAAATGAAACCCACCATCCAATGACCAAAAATAAATCAAACCAAATCAAAACCCAAGTTAGCCCTTTTGACCTACATCCCTAAGCTTAATCAAATTTGCTTCCAAATCACTCCAAACTCAAGTGATTTTCTCATAACCTATTTATATTTTCATCTATATTCACAAATATATATATGAAATAAAAATTCAAATGACCAAAACCAAACTCAAATCAAATCAAATCAATTTTATCCCTTTTAGCCAAACTTTTGAACTTGGATAAATGAAACCCAAATCAACTCAAAACTCATAGATTTCTTCATGATTCAATCATTTCAATCATTGATCCAAATATAAACATAGACCATCATTATCAAACCAAATCCAAGTCAACCCAAATCAAGCCCAAGTTAAGCCTTTTGGTTTGAAATTATCACATAAACCAAAACCCATTTGGCTCCAAACCAATTGCAATTGGATTTATATTTCAATCCTAAGCTCATATGTGAGTTCCACTAAACTTGAATCAAACCTTGATCAAGCTAATTGACCCATTTAGGCTCACTTGACCTAAAGTGACCTAAAAGACCTTTTGAGCCAAGTTCTAATCCAACCCAAATTGGATTGAACTAAGCCCATATAAATCTCAATCATGATCAACAATCATCATGGGTGATCAACCACCTTGAATTAAAAAGTCAAACTTAGCCTTTGACCAAGTTAACATTTAGCCCAAATGAAACCCAAACTTGCCAAAATCCATCATATGCCAAATTGAATAAAACCATTGACTCAAACCCATTCATAGTCAATGATTGAACATGACCAATCAATTGATAAACCATGCCTAATACTTGACCTAAGTTGACCCAAATTGGCCTAAAAGTCAAAATGGGTCAAATCATGATTTAGTCCAAATTGATTACAACCAATGGCTCAAGTTCATTCCAAATCACTTATTGAACTTGACCAAAGCCACGATTCATCCCAAGTTGACAAATTGATCAACTTGACCCAACCTAGCCCAAATTGACCCAAATTCAAATTACTCCCAAATTAAACTAAACCAAAACCTACAATCATTTTTAATCAACCAATTGAATGTGACTCAACACCTAACCCAACCTAATTTGGGTGAATTGGCCAAATTGGTCTACTTGACCAATTTGATCATTTTGAATCCAAGTAAGTCAAATCCAAACCTAGACCAAACCAATCCAAATTAATTGAACCAAAACATCTCAAATCATCATATGAACCTAACCCATGCCTTAGTTTGACCAAATTTGACCAATTGGTTAACCCAACCCAACCTAGCTCAAATGAAACCCATTTGACCAATCCAAGCCAAACCACTCAAATCCAACTTAGGGTATCTTGTGGGCTGACCTAACTTAGCTTAAACTCACCCTAGGTCAGCCTAAGACCTCCCCAAAATCCAAGTGGCCCCACCAATGGGATTAGCCATTAAATCATAGGATTTAACATTAAAACCATTGGATTCAAGCCAAACTCAACTACCCCATCCCCATGGTAGCTAATTAGCACTCCATGGAACCTTCTCCTGACCCACCTAGCTAACCCTACCCACCCTAGGTCTACCAAGGACCTTTGGGAGGTGAGTTGACTCACCTCCAACCTAAACCGAGCACCCATTGGATCAAGATACTTTCACCCTTGCACATTGGATCCATGACAGCTTGCCATCATTCCTCCCATCCCTAGTGTGCCTCGATAAAGATAAAGTCCGACTGGTGATGATGAGTGCAAATGATGATATACATCCATCCATGATGGGAAATTGAGGGTATACCACAACATGATTTCACACACTTGCATGAGTGAGCTCTCTTTTGAGTGTTTCCAAGGATCACCAAGTCCTCTTCATTCAGCATTGCCCATTTCTGAGCAAAATTGAAATAGAGCAATACTCCCTCTCCATTCAATCAAATTTCAATTCCTCTTAACCACAGCATCACCATACCCTATCAAAGCCAATTGAACCAATTCCCAAGCTTCCAAGCCACGAGAGGAGTGAGTTCGAACGGAGCCGAGCCCCTTGCATGCTTGGATTGTCAACTGAGCCTTCCATACCAAATCAAGCTCAAAGCTCCTCAACTGGGCCTTGCCTCAACTAAAAGCTACTTCCAATGTTGCACCACCTGACATTAGCTCCGGTGAGGTAATTTCATAAACTAAGCCTTGTATGGAAAAGTTGGGTTGGTCCTTTATGAAGTAAATTTGAATTTCATAGAAAATGGACCATTAAATGTGTGTGTCTCCCTTCCTCGAAGGTGTGGAAAGAATTTTGAGATAATCTGAGCTCAGGTGAGCTCGAATCGATTGATGGAAGATAGACAACATCATTCTTTCATTGCTCATGAATGAGATAGATCATGAGTCATCCATCCTGCATGATTGGGATGAATGACTCTGATAAAATCCCACGGTAGAGCCTTCGATTCCTTTCATAAATCATGGATCGAATCATGGCCATCCGACCTTAGATTAGACGGTCCACAGAAAAAGCATGTCCGCCACCGGTTGAGTCAGCACGAGATGTGACTAGTTAAATAGCCAATTCCATCGCACCACATGGAAAGTGCGCCGTATTAACCACCACGTGGCCCGACGAGATTAAGGCTTTAATTAAGACTAATTAATTATTTTTTAATCTTAAAACTTCCTAAAATCAAAACTAATTGTAGAAAAATCCAAAAAAAATACAAACTTAGGCTCATTTTGAAGATATTTCATAGTAGAATCTAGGAAAATTATAATTAATTGATTTTAAATAGTGATTTTAGCTTAATTAAGATTTTGTCAAAAATCTAATTATCTTAACTACACCTTAATTAAGAACTCAATTAATCTCAAATTTTTTGTGGATGTTTAGAGGGATGACCTCTGCCTTCCCTATTTTTTTGGAATTTTATTGATTGCTTAATTAGGGAAATCACTTGATTAAGCTTAAATCACTCTCTTAATCTAATTGATCATAATTAATGAATGAATAATAACTTGATTAAACATAATCATCTCTCTTGAATAGTAAGATAACTTAGGGAATGTGATTGGGGATATTTTTAATTCATTTCTAAGTCATCTTATCTTTAAAAAATTAAAATTAATTAATTAATGGAATGATTAATTGATTAATAAGTGATTAATCTTCAAAATAAGGAAATAAAAATCTAATTGGATGTTTAAATAATTTAGGGATTGGGATTGGGTCCTTGCCATTGATCCTTTCCCCTAAGTTAAATTCATCATTCAAATTAAAACATAAGTAAAGTGTTTAATCAATTAAATAAAGGCTTAATGAAATTAAAATTAAGAATCAATTCATCCAAACTTAATCAACCTTTAATTAATTTTGGGTAGCTCCTTGGGTGTTCAATACCCAAAGGTGAGCGATAATGAAAGTATGGTTGGCTCACATGTGTGAGAAAATCATAAAAGTAATTAAGTTAAATCCCTTAAGCTCAATTAATTATTAATCATAAACCAATTACATTAGACCCCTTTCATTTCTTAAGAGCATTGCAAATTTACTTTTCATATGGTTACATATCATATTAGCTTATTATTAATTAGTTAATTAACTTTAGGTGATATAGGTAAGGGTTAATTAATTCACTTAATTCATACCTTAACCTAATTAAAATAAAATCAACTTAAACATTCTTCATTAAACCAATTTAATTCACACATGGGGAATTGGGTTAGGATTAGCAACCTCTCTCATATTTCCTAAATCAAATCAAACTCAAAGTTAAAATGTCTTTAAAGAATTTTGGTTTATTTTAAATAGCCCTATTTAATATGATTGTCCTTAGGAATTAATTGAATGAAATCATGTGCTTAAATTTATTTATTTCCTTCCAATCATGCTAAATATTGCTTTCCATAAGAAATCATGCATTCATTTCTCTTAAAATTAATTAAATAAAATGTTTTCTTTTATGTCAAATTTCATGTGTTGACTTAAATTAAAAATATGAGTGGCTATACTCACTATTAAATCAAAAATAATTTTAAAAAAACCTAGAAATGAATTATTATAAATGAAATGATCTTAATTACAAATATCTATAAGCTTGCATGTGATGATAATATAAGATTTGTAATATGAAGTTCTCTTTCCCTCTCTTAACATGAATTCACATAGGATTTGCAAGTATATAGTTCATTTGAAAGGAACACAACATTTGCCTAAATCTATTCTTATGCATCTCCATGTTAAGGCTTAAGAAGAATTTCATGTCACACATATAAATTATACAACCAAATCAAACATAATTTCTTGCATGATTCTTTATCCATTTGGTTCTTTTTGTACATTCATATGTATTTGAGAAAAGTGGTATATTAGTTCAACATCTGGCTACAGCTTTAAGTAGCCCTAAGTAGGTCTTGTTCTTACAGAAAACAATGACGTTGTACTCATTTAAAACTCTTATAAATATGCATGTATGATATGGCCAATGAATAAGAATAAAAAATCAAATAAATCAAACATAACTTTTTCATGGATTTTTTATCCTTATAGTTATTCATACATTTACATGTATCTAAGAAAAGTGGTATATTAGTCTGGACATTTTGAGGCTGCGAGGCTTTAAGTAGCATTATGTAGGTCCTATACTTTACCCCCTAGTGTAGAAAATAATGGTATCGTACTCACTTAAAACTTTTATACATGTGAATGTGTATTTAGCTAATGGATGAAAAATCCCTCTTTTCTATATAATAAATACATGCATTCATAATTTAATCCAAAAAAGTGAAATATTTAAATTCCAAATACACTCCTTTGCATTCATCATCAAAGTGTGCTAAGATTTACATTGCATGTATGTAGGACTTTATTCATGCATGCATACATACATGGAAAGAAATGAATGAATGTGTGTTATGTGATAGTAATCCATCCTAATTAATCTTAAGATACCTTTCTTATTGAATAGGGTTATTTAAAATGAACCTAAACTTAGGGTTAATTAAAACACATAATAAACCATTCACTAAAGGAAATTAATTAATTAACCTACCTTAGAAATGACTTAAGGTATGGATAAAAGAGAGATTACCTCTCTTTCTTCTCTTTATAATGCTTAGTTACTAAGTGTAGGCTATATGAAATAAAAGAAAATACTAAGTAAAAAATTTTAAATCAACTAAACCACTTAAAGAGAAATCAACCCTATATAAATTAAATCCCTCACACTTAGCAAATCATAACTCTAAAGCCTAGTTAGGACATACCACTTTTAACACATGCGTTAGACTAAGTCACCATTTCTTGCTTTATGTTGTATAGTTTGATGTATATTTGGTTTTGTGATGTATTATTTTAGAGGATGTTAGGTGTATCATCTGAATGAGTATATGAGCCTAATCATGTGTGCTTAAGGGCCAATAATAAAATATAAATTTTTTTGCAATGCCTCTAAGCATAGCCCAAGTTACATGTGGACTTGGTTACCCATGTGTGGGTGCTAAGTCCAAATTATTCATATAAGCTTGGGTTATGGTGGGTTTAACACTTATTATTAGGTGTAGCTAGATTTACCTTCCTTCTCTTTGCATTAGGATTAGGATAAGTGTTATGGGTGTTTAGGATTAACATTGCTTGTAAGATCAAGTCTTATACACCATGTGATGCCTTGGGGCAAACAACATCCCAATCAAACCAAAAGAAAGAAAAAATGGAGCAAATCAAAATGAAGGAATAAAACATGAAGAGTTAAGATTGGTGGATGAAGAATGAAGACCCCATAACACTTATCATTTTATAATTATAATTATTCTTTCTTTACACCGGGATGTATACAGGTAGAGCTCGGCTACCAACATTTTTTTTTTCGTTTACCCATACATCGACTGGCCTCTTATCTATAGATAGCTTTTTAAAATTATTTGATATTTTGTTTAGCTTATGCATTAGAAGTAGCATGTCTTTTCATAGTTTCTTTATGATTGACTAGATGTAATTAGGCTCTTAGATAAAAATAAATTTTCTATCCCACTAACAACTCATAACTAAAATTTAAAAATAACTCATAACCTCACATAAAAAAAGTCTAAGAATTAAATCAAGATAATAAAAATACTTAGCAACCCCTTAGCTGGATGATTGTATGTATAATATCATGCAAGTCATATTCTTTCACTCTTGCTAAGAGAGGACCTCCATCTGTGCCAAAGAATGAAGGCTTAAGCTGTAAGAGCCTTTGGTGGAAAGACACCTTTTTCTCTTTTGATTTAGCCCATAATCAATTTCCCATGCATTTAGGCATACAAAATCATATAGCCTATGTCAAAATAAAGAGTCCAAAAATTAAATAAAATTTGAAAAATTTGCGTTAGATTTAAGTCATTTCATGCCCTCATGATCTACTCTCTTAGGGAGTGCATTTAAGGACTTAGTTTCTCTTCTTAATAAATAGCAGCTTAATCATCTTGCAAAGCATATGACTTGCCTACATGGATTTAAAGTCTAGGAGGAGTTAGCTGGCTACCACTCTATGCAATAATAGTCCAGTAGTCAGGTGGTTTACTCTCTTGTGGAGGTAAACCATATACCCACTTTCGCCTTAGATTTAAGTTGTGCTTTGGCCCTCACCAAAGCTCCCTAGATTTAGGATATGAGGTTGTTGTTTCCCTTTGTGGGCTATAAGCATAAATGCTCACCTCTTAAGCATTTCTACAATCTTATATTATGGAATTATAAGTCCTAGATTCTAATAAAAATTCAACTTAAATAAAAAATCTCCTCAAAATTCAAATACATAAAACCCAATCATAGGATAGATTGGAGTGCTCACTAGATTTCCTAGTATCATGAGCACTCCTTACTCCCTTTGGTTTCAATAATAACTCTCCCCTTTTGATCTCTCCCATTTGATTTTCTAAAATATGACCAATCCTTTGATAGTCCCATCTTTGAACTCTATGGAGACAATAATTTCCTACTTTAATCAAGAGTATTCTTAAGGGATTCATTTCCTTTATGATGTAATTAACTATGGAGGTTTTCCTCTATAGGGAACTTAATGAACGCAGTTTAAATAAACCCTGCTTTACTTTTCCATGTAAAGTAAGGAAAAATCTCTAGTATATTTGAAGACCCATCATGCCTTGGGGTTGTGATTAGGTCCATTATAGGATAGTGACTTCTATATCTCGAGATAGTATACTATTCTTTAATGTCATACCTGATCACCTTAATAAGTACATCCTCAGATCTGCATGGTGTTCCCTTAAAGATAAACACATAAACAAAAAAAATAAATACCATAGGGCTTAATCTATCAATTTCCCTAATTAAGCAACCAATAAACTCCAAGAAAATAAGGAGGCTGAGGTCATCCCCTAAACATTCTTGAAAAGTTTAGAATTAATTAGTGCTTAATTAGAGAATAATTAAGTTAATTCAGCCAAAATTACTATTTTAAACTAATTAAGAATAATTTTAATGGATTCCTCTCTAAAATACCATTAAAATGAGCTATTCTTTGTGTTTTTGGATTTTTCTATAATTAGTTATGAATTATAAAAGTTTCAGCCATTAAGATGCATTTAGTTAATCTTAATTAATCTTAATCCTATCAGCACCACATGGCATGTTGACGTGATGCACTTTCCATGTGGTGCCTTGGGATTAGTTATTTAAGTTATCACATCCAAAGTATGAAAACAAGGGGCACTCTTTGTGTGCTATCTAAGATAGGATGACTACGACCAAACTTATGGTTGAGTAGGATTAATTTGGTTGGTCTACGATGATTTTATAAAGACCATTCGATCATGAATGGATTCTGATCTCCGAGGAGAAGAGACCGTTTATCGTTCATTGCTTGATCCGACCTCACCCGAGCTTGAATAGAGATCAAATCGATCCCCCACCACCAGGGAAGAAAAATGAAGAGATCTAATGATGGAAATCTCACAACGTGTAACTTTTCTTCAAAATGCTACAAATCATTTTAAGCTAAAGGTTGGTTTCAATGGAATACGTCACCGGAGCTTAGGACCAGTAGTTCTAAAGATTGAGGAAGCTTCATTTAGTAGAAACAAATCCCTGTTGAGTGGCACGAGCTTTGATTTGAGGTGGATTGCTTGAAAGGTCAAGGCACGGGATGAAAGTGGTCGGCTTCGATCGAACTCCACCCTCCAGACATCGGGAAGCTTGGGGAATGATTTGTTCTTGCTCGTCCAGCTCCAAGGATGGTGGGTGCAAAGTTAATTACACTTTATGGAGGTTTAAGCAAATTGTATTGGATTGGGGCTCTTATTTCAATTTTTTGTAAAACTGACAGAGGAAGAGTTATGGAGCTCAGGAAACCTTAAAATTACTCTGGGATGTGCGTCTGTGGCTGCAAGGGTTGAATCAAGTGTGTTCCTAGATTTGAGTAAGAATGAGGAGGTATACCCCCTCATTACTTGGATCGGACAACTAGCCTTATTTGGCTGTTTTGATCAAATGCTATCATGGGGAGCTCAATTTCAGTAGGGAATCACCTTAGTTGGCTTCACTTGAGTGGAAGAAGTGTGTGAGAGTGGGGGTGTCCCATGGCTTTCCAATGGGAATGTGTAATTTCACCTCCCATGAGTTGTGATTGAAACCACCCATCAAGTTATTTAGCTGTCCTTGGTGCCTAAGTGGATCAATGACAAGTGGCCAAGAGAAATGACAATTCCCCCAAGTGATTTGTCTCATGTGATGCCTTTAGCCCAAGGGTATTTTGGTTATTTAGCAATAGATTTGATTTAGGTAGATTTGAGATGAGTCAAAAGTGGGTTAGCCCAAATTTCAAGTTTTTGGAGTTCATTTGGTTTGATTTGGCTTAATTTGACCTATTTAGGTCAAATTGAGTTAGGTTGGGTCAAGTTGACAAATTGGTCAAATTGGGTCAAACCAATGATTTAAGTTCCATTTAACCATTGACCATTTGTCAGCTTGGTTCAATTTGCTTGAGATTTGATTTTGGCTCTTTTGGATTCATATAGGTCAAACAAGTCAAGTTGACCTATTTGACCAAATTGGCCAAATTGGCTTGGGTTGGGTGTTGGTTCAAGTTCAATTGGATAATAGAAAATGATTGTAGGCTTTGGTTTGAATCAAATTAGATTTAATTTGGATTTTGGCCAATTTGATCCTTTAGGTAAATTTGGGCTAAGTTGGGTTAGGTTGATCAATTGGTCAAATTGGGCTCAATTATGCTTTTGGGAAAGTTCAATAATCAATTTGGAATGAATTTGAGTCATTGGTTACAATCAATTTAGTTTAGGTTGCAATTTGACTAGTTTGGGTTAAGGGTTAAAGACTTGGTCAACATGGTTGACTTGGTTTGACCCAATTCATGATAATTGATTAAGGATGATCAAAATCATGACATGAAGTTTGGACTAGCTTAATTCAATTTGATTTGAATTTAGTTAGATTTTAGTTCATGTAGGTCAAATTGGCCACTTTGGGTCAAGTGAGCCAATTCAGTTCAGTTGGCTTAATTTTGAGTTGAGTTTGATTTGGTTGAGTATATATATGGATTTCAGATTGGCATATAAATCCAATTGCAATTGGTTTGGGTTCAAATGAGTTTTGGTTCATTTGAATATTTGAAGTCAAATGGGCTAGGTTTGGTTTGACTTGAGTTGATTTTGATTTGGCTTGATGATTATGGATTTCATTTATATTTGAATAGATGATTGAAGGAATGATTGATTTGAAAAATTCATTGATTTTGACTTGATTTGGATAGGGTTTGGTTAAGTCAAGAAATTGGCGAAATTGGCTTAAAGTGGATTTTGGTTTGATTTTGGATTTGGTTTTGGCTATTTACATTTATATTTCATTCATATGTAGTAATATAAATGAAGATATAAATGATTTATGAGAAAATCATTTGAGTTTGGAGCGATTTGGAAGCAAATTTGACCAAGCTTAAGGATGTAGGTCAAAAGGGCTAAGGAGAAAAACCAATTTAGTTTGATTTATTTATGGTCATTGGAGGGTGGGTTTCATTTATATTTATGAATATAAATGATGGAGTAATTGGTTTATAAAGAAACCAATTAATTTTGGGTTGATTTATATGATATTTGGCTAAGTCATTGAAGGTAGGTCCATATGGCTTAAAAAAGATTTTGATTGGATTTGGATTTAGTTTGATTTAGTTTTGGCTATTTAAGTTTATATCTTATTTATGTTTATGAGGATAAATGAACATATAAATGATTTAGGAAGAGATCAATCAAAATTTGGTTGAATTGGGTGGAGATTTGGCTAGGTTTATGGAATTGAGCCATAAGGCTTTGAGGGGGATTTTGATTTTGGATTTGATTATGGGTTCTAATCATTTGGTTTTGAATTTGGATTTGGATTTGATAAATGATTGAGGGATTGAATTGATCTTGGAGAAATCCAATTGAATTTGGATTGATTTGAATTTGGTTAAGGCTAAGTCCATAAGATTAAATCAAAGGGCCTAGGAAGGGTTTTGATTTTGGATTTGATTATGGGTTTCAATCATTTGGTTTGGAATTTGTACAGATTTGGTATTTGAGTTGAATTTGATGTTTGGTTTGAGAAGGAAAGTATGGATTTGGTTTAGGCTATATGGTAGGCAAGTCTTCCTAAGTCCCTAGGGCACAACCTATTGTAGTAGCTAACTCTTCTAAGTCTCTAGGCTTAGGTTAAGTGTTCACTTAATCACTAGAAGTGTCTTAATACTAAGGAGCTCTTAGTGTCTATAAGAGTCCTAGATCTATGATGAGAAAGTTGAGAACTCACTCCAAAAGTGAGATCAACACCAATCAAAGAAGTCGTCCATTTTAACTAATTAATTGAGAAATTTATTTAGGTCATGTATATCATCATAAGTTAGGGCTTCTACTTTAACTCTTCGAGATGGATCGTTATAATCTTCTGTAGTCTTAAAATAATTTTCTCCCCTTCCACCAATTTTAGCAATTGATGGTCTTCTAAGTGGTGTATTTGAAATTCGCATCACTTTACATTAGCCGGTGTATTTAGAATTTGCCCAAATCGGCGAATTCTAAGTACACCAAAAATGACCTATATAATGTACTTGGAATACATTACATTACTTTGAATATTTACTTTAATTCAAGCCAAACACCCAAAAAAGTTAAAATGTCTGCATTTAGTTTACACTGCATTACAAATTCTTCCAACCAAACAGCCCCATAAGAACGATGCTGATAAATCTAAACAATGTTTAGGTTTATCAACATAAGACCACTTAAATCCCAAGCTCTCCTTAGATTGTTTAGGTCTTTTTGACAAAATTTTATTTAGCTTCCAAAATCACCAAGTTTAACACACTTATAATATTATGCATGCATTTTTTTAAATACAATGAAACAAATGCTCAAATTTATCAAGCCTCTTTTTTTTTAAAAAGAAAGCAAGTTATCATAAGTTAATCACATAAACTTCTAAAATTAATCATAAATAATAACAAGGATAATAAAGCAAGTAATTAGATTTTAATTTGCACTAATGGCTAGGTTGTTTCTAGGGTGAAGCACTACCTCACTAAGGTTCTCTCTTAAAATAAATTTTTTTTGGCGGATGCGCAAGTTCACATAATTGGAAAATGACTAAAATATATAATGGAGCTTACTGATTAAAATTTGATGTTATCACCATAAACTTGCAAGCAATATATATCTTTCCAAGCTACTAATATGTATTTAAACTATCATATAAAATAAAATTAATTAACCTCACAAATCTAAGAAAAACTCACATGTTTGAAGACAAGTCCACCACTTGAGATGCTCTCTTTGTCGAAGTAAACTTTTGACTGAATTTGTTCTTTCCAGACTTCGCTCTGATATCAAATTTGATGCAGTGGGCATTCTTTATTTTAGTGAGATTGAGTGAACTTGGGTATTGATGGTGAGGAAATTGGATATGTTGGATAACTAGCACTCCCACCAAGGATTGCCAAGGTTTGGCCACCAAGCTCTCAAACCACAAGAATAACTCAAATAATTTGTAATTGTCAAAAGATCTCCTTCATTCTAGTAAAGGGGGGCTATTTATAGCCATTATAAGCATCTTTTAAAAGAAAAGAATTCAAAATATGGAGGGAAAGGTGGGTGGCCACATTAATATGAAGCATTAAATTATCTTATTATTTTATGTCATCCACCCATTTCACATGCTATTATTTTATGTCGGTTCAACCACCTCATATGCCATGCTTTAAATTTTTAAATGTAAAATTTTAAACATGGAGTTTCTAGAAGAAAATTAAAAATTACATAAATAAAAAAGATGAAATCATAAAATGGGCCTTAGTATGCTAATGGGCTAAGCCTTCTTCTTGCTTGAATTTTCTCAGGCTTTAGCTTGAGATCTTGTAAATGGACTTTGAGCTCTAATTTTTAGTTCCTCATGATGTTCTACATCACTCATAATTATTTAGTTAATTATATTAAGGTAACATAAGTAAGGGTGATTAATTAAACTAATTAAAGATTCAACTTAATTAATTCATGAAATTCACTTAATCACCTTTTTATTAAGTCAAATTAATTCACAAACTTGGGAATAATATTCAATAACAAATGAGTGCTCCTCCTCCTCTCTAAATCACATCAAAGATTCAAAACTAAATTGATAAAAAAAACTTTGTTGTTCTTTAAATGAGTTTATTTAATATGATTGTCCTTAGGAATTAGTTTAATTGAATGAATCATGTGTTGATATTTAATTATTCGATTCCAAGAACATTAAATGTTGTATGTCATTTGATTTCATACACTCATATTTTCAGATTTAAATAAAATCAAATGAATTTCCTTTATGTAGGCTTGCATGTGTTTTCTTAATTAAATATATATGTGGCTATTATCATTAATAAATTTAAGATTATTTTCCAAAGCTTATGAATTGATTATAATACTTAGAGTGTTGATAGTAATGAATATACATAGGACTTCCACGTGCTTATTGCTTAAGCATATTAAACAAGGCTCTTTTATTATAATTCATATATAGATTTATATGAGTTTGAACAATAATGGGTATATAGTCTGGACATCCTGGGAATACAAGGCTTTAGTTATCCTCAAAGATGTCATTTGATTACCTCACTTTCCTAGTTAAACAATGACACATACTCATTTGGTTCCATTATTATGTATTTTGACATTAGAATATAGATAGAACTTTAAATCATATGCCTAAATGATTTTATTAAAGAAAGTACAATCTATGCATGACTTACATCCTTATAGTTGTGTATACATTCATATGTATTTAAGATAGCAAGTATTTTGTCTGGACATCCTAGAATACAAGGCTTTAATTAGCCCTAAGGAGGTCATTTGATTACCTCACTTCCCTAGTGTTGACCTCACTTTTGGAGTGAGGACTCAATCTTCCCATCTTATATTTAGGAGTCTTCTGGACACTAAGACTTCTTTAGTCATAAGACACTTTTAGCAATTATGTGAGCACTTAACCTAAGCCTAGAAACTTAGAAGGGTTAACCATAGGATTAAGTTATGCCTTAGGGATTAGGATGATCTACCAAACCAATCTAGCCTAAACCCAACCTATGTTCACCTTTTTAAGCCATAGCCAAACCTCAAATTCAACTCATCATGTCAAGCATCAATACCAAATCCAAATCCAAGTCAAATAATAAAAACTTATAATCAAATCAAAATCAATCCAACCTAAGCCCTATGATTTCATCTTATGGACTTAACCTTAATCAAATCAATCCAAACTCAATTTATTTTCTCCTAGATCAATTCTACAATCAAATCAATTTGCCAAAATCTACAATCATACCAAAATTAAATATCAAATCCCAAATCAAAATCCTTCATAAGCTCTTTGATATTATTCCATGGACTCAGTCAAATCCCCTTTAAATTAATCCAAAATTAATTAATTTTCCCATAGATTAATTATTTCCAAATATAAATCAAATCCATATTCAAATGACCTTAACCAAAGCCAAATCAAATCAAATCCAAATCTAAGCCCTTTAAGTCAATTCCATGAACTTAGCAAAATCTCCACCCAATTCAAACCAAACTCAATTAATTTTCTCATAAATCAATCATATCTTGAATCATCTTCACAAATATAAATGAAATATACATTCAAATCATCAAAATTAAATCAAACTAAACCAAACTCTTCTTTTAAGTCCTATGACCCTACTCCATGGACTTAGCCAATTGGTCTTCAAATCACTTCAAATTCAATTAACTTTCTCATGAATAAATCATATATTCAATCATCTTCACAAACATAAAGGAAATATAAATTCAAATCATCAAAACTAAATCAAACAAAACCAAACTCTTCTCTAAGTCCTATGACCCTATCTTACGGACCTAACCAAACTCTCCTAATCTAAACATCAAATTCAATTGATTTTCTTATGAATCAAACATACCTCCAATCATGTTCACAAATATAAATTAAACTTATAATCATCAAGACAAACTAAAATCAACCCAAGTAAAACCTAATCAAACCCCTTTGACTTGAGAGAGTCAAATGAACCAAAACCCATTTGAACCCAAACCAATTGCAAAAAAATTTATATATCAATCCTAAATCCATATATAAATTCAACTAAACTCAAATCAACCCAAAATCAATCCAACTAAACCCAATAGGTGCACTTGACCCAAAGAAACCTAAAGGACCTATTTATACCAAGTTTCAATCTAACCTAAACTAGACTGAATCAAGCTTACCAAAACCTCCTGCCATGATTAATGATCACCATAGTATAATCAATTATCATAAATTGGGTCAAACTAAGTCAACTTGGTCATTTGACCAAGTCAACCCCCTTAACCCATATGAACCCAAACTAGCCAAAATTCATCCTACATCAAAACAATTGAAACCAATGATTTATACAAACTTATGATCAATGATTGAACATGACTTGACCATCCATTGAGCCAAACCTATCCCAATTGACTTAAGTTGAGCCAATTTGATCTAAAAGATCAAATTAGGTCAAATCATGATCTAACCCAAATTGATTATTGAACTTGACCAAAGCCATAGTTAAACCCAATTTGTCCAATTGGACCTAATTAATCCATTTAGCCCAAATTGACCTAAAAGATCAATTTGACCTAAATCAAAACCAAATTCGAATTGATTAAAACCAAAGATTACAATCATATATAATTGATCAATCAAACCCAAATTAAGATATAACCCAACCAATTTGGCCAATTTGGTCAAAGAGGTCAACTTGACCCATTTGACCTACATGAATCCAAATGAGCCAAAATCAAACCTAAGCTAACTTGATTCAAACCAATTGAACCAAAACACTTAATCATCATTTGAGCTTGACCCATGCTTTGGTTTGACCAAATTTGATCAATTGGTCAACGTAACCCAACCTAGCCCAATTTGACCTATAAGGGTCAAATTGAGCCAAACCCACTTGAATCAAGCCAAGACCCATTGGAACCTGATCCAACCTGAACCAATCCCACGTTGGGTCAGCCCCAAACCAACCCAACCTGAATTTGCTCAACCCAAGTCAAATCCCCTTGGATTCTCCTCCCCACATGGGATTTTTCCAAAATTAGCATGTCAACCCTCCACCTTTCCATGTGGTAGCCTCCTCTAACTCAATATGGAGCCTAACCTAACTACCTAACCTAGCCCAAGTGGGCTAGGTCATCCTTGGATAAAAGAGAGGTGAGTTAACTCACCTCCCCACCATGGTTGAAACTTAAACCCTAAACCCTAAAAAAATATTGTGTAAAAAAATTAATTTATTATTATTTGGTTGAGAGTTTTATGAATTCATTATTTTACTTTTTTCTGTTTGACAAAAAATATAACATAAAGTATTTTAAAGATTTTGATGCTTGGTGATGATTGTGACTCATGGGCTAGATGATCTACATTCATAATATCGGCAAGCGGAGCGGCAGAAATGAGGCGGCAAGTGGCGGCGATTAACGATGGCCACATCACTTTACATTATGTATTTGATTCAATCGCATTCAAACCAAAATGACCTATGTAATGTAGGAATACATTACATTACCTTGAAAAATTTACTTTACATCAAACAAACACCCAAAAGTTAAAATCCACATTTATGCATTCCAAATTCTTCCAACCAAATAGCTTATAAAACGATCGATAAATCTAAATAATGTTTAGGTTTATCGATAAAATTTAAATCCCAAGCTCTCCTTAGATTGTTTAGGTCTTTTTTAACAAAATTTTAGCTTCCAAAATCACCAAGTTTAACACACTTATAATATTATGCATGCAATTTTTTTTAATACAATGAAAAAAATGCTCAAATTTATCAAGCCTCTTTTTTTAAAAAAAGAAAGCAAGTTATCATAAGTTAATCAAAGAAACTTCTAAAATTAACCATAAATAATAACAAAGATAATAAAACAAGTAATTAGATTTTAATTTGCACTAATGGCTAGGTTGTTTCTAGGGTGAAGCCTACACTTAGGTTCTCTCTTAAAATAAATTTTTTTTTTTTTAAGGGGATGTTAAGTTCACATAATTAAAATGACTAAAATATATAATGGAGCTTGATTGAAATTTGATGCTATCACCATAAACTTGCAAGCAATATATATCTTTCCAACTAATATGATTTAAACTATCATATAAAAGAAAATTAATTAACCTCACAAGTCCAAGTAAAACTCACATGTTTGAAGATAAGTCCATCACTTGAGATGCTCTCTTTGTTGAAGTAAACATTTGACTGAATTTGCTCTTTCCAACTTTGCTCTGATACCAAATTTGATGCAGTGGGCGTTCTTTATTTTAGTGAGATTGAGAGAACTTGGGTATTGATGGTGAAGAAACAGGATATGTTGGATAACTAGTGCTCCCACTGAGGATTGCCAAGGTTTGGCCACCAAGCTCTCAAACCACAAGAATAACTTAAATAATTTGTAATTGCCAAAATATCTCCTTCATTCTAGTAAGGGGGCTATTTATAGCCATTATAAGCATCTTTTAAAAGAAAAGAATTCAAAATATGGAGGGAAAGGTGAGTGGCCACATTAATATGAAGCATTAAATTGCCTTGTTATTTTTTGTCATCCACCCATTTCACATGCTACTATTTTATGTGGATTCAACCACCTCATATGCCATGCTTTAAATTTTTAAATACAAAATTTTAAACCTGGAGTTTCTAGAAGAAAATTAAAAATTACATAAATAAAAAAGATGAAATCATAAAATGGGCCTCAGTATGCTAATGGGCTAAGCCATCTTCTTGCATGAATTTTCTTGGGCTTTAGCTTGAGATCTTGTAAATGGACTTTGAGCTCTAATTTTTAGTTCCTCATGATGTTCTACATCACTCATAATTATTTAGTTAATTATATTAAGGTAACATAAGTAAGGGTGATTAATTAAACTAATTAAAGATTTAACTTAATTAATTCATAAAATTCACTTAATCACCTTTTCATTAAACAAAATTAATTCAAAAACTTGGGAATAGTATTAACTAACAAATGAGTGCTCCTTCTCCTCTCTAAATCACATCAAAGATTCAAAACTAAATTGATAAAAAAAACTTTATTGTTTTTTAAATGAGTTTATTTAATATGATTGTCCTTAAGAATTAGTTTAATTGAATGAATCATGTGTTAATATTTAATTATTCGATTCCAAGAATATTAAATGTTGTATGTCATTTGATTTCATACACTCATATTTTCAGATTTAACTAAAGTCAAATGAATTTCCTTTATGTAAGCTTGCATGTGTTGGCTTAATTAAATATATATATGGCTATTATCACTAATAAATTTAAAATTATTTTCCAAAGCTTATGAATTGATTATAATACTTAGAGTGTTGATAGTTATGAATATACATAGGACTTCCACGTGCTTATTGCTCAAGCATATTAAACAAGGCTCTTTTATTATAATTCATATACAGATTTACATGAGTTGGAACAATAATGGGTATATAGTCTGGACATCCCGGGAATACATGGCTTTAGTTATCCTCAAAGATGTCATTTGATTACCTCACTTCCCTGGTTAAATAATGACACATACTCATTTGGTTCCATTCTTATGTATTTTGACATTAGAATATAGATTGAACTTTAAATCATATGCCTAAATGAGTTTATTAAAGAAAGTACAATCTATGCATTACTCACATCCTTATAGTTGTGTATACATTCATATGTATTTAAGATAGCAAGTGTTTTGTCTGGACATCCCAGGAATACAAGGCTTTAATTAGCCCTAAGGAGGTCATTTGATTACCTCACTTCCCTAGTGTTGACCTCACTTTTAGAGTGAGGACTCAATCTTCCCATCCTATATTTAGAAGTCTTTTGGACACTAAGACTTTTTTAGTCATAAGACACTTCTAGCAATTATGTGAGCACTTAACCTAAGCCTAGAAACTTAGAAGGGTTAACCATAGGATTAGGTTATGCCTTAGGGATTAGGATGATCTTCCAAACCAATCTAGCCTAAACCCAACCTATGTTCACCTTTTTAAGCCATAGCCAAACCTCAAATTCAACTCATCATGTCAAGCATCAATACCAAATCCAAATCCAAATCAAATAATCAAAACTTATAATCAAATCCAAACCAATCCAATCTAAGCCCTATGATTTCATCTTATGGACTTAGCCTTAATCAAATCAATCAAAACTCAATTGATTTTCCCCTAGATCAATTCTACAATCAAATCAATTTGCAAATATCTACAATCATACCAAAACTAAATATCAAATCCAAAATCAAAATCCTTCATAAGCTCTTTGATATTATTCCATGGACTCAATCAAATCCCCTTGAAATTAATCCAAACTTAATTAATTTTCTCATAGATCAATTATTTCCTCAACTATATTTCCAAATATAAATCAAATCCATATTCAAATGACCTTAATCAAAGCCAAATAAAATCAAATCCAAATCTAAGCCCTTTAAGTCAATTCCATGAACTTAGCAAAATCTCCACCCAATTCAAACCCAACTCAATTAATTTTCTCATAAATCAATCATATCTTCAATCATCTTCACAAATATAAATGAAATATACATTCAAATCATCAAAATTAAATCAAACTAAACCAAACTCTTCTTTTAAGTTCGATGACCATACTCCATGGACTTAGCCAATTGGTCTTCAAATCACTTCAAATTCAATTAACTTTCTCATGAATAAATCATATATTCAATCATCTTCAAATGAAATATAAATTCAAATCATCAAAACTAAATCAAACTAAACCAAACTCTTCTCTAAGTCCTATGACCCTATCTTACTATAAACTCTCTAATCTAAACATCAAATTCAATTGATTTTCTCATGAATCAAACATACCTTCAATCATGTTCACAAATATAAATGAAACTTATAATCATCAATACAAACTAAAATCAGCCCCAAGTCAAACCTAATCAAACCCCTTTGACTTGAGATAGTCAGATGAACCAAGACCCATTTGAACCCAAACCAATTGCAAAAAAATTTATATATCAATCCTAAATCCATATATCAATTCAACTAAACTCAAATCAACCCAAAATCAACCCAACTAAACCCAATAGGTGCACTTGACCCAAAGTGACCTAAAGGACCTATTTAAACCAAGTTTCAATCTAACCTAAATTAGACTGAATCAAGCTTACAAAACCTCCTACCATGATTAATGATCACCCTAGGATAATCAATTATCATAAATTGGGTCAAACCAAGTCAACTTGGTCATTTGACCAAGTCAACCCCCTTAACCCATATGAACCCAAACTAGCTAAAATTCATCCTACATCAAAACAATTGAAACTAATGATTTATACAAACTTATGATCAATGATTGAACATAACTTGACCATCCATTGAGCCAAACCTATCCCAATTGACTTAAGTTGACCCAATTTGATCTAAAAGATTAAATTAGGTCAAATCATTATCTAACCCAAATTGATTATTGAACTTGACCAAAGCCATAGTTAAACCCAATTTGTCCAATTGGACCTAATTAATCCATATAGCCCAAATTGACCTAAAAGATCAATTTGACCTAAATCAAAACCAAATTCGAATTAATTAAAACCAAAGATTGCAATCACCTAACTAACTACCTGTGGTAGCCTCCTCTAACTCAAAATGGAGCCTAACCTAACTACCTAACCCATCCCAAGTGGGCTAGGTCATCCTTGGATAAAAGAGAGGTGAGTTAACTCACCTACCCACCATCGTCGAAACCAATGGACCCAAATAAGGTGGCTGCTACCTTGAGCCACCAACTAAGCACTTAGCCAACCTAATCAAGCTACGTGGAGGTGACACCAACAACTCTAGTGCCTTGATGATGGCTCATCGGCCAAAATTGAGGGGATGATCTCATCCATCTGATCCAAGGGAGGGGGGATATAGCCTCCTCAATTCGATCCAAAATAGACACACACACTGACCTTTGGCATGCTCTTAGAGACCATTTTGAAAGCCCTAGAGCCTCCCCAAAGTAAGTCATGCTCCCCCATTACTAGATTTATTCAACCCAAAATAAGACATCCATCCATTCGCTCTAACCCCCTCAAACCTCCACCAAATTAAAATTAACTTCACACGCACCTTCCCCACACTTTGTCGAGCAAGAACAAATCACCTCCTGAGCCCTCCGACCACCAACGTGTGATTTCAATCAACGCCGACCTCCAAATCTATGGTTCATGGTCTTTCGGGCAAACATGAAGGAATTAGCTTGTCGGCCAGGGCTTCCTTAAATGGCTACCTTGGTTTCCCCATCGATCCCTAGCTTCGGTGAGGTAATTCTTCAAAACTGAGCTTTTGGTGAATTTTTATTGGAACTTTGTAAATAAAATGCGAATGCCGCATAATCTTGACTGTTAGATCCCCTTGGATCCTACGTGCGAAGGTGTCGGATCGATATCTGATCGCTCCAAGCTTGGGTGAGCTCAGATCGGCGATGAAAGGCAAACAGTGTCCGTCTCTCGTCGTTTAGGGGACGATTGATCATGCATTGTCCATTCTATGTGATTGAAATGGAAGATCACGATTAAATATGTTAGATTATCTGATGAAATCCTATTAAAACCATGAGGTAAATCTCTCGATCTTAGGTGGACATTTAAAAGCGATTATTGTGACGTAGGCCCGTCGGACAACAATCCCGATGTCACATGAAAAGTATGCCACATCAATAGTCTACATGGTGCCAATAGGTTTAGGCTTAAATTAGGCTAATTAATTATTTTTAATGGCTGAAGCTTCTAATATTCATAACAAATCATAGAAAAATCAAAAAAATACAAATAAATACTAATTTTAAAGATAATTTAGAGGAAAATCATTTAAAATTAATTTTAATTAATGTTGAATGATAATTAAGGCTTAATGTGGGTTTAATTGAAAACTTAATTAGCTTAATTACCCATGTAATTAATTCCAAACTTTCTATGATGGTTTAATGGGATGACCTCAACCTTTCATAATTTTCTTGGGATTATTGCTTATGTAATTAAGAAATTACTCATTCAAGCCTTAATTACTTTCTTAATTAATTAAATGATTAATTAACCCTCTAATCAATAACCAAATTATTTAATTGGGCATGTTAATCATTGTTCACATGAATGGGCAAAGGGGAATAGTGTTAGTACCTTTATTAATTTTTTTCCTAAATCCATTTCACTTTAAGGAAAATAATTAATTTGGAATTAATTAATGGTTTAATTGGTTAATTAAATAGCTTCATTAATCAAATTAAAATAATAATCACATCAAATCCTAATTAATAAAATCAAGGGTAGATCTTTAGGTGTTTAATAACCTAAATGTGTTTAGGGAAATTATGGTTAACCCACATATGTGGAAAAACTATAAGAGTACTTAATTAAGTTCCTTAATCTAATTAACTACTAATCATGAGCCAATTACATTAGGCCTTTACATTTCTTAGGATCATTAGAAATTTATCTTCCATTCATATGCATAACATGTTGGCTTAGAATTATTTAGTTAATTACATTAAGGTAACATAGGTAAGTGAACTAATTAAGGATTCAACTTAATTAATTCAGAAAATTCACTTAATCACCTTTTCATTAAAATAATTTAATTCACAAACTTAGGAATGGGATTAAATAACAAATGAGTGCTCTTCCTCCTCTCTAAATCAAATCAAATCAAAGATTCAAAACTAAATTGATAAAAAAACTTTGGTTTTCTTTAAATGAGTTTATTTAATTTGATTATTCTTAAGAATTAAATTGTTCAAATGAATCATGTGTTTATATTTGATTATTTCTTTCTTATCATGATAAATATTGTATATCATTTGAATCCATGCATCCATCTTTTCAAAATTAAGTGAAAATAAAAATGAATTTTCTTTATGTAAGCTTGCATGTGTTGATTTAATTTAATATATGTGTGACTATTATCACTATTAGATCCAAATGTATTTTCCCAAAATTTATAAATGAATAATAACATGTGTAATTATGATGATTAAAAATACACAAGAAGTGCATGTGTTTATAGCTTAAGTATATGCAATGGAGCTTCTTTCATTTATTCATATGTTGATTTATATAAGTTTGAATGGTAATGGGTATATAGTCTGGACACCCTAGGAATACGAGGCTTAGCTAGCCCTAAAAAGGTCACTTGATTACCTCACTTCCCTGGTTAACACAGGCATATATCCATTTGATTTCATTCTTATGTAATCTGACATTAGAATTTGGATAGAGCTTTAATTCTTATACATAAATAATTCAATTAAGATAAATACAATCTTTGCATGATTTTCATTTTTTTAATTATAAATACATGTGTATGTATTTAATAAAATCAAGTATATAGTCTAAACATCTCAGGAATACGAGGCTTTAGCTAGCCCCAAGAAGCTCATTTGATTACCTCACTTCCCTAGTTTAACAACAACACGTATTCGCTTATGTCTTTCATGCACATATGTGTGAACTTAATTAAAGAATGACAATCCCCTTTTCTATTAGAATTGCATGCATACATAATTGTTTAAGTCATTGAATTAATTAATCATGTGATTTAAGGTTCTCTTTCTTATGTTCATGTATGCAAATTTACATATGTTTGAATGCAAAATAGGTATATAGTCTGGACATCCTAGGAATACGAAGCTTTAGCTAGCCTGAAGGGGGTCATTTGATTACCTCACTTCCTGGTTAACAATGACACGTACCCATTTAATTTCATCCTTATGTATTTTTATATAAAACTTTGGATAGAGCTTTAATTGTCATGTATTAAATAATTCAATCAAATGAAATATAAATTCCAAAAATATGCATTCAATCATATGCATGTTACATGTGATGGAAAGGAATAAAATGATATGTGTCATATGAAAGTAATTCAATTAGATTAATATTAAGATGCCTTTCATGATTAAATAGAATTATTTAAAGTAAACCTAAACTTAGGATTAATTAAAATGTGCAATAAGCCATTCACTAAAGATAACTAAATCAAATTAATATGCTTTAGAAAGTGGCTTAAGATAAGGATGAAAGATGGAAATTCTCTTACTTCTCTTTATAACACTTAGTTGTTAAGTGTAAATCATATGAAACAATAGAAAAACAAATTAAAATTCTCAAATCAATTAAATAACTTCAAGTGAAATCAACCCTTTATGTTAAACTGAATCTCTCCATACTTAGAAAAATATAACCTTAATTCTTAGTTAAGATACACCACATAAGCCTTAACACACACATTTGAACTAAGTTACCACTTCTAGCTCTAAGTTTGGAGGGTATGTTTGGTGTATATTTTGTTTTGTGATGTAATATTTTAGAGATGTTAGAGTGGATGCCTCGTAGACTAGATGTTAGGTCGCTCTTAGCCTAATCATATTTTCTACAGGATTATGTGCTTAAGGGGATGCTTAAAAATATAAATACCCTCTTTGCAGGTTGCTTAAGCCCCTAAGCATAATCCAAATCAGGATAGGTGGGCTTGGTTACCCATGTGCATGGTGCTAAGTCCAAATTATACATATAACTTCTTAGGATTATATGTGTGTTTGGCTAACATCTATTTTACCAGTGTAGTTAAATTTATTTTTTTCATATAAGTGTAATTTTGTAATTAAGAATTAGGATTCCATAGGGGTATAGGATGAGCAGTGGCTAGAAGTCCCTAATTCGGGGTGCCCTTTGATGCCTTTGGAGCGAATCAAATCAAGGAGGAAGAAGACATGAAGAAATGAAGAATGAAGACCCCCATAGCATTTATTCATCTCTAAATTGTAATTATTATTTCATATTTTGAGTTATATAAGGGTAGAGCTCAGCTACCCATCTTTTCATTTTTGGGATGTACGGTAGAATTCGACCGCACTGGCCTATTATTCTTTTATGATAGTTATAAAATTGTTTGATGATTTGTTTAATTTGTGCATTATAAATGATGTGATTTTCTTAATTCCTTAAATGATTGATGTTTTAATGTGTGGCCTGGATATGCTAGGCTCTTAGGATAAAAATAAATTTTCTACCCAATTAATCACTCATAACTAAATTTTAAATAACTCATAATTTTATCATAAAGCCTAAGACATAAATAAGATAATTAAAAGATTTAGAAATCCCTTAGCTGTATGGTTGTATGTTTCACATCATGCATATCATCTTCAATCACTCTTGCAAAAAGAGGGCCTCTATTCTTACACGCATAATGACCACTTGACCTATGAGAGCAACCTCTATTGATGGAGCTTCACCCACTCTCTTTAGATTTCACCAATGACTTATTTCATCATGCATTTAGGCATATAAAAATCCTAAAGCCTTTGTCAAATGATGTGTTTAAAATGAAATAAAATTTGAAAATATTTATATTTTAAACTAAATCATTGTTCATACCACTCATGCTCTAGTCTCTTAGGAGTGGGTTTAGGATTTCAGTCTCTTTCTAATTAAATAACTACCTTAGCCATCTTGCAATTCATAAGATTAGACTACACAATTTTAAAATCATAGGGGAGTTAACTGTCAGCCACTCCATGCAGTTATAAGTCTAGAAGTTGGACAAGTTTACTATTTCTAGTGGAGGTAAACCCTCATGTCCACATGTTGCTTAGATTTAGGTCTTGCTTTAGCTCGTACTAAAACTCCTTAGATTTAGGAACTGAGGTAGATATTTCTTTTGGGCTACAAGCATAAATCCTCATGTCTTATGCATTTTCACAACATTGTGTTGGTGAATTATAAGCCATAGCAATCTGATAAATTTTAACTCAAACAAAATAATTATCTTCACTTTTAAAGATATAAAACCCAACCATATGATAGATTGGAATGCTCACTAGGTTTAATAGTATCATGAGCATTCCCTACTTGTTGTCATTTGGATTGAAATAAGTTTTTCCACTTGATCTACCCCAATTGATTTTCTAAATATAACAAATACTTTGATAGTCTAACATTGCAATCTTTGGAGATGATAATTATCTACTTTAATCGAGAGTATTCTTAAGAAATTTTATTTCCTAGGATGTAATTAACTCCATAAGAAAATTAAGAACCCGATTTAATATAAACCATACTTTATTCATCCATATAAAGTAAGGGAAAAATCTCTAGTATATTTGAAGACCCATCATGCCTTAGGAGTCCTTATTTAGGTGATTAGGTCCATTGAAGGGTGATGCCTCTATCTTTCAAGATAATATATCATACCTCAATGTCATACTCAATCACTTCAATAAGCAGCCCCTACAATCTGTGTGGTGTCCCCTTATATCCAAAATAAACACCACACCTGATTTAATAATGACACGTACTTGCTTACATCTTTTATACATGTGTAGGTATGCTTAATGAAAGGATGAAGACCCCTTTTTGTTACCAAAAATACATGCATTTACATTCACCTAAGTCCCTAGCACATGTGATATGTGTAAATTAGTGTTCTCTTTTCCATATTCATGTATAGATTTACATAGATTTGGAATGTTAATAAGTATATAGCCTAGACATCCCGGGAATACAATGCTTTAGCTAGCCCCAAGGAGGATTACCTCACTTCCTTGGTTAATAATGACACATACTTATGTGATTCCATCCCTATGCATTTTGGTATCAGAATTTGGATAGAGCTTTAATTCATATGTTCATATAATCTAACCAAAAAATGAAATATAAACTTCAAACATACACTTACATTCATCATTCAAGTGTGCTAGAATATGTTGTATGTATGGATACACTTAGTATTAAAATCATATGCATGTTACATGTGATGGAAAGGAATGATTCAATATATATCATGTGGAAGTAATTTAATTAGAACAGTCCTAAGAAGCCTTTCATATTAAATAAGGTCATTTAAAGTTAACCTAAACTTAGGATTTTTTTAAAAATCATTTAATATGCCATTTTCTAAAGAGAACTAAACCAAATTAATATGCTTTAGAAGTGGCCTAAGGTAGAGATGAAGGAGGGTAATCCTCTTCCTTCTCTTTACAACACTTAGCTGTAAGTGTAAATTACATGAAACAAAATAAATTATAAACTAAAATTTGCAAACCACTTAAATAATTTGAAGTGAAACCAACCTTCATGTTAACTTGAATGTTCTTCCAAACTTATAAAATTACAACTATAATGCTTAGTAAGACATACCATATAAAGCCTTAACACACATTTAGAATTAAGTCACCACTTCTAGCTCTATGTTAGGACGGTGTATGATGTGATGTATGTTTTATTTTATGTTGTATTATTTTTAAACAGGATGTTAGGGTGTATGCTTCATAGACTGGGTGGTAGGCCAATATTAACCTAATCATATTTTCTACAGGGGATCATGCTTAAGAGGAAGCTTAAAAATAAATATAAATCCTCTCTTTGCAGGTTGCTTAAAACCCTAAGCATAATCTAAGTTAGGACATGTGGGCTTGGTTACCTATGTGCGGGGTGCAAAGTCCAAATTATATACATATAATTGCTTGGGATTGTATGTATGTTTGGCTAATATCTATTTTGTGTAGTTAGATTTACTTTTCTATTTTAATATAATTTTTCTTTAGGAATTAGGATTAGTGCTATGGGGGTTTAGGATGAGCATTGGCGAGAAGGCTTTATCCTGGGGTGCCATGTGATGCCTTCAAAACCCATTAAGTCATAGGAGGAAGGACATGAAGACATGAAAATATGAATAATTCCTCATAGCATTTATTCATTTGTAAATTATAATTATTCTTTCATATACCAGGTTATATAAGGGTAGAGCTCGGCTACCCATCTTTTCTTTTGGGTTGTATGGCGATACCCGACTGCATCGGCCTCTTATTCTTTTGTGGTAGTTATAAAATTATTTGATAGTTTGTTTAAATTTCATATTAAAATGGCATGCTTTTCATAGTTTCTTATGATTGATGCTTTAATGTGTGGCTTTGATGCGGTAGGCTCTTAGGGTAAAAAAAAATTTGCTACCCAACTAATCACTCATAACTAAATTTTAAATAACTCATAACCTCAACATAAATCTTAGGCTATAATCAAGATAATTAAAAAATTTAGCAACCCCTTAGTTGAATGTTGTATGTCTCACATCATGCATATCATCTTGAATCACTCTTACAAAATGAGGTCCTCTGTTCTCACACACATAGGGACCGCTTAACCTATGAGAGAAACTCCTACTGATGGAGCTTCACCCTCTCTCTTTTCATTTGGCCAATAACTTATTTCATCATACATTTAGGTATATAAAAATCTCAAAGCCTTTGTCAAAATGTTGTGCAAAAAAATGAAATAAAATTTAAAAGATTGTACACTTGTAGATTAAGTCATATGATCATACCACTCATGCTCTAGTCGCTTAGGGAGTGGGATTAGAACTTTAGTCTCTTTCAAACTAAATAACTACCCTAGCTATCTTGCAATTCATAAGACCAACCATATTGTTTTAAAAATCATAAGAGGAGTTAGCTGGCGGCCACTCCAGGCGATTATAAGTCTAGAAGTTGAACGGTTTATTCTCTCTTGTGGAGATAAACCATTATGTCCATCTATCACCTAGATTTATGTCATGCTTTAGCTTGTACTAAAGCTCCTAAGATTTAAGATCTAAGGAAGGTGTTTCCTTCAGGCTACAAGCATAAATCCTCACTTCTTAAGTATTTCAACAACCTTGTGTTGCGGATTATAAGCCCTAACAATCTAATAAAAATTCAACTCAAATAAATAAATCTCTTCATTTTTAAATATATAAAGCCCAATCATAGGATAGATTGGAATTCTCACTAGGTTTCCTAGTATCATGAGCATTTCCTACTTCCTCCCTTTAGATTATGAAAATAAGTCTACTTGGTCTCTCTCATTTGATTTTCCAAACATAACCAATCATTTGATAATCTAACCTTGAAATATTTGGGGATGGTATTTACTTTAATCAAGAGTATTCTTAAGGAATTTTATTCCCTAAGATGTAATTAACTATGGAGGCTTGCCTCCATAGGAAACTTAAGAATCTGGTTTAATATAAACCCTGCTTTATTCATCCACATAAAGCAAGGGAAAAATCTCCTATATATTTGAAGACCCATTATGCCTTAGGAGTTCTTATTAAGTGATTAGGTTCATTGAAGGGTGATGTCTCTATCTTTCTTGATATTATATCATACCTCAATGTCGCATCCGATCACTTCGATAAATACCCCTACGATCTATGTTGTGTCTCCCACATCCAAAATTAAACACCACAATGCAATATGTTTTAGCACATTAAATGATGATGAATGTGTATATTTGGAGTTTATGTTTTCATTTTGAAAGA
This sequence comes from Cymbidium sinense, assembly GCA_021442155.1. NCBI lineage: Eukaryota > Viridiplantae > Streptophyta > Magnoliopsida > Asparagales > Orchidaceae > Cymbidium > Cymbidium sinense. The sequence continues at coordinate 115,424,401 of CM038217.1, forward strand.
ATTATATGAACATATAAATTAAAGCACTTTCCAAATTCTAATACCAAAATTCATAATGATGGAATCACATTAGTATGTGTCATTATTAAACTAGGGAAGTGAGGTAATCAAATGACCTCCTTGGGGCTAGCTAAAGCCTCATATTCCCAGGATGTTTAGACTATGTACTCATTAACATTACAAACCTATGCAAATCTATACATGAATAAGAAGAAGAGAGCACTAATTTATATATATATATATATATATAACATATGTTGATAACTTAGGTGAATGTGAATGCATGTATTTTTAATAACAAAAGGGGATCTTTATCTTTTACTTAAGCACACATACACATGTATAAAAGATGTAAGCAAGTACATATCATTGTTAACCAGGAAAGTGAGATAATCAAATTAACTCCTTAGGGCCAGCTAAAGTCTCATATTTCTAGGATGTCCAGGATAAACACTTGTTATCTTAAATACATATGAATGTATATATAATTATAAGATAAAAATATTGCAAAGATTATATTTTCTTTAATTAAACCATTTAAACATATAGAATTAAAGCTCTATCCAAATTATAATATCAAAATACATAAGAATGAAACTAAATGAGTATGTTTCATTGTTAAACAAGGGAAGTGACGTAATCAAATGACCTCCTTGGGGCTACTTAAAGCCTTGTATTCTCGGGATGTCCAAACTATATACCCATTATTGTTCAAACTTATATAAGTCTATATTTGAATCATAAGAAAGAGAGCTTTATTTAATATTATTAAGCTATAAACACATGCAAATCTTATGTATATTCATAGCTATCAACACTCTAAGTATTATAATTGATTTATAAACTTTGGAAAATAGTTTTGAATTTATTAGTTATAATAACCACACACATATTAAATTAAGCCAACACATGCAAGCTTACATAAAAGAAATTCATTTGATTCATTTATATTTGAAAAAATAAATGCATGAAATCAATTAACATATAACATATAAAGTGATTGGGAAGGAATAATTAAATATAAACACATGGTTCATTCAATTAAACTAATTCCTAAGGACAATCACATTAAATAAACCCATTTAAAGAAACTAAAGTTTTTTTACTAATTTATGACTTGAAATTTTGAATAAATTTAAAGAGATGAAGAATTATTTGCTCTTTTAATCCCATTCCCATATTGGTAAACTTAATTGGTTTAAGAAGAGGTAATTAGGTAGATTTTATGAATTATATAAGTTGGATTCTTTAATTAAATCAATTAATAACCCTTACCTATGCTTCTTTAATTTGATTAACTAATTAATTGTGAGCCACAAATGACATGAACATGTGAGAAAATAAAATTGCAATTCTCCTACAAAAATCTAATGCAAATGGCTCATAATTAAAGAACCTAATTAAATACTTTTATGATTTTTTCACACTTATGGGTTAGTCATAATTTTCTTAAGGGTCTTTATGTGATTAAACATATAAAGAGGATCCTTTAATTACATTACTAATTATCAAATATGGTTATGATTTTAATTTGATTAATTAAGCCACTTAATTAATTAATTAAACCATTAATTAATCTCATTTTAAAATAATTTTCCTTTAAAGAGAAATGGACTTAGCAAAAGAGGTTAGGATGGGGTCTTAACCCCATTCCCCTTACCCATTCACTGTTCAATAGTGATTAGTGCACTTAATTAATTAATTTTTACTATTTGGAAGATAAATTAATCAATTAGATTAATTAAGAGAGAAATTAGGGATAAAATGGTCAATTATCCTAATTAACCAAGCAATAAATCCCAAAAAAATTATGGGAGGAAGAGGTCATCCCATTAAACTAACACATAAAGTTTGAGATTAATTACTCAAGAAATTAAGGGTGAAATTAAACTTTAATTAAGCCTTAATTAAATTCAAAATTAATTGAAATTAATTTTAAATAATTGTCCTCTAAAATACCTTCAAAATAAGTATTTATTTACATTTTCTAATTTTTTTATAATTTGTTATGAATTTTTGAAGATTCAACAATTAAAACACATTAATTAAGCCTAATTAAGCCTAATCTTGTCGGCACCATGCGGGTCGCTGATGTGGCACGCTTTCACGTGACACCATGGGATTGGCTACTTAAACCTAACTATGTAGCAAGAAGATTTGTCCCCATCGATCCGGGATGAAACGCGGTTTTATAAGATAAAATAAGATTAAATCAAATAGATTAATCATGATCATCCATTCTGCTCATGTAGAACGGACGGTACATGATCTATCATCCCCCGAGCGATGAGAGATGGATGTCATCTATCTTCTTCGCTCGATCCAAACTCACTCGTGCTCAAATGATCGTGAAATTGATCCCACACCTTCACAAGGAATATCCAAAGGGATCCAATGGTCAAAATCATATGGCATCAAAAAGGCCTAGAAAATTTTGTGATTTCTCAATTTTAATGGAAATTATCTCGCTGGAGCTCAATACCCGGCGATGAAGCTTCAGCCTTTAGATGAGCGAGGCCGTGGCACATGCACGTGATTTCTCATCATTTGCTCAGACCACTTGCTACTTTGATCGCGTTCGAGTGGTACGGTGGTTGGAGGGCTCAGGAGATGATTCATCCTTGCTCGACGAGAGTGTGGGGAGTTTGTGGGTGAAATTAATTTAAGTTTGGTTGAGTATTGGTGGAGTTAGGTTGCCTTCAGCCTTTTTTAGCAATGGGAGACTGGGAGGCCTCCAGGAGCTCGGGATTTCTTTTTTTTGGTCTCTAGAAGCTCTGAGGGTGTGTGTGTTTAAATTGAGTCGAAATAAGGAGGGTATATCCCCCCTCTGTTGGATCAAATGGCTCGGATCGTCTCTTCAATTTTGGTCAGTCAGACACCGTCTAGGCATCAATGTTGTTGGTGTTAAGTTGAGGTGGCTCAATTTGGTTGGTGGGATGCTTGGTGGGTGGCTCAAGGTAGCTACCCTCCTCTTTGGATCCATTAGGTTGACTAGGAGTGGGAAGGTGAGTTAACTCACCTCCCCTTGGTCCATAGCCGGCCTATCCCACTTGGGCTAGGTTAGCCACCTAGGTTAGGTTCTATTTTGGGTGTGAAGTGGTTGTTAAGTGGAAAGGGGGAGAGTTGACTTGCTAATTTGGGAAGGACCCCATGTGGAGAGCTTAATCCAATGGGTAAGGCCTTGGATTGGGTCCCAATGGGATTGGACTGGTTTGGGGCTAACCCAAGGTGAATCTAAGATGAATTAGGTCCAGTTTCAATGGGTTTGGAATTGGTTTAAGTGGGTTTGGACTTGGTTACATGGGTTTGGGTCAATTTGACCCATATAGGTCAAATTTAATTAGGTTGGGTTAGGTTGACCAATTAGTCAAACTAGGTCAAACCAAGACATGAGTCATGTTCAAATGAGTATTTGTGATATTTTGGTTCAATTGGTTTGAGTCAATTTGGCTTAGGTTTGATCTTGGCTCATTTGAAGTCATATGAGTCAAATGGGTCAAGTTGACCTATTTGACCAAATTGGCTAAATTAGCATGAGTTATGGGTTGATTCATATTCAATTGATTAATTGAATATGATTGAGGGCTTTGGTTTGAATTAATTTGGATTTTATTTGGATTTAGTTCAATTTGACCCTTTAGGTCAATTTGGGCTAAATGTATCAATTGGGTTCAATTGTCCAAACAGGGTTCAATTATGGCTTTGGTCAAGTTCAATAATCAATTTGGAATGAACTTCAGTCATTAGTTGCAATCAATTTTGGTTAGATCTTGATTTGACCTAATTTGGTCTTTTATGTCAAATTGGGTCAACTTGGGTCAAAGGGCCAATTAGGTTTGGTCCAATTGATTGTCAAGTCATTTTTAGGGATTGATTTTAGGTTGGTATGAATCATTAGCTACAATTGATTTGGCTTAGGTTGAGATTTGGCTAGTTTGGTTCATGTAGGTTAAGAGGGTTCACTTGGTCAAATGACCAAGTTGACTTGGTTTGACCCAATTGATGACAATTGATTAATCAAGGGTGATCAATAATCATCATAGGAGATTTTGATAGGTTTGGTTCAATTCAATTTAGGTAGGATTAGAATTTGGTTCAAATAGGTCAAATTGATCACTTTGGGTCAAGTGGACCAATTGGGTTTAGTTTAGTTGATTTTGGGTTAAATTGAGATTAGTTGGATTTATATATGGATTTAGGATTTATTTATAGCTTTGATTACAATTGATCTTATGACAAAGGAGAATTTAGTGTCTAGAAGACCCATAAATCTAAGAAGAGGAGATTGAATCCTCACTCCAAAAGTGAGGTCAACACATTGTTATTATGTTGAGTTATTTTACACCATAATTGATATTCAACTTCAAAAGTATCATAATCATTTCTCTAAAGCGGGTTCTGAGTTACTTCTTTGTGTGACATGATTAAATTCAAGTGACTCTTTCTCAATATTTAATATAAAAAAATTTCATCTCGCCTAGTTATATTCAAATGATTTTTCTACAAATATGACTTTTAAGTATCAGCTATCTACTTACATTATTGATATAAGTAGCAGTGATAATTCTTTTTTTTTCTTTAAGTGGATTGTTGATCTTGCAAACGCTTTGGTTACAATGAAGAAAAATGGTGTGTACCCTCTAGTTTGTAAACTTATCAATTTGGTGTTTACTTTAGCAGTTGCTACCATTACATGGAAAGAGCATTTTTTTGTAATAAGGACTGTCAAGAATCGATTATATCCTATAATAAGGAGATTGGCTTAATGACTATTTAGTGCCTTACATTTAGAAAGAAGTGTTTTATTTTATTCTAATGAAGTTATTATGCAATATTATTAAAAATATATATATATAATAAATTGCAAAACTTGTAATTAATAGTTAACTTCGATCATATTAGAATACAACACTTTGATTTGAATTTATATTATCTTTTTTACCATATTTTTAATAATATTTTCTTGCATGATAAATTTTCCACCATCGAAATACAAAGTAGTTACACCCTTAGATGGCGCATAATTAAAAAATATCATTAAATTTGAATTTCTCTGAAATCTTTTGAAAATATCATCCAATATAATTTTTTATCTTTTACTCATAAATGTTTTAAAAATCATCAAATATAAAAAAAATTTCATGTGTGTTTGTAAAATTAAACAACAATATTAATTTTTAATACATTAAATAGAAAATACAAGCCAAGTAAATGAGATATGATGCCTCTATATACATTGTAAAAACATTTAATTAGTGTGCAGGATTTAATTTTTTTCCTTATTTATGTATATTTTGTAAAAAGGTTGTATGTCATTGAAAGCAAATAGAGATGACATTGGGGTAAATTTTCTATTTGACATTGAGTGAATTTTGTAATCCATCATGTGTGCATGTATGATCACAAGTTTTAGCTCTAAAAATTTATAAAGACTAAAGACAATGTAAATGGGATTTGCAATACACCCATTCACTATCATGCAAATATTAACCAAAAAAAGTGTGTCAAATGAAACTCTCTCCAGTAATATGAATATTTAGCTATACAATTTATTTATATACGGAGTGTTGTTATAGAAAGTCATTAGAAAGCATAATAGATAAAAATAAATTTAGTTAGTAAAAATTAAAAATATTAAGATATAATTTCGATAAATGCATAAAAAGTAATATCACAATTGATATAATCATTATCAACTCCTTAAATACTATTAAATTGCAAACTTTATGAAACATCAATCCAAACATTATCTTCATAATTATCTCGCATAGTCCTCTCTTTTCAATATCTTAAATATCAATCTTTCTAAAGTATTTTTGTATTATATTTTGATAAAGTAAAATGTAAGTGAAAAGAGTTGGTAACATTGTGGGGAACATAAAATATATTACCTACCTTATGTGCCAATAAGCTATTTTTTCCTCAAAAATATTCCAATTTTATTATTATTATTATTATTATTATTATTATTATTATTATTATGTGGTTCAAATAAAATCTATGTATTTATAGTATATTTTTTATGATATTTATATATAGACTTTAATTTACAAAGGTATTGTTTAAAAATAATTTTGAACATAAAGAATATAAATTTATTAAGTTCTTATTAAATGAAATTTGATATTTTTTTTTCATAATTTAATATATCTCATCTATCACAACTTTATTCAAACAGTCTATATTTTTTATTATTTATGAGGAACACTACTTGCCATTATTAATAAAATGAATGAAAAGTTTAACTTAACCGACTTCATTTTCTCCATCTATTAACACTTGTGTTTGTTAGCAAAAAATCACTTTGCCATTTCATTTCATTATTATTCCTTCAACTCCACTTCCACTTGTATTGTACTCATTTGCATCATTAGATTACAATTGTATCTCTATTCTAAGCTTTTACTGGTTAATAGACATCAACAAAAAGGTAATTTGATATGATTAAATTGTTGTTCTTGAAGAATCCTCCATGTTTAGGATCAATTTTGAAGAATATTATATTTCTTTTGATAATTATTAAAATAAGTAAATTATAATTAGAAGCTAAAATACACATGCTTGTCCCATATCATTCATTTAGTTATAAAAAATATCTTTAAAAAATTGAAAGGTGTCAATAGTGATAATGGACATGGAACTAGCTCATGCACCAATTCATAAGTAGGAGAAGATGCGGTTTGCATAAGGTATGTGTCCATTAGTTTTGGTGATGGTCATGACTCATCATTCATTCTGATTATAAATATAATGAATTGGAATCTTGTCATGCTAAATGATAATAGTGGAAACCCAAACTCAAAATTAAGCTAAGGAAAAGATCAGAGTATGGACATGAGCAAGTAATTTAAAAAAAAGTCACTGATAAAAAAATGAAGGATATTTGTTTAAAATAATCCTTTTGTGATGAAAGTAGAAGCATGAACTCATTATCAAGAAATGATTTAATAAATAGAAGCATTGATGTTAACGTTGGATTATTTTATTTATTTATTTATTTTGCTCAATTTGATTCAAAACAATATTAAACTCTACATAACTCACTCTCATGCACATTATTATTCTTCATTAGAAACTCAAAATCATGTTCGACATGATTCTAATCATTCGATCAAATGTCTTTGTCATCTATCATGCATGCACTATTCTTTATATAATCAAATAAAAGCATGTTTCATTTAGGCATGACTCATGTATAATTTATTTATTTTTTTTGGAAATCTTTGAAGGCCTACATCTAAGATTGTGTTTCTAACTTAATTTTTTTTAACATATTGATGATAAATTTTAAAAATTCTTTAATGAATAATAATATTATTTGAGAACAAAGAAACAATTGTTGACCTTCACATATGCTACACAAGTTGAATCGAGCTTATAAGGTGAATTCGATTGACTTTATGCTTACACAAATCAGCTAAAAGTCAAAATGACTTCCGATCAACGAATGGACTTTGTCATCACATTCAGAACATCGATATTGATCAAAATCTAAATATTGCATAACATAAAGATCAAACAATCGAGCTATTAATGTGCAAACACGCATATCAGGGTTGGGAAACTGCGACAATGTCCAAATGACCTCTCTTCGTAAAATTGATAGCATCGTTAGCTTCAAAATATTGAAATCTATCAAGTAAGACTATTCTCACTCAATGCGGATGAGTATATGCAAATGTCAAAGGATCGAAAGTTTCAGCATGAAAATCGAGGCTAAAATACACTGGACGTCACCAAAATTGGCCCAAATTATCTCCGATGGAGTATTATGTTTAGAACATCAAAACTAGTTAGAATATAAATATTGCACAACCAAATGATTAACCGATCAAGCGATCGAGTCATCAATGTACCTACACACATATCGAGGTCAAGAGGCGCTAACTTAAACCAAATGACCTTCGTTCATAAAATTAATTGTGACATTAATTTCAAAACATCAAAATCTATCAAGGTAGATTATTCACACTCAATTTGGATAAATCTGCAAGAAAATCGAGCGGTTGGAAGTGATAACGTGCATTTTGAGCTGAAATTGACCCAATTTGACATCTACTTGAAACAAATGACCTCCGATCGTGAAACGGACCACGTCGTTGCATTCAGAATATTAGAATAATCTTAAATCAAAATATATATATACCAACTCTATATTGAGGTCAGTGTAAAGTTCATATTAAAGCTAATTAAACAATAAAATAATATTGTTCAAAGCCCTAATTTAATCCTAACTAACCTAAATCCCTAAAACCAACCTTCTAATCAGCTAAACCGACCCGACCTGCCTCTCCTTTATCTCCTCAAGGTCGAAGGAGCACATGCATGAATCCCTCTTCCATTCAGCTTCGTCTCGCTTCTTCATGCGCGCTCCACGCAAGACGTTCGTCTCTCCTCCTTACCCGCTCCAACTCCTCAACCGCTTTCAACTTCGCACGATCTCCATTTTAAAATCATAGGAAACCAAAGGAGGAACCACTCCCTCCTTCCTCCTCCTTGAAAAGACCAACAGTTCCCACATTCATTTTTTTCCCACTTCGATTTTTTCCCTCTCTCGTCCAAACCGTAAGCAAAGGTAGGCTTCCCTTTTCTCTTCTTCCATTCTTCATTCCCATTCTTCCCTAGCTGAAACCATCCTCACCATTCTTCCCTCTCTTCCTTCTTCATCTACCTCAACAAACACACAAAATTGATAAATCCCTTCTCTGCCTCAGTCGAAAACTCTTCTTCTTTCCCATTTCCTTTCCCCATTTCTCCAACTGAAATAATCTCCCCAACTGAAATTATCTCCCTAGCCGAAACAAACCTCCCTAGCCAAAATCTGAAATACAAAATTTGAACTTCAATAAAGGGGAATTGCCTTTACTTTGCTGAAATTTACAATTTCCCCTAGCCAAACCTCTCTAGCTGAACTCTCCTTGCCGATCATTGCAAGTGCGTGGGAAAATAAGCTTCAAATGTGTGAATGCAAAGTATATATATGTGCTTGTGTCTCTCTCTTTGTAGGTTCCGAGACCCCTCTAATGACCCATAGGGTGCAGCGGGTGTGATGACGTGGTGTCGCAAGACACCACTTGCTACACCCAATAGGTTGTATCGAGCAAGCCAAAAAAAAATTGTTAGATGTTTGTCTCCTAGCCAAAATACTGCCAAAATTTCGTCAAATCTTTGGACTTAGAAAAAAATTAAAAAAAATTGGGTTAATAACACTAAATAAAGAAACCTAAAGCTAAATTCAAATTAAAAGAATCAAATAAAAATGAGGAAAAGAAAAGAACATATAATAAATACAAAGGTAAAACATTAAATCTAAGAGAAAAGAGGCAAAAAGTACTTACAAGATTTATCTTAGTAAAGTTGAAAGCCCACTAAAAAATTATCCCTTCTCTTTCAAGCACTCCAACTCCTCAAACAAATGGAATGAAATAGAAGTTCCCCCTCTTAGCCTCATTTATAGGAATTGGAGAAAATAATGTGGAACTCATCCTTATCTAAATTTAATAATCAGGTGTGATGACAGGGTTTGATGGATGATACTAAACTCACAAACTTTAATTATAATCCTCGGTGGTTTAAATTGAAGCGATAAAATGGGTTCTCTTTTCTTCAAACTTCACAAAACTAAATAAGATTAAGTTGAAACTTAGAGAGGCTGATATCAAACTTATAAGAGACTTGTAATAAATTTGAAATCCAGTTATTCACTAAATATGAAGTTTGATGTGGAGTTAGGGATATCAGAGTTGATGTCTGTTTATGTGAATAGAGCATTCTATTGAATACTCAAAGTATTAAATTCATAAGCAAGTGATCATAAAACTAATTGAACAATTGAAAATTAGATGATATCAAAAGAAGTAGGAATCTTCATTGAACATCAAATGAAAGCATAAGAGAGCCTCTTGGAATTAAGATATACTCTTCAAATATACTCAAATAAATTGAAGAAAATTGAAGAATTCATCAGAGATTTTCCATGAGATCAAATGATTGCTAATAAGCATAAGCAATGAATCCTTGGAAAATATTGGAAGCATATTCTTCATCTTATTAAATACTCAAATTACATCAAGAAAAAATTGAGTATAGTTGGTGATGAATTTAAGAATTTTTATAAGCGAGAGTCTATTGGATATTTAAAGACTAATCAACTTGGGACAAAAGAAAGTAATTTAATATTAATCCAAAAGATCTAATAAGATATTAAATCAATTTACAATACCTTCTACGCCACCAGATTTGTAACACATCGTACAAATGAATAGAAGACATTAATTAATTCATTCTTAAATACACCCGCATGGGCCCTGACACTATGTTGAATGTTTAGATTCAAGTGTCTGAGGATGCCGCACGAGTTGCTTCCCGATTTAGTCTTAGGATTAGGTCCGAGTTAACAAAATCTAAAATCTATTATAAGAATTTCAACTTAGTAAAATATCTTAGAAGCTAATTCTGTCATGTGGCAGTAGATCTGATCCTCTGTTAGGAGCTAAACATAGTTGAGAGGATCTAAAGTTCTCAAATATATTCAATTCAATCAACTAACTACCCCGATGATGACTGTGTTGAATGAAGATTTCAATCAGAGGGGATACTTACCATCAAAATGTGCTTGCAAGCTCAAATTGAATTAATTAAAATCAAGTATTAATACAAATATAAATCTAATTTTTCTCCACACACGCCACCAGATTCACAACACATCGTACAAGTGAACAGAAGGTATTAATTAAGGCATTCTTAAATACACTTGCATGGGCCTCGACACTATGCTGAATGTTTAGATTCAAGTGTCTGAGGATGTTGTGTGGGTTGCTTCCCGGTTTAGTCTTAGGACTGGGTCTGGGTTAATGAAATCTAAAAATCTATTATAAGAATTTAAACTTAGAAAAATATCTTAGAAGCTAATTCTATCATGTCACAGTAGATATGATCCTCTGTTGAGAGCAAAATAGAGTTGACAGGATCTAAAGTTCTCAAATATATTCGATTCAATCAATTAACTATCTCGATGATGGCTGTGTTGAATAAAGATTTCAACCAGAGGGGATACTTGCCATCAAAATGTGCTTGCAAGTTCAAATTAAATTAATCAAAATCAAGTATCAATGTAGACATAAAGCTAATTTTTCTCCACACACACCACCGGATTCGTAACATGTCGTAAAAGAGAATAGAAGGTGTTAATTAAGGCATTCTTGAATACACTCGCATGGGCCCCGATACTATACTGAATGTTTAGATTCAAGGTTTAAGAATGCTGCACGGGTTGCTTCCCGGTTTAATCTTAGGGCTGGGTCCGGGTTAACAAAACCTAAAAATCTATTATAAAAATTTCAACTTAGTAAAATATTTAAGAAGCTAATTCTGTCATATGAGAGTAGATCTAATCCTCTGTTAGGACCTAAATAGAGTTAATAAGATTTAAAGTTCTTAGATATATTCGATTCAATTAATTAACTATCCTGATGATGGCTGTGTTGAATGGTGATTTCAAGAGGATTCTTCCATCAAAATTTGATTCTAATCTCAAATAAAATTAACTCAAATTAAGTATCAATCTAAAAACTACTTAAATGAAGTTTAATCTTTAAAAGCTTAAAGAAAATTTCATTCAATCCACCTTCCACAATAGTTTGTTGAAGGTGACAAATTAAGAAAACTCTAGCTCACAAAGGAACCAATATCAAATCAAGTGTTCTACTATGTTCACTCTTAATCAATCTTATGCTAGTAAGGTTGTGGCTTGTATCCTCTGACTGCATGGCTTGGTCGGTGGGCTCCATAGATGATGCAGTTATGACCAGAGTCCTCTGATCGGCTAGTTTGGCCAATAAGGCTCCATTATACTACGATCACGACCATAGCCTGTATACTCCCCAATAGCTCTGCCCTTTGAGTTATGAATCATAAAGTACACCTGATAAGGCAAAAAACTCTCTGTCAACTAAGGTAGACTTAAGCTTGTATACTTAAATTAATGTCACCCCAAGTCTACAAAGATTTCTTGGATGACATAACCCATGTGTTGCTGATAAGGATCATTCGGCCAGGTTGGGTCGACTACCTCCTCTAACTGAGTAGACTAGGGACCATGACAGCTCAGGATGACGGAACTAGATCAGGCATGTCATCATTCCCCCAACCATCTGCTTTAAGCTAATAATGATGAATTTTATAAATTCCAAATTCTAAATGAAATTTCAAAACTCCATATGCTGCCACTATACGCTATGCATTTAGCGATTTAACAACTAGCCTTAATCGAAAGTTCTCTCTCAGCATTGAGAGGGGTAATTAACTATAGGGGCTTGTGCTATAAGAAACTTAGAACCAGATCTAAAGTCCTTACCAAATGAGGGTGAAATCTCTAGGTAGTGTCTTATATACTATTCCATATGCCTTCTGAAAACTACACCAATGTTTAAATCATCACTCTTTTCAAATTATTGAGAGGTCGGTGGTGAATTTTTGGAGCCCACAGATTTATAGCGACTCCGTTGGGGACAGGATTATCTTTGGCTAGTCATATATGTGTTATAGTAGCAACAAAATATTTAAAAATTCAAAATAAAAGATGGTGATTTAAATGTGTAATAAATTCAAATTACTAATGTATGAGGCTCTGTATCGAATGAATTATTATGTAGAGTATATCTTTATTACACTATTACTTTATTCTATAGTACATCTGCATTTTGAAAATATGGGGTGAAATAATAATTATTGATTACTAATCCCCATCGTTTACTTTTACAGAATGGATCTACAGAGCACTCCTTTCACTGTCCAGCTAGGGTGTAGTGTTAATATCTACTTAGCAACTTCATCATCAACACAAGAAATGTTGGAGCTACCATTCAATTTGATAGCTTGAATTTTCCATCTATCAGAACTACAGCTCCTAAAGCACCCACTCGTGGTACACTCATCCGAGGTCATGCCGGAAGGCCTCAGGTCACTGAAGCTTGTATTAGTCATGTTCGTCAACCAGTTCAGCAACCAACCATTGTTAAGGAGTTCTCTCGACAGAGGACTTCAGTTTTGAAAAGATTGGGTCAATCTAAAGCCCTCGTGATGAAAAGAACTGTCAGTGGGCAAATTGTGTCCTTAATACCTCATGATACAATTGCTTCGCTGATTGAACCTTTCGTACCTGGAAAGCATGATCATGAAGCTTCCTCATCAGGAAGCAAATTAACTAAAGGTAGAAGAAGAAGAAATCTTTGAGGGCTCAAAAATCCTCTTTGACGATGTAGTGAACAAAATCGCCGAGTGAGTATTCCCCCATAACAACTTTAACAATCTAAAGTGGGTAAAAAGGAATAGCTCTACTGGTGAGGTGAAGCAGTCTTTTTGGACTCAACAATGTCAAGCTCCACCACCATAGAGGAGACAGACTGAAACATGCCAAAATACACAACATTTTTAAAGTAGCCAAGGACAGAGGCTTAATGAAAAGAAAATTTTAGAGGCCTGTGGTGATTGAAAATACTGAAGCTTCACTAAGTAGGTTGACATCTCTTCTAGTAACTAGTCATCGAGCCAAGTATGCTTCACACAGTGAGCATTGGAGCGTGACACTCAGACGACATGTCCAAGAATCTATTGTCGAAAGGTCCCGGTGAAAGGATAAGAAGATATGGAGGCCAAGGCCCCATGATGAATTCTTGAAGAATAGAAGAGGTGTGACATCTGATACACATATTCAGAAATCCACCTCAAAAAATAGCTCATCAAAAGTGGATACCTAGAAGAAGTGATATCACTGATAAAAAACATGATGGTCGACACCCTGGAGAATCCTCTAGGGGATCCCATCATCAATCAAATTCACCCCCACAAAAGAATGTTGACTTTGATCACAGTCCTTTAATGGAAGAAGTATTTATTTCGTACACTGAACCAGAGATCCACTAGAAACCTCGATCAGAAGTTCATGTGCAAGAATAGGATAATGAAGAGGACACTATGGAAGTGGAATTTGTCTATATGATTAGAGATATAGATGAACTTTCTGCTCAGCATCATCAGCAACATGAATCCAGGGAGCTTGAACCTGAATTTGATGTTTATGAAGGAGAGTCTTCACAAAAGCAAGTAGAAGATGAATCTTCAACCTCTGCTAAAGATGAAGAAGAAGAAGATCAAAATGAGAAAGAGATCATGGTTGTTAAAGCTGTTTATTTGGTTGAACTAAAAAATGATCAGCCTAGTACACTCTTTTATAATCAGCATCATCGTTCAGCCCAAACAACAACTATCTCTAGAAATACATAAGGAGAAGGACAGTCAAGTTCTTCCCCTAAAGTTGAGCAGAGAGCAAAACAACAATAAGAAATAGAGGAAGAAGAAGAGCTTATACTTATTGATGTTGTGGCGCTAGCTAGAGAGCAAAGAGAAATGCAGCGTCAAATGGAAGTCAAAGATAAGAAAATTGCACAGCTTGGTACCAAGATGAAAGACATGATGATACAAATGAATATCATGATAGATATGTTGTAAAAGAATATCACATCAAATGTTGCACATGTCTTATCTGTTAATCAACAGGTAGCTAATAATATAACTTCTCTACCACCAGTCGCTCTAGTACCTCAAGCTCTTATAGTACATGCTTCGCATGAAGCTAGAAATGAAGTTAACCAACTACCTCTTTAGCCAATAATTTAAAATGTGCCTAGCACACCTGGAACGGTAATAGCTTCTCGGCTAGAAACAATAATTAATGAAAAGATAAAGACAATTATGGCTTCAAAGCAAGTTAAAAAGTTAGTGAGTAAGGGTCGCCCTTATCCAACTGAATATGATCAAGTGTCATACCTGAAAGGTTACTCAATGCCAAAATTTAATACTTTCAGTGGGCCTGGTAACCCAAAGCAACATCTAGCCCAATTTAAGGCTACTTGTGGTAACACATGAGGGAATGATGCACTATTTTTTTGTCAGTTCATCAATAGCCTGACCTCAACTGCTTTCGAGTGGTATGCAGAATTACCGAATGATTCAATTAAAACCTTTACTGAGTTAGAGATAATATTCATGAAGAGGTTCTCCAGTGCAACCGAGAAAATAATCATCGCTAATCTTACTTTGCTGAAAGGAGAAAAGATGAGTCAGTGATAAAATTCATAAGTCATTGGCATAACCTAAGTATGAATTGTGAGCAATAATTAGAAGAAGAATATGTGATCCAGTTGTGAATGGGCAGTATGGATGATAAAATGGCACCATTTTTATGTATGACGTCAATTACAACATTCTAAGACTTGCTTGATAGGGTGGTTAAATTTGAAAAGTTGAATTGCCCTAAGTCTACTATCTATACAGATAAATCGAAGAGAAACAAACCTTCAGACTCAAGAAGAAATGAAACTCATGCCACTTCATATAGCTCAAATGGTGAAAAGCAGGTAATATATAATGTGGATAAAAGAAAATAATGTACAATGATGATAATGAAAAGAAGCTCGTTCATTCTAATCCACAACCAAAATTGATATTAGGAGACAATGATAAACCTCAGACTTTTCCAAGTGGTGGAGAGCATCCAAAACAAGCAATAAGAGATGATGAGTGAATATGGCCATCTCTTAAGGAAAAGATGAACAAAGAATATTCCTTTAGAAAGGGACAGTGTGGCTAAATTATTTTGGCAAGCAATTAAAGCTGGTCTACAATTACCAAAAATTAAAAGGCCTGAAGAAGTTGATCAAGTTAGTAATCCAAATTATTGTCTCTATCATCGGATGATCAGTCATCCTATTGAAGATTGTTATGTCTTCAAAGATTGGCTAGAAAGGAAGTATCGATGAGGTGAATTTACATTATTCGATAGTATTCTAGTCAACTCAAAAAGAGAGTCTACAAGTATGATTGCATCCTCTTCTGTATTAATCATTAAAGACAAAAAGAAAGAAAAACTGATTCAAATTGAAGAATGGGAAATAATAGTCTCTAAAAAGACAGTAAAAATATTGAAGCAGCTAAAAGATGCCCCAAGTGTTAAGTGGAAATCACCACTTGAACTTATATTGGACTTAAAAGAGATGCTTAAACTAAGTATTTGGGATTCTCAGCAGCATTTTGATAAGGCTACTTCATCATAGCACAAGGAGCAGTCTACTAAACACAGGCCTCATAAATTTAAGAAGTCGACTAAGAAAAAGAAGATCAAGAAGAGAACTATGACTCAAAAGATTATTAACAATTTAGAGGTCACCAGCCAGTAAGATAACCATTTAAGCTTATAGACTTTATGCCTAAACTTTGCATTATTGAATTGGATGAAGAAGATAATAGTGAATCTTATCCAGTAGAGATATGCTAAATCATTTATGTGATATCAGATGTTCTTCAGCATCAGTTACTCTAAAATGACAAGGGTAGTCAGACAGACACAACCAACCCATCAAAATTCTTATCTGGAAAGCAAGAAGAGCTTGAAGAGTTAACATCTGAATTTTATTGAATCACTCAACAAGAAGATAATAGTTCAGATGAAGATTTATGTTTCCCCAATGGAGAAGAGTCAGACTTATTAATTTTAGCACACATGAAATGTATGAAGTTGAAAAATGAGTCTATCCCTTTTGGTCAATCTTCCCGAATAAAAGTAAATTTGAAGAAACTACTTCTTTAGAGGAATCTGAGCAAGACAAGGTGATTCAAGTTCAATTGAGAAGTGGTAAAGTCTTACCACCTTGATCAAAGAAAGGAAATACAAATAAAGATAAAAGTAAACAAATTGAAGCCAACGAAGATATTATTCCCAAAAATTCTAAAATAAAGCCTAAATTAAAAAAAATATAGATTATAATATTCTATCACATAAGAGAAAGATCCTTGCACAATTAAGTCTATACGAGGCTCTCTTGATGTCAAAAGACCTCCGAGAAACTTTGATACAAGCTCTCAAAGATTCAGAGAGTTATGAAGTCTACTTTGCTGAAAAATGCATGACTGAATTATTGTTAACTCAAGTTCTCCCAATAATCACATTTTCTGAAGAAGATCTTATGTTGGGACTAGCGGATCACAACTATCTTCTATATGTTACCATAGAGAGTGATGGCATCTTAATCAACTGAATACTGATTGATCTAGGTTCTTCTATCAATCATATGAGCCTAAAAGTACTAAGAGAATTATCACTTGATATCCAACATCTTGGGAGGAATAAGTTGATGATCCATGGTTTCAATGAGAAAGGGCAGAAAACCTTGGGTTCTTTTATTCTCCCTCTTAAGTTTCAGGATTGATATACAGAAGCCAAGTTTCATGTAATCAATGATGATACATCATTTAGAGCTCTCTTAGGTTGACCATGGCCGCATGAGTATGTCATGGTCCCATCAACTATGCATCAGTGTATAAACTAAAGAGGGAGAAGAGTTCAAAATTTCTAGCAACCTACAACCATTCTCGATCCATGAAGCAAAGATCTATGAAGATGCAAAATATTTCTTTCCTAAAGAGCCTATGTTAACAAAGCCTCCTGAAGCGATAGCATCCACTTCAGGAACTAAAAAGCAACTTCACAAGGTGAAAGAGCAGAAGCAAAGAGGAAGAAAGAAGGCAATGCCGACTCTCCCCAAAGCACTTGACATCACACCTAAATCAAGAAGATCAGTTCCTCATTTGGGAAGTGACACAATAAGAAGAAAATATTTTTGTCAAACCTAAGAGAACTTATAATCATTCAAGAAAGGCAAAGTATGAAATAAGTGATTGATTTAGATTATGACTTTGAATCTACTTATGAAAATAGTTCAGATGGTCACATCAATAAGGATAGCTTATTTGGCAGTGTTAGAGGACTCCTTCAAAATTATACCCATCCCTCAATAGTACTTCAAAGAAATCACTCCATTGGAGGTTCATAACATTGAAGAATTGGTAACATTCTATGTGTCACCATTGAGTGGGAGTAGCAAAACAAAACTCTATTTACAAATCTGAAGAGTCTCAACCTCATAATTTTAATCAACCTACTCAACATGAAAATTATGATGAAATAGTGTCAAGAAGAATACCAATATACTATCCACATAAATTATAAAAAATGATGCATAAGCTTAGAATTCATATTGGAATAACTAAAATAGAACTCAAATCTTTAACAAGATGTAGAGCCAAAGAAGTCCTCAGGCATTACGAAGAAGTGATAAGTTTATCACTAAAGATCCTGGGTTCATCCACTAATCTCATCAAAATAAAGTTTGTTATAATATAATAAAAGCTGAGATTGAAACTAATAGTGATGAATAAGATAATCTCCATGAAATTTTTCTTACAAATGATGAAGAAGTAGAAGCCAAGCCTGCACCTGATGAACTCAAAGATGGTGGACAAATAGCTACTATGGATGAACTCAAAGTAATTAACCTAAGAGCTGAGGATGATCCCCGTCCAACTTTCGTCAGTGCCCTTCTACCTGATAAGAAAGTTGAAGAACTAAAAATACTACTTTGTGAATTCAGGGATTATTTTGCCTAGAAATATTCTGAATTATTAGGCTTATCCCCTAATGTAGTAGTTCATAAACTTGCCATTAAACTAGAGATGATGCATGTTAAGCAAGCTCCTAGGTGAATGAGATTGAATTAAAAAGTAATTACACTAGAAGCTGAGCGGGCTTCATCAGGGAAAGTATGCAAATTAGATAGCCAATATTGTCCTAGTTAGGAAGAAGAACGGCCAAATCTATGTCTGCATTGACTTTCGAACCTAAATAAGGCATGTCCAAAAGATGACTTTCTACTTCCAACATCAGAACTACTAGTGGACAATACTTCCAACTACGATAGGCTCTCATTCATGAACGGATCATCAAAAAATAATCAAATCAAGATGGCTCCTGAAGATGAGAAGCATACATCATTTAGGATGTCAGTTGGTATATACTACTACACAATCATGCCTTTTAGTTTGAAAAATGCTGGATCCACATACCAAAGAGCCATGATGTATATTTTTGATGAGTTAATTTACCAGAAGGTGGAATGTTATGTTGACGATTTGGTGGTAAAGAGCTTAAATCATGAAAATCACTTTGAAGACTTGAGAATTGTTTTGGAGAGAATTAAAAAATATGATCTCAAGATGAATCCTCTAAAATGTGCATTCAGAGTGTCTTCTGGAAAATTCTTTGGGTATATTATATGTCATAGAGGAATTGAAATTGATCCTACTAAAATCAAGGCAATTATGGAGATGTCTCCACCGAAGAGTTTGTGTTAGCTCCATTTTTTACAAGACAGCTTGCATTCATCCATCGATTTATATCATACCTATCAGGATGCTGTCAACCATTTACAAAGTTGATGAAGAAGGATGCTCCATTCAAATGGGACAAGGAATGCCAAGAAGCCTTCAATAGCATTAAAAGCTACCTATTAAATCCACCAATCCTTGCATCTACTCTAGAAAGCCCTCATTCTATACACGCATTAGAAGAGTCCCTTGGAGCATTATTGGCACAACACAATGAAGAAAGAAAATATGCTCTTTATTATATCGGTCAAGATTAATAGAGTAGAAATGAGATACTCTCGATAGAAGCACATTTTGACATTAATCTTTGCAGACCAAAAGCTCTGTCATTATATGTTATCTCATAAGATTACCCTCATCTCAAGGATCGATCTGCTGAAATACTTGATGACAAGACCAGCATTGTCAGGTCCCTGGGCAAGATGGGCAGTATTACTTTTATAATTTGATATCACGTATGTTCCGCAGAAAGCAGTAAAGGGATAAGTCTTAGCAGATTTTTTTTGCTGCACATCCAATCCTTGTGGACTCTTCTCTTAATGACAATTTTTTGATGAGCAAATTATGCTCAATCATGAAAGAGAAAAATTACAAATTTGGGAAATATACTTTGATGGAGCCTCATCGATCAAACTAGTCCAACCTCTAAATTTCCCAAAGGCAATAGTAGGAAATGACATCATCTTCATAACACCATACGGAGGGATAATGAGATGATCATATATGGGTTGGCAAGAACTAATAATGAGTATGAAGCATTTATAGGTCTTGAAGAAGTTATTTTCATAGGCATTGCATATTTTTGGTGATTCTCGACTTATTATAAATCAAGTACTTGACATCTATAAAATCAACAAGCTTGATTAGCTTTCTATCACAAGTGAGTTCTTGAGCTTATGTAAAAACTTAAGTCTCGATCTCACGAGAATAGTGAAGCATATTGCTTAGCAAAATTAGCTAAGAAAATGACAAGTATGAATGGTGATTATGTCATGATTGGGATATTTACTTGACGAATTATAGAGCCAGCAAAGTACCAATCCCTGCAGGTAGAGGGGTTACTAAATTCGACATAGTAGGCTATGACTCGGGTTGTTACTCATTCTCCCTGAAATCAACAAGGGGTTATAATAAGAATAGCTAAGCATGATATTGCCTCAAAAAATGTGAAGCCTTTATTGTAGAAGAGCCACATGATTGGAGGCAACCCTTCATCGACTATTTTAAAGAAGGTAAATTACCAAATAATAAATCACTAGTAGCTCAAATCAAGAAGAGAATGTTGCGTTATGCTTTTGTCAATAATACTTTTATATAGTAGATCCTTTGAACAAATGTGGCTACATTGCCTAAGTACAGATGAAGCTAGTAAAGTGATGGTTGAATTTCATGAAGGACTCTGTGGTGCACATCAATCAGGTCCCAAGATGGCAGTAAAGATCAAAAGGATGGGCTATTATTAGCCATCTATGGTGAGAGACTATATCAATCATGCAAAGAGATGCCATGGATGTCAAGTACATGGGAATATAATCCAACCTTTAAATCCATACATAGCATAGCATTAACCATTTGAATCTGAGTATATAATTGGACCAATTGATCCAGGATCGACACCACTTCATCCTAGCAGCGACTGATTATTTCTCTAAGTGGGCTAAAGCTACCCCATTTAAAGAAGTTACTACTAATTGAGTGATTAACTTCTTTATGCATAATGTGGTCTATAGATTTGGAGTGTCACGCTGAATAATCTCTGATAATATCATAGCTTTCAAAAGTACAAAGATTTATAGATTTATTGATCGACACAAAATTGATTGGCGATATTCTTCAATATGTATAATCTAAGGGCAAATGATTTTGCTAAAGCCTTCAATAAGACATTAGTCAAGCTACTCAAAAAAATTCTCACTAAAAATAAAAGAGAATGGCATACCAAACTAATAGAGGCACTATGGGTATATCGAACTACCTACAAGATGCCGATTAAAGCCACTTTATTTTATTTTTATTGGTATTTGAAACTAGCGTATTTTATTACCACTAAGTTACAAGATCCTTAAAGTTACACTCATGCTAGAGCCAACAATCAACTAGGAGAAAATCTAAATACATCAAAATCCAAAGCATTAAAACAATTAAAGTAAAATAGTAGATTGGAGCAAACTCACAATCAAGAACGACAAAAAAAATATTGTCTCGCAATAAGTGGAGGAAAACACCATAAGTGATAATGATATTAATAATGGGATAGAATGACTCAATCACATCTTTGAGAATCTGAGACATGAGCAGACTTGACATAAGGTTACATCTAAAATACTTTATATTCATTGGTATTTAAAACTAGCGTTCTTAAGAAGTTGAATTGATACTTATAATATAATCTGAAGATCAAAATGTTCATCTAAGAATGGAGGAACTTGACATGCTTGATGATGCAAGCTCATCAAAATCTTGGGTTTATCAATAAAGATGTCCATGGCTTTTGACCATACTCTTGAACATTCCAAAGGGAATTGGTGGTTTTTAAGATCAATTATTCTAATCAAAATTTGTTGAGCCTATAATTTTTTAATATTATTAATGAGGGGCATATCCTCATTGACTTAAAGGTGAAAGACCAATCAATTAATGGTCAATAAAAAGTATTATACATGTAAAATTCTCAAGGTACAATATCCCATAAGATCATTTTAATATATTTATTTAGGTCAACATCAAGCTTCATGTCAAGATCCCTAAATAAATATACCTGCTCAAAAATTTTATCCATGAAAATTCTCCTATTACACATGAGGCATTTTTAGATTTTTATACATAAATGAAATCAATGTTACATGTTAAAACCCTCTTATGAGCATATCAACTCAAATATTGATGTATTTGTTTAATTTCATCTTAAAAGTTCTTCTAAATATGCTTTAGAATTCCCCCTGTAAGACAAGGGTTATATTAAGTTTATTTGAGCTGACATCATGATATAAGGTGAGATCCTCGAATATATTCTAATTCATATTGACATCGAGCTTTACATCAAAATCCCTGATTTTAACTATAATTATTATTGCCAAAGTTACAGGCTCCTGCAAGAACAAAAATAATTTATTTTTATGCATGACAAGACAGCCCTAAAGGTCAAAAATTTCTCTCCAAGAATCGTCAAATGTTGGAGATCAAGTCAGAAGAACTCCCAATCTTGCAAGCTTTGATCAATTGAGTTGAAAAAACATCAATCTCTATACCCTGAAGTCTTGGACACAGATGGGTTCTAAAGGTCGAACTCAACAAGTCCATAAATAGCCGAGTTGTCGATGCTCTCTTCACTCAACAAGTCGTAAGAAAAGGCCGTAATGAAAGAGCCCCCATTCGTTAGTCTGATGAAAAAATTGCCGACCCATCACAGCTTAAGTCAAAGACTCAAGTAGGTTCTAAAGGTTGAACTCAACAAGCCTATAAATGGCCAAGTTGCTGACGCTCTTCTCACTCAACAAATCATAAGAAAAGGGCACAGTGAAAGAGCCCATGCTCGTCAGTCCAATAATGATAGGTGTTCAATCTCAAATCAAATCCAGATTCATGACTACAAGCAATCAGAATCTAAGAGATCTCTCTATCTGATCGATAGACCAAGACAATCTGAGGAAACTCTCAATTCAGAGCTACCTCAAGTCAATCTTTATATTTCGTAAGGTGATATTTCATTTTATTCTTAAATGATCTGATCAAGCATAAAGAATGGATCAAATTCAATCGCCTCATCAAGTCTGCCAAAGCAAAAAAGCACAGGACCGAGGAAATAATTCCATAGTTCATACAAAGCCGATGGTCAAACTAAAGGAATTTTGCATTTATTCAATTTAGTAAGGTACACATTGCTAGGCTGATAACTCGACATTATATACCTAATATAAGCCGAAAGGCTTCATCTGTATGTACCCTTCAATGATTCTATCAAGGCAGCAAGCATGAGACTTAGGGTGTATATACACTTCCTGACAAGTCAATCAAAACAAATCAGGTCATTCCTTCATCAAGTCCATCAAGCTTAAAGCTAGGATAGAAGGAATTCCAAATATCAAAATAAGCAGATCAATTCCTCCACCAAACCCAACCAAGCACGAAGCTAGGGTTAAAGGAAACTTGAATGATGACATAAAAGAAAGAACTTCAGCAAAGCCATTGATGTAGAGAGTAGATGGTGTAAGAACTCTTATCTATCCGACAAGTCGATTCTAATAAATCGATCAATCCCGTCACTTAGCATGTCCAAAATAAGGCATCATACTAATGATAAATCTATCAAAACTTCGTAAGCTATTGCAATCAAAGCTAAAATGATCCAAGTTATGTGGCCAACCCAAAGGGTCAATCGATTTTCAACAAATGCGACTCACTCTATGCGTGAATCACATTTGTTGGGGGTGGGGGGGATTTATTGACCTTCACATATGCTACACAAGCCGAATAGAGCTTATAAGGTGAATTTGATCGACTTCAGATGCTTTAGAGCATAAATCAGAGTTGAGATGGACCAAACATCATTGAAATCAATCCAAATAACCTCTAATCAAAGAATGGCCTTCACCATCATGTTCAGAACATCAAAATTAGTTAAAATATAAATATTGCATCTAAAGATCAACCAATCAAGTGATCAAGCTATCAATGTGTTAATGTACATATCAGAGTTAGGAAGCTACGACGATATCCAAACGACCTCTGTTCATAGAATTGATACACTATTAGCTTCAAAATATTGAAATCTATCAAGTAAGACTGTTCACACTCAATTCAGATGAGTTTGTGCAAATGTTGAAGGATCAGAAGTTCAACACACAAATCGAGGCTGAAATACACTAGATGTCACCAAAATCAGCCCAAATGATCTCCGATCGATGAACGGACTTCACCAATGTGTTCAAAATGTCAAAACTGGTCAAAATATAAATATTACATAATTTGATGATCAACCGATCGAGCAATCAAGTCATCAATACGTATACACATATATCGAGGTCAATAGGCACCGACTTAAATCAAATGACCTCCGTTCATGAAATTAATTATGTTGTTAGTTTCAAAATATTGAAATATATCAAGTGAGACTATTTGCACTCAATTCAGATAAATCTGGCTGAAAATTGAGCGGTCGGAAGTGATAATACATATTTTGAGCTGAAATTGACCCAATTTGATACCGACTTGAATTAAATGGCCTCCGATCGTGAAATGGACCACACCGTTGCATTCAAAATATTGAAATAACTTTGAATCAACATATATATCAACCTTATATTAAGTTCGGCATAAAGTTTATATTAAAGCCGATTAAGCAATAAAAAAATATTATTTAAACCCCTAATTTAATCCTAACTAACCTAATTTCCCTAAAACCAACCCTTTAATCAACCTAACCAACCAGACCTACCTCTCCTTTCTCTCCTCATGGCCGAAGAGCACACTCATGAATCCATCTTCCGTTCAACTTTGTCTTGCCTCTCTACGCGCCATGCAAGATGCTTGGCTCTCCTCCTTACCCACTCAATCTCCTCAACCGCTCCCTCCTTCGCACGATCTCCTTTTCAAAATCATAGGAAATCAAGGAGCAACTGGTCCCTCCTTCCTCCTCCTTTAAAAGATCGACAGTTCCCACATTCATTTTATTTCCCAATTAAATTTTTTTCCCTCTCTCGTCCAAACCACAAGCAAAGGTAGGCTTACCTTTTCTCTTCTTCCATTCTTCCTTCCCATTCTTCCCTAGCTGAAACCATCATCACCATTCTTCCCTCTCTTCCTTCTTCGTCTCCCTCAATAATCACACCAAATCGAAAAATCCCTTCTCTGCCCTAAAAATTCTTCTTCTTTCCCATTTCCTTTCCCCATTTTCTCCAACCAAAATCATCTCCCTAGCTGAAACAAACCTCCCCAACCAAAATTTGAAATATGAAATATAGAATCTGAAGTTCAGCAAAGGGGAATTGCTTTTACTTTGCTGAAATTTACAATCTCGCCTAGCTGAATCTCTCTAGCCGAACTCTCCTTGCCGATCATTGCAAGTGCGCGGGAAAATAAGCTTAAAATGTGTGAATGTGAAAGTATATATATGTGCTTGTGTCTCTCTCTTTGCAGGTTCCAAGATCCCGTTAATACCCCATAGAGCGTAGCGGGTGCGAAGACGGCTGTGGTGTCCAAGACACCACTTTCTACGCCCAGTAGGTTGTACCGAGCAAGCCAAAAAAAATTATTAGATATTTATCCCCTAGCCGAAATGCTATCGAAATTTCATCAAATATTTGAACTTAGAAAAAAATTAAAATAAAAACTATGTTAAGAACACTAAATAAAGAAACCTAAAGCTAAATTCAAATTAAAAGAATCAAATAAAAAAGAGGAATAGAAATAACATATAATAAATACAAAGGTAAAACATTAAATCTAAGAGAAAAGAGGCAAAAAGTACTTACAAGATTTATCTTAGTAAAGTTGAAAGCCCACTAAAAAATTATCTCTTCTCTTTCAAGCACTCCAACTCCTCAAATAAATAGAATGAAATAGAAGTCCCCCCTCTTAGCCTTATTTATAAGAATTGGAGGAAACAATGTGGAACCCACCCTTATCTAAATTTAATAATCAGGTGTGATGATGGGGCTTGACGGATGATACTATACTCACAAACATTAATTGTAATCCTTTGTGGTTTAAATTGAAGCAGTAAAATGGGTTCTCTTTTCTTCAAACTTCACAAAACTAAACAAGCTTTAGTTAAAACTTAGAGGCTGATATCAAACTTATAAGAGACATAATAAAGTTGAAATCTAGTTATTCACTAAATATAATGTTTGATGTGGAGTTAGGGTTATCAGAGTTGATGTCTATCTATGTGAATAGCCTTCTATTGAATACTCAAAGTATTAAATTGAATAGCAAGTGATCATAAAACTAATTGAACAATTGAAAATTAGATAATATCGAAAGAAATAAGAATCTTGATTGAACATCAAATCAAAGCATAAGAGAGCCTCTTGGAATTAAGATACACTCTTAAAATATACTCAAATAAATTGAATAAAATTAAAGAATTTATCAGAGATTTTCCATGAGATCGAATGATTGCTAATAAGCATAAGCAATTAATCTTTGGAAAATATTGGAAGCATATGCTTCATCTTATTAAATACTCGAATTAGATCAGGGAGAAATTGAGTATAGTTAGTGATGAATTTGAGAATTGTCATAAGCGAGAGTCTATTGGATATTTAAAGACTAATCAACTTGGGGTAAAAGAAAGCAATTCAGTATTAATCCAAAAGATATAATAAGATACTAGATTAACTTACAACACATTCTACACCACCGGATTCGCAACACATCATACATGTGAATAGGGTGTTAATTAAGGCATTCTTCAATACACTCGCATAAGCCCCGACACTATGCTGAATGTTTAGATTCAAGTGTCTGAGGATGCTGCGCAGGTTGCTTCCCAATTTAGTCTTAGGACTGGGTCCAGGTTAATAAAACCTAAAAATCTATTATAAGAATTTCAACTTAGTAAAATATCTGAAAAGCTAATATGTTATGTTGTAGTAGATCCAATCCTCTTTTAGGAACTAAACAGAGTTGACAAAATCTAAAGTTCTCAAATATAATCAATTCAATCAATTATCTACCTCGATGATGGCGGTGTTGAATGAATATTTCAACCATAGGGAATACTTACCATAAAAATGTGCTTGCGAGCTTAAATTGAATTAATCAAAATCAAGTATCAATACAAATATAAATCTAATTTTGCTTCACACACGAATTTAACACATCATAAAAGAGAATAGAATGTGTTAATTAAGGCATTCTTAAATACACTCGCATGGGCCACAATACTATGCTGAATGTTTAGATTCAAGTGTATGAGGATGATGCGCGGGTTGCTTCCGGGTTTAGTCTTAGGACTGGGTCCAGGTTAACAAAACTTAAAAATTTATTATAAGAATTTCAAATTAGTAAAATATCTGAGAAGCTAATTCTATCATGTGGCAGTAGATCTGATCCTCTGTTATGAGCTAACAAAGTTGACAAGATCTAAAGTTCTTAAATATATTCAATTTAATCAATTAACTACCCCGATGATGGCTGTGTTAAATGAAGATTTCAATCGGAGGAGATACTTATCATCAAAATGTGCTTGCAAGCTCAAATTGAATTACTCAAAATTAAATATCAATACAAATATAAATCTAATTTTGCTCCACACACGCCACCGAATTTGTAACACATCGTACAAGAGAATAGAAGGCGTTAATTAAGGCATTCTTAAATACACTTGCATGGGCCACGATACTATATTGAATATTTAGATTCAAGTGTCTGAGGATGTTGCACAGATTGTTTCCCGGTTTAGTCTTAGGACTAGATCCGGGTTAACAAAATCTAAAAATCTATTATAAGAATTTCAACTTAGTAAAATATCTGAGAAGCTAATACTGTCATGTGATAATAAATCTGATCCTCTATTAGGAGCTAAATAGAGTTGATAGGATTTAAAGTTCTTAGATATATTTAATTCAATCAATTAACTATCCCGATAATGGCTATGTTGAATGGTGATTTTAATCAGAGAAGATACTTCCATCAAAATGTGATTCTAATCTCAAATCAAATTAACTCAAATTAAGTATTAATCTAAAAACTACTTAAATGAAGTTTAATCCTTAAAAGCTTAAAGCAAACTTCATTCAATCCACTTTTCACAATAATTTTTGAAGGTGACAAATTAAGAAAACTCTAGCTCACAAAGGCAAAAATGTTAAATCAAGTGTTCTACTATATTCACTCTCATTCAATCTCATGCAAGTAAGGACGTGGCCCGTGTCCTCTGACTGCATGGCTTGGATGGTAAGCTCCACAGATGATGTAGTTACGACCAGAGTCCTTTGATCGGGTAGTTTGGCCAATAAGGCTCCATTATATTACGATCATGACCATAGCCTGTATGCTCCCCAATGGCTCTGCCCTTTGAGTTGTGAATCATAGGGTACACCTGATAAGGCAAAAAGCCCTCTATCAGCTAAGATATACTTAAGCCTGCCTCCTTAGACAAACATCACCCTAGGTCTACAAGGATTTCTTGGACGACATAACTCATGTGTTGTTGATAAGGATTCTTCGGTCAGGTTGGGTCGAATATCTCATCTGACTAAGTAGACTAGGGATCACGACAGCCCGGAATGATGGAACCATGGGATATAAATCAAGCATGTCATCATTCTCAACCATCTACTTTAAGCTAATAATAATGAATTTTATAAATTCCAAATTCTAAATGAAATTTCAAAACTCCATATGTTGTTACTATACACTACGCATTTAGTAATTTAACGACTAGCCTTAATCAAAAGTCCTCTCTCAGCATTGAGAGGGATAATTAACTATAGGGGCTTGCGCCTATAGGAAACCTAGAACCAGATCTAAAGTCCTTATCAAATGAGAGTGAAATCTCTAGTAGTGTCTTATCTACTATTTCATCTACCTTCTAAAAATTACACTTTTTAAATCATCACTCTCTTAAATTGTCGAGAGGTCGATGGCAAATTTTTGGAGCCCACAATAATCGAAAGTATCTAAAAATCATTTTTTTTATATATTATGATTGATGACCAATGTTATAAAAATAATGCTCATGAGTTTGATGTGAATATCAATATTATTGAGGTCTAGTTTATGAATTCTAATGAAATGAGTTTGTAGTGAGGCAATATTGGTGTTCATCATAATTAAATGTTAGTGTTGATGTTGATGTGATCTATTATATTACTAGATATACTCATTAAAATTATAATAATTCATAGATATAGAATAATAGCATAATGTGAGTCTAAGAGTGTGATGTAAAGATAATAAAGGTTAAGTTTATTGCCTCAAATAACACTATAAAAATAATGATAGCCTAAAATTTTATGCATTATTAGTGCAAGATGGTCGGATAGCATGAGAGTGGTGATTGGAGTGCAATCAACATGAACTGATATTAAGGAATCTCAATTATATATTTTGGGAAAGATTTAGAGGCGACGTACAAGAATCCAAAGTAAGAAAAATAGGAAGTAAGAATGGTAGCTTTACCACAATGTAAAATTATGTTTTAGATTATAAGTAGATAATGATCACAAATAAAGCAATTTATATTTGTTTCTTATATATAACAACAATTGGGTGCTAAATACATCATGGGTAGTGTAGGGTGTATGAATATGGACAATTATTATATGCATGAGATGGCAGACCATGTTGGTAGTAATGCAAACACGGAAAAAATGCAATTATGGGGCCTTAAAGAGTTGGGGCAAATGATAATGTGGTTTATTTGGCCCATCTCTTTAATTGCCCTTCTTCTATTCCCGTTCATTTATGCCCTGACAATCGAAGCACTCACTACTATTATCTCCTATAATAATTAACCATCAGCCTTGTTCATGGCTTAGTCTCCAATTACCCAATTTTAATAAGCAATGCTTATATTTTGAGCTATTATGTATATTTCTCATGCTAGACAACTCAAATGCATTTGCATAGCTTATTACTCCACTTATATACTATTTTCAATCACTAAATAATATCTAGTCTTTTTCCATAATTGAGTCAACATTTCTCTTACACAACATACTAGCAATGTTTTCACTCACACCAACCACCTGACTTTGCCACTCACACTGGAGCATACTCATACTATCATCCATTTTATCTTATTTAATGTTTGTTCTCGTACACACGCATGCCTTGCGAGCAATCCCATTGTTCTAAGATTATGTACAGTCGCATAAATTATTACCAATCCATCCAATTCATGCTACAATAATTATTAGCTATATTTGATTATAAACATCCCTACATTAATAACTTCTCTTTTTTTAGAGTCTTTCTTCTTCAATATAAGATAGTTTGAATATGTCACTTATGATTAACCCTTTTAGCATTTATATTCCATTTTTAGAATCTATGATCACATAAAGTTATTCATCTATTTATGATTCCAATTTAACTAGTCAAAGTTATGATTAGAGTCACTCTCAATTTTGTTTCATTAAACATTTAGCATAAATTAAAGGTGATGTATATGAGATAATGAGCATATAATTTATTGCAACTCGTTTGTAGCCAAAATTATCATTTTTGTATTTCATACACATTGCATCAATCATCAAACCAAAATATAGCTAAATATATTTATTGACATTTACAATTTATTATTGAATCAATATTTCACCATGAACATATAATTTATTATAGCCCATCATAAATCCATTTGCCATAGATGAATCATAGCATCATCATTAATAAAAAAATTTCTCTTTTTTATATTTGCAACATAAGCATTTAATATTTTTATTGCCCATATAATTTTCTTATGTAAATATACCTTCAAAAAACTTATCAACATCACAAAAAAGTTCTACATTAATATAAACACTGCTTGTTAGATAATTTATTTATCCACAAGAACTTGGCATAGTTATATGAATAAGAATATAAGAACATAAGTATTGTAAGAATTTTTTAATATGTTTATAGTTCAAATTCTAAGATAGCTCATTGTTTAAATAATATAGTATTTCAAATATTATACTTTGATTTTAAATAATTACCACAATATGTTTTTCCAAGAGATAACTTCTCTTATTAAACAAATTCATAGTAGTAAACATCTACAAGCTCTTCTTATTAAATGCTGAAACTATTAAAGGACAAAGTTATTTTCACAAAACTAGAATAAAAGATAATAAAGCAAATAAATGGCCTACTTCATTTTAAACTAAATTTTCAAACTAATGACACACACATACACACATATAGTTATGTGTGCATGCGCACGCTGAGAACAAAAGACTTTAGTAATCAACACATACTAGATTATTTGATGTGCTTATAATGAAATTAATTAGTACAAAAAATAGAGTTGATAACACAATGAGTTACCAATAGTGATAAGCATAAAAATACTTTTATGCAACACAAATGAAAAGCCTACAAATTGGTGTGAGGGAGTCGAGCTCATATCATTAACACAAGGCATAAAAAAGTGGCTAGGCTAAGGAGTAATGATGAAAGCTAAAGGGTGGAAATAAGACTGATGAATAAAAGTGAGGCTAAAAGGTTGCAAATTATAGATGAACATTTAAGATGATTAGTGGTTTGACCAAGAAGATGGGTGCAATGGTGAGGTTGAGCAACTAACCAAGGGATGCAATGAATTAAAGGGGTAGAGGAGTCAAGAGGGTGTGTGTGATGTAACTTATTAGAGAGAAGAGTGTGTTTATATATGTGTTACTAAGGTTACTGAAGTAGAATAAAATAAAATGAGAAACAAGTAGTGTATGTTTTTTTTATTATTATTTTACAATTGGCTTGTGATGAAGTTAATTTCATTATAAATTATTATGTTATTTTATGACATAAATAGCTTCATCATAAAATTGTTACAAAATCTCATGTCTTTTGTTATCTTTTGATAGATATTGTGAAGGTTAATATTTTAGTCACAAATTTGTTGCTTTGTTATGAAAAATTGTTAGTAATAGATGATATCCATCTCAAAGATGAGTCATCTGTGATGAGAGAGAATGTTGGTCACAAGCTCATCATAAATTTGTTTCAAGTAGTTATCTACCACAATTAATCTATGATAAATTTTTAATAATGTCTTCTACACTTTTCAATTCCTAGTGTTGTGAATTCCATCAAAAATTATCTCAGATTACTAACATCGAGGCTTCAAGCACTCTTATAACCTTTTATTGATAACATTTCACTACTTCCACACAACATGTTTGATGGCATTATTTATTTTTCATCAATCAAATGAGACCCTCATCATCTCAAGAATATTATATATGTACTACTGATTTTCTCCATTCTATTATCTATATTTATTGCTACTATCTTTCTTTCAAATGTAAGTCATATATGTCGCTCGAGAATGCAAGGTAAAATTATAATATTTATAGTATCACATGTGTTAAATATTAATAGTAGAAATAAGCATCTTCTATTATAGAAATATATCATCATCATTAAAGATATTCTTTTTTTAATAAATTATGTTTATTGTTTGCTTATTATTTTATTTGATTTCCTAAGTATGTTTGGACTAACATAATAATAATAATAATAATAATTAAGAAAATATTTAGCACTTTATCTTATTATACATAGGCACTTGATGGATTAAATATAGTGGATGGCAATGGGGTGAATGACATCATGGCTTGCAGGTTGGCATAGGAGAAGCGATGCAATCAAGATAGTTGGTGGCATTAAAGAAGAATAGAATCCCGAGAAAAAAGTGGAAGTAATGTTACTGGCAACGTGTCATGGCCAAGGATAGCGTGTACAATGGGATAGAGCATGATAATGTGATCAACAAGTTTATAAGGTCATGAGGGATTTTTTTTTTTTTTTTTTTTTATGAAGGGGGTATCCACCGATCCCTATTTGTAGTGTGACGGAACTGGTAATCACTGGATGAACGGCACCGGAACGATCGCTTCTTTTCACCCAGTAAAGGTGTGCGCATGCGAAGGAATTAAGAAATACCAGCCGCTCTCACCACATGAGCGATAATTGGGGCGAGCCTACTATTGGATGATGGTACAATGATGAGATTTTGGCTAGTGATAACCAAATGAAAAATATGCATTATGGCCAAAATAGGGATGCAATGTACTCAGGATCATGAATTTTGACCAACTATAATGCAACACTTCATCACAATACATATTTGTAGGCTCTCGAATGGATGCATAGCAACAAATTTGTGAGCAAATTTGGCGCGAATAAAACAACTAATTGGCGATCAACTACTGATTGTAACAACGACATCTTAAATGAGTTCAACAATCGTTAATACTAAATAATATAAAAAAAAAAGAAAAAAAATAAGAAAATATTCAAGTGATAATAATAATCAAATTCCTTCTCATAACTCCTAATATTTATCTAAACTGTTCCTATTGCAAATCCTTTATTTCATATGAAAGCAAAGCATATCTAACATACATATAAAAGCTAAGACATCGATAAACCAGAAAAAAGAAAAAGATAACCAAACTTCTCATGCATTATTTGATGTGGCTGCAAGCTAATATTCCTTTAGTACACATGGGATTTAAATGCGATAATAATTACGAGGAGCAGTACGTCATGCATAAAGAGCAGGCATCCATTGCTTCATCTGATTGATACGGAATTCAACGCGCAGAAAACACTTTTTTTTTTCCCCTCGCACCTTCTAAATGTTCGGCATCCTTCTGAATTTTCCAAAGCTTTGGCGCATTTATTTTTCTTCTCATCATGGAATCTTGTTTCTTCACTTTCGACGACATCGACTTCGCTGTTCTGAGTGCTGAGTAGTTATTAGCGGAAGGGGTCGAGTACTGAGATCTGAAATTTTCTTTTCCTCGCTAGTACGATGTGACATGCGTCACATGTTATTTTTTTAAAAAGTGAAATTTAATAATTTAAAATTTTATTGAAATAATATTTTTGTATGATATGGTGTATATTAATGTGAAATTATTGAATTTATAATTGTTCATGGGGTGACATCAAGATCATGATGTAAATGTAAATTAAGACTAACCATATAAGGAGAATGAGATATTGACTTGAGTTCCAACTTCTTTTTATTGATTGAGCATTAGTGAGGATTTAATTGACTCGTTGGAGAGATGATATAATATTTGAACTAAGATTATAAGAATTTAGAAAAAGAAGATTAATATTTTATTTTTTTTAAGATAGAGGGCCTACTTAGGATAGTTATAGTTGCATAAAAAAATAATAGTGGAGTTATTGTAGAAGAAATTATCTAAAAACTTGAGATGAGGTTTACAATTTTTTTTATTTTTAAAATTTTGAATCCTAGCTTTTTGGCGACCATCACAGAGAACTAGATCAAGTTAAAAAGTGATGTATTTTGGCCACAGATTCTTCAAAATACAGCTCCGCTGCAGTTTGCTAAATACAAGCACGGTGCGGTTTAGATCACACAACTGTGGGAACACCTCTACAAACGACTCCATAGATATAAGTGTCCTCCTTTACAAGATCATTGACCCACTATTTATATGCAGGTGAATAGGTCGATTGCATATAATGGAAATATACAACTTGTGTTACTGTAATTGATCTTGTATAGAGCAAGTCAAGCTGCGAGCTATATGATATACAAGAAATGTGGATGAGCTTCAAAGAGAAGGTGAATAATATAAAAAGATTCTTTTAAGAAGAACCATGAACAAGTTTTGGCAAGAACTCTTAGGCCCCTTTTAGGGTGGCATTGCACCGCCATTTGAGTATTGTATTATAGTTGTATTTTATCTATGTTATGAGTAATATGCAATGGAAAAGCTGCATTTTTTTAACATGATATAGCTACCTACAGTAGCTGTCAGAAAACTGTATTTTGACTTTAAAATAAAAAAATTTGTATGCTCCACTACAGCTTCTTCAAACATTAGCTTCTTTTGTAACACATCTACCATTGATTTTCTATACATTTGCTCTTATCCCAAACAAACCCTTAGTTGATGGATAAGTAGTTCCTAGAAAACTTATTTTGTCGTGCATGAAACATCTAAAAAACTCTTTACGTGAGATCAATGTCTGAGTACTAAGATCTAATATGACTTATCAGCCTATCCTTTTTAATGTGATAAATTTCTAGTAATGACAGTGTAACCTTAATTCTTCAACAACTTCTAATTTTAAAATATTATAAGAAAATTAAACCAGTTTATATTCAAAGAGTTATAAAACTCTTTAAATTTACAAATTCACCATTCAATCAAAAAAGAGTGTATATATAAGATGATTCAATACTTATTTTAGCACATTGAACCAACTCACTTAACACATATCTCTACAACAAAATCACAATGTTAGGCTGCACTCATTGTTATGATTATCAAACTAAGAGTACTCGTAAGTAATCTTTTGAATGACAAACATATTTAAGAAAAAAATCAGCATTATTTTTATTTCACTCGCATGCACAAAATCTTTATGGCATAAATACTTATCTTTATATATCTTTAAAACTTTATAAATATTATTTCTATGAAGTATAAAATTTTTGTCTTCTTTTTTTTTTATAAATACATAATCTTTTCACCAATAAATAATAAAAAATTGAATTTGTTTTTGAATGAAATGTGATCAGTCCATGCATGCTGGTTCACGTTCTCATCTCATTGACTTCTCTTCTCAAGCTCGACCTCATTAATAAGTCGGCTGAAAAGAAATGCAACAATCGGCAAATTTCTCAGACCAAGGTCTTCGTTGGACTAGAGATTTCCTTAATGTTTTAAATCAAAATATAAACGTGCTATTGAAATGAGTAGCAAAGTTATTGGTAGGCTTATGGTCGACATACCCTTTAATTATAGCACTCTTCAATTTAGTCTTTGAGCATATACAATTGATCAAAAATAATTCCTAAATTAAAAATATTGATATAAAATTGATCTCAATTTAGTCCCTCAATTATACAAAATTATCTTAATTTAACCCTCGAGAGATCATTTAAGAAAAATCAATCACAAATTTGTAGTATAAGAAAAAGTCATAATCATATACAAATGCATTTCATCACAAGAAAATAAAAAAAAAATTTACTATAAATGTAAGAATATAATTACCTACTTTAGTTTGAAACTTTCTCTTGAATCTCCTTTCCTTTTACACTTCTTTCCTTAACTGAGATTTCTATAATTAAAATATTAACTTAATCAATACTCATAGCTATCTAAGTATATATATTATTGAAACATAACTATCTCTTTTATGATAAATTTATAATAATCCTAGTAATTCATTAAGGACATTAAATTATCTAAATAATTTCTCATTCTTATTTAGATAATTACAGTTTACCTAAAATATCTTATTTTACTTAATTCTTTATCAATCATCAAATTTACTTTATTCATTATTAAATTTAAATTAGGATTTCACTAATATGCATGTAACATTATCTTTTATAAGAAGCTTTATCTATTTTCTTCTTAATTTCTCAATTAATTATTTAAATTTATTCATTTTTCTTTTATTCGTCTCATAAAATTTATACTTATAAATCTAAAAAAAGGCTAATTTTGTATTATTATAAACTATGACATATGTTATTTTTATTTGCATTTATTTAGCTAAATATCAAGTTAATATTTAAGTTGTATTTTACATATAAAGATTTAATATATAATTAATTGAATTTGATTTATGCTATACATTCTCAAATTAATTTTCTTGGTGAAATATATAAACCCTAAGTTAAAATTAAAATAATACTAAAATCAAACTTCTTTAATTATATATATATATATATATATATATATATATATATATATATATATATATATATATATATATATATATATATATATATATATATATATATATATATATATATACTATATACAACAACAACAACAAGCCTTAATCCCACTAGGTGGGGTCTACATGAATCCTTCGTCTCATTGTGTCTATGTGTCAAATTCTCATTTAATTCGTATACTAAGATCATTTTTATACATCTTAACCAAGTCTTTTGTCTACCTCTCTTAACAAAAGAAAAATCTAATGCATCTACTCTCTCTGTCATCTGACCGACGCTGATGTGGCCAAACCATCTAAGGCGACTCTCCCTAATCTTATCTACCACCTGAGCTACTCCAACTTTTTCCAACATACTCATTTTGCATTCTATCTCTAAGGGTAAAGCACTCATCCACGAGCATCCTCATCTAACAGTCTTATGTTTCTCTTTTATTGGCCAACATTCGCACCATAAGTCATCGGTCTTTCCACCATCTTATAAAATTTTCCCTTAAGCTTGTGGAACTTTTCTATCACATAATAGGCCGATGCATTCCTCCACTTCAACCATCCAACTTGAATTCTACTAATAATATCTCCATCTATTTCACCATCATTTTGAACAATAGAGCCTAAATATCAATCGCCACTCTTATTAATGACTTGATCACCACAAAGTCACAACACTACCACTAAAATTTCTACAACTAAAATTACACTCCATATATTCGCTTAGATCTGCTTAACTAAAACCTTTAGACTCTAAAGTTGACCTCCATAATTCAAGTTTCTTGGACTCCTCTCTGGTCTTATCAACAAGAAGAATGTCAATAAAATACATGTGGTACATCTTCTTAAGAAAGAACATCCATAACTAAAGTAAAAGATAAGGGCTTAATGTTGATCCTTGATGTAATCCAACCAAATAGGAAAATAGTTTGTCAATCCTCCTGTGTTTGGACACAAGTGATAGCTCTATACATATCTTTAATGACTTGAATATAACCAATATTAACTTCTTTTTGTTCTAGAACTCTCCAAAGAACATCTCTTGAGACTTTATCATAAGCTTTCTCTAAATCAATAAATATCGATGTAGATCCTTTTATTTTCTCTATTATTCTCCATCAAACCTCTTAACAAATGTATAGCATCCATAGTAGATCTACCTGGCATGAAACCAAACTGATTGTGAGAAACTTCTGTATCACATCGTAACTATGCTCAACTACTTTCTTCCATAATTTTAATGTATGGCACATTAATTAATTCTTTGCACAATCTTGTGCATCACCTTTATTCTTAAATATAGAACCAACAAACTCTTTCTCCACTCATCATCTTTTAGTCTTTAAAATAACATTAAAAGATTTGTAAGCCAAGAAAATCCTTGATCTTCTAAACATTTCCACACTTCTATTGGAATATTATCCGGTCCTCTTGCTTTTCCACATTTCATTTTCTTTAAAGCTTCTTAACCAGTTACTAATAAAATGAAATTCTATTTTGTTTAGGGTATACTAAAATCAATCACTTTCAGATCCTTCATTGAAAAGTTTATTAAAATACCTCATCCACCTATTTTCAATATCTTTTCTAAAGAACTTTATTATTTTCATCCTTAATACTCTTCACTTGAACTATGTCTTTACTTCTCTTATCTCTTTGGTTGGCTAACTTATACATACATCTTTCACCTTCTTTAGTCTAATCTATTTAACCCGGGCAGATCTATATTTTTTTTTCAAGATTAGCGTCTAGTTTTCTGATGATTTAAAGGATTCATGTCATGATTATTTCAAATTTTGTTGGTACTACCTAGCAACCCTCCACTTTTTTGCATCGGGACTTGGGATAGTGGTATATATATATATATATATATATATATATATATATATATATATATATATATATATATATATATATATTCTATCCCCTTTCTATTTTAGATTGCCCAGGACTGGGTCTCGTCAGTCCTAGGTCACTCACTAACTCTCTCTGGCTCCCTCCTCTCTCGACTTTTGCCGAAGTCGTTAGTTCAATGTTAAATTTTCAGAC
Source organism: Cymbidium sinense (assembly GCA_021442155.1). Lineage (NCBI taxonomy): Eukaryota > Viridiplantae > Streptophyta > Magnoliopsida > Asparagales > Orchidaceae > Cymbidium > Cymbidium sinense. The sequence continues at coordinate 115,463,110 of CM038217.1, forward strand.
TATTTTGAGATTTAGCGCATATATTATATCACATAAAATATGAATCTATTTGTCATTCAACATTGCTATAAATAGCCCCTTAAACAATTTCTTTGCTCTTCAAGCACATTAAAAATATTTTATTTTTTTTAGCTTCATAGCATTTATTTGTAAACAAAATATGAAGATAATGAATAGCACTCCCAAAGGTTAGTGGCGGCTTGGATAAAATGTAATGAAAAGGAATGATATTTGTAAATATAGAGTGTTGAATCCCAAGCAAGATCTCACTGGAATAAAAATTTTGATGATAAATTGCTGAAGGAATTGCTTGAGGTTTTAAATTGGGACAAGTCATCAAGTTTCATAACAAGATATTAATTATCGATGTAAATTATAATTTTTTAATCTCTTGCTCTTACATAATGCCATGGATTTTTAATTGAACGTGCTTGTAAGATAAATTGTGAATATTGTTCATGACAAACATAAAACATTAACTTGGTTTTCAATTTTTATTTGGATCTTTTTTAATAGAAATCTTATATCATTTACTATTCTTAATAGTTGATGTAGACTTAGGGTGTCTCATTGTTCTTGTGCTTATTCCCAAAATTTCTCTCCTTAATTTCTTTCATGACTTTTTGTAGCATGAAAAAAGCTATCTTGACTTCTTAAATTTGAAATATTTTTTTTTAATTATTTTAGTATAAACTCACATGACTACTTGAGACATAAGATGTGTTGCAGTACTGTGCGATATAAAAATACACCATAGTATTGTTTGGAAATTACATTTTGAGTAATCTGCGATGAAAAAAAATCATATTTTTCAATATAATTTGATATAATGTAGTGGCTAACAGAAAATTCAATCTAATTTTTTTAACATAAAAATTATAATACTAATGACAATTTTATCTATAGAAACTCTATTATTGATTTTTCATAATATCGTACCTACCTCAAATAGATTTATTTTATGACGGTGCATGAATGAATATCAATTTTACATACATTACAAGATAAAAAAAATCCATCAAGATATTACTATTTTTTAAATTCAACTAAAAAGTTAAATGCTTAAAATAAAAAATACAATTATATATAATATTTAAAATTTAATTTTAGAAATAAATTGGTGCATTTATTTATTCTTATTTTTAATTAATTATTTTTAACTTAAATTATTAACCTCTAATTTTAAATGCTACTTTCCTACAAATTTTGATATAAAATATACATCACAATATTTTTTATACAAGTTTTCTCATATTATGATTGTTCAATGGAGTTTTTTCCCCAAGACATTCTATGGAAACCTTTTTCATCAGTCGCGGGTTAGGAAAATTGAAACAGTTAGGCGTGCAAGCGACTCTCTCTCTCTCTCTCTCTCTCTCTCTCTCTGATTATTTAAACGTTGGTAGTTTTAAAATTATATTTGATAGTAAAAAAATGATACAATATTTATCTAGAGAGAGAGAGAGACTTATTAATTAATTATGAAAATCAATATAAGATATCTTAGCCTAGTAGTTAACAATTTTGACTTCCAACCAAGAGATTTAGATTGAAGTTCTTGCACATACATTATATGTGTGAGTTTGCGATTAAATTCGTTCAAATATCTCAAAAAAAATTTATAAAAATCTTTCTAAAAAAATAAATAAATTTTTTACGACATTCTAATAAATTTTTTTGTGAGGATGTGCCTTAAAAATCTTTGAATTTATTATAAGATATATATATTATGTTAGTTATAAAATAAATTTAATAAGTTCAGAGTTTATCTTAATCAAAATTTTGTGAGGATTTCTTAAAATATATTATTTTTTTTCTAAAAAGACTAAAACTTTGCTAATTTTGATTGAACTGTTTAAAATTACATCAACTGAATTTTTTATATAAATTTATTTGATGGGTGCATACCATTACCCTCCAATCTCCGTAAGAAAGTCCCTCAGAAAACATCAAATAACACGCAAGGGGAAATCCTTGACTTCCTTACAAATTTTTATTTTTATTTTTCGAAAAATACTTTCTTACAGATTTAACCTTCGGATAAGAAGTGCGAGTGAAGCCACCGGAATTCCACTCCGGGTAAGCTAACCGGCTGAAATCCACACGCAACTCCAACGCCAAATATGGAATGCTCGCCGAGCCTAAGCCCACGAAAGCCCGACCCTTCCGACCACAAGCGCGTGCCTCGTGATCTCATTCTCTGTTACCTTTCACTTCGGCACAGCTACGCTTAACCGCCTACACTCCTGGTAAATTGACCGCAAAAAATATATTTTCAGATTTTTTTTTTTTTTTTGGAATGGGTATCCACCCAACCCCTCTTGTGAGTGATATTTTTTGTCCTGCAGCTATGCTTAATAACATGCTTGATCACACTTTTCTCCACTTATGTGAGATTAGCTAGCAAGGTTACATAATCGTATATTATGCATAAGAGACGGTGGGTATATTTTCAGGTTTAGCTAGAGTACGGTATGTCTGGACCGCACACATAATAATTTCTCCTAAGATGAGAGAGATTAAGTCCATATTGAATATTTTATAATAGTGAATTTCAAATAGAGAATATATTTTAGTTTATCTATTATATATAAAGATGTTAAAATTTACAGTGCTTCCCTAAAATTTTCTTTATATTAGAGCAAATTTTATGATAAATGATCTTATGAGAAGTTGTACAAAAAATTAAAAAATAATTATGAGGCTAATTAGATCAAAGCAAATAATATCTAAATAGATGAATGTTTGAGCTGGTTTGAATAGTATGAATACAAGTCACTAACTTGAAGATAAGAATTAAGTGACATATGACATGTATTTTATCAAGAAGATCATTTCTTCAACTTGTAAGGACTTTCACTCAAATTTTCTATATTTTGAATAATTTTTGTATTGTATGTTAGATCACTAACAATGTTGTTAATTATTTAATTGGGAAGATTATGAGACTTCTTAAGTGTATTGAAGCTAAGTAATCTCTATAGTGAAACTAAGAACTGGTGTAATAGTTATAGTTTCATTAGGATCTCTTAACTTAATCATGAGTTTTTTGGAGACTCATAGAATGACCTTATAAGAAGTTGAACAAAAGGGACAAATTTATAATGCTTATTAGGCTAAAGAGATTAATATTTTGATGAACAAAAGTTTTAGTTGTTATAAAAGATTACATCTAACTTATATTTTTGCAATTAAATTCAACTTATATTTCATACTTAAATAATCGAGATCATGTTTGTTATTCCCCTCTAAGTACTCTAAAAATTTTCATTAATATAATAACAAAATGGTTGCAATGTCAATATTTTACATTCAGTCATATATATGATCACATTTAGTGAGATTTATAATTACATTGTAATTTATCAATAATGTCACTTAACATCTTATGAAGTTCATATATATAAAAAGACTTAGCATCAAGTATCTCTAATTCTTCTATTCGATTGAATGACATTTACACCATTTCATCTACCAACTCCTTGCAATTCCTCATATCATTCTTCACCATTGCTAGAAATCTCATATATAAAAGAATTTCTCTAACTCACTTGTGGTCATCCCATAGTGACTATAATAGAAATCTCAGCAATCACTTTAAGAGCATTCTTGAAAACCTTCAATACAATGATTTCTCATATCATCTTTTATGTTATCTCTATCAACTTCTTTATCTTTGCCAATAAGGAATCAAATTGCTTTTCAATGTTGTCTATCATATTGATGGTTGGAATGTCTATAAAAGCTAAAGAAGAAATTTTTTTTGTAAACATTGGCAGTGAACTGAGCATCCTTAAAAGTAAATGTTGCTCAACATTGTCCGCAAAGAAAGGGCATTCACTTTAGTATGAAATCTCTTTTACACCTCTATTCAGTATCTTAATGGGCGAAGTAGTGTTTTACTTTTGTTTTAGTAGATTCTTTAATAATCACCTTTTTAAAACTCTTGATAAGGAAACTCATAGTTTTCTTTGACAAAGATGACATCACCATTGTATTTGGTGTTCAATAAAAATTTTTTTGTCCAAAGCTTCCATATTATTCCTCTTAATTTTCTTGGAAGGTTTAAAAATAGAAAAATTCTTAGTCATTTTTAGGATGCCTCAATTTATTGATTTGTAACCACACCCTAAGGAAAGGATGTTTCATCTTTTGCCAAATCATCAAAATGAAATTAACATTCAAATATTCTTTTGCATTTATTGATAGTATTTTTAAATGGAGAATAATTGTATATTTTAAATTTTGAACTTAATTGTGATTGTATCGCAACTTTTAACATGTCTTATCAAGCACTCTTTGGAAAACATTAATGTATCAAGCACTCTTTCTTTCACAATTTATATTACTTAACAGGATTGACATTGATCTTTGGAAAACATCTCCTAGAAATATTTTTCACTTAGACTTGGAATATTTTAGCTCTAGAAATGCAAATTTTGATAAGCCATTTCACACATTCAAGATTACATTTAATACACCGTTATAACTATTAAAATATTCATTAATCAAGGAATATCATTATTCCCAAATTTACTACAATTGATCGTTATTATCTCTTAATTATACTTTATTTATTGAGCTTCATACATTAAGGTCCAAGATTTTAAATTTCGATGTTGTTCGAGAACACTAATAATCAATTGGATGCCTATAAATATCAACTCTTAAGTTAGTAAAAAAATCTTTTAGACCTTACATCATTTTTATTCAAAGCTCTAGCATATTTTGCCTCCAAAGATTTTATATTTATTGCAATCTTTATAATACTTAAGAGATATTAAATAAATTAAACCAAAAACATCTCCATAGTAGGCCATTATTGGATGAACCACTTTAAACACTCTTACATTTCTATTTTTATCTTTCATGTAGTTTTTATCTTACCTCCTCAGAGGGTAGCATAAAACATAATATAGCATAACATCCAAATATTTAAACCTTTATATAAGACCAAAATTTGATAACTTCATTCTTTACAATCTTGTGTATAACTAGGTTTCACTGTTTGCACTATCATATATAATCATACATTTTACCACATGTCTGACATCTAGCAGTATGAATACTGGAACAATATTCATATCTCAAAATGCATAAAAATTCAAGTTAAAACTTTTAAGAATTTACCTTCAGGTTTAGGAAGGTTAAAATCAAGTTAAAACTTTAAGAATTTAACTTCATGCTATTTAACCTCATTTTGCAACAAATTTATAGTCGATACAAGCATATCAAAGTGACAAATAAAAAAAAATTTAATATCAATAACTTCTTAGATCACTAAAACCTTATAATGCCTAGAAATCATTAAATAATTAAAGGGAGGAAACATTGATTATCTAATGAATTGTTATGATTTACAAATAAGAAGATCAAAATGCCTTTAAAAGAGTTATAAATATGTCATATTTCTATACTTTAAGGAAGGTTACATGATAGAGAATTTTGCAACTGAAAGATTTTTAGAGCTTTGTACGTTCGTGTTCAATACCTATCATTCACGATTGATGATGGTCGACCGTTGATATTTGTGATCGATCATTGATGAACTTTGTTGACTTTATTGTAAATCGTTATAGGCTTACATAGACATACATTTATCAACTGCCACCAATATTCATCTTTGATCTCATTTGATGACTGCTAAGGAATGTCCTTGGCACCCACCGATATTCATCAATGCTCGCCACCAACACCCACTTGACCATTATGAACTTTTAACATCCACTTGTCTCATCTCTTGTCTTCGAGTAGAGCCACTATTTAATGTCGAACAACAATATCATTTTTAGGGTGCGTCTGGGGCAGTTGTAGTTGTCTGAAAAAGCAGTTGTTGAGATGTTGTAGAAGAACCACTTGTATGAAGAAGTAGAAAGAGGGTATAAATTTTTTTTATATTTTATAAAAAATAAAATCGCAACTTTCTAACCGCCAATGCAACTACCCAGGTCAGGTTGAAAAGCGCAGCTTTCCCACTGTAGATTCCTCAAAACTTAGCCCCAACGCAGTTGCCAAGCAGGCCCACAGTGCAGTGCGAAAATGCACTGATTCCTCAAATGCACCCTTAATCGTACAATCTAGCCCTCTTTGATGACAAGAAAGGGTGGACCATTATGATTTGTTACTCATATAAAACAATTATTTTGATAAGATTAAATCCCATGATTTCTCCTCTTGTCTACGTGCTTCTCATGATCTTCATCCCAGTGATCATTCATGCATGTGCTAAATTTATGTGCAACATTAATCGATTGCATTAAAGACATTGCAGATATTCGAGCTGTGTATTTCACATGATATCTTTGACGTTCTCCCGTCCAGAGTCCACACCAAATAATTTATTCCACATTAAAATGATGGATTCACCTTTTACCGCCCCCAATATTCTAAACCGTAACAATATACATATAATATTCTCAAGTCAGATACAATCGAGCCGGCAAATATATATAAAATACAACATTTTTTAGAATACAGTGCCAAATATAAAATACAACTTTTTTTTACACCCAAACAGCAAATAGGTTCAGGCCAATAGTTAAAATTTCCTAAGTCTTCATTCCTGGCATTACCGTGGACCAAACTAAACCTTTCATCCTCTTCCCCTCCTCTAGAGAGAAAGACGGTAGGATTTAGATAAACATCCTCACCTAATCCTCGAATCTTTTCACACTTGGACTGACATAGAAACACATAAGTTAGGAAGCGTAGCTCACCACCATTTCTGGTTGATATAAATTTGGAAGGAATTAAAATATCATCAATACTTAAAATATAAAATTATTATTTTTATTCACTATAAGAGGAAAGCGGATTAGTATCGAGTGCCAAATATAAGCCAGCTCCATGTCGCGGTTCGTAGACAAGCTCCCGTTTTTCGAGCGGAGGACGGACACAATGGAGGAAGCGGAGGATTTGGGACGAAATGGACTTCTCTTCGGCCAATACGCCGGCGGACGGGGCTCGCAAACGCTCGGCCAACTTCTGAAGCGAGTCGGCGACGCTAGCGATCATCAGGTGCTTGAGTTCGGCGAGCACGTCAGCGACAACAGCCCTGAGCCTGGCCGGAGCATTCCGTTCGCTCTCGCCTTCAGCGATCTTAGTTACAGCGTTAAGACTTCGAAAAAGCTGTCGTTTTTCCGCCGGCGGAGCGGCAGTTTGTCGAACACGAAGACGCTGCTGGATTCCATTTCAGGTAGGAGTGTTATTCTGCATAAAGTTTCTATCCTGATCGAAATTTGATTAGCCATTGAATTCATGTGCCATCATTTTTCAAATTATTTTTTGTTTATCTACACAATTATTTAAAATAAATTCTATTAGCTTATTTCATCTGAAAAAATGATTAGTGGTTTGCTCACTTAGAAGTTTAACATCAATTTAATTCATAAGAAACAAAGAAAACCAATTTTGATGATAAAACATGAATCATAGGGAACATTAATCGTGCATTTAAGCATTTTAAAAAAAATTAAATTTATTCATTTGATATTATAATTAAAAAATATTTATTTTAATATTATATGCTTGAGTGTTATTTAATATTAACTTTTTTCCCTCAAAAATTATAATGTTAAAAACCAAATACATTTAAAATAAAATCTTGAATTTACATATATATCACATGATTTTTAAATAATTATATATGTAATATTTACCCTTTGATATTATGTATATAATATTTTCGTGTCACTGTCATATAAAAATGTATACATAAATTTTTTTAAAATTTTTTAATTAATATTAATAAATTTTAAAATAAGATTTAAGATCTTATACAGATAAATATTAAAATTTCGATGTTTAAAATCTACATATATATAAGTAATCTCTCATAAAATTAATATATAAATTGAAAGCTTTATCCATATCACATCATAAAATTCAAGTCAAAGAAACTACAGATTTATACATATAACCCCTTTAAATCCAACCTCGAACTAAGATCTAATCCAGCCAGGCCCAACCTTTCTCACCTCCTTCAATTGATTAAAAAAAAAAACCTAATGCAAAATTTCAAACCATCTTAATTTCAGGGGAGGCGAAAGAAGGGGAGATCTTAGCAGTCCTGGGCGCAAGCGGCTCCGGCAAGTCCACCCTCATCGATGCGCTCGCGAACCGCATCTCCAAAGAGAGCTTAAAAGGATCCATCAAGCTCAATGGCGAGCCGCTCGACTCAAAGCTCCTCAAGGTGATTTCTGCCTATGTGATGCAGGACGACTTGCTTTACCCTATGCTCACGGTCGAGGAAACCCTCATGTTCGCCGCTGAATTTCGGCTCCCGCGAACACTCTCTAAATCCAAGAAGAAGAGCCGAGTCCAGACGCTGATCGACCAGCTTGGTCTCAGGCGGGCGGCTAAGACGATCATCGGCGATGAGGGGCACAGAGGCGTTTCTGGCGGCGAGCGGCGACGGGTTTCGATTGGTACTGATATTATACATGATCCCATTATTCTGTTCCTCGACGAGCCGACCTCCGGGCTCGACTCGACGAGCGCGTACATGGTGGTGCAGGTGCTTAAGCGCATTGCGGAAAGCGGGAGCATTGTGATTATGTCCGTCCACCAGCCTTCGTCCAGGTAAGCTAATTAGGAGATCGAAACGGTGAAAATTTCGCCGACAGTACGTCACAGCTTCAATCTTTAGGGAAGAATATGTCACTCAATTGTACTGAAATTTTCATAAAATTAAAAAAAATATATATAGATTTAATATAATTTTTAGAAAAAAAAATTTGCATGTATAGCATATAATTTTTACATATTTATATATCTAATATTTAAAAATTATAAACTATAAATATAACACATGAAAATATACTTTTTATTTTTTTAATTATTTTTATATAATATTAAAGATTTAAATATTATTTATGTAAATATAAAAAATTAAATATTAAATTTGAAAATATATAATTATATGTTAGATATATAAATATTTCAATTTTTATATATTTATATATCTAATTCTTTGATTTTTCATATTTATATATATTTTTATGAATAATAAGATATATTTAATTTTTTAAAAAAAATTAATGATAATGATATTTTTGATATATTATTAAAAATTTAAGTATTATATATAATTATATTTCTGATATAAAAAATATATAACTTACTGACATCAGTAGGATTACCTCAAAATATACGAAACCATTTTTTATTTATAATAAATTAGTGTTGTACTTTAAACCAACTAATTCATGCCATTTGAAAATAAAATAAATGTGAAAGCAGCTAATATAATTTGAGACCCATGCAGAGTTTTTATAAGGAAGCAGTTAATTTTCAATATTTTAAAATTTTAATACAATTTTATATGAGATGATAATGCGCTAGAAATGTTTTCTGATTTTTTTAGAAATATAACTGAAAAAACTGTAAAACAATATTTTGATCAAAACAATAGAAATAAAATATATAAAAATATGAGAAAAAAAATCTAAAAATAGAAAAAAAATTTAACAGAAATTAAAAATAACACAACTAATAACTTTTTGGGAGATTTACATACATATCACATAATTTTTATTTATTTACAAATTTAACATCTAAAAATTAGATATTTATTTATCTAATATTTTTTATACTTAAAAAAAGTATATTTTATTTTTTAAAAATGAATAAAATAATATTTTTATATAATATTGAAGATTAGATTATATATATATATATATATATATATATATATATATATATATATATATATATATATATATATTAAAATTTAGATATTAGATATATAAATATATAAATATCCTTAACTTTTTTTAAGAAAAATAATATATATATATATATTTTTCCTTACAGAATCCTCGGCCTCCTCGACCGTCTCCTCTTCCTCTCCCGCGGCCAAACCGTCTTCAGCGGCACTCCAGACTCTCTCCCCCTCTACTTCACCGAATTCGGCAAACCCATCCCAGAAAACGAAAACCGAACAGAGTTTGCCCTCGACCTTATTCGCGAGCTCGAATCCACCCCCACTGGCGCCAAACCCCTCGTCGACTTCCACCGCTCATGGCAAGCCATCAAGCAGATTGGCCGCTCCACTACTCTGACAAAAGAAAACTACTCACTTTCTCTCAAAGAAGCTATAAGCTCCAGTATCTCCCGTGGCAAGCTCGTCTCTGGCGCCACCAACACCGCCGTCTCCTCATCCGCCGCCGTCCAACGCTTTGCCAACCCAGCCTGGATAGAAATACTTGTTCTCACCAAACGCGCCGCCACCAACTCTCGCCGCACCCCGGAGCTGTTCGGAATCCGCCTCGGCGCTGTTCTCGTCACCGGCTTTATCCTTGCGACTATTTTCTGGCGGCTCGACAATTCCCCTAAGGGAGTACAGGTACGGCCGTAAAGGAAGCTACTAAATAGTAAATACACAGTAGTTCTATATTTTACCCACGAAAAAAATGCAGAGTTGCTTTATATGTTTAAATTTATTTATTTATTATTAATCTTGATTGCAGTATAATCTACCCTTATTTTTTAAAATCTTTTTTAGTTTTGTATTTATTGAGTTTGAGCAATAATTGGCCTAGATAATTAACGTTAATAGGGACCTACCAAATGGTTTATAAATAATATTAAAATTTTAAATTTGTACGCAATTGTTTCTCAATATTTCCTGATATTTACAGCTCTAAAATTTATACAATTTCAAAATTATATAATTCATAAAAATAATATATATATATAATTATCAATTAAATAATTAAATAATTATTGGATCAACACATTATCAAATTAATCTTGAGAAGTTGCAATTAAAAATTATTTTTTTAATTAAATTTTTTAATAATTGATTAGGGGACTTACTTACATACCGCACAATTCTTATATTTTACTTATTTAATACCTAAATTTTATTCTAAATTTTATTTTTTTAATATGATCATCATTCATTTTTAAAAATAAAATATATTTTTTAAATATAAAAAATATTAGATAAATAAATATTTAATTTTAAATATTAGATATATAAATACATAAAAATTATATAATATATATATATAGATATATAAATTTTTTTTAATTTATTTAATTTGTGAATAAAATTATTAACTTATTATAGTTTTGATTAAAAGCGCTTTAGTGTTTAAACTATAATATTATTTTTTAATTATTTTCATATTTTCTCAAAACACATGTTCTATGTGCTCTTATTTTGAGCTAGTTGTAAAAAAATTAAGGAAAATTTAATATATACATATCAATTATTCTGATTTACATATTTTATCTAAACGAATATTTACAAAACTAATATTTTCTTATGTTCAAAAGTACATTTATTTTTGAAAAAATAACAAGTAGTATTTTTGATATAATAATAAAGATTTAGGTATTATTTAAATAAAATTAAAATTTAGATATGAAATATATAAATACATAAGAATTATTTGGTATATATATAAATCCCCCAAAAATTAAAATATACCTGTGTTGTATGGGTGCAGGAACGAATGGGCTTCTTTGCCATAGCGATGTCCACGATGTTCTACACTTGCGCCGACGCACTTCCCGTCTTCCTTCAAGAACGCTATATCTTCATGCGAGAAACAGCCTACAACGCCTACCGTCGCTCTTCCTACGTCCTCTCCAACGCCATTGTTAGCTTCCCATCCCTCGTCCTCCTCTCTGGCGCCTTCGCCGCCACCACATTCTTCGCCGTGGGCCTCGCGGGCGGCACGGAAGGCTTCGTCTTCTTTTTGCTCATCATTCTCGCCTCTTTCTGGGCCGGCAGCGGCTTCGTCACCTTTCTCTCCGGCATCGTCTCGCACGTCATGCTCGGCTACACTATTGTCGTTGCCATTCTAGCTTACTTTCTTCTCTTCAGCGGCTTCTTCATAACGCGGGACAGAATTCCTGATTATTGGATTTGGTTTCATTATCTTTCGCTGGTGAAATATCCATACGAAGCAGTGCTTCAGAATGAGTTTGATGATCCGAGAAAATGTTTTGTTAAAGGGGTACAGATGTTTGACAACACGCCGCTGGGTTCGTTGCCGACGATGATGAAGCTGAACGTTTTAAAGGCGATGAGTAATTCGCTTGGGGTGAGCTTGACAAGCCAGACGTGCATTATGACGGGCACAGATATATTGAAGCAGCAAGGGGTGACTGACTTGACTAAGTGGGGTTGCTTATGGATTACTGTGGCTTGGGGATTCTTGTTCAGGATACTGTTCTACTTTGCATTGTTGGCTGGAAGCAAGAACAAGAGAAGATAGATGAGGAGATACGTATAAAGCAGGCAGAGGACATGTATTCAGACTGATATATATAGGCATTGAGAGAGAGATGTGAAATAAGCTACGTTAATTAACTGTTCAAAAAGCTTTCGTTTTTTTTTTTTTTGATGGAATTTATCATACAGCTTCTCGATAAAAAAAAAATGTATCTTCTTTTCATAACTTAATTGAATTTGGATTTGTAGTGTTAGCTAGGACTGAAGTGTTGATGATTAGCTAGTTAAAGCTTGCTTTGTGCCATTAAGAGTTGGTGAAGGAGAAGTGCGCAAAGTATTGAAGAAAGACAGCAAAAATTTACAGTAACTATGAATTGATTTCTGTCAGTGTCTCTTAAGATAGGAATAAGCTGTTCGATGCAATTATTAAGTAAAGATAGGCTTCATTTAAATTGTAGAAATTGATTGCTTTCAATCTGTCCTTAGTAATAAGTTACTCTTAGCACTATATATATTAATCATTGCATCGCATTCAGGTCTCTGTTTGAATGAAACATATTTACTTTCTGCATTCGTTCTTGTATATTTAGTGGCTATATTGAAAACTGAAGCAATTTTTTTTTTTATCTAGCTCGGTGTGACCTATGGTATATAGAACACCTTTAGCTTGAACTAGTACTCGTTCTGTTCGTTCTTCATATTTCATGGCCAACGAGGTTGTGAAACCTCCGCTCTCTACTGCTGCTAATCTCAATGGCGCTGCTATCATCGTGTTATCCCCAATTTTTATCAACCTAGATATGCTACTAACTCTAATACTTTGACTAATCATTAATCATAAAGAGCACCATTTCATTCTCTCCTTCAAGGCAATAATATACTGGGATACATCAATAGCAATCTTCTGCAACCCACTCCCACTATCACTCAGTATACTGTGCAAATTCCGAAATCTCTTCATGCTCGCTGAATCCAACATGACCAACTCATCTTTCAAGCAATGTTCGCTTCTCTCTTTTAGCCCTTTATGGTCAGCATTGCTCAATATCTGCTGCTCATGATGCTTGGGATAGATCCTCACATCTTTTCTTTTCTTTTTTTTTTGTTGGCTCACAAGTGGAGCTTTATTTTGGCGAAGATGGGATTCGAACTAAGACCTTGACAATAATTTTCAAAGCCTCTATCAACCGAACTACTTGTACATCTATATGCAAATCCTTCACATTCTTAGATTGTCTTCCTAAACTTACAAATTTTTTTATCTATATCTATAAATAGATTTTTTTTTTTTTTTTTTGCTTCGGAACATGTCCAAATCAATTAAGACGCCTATCATTTAACAAAACACTCTCCACAACTCTTGTGTCATTTTCTCATATGCTACAACTCAAATGGGATCTATCTATGGATGTCTCTATAAACTTTTCTATACCTTTCGATCTTATTTCTTTCACCTCTAAGCCATTCCTCATTGATGTAAGTAACATAATACAAATAGCCTCAAATATCACTTAGAAATTTCTTGTCTCATCCGAGTAATATCACTTCTCACCGTAATCAAGTTGCACCAATTGAAATAAATCACATCTTCTTTCTCCCAATTTTCTACCTCATGACAACCCCCTCGTACTTTAATTTAGATACATCTAATAACCACTTGTTCTCCAAAATATTTTATTGAAGCCGAAAACGTTTGTTAGGACCAAACATCCACTTCCTCACTTGAGTCATCATGTGTGACACTTTAGCATTAAAATATATTCAAAATGGTGAATGGCCATGAACGAAGAGTTTGCTTTCTTAATTCAAAATGGACTATGTGAATTAGTCCCGCCTCAAACATATCAAAATATTAGAAGAAGCTCAGATGAGAATATCCAACGATAAGAGTGTAAGCGAGTCAAGCTAGCTCGCAAGCTGATTCAAGCTCGGCTCTTTAACAAGTTCGTGAGCCAAGCTTATCGAGCCACGAGCTTATAAACAAGCTCGAAAGATTTTCTAGCTCGAGTTTGAGCCTAGTTCGACTCGACTCGATAGCTTATTGTGCTGGCTCGTTTACATAATGACGAATTGTAATGATTGTATATCACATTATCGATTTAATAATTTATCAAGCTTTTTAAACGAGCTCGATCTTTTGAAACTAGCTCGAGCTTGACTTTCTCTAAATCGAGTCGAGCTCAAATCAAGCTCAAGCTAGAGCCTGGTAATTGAGCTCGAGTCGAGCTCGAGCTTTACAGGGTTTAAACATGCTTAGCTCGATTAAGTCAAAACTTGACTCGACTCGACTCGTATACACTCCTATCCAACCATATAAAATAAAGCTAGTAGCTAATTAAATGGGTTTACGAAGCATTCATTTCACCCATTTACTTCGACGATCTTGCAGCATAAATTAAACACATTTATGTTCATTCCATTTATCAAAATTTTCAAAACAACCTCCGAGCTATACGAAATAGTGTTGAAATGAGTGCCATGGATGCACTGTTGACCTGGGAGAAGGATAGGTTAGTTTCTCATGGCATATATATATATATATATATATATATATATATATATATATATATATATATATATAGATATATATATATAGACTAATCCTTTTCACACCCACAGAACACATTTTAAATGAATACTAGTAACAGACATGCCACATCTAAGCTGACCTTGATATGTAAGAAAGAGCTGAGCTATCATCATATCATTTCATATTATATGTATCTTAGAAACTTAGGTTTCCTTATTAATTATGATGATAATTGAAGAATATAATGGACTACAATTCAAATTTCTAATTTTTTTGAATGATTTAGAATAATTCTACATATTTTTAACCATAATTTTAGAAATAAATAATCATGAAAATGGTATCATAGAATTTGAGAACTTTATCATTTGATTATAATTTTCAAAATGAGGATTCTCTTCTAAACTTAAGAGTCTGTTTAAAATAGTTACAATTATATTAGTGGTTTGATTGTAGAAGCTATATTCATGATATAATTTCTAAATCCCAACCTCAGGTAAACAAGCAAGGTTAAAAAACTCAGCTTTCCTAGCACAAATTTCTCAAAACGCAACCCTGCCGCAACTTTGCCGTTGCTTCTCCCCAAACGACTGAGCAATGTGATTAGAATTGCACCGCAGGTAGAACCCTCTCCCAAACAGACCCTTACTTGAGTGGGTGAAATTAACATCACTCTTAATATATTTTTTTCATTAACAATGGTTTTAAAATCATTAAAGAAAAGATATTTGCGTATAAGTGTACTTTATAATGAAAAAAAAAAATTGTATTTGCGGCAACTCAATTGTAAAATTGAATCTCAACTTCACTTTATCTTAACAATACAAAATCCTTTTATAAATAAGCTGCCAAGTTCTGTTTGGTTCACCCAACGAAGAACTGCTTTATATGACGTCTTGCGAGGCAAAATTCATGGACGTAAAAGAAAACGAAATATAAATATGGATTAGAAAATCATATGTATGTACATCGGTTGGTTACTGTCCATTGGGTTTCTGTAGGAGGACGTCAGATTGGCCAATTAATGAGCTAAGCTTCACTTTGTTTGTTGGACTACCCCATCTGATTACAGTGACAGACGGCGATGGGAAGGAGGGAAGAAGTAATGCAGACGTTAGTGAGATTAGTTGAATGTATTGTTTAGATTAGCTTAACTTATTTAATTAACATTAGAGAACTCATTATGGTTTTTGTTTTAACACAATTGTTAAAAAATCTGAATAAGAATGACGAGTAGAATTAAAATAATAGATCATGTTGTACACAAATTATTCTTATATATATATATATATATATATATATATATATATATATATATATATATATATATATATATATATATATATATATATATATATATATACCTAAAGTGATTGTACTTAAAAAATATTAAAATATAGTTATAAATATATGCTATGAGATGAGACTAAAAATTTAAAAAAAAATATATCAAGAAATATATATATATATATATATATATATATATGAATAAAGTTAGAAAAAAAATGTTATTATAAAAAACTAAAATAGATTTATCTAATTTATACTTTTTAATAAAGAGATTGAATAATAAGTTCACATTTCTCTTTATATAAAATTTATATGTTAAAATTTCAAAAATTATAATTTAATGAATAAAGTTACATATATTTATGAAATATATAAAGAGTTATAAAAATATAAATTAATTCTGATTTTTAATTATAACATCAGATAATTTTATCATAACTCCTTATTTAAAGTTGTATTATCTCTTAAAATTTCCATGAACTTTATATATACCCAACCTATTTGAGCTTAAAATTTTTTTCTAAAATATGTTTTTATTTCTTTTATTTTTTTTATTTTATCATTTTAAGTTTTTTAATTTCTTTCTCTTCATTGTGTTATTATTTTATATTGAAGATTATATACAAGTTTATTTAAATTATGCTCAACTTCTTCTAGTTATTTATTTTAAGATTAATTTAAAATAATTTTTATATGGAGTGTTTATAGTCAAATCGAGCGTCTTGACGAGCCGAATCTAACGAGCCCAAGATCTCATAATTCTGACTTCATTTGAGCATTAAAATACTTAAAATATATCAAATGATCAAAGGAATCATTTTGAGACATCCGATGGAGTGGAGTGGTACGAGTTTTGCATGTATTTACAAAAACGCCACTCCTCCAATCTATAAATAGCTCATCATTCTTCACATAAGGGAAGGCCAAGCTAAAGAGAGGAGAGAGTTTTAAAGCTTGAAAATCCTCCAAGCATAATGTCCACCACTGACGGCCACCACGTCGACTGTCGCCACCGCCGGACATCACCGCCGTTATCACCGCAACTACTGGTGCTGATCACCACTGACTATTGCCATCTCCGCTGGCTACCACTATTGTCGCCATCTCGCAACTACCGACGCTCTGACACTGTTGACTCATTGCTGCTGATTGTCGACCATCGCTAACCGCTGTTGCCGGCCACTACCATCAATCTCTCGCTGTTGCCAACCATTGTCGCTGGTTATCTCGACCACCGCTGCCGGTCACCACCGACCACCGTTAGCCACCATCGCCGGTATTGTTGCTGACACTACATCGACTTCCGCTGCCGGTACCGCTGCTGGCCATCGCCATCTCAGTCACCACTGACGACCTTACTGACGACACCGGCGTTCACCATCATCTACTTAACTGCGCTACACTCTAACTAGCATGTAGATGTTGTTACCTGATTCTAGGATTCCCATTGTCAGCCATTCTCATATACAATTCTGTAATTCTGTTATCGAGAAAATTTTGTACTCTAAAACATATAAGATTTTACTTAAGCCCCGTGATTTTTCCCTCTTTTGAGATTTTTTGACATAAAATTTTGAGTTTTATCATTAATTCTTCAAACATCATGTGTGTGCTTTGACAACAAAGCTAAGTAAACTTTACTCTACCGAATCGATTTTCTAGCACACGATAGTTTGGCGCCGTCTGTGGGAAACTAATTCCCATTATTTCATCTTGTATGACGACCAAGTTTCCCAACAAAATCAAAACCACCATCGAGATAAAGCATTTCAAGCTTTTAAGGAGCGCAAGCGAAGAATGTAGATTCATCAAACTTCGTTCCTTCAGATTTTATCGAAAATTGGGGCAACTCTTAATCTCGTAAGATCCATGTTAATATGTTAGCATCTAATCGATTACCATCCCAAGAAACAAGTCAAAGTTGGAGGATATTTCAACATTGAGAAGAGATATAGCTTTGCAAATTATGATTTTCCAATCATACTCATGGAAAAATAAGACCAAGGTTAAGAAGCAACTTTGGCTACAACCATAAACGGATGTTTTGATTCGACCTCTTTCATACATGTTAACATCATCGAGTAACACTTTGACAAACAACCTCGGATAGGTCAAAAATTCTCAGCGGATTCAATTTGATCTCTTCCATACAGGTTAACGTCATCGAGTAAAGACTCTGACAAACAACCTTGGATGGATCAAAACTTTGCACCTACTCCACACATGTTAATGTCATCGAGCAAAGACTCGACAAACAATCTGATAGTCAAAACTCCTCACCTACTCCATGTAAGAAGTCAAATAACACTTTGCTAATACTAGATAGGGTCGGTGGACTTCCCAAGACCTCTTCCATACGTGTTAACATCATCGAGTAACACTCGACAACCCTGATAGTTAAAATCCTCGGATTCAATTCGACCTCTTCCATAGTTAACGCCATCGTAACACTGACAAACAACCGGATATGTCAAAATCCTCGGATTCAATTCGACCTCTATACAGTTAACATCATCGTAACACTACAAACAACCTCGAGGTCAAAATCCTCAATTGATGACATCTTCCATACGTTAACGCCATCGAAACACTCGACAACCTCGATAGTCAAAAATCCTCAACGATTCGACCTCTTCCATAGTTAACGCCATTAAACACTCGCAAACAACCCTGATAGTCAAAAATCCTGGATTCAATTCGACCTCTTCCATACAGTTAACGCCATCGTAACACTCGACAAACAACCTGATAGTCAAAAATCTCGGATTCAATTGACCTCTTCCATAGTTAACGTCATCGGTAACACTCGACAAACAACCTCGGATATGTCAAAATTCTATGGATTCAATTCGACCTCTTCCATACAGTTAACGCCATCGCAAAACACTGACAAATAACCCTGATAGGTCAAAATCCGGATCCAATTCGACCTCTTCCATACAGTAACGCCATCGAAAATAACACTACAACCTCGATAGGTCAAATATCCGATAGATTCAATTTAACATCTTCCATAGTGTTAACGCCATCGGGTAACACTCGACAAACAACCCTGATGGGTCCTTCGCCGATTCAATGACCTCTTGTGTGTTAATGTCATCAAGTAACACTTTGACAAACAACCTGATGGGTCAAAATTCGCCGATTCGATTTTACCCTCACATGCAAGTTAACATCAAGTAATATCATGGAGAATGATATTTTAAAATTATCTATCGACTTTCGAGTTGCAATGACGCCTAATTAATGCTTCATTTTAACAAGTATCAATTGAACCATCCATTGAAGTTTCAAGAAATCCAATTTCCTACAAGAAAGTGGAACTAACCATTGCTGATTATTAATACGGCTATCACTCAACCATCGCCGCGGCCATCTCTGGTCATTGAGCTGCGCCACTGTTGATTATCGCCGCTTTACTGACATCTTGCGCTAACTATCGCCACCGCTCACGCCATTATGGCTATTACTACCGGCTATCTCGCTGCCGGTTACCGCATCACGAATGGCTATCTCCGCCGGGTTACCACTATGTTGCTGATTATTCTGCTGGTTACCACTATCGCTGCCGGTTATCTCCGCTGGCTAATTATCGGCATTACTACCGCTTCACGACTAATTATCATCATATTACCGGCTATCACCGCTCTCGGTCACCGCAACCATGCTGATTATCTCCGCTGCTACACCATTGCTGGCATCTCGACCAGACGATATGCATCACTGACTACTGCCGCCAGCTTCGCATCCGACCACCTCATTACCGCCGCTGCTACTTTCGCCGGCTATACTGCTTGCCATCACTGCCGGCCACTACCACCGACCATTGCCGGCCACCGCCGTAGACATCGTTTCGCCATTCTCGCTGACACCATCAATTATCATTATAATCTGCCGTTGCCATCATCGCTGACCACCGTTGCGATCATCGAGTTCGCATATGATCAGGCCATCGCTTTCAACCGCTTGCCTAACGGATGGTTGATGCTCTGACGAGATCGGAGCTCGCCAGATGAATTACGGGCCTTGATCGCCCAACCCGTCGGTCGGAGATTGACGCTTTCGAGGGAAAACTGGAGCTCATTATGAACTACGCTCTTGATCGCCTCAACCAGTCGGTCCGACGAGGACACGCTTCTTCGAGGGAAAACTGCAACCTCACCGTGTATCACGCCTTGATCCTCCAACGACCTTCTTAGGAAGAAGAACACCGAGCATGAGGAGTGTGTCTTGACCCTGGGGTTTTATAGGCCCCCTATAGTGATAAAAGGTAAAACATCTAAGAAAAATGGCAACTAAAACCGCTAAAACCTCGAAAACGGACAAAATGGACAAAACTCTAATCCTGGTTTACACTGGGCGCTATGACGCCGCCAGGGCGCCGACACTCGCCGCTCATCAGGCGCGCTCATGGCAAAGACTCGACACTTCATCACCGCTGGCGACGCTTCGCAGCACAAGACTGTGAGCGCCAAGGGCGCCTCAGGACGCTCGCAAGCACCGTGAAATGTTGGATGGGTTCATGACCAAAACCTTGAGCCCACGAGATACCATATATCCGCCCGCACCGCTTTTGTGATCATAATCTTGTGCTCCCATGAAGATCTGGTCTCTCAAAATGTATGATTAGTGGACCCGCAAATTTCATTGTAGAATTTATTATTTTTAAGTATTTGGCATATATATTTTTGAATGATTGAGATAATGTCATCCAAAAATAGGGGGGCAACTGATATGACACTTAAAATACCACTAGTTGAAGTATGAATCTTGATGTCAAAAGCAAGTTGATCCTAAGTTGAAACTGATCGAGATCAAGCAATTAAAATATCATTGGAAATTTTGGGATATCAATTAAATCCCCAAATAGCTCTTAAATATGTAGTGTTTATAGTCAAATCGAGCGCCTTGACGATCCGGATCTAACGAGCCCAAGATCTCATAATTCTGACTTCATTTGATCATTCAAATACTTAAAATACATCAAATGATCAAAGGAATCATTTTGAGTCGTCTGATGGAGTAGAGTGGTACGGGTTTTGCATGTATTTATAGAAACGTCACTCCTCCAATCTATAAGTAGCCCCTCATTCTTCACATGAGGGCCAAAGAGAGAGAGAGTTCTAAAGCTTGAAAATCCTCCAAGCATCGGTACCACTGACGGTGCAACCACCCGCCTCGCTGGCCGCCACCGCTTTCATTACGCGGTCATCAGCATCGGTTATCGCTGCTGACACTGCCGCTGTCACCGCACCGACCATCGTTGCCATCTCCGCCGGCCACCACCATTGCCGCCGCCATCTCGCTGATTACGACGCATCGGTTGAATATCGCCCCATTGTTGCCGCACCATCGCAACCGGTTTTCGCCACCACCATCAATCTGCTGTTGCCAACCATTGTCGCTGGTTATCCTCTGACCACTGCCGTTGGTCACCACCGCTCGTTATATTACCGTTGCCGGCATTGCTGATCAGAGCTGATTACGTTGCCAATTATTGTTTGCATTCTCCGGGTCACCACCACCGACGTCATCGTCAGACTCTCACCGCTTACCATCATCTCTATCACTAAGAATGTTACACTCTAATCGTATATAGTTTATTGTCGACTGATTCTCATTGTCACCATTCTCATATACAATTGTAATCCCATTATCGTAAAAATTTTGTACAAACGATACATAGTGTAAGATTTTATCAAGCCCCGCGTGATTTTTTCTCTCTTTTGGAGGTTTTTTCACGTAAAAATTCTGGAGTTTTATCATTAATTCTTCAAACATCTATATGTGTGTTGGACTCCGCAACAAAGCTAAGGCGTAAACTTTTACTCTACCGCAACTGATTTTTTAGCATACAACAAACTTGATTTTTTTTTTGTTGAGAAAAATGTAAAGGTATGTGTTATATTACATGATTAATTTGGATGACAGAATATTTTGAAATTAGTTTTCTTATCTTTAGGCTTATATTTTTTTAAGATTCAACTTGTTACTTATAGAATGCATGAAAACAAAATTATATTTAGACATCATTAATTTTATTTTCATTCATTTAATATATATATATATATATATATATATATATATATACCACTTTATAAATGGGGTTTGTCATTCTTCCAATACAAAGAACTTAGTTTTTATTTAAAATTTCATATGACGTCCTAAATTTTATTTTATATACATTTTTATAATAATAAATTTTAAATCATCTTATTAAAATTTAAGTTTATCTTGGAATAAAATTTAAATATTAGAATTATGAGAGTTTTAATTAAATGAATTAAATTGCATGCATTTCTGAAACATAAAGAATCATAAGAATACTAAAAGTTGATCTTGATTTTAAATTGTACTCTTTGAATAATGAAGTGCATATACCTTAAATTAAAAAAAAAATTTAATATAAGAATAAGAAAATATAAATTAATGTATATTGTGACATTAAAAAGTTAATCAATCAAACAATTATTTTTTATGTATAAAAGAAACTTTGAAATTGACTCAAAAAGCTAATAAATTTCTAATAAATTTCATTTTGTAAAAAATATAATTTTTTTATAAATTATGTATTTATTTATTTCTAATGTTATATCATCAAAATATTCTATTACTTAAATTTTCATAAAGATAGTTTAATTGTATGTACATTAAATATATGTTGTTAGGATTTACAAAACTAATAAGAGCCTTACTAAAATACAATTTTAATTAGCATATATTATAATGTTTCTATATTAAAATAACTTATTTGTTATTTATTTATTTATTAAGAGAATCATTTATTATTCATTTTAAAATAAAAGTTAGCAGATAAATATAAATACTAAACTTAGTAATATGTATGCTATTTTTTTTGTTGGTGAAGTTGCCAAGATTATAGTAGTTGACGTGGCTAGTAGTAATATTTGATAGCAAGATTCATAATTACAATATTTAGCCCTATGATTATGTACACTTTTTTTCTTAAACTTTTGATTGTTGTACTATTTATAAAGAAATTCTTTGTAATATAAAATTTAAACAATTTACTTTAATTTATGATTAAGTCCTTTTACTATTTAAAAATTAATTTTAGTTTAATATATTATTGTTGACCATCTAATATATGTATACATAATTTTTCCAATTTTTTATGCATTCTTTTTCTTGATTGATATGATTAATATATTGTAAAAATTATAAATGATATTACAATTTTATTTTAAAAGTTAGATTATTTTCTAAATAAAGACATAACAACATAATTTTCTCACCATAAATTCTTCAAAATATTACTAGAATACAAATCTCAAATAGCACTATGGTATTTTTCGCACTACACTGCATCACTTTATCGTCACAGCCTCAGATGCACTCTTAGACACAAATGCACCATATACACATTAGTAGAATTTAAATCATGGACAAAAGCATTATTAAACTATTATTATTATTAATTAAAAACTTTTCAAAAAATTATATATTTTTTAAAATGACATGTGCATAAATTGCACATTACTAGCTAAGTATTTTTAAATGAAAATTATTTATAAATAAATACTTTTAAAAAAAATGAATTTCTAGATTTATCCATTGTGGTTGACTTGGCCTAATGTGAATACATAGTAGGAATTTTCAATGATTTAAATTTAATAAAAATAATAATTAATTTTGATTAATTTAGAAGGTAAATTATTTTCTTAAGATCAAATATATACATATGGCCAATACATTTCTATTTATATCCAAATTATTTAATATATATTTGGTATAGAATATAGAATTAAACTCACTTCATGTTAAAACGATTCAATTTTTAGCCGATGTTGATATGATTCATTTAAAATTATAAATAATAAAACAAAATATATAGTTCATTGACATTAAATTGAAAGAAAAATTGAATAAAAATAGAACAACGTGTCACAGAATTTTACTATACCAGCCAGCTGAAAAAAAAATAAAAATGGTATAATTATTCAATGAATAATAAAATTTAGACTAAAATCTTAAAATATGATATATTAACTTTAACAAGGATAAATAAATTGAAAAACCAATAATAATAATGTGCAGCACTCAAAGGCCAATCTTACATAAATATTTAATATATAGCGCCAGCAAAAAAAAAAAAAAATTTTTTGTACTAATTCTATTAATATTGGTAAGCTCACTAAATTATTAATATTTTTCAATAACAAAATAATTATAGCAATTCACTTGGTGAAAAATGCAAAAAAAAATATTTATATTATATAAATCTTGAAATGGATTTCCGGCTGAAAATATAATCAAAGAAATATTTTGGATGATAGGATAATAATTAAAAAAAGATTTATATACATACTACATAATTCTTATGTATTTATATATCTAATATTTAAAGTTAAATATTTACTTATCCAATACTTTTCTATGCTTGAAAAATGCATATCATTTTTAAAAAGTTTTAAAAAAGTGAACCATAATAATATTTTTTGATGTGATATTGAAGATTGGTGTGTTATATAAAAAAAAAAAAAAAGTTTAGGTATTACATACATAAATACATCAAAATTGTGTGATATGTATGTAAATACTCCTAATTAAAAAGGTCTTAATAAGAGAAAGTTGAAGGTGTACATACTATATAAATGACTTGATGTTCCGAGTAAGAAGGTGTGTTTGAAGAAGGAGAAGAGTTGATGCTATCCACCGTCTCTTAAATGGCGAGCAGCACGGAACCCCTAACGAGTCAATTCTCTCGTATGATCTATATTAAAAGTAGGAAAGTGGTGACTGAGATACGATGTGATGAATGCATGCTAGCGAGGATAATATAATGATATTTCCATTTATAAGATGGGTGGGGTGTTGGGTGGATTCCCATTAAAAAAAAAAAAAGAAAAAAAGAAAAAACAGTTGATGCTTCCTTATGCTCTAAAATTTAATGATTTTACATAAGTGCCGCTGAAGGAAGACAAAGAGCCTATTTGGAAACAGCCGAATCATAATAAGTACTAATTAATGAACTCTGTCGTTATTTGGATACAACCGAGCATTTAGAAGGAATTTGGAATTTGGGAGGAAGAGAAACTTAAGAACACAAGTAGTAGTGTTAAATACAATTAAATAATTTTAGCTGGACTACTTAAAGAATACATTAATTAAATAATTAATTGATACAACGAGATGATTTTTGATTAATTTTATTAAAGTATATGTATTGTATATTTATGATTAAATTTATCTAATCAAATTAAATTAAAATAAAGAAGTTATGAATCCATATTGGGAGAATCCACTAAAGATATAGATGGCTAAGATTGAATGCATTAATCAAATATTTTAGCAATTAAAATAGGGAGCTTAGGGGATTCTAGATGCCAAGTGAGCTACTGATAGAGTGGATGAATCAAGAACTCTTCTACTAATGAAAAGCACCACTATAGACTAATCAACATCGAGCGTAGAATGAAGAAATATTCAAAATAGCCATAATAATAATAATAAAAGCGAGAAGTAGCCTTAAGGAGTTAACCACCAAGCAAATAAAAGTAAACAACAAGAATCATATATCTCATTATCTAAATAAAAATAATTTGATTAATATATGTAAATAATCCCCTTAAAAATGTTTGGAGGAGTTATACTCATCATGATTTTGCAATCATTGTGGATATTAATGTATCATAACAAGAAGACTCAAGCCATGCTTAGTTATTTTTTGTATAATTCATTGAAATGGTTTATTATAATGTGGTACTTTATTAGATTTTATAGTAAAACAAAATTAATAACACATGAAAGTGTAGATAAGTTGTTGCCCTCTTGTTGTAAATGAGTTGAGGATGATACATAGTGACTAGTGAGATATGTAGAGTGATGGTAGCTAAGAAAAGATGATCTCCGAAGTTGGTTGCAAGCTATCCTTGAATAAATAATTATATCATGGAGAGAGTAGGCTTGCTCAAGAGGGAGACAGTGATGAATGGGTTGAAAATGTATGGAGACTACTGAAGGCATTGAGGAGCTAGGATTACTTAAGAGAAGTGAACCTAAGAAGAAGAAGGTATGATTTTAAGTCAGAAATGCACTAGCTATTAGGGAATATTTTATGTTTCTATATTCTTTTATGTGGGGTGAAGGTAGATGATAGATAAGTGATAATATGGAAAGGAGTGGAGGATGAAGAATGAGAATGTACCTATGGCAAGCATCTAAACCGTGACTATGAAACATCCAAATTTTATATTAATGATTATCAACCTTCAAAATGTAATAAGGCATCTATCACTTCCTTATAAGGAAAATATTTAGAAACATTCATGAAAATAAATAAATATAATCATATAACTTTTAAACTAAGGAATTATTGTGATTATGGTAATTGGTCATTAAACCTCCATTGATTTGACCACCGCCAAGTTTATGAAGAGAATTTCACAATGGAAAATAAACATAAACTTAAATAAGTCTACTTCTTTCATTACTCACTTCATCATTTAGGAAAAAGGGTAACATTTGCTACCTAAACTAAATGCTAATAAAAATAAAACTATTGTAACACAAGGAGAGCCAATCATAGTGCTCAAGCAAAAAAGTTTGAGGCAAAGTATGGGCATCTTATTACAAGACATAGAAAAGCCTCGACCGAGATTAAAGCTTAAAAATGATGAAAATGATGCCTTTAGCTTTTTTATTTCATGTCATGTGTATGTTGTAGTATTTGTATGAAACTTATGTATTGAATATGATGTATTGTGAATTTTATGTCTTGTAAAGTGAGAGAGTGCTTAATTATAAATTGTTTAATTTATTTAAAGGAGGGCTTGTGTCAAAGAAGGAGGATTTATGGTTTGAATTGACCACCCCTCTATTTGTCAATCGACTGTGTGCAAGTTGTACACAAATTCTATTCATGTTATTAATGAAGACTTATTGTTGATTTGGAACGAAAGTTTGGAAGAAAATTCCATGCAGTTGGGACTTGGTGGCTTACCAACTAATTACAGAATTTGGTGATCCTATTATAAGGGATATTTTGATGAGCAGTTGTTGACCTCACTTTTGGAGTGAGTTCAATCTCCTCATCTTAGACTTAGGAGTCTTATAGGCACTAAGATTTTCTTAGTCATAAGACACTTCTAGTAATTAGGTGAACACTTAACCTAAACCTAGAGACTTAGAAGGGCTAACCATAGGATTAGATTATGCCTTAGGGATTAAGAAACCCTCCTACCCTACAACCCAAATCCAATCCAGATTCACCTTATCAAACCCACAATCAAACCTCAAATTCAAGTATCAAAATCCAAATCAAATGATTGAAACCCATGATCGAATCCAAAATCAAAATCCTTCCTAATCCCTATGATTTATATTATGGACTTAGCCTTAGCCAAATAATTCAATCCAAATTCAATTAATTTTCTAAAAGATCAATTCAACCCTTCAATCAATTTAACAAATTCAAACTCAAACTCAACTTCAAATCATTATCCAAACCTAAATCCAAATCAAATCAAATCCAAATCCAAACCCTTCCTAAGTCATTTGAATCAATTTCATGAACTTAACCAAAATCTCATCTAAATCAAGCCAAAACTGATGTATTTTCTCTTGAATCAATCATTCCTTCAATTATCTATCCAAATATAAATGAAATCTACAATCATCAAGCCAAAAAAGTCAAATTCAACTTAGCCCATTTGACTTGAAATATTCAAATGAACCAAAACTCATTTGAACTCAAACAGTTCAGTTGAATTTATATATCAATCCTAAATTTATATATAAACTCAACTAAATCAAACTCAACCCAAAATCAAGCCAACTAAATTCAATTGGTTCACTTGACTGAAAGTGGCCAATTTGACCTACATGAACCAAAATATAATTCAATCTAAATCAAAGTAATTAAGCCAATATAAAATTCATGACATAATTATTGATCATCCTAGAATAATCAATTATCATAAATTGGAACCAAGTCAACCTAGCCCTTTGACTAAGTCAACCCTCTAACCCATATGAACCCACACTAGCTAAATTGTAACCTAAGCCAAATCTCTTGAAACCAATGATTCATACCAACCCAAAATCAATACTTGAATATAACTCGACCTTCAATTAAGCCATGACCCAATCAATTTAGCCAATTTGGTCAAATTAGTCAACTTGACCCATTTGACCCAAATGAATTCAAATAAACCAAAATCAAATCTAAACCAAATTAAACCAAACAAATAACACCAACACACTCCAAATGGTCATATGAACTTGACCCAATCCTTAGTTTGACTCAATTTGACCAATTGGTCAACCTAACCCATTTTGACATAATTTGACCCAAATGGGTCAAATTGAGCTAAACCTAACCTAATAAACTCCAAATGACATAAAATTTAGCCCAACTCACTTTTGACTCATTTCAAATCTATAAAATTCAAATCTAATGTCAAATGATCATTCTACCCTTGGGTCAAAGGTGTCACATAAGATAAATCACCTATGTAAGTGGTCATTTACATTCCTTGGTCACTTGGCATCCTCCCATTGGTCCACCTAGGATCTAAGGACACTAACCAACCTGACCCAAGAGGTGGTTGGGTTGGCCATGACTCATGGGGAGGTGAATTCATCTTACCTCCCCTATTGGAGCATTTGAAACCCATAGGACACCCACTAATCCCTCTTGCAGCCACTGATCCCTCTTGGCCAACCAAACTAAGCCACCTAGGATGATTCCTTGTCATTCCCAACCACCCCAAGCCATAGGACACCTATAATGAGCTAAAAATCACCACGAAAGGTTATTTTCAGCCACCTTTGTGCATAATGGAATAAAGGCTTCCAAAATCATTCTCTTGCCCTCATTTCAGTCTCCAAGAGCTCTCAAAGCAACCATCATTCATTCCCCACTTCATTTGGACTGAAAGCCACCAAAATGCGATCCAAATGAGAAGCGACTATTGGTGGATACAACATTCAAGTGAAGGAAAGAGCCTAGGTCCATCCCAAAGCTTCTTCCATTGAGGAGCATGCTCAAATTAACACCACCACCGAAAACCATCCCCGGTGAGGTAATTCTCAAATCCTTTAGCTGATCATATGTTCCTTTGTATGTGACAATTTTTGCTCGATTCTAGAAAATCCCTTAGATAACTCTTGCATCTTTCATTTCATATAGTCCTAATGCAAAAAATGGTAGTTTTTGGTGAGAATCATTGCAAAATTGAGCCAAGATGGACCCTTTTCTGTTTGATTTTGCCAAATCTTGCTTTTTTTACTGTTCAAGCATCGCTTTCATCGTTCTCAGGAGAAGACGTACAACAGCCATCCGATCTTGCTTCAAAAGGGACGAATGGCTGTGATTTCATGCCGACATTTCGCCTTTATCGGATCATGCGGATCACCGATCGTAATCCTTGATCGGACAATTCGATTTAATCTGCATAATTTTTTCTGTTTCCCATTCATTTAGCCACGCGAACGGCTAATCGACATTCGACGCACCACCGTACGCAGAATGTGGCCTAATCGCCACGCCATATGGAAATGCATGATATAGTTAGCACCGCACAATGCTGACGTTAAGTAAAGAAATTAGGGTATTTTTATTTTAAAAATTAATTAAATCATTTGAAACTTAAAAAATTTATAAAAAATAAAATACTTAACCAAAAATTACAAATAAGGGTTTGTTGGATTCATCTTTTTGAGAGAAATCCAAAAAACCTAATATTCATAAATTCACTCAACATTTTGAGCTTAATTTGAGTTTTAGTAAAAATAAAATTTCATCAATTATTCCAAAACTACACATTATATTAATTTGAAATTTTCAACGATTGAAACTGAAGTTAAAGTACACCTACCATAAAAATTTCAAGTCAAAAGGATTTGGATTGGGAGATTTTACATGAGCCTCAAATAGTCTATTTTAGTAAAAATAAATTAATAGACTTTATAAAAATCATAAAAAAATCATTTAAATTAGCTCAAACTTTGAAAAATCATAACAAGTCATAGATATATTATAAAATATAAATAAATATTCATTTTGAAGGTATTTTAAAGAGAAATTTATTACAAATATCCTTAATTAATTTTGAACAATAATTAGATCTTAATTAGGATTTAATTAAAAAATTAATTATATTAATTACTCTCTAATTAATTAATTAATTAACCTTAATTTTTTTTAGATTGTATAGGGAGATGACCTCTACCTCCCCTAATTTTTTGGGATTTATTGGTTAATTAATTAGGCAAATTAGCTAATTAGGCCTTAATTACTCTCTTAACTTGATTAAGAGTTAATTAATCACATGAACAATAAATTAATTAATTAATTGGGTGCATTTGTCACTATTTAATAGTGAGGAGACTTAGGAATTAAATTGGAGCTTCTTTCCTAATCTTTTCCTAAGTCCACTTCATTTGGAGGATAGTTAACCCATGTGGCAATTAAGTGTAAATTTAATTAAGTGATTAATGATTTCATTAATCTAATTAAAATATAAAACACGTGAGAATCTAATTAAGTTTATTGGGTAGACTCTTAGGTGTTCAATAACTTAAGAAAATCTTAAGAAAATTATGGGTAGTTCACATGTGTGGGAAAACTAAAAGTATACTTAATTGAGTTTCTTAAACTTAATTAACTATTAATTGTGAACCAATTGCATTAGGCCCATTTCATTTCTTAGGAGCATTGCTAATTTAATTTCCAAATATATTTACATACATTATTTTAGTTAACTTAAGGTGTCATAAGTAAGGGTTAATTAATTGATTTAATCCATATCATAACTTAATTAACCCATAAAATCAACTTAATTACTTTTCATTAAACCAAATTAATTTACAAACATGGGAATGGGTTAAGATTAGCAAACTTTCCCTCATTTCTTTAAATCAAATCGAAATATAAACTTAAAATGATGATTAAAAAGCCTTGGCTTTCTTTAAATGCTTCTATTTAAGATGATATTAGAATTAGTTTCTGAATAAAAACATGTGTTTTATGTCTTATTATTCCTTTTCAATCATATTAAATAATGTGTTTCATGTGATTTCATGCATTCATGTTTCAAAATATTTAAATTTAAATGATTTTTTTTATGTTAAACTTCCATGTGTTGAATTAAATTTATAATATGTGTGTCTATTATCACTATTAAATAAAATTATTTTCAAAAGTATATAAGTCAACTATAATATTTGGAGTGACAATAGTTATAAATATTTATAAGCTTGCATGTGTCATGACTTAGAACATGTGATATGAAGTTCTCTTTCTTTAGTCTATATTGATTTACATAAAGTTTGAATGTTAACAAGTGTATAGTCCATGTTAAAAGGACAAACATTTGTTTGAATTGATTCATATATATTTCTATGTTAGAATTTAGATAGAACTTTAGCTCACATGTATAAATAATTCAATTGAAATAAATACAACTTTTGCAAGATTTTATTATTGTAGTCATTTGTACACTCATGTGTATTCAAGAATAGTGGGTATATCTTATCTGGACATTTCGGGGATGTGAGGATTTAAGTAGCCCCAATGAGGTCTTTACCTCACTCTCTTAGTTTAACAATGGAGAAGTATCCACTTAAAACTTTTATACACTTGTATGTGCATTTAGCTAATGAATGAAAATCTCCTTTTCAACTTTAGCTCATATGTATAAATAATTCAATTGAAAGAAATACAACTTTTGCATGATTTTCCATTCTTTTTGTCATTTATACACTCATGTGTATTCAAGAATAGTGGGTATATCTAGTCTAGACATTTTGGGGAAGCAAGGCATTAAGTAGCCCTAAAGAGGTCTTTACCTCACTCCCTTGGTTTAACAATGACGAAGTATCTGCTTAAAAATTTTATACACTTGTACGTGCATTTAGCTAATGAATGAAAATCTTATTTTCAACTTTAGCTCACATGTATAAATAATTCAATTGAAATAAATACAACTTTTGCATAACTTTCCATTCTTGTAGTCATTTATACATTCATGTGTATTCAAGAATAGTGAGTGTATCTAGTCTGGACATTTTGACGCGAGGCTTTAAGTAGCCCCAAGGAGGTCTTTACCTCACTCCCCTAGTTAACAATGACGAAGTACTTACTTAAAACTTTTGTACACTTGAATGTGTACTTAGCTAATGAGTAAAAATATCATTTTCTACAAAATACACATATGCATCTTTCATTTAAAGTATGTTAAAAGAAATATATTGCATGTGTAGGTAAACTTAGGATTTAATATTATATGGATGTTACATGTGATGGAAAGGAATGATTGAACATATGTCATGTGATATTAATTCAATCAAATTAATCTTAAGATGCCTTTAATATTGAATGAAATTATTTAAAGTGAACCTAAACTTAAGATTAATTTAAAATGAATAATAAGCCATTCACTAAAGAGGAATAAATTAAATTAACATGGTTTAGAAAGTGGCTTAAGGTAGTGATGAAAGAGGGCAACCTCTTTTCTTCTCTTTACAACACTTAGTTGCTAAATGTAAGTTATATGAAACAAAAGAAAACACAAATTAAAATTCTCAAATCAATTAAATCACTTTAAATGAAATCAATCTCTTATGATTAAACATCCTTTCTACACTTAGAAAATCATAACCTTAATGCGTAGTTAGGACTTACCACACAAGCCTTAACACATTAGAATTAAGTCACCACTTTTAGTCTTAGGTTAGGATGGTGCATGGTGTGATGTATATTTTGTTTTGTGATATATTATTTTAGACTGGATGTTAGGATGTATGTTTCATAGACTAGATATTAGGTCATGATTAGCCTAATCATATTTTCTACAAGAAATTGTGCTTAAGGCAGAAAAATAAATATAAATATTTTTCTTGCAGGTTGCTTAAGCCCCTAAGCATAATCCAAGTTTGGACAGGTGGGCTTGGTTACCCATGTGCAGGGTGTTAAGTCTAAATTATAAATATAACTGCTTGGGATTGTATGTATGCTTAGCTAACATCTATTTTGTGTGTAGTTAGATTTATTTTTCTTATTTTTAATATAATTTTGCATTAAAATTATGATTAGTATTATGGGGGATAATGATGAGCATTAGAAGGCTTTCTCTTGGGAGGCCATGTGATGCCTTTAAAGTGGAGCAAATCAAATCAAATGGAGATAAAAGAAGATATGAAGAAATGAAGACCCCATAGCATTTTATAAATTGTAATTATTATTTTGTAATTTTGAGTTGTATAAGGGTAGAACTCGGCTACCCATCTTTTCTTTTTAGGTTGTACGGCAGCACCTAACTGCACCGGCCTGTTATTCTTTTGCGTTAGTTATAAAATTATTTGATGTTTTGTTTAGCTTGCATAATAGAAACAATATATTTTTTTCCTAGTTTCTTCATGATTGATGTTTGAATGTGTGGCTTGGATGCGATTAGCACTTATGATAAAATAAATTTTCTACCTAATTAATCACTCATAATTAAAATTTTATACAACTCATAATCTCACATAAAGCCTAGGATATAATCAAGATAATTAAAAGATTTAGCAACCCTTTAGTTGAATGTTGTATGTCTAACATCATGCATTCATATTGTCTCACTTTTGTTAAGAGAGGGTTTCCATCCTTGCATGATAAGGGAAGACTTGACCTTTGAGGGTTTCCTCTATCGGGAAAACACCTCTTTCTCTCTAATTTATCCCATAATCTCATTTTAACATGCATTTAGGAATAAGAAATCTTATAGCCTTTATCAAAATAAAGAGTAAAAAATAAAATAAAATTTGAAAAGATTTCTCATTAGACTAAGTCATTGTTTATACCACTCATACTCTAGTATCTTAGGGAGTGGTTTAAGGACTTTAGTCTCTTTCAAAATAAATAATAGCCTAACTAATCTTGCAAAATTATATGACTTGACCACATGGATTCAAAATATAGGAGGAGTTAGCTGGCGGCCACTCTAAGCAGTTGTAAGCCAAGCTCAGCAGTCAGGTGGTTTATCTTCTCTTGTGGAGGTAAACCCATCTTCACTTAGATTTAGGTCATGCTTTAGCTCTCTAAAGCTCCCTAATTTAGGATCTGAAGTAGCTATTTTCTTCGGGCTACAAGTATAAATCCTCACCACTTAGGCATTTTCACAACTTTATGTCATGTGATTATAAGTCCTAGCTTTCTAATAAAATGTCAACTTCAATTAAATTGATCATCTCAACTTCAAATATATAAAGCCCAACTATATGATAGATTGGAATGCTCATTAGTTCTTAGTATTATGAGCATTTCCTACTCATTCTCTTCGGCTTCCAAAATAAGTCTCTCACAATTGATTTTCCAAATATATCCAATCCTTTGATAGACTAACCTTAAAATCTTTGAAGACAACAATTGCCTATTTTAATTGAGAGTATTCCTAAGGAATCCACCTTCCTTAGGATGTAATTAACTATGGAGGCTTGCCTCCATATGAAACTTAATGAACCCAGCTTAAAATAAATCCTGCTTTACTTTTTTGTAAAGTAGGGGAAAAATCTCTAATATATTTGAAGACTCATCATGCCTTAGGAGTCCTTGTTAGGTGATTAGTTCATTATATGATGATGATTGTTATATTTTGAGATAGTGCATTTTTCCTTAATGTTGTATCTGATCACTTTAATAAGTACCCCCTAAGATATGCGTGGTGTCTCGCATTCCAAAAATAAACACCATAGTAGTATAAATTTTATTTGATGCTTTTACTTAAAAAATTTCTTCTATGGTGTGTTAATTGTGAAGTTAACTATTTAAAAAAATTATTCTCTAAAAATTTATCTCATTAAAAAGTTCTAATTTGACCTCTTATTGTAGTCGATCAGAATTAGGTCAAACTTGACCTAATTTTGTTATAATGATATTTGGTGTATGTAAACTCCATAAAATCTTATAATTTTTTTTAAAATTATAGTAGACATTTCTATATTTAAGTATTAATTTATGTTCATCTCCACTACTATCCTAAATTTTATCAACCCTAAATTTAAATGTTGCTTGTTGGTTGGAATAGTTTTCATTTGATGAGTCTAGTGAGAATTTTCAAAATAAATATCTACACTCCATGAAATTTATTAAAACATCCTAAATCACAACTAGACTTTAATATTTATATTTTTCTTTTTATTTCATATGATTTAGAGTTTTATAGAGGGTGTTCTAGTTTTACGAAGTTTGTGTTCTTGCTTGAGGATTATTCTCTGTTTAGTGTTCCTTATTGTTTATATAACTTGAACCTCACTCCAAATTAAACACAACAACTACCCTCATCAAGCATCTTAATAGAGTCCCCACCCACCAAATTGGACACTTAAGTGGTTCAACCAGCAACAACATCAAATAGTTCAAATATATTTAAAATAAAAAAGGATAATTTTTTATTAGAATTGATGTTTTGACTGTTGGTGGAGGTGGATGATGTGAACTACTTCAACATTAAGAATATCATATTTTTGGTTTATGACTGACGGAGATGGCCTTGACTATTTAGAACACAACTTTTTATCATTTTCCTATGCTTTCTTAAAATGTAGGTTAGCCTTTAGACCACTTGACTTGGTTTCTTAAGGAAAATAGAGATAAGTTTTACAAAGTCTTCCATTATGATCATATCTTTACTTAGGTTAGACCATATAAATTATTTGGCATATTCTAGAGATGTGAACATACAAATAATGAAGGCCACTTTAAATGCATACTTTCTTTTAATAATAATACTAAGCCCTTGACATTGCATAAGAAAACTATAAGAGATGTAATAAATGATGACTAATATAATAAATGTAGAAAATAACTATTTCATAATGACACCCAAATAATCAATTATGCATGCAAGGTTTTATGGTAGATCTTATAATTGGCCTAAAATATATTGTATCAACACCAATTAGCTAAAATATTGATGATTCATTTGCATCCGTATGGGCATAGTTAAACTTAAAAATTAAAAAAGTAATAAGTTTCCAATTTTCAATCAAATAGTATATGTATCCACATTACAAGAGTATCACCATAGATAAATTTGATTATAAATTTGCAACAAGCTTAATTATGATGTTAGTGATGACAGTAGTTCTACAATACTTAGTACCCATAAAAAAACTCAATAATTTAGCTTTTATAGCACAAACTTGGCTCCAAAATTTATAAAATAAAATATCATATTATTCTCAATTATTTTTACTCACCAATAAGACACTAAAAAATATCCATCTAACATGTTGAGTAGGCAGGTACAAAATGAGAATGTTAACAAGGATTCTTAGTCTTAGAGTGAGAAACACTCAAGTTTTTTTAAGTAAGAAATAAAATAATGACATAAGAAAAAGAAAATTGATATTTCTTTGAATTTTCTATCTAGCTTTCTAGTTCCACCAATCTCTCTCAAGAGTATAAACTCACTCTTAAATGTAAACTTTAAATTTTTAATCAATACATCATCTATCTATCTTATATCACAATCATTAATGTAAATAGAGAATGTTAGTTATAAGAGATAAGCATTAAATGCAAATAAATTACAACTCTATATGGTGTTTATCATTGGTACTTATTGAAGTGATCGGGTATGACATTGATGTATGATGTACTATTTCTAAAGATAGAGACATCACCCTATAATGGACCTAATCACCTAATTTTGTCTCCTAAGGCATGATGGATCTTTGAATGTACCAATGATTTTCTCTGTACTTTACATGGATGAATAAAACATGATTTATATTAAGCTGGGTTCTTAAATTTTCTATGGAGGCAAGCCTCCATAGTTAATTACATCCTAGGGAATGGGATTCTCTAAGAATACTCTCGATTAAAGAAGACAATTATTATCCCCAAAGATTTTAAGGTTAGACTATCAAAGGATTAGTTATGTTTGGAATGTCAATTGGAAAAGTTCAAGGAGAAGACTTATTTTTAAAATTCAAAGGAGATAAGTAGGGAATGCTCGTGATACTAGGAAGCTTAGTGAGCATTCCAATCTATCTTATGGTGAGGCTTTATATATTTGAAAGTGAAGAGATTTTATTCATTTGAGTTAAATTTTCATTAGATTTTTAGGGTTTATAATCTTCAATAGAAGATTATGGAGATGCCTAAGAGGTGAGGATTTATACTTGTAGCCCAAAGGAAACAGCTACCTTAGATCCTAAATCTAGAGAACTTTAGTACAAGCTAAAGCATGACCTAAGTCTAAGTGACAGGTGAACATAAGAGTTTATTCTCACAAAAGAGAGTAAACCCGTCTGACTTCTGGACTTACAACCGCTTGGAGTGGCCGCCAGCTAGCACCTCATACGATTTTAAATCATGTAGTATGGTCTTATGAATTGCAAGATGGCTAGGGTAGTTATTCAATTTGAAAGAGACTAAATTCCTAAACCCACTCCCTAAGAGACTAGAGCATGAGTGGTATAGGCATATGGCTTAATCTACAAGTGCAAAATCTTTCAAATTTTATTTCATTTTAACACGATATTTTATACAAAGGCTTTAGGATTTCTTTATGCCTAAATGCATGATGACATATATTATTAGCTAAATCAAAAGGGAGAGGGTGAAGCTTCATCATCACGGGTTACTTTCATGGGTCGTTTATCCTCATCAAAGGAGAGGCATGGGTTCTAAATCTTTTAATTATCTTGATTATAGCCTGCTTTTGTTGACCTCACTTTGGAGTGAGCCTCAACTTTCATCATAAATCTAGGCTCTTATAGACATTAAGAGTTTTAGTCTTAAGACACTTCTAGTGATTAGTGAACACTTAACCTAACCTAGAGACTAAGAGAGTTAGCCATAAAAATAGGTGTTTAGGAGGAGGACTTACCTACCCTATAGCTAAACCCACCCTTGCTTCCTTCTTTCAAACCAAACCTTAAATTCAAATCCAAATCTCACTTTCAAATTCAATGAATGAAATCCATGATTAAATTCAAACTCCAAATCCCTTCCTAAGCTTCTTATTTTATCTTATAGCCTTAACCAAATTCAAATCAACCCAATCCAATTGATTTTCTCAATATCACCCAATCAAATTCCAAATCATAATCAAATCCAACTATCAAATGATTGAAACCCAAATCGATCAATTTAGCCCTTTTAGCCAAATTCTTGAACTTGGCTAAGTGACACCCAAACCAATTCAAAATTGATGAATTTCTTCATGATTCAATCATTTCTACAATCATTGACCTAAATATAAACATAAATTACCATTATCAAACCAAATCAAAGCTAACCCAAATCAAACCCAAGTTAGCCATTTTGACTTCAAATTGTCATATGAACCAAAACTCATTTGGCTCCAAACCACTTACAATTAGATTTATATTTCAATCCTAGGCTTATGTGTGAGCTCCACTAAATCAAACTCAACTCTAAATCAAGCCAACTAAGCATAATTGGGTCACTTAACTCAAAGTGGCCAATTTGACCTACATGAACCAAAATTCAATTCAATTCAAATCAAAGTAAATTAAGCCAATCCAAACTTTATGTCATGATTGTTGATCATCCTAGGTTAATCAATTGTCATGAATTGGGTCAAACCAAGTCAACCTGGCCCATTGACCAAGTCAACCCTTTAACCCATATGAACCCAAACTATCCAAATTATAATATAAACCAAATTGATTGTAATCAATGGCTCAAGTTCACTCCAAATTGATTATTGAACTTGACCAAAGCCTTAATTGAGCCCAATTTGATCAATTGGTCAACCTAACCCAACTTAGCCCAAATTGACCTTAAGGGTCAAATCAACCTAAAACCCAATCAAGTACAAATTAAACTTAACCAAAGCCTATAATATATTCTAAATGATCAACCAAACCCAAACAAAATCATAATTCAAGCTAATTTGATCAATTGGGTCAAATTGATCAACTTAGCCCAAATTGACCTAGAAGATCAAATTGGCCAAATTCTAAATTAAATCCAAATTAAACTAAATTGATTGAAACCAATTGAACCAACATACTCCAAATGATCATTTAAACTTGACCCAACCCTTGGTTTAATCCAATTTGACCAATTGGCCAACCTAACCCATTTTGACCAAATTTGACCCAAATGGGTCATATTGACCTAAATTAAATCAAATAAACTCCAAATGACATGAAATTTAGTCAAACTGACTTTTGACTCATTTCAAATTTATTCAAATCAAATCCAATATCAAATGACCACTTTACCCTTGGGTCAAGGGCATCCCATGAGAAAAGACACTTGCCCAAGTGGTCTTTTTTTTTCCTTAGGCATTTGGCACTCATCCATTGGTCCACATAGGCACCAAGAATATTGATTATCTAACCCAAGAGGTGGTTGGGGCAGCCATGACTCATGGGGAGGTGAATTCACCTCACCTCTCCCATTGGAACACTTGGCATGAAGGACTCCCACCTCTCTTGCTAGGACACTCATTTGTCCTTCATGGTAGCCACTTTTCATGCCTTAGCCAACCAAAATAAGCCACCTAGGATGATTCCCTTCCATTTTCAACCACCACAAGCCAAATGACAATATTTTGAAACCAAAAATCAAACAAAATGAGGGAATTTTGGCCACTTTTGAACACAAGGCATTAGAGGTTGAAGAACTCCTCCTCCTACTCCCTTTTCCATTCCTTAGAGCTCCTAAACCAACCAACAATCATTCCCACTTGATTTTGGGGTGAAAATACCAAAAATAAGTGGATTTCGATAAGAAAGTAGTGGCAATTGAAGAAGGTGTCATTTCGAAGAAAGGTAAGAGGTCTAGGCTCATTCAAGGCTTCTTCCCCCACTCAAAAGCGTGCTTGGATCATCACCGCCATCAAAAATCATCCCCGATGAGGTAATCTTCAAAACTCATAGGCCTTAGATTTCTTACTGACTTTAGGGAATTTCTTAGATAAACCTCGATTTTTTCATTTTATTTAATCCCAATATGAAATAGAATTGTTTCAGTGAAGATCGACACAAAAATGAGCCCAATCGGACCTCATTTCAGATTTTTTTATGATGGTTTCATCATTCGAGAGAAACCATTCAATATGCGGGATCGACGATCGCATCGACCTCATCTTTGACCCCGCATCACATGATCACATCGCCTCCGGATTGGATCTGATCATCGATCATCGACGGTCGATGATCACATAATCACCATTCCTAGCATTTTCCGCTTGCTACGCGACAATGCGAAGCAATTGCACGCTGCACGCGTGCCACGGAACCAACCGAGATCCAAACCGCTGCGTGAGCCAATGAGAACCGCATGCTAATCAGACGCGCGTGGCATAAGCATGTCACGCCACAGTGCTATTAGGTTAAGTGGGAAAATCCAAATTTTCTCACTTTAAAAATTATTTAAATCAGTTGAAACTTCAAAAATTAATAGAAAATAAAATACTTAACAAAAAATTATAAATAAGGGCTCCTTGGATTCGTTTTTCCACAAGGAATTCAATAAATCCAAAATCCCCAATTTTTGCTGGAAAGTTTGAACTTAATTTAAGGTTGGGTAAAAATTAAATTTCATTAATTAAATTAAAAATACACATCAGATTAAGTTGAAATTTTTAGAGATTGAAATTGAAGTTAAAACCTACATAAATATATTAAATCAAAATCACTTTATATTAAAAGATATTGAATTTTAAAGTTCAATTGATTTATTTTAATAAAATAAATTAACAAACTTCATGAAAATTATCTTAATCAACTGAATCTTTGAAAAATCATAACTAATTATAAATAATTCCAACAAATACAAATAAATACTTATTTTAAAGATATTTTAGAGGAGATTAACTTAAAATTAATTTTAATTAATTTTGTATAGTAATTAAGGTTTAATTTGGGTTTAATTGAAAACCTAATTAGCATAATTACTCTCTAATTACCTAAGTAATTAATTTCAAAGGTTGATTAATGGGATGACCTCTGTCTCCCATAATTTTTTTGAGATTTATTGCTTTGTTAATTAGGAAAATTGGATGTCTTAGTCTTAATTTCTTTCTTAATTAACTTGGTGATTAATTAATATGCTAAATA
Source organism: Cymbidium sinense (assembly GCA_021442155.1). NCBI lineage: Eukaryota > Viridiplantae > Streptophyta > Magnoliopsida > Asparagales > Orchidaceae > Cymbidium > Cymbidium sinense. Next base: position 115,504,167 of record CM038217.1, read on the forward strand.
GTAAACAAAATCATTAATTAAGCTTATTAATCATTTGGAATGATCATGGGGAATGAGATTGGGACCTCTTTTTGATTCTTTTCTCTAAGTTCATTTCATTTGACTTGAAATTAATTAATTTGGATTAATTAATGGTTTAATTCATTAATTAAATGGCTTAATTAATTAAATTCAAATAATAATTTTAGAACTTGTCTAATTAAATCTTGGATAGCTCTTTGGGTGTTTAATAACCTAAACAGAGCTAATGAAATTATGATTAGCTCACATGTGTGAGAAAATCATAATAGTATATGAGCTAATTGCATTAGGCCCCTTTCATTTCATAGGAGTATTTCTATTTTTCTATATGGTTGCATATCATATTAGCTCATAATTATTTAATTAATTACTTAAGGTGACATAGGTAAGGGTTAATTAATTGGTTTAATCCATACTTAACTTAATCAATCCGTAAAATTGACCTATTTGCTTTTCATTAAATCAAATTAACTCACACACATGGGAATGGGATTAAGATCAACAAACCTCTTTCACATCTCCTAAATCAAATCAAACTCAAAACTAAAAATGTCATTTAAGAACTCTGGTTTATTTTACGTAGCCTTATTTAGTATGATTGTCCTTAAGAATTAATTGAATCATGTGCTTATGTTTTATTATTTCTTTCCAATCATGTTAAATGTTGCTTGTCATATGTAATCATGCATTCATTTCTTTTAAAATTAACTAAATGAAATAGTTTTTTTATGTAAAATTGCATGCTGTGATTTAAATTAAAAATAGATATGGGTATTATTACTATTAAATCAAAAGTTATTTTTAAAAGCCCATAAACCAATTATAATAGATGGAGTGATGTTAATTAAAAATATCTATAAATTTGCATGTGTTGATAATATAAGATATGTAATATGAAGCTCTCTTTCGTTATCTTACATGAATTTGCAAGGGATTTATAAATGTATAGTTCATTTGAAAAGAACACAATATTTGTCTAAATCTACTCCTATGCATCTCCATGCTAAGACTTAAAAGAATTTCATATTACATATGTAAATCATACAATGAAATCAAATATGACTTCTTACATGACTTCTTGTTCTTTTGGTTCTTTTTGTACATTCACATGTATCTAAGAAAAGTGGTATACTAGTTTGACACCCTAGGTGAGGTATTAAGTAGCCCTAAGTAAGTCTTGTAGCTTACACCCCTGGTGTAGAACAATGACGTCGTACTCACTTAAAACTCTTATACATATGTATGTATGATGTGACAAATGAATAAGAATCATAATCAAATAAATCAAATACAACTTTTGCATTGGTTTTCCTATCCTTGTAGTTGTTTACACATCTATATGCATCTAAGAAAAGTGGTATATTAGTACACCGGTCAGAGGCTTTAAGTAGCCCTAAGTAGGTCTTGTACCTTACACTCTTGATGTATAAACAATGACGTCATACTCACTTAAAACTTTTATACATGTGAATGTGTACCTAGCTAATGATTAAAAAATCCCTCCTTTTCTCTTAAAAAGACATGCATTCATAATTCAATCAAATAAAATATTTAAATTCCAAACACATTTCTTTGCATTTATCATTTAAGTGTGCTAAAACATACATTGCATGTATAAGTATGCTTAAGATTTAATCATATGCATGATATACATGATGGAAATAAATGAATAAACATGTGTTGTGTGATAGTAGCTCAATTTAATTAATCTTAAGATGTCTTTCTTATTGAATAAGGTCATTTAGAATAAACTTAAACTTAGGATTGATTAAAACATATAATAAGCCATTCACTAAAGGAAATTGATTAATTAACTTGCTTTAGAAGAGACTTAAGGTAGGGATGAAAGAGAGATTCCCTCTCTTTCTTCTCTTTATAACACTTAGTTGTTAAGTGTAGGCTATATGAAATAAAATAAAACACTAAGTGAAATCTTCAAATCAATTAAATCACTTAAAGAGAAATTAACCCTTTATAAATTAAATCCCCCACACTAAGCAAATTATAACTCTAAAGCCTAGTTAGAATATACTACACAAGCATTAACACACACACATTAAACTAAGTCACCACTTTTAATTTTATGTTAGTATGTGTAGTTTGATGTATGCTTGTTTTGTGATTTATTATTGTATGATGTTAGTGTATGTGGATGTTAGGTGATATTATTAGTCTATGCTTTGTAAGGAGTTGTGCTTAAGGGGTTGTAATAAAAATATAAATACTTTTCTGGTGTTGCTTAGCCTCTAAGCATAACCCGAGTTAGGGCTTGATTACTCATGTGCTAAGTTGAAATTATTCATATAACCGCTGTTGGATGGTGTGTTTAGCTAATATTTTGGTGTAGCTAGATTTACTTTCCTTCTTTTAATGTAATTTTACATTAGGATTAGGATGATTATGGGGGATTAGATGAGCATTGGTTATAAGACCAAGTCTTATGTATCATATGATGCCTTTAGAGTAAAGCACATTCAAGTCAAGCTGAAAGGAAGAGAGAAAAGGAGCAAATAGAATAAAGAAATGAAAGATGAAGAAATGGAGAATGAAGACCCCCATAAAATTCATCATTTGTAATTATAATTATTCTCTTATAATCCGAAGTATAGAGTGGACCACATTTTTTTTGACTTGTACGATGATACCCAACCGCATCGGCCTTTTATTCTTTTATGAAGCTTTATAAAATTATTTGATGATTTGTTTAGCTTATCTATTAAAAAAGCAAATCTTTTCATACTTTATTTACTATCGGATTATCATGATTACCTCAGGATAAAAATTAATCTTTCTATCCAAACTAACAACTCATAACTAAACCTCTAAAATAACTCATAACCTCATATAAAAGCCTAGGCATTAAATCAAGATAATAAAATATTTAGCAATCTCTTAGCTGGATGTTGTATGTTTAATATCATGCATAATCATCTTATTTCATTCTTGTTAAGGGAGGGCTTCCATCTTTGCCAAATAGTAAGGGCTTAACTTTTGAGAGACTATGATGGAAGAACACCTCTTTCTCTTTTGATTTGGCCCATAATCAACTTCTCATGCATTTAGGCATACAAAATCCCATAGCCCGCATCAAAATAAAGAGTCCCAAATTAAAAATAATTTGATAAAAATTTATATTAAATTAAGTCATTATTCATACCCCTCATGCTCTAGTCTCTTAGGGAATGGGTTTAAGGACTTAGTTTATTTTCTAAATAATAACAACTTAGTCATCTTGCAAAAGTATATGACTTGCCTACATAGATTTAAAGCATAGAGGAGTCGGCTACCACTCAAGAATAAGTCCAAATACGGGTTTTACTCTCTGTAGAGGTAAACCATATATCCAATTTCTCCAATAGGTGAAAAAATAAGATTTATCAATGAAGGGAGAGATAATAAAAATCTAGAACCTCCTTACCACTAGCTTGGTGAGGCGAGGTTCATCATAAAATATAAGAAAATATATTCTTTCACAAAATGACACTTTCCAAAAGCACTTTTTTTAAAAAAATATCCACCTTCATTCAATATACTCAAATTTGTTGAATGAAGATTCTATTTTCAAATCATAATGTAAAATTGAAACTACACTCAGCATATTTTGCATATGCTAGGGTGGAAGTTTCTCTCTTTTTGAAATCAAGAAATCACATGGGATCAAAACATATCATTGAAATCTATTTAACATACTTAAGATTTGTTAAATAAGTTTCACCTCTATTTTGGAATCTTATTTGACATGCCACATTTGTCTAACAAAGAATTCCTCTCTCTTTCCAAAAAAGAAAGAGAGAACATCAAATCATTTGATTCCCACTTAAACATATCAAAGTTGTTAAGTGAGAATCTCATTTTATGTGCATTTGATTTCCACTTAACATGTCAAGGTTGTTAAGTGAGAATCTTATTTTCATGTCACATTTGATTCTCATTGAAACATATCAAAGTTGTTAAGTGAGAATCTCATTTTCATGTGCATTTGATCTCACTTAACAATCAAAGTTGTTAAGTGAGAATCTCATTTTCATGTGCATTTGATTCCCACTTAACAAGTCAAGGTTGTTAAGTGAGAATCTTATTTTTATGTCACATTTGATTCCCGCTTAACATATTAAAATTATTAAGTGAGAATCTCATTTCCATGATACATTTGACTTTCACTTAACATGTCAAACTTGCTAAGTGAGAGTCTTATTTTCATAAATCATATCTGATTCCACTTAGCATATCAAATTTGTTAAGTGAGAATCTCATTTTCATGACATATTTGACTCCCCACTTAACACACCAAATTTATTAAGTGAGGGCCTCATTTTCATGTCACATTTGACCTCCACTTAACATATCAAATTTGTTAAGTGGGAGTCCCATTTGAACATAAATCATATCACCTTTGGACTTTCACTTAACATACCAAATTTGTTAAGTGAGAGTCCCATTTTCAAAAGAAAAGCAAAACATAAATCATATCACACCTGGGCTTTCACTTAACATACCAAATTTGTTAAGTGAGAGTTTTTTCAAAGAAATACAAAACATATATCAATCACATTTGAAATTTCACTTAACATACATAATTTGTTAAGTGAGAGTCTCATTTTCGAAAGAAAAGCAAAACATATATCAATCACATTTTGCTTTCATTTAACATACCAAATTTGTTAAGTGAAAGCCCCATTTTTAAACATCAATCAAACACACGTGGCCTCTACTTAACATACCAAATTTGTTAAACAAGAAGCCCCATTTTAAATCAACATTTCACATAATCACAACCTCTTCTTAGCATACCCAAATTGACTAAGTAAATGTCTTTCAAATCATCAATTATTTTCAAAAAAGATACACAAAATATAAATATCTTCAAGAAAATATCTCCTCAAATTTATGAACCCCACCCAACCTACCTAAATTGGTTGAGTATGGGTTCTAAAATCAAAACCAAATGGTAAAGACTCTCCTCAATTTTAAAATCTTTCCACTGAACCCCACTTAACATATTTGAATTGTTGATTGTGGGTTCAAAACTCCAAATCTATTACTCTCTTGGGATGAAAATTAAAATAGAAATCTGACTCAAATTACATTTCAACACATGTAGATACAGGTAAACCAACAAGCTTTTTTGCGATTACATGGCTTCACAAAGTTCATCTTTACTTTCCCTTCAGATGGATTTGGCCTTAGCCAACCTCCCAGAACTCACCCACTGGTTTTCAAGCATTTGAGGGAGCATGTGTTACCTTTGAGGGGACAACCCTCACACTGCAATGGGATGGCTGTAGACCATCATCATTGACATGCCCTCTATTTTGAGTACCCTATTGAAAGGAAGGCCATAGTACTTCCCATGATAATTTTAGCACCGCCCATCCGCCTATCCCTACATTATTTCTGGAGAACTACTTCCTCCTTGTTGGTCACCCCGAAGAGGAAGAATATCTTAGCCTCTGAGATAGTCTCCTCCATTTTCAAGGTAGGTACTAGTTCCCACTCTGCCTTGTTCTTCACTCAAGCATAATAAAAATTAAAGATTAAGCGAGCATGAGAGAAACCAGAGCTTGAGTCGCATTCCATGTATCAGGAGGGTTCTCCCAAGAGGTCTCTCCACTCACCGAGAATAAAGTTCCACCCCTCTTTTGGCAAGAGGAGAAGATTACCGGAGGATTGTGCTTCTCCTCCACCATCAAAGATCCCATGACACCGTGATAGGGAGTGATTTATGTTGAACTTAGTCCCACGCCAAAAAAAGCATATGGACACTCAGAGTTTGGTACCTTGTTTGATTTATGATCATTGATCCCTAGGAGTGTTAGGGGTCATATCCATAGGGAGAGAGCCATGGAGGTTTGAACATTTGTTCAGGCAGGCAGGAGAGAGCGATGGAGGTATTCCAGGCAGTCGGTAGCCTCCGTTCTAATGGATTTTCTTGATCATCCTCCCATTAGGGTCGATTGCTCTGATATGGTGTTCTTATCGGCGCTACCGCAAGAAGAGATCTCCCATTGAGGGACAATCGATGTTGCCTTCACACCACTCCCCTCATCATTCACCATCAACCGTACAGCTCACAACATCCACCACTCCCGCCAAGATTCAAAAGCCCCCATCCGGTTAGAGACCTTCCCCTCTGGTGATCCAACTATGGCCCAGGGATCCCGCTCCCTCCACCCCACTAGTTAAGGTGAGATTGAGCTCCCCTGCTTAACCCTCTACCTCAACTGTGGTTGTGAGTGGCAACACAACGTCAGAATGCACCACCACTACCACCATCGAGCCGGGTAGTGGTAGTGAGGGGGGGAAGATGATAGTCCATGGCGAGATCTCCCGTGAGACCACTCCAGATGAGCGTATGTTTATTTATTTTTATTTCTCAAACCCTTTTGGAGGAATTTGAAAAATAAAAATATTTTTTGGTATGTTGTCACACCAGATTTGTAGATGTTCTTGAGATATGATATCAAAAATACTACTAGAAAATCACCATCCTACAATGGACCTAATCACCTAATGAGGACTAAGGACAATAGGTCTTCAAATAAATGTAGAGATTCTTCCCTTTACATGAAAAGTAAAGTAGGGTTTATTTTAAACTGAAGTTCATTAAATTCATGGAGGCAAGCCCCATAATTAATTACATCTTAAAGAATGAGATTCCTTAAGAATACTCGATTAAGATAAATGATCATTTTCTTCAAAGATTTCAAAGATAGGACTATCAACAAATTAGTTATTTTTGAAACATAGAGTGGGATTGATAAAAAAGAGAGAGTTATTATTGAAATCTAAGGGAGATAAGTAGGGGATGATCACGATGCTAGGAAACCTAGGGAGCATCCGAAACTATCCTATGGTTGGGCTTTATATTTTTAAAATTTGAGAAGAATTATATGTTTGAGTTGAATTTTTAATTAGAAATCTAGGGCTCACAATTCCACATAATCATAAATGTGCCTAAGAGGTGAGGATTTATGTCAGCCCATAAAGAAAATAACCTCAACCTAAATCTAGGGAGCTTTGGCAAGGGGCCAAAGCATGACCTAAATCTGGCAAAAAAATGGTATATACCTCCACAGAGAGAATAAACCACCCTGCTGGACTTACAACCCTGGGTGGCCAACTAACTCCTCCTACAATTTTAAATACATGTAGGCAAGTTATATGCTTTGCAAGATAGCTAGAGTGTTGTTTATTTAAAAAGAAGACTAAGTCCTTAAACACACTCCTTAAGAGACTAGATCATGTAGGACATGAATAAATGACTTAATCTAATGCAAATTTTGTTAAGTTTTATTTTTCATTTTTTTGGACAATTTCTTTGACACAGGCTATGGGATTTCATATGCCTAATGCATGAGAAATTGGTTATGGGCCAAAATTAGCAAGAAGGAAGTGTGTTTCCACTATGGCTCTCAAAGGTCAAGCCAAATTCTCTAGCAAAGGTGGAAGCATTCCATTAGCAAGAGTGAAGCAAGATGCTTTTATGCATGATGTGAGACATATAACATCCAACTAAGGGGTTGCTAAATCTTTTATTATCTTGATTTATGTCATAGCTTTAACAGAGGTTATGAGTTATTAATTTTAATTTTGAGTTGATTAATAGAAAATTTATTTTTTAAGAGCCTAATCGCATCCGTGCCATTCATCAAATAATGAAGAAACTAGGAAAATCATGCCATCTTAATGCACAAGCTAAACAAACATCAAAAAATTTTATAAAGAAGTGCAAAAGAATAAGAGTATGGGTCGCACCGCCACAAACCTGAAGAAATGGGTAGCCAAGCTCTACCCTTATACAACTAGATTACAAATGAATAATTACAATCAAAAGGAATTCATGTTATGGGGTCTTCATTCTTCATTTCTTCATTTCTTCATTTCTTTCTTTTCTTCTTTCTTTCCGACTTGGGATGTTTTTCTCTTCTTTTCACATTGCATAAGACATGGTCTTATGACCAATGTTCATCCTCCTCCATAACATTCATTCCAAAAATCTTAATTATAAAATTACATATTAAAATGAGAAAGATAAATCTAACTAAACTTGCAAAATAGAGATTAGCTAAACATACCACACATCCCAAGCAAGTATGAATAATTGACTTAGCACCCCACACATGGGTAACCAAGTCCACCTATCCTATTTTTGGATTATGCTTAGGGGTATAACCCGCATAACAAAAAATATTTATATTTTATTACAACGCCCTTAAGCACAATCCCAGATAAGATAATGATTAGACTAAGATCATCCTACCATCCAATTCACACATGCACCCTAACATCCATTCTAAAATATTACATCACAAAAAATCAAGCATCAAACCATGCACCGCCTAACATAGAGCTAGAAATGGTGACTTAGCTTAATGTTTAAGGCTTGTGTGGTATGTCTTAGCTAGGCTTTAAGGTTGGAATTTTCTAAGTGTGAAGGGTTCAACTTAGAGGGTGGTTTCATTTAAGTGATTTAGTTGATTTGTTAATTTTATTTGATGATTTGATTTGGTTTGAATGAACCTACACCTAGTTACTAAATGTTGTAAAGAGAAGAAAAGAGAAGAGAACTTCTCTTTCATCCCTACCTTAAGTAATTTTTAAGGTAGATTCATTAATGACTTTTCTTTAGTGAATGTTTTATTATGTGTTTTAATTAATCTAAAGTTTAGATTTGCTCTAAATAAACCTATTCAATAAGAAAGGCATTTTAGGATTAATTAAAATGAATTACTATCACATAACACATAATAATTTATTTCTTTCCAACATGTATATCATGCATATGAATAATTCCTAAGCATACCTATACATGCAATGCAAATACTAGTACACCTTAATGATGAATGCTAAGAGATATTGCTTAAGAAAATTTGGATATTCCATGATGCATGATTTTGTTAAGTAGAAAAGAGAGACTCTTTTATCCATTAATCAAATGCACATTTACAAGTATAAAAGTCATAAGTGAGTATGACGCCATTGTTTTCTACACTGTATAAGGTACAAGACCTTCGGGGCTACTTAAAGCCTCAACCCTGGATGTCCAGACTAATATACTTTTTCTTAAATACATGTGCATGTACAAAAAGAAAACAAATGGAGGAAGAATCATGCAAAAGATTTTTGTTTATTTATTTGATTTGGTTGTATAATTTATATGTGTAAATGTGAAGATCTTTCTTAAGTCATAACATAAAAGTGCATAAGAATACATTTAAGCAAGTGTTATGTTCTTTTCAAATGAACTATACACTTTACAAATCCTATACAAGTCCATGTTAAGAAAAGAGAAGGAAATCACATAACACATTTTATGCTATAATCACATGCAAGCTTATAAGTATTTTTAAGTAGCATCACTTCATTTATAATCTTTGATTTATAGGTTTTGAAAATAATTTTGATTTAATAGTGATAATAGCCACTCATATTCTTACTTTAGCCAAAACATAATTTGACATAGGAAATATTTTATTTAATTAATTTTTTATATGAATGCATGATTTCATATGGAAACAGCATTCTTGGAAAGAAATAAAGTGATGTAAGCACATTTCACCCTAATTAATTCCTAAAGACAATCCTATGAAATAAGATCATTTAAAGTAAATCAAAATTCTTTAAGGAGAATTTTATTTTTGTTTTGAGTTTGATTTGATTTAAGAAATATGAAGAGAGTTTGCTGGTCATAACCCGTTTCTCCCATGTGTTAATTGGTTTAGTTTAATTTTTAGAATAATTAGGTTGATTTTATATTTTATTTAGGTTAAGGTGTAAATTAAGTCCATTAATTACCCTTATATATACCATTTTAACATAATTAACAACAATTATGAGCCAACATATGATATGACAACCACATGGAATTTAAATGCACCTAAGAAAGAAAGGCTAATGCAATTGGCTCACAATTGAATTAAGCTAAAGGGTTTAATTAAGTACTTTCATAACCTTCCCACACATTGGGTTGGAAATGATTTCTTAAATTACCTTATTTGAACACCTAAGGATCTACCCAAGAAATTGATTAATTTTTGAAGTTGCTAATTAATTAATAAGTGGATTAGTTCTTAAATGTTTGATTAAAGAAGAAAGGGGTTTAGGAATAACTTAAAATATCCCATTCCATAAACCTCCCCTTACTTAAACTATTTAATTATCTCAATGATTAAACCACTGCTCATGCTTAATTGCTTACATTAAGGGATGATTAGAATTCATTAATTGATTTTCCTAATTAACTCATTAATAAATTCCAAGAAAATTGGGGAGGCAAGTCATCCCCAAACACATAGAAATTTAGAATTAATTAAAAAATTAATAGTAATTAGTAATTATTTTTAATTAAAACTAAATTAAGGAATACTATTCAAAATCTAAACTTAATTTTATATTTCCTTGAATTATCTTTAAAATGAACTTAGTTTGCATTTTTGGATATTTCTACATTATGAATTTATGAAGTTTCGATTAATGTAATTAAATAACCTAATTAATTAACTAATCCATCTGGACCATGACGCAATGCTTTCCATGTGGCATGATGGATTATTTAAGTTCGTTGAGTCGCACCACAAAATTCGCTCTAGTCCCATCAAGATCGATGGTCGGATTAAACCCATGGTTAGATTAAATCAGATCTAGTGCATTTTAATTAATCCATCCAAAATATAATGGATGGACATCCCATGATTCATCCCGCCTAAGCTCGTGGGAGACGAGAGGCCATCCATCCTCATATTGATCCGAGCTCACTGAGCTCGAATAGATTCAACCCACCATCAAGCAGGAGAACATCTAATGGCTATATTTTAAAGGGATGACAATTCCCTTGACAAAAGATTAAGCATTTTTCAATGGAGGATCAGTTTTGAACAATACCTCATCGGAGGCTATCACCAGGGCTTCCAACGGAGGAGGTAGCTTCCTCTAGTGGAGACAAAGCTCTGTTGAAGGTTTCAAGCTTTGATTTGAATTGGATCTTCCAATTGGCCAAGCTCCCCTCCAAGGGCTTGCAGCTTTGATAGAATTCCCCCTTCCTGTGGCTTGGAGACTTGGGAAAAGCTTTGGGTGAGCTCGACTTGCCTCCTTGATGGTGCTTGCAAAGTGAATTGAAGTTTGGTGGGGAATTGGATAAGTTGGAAAATCATTAGGCCTCCCCTGTTTCAGCTATGAAGAAAACTGAGAGAGGGAAATTCAAAGGAGCTTGGGAATGCTTGGGAAACTTGGAGAAGCTTGCCTTTGATCCTCTAAGCTCAATCAAATGCAAGAAAGTTGGTTTGAGTGGGAATGAGGGGGAGTATATCTCTCCTTACTTGGATCGAATGACTGAGGCTTGCTCTTCTATTTTGATCAATTAATGAGATTTAATGGGTTATTTTGGTTATTAGGAGTGCCATGTGCTTAGGTTTTGGCAAAGGAGTGGAGGGGAGGAGTTGCACATGTGCTAAGTGAGTGTGCGAGGTGATCCAAGTGAAGAATTTTCATTGGAGGGGTCAGTTTGCCTTGGGTTGGGTCATGGCTGACCCAAACCCATTGGGTCATGTTCACCACCCTCCTTATTGTCCATGTGATCCACTAGGAGGATGCCAAGTGGTCATGAAAAGGAATTAGCCAAATTTCAAGTGAATTTGGCCATAGGTTACACTTTGACCTAAGGGTAAAATGGTCATTAGGCCTTGAATTTTGATTTTAACAGATTTGAGATGTTTCAAAAATAGATTGGGCCAAATTTCAAGGAATTTGGAGTTGATTTGATATGATTTGGCTCAAGTTGACCCATTTAGGTCAAAAGGGGTCAACTTGGGTCAAGTTGACCAATTGGTCAAATTGGGTCAAACCATGGGTTAGGTCAAGTTCAAATGATCATTTGTAGCTTATGGGTGTCATTGGTTTGGATTTTGTTTTGGTTCATTTGAGTTCACTTAGGTCAAATGGGTCGAGTTGACCAATTTGACATATTTGATCCAATTGGGTTAGGTCATGGGTTGGTTTAGGCTTAGTTGATCATTCAAAATATTTTGTAAGCTTTGGTTTCAATCCATTTTGGGTTTGGTTTGATTTCAAGTTGATTTGACCTTTTAGGTCAAGTTGGGTTCATGATCAATTGGGCTAGGTTGAGTCTAGTTGGCTAATTGGAGCTTTGGTCAAGTTCAACAAGTGATTTAGAATGAATTTGACCCATTGGTTGCAATCAATTTGGTTTAGATTAATATTTGACCCATTTTGACTTTTTAGGTCAACTTGGGTCAACTTGGGTCAAGTGGCCAATTGGGCTAGGTTTGGCTCAAATGATGGCTTGGTCAAGTTCAAACATTGATTATGAACTGGTTTAGATCAATGGTTGCAATCAATTTAGACAAAAGCTAGGTTTTGACTTGGTTTGACCCAATTTGAGTGATTGATCATCCTATGATGATTGTTGCTCACAATGTGAGGCTTAGATGGGCTTAGTTCAATCCAATTTGGGTAAGATTAGAATTTGGCTCAAAAAGATACTTTAGGTCACTTTGGGTCAAGTGAGCCTAAGTGGCTCAATTGGCTTGATCAATGCTTGATTCAAGTTTGGTTGAACTCACATATGGGCTTATGATTGAAATATAAATCCAATTATAAGTGATTTGGAGCCAAATGAGTTTTGATTCATTTAACAATTTCAAGTTCAAAGGATGAACATGGGTTTGATTTGGGTAGTTTGATTTCAGTTTGATGATTGAAGTTTATGATTGTATTTGGTTTGTGATTGAAGGATTGATTTTTTGAAGAGAATATCCAAAGTTTTGGATTGATTTGAGAATGATTTGGCTAAGTTCAAGAATTTGCTTGAAAGAGCTTAGGTTGGATTTTGAATAGATTTAGATTTGAGTTTTGAATTTGGCTTTAGTTATTTGAATTTATATTTCATTTATATTTATGAATATAAATGAGAATATAAATGGGTTATGAGAAAATATTTTAAATTTGGTTTGATTTGAATTTGATTTAAGCTAAGTCCACAAGATGAAATCAAAAGGGCATAGGAAAGATTTTGGATTTGGAATTGTTCATGGATGTCAATCATTTGAGATTTGATTCATGATTTGAGTTTTGGAATTGATTTATGATTTGAGAAAATCAATTGAATTGAAATTGATTTAAGGTTTGATTTGGAATTGATTTGAATTTGATTTGAATTTGAAGTTGATTTGATTTTGAAGTTGATTTGATTTTGAAGTTGATTTGATTTTGAAGTTGTTTTGAATTTGAAGTTGATTTGAATTTGAAGTTGATTTGAGTTTAAAGTTTGACTTGAAAGAAGGAAGTAAGGATTTGGTTCAAGCTATAGGGTAGGCAAGTTTTCCTAACACCCTAATGCATGACCTATTCTTATGGCTAACTCTTCTAAGTCTCCAGGGTTAGGTTAAGTGTTCACCTAATTACTAGAAGTGTCTTAAGACTAAAGAACACTTAATGTCTAGAGGAGTCCTATGTCTAAGATAAAGAAGTTGAAAGCTCACTCCAAAAGTGAGGTCAACAAGAAGTCATGAGCATATCTCTTCTAGTGAGCATGACCCTCCCAGAGGTAGCACTCCAGTGGCAAGCAATGTTAGATGTATCTCCATTAGTGAGCATAATTCCTCTACCAGTCAGCCATATGTGTTTGTACCAGTGCAGTTAGACCACTCCTTAGACAACATTTTAGCATAGTACTTTGTCAAAAATAAGAAAATCTTAGGCAGTGATCGCACAAACTCAGAGAATGAGAGGGTAGCCTTTGATCCCGATGAGGATGACCTTCTTGAGGAATTGCCCAAGGTCCACATGGTCGATACTAGGAGCTCCCTCCATAGAGATCAGCATAGTCAAGAAGGTGTTGTAGTTGAAGAAGATGATGTTGTCCATTCAATGCAACACCTCCATCAGTAGCTTAAATAGAAGGATGATAATATCAACCGGATGGAAAAGAGGATGGAAGACTTGTTAGCAACTTTCCACACACTTCAAAATTAGGCCTCAGTCTCGCAGCATATATCGATAGAGATAGATCATCTCAAATTAGCACATGTCCTAGATCAGCCCAAGAGCACTTCTCCAGTAGATCAGGACAGTGGTAGCTTGCATAGAAAGGTGGTGGACATCACCTCCATGCATGAAAAAGATATTAAAAACATGGTGGAGTAGCAGGTGAGGGATGCATTGGCGCAAGCCCAATGTGACTCATCCATTCCAAAGGGTATACCATACCCGGAGGAATTTGATGTTGTCCAATATCCTAAGGGTTTGTGCCTCCTTTCTTTAAAATCTTTGATGGTAGTGGGAACCATTGCCAGCACATTGCACACTTCAGGGCCAGCTGTTGAAATGTCGGAGGTAGTGACACTCTTATTTTTAGATTGTTCATTAGCAGTCTAGCAGGCATTGCATTTGATTGGTATGTCGAATTGTCCAACAGTTCAGTAAAGATATTTGCTGAGTTGGAGCACCTCTACATCAAGATGTTTACGAGCTCAAAGAAAGGGTTACCAGGGAGACCTCATCCAAACAAAATCCAAATGAGTCCCTTGTTGATTACATTCTCAGGTGGAGAAACCTGAGTATGAAATGCGACCCACGGCTATTTGAATAACACACCATTAAGATTCTCTTGAAGAATATCCATGGCTCGGTTACTTTCATACTTAAGAGGTGTTGACCTCATTTTTAGAATGAGCTCTCAACCCCTTCATCTTAGACATTGGACTTCTCTTAGATTTTAAGAGTTCTTTAGTCCTAAGACACATCTAGTGATTAGGTGAACACTCAACCTAGCCCTAAAGAGTTCGAAGAGTTAGCCATAGGAATAGGTCATGCCTTAGGGTGTTAGCATAATTTGCTTACCATATAGCTTGAAACATTCTTCCCTTCCTTCCTTCAAGTCAAACTCCAAATCAAATCAACATCAAAGCTTAAATCAATTCCAACTTAATTGATTTCCTCCAAACCCAAATCAATTCCACATGATTGAAACCCATGATTGAAACTAATGATTGAAGCTCATGATTGAAATTCCAAGTTCAAAATATTTCTTAAGTCCCTCTGATTCTACCTCATGGACTTAGCCTAAATCAAATCTATATCAATTCAAATTCAAGAAATTTTCTCACAACTCACTTATATTCTCATTTATATTCTCATTTATATTCACATATATAAATGAAATATAAATTCAAATAAATCAAACTAAACTAAAAAATCAAACCCAAATTCTAAAAAATCTTTCCTAAGCCCTTTGATTCCCTCTTATGGACTTAGCTCAAATCAAGTTCAAACCACTTCAAATTCATGAAATCTTCTCATAACCCATTTATATTCTCATATGTATTCACATATATAAATGAAATATAAATTCAAATATACAAAACCAAATCCAAAAATTAAACTCAAATTCATTTAAAATTCAACCTAAGTCTTTCAAGTCAAACTCTTGAACTTAGCCAAATCAATTTTAAATCAAGCCAAACTCTTGATTTTTCTTCATGATTCAATCAACCCTACAATCATGAATCCAAATATAAACACAAATTTCAATCATCAAACCAAAACTAAATCTAAAAATCAAACCCAAGTCAAACTCATGTTCACCCTTTTGAACTTGAAATTGTCAAATGAATCAAAACCCATTTGACTTCAAACCACTGCAAATGGATTTATATTTCAATCATAAGTCCATATGTGAGTTCAATCAAACTCAAATCAAGCTTTGACCAAGCCATTTGACCTACTTAGGCTCACTTGACCCAAAGTGACCTAAAGTACATTTTGAAATCCTACCAAATTGAATTGAACTAAGCTCAACTAAACCTCACATTGTGAATAACAATCATCATATGATGATCAATCACTCAAATTGGGTCAAACCAAGTCAAACCTAAGGGTTGACCAAGTCAACACTTAGCCAAAATGAAATCTAAACTAGCCAAAATCTACCATAGGCCAAATTGATTGAAGCCATTGATAAAAACTAATTCATGATCAATGCTTGAACTTTGACCAAGACATCATTTGAGCCTAACCTAGCCTAATTGGCCACTTGACCCAAGTTGACCCAACTTGACCTAAAAAGTCAAAATGTGTCAAAACTTGATCTAAGCCAAACTGATTGAAACCAATGGATCAAGTTCATTCTAGATCACTTGTTGAACTTGACCAAAGCCTCAATTGGCCAACTAGACCCAACCTAGCCCAATTGACCATCAACCCAACTTGACCTAAAAGGTCATATTGAGCCAAAATCAAATTAAATCAAAATTTATTGGAAACAAAGATACCAATCCATTTCATATGACCAAACAAACATAAACCAACCCATGACCTAACCCAAATAGGTCAAATGGGTCAAATTGGTCAACTTGACCCATTTGACCTAAATGAACTCAATTGAACCAAAACCAAATATAAACCAAATTGAATCAAAACCAAAGCCACCAAAATATTTCAAATGGTCATATGAACTTGACCCAACCCTTGGTTTGACTCAATTGAATTGGTCAACTTGCAATTTGACCCATCTTGACCTAAATGGGTCAACATGAGCCAAATCATATCAAATCAACTCTAAATGCAATGAAACGTGGCCCAACCCATTTTTTTAATCACACAAATCATATTCAAATTGAAACCCAGGTCAAATGACATTTTTAGCCCTAGGCCATAGGAAAAATTTTGGCCAAATTCACTTGGAATTTGGTCGAATCCTCTTCATAAACACTTGGCACCCTCTTAGTGGACCAAGTAGACACTAGTAAGTGTGGTGCACCAAACCCAATGGGTTTGGGTTAGGCCAACCCAACCTAAGGCAAAAACCTACCACCTCACTTGAAATTAAGCACATGGAATCCCTTCTCTACTCAATTAAGGCATATGGGAGCTCCACTACTCCACTCTACACTCAAAACCGACCCATGTGTAACTCCTAATAGCCTAACAAACTGATCCAATCTAGTCAATTCATTAAAAATGATAAAGCTCGACCATCTAACTGCTCTACGAGGAGATATACTCCCTCTAATTCCATTTCAATTCATCAGTCCCCAATTTGATTGAGCTTAGGGAAATAAGAGGAGCCATTTCCAAGTCTCCCCAAGCTTCCTAGAGAGTTTTTGAATTTCCCATTTTACAATTTTCATAGACTAAAAATAGGGGAGCTCCACTTGAAATCCATCTCACTCAATACTCCAAACCAACCTAATTCACTTTGCAAGCTCCCTCAGAGGATCAAATCAAACTCATTCCAAGCTTCACACAAGTTCTCCAAGCAAGGGAGGTATACTCTTGACCAAGACCGAGCTCAAGTGAAGGTGAAGTTGGTCCATAGGAAGATCCATTCAATTTCAACACCTCAAACCTTCAACAAGGCTTCGTCTCCACTAGACGAAGCTACTTCAAGAGAATCGAGCACCGGTGATAGCCTACGGTGATGTATGCCATTAAACTGAGCTTAATTTAGCCATAGTGTGGTCCTTTATGAAGTGAAGTTTCATCTCATGAGAAACTAGTTGTTCGATGTGATCTCCCTTGCATGATGACGGTGTGGGTAAGTTTTGAGTTCAATCCGAGCTCAACCAAACTTGAATCTTGACAGGGAAGGTGGATGGATCCCCTTTCATGTAGGAGAACTTAAGGATGAATCATGGGCCATCCATCCATGCATTTTGGATGTACGTCCATGATTAAAACACATAGGATCCATGGATTAATCCTTTAATACTGCGGGTTTAACCTTAGCCGTTTGATCCTTGATCGGACGGATAGGGAGAAAGTGTAGCACCACTAACGACGCTATGATGATATTTTAAATAGCTCCATCACACATGAAAGCGTGGAAGCACGTTAGAATGCATCAAGAGATTAGCATACTAGGGGAATTAATTACCAAATTAAGCATGAAAACTTCAAATATTCATATCTAAGTATAAAAAAATGAGAAAAATATGAAATAGATTGCATATGAAAGATAATTGAATGTAGAATATTATAAAATATGAAATAGATTGCATATGAAATGGATTTTGAATAGTGTTGTTTTCTTGAATTTGGGTTTTATTAGAATATTAATTACCCTATTATTCCATTAATTAATTTAACTTCATGTATATTTAGTGGGATGACTCTTCCTCCCCTAATTTTCTTGAGATTTATTAATAATAATTAGGGTAATTGTTGATTCATTCAATTACCTCTTAATATAATTAAGCCTAATTAAGTGTGTAATTAGTGGTTAATCCTTGATTGAGTTAATTAAGGTTTGTTTAAATGAATAGAGGTTTAGGGAATAATTTTGAGATATTTCTTAAGCTATTCCTTTAAACCCCTCTCTTCCTTAATCCAAATTTTAATTAAGGATTAATTCACCAATTACCTACCTAATTAATTTGATAAAATTCTAAAACCTTGAGAACTTAATTAATCTTGGGTAGATGCTTAGGTGTTCAATAACCTAAGTACATTAAATCAAAATCCCACTCACATGTGTGAGAGGGATTATGAAAGTACTTAAATTAAATCCTTTAGCTTAATTAATCATTAATTGTGAGCCAATTACATTATGTACTTTTCTTTCCTAGGTGCATTGCTAATTTAAATTCCTTGTGTGATTTTATGTCATCCATTAGCTCATAATTATTTGGTTAAGTATACTAAGGTGGTGTAGAAAGGCATAATAAACACACTTAATTCACACCTTAACCTAAATAAAATATAAAAAATCATCTAAAGATCCTAAAAACAAACTAAAAATTAACTCACATATGGGGGAAATGGGTTAGTACTAGCAAACATTCTTTCACTTTTTCTAAATCAAACATAAAGCAAATTCAAAACAAAAATCACATTAAATAAACTTTGATTCACTTTAAACTTTCTTATTTCATAGGATTGTCTTTAGGAATTAATTAGGGTGAATGAATTTACATTGCTTTCATCACTTTATTTCTTTCCTAGCATGGTAAATGTGTATGTCATATGAAAATCATGCATCCAGCCCTTTTAAAAATGAAATCAAAAATGAAACATTTTCTTTATGTCAAATTGCATGTGTTGACTAAAGTAAAAAAAAATATGAATGGCTATTATCACTATTAAATCTAAAATTATTTTGAAAACTTATGAATCAAGTATCAAAATTGAAAGGTATGCTACTTATAATTATTTATAAGCTTGCATGTGAATATAAAAAATGTCTTATGTTTGCTTCTTTTCTTTCCTCTTAATGTTTTGAATAAGATTTGGCAAAGTGTATAGTTCTTTTGAAAAGAACATAACACTTGCTTAAAATCTACCTATTCTCTTCCATGTTATGACTAAGAAGGATCTTTACATTTACACACATAAATTGCATAAACCAAAAATTAAATAAACATAAACTTTGCATCTTTCTTTTTTCCATTTATCTCTTTTGTACATGCATATGCATTTAAAAAAGTGGTATATTAGTCTGAACAACCCCAGGATTGTGAGAATTTAAGTAGCCCTAAGTAAGACTTGCACCTTATATCCATGGTGCTAATAATAGCACCGTACTCACTTATGCCTTTCATACATATACATGTGCATATGAATAAAGGATAAAAGAAGAACCCCTTTTGTACTTAATGAAAATCATGCATCATAAGGCATTCCAATTTTATTAAGTAATATTTCTTAGCATTCATCATAAAGTGTGCTAAACATTACCATTTGTATGTATAGATATGCGTAGGATTCATTCATATGCATGTTATACATGTTAGGAAGGAAATGAAGTGATGTGTGTTTTGTGATATTAATTCACTTTACTTAATCTTAAAATGCATTTCTTTTTTAATAAGTTTGTTTAGGGAAAATATAAACTTAGGATTAATTAAAAACACATAATATAATATTCACTAAATAAAATCAAACATGAATCTAGAAATTACTTAGGATAGGGAAGAAAAGAAAAGTTGTCTTCTCTTTTCCCTCTCTTTACAACCTTTAGTAATTAAGTAGGTTCATTTAAACCAAACAAAAATCATCAAATAAAATTAACCCAAATCAACTAAATAACTTAAATGAAATCACCCTCTAAGTTGAACATTTTCATGCTTAGGAAATCTAAACCTTAAAGCCTAGCTAAGCATACCATACAAACCTTAAATGGCACACATATTAGGCTAAGTCACCACTTCTAGCTCTAGGTTAGGGTGGTGCATGGTTTGATGCTTGCTTTTATTTTATGATGTATTGTTTCTAGTCTATATGTTACGATGTACGTGCGTAGACTTAATGGTAGGATGATTTAGTCTAATCATTATCTTTTAGGGATAGTGTTTAAGTGCTATATAAAAATATAAATTTTACTATGCTGCTTACCCCTAAGCATAATCCAATAGGCCGTGGACTTGGTTACCCATGTGTGGTGCTAAGTCCAATATACATGCTTGGGATTTGTATGGTTTAGCTAATCTCTATTTTAGGTGTTAGTTAGATTTACTTTTCCTTTTCATGTAATTTTGCAATTAGGATTTTGGAATGATTGTTATGGGATATTAGGATGAGCATTAGTCATAAGATCTCAACTTATGTACTATGTGAAGCCTTTGGAGCATCCAAATTCTAACAATCTAAAAGAAGGAACCAAAAAAGAAAAAAGAAAAGAAGAAGAAAGAAGAAAAGAAGAATGAAAAAATGAAGAATGAAGACCCCCATAACATGAATTTCCTTGCTTAACTGTAATTAATTCATTTGTAATCCGGGTTGTATAAGGGTAGATCTCGACTACCCAATTTATTTTTGGGTTTGTGCCGTGGTGCCCAACCACAAATGGTCTTTTATTCTTTTGTGTTAGCTTTATAAAATGTTTGATATTTTGTTTAGCTTGTGCATTAAGATGGCACCATTTTACTAGTGTCTTCCTTGCTTGAAGTATGGCCTAGATGATGATTAGGATCTTCGAGAAAAATAAATCTTCTATCAAATTAAACAACTCAAAATTAAAAATAAAGAACTCATAACCCACCAAATGCTTAGGCTAAAAATTAAGATAAAAGAATTAGCAACCCCTTAGCTAGATGTGTACTTTCTTTTCTAACATCATGCATAAAAGCATATTGTTTCACTCTTGATTGGAGGTCTTCCACCTTTCCATAGAATTTGGCTTGACCTTTGAGAGCCATGGTGGAAATACACCTCCCCTTCTCACTGATTTTGGCCCATAATCTTATTTCTCATACATTAGGCATAAAGAATCCTATACCCTGAGTCAAATGATTTTCCAAAAATAAAAATAAAATGCAATATGATTTGTATTAGATCTAGGTCATTTTTCATTCCCTTACGTGATCTAGTCTCTTATGGAGTAAGTTTAAGGACTTAGTCTTTTTCTAAAATAAATAATAACCTAGTTATCTTGCTTAAAGCATATGATTTTCCTACATGGATTTAAAATCGAGGAGTTAGTCACCACCCCTGGAGGTTGTAAGTCCACATGTGGTTTTATCCTCTCGAGGTAAACCAAATACCCATTTTTTCCTTAGATTTAGATCATGCTTTTGGCCCCTCGAAAGCTCCCCTAGATTCGTGTTGGTTGTTAGTTCCTTTTGCAGCATAATCCTCACCTCTGGCATTTCCACAACCTTGTATCATGGAACTATAAGATTCTAATAAAAATTCAACTCAAATAAATTAATTCAATTTCAAAAATGTACAGCCCAACCATAGGGTAGTTTGGGATGCTTACTGGGCTTCCTAGTATCCTAAGCATCCCCTAGTTATTTTCATTTGGCTTCGATAAGAACTCCCTCCTCTTGATCGATCCCACTTGATTTTCTAAAATAAACTAATTGATTAATAGTCCTACCTTTTCAAAATCTTTGGAGACAATGATCATTTACCTTAATCAAGAGTATTCCTAAGGAATCTCATTCCTTAGGATGTAATTAACTATGGGGCTTACCTCCATAGGAACTTAACTAACCGATTTAAAATAAACCCTACTTTACTTAATGTAAAGTAGGGAAGAATCTCGTACATATGCACCCATTATCCCAGGAGTCCCAATTGTGATTAGGCCATTGTAGGGTGGTAACTTCTATCTTTTGAGATAATGAACCTCTCCTAAATGTCATACCCGATCACCCTAATAAGATCATCTATGGATCTATGTGATGTCCAAATGCAAAGAGTATATTTCTATCTTCATTTTATCCATATAAATTGAAGATGGAAGTATACACTTATAAAATGAAAATTAATTTTTCACTATAGATTTTTCTGACGACTCCACTAGGGATGGTTCCTCTCTCCATCTTTGGTAAATGATCGTTGTCTCTAAGTATCAATAGTGGGTTTGTACTTTTCTATGAATCCAAGACTATCTTTCTTTCCGTTGACACTTAACTTATTTCATCCTTAAGTTAAGCTAGCTAACATATTTAGGTTTTAGGACCTCACCCCGTGTAGTGTTAAAACTCTCGTTTGGTACTCCAATGGGTGAAAATAAAAATTTAATGAAAAGAAAATATGTAAAGACTTCCTCCTTATCATTTTTATGATAAAGAAAGGTTCATTCTAAAAATAAAGAAAAATAAATTCTACATAAAAGTCTCAATTTCCAAAAGCACTTTTTCAAGATACACTTAATAAAATATTTGCAATACATCTAACAATTTTATAATTATTATGTAGAACATTTCAAAGTAAAATTCCAACAATCATAAACTTTCAAAAGCACAAAATTTGAAGATGGGTTTTCCATTCAATACATTCAAATGTGTTGAATGGATGTTACATCATCAAACAAAAATTACAACTTTGAAATTCCATTCAATACATTCCACATGTGTTACATTGGAATTTTTCATCTTTTAAAACAACACATATGAAACCTCTCCATTCAATATACCCACATTTATTGAATGGATGTTTCATTATCAAACTAAATCAAAAATAAATTTTTTTCAGAAGCACGTATGAACATCTCCATTTAATATACCCACATTTATTGAATGGAGGTTACATTTTCAATCAAAATAAAAAAAAAACTTTCAAAATGCACATATGAACATCTCCATTCAATTTACCCACATTTATTGAATGGATGTTTCATTTTCAAACAAAATCAAACAAAATAAATTTTCCAAAAGCACATATAAACATCTCCATTCAATATACCCAAATTTATTGAATGAGGATTTCATTTCCAAATAAAATGACATTATTTTGAAATCCACCTTAACATATTCCATATACATTAGGTTGAGATTTCCTCTTCAAAACTGATTTTCACATACCCAAATTTGTTAAATGGAAAATCTCTTTCAAAATCAACAAAAAATAAAGATTTTTCAAAACACATTTGGAACATCATTCTAGCATATCATATTTGCTAAAGTGAAGTCTCCAAAATTCCAAACACATAAAATTTGAAACACATTTTTGGAATTTCATTTAACACATACAAAGTGAAATCTCATTTTCAAAAAAAATTTTCAAAACACATTTGAACTTCATTCAGCATACATATTGCTAAATGAAGTCTCCAAAATTCAAAACAAAAATTTGAAACACATTTTTGAATTTCATTTAGCATACTCAAATTTGTTATGAAATCTCATTTCAAACAAAAAAAAAAAATAAAAAAGCAAAAAATAAAAATTAAAAACACATTTGAACTTCATTCTAGCATACCAATTTGCTAAAGTGAAGTCTCCTTTTCAAAACAAAAATTTGAAACACATTTTGAATTTCATTTAGCATATACATTTGCTAAGTGAAATCTCCATTTCACAAAAAAATTTCAAAACATTTGAACTTCATTCTAGCATACCATATTTTCTAAAGTGAAGTTTTTTCAAAATCAAAATTTACATTGGAACTTCATTTTAGCATATCCACATTTCTAAAATGAAGTCTCCATTTTCAAAACAAACAAATAAAAGAAACACATTTGATTTTAGCATACCCAAATTTGCTAAAAAATCTTTTTTCAAAATCAAAATTTCAAAAAAGAACACATTGAATTTTTTAGCATACCAATTTGCTAAGAATTCCATTTTCAAATAAAATTCAAAACAAAAAAGAAACACATTAGGATTTTCTTATCATACCCAAATTTGCTAAGGATCCTATTTTTCAAAATCAAATCAAAAAACAAAAAGAAATACATTAGGATTTCCTTAGCATACCTAAATTTGCTAAGGATCCTATTTTCAAAACAAAATCAAAAAATAAAAAAAACACATTAGATTTCCTTAGCATACCCAAATTTGCTAAGATCCTATTTTCAAAATCAAATCAAAATCAAAAGAAACATTAGATTTCTTAGCATACCCAAATTTGCTAAGGATCCTATTTTCAAAATCAAATCAAAATCAAAAGAAACATTAGATTTTCTTAGCATACTCAAATTTGCTAAGAATCCTATTTTCAAAAAATTTTCAAAAAAAACACACTTGGATCCTTCATTTTAGCATACCCAAATTTGCTAAATGAGGATTTGATTTTCAAAATCATAAATGATTTACAAAATAAAGAAAAAAAAGAAAAAGAAATAATTATTTTCAAACATTTCACTTAGCATACCCAAACTTGCTAAGTGAGCAAATTCAAAAATTCTCAAATCAAAAACAAAATCAATTGACCCTTTACTTTAACATACTCAAATTTGTTAAAGGGTCAAAAATCAAAATTCAAAATTCAAATATGAACCTATGGAAGCATCTCTTCAAAAATATTTGAACCCATTTTCAACATACCCAAATTTGTTGAAAGTGGATTCTATATTCAAAAATTCCTTCCAATCAAATCTCAAAATCTCTCTAAATCATTTGAGCCCCACTTAACACTTTCAAGATGTTGAGTATGGGTTCAAATTCTAAATTCAAATTCAAAATCAACAAAATCTGATTCAAGTTCATTTTCAACATGCACTTTCGCTCTTTTAGTTTCAGCTTATAGTCTTGATTGATTCAATGGCAAATGAAGTATGTGTTCACTTTTCCCATGGGATGGATCGCCTGATCAGCCTTTCTTCACTGGATGCCCACCTCATCCACTTTGATGAGGTTTGAGGGGGCCAGATTACATGTGAGGCACTCCCTCATGACTATAGTTGAGCATATGGTGCGTCATTCGGTTCACATGCCATCGATTCATATTCCCTCACCAAGAGGAAGGCTGGGGTTTCTACAAGAAGAGCAAGATATGCCAAGATGCCCATGAGCCTCATGTGCTCTAGTAGGGCTACCCACTCACTAGCACCTCAAAGGGTAAGGCTCCCATCCTGGATTGTCTCCCCTACTTTTGAGATTGGGTCTAGCTCTTACTCTACTCGCCCTACCAAGACCCAAAGGAGAAAAAAGAATCACATGATAAAGTGGTACCATACATCGCTAGGAGATGGAGCTACACTCTGGAGGAGTTACTGGTTTCCCTACTAGTTACAACCCATTCATCCTCTCGGGTCGAGAGGATGCTGGAGGATTTGCTTCACCTCCTCCAGTGATTCGCCCCAGAGTGAGGGAGGTCATATGCGCCTCTCCATTCTTATGCCAGGTTGGCGAGATCTACAACGTGGGCCCGGGCTCATTTGAGATCATTATCCCCATAGTGGGGAAGCATCTTAGATAGAGAGGCCAAGGAGGCCCATACTCAGTCATATCACTAGAGAGAGGCGAGGTTTAGCAACAATGGCCTCCTCATTTCTGATTTTCTGATCGCCACTGCACATAGATACATCTATAGGACTACCCATATCATGAGAGCACCTCCTGAGAGAGTGGGTGTCTCCACCACACCGCTCTACCCCTATCCACCATCTCGGATCCATGTTCCAACATCTCTAGTTCCACCAAAGGCCATAAAGGCCACATCGGGGGAGAAGAGGACCCCGTTGGTGATCCAACTATGATCAAGAGATCCTATCCATCTACACACTATTGTGGTGAGGCTCTCCGCTTGACCTTCCCCATGGTGCGGGAAGGAATGTAAAAGCATCATGTCATCCCTTCACCACCACACCAAGCATACAGATGAGATGTAGGAGGGAGAAGGTGATAGCCCCCAGCACCATGATGATAGATCCTCCTAGAGTGTCACCCATAGTAGTGACAAGAGAGTATTTCTTCTAATATCCTCACAAGGTTAACTCTCCAAAGAGTAGGGAGGTCCTGCTCACAAGACATGATAGTGATCACACCACGACCAAAGTCATTTATGTTCGATGATCATTCTCGATGATATAGTAGCATTATTTCATGGAGAAGAAAGATAGGATATGATCTGATGAGGAAAGATCATCTTTGATCCCAATGAAGATGATTATGGGATCACGAGTTTGCATGGTATGTAGATAGGGGATCCTCCTGGGAGACAGACTATGGAAGGTGATGAGGTCGAGCAGAAGACACAACTACCCAACAACACCTCCAGCATAATAAAGTAAAGATGAAAAATAGATAGATGGAGAAGATGCTCAAGATTAAGTATCTTAGCATTAAATAAGCATTCATCCTACCATAACTAAGACTAGTCAGCCAGAGTTGGTGCATGTCTTAGACCAGCCAAGACCTTACCTCCGAGAGTAAAGTAGCACCACATGAAGGTAGTGGAAGTACCTCCATACAAAAAAAAAATATATCAAGAACATGGTCGAGCAGCAGGTGAAAGAAGCATTGGCTCAAGCCCAAGGAGGATCATCAGTTCCAAAGTGTAGACCCTACCCGAAGGAATTTGATGCAATCCAATATCCTAAAGGTTTCGTACCACCTTCTTTCAAGAGTTTTGATGTGGAAACTGAGGTAGACATTATGCATTTGTCAACAATAATGGCAATGACGCTTTTATTCTCTTGTTTTAGTGGGTATAGCATTTGATGGTACGCCAAAACTTCCCCAAGTAAGACTTTTGGAGTTGGAGCAACTCTTCATCAAGAGGTTTGGAGCAAAGGGTCACCAGAGATCTCGGGCACAATAACACCATGTGAGTCCCTTTGATTACATTCTCGATGGCATAACCCGAGTATGAAATGCGAACCACTATCTAAACAAAGATGCCATTGAGATTCTTCTAAAGAATATCCATGGTTTAGTGACCTTCATGCTTAAGGTTCACCAAACTTTTTTGAAATGTTCAAAAAAGGCCATCTACTCTACAAGGACATGATAAGCAGCTACCTTTTCAAGATGTGCATAAGTCAAGAGAAGGTATATGAGAAGAAATCGGGAATAGTGATAGTGGTAGACAAGGGGAAGCAACCAGCTAGAGATCAGTTTGAGAGACCACGACCTCAACGTCCACTTCCACCTCCTACCACCAACAAGCGACCCCCCGGTACAGGCACCTCCATGGCTCTCCTCCTCGTCATCATCATGCTGTACATTATACTCACCCATGAGCTATGGTCCACTATTTGGATAAACTTAACAAACCTTATTCATTTAAGAGGAGGTAATCAGAAGATCTTTAAGAATCTCTTAAAGAAGAATTGATTTTAGCTACCCGAACTAGGAGAGTGGAAAAGCTATGATCTAACTTTTTTCCCCTACCATATGTTAGGTCATGTTTTGGAAGATTGCTTCACATTTAAGGGCTTGAACATAGCTTCAAGACCGATCTAGTCATCTGAAGGAATACCTTGGGGAACAACCAACCAGTTCCATTAGGGTAATCCTTGGGGTACTTATGATCCTTCCAAAGCCAAAGAAAGTTCAGATATCTCATTATCCAAAACCTCTAAGAAAATTATAAAGATCGAAACTTTTCTTGCAGTGCTAAGCAGTTCAAACCTCAACATCAAGGAAGGTTTGCAAGTTGCGAGCCAACTCGGAAAGGGGAGCTCAGCCCGGCGACATGTGCGCCCAGGATAGCCAGTGTCCGACAGTCTAAGTCCACCATTCAGCTACCACATCTGACTTCTACTTGACTAGTTCTTCTTCTTCTTGTAGACATCTTGTATCGGTGATGAGGGCATCAAATCCCTCACCCTCTTACTTTACTTGATTTCTACTTTGTACCTCTATCAAATCAAGAAATTAAAGAATAAAAAGCTATTATATTTACATGTCACTTCTAATGGGTTGTATGAATCTATTCTAATAACTCTTCAAGTCTAAACTATAATAATTTTGATCTTCTTCTTTTCGATTCATACTTGGATTTTTCTTTTCAATACTTAGTTTGCCTCTTGAGATAGACTTGGAATCATCGATTTTGAGGGTCCCATAGGAGAAGTAGGTGAGCGATGTAGGTAGAATCTTCCATTATCCACAAGAGATCACCAGTCAACCTCCATAGTGGCAAGGTTCTACCTCTAGGGCACCTCAAGATAGAGGAAACATGTCATTGGTTTTAGAGGATGAAGCCCCTCCATAGGATGCTCCACCCTTGGATATGCTTGTGGAGGATCAAGGTGGACTAAAATGTCCTCTCTTAAGAAAGTTGCCATCTATGCTAAGCATATACAATGCCCTTGTCTTATCCAAAGAGATGAGAGAATCATTAATCAAGGCTCTTCTTGATCCTTAGATATGCTTAGCTCAACCAACCACTATTAGTGAGGAGGCACATTATTCTAGAGAAGCTCAGGGGATCACTTTCATAGATGAAGACCTACTTCTGAGGGACATGGAGCATCCCCTTTACATTCCATGACATGGGCATATTAGGACTTGTGAGTTCTCATTGATCTAGATGCATCGATGAATTATGAGTCTAAGACCCTTCTATTTGAGGATCAACATCTCCACACTCAGGGATCGGATGTTAAGAGGATTCAATGAACAAGGGCTTTAGGTTCTATAGTGTTGCCTTTGGAGATATGTGATTGGAAGACTGACACCAAGTTTTATATAATTGATTCAAATACTTCATTCACTGCTTTGCTCGGTAGGCCTTGAATATATCAGAATAAGATGATTACATCCTCTCTCCATCGAAGCATCAAGTTCAGAGAGGATGGGATTGAGTATTATGTCAAAGGAGATGAAAAGCCATTTTTAGTTAGAGAGGTTGAGATATATGAGGATGCAACCTACTATCTTACCCAAAACACCATTTCTCATGAACTTAGACAAAATTCAATTTCAAAAGAAAAAGAAAAAGTACAAGAAAAGAAAAATGAAAATTCAAGTGAACAAGAAAGGGGAATTGAAGAAGAAATAGAGCGTATCACATTCCACCACATTCCATCATATGGACATGTGGGATATGACCACACCTCCACCGAGGTAGAGGAAAAAATAGAGGCAGTTCTAGAGGTGGAAGACCCCCTAGTTAGCCATCAACCAACAGGGGTTATGTTTCAGTTCATAGGAGTACCCTTACTATTCACATAGATTTTAGAATCTAGCTCGGAGGATGAGTCTAATGTGATTAGCATACCAGCCAACCCCTCTCAGTGGGTTCCATTGGAGGTGACTTTCAATCCAGACAATGACGAAGATCGAGCCTCCAGACAAAGCAAAGTATTCAAATCAGATGTATATAAAACTATCAGGCAACAGTTAGGAACCTTAGCTTCAACCTCACTTTCATCTCAAAAAGTTGAAGGTTTAGTAGTTAAGAAAGCCCCTTAGTCTTTCAAAGATATGAAGCTGAAGAGATTCTTTTTGGGATCATCCTCAAGTCAAGTTGATGTAGGGAGAATTCATATAAAGAATTAATGGAATTACTATTTAACTTTTTTTTCTTATAATCTTTCATCTAGAAGGTTTGGTTCCATACATGGTCTAAGCATAGGTTGAGTACTTAAAAAATAATATGGAACACAATCAAGATCAGGATTCAGTGGGTCCAGTCGATGGTGATGATTATTATTTGGTTGTCACCAACCATCTAGAGTCAGACAGGTTCTTTTCACACAAAACTAACTCTTACAAGGATGTGTGTTTAGAAACCTCAGATGATCCAGATGATCTCCAAATCAAATATGCACCACCAAAATTTAAAAAGGAGATCCATTCAATAATCGACAAGCTTAAAGAAACCAACCTCAGGACAGAAAAAATCCATGCACATATCATTGTTGAATGAAGAAGAAACCAATGACTTAGTTAGGCAATTGACTAAGTTTAAGGATTGCTTTGCATGGAGTTATGAATAGATGTCCGGATTATCTCCTGACATAGTAGTCCACAAACTAACAATAGGTCCTAGCACTAATCCTATCAAGCAAGCTCCTAGATGCATGCAATTTGAAATCAAACAACTAGTCATTTCTGAAGTCAAGAAATTGATCAATGCTAGTTTCATCAAGGAAGAAAAATATCCTACCTGGTTAGCCAGTGTCATCCCAGTTAAGAAGAAGAATGGTCAAATTCACATTTATGTCAATTTCAGGGACTTAAATAAGTCATGTCCTAACAATGAGTTTCCTTTTCCTATATTAGAATTAATGGTGGATATCACCTCATCTCATGCAGTGTTCTCTTTCATGGATGGGTCATCTGGCTACAACCAAATCAAGATGTCTGCTGAAGATGAAAGAAATGCCACTTTTAGAACTCCAATCGAAATCTATTATTATAGGGTCATTCTTTGGCCTTAAAATCTGGTGCTACATACCAAAGGCCATGACTCGATCTTCATGAACTCATCCATCATCAGGTTGAGTGCTATGTTGATGATCTAGTAGTCAAGAGCAGAGAAAAGGAAGACCATATCTTTAACTTGAGAGTAGTTTTCGAATGGTAAAAATAATATAACCTTAAAATGAATCCCCTAAAGTGTGCATTCAGAGTAGCTTCAGCAAAATTCCTTAGGTTTGTTGTCCGACACCGGGGAATAGAAATAGATCCAAAAAAGATTAAAGCTATCTTAGAAATACCACCTCCTAAAAGTTTAACTCAACTCAGATCTGTTCAAAGATGGTTGGTGTATTTAAGACGCTTTATTTTCAACATATCAGGGAAATGCAAGCCATTCTCAACACTTATGAAAAAAGATGTTAAGTTTAAGTGGGATGACAAGTGTCAGCATGCCTTTGAAGATATTAAGCGTATTTGGTGAAGCGCTAGTTCTAGCTATCTGGGCCACTCATCCTCTATCCTACTTATTGGATGACTCTCTTGCTCATTGTTGGCCCAAAGCGATGAAGGAAGGAGAATGCTCTCTACTACCTCAGCAATCGTTTGATTCCTATTGAAGCAAACTATCCACCTATTGAGAAATATTGCCTAGCTTTGATCTTTGCCTCCCAAAAGCTATGACACTATATGCTTTCCCATAAGATGAACCTGATTTCCAAAACTAATCCACTATAGTATCTCATGACATGGCCAATGCTATCTAGATGTTTGGCACATTGGTCTATGATTCTCTCACAGTTTGATATCACATTTGTACCCTCTGTGCGGACAAGCAGCGATTTCTTAGCGCACACCCACTTCCTGTTGATTCTCCTTAGATGATCTCCAGAACAAATCATGAACTTAGGGGAGGTTGACAACCGCTGATGGGAGATGTATTTTGATGGTGCAGCTTCTTTTCATAAAAGGGAAGCACCACAATCTACTCTTCCCGGAAAGACAGGGTTAGGAATAGTTCTCTTATCTCCAGACCGCGATGTGATGAAATTCTTATACAATCTTTCCAACCCCTACACCAACAACGAAGCAGAGTATGAGGCTTTGATTGCCAATATGGAGTTAGCTATCACAGTCAGTGTCAAGAGCATCAACATCTTTGGGGATTCTCATATGGTCATCAATCAGATTGTCAGATCCTACAAGGTTCTCAAACCCAAGCTTCATCATTACTATGAGTATACCATGAAGCTGTTGGCCCAAATCCCTGAAGTCGCCATCTACAAGATCTTTGGCCAAACTTGCCAAAGAATTGGCATGTCTGGAAGATGAGTCCATTCCAATAAGGTTCCAAAATAGATAAATCCTATCCCTTATTGATGCAGAACTCATTGAGAGACTTTCTCTTGAAGGGGAGGTCGCCATTGCCTATAAGGATAATGAGCTAGATTGGAGCCAACCATTCATAGACTATTTAAACACCGACAAACTACCTCATGAAAAGTCACAAGCCCATCGGTGAAAGAGCTCTCTCTAAGCTCTCTTGATGGCACCTGCACGATCTTTGACCAAATGTGGTTACGTTATTTAGATAAACACGAAGCCCATGACATTATAATCGAGGTACATTTAAGTCTATGTAGAGCACATCAATCTGACCTGAAGATGAAGATGAAGATCAAAAGACTAGGATATTACTGGCCTTCAATGATTACAGATTGCATGGATGTAGTTAAAAGATGACATCAATGTCAGGTACACGGTGTGGTCCTACATCAACCACCCAACATTCTACACCCTACACTAGCCTCATGGCCATTTTATTATTAGGGTACCGACATTGTGGGTCTTATCGATCCTCTTTCTTCCTAGGGATATCGGTTCATCTTACCACTACTTTTCAAGTGGTGAGGCAATCCCACTCGAGAGGTCAGCTTACATGTGCTTCAATTTTTAGAACCATATCGTATATAGGTTGAGGTGCCTCGATAAATTATATTGATAATGGTGTACATTCAAAAGCACAAGATCAATAGCTTGTGACAGGTATAGATTGGAGATACTCCACCATCTACTACCACAGAGCAAATGGCTTAGCATAAGTATTCAACAAAATCTCATCCATACTAAAGAAGACTCTTGATGACAACAAGGTGTGGAATGAGCAGTTGGTTGAAGCCTTGTGGGCCTACCACACTACATGTCGAACTCCAACTCAATATGCCTCATTTTTCTTAGTGTAAGGGTCTGAAGCCGTTCTATCTTTAGAAGTTCAACTCCCATCACTAAGGATAGCATTGGGTAGCAAGTTCACTACAGAGCATAATGCAAAGTTGCAGTTAGAAGAGCTTGAAGGTTTAGAGGAGAGTCACTGGCGCTAGAACCTCGAGGCCAAAATGATTCAAGCTCACAATAAAATGTCTCCTCTAGGTCTTTCCAAGTAGGAGAACTTGTTAGTCCTAAGGAGACTAATTGTTGCCCATCAAAAGATGGGAGGCAAGTTTGAACCCACTTGGGAAGGCCCCAATGTCATAGAAGGCCCAAGGAGGATCATCATTAATTGATTGTAAAGGGAACACCCGATGCTTCCAATTAATGGGCTCTATTTGAAGAAATATTACTCATAAAATATGTTTGAAAATAATTATCAATAAAGAACAAAATTTGATTCCATTTCATCAAAATCTTCTCTCTTAAGCGTTGTTTGCTTGTCTTGTGAATCATCATGGCGTGTGGGTAGTGTAAGAGTCCCCAGGCATCCTATCCTCTTTCATGATATAAACACAATCAAACATGATCTCCCAATATTAGAATAGGTGTGAGAGAAGAGGCATCCTATTTGATTAGCACAACTAAGTTAGGTGAAGAGCAGGCGACATCCTTTCTTGGAATCCTTTATGTCATTTCATTAAATTTTCCAAGCATGTCTAGGATAGGTGTGAGAGAACCCAAGAGACATCATATTTCCGTTAACACAAGCACAAAAATAAACATATGTCCTTTTTGGGCTCTTTTGATATGGGAGCAAGCCCACTCACTCATTTTACTATAGGTCTACATGCTACCTCGCTAGTATGTCACCCCTGGTCACTTATTTAGAGGTGAGTCCCCATGCTTTCTTCTTAACTTGACCATTGACATGGTTAGTATGGTAGACTTCACTCCCCCTAGCTACTTCATGTTGATTTTGTTTAAGAAGATGTGAGTCCTCAGCTTTCTTCTTGAATTAATCATCATGATCTAACTAGGTCAGTATATTTTAGGTTTAGGATAAGTCCCCCGGCTCCTTTCCTCTTTTTGAGTTGATATAAGTCCTCCAGCGCATTCACTCGGTAGTATAGGTTGGATGCATCGAAGATAGACTATCCGATGTCTTATAGAAGGATATGAGTCCCTAAGCTTTCTTCCTAGGCTGATTATTGCAAATCGATGAGCACCTTAGGTTGGTTGAGGTTCAATATGCTGATAGTGACTCACCTGGTGGACACACCACTCTTGGAAGATATGAGTCCCCGAGCTTTCTCCTTGAGTTGGACACCGAATACATATTTGATATATGACTAGCCATGCATCTTCTACAGGGTTTTGGAATAAGCCCTTAGTGGCCCCACTCCCTGTAGGCATTCTATTTGAATCATGTCTTTTTGCGACCCCATTTAGACACTACCCGAGTTACTCTTGGATTGGAAAATCCCCTTTTCCTAGTAGCCACCCTTATGGTTGGAGAATTTGTTCAATGCACAAATTCTCCTTGGTTCTGAGTTAGGTCTATCGATATAAGCTCCTTCTTATGATCCCTCAAATACAGGGTCCATGTTAAAATAAACTAAACAAACAAATTAATTAATTCACTTGTGAATTAGGAATTTAAGCCCCCAAAGGGCCCCTTTTCCCAAGTAGGCATCCTATCTTTTAGTGTTAGCAACTCCTAGGGTGGTTGAGTACGGTTGAGATAAATTCTTGATTGGTACTCACTCCATGCTTAAGTGGTTCAATATTTTTCCACAAGCAGGTTACCCCAATAGTCATTCGGCTTTGGAAGATGTAAGACTATGATGCATTCTTTCTAGCATGACTGTCGCAAACCAACGGGTAGCCCTAGGTCAGGTTCAATTTGTTGCCCAAAGCAACCCGATCATGTAGTGGAAGATGTGAGTCCCGTGCTTTCTTCCTTGAATTGATCATTACAAATGAAAGGCACTCTCCTTTGGTGGATAGTTCTCCATCGGTAGAAGCTACTCCCTTTAGTTCAGTAAATCTGAGATAGGTCTAGGCTAATATAAGCATCTTCTCAGTGTGATCCATCGCAAACCAATAGAATTCATCAAAATAAATTAAAAAAATAAAATTAATCTTTGACTATCTTTGAGCTGATCTAAGTCCCCCATCAGCATTCACTCAATAGTCAGCCCTAGGTCAGGTTTGATTTGTTGCCCAAAGCAACCGATCACCCCAATGGTTCCTTATTTTGTAAGATGTGAGTCACCATGCTTTCTTCCTAACTTGACTATTGCAGACCAAAAGAAATCCCTTTGGTTGCATTGTCCTACCTTATGGTTGGTAGACTACTCCCATTGATAAATGAGTAGGCTGGCCCCATGGCTACTCAATGTGATCCATCAATGATGGGACCCATCAAAATAAATCTAAAAATAAAATTAATCTTGACTATCTTTGAGTTGATCTAAGTTCTCGAGTGGCATTCACTCAATAGTCTGCCCTAGGTTGGGTTCAATATGTTTACTTGCCAATGGATCACCCCAGCAACTGATCCCCACTTTTGAGGATGTAAGTCTACTATGCTTTCTTCTTAGTACAGTTGCTGCACACCGAAAGGCATCCCTTTGGTTGCCTAGTCCTATTATTTGTTTGGTAGACTACCCCTTTGGATTAGTAAATCTGAGTTAGGCTTAAGCCACCATGGCTCCTACTCAGTGCGATCCATCGCAAACTAATAGGGTTCATCTTAAAATCCAAAATCTAAAAAAAAATCTGAAACAAATTCAACCCTTCTCCCCCGGAGGAGTCAAACAAATTCAACAAGACAAATACAATGAGACAAATAAAATAATCAATCAATCCAAATCAAAATCTTTTGCTTTTCCTCAGTGAGATGTAAATCTTTCTAGTTCCCAAGCGGATCTCAAATTCTAATCCCTTAGCGGATTTCACAACCCCTCCCCTGTGGAGAACTTGAACTTGCCTCTCTAGTGGAGAGTTCACTTCTCTATCCCCGGTGGAGTCAAAACAAACACATTATACAAACAATAAATTAAATCAGATCAGTTTTTTCTCCCAAGTGAGAATCAAATCAAACCTCTTAAATCAAATCAACCCTTCTCTTAGATTTTAAGAGTTCCTTAGTCCTAAGACACATCTAGTGATTAGGTAGACACTCAACCTAGACTTAGAGATTTATAAGAGTTATCCATAGGAATATGTCATGTCGTAAGGGTGTTAGAAAAATTTTCCTACCCTATAGCTTGAAACATTCTTCATTTCCTTCCTTCAAGTCAAACTCCAAATCAAATCAACATCAAAGCTTAAATCAATTCCAACTTAACTGATTACCTCCAAACACAAATTAATTCCACATGATTGAAACCCATGATTGAAGCTTATAATTGGCATTCCAAATTCAAAATATTTCCTAAGTCCCTTTGATTCTACCTCATGGACTTAGCCTAAATCAAATCTAAATCAATTCAGATTCAAGAAAATTTCTCACAACCCACTTAAATTCTCATTTATATTCACATATATAAATAGAATATAAATTCAAATCAATCAAACTAAACTCAAAAATCAAATCCAAATTCTAAAAAATCTTTCCTCAGCCCTTTGATTCCCTCTTATGGACTTAGCTCAAATCAAGTTCAAACCACTTCAAATTCATGATATTCTCATAACCCATTTATATTCTCATTTATATTCACATATATAAATGAAATATAAATTCAAATATCCAAAACCAAATCCAAAAATCAAACTCAAATTCATTAAAAATTCAACCTAAGCATTTCAAGTCAAACTCTTGAACTTAGCCAAATCAATTTCAAATCAAGCCAAACTCTTGATTTTTCTTCATGATTCAATCAACCCTACAATCATGAATCCAAATATAAACACAAACTTTAATCATCAAACCAAAACTAAATCCAAAATTCAAATCCAAGTCAAACTCATGTTCTCCCTTTTGAACTTGAAATTGTCAAACGAATCAAAACCCATTTGACTTCAAACCACTTGCAAATGGATTTATATTTCAATCATAAGTCCATATGTGAGTTCAATCAAACTCAAATCAAGCATTGGCCAAGCCATTTGACCTACTTAGGCTCACTTGACCCAAAGTGACCTAAAGTATCCCTTTTGAGCTAAATTTTAATCCTACCTGAATTAGATTGAACTAAGCCCAACTAAGCCTCACATTGTGAACAACAATCATCATAAGATGATCAATCATGCAAATTAGGTCAAATCAAGCCAAACCTAAGGGTTGACCAAGCCTACACTTAGCCAAAATGAAACCTAAACTAGCCAAAATCCACCATAGGCCAAATTGATTGAAGCCATGGATCAAAACTAATTCATGATCACTGCTTGAACTTAACCATGTCATCATTTGAGCCTAATTGGCCACTTGATCCAAGTTGACCCAACTTGACCTAAAAAGTCAAAATGTGTCAAAACTTGATCTAAGATAAATTGATTGAAACTAATGGGTCAAGTTCATTCCAGATCACTTATTGAACTTGACCAAAGCCTCAATTGGCCAACTAAACCCAACCTAGCCCAATTGACTATGAACCCAACTTGACCTAAAAGGTCATATTAGGCCAAAATCAAATTAAATCAAAATTGATTGGAAACAAAGATACCAATCCATTTCATATGACCAACCAAATATAAACCAACCCATGACCTAACCCAAATAGGTCAAATGGGTCAAATCGGTCAACTTGACCCATTTGACCTAAATGAACTCAATTGAACCAAAACCAAATATAAACCAAATTGAATCAAAACCAAAGCTACCAAAACATTTCAAATGGTCATATGAATTTTACCCAACCCTTGGTTTGACCCAATTTGACCAATTGGTCAATTTGACCCCAAGTTGACCCATTTGACCTAAATGGGTCAACATGAGCAAAATCATATCAAATCAACTCCAAATCCATTGAAACTTGGCTCAACCCATATTTCAATCATACCAAACATATTTAAATTAAAATCCAGGTCAAATGACCATTTTACCCCTAGTCCATAGTATAAATTTTGGCCAAATTCACTTGGAATTTGGTCAAATCCTCTGCATAACTACTTGACACCCTCTTAGTGGACCAAGTGGACACTAGTGAGTGTGGTGCACCTAACCCAATGGGTTTGGGTCATCCCAACCCAACTTATGGCTAAAACTGACCACCTCACTTGAAATTAAGCACATGGAATCCCTCCTCCACTCAATTAAGCCACATGGGAGCTCCACTACTCCACTCTACACTCAAAATCGACCCATGTGGAACTCCTAACAGCCTAACAAATTGATCCAATTTGGTCAATTGATCAAAAATGGTGAAGGGAGGCTCGACCATCCAATTGCTCTAGTGGGAGATATACTCCCCTTAATTCCATTTCAATTCATCAGTCCCCAATTTGATTGAGCTTAGGGAAGCCAGAGGAGCCATTTCCAAGTCTACCCAAGCTTCCTAGAGAGTTTTTGAATTTCCCATTTCTTGGTTTTCATAGACTAAAAATAGGGGAGCTCTACTTGAAATCCATCTCACTCAATACTCCAATCCAACCCAATTCACTTTGCAAGCTCCCTTAGAGGATCAAATCGAACTCACTCCAAGCTTAACACAAGCTCTCTAAGCAAGGGAGGACTACTCTTGACCAAGATTTAGCTCAAGTGAAGGTGAAGTTGGTCCATAGGAAGATATATCTAATTTCATCATATTAAACCTTCAACAAGGCTTCTCCACTCACTAAGCTACATCAAAAGAATGCATCTATGATAGCATCCGTAGGTATGTCATGAGCCATTAGCCATAGTGTGGTTCTTTGTGAAGTGAAGTTTCATCTCATGAGAAACTATCCATTGGATGTCATCTCCCTTGCATGATGATGGTGTGGTTAAGTTTTGAGTTCAATCCGAGCTCAATCAAGCTCGGATCTTGCCATGGAAGGTGGAAGGCTCCCCTTTCACGTTGAAGAACTTAGGGATGAATCATGGGTCATCCATCCGCATGTTTTGGATGGACTACCATGATTAAAATAGCTAGGATCCATGGATTAATCCTTTAATACCATGGGTTTAACCTCAATCGTCCGATCTTTGATCGAATAGATAGGGAGAAAGTGCGTAGCACCATTGCTGATGCGGCACTACGATGTGATAATTTAAATAGCTCTGGTCACGCAGTAAAGCGCCACGATCACCCACATGGCACGGGATTAGCTATATAATTAGAGAATTAATTACCTAATTAAGCATGGAAACTTCAAATATTTATATCTAAGTGTAGAAAAATCAGAAAAATATGAAATAAATTGCATATGAAAGATAATTGAATGTAGAATATTATAAAATTAATTTTGATGGATTTTGAATAGTGTTATTTTTGAATTTGGGTTTTATTGGGAATATAATTAGGTTAATTACCCTCTGATTATTCCATTAATTAATCTTTAATTTCTCATGAATATTTAATGGGATGACTTCTGACTCCTCTAATTTTCTTGAGATTTATTAATGGTTTAATTAGGGTAATTGCTGGATTCATTCCTAATTACTCTCTTAATGTAATTAAGATTAATTAAGTGTGTAATCAATGGATTAATCCCTTGATTGAGTTAATTAAGATTTGTTTAAATGAATAGGAGGTTTAGGGAATAATTTTGGGATATTTTCCTTAAGCTATTCTTTAAACCCCCTCTTTCTTCCTTAATCCAAATTTAATTAAGGATTAATTCACTAATTACCTACCTAATTGATTTGATAAAATTCTAAAACCTTCAAGAACTTAATTAATCCATCTTGGGTAGATGCTCAGGTGTTCAATAACCTATGTACATTAAGAAAATCAAAATCCCACTCACATGTGTCAGAGGGGTTATGAAAGTACTTAAAATTAAACCATTTAGCTTAATTAATCATTAATTATGAGCCAATTGCATTACGTACTTTCTTTCATAGGTGCATTGTCGATTTAAATTTATTGTGTGGTTTTATGCCATCTATTGGCTCATAATTATTTGGTTAAATATACTAAGGTGGTGTAGGAATGGGGTAATTAACACACTTAATTCACACCTTAACCTAAACAAAATATAAAAAATCATCTAATGATCCTAAAAATAAACTAAATTAACTCACATATGGCGAAAATGGGTTAAGACTAGCAAACATTCTTTCACATTTCCTAAATTAAGCATAAAGCAAATTCAAAATAAAAATCACAATAAACAAACATTCAATTTTGAACTTTCTTATTTCATAGATTGTCTTTAAAATTAATTAGGGTGAATGAATTTGCATTGCTTTCATCAATTTATTTCTTTCCTAGCATGGTAAATATGTATGTCATATGAAAATCATGTGTCCATCCATTTTAAAAATCAAATCAAAAATGGAATATTTTCTTTATGTCAAATTGCATGTGTTGACTAAAGTGAAAAAATATGAATGGCTATTAGCACTATTAAATCTAAAATTATTTTGAAAACTTATGAATCAAGAATAAAAACTAAAAGGTATGCTACTTATATTTTATTTATAAGCTTGCATGTGAATATAAAAATGTGTCTTATGTTTGCTTCTTTTCTTTCCTCTTAACATGGATTTGAATAAGATTTGCAAAGTGTATAGTTCTTTTAAAAGAACATAACACTTGCTTAAAATCTACTCTTATCCTCTTCCATGTTATGACTTAAGAAGGATCTTTACATTTACACACATAAGTTGCATAAACAAACCAAAAATTAAATAAACATAAACTTTGCATCTTTCTTTTTCCATTTATCTCTTTTATGAATGCATATGTATTTAAGGAAAGTTGTATATTAGTCTGGACAACCTTGGGATTGTGAGGCTTTAAGTAGCCCTAAGTAGGTCTTGTACCTTACACCCCTGGTGCTAACAATGGCATTGTACTCACTTATGCCTTTCATACATACACTTATGTCTTAGAGAAAAATAAATCTTCTACCAAATTAAACAACTCAAAATTAAAAATAAAGAACTCATAACCTCACCTAAAGCTTAGGCTAAAAATCAAGATAAAAGAATTAGCAACCCCTTAGCTGGATGTGTACTTTTTTTTCTAACATCATGCATAAAAGTATATTATTTCACTTTGATTGAGGGTTTTCCACCTTGCCAAAGAATTTGGCTTGACCTTTGAGAGCCATGGTAGAAATACACCTCCTTTCAGATTTTGGCCCATAATCTTATTTCTCATGCATTAGGCATAAAGAATCCTATAGCCTGAGTCAAATGATTGTCCAAAAATAAAAATAAAATGTAATATGATTTGCATTAGATCTAGGTCATTTTTCATGCCCTTATATGATCTAGTCTCTTAGGGAGTGAGTTTAAGGACTTTGTCTCTTTCTAAAATAAATTATAGTCTATCTATCTTGCATAAAGTATATAACTTGCTTACATGGATTTAAAATTATAGGAGGAGTTAGTTGGTGACCACCCCCAGGTGATTGTAAGTCCAACAATCGAGTAGTTTATTCTCTCTTCTGGAGGTAAACTAAATACTCATTTTTTCCTTAGATTTAGGTCGTGTTGTTGGCCCTCACTAAAGCTTCCTAGATTTAGGTTCATAGGTTGCTACTTCCCTTTGCGGGCTACGAGCATAAATCCTCACCTCTCATGTATTTTCATGACCTTGTATCATGGAACTATAAGCCTTAGGATTCTAATAAAAATTTAGCTCAAACAAATTAATTCAATTTCAAAAATGTAAAGACCAACCATATGGTAGTTTAGGATGCTTACTAGGCTTCCTAGTATCCTAAGCATATTACTAGGCTTCCTAGTATCCTAAGCATCACCTACTTATTTTCATGTGGCTTCGATAAGAACTCTCTCCTCTTGATTGATCCCACTTAATTTACTAAAAATAAACCAATCGATTGATAGTCCTACCTTTTCAAAATCTTTGGAGACAACAATCATTTATCTTAATCGAGAGTATTCCTAAGGAATCTCATACCTTAGGATGTAATTAACTATGGGGGCTTGCCTCCATAGGAAACTTAATTAACATGCTTTAAAATAAACCCTACTTTACTTTTCCATGTAAAGTAGGAGGAGAATCTCTGATACATATGCAG
Source organism: Cymbidium sinense (assembly GCA_021442155.1). Classification (NCBI taxonomy): domain Eukaryota; kingdom Viridiplantae; phylum Streptophyta; class Magnoliopsida; order Asparagales; family Orchidaceae; genus Cymbidium; species Cymbidium sinense. Next base: position 115,546,034 of record CM038217.1, read on the forward strand.
ACCCATTGTCCTTAGGAGTCCTTATTCAAGTGATTAGGTCCATTGTAAGGTGGTGACTTCTATCTTTCGAGATAGTACACCTCTCCATAATGTTGTACTGATCACTAATAAGAACATCTATGGAGCTACGTAGGGTCCAAATACAAAGAGTATATTTCTATCTTCATTTTATCCATATAGATTGAAGGCGGAAGTATACACTTAGAAAATGAAAAATAATTTTTTCACCACAACAGGTTTACAATCAAAAACTTTGAGAAGCTAATTAACAAGCTTACAAGAGGAAGCCGCATAGCTTGTCTTTCCATGACCACCAACCATGCCCAAACGTCAAGGCTTTTGGAGAAGAAGCGTGCAATCACACATTTTGATAAGGGAATGCCACTAGGGTTCAGATAGGCCTCGAGCTCAATCCTCGCCTTCTTTTGCCACCACCTCCATTATGCCGCCCACCTCTTGTCACAAGATCCACCACCGTCTCCTCAGTAGTATCCTCATCAGCATCATTAGCAATAGTATTTCTACTCATCACCAGCTGCCTAAAGCAACATAAACCTCCAACTCTAAGGAAGGTTTGCAAGTTGCTAAGGACAATATGAGGAAGATAAAAGCCCAACAGCAGTAGTGATAGTCTCCACTTGCCCGAGATAGTATAGTCGCGCAACCACCAATTGAGTCCAGCACTTCTTCCACAGTTGCAGCTATAGTTCCTCCAACTAACTCCTCTTCTAGCAGTTGTATTGTATCAGCTGAGGGGTGGGGGTGTCAAATCCCTCACTCCACTTATTTTACTTGATTTCTATTTTATACCTCCATCCAAATTTAAGAAATTAATGAAGCAAGCTAATTTTGGTTACATCTGTGTCACTTCTAATGATTTTCTTGAGTTTATTCCTTTAGATAGCTCTCCAAGTCTAATTAATAATAATAACTCTAGTTCCAATCATTACTCTTTTGATTTAGAAATGGATTTTTCATTCATAAATTATTTGGGTTCGCCCATTGAGATTGATTTGGAGTCATCCGACTCTAATGATCCAATAGGAGAAGCTGTAGGTGAACTTGATAAGCAGATAGAACTTTCCACTAAACCATCTCACAAAGTCATTAAAGTCAATCTTTGCAGTGGCAAAGTTCTACCTCCTAGGGTAGTATCTCAGGATAAGGGTAAACAAGGTATTGGTTCTAATGATCAAGAAGCCCCTACACAGGATGCTCCACCTATGGATATGCTTATGGAGGACTAGCCCAGAGTTCACTACAATGTCCTTGCTCACCTAAGAAAGTTGTCAGCTAAACTAAGCATATATGATACCCTTATCTTATCCAAAGAGATGAGGGAGTCATTGATCAAAGCTCTTTTTGAACTAGAAATATGCTTAGCTCATCTTACCAGTGTTGGAGAGGAGGCATGTTTTTCAAGAGAAGACTGTGGAGTTACATTCACAGATGAAGACCTTCTTTTGTGGACAACTGAGCACAACCATCCTCTCTACATCATAATGGGCATAGGCAGATTCAGACTATCCAGGGTCTTAGTTGATCCAGGTGCATCAGTGAACATTATGAGTCTAAAGACCCTTGCCTACTTGAGGATTGACATCTCTGAACTATGAGGAGATCAAATGTTGTTGAGTGGATTCAATGAGCAAGATAAGAGGGCTTTAGGCTCTATAGTGTTACTATTGGAGATAGATGACTGGAAGACAGAAGCCAAGTTCAACAAAATTGATTCAGATACATCTTTCATTACTTTGCTCAGTAGGCCTTGGATACATGGAAATAACATAGTTCCATCCTCTTTACATGAATGCATCAAATTTCAAAGAGGCAAAATTGAGTATTGTGTCAAAGGAGACTTGAAACCATTCTCAGTTAGAAAGGTTGAGATATATGATGACGTAGCCTGACTATCTTCCTCCAAATCAAAAAGTCTATTCTTGCAAACTTGGTGAAAGTTTAAAAATAGAAGAAACAAAAGAACAATAAGAAAAATAAAAAATAAAAAAATGAAAAGAAAATGAAAATATAAGTGAGTGAGAATCAGACACCGAGGAAGAAGTAGAGCTAGACATTGGATTCTGCCCACAGTTCATTTCTCCATATGAAAACATGGGTAGAATAACTCAACCCTCACTAGGTAGAGGCAAAGGTAGATCTAGAGACAGTTCCAGAGGTGGAAGACCTCCTCCCTATTGGCCACCCAATAGGAGCTATGTTTTGATTCATAGGAGTACCCCCGCTATCCACATAGACTTAGAGTCCAACTCATAGGATGAGTCTCATGTGGTTAGCACACCAACCAACCTCTCTCAATGGGTCCCTTTGGAGGTGACATTCGAGCCAGATAGCGATGAAGACCAAGCCTCTAAGAAAAGCATGAATGTATATGAATCATTATTATATATAACATTCAGATAGCAGTTTGGGACTTTAGCTCTAACCTCACTTTCTTCCCAGAAAGTTAAAATTTTAGTAGTTAAGGAGGACCCTAAGTCATCAACAGATATCAAGCCAAAGAGATTTTTACTGGGAGCATCATCCTCAAGTCAAGAAGCTGATGTAGGACTTGAGAATGATTCATATAAAGATTTAATATAATTACCTTTTGATTGGTATTCTCCTTGTGTTCATAACTTAGCAAAGAAGGGATTAATCCTGCAAACTTGGTCTAAACACAAGTTAGATTTCTTTGAAAGGTTATGGGACAACCAAACTAGATATTCTCAATCAAGACCAGAACTAAGATTAGGCACAGTGGGTCCAGTCGACGATGACAACCATTGCCTAATCATCACCACTCATTTTGGGTCTGATAGGTTCTTCTCAAATCATGCTAGCTCTTATGAAGAGATATGTTTAGAAATTCAGATGACCCAAATGAGCTTAAAGTCAGAGATGCACTGCCATAGTTCAAAGAAGAGATCAGATCAACCATCGATGAGCTCAAAGAAATCAACTTAGGAATCAAAGACAATCCACGTCCGACATACATCAGTTCCTTGTTGAATGAAGAAGAAACCAATGACTTAGTTAGGCTATTAGCTGAGTTTAAGGATAGTTTCATATGGAGTTATGAAGAAATGTCATATTTATCTCTTACATAGCGGTCCAATAGAACTTTCATCCTAGGCATGTGATTAGACATTGAACAACAGGTCACTTCTAAAATCAAGAAATTGATCGATGTTGGCTTTATCAGGGAAGAAAAGTATCCTACCTGCTTGGCCAGTGTCATCCCAGTTAAGAAAAAGAATGGCTAAATTTGCATATGCATCAATTTTAGGGATCTAAATAAGGCATGTCCTATGGATGAATTTTCACTTCATATACCAGAGTTAATGGAGAACATTGCCTCATCTCATGTAGTATTCTTGATGTAGAACATCATGAGGATCAACAAATTAGAGCCCAAGGCCCATTTACAAGATCTCAAGCTAAAGCCCAAGAAAGAAGAAGACTTAGCTCATTTCTAAGGCCCATTTTATGATTTCATCTTTTTATTTATGTAATTTTAATTTTCTTCTAGAAACTCCATGTTTGAAATTTTGCATTTAAAATTCAAAGAATGACATGTGAGGTGGTTGAATCCACATAAAATAATAGCATGTGAAATGGGTGGATGGCATAAAATAATGAGGCAATTTATTAATCACATTAATGCCACCCACCTTTCCCTCCATATTTTGAATTCTTTTCTTTTAAAAGATGCTTGTAATGGCTATAAATAGCCCCTCTTATTAGAATGAAAGGGATCTTTTAGCAATTACAAATTTTTGAGTTATTCATGTGGTTTGAGAGCTTGGTGGCCAAACCTTGGCAATCCTTGGTGGGAGCGCTAGTTATTCAACATATCTTCTTTCTTCACCTCCAATAGTCACGTTCTCTCAATCTCATCAAAAGAAAGAATGCCCACCTCCATCAAATTTGGTATCGAAAGGAAAACAAATTTGGTCAAAAGTTTGCTTCAACAAAGGGAGCAACTCAAGTGTTGGACTTGTCTTCAAACTTGTGAGTTTTTCTTGGACTTGTGAGGTTAATTAATTTTTTTATGTGATAGTTTAAAAGCATATTAGTAGCTTGAAAGATATATATTGCTTGCAAGTTTATGGTGATAGCATAAAATTTCAATTAGTAAGCTTTATTATATATTTTAGCCATTTTCAATTGCGCACCCCTCCCCTCCCTCAAAAAAAAAAAAGAGAAAAAAAAAATTAAGAGAGTACCTTGGTGAGGTAGTTCATCACCTAAAGTAACCTAGCCATTAGTGCAAATCAAAATCTAATTACTTGCTTTATTATCTTTGTTATTTTTTATGATTAATTTTAGAAGTTTCTTTAATTAACTTATGATAACTTGCTTTCTTAAAAAGAAAAAAAGAGGCTTGATAAATTTGAGCATTTTTATTTCATTGCATTAAAAAATATATATATAAAAAATATATGGATGCATAATAACATAAGGGTGTTAAACTTGGTGATTTTGGAAGCTAAATAGAACTTTGTGAAAAAGACCTAAACTATCTAAGGAGAGCTTGGGATTTAAGTGGTCTTGTACCCCCTCCTCACCTGGAAGTTCTCTTAGCTTAAAATTTCACTTTGATTGCACAATTATATTATACTTATTTATTATTTTTTTCATTGGTCCCTTTTCATATATCTTTTTTTTCTTCCTTAAAAAAATCTCATGGCACCAAAATCTATCTCAAGATCAAGTTGAAAATTTGACTAGATTAGTTGATGCCTTAGATCTTAGGATCCAAGACAATGAACTAAAACTCAACAAATATTAGAAGAAAGTAAGAATCAAATGCAAGAACTTAAACAACAAATGCAAACTCTTTTGGTGCATCTACAAAATAATAGAGTACCAACTCCTCCTCCAATACCTACTCAAACTATGCCAATAGGGATGAAGAAGATTCATATCCAAACCATAGAAAATCAACCACTTAGAAGACAATCAATTGCTAAAAATGGTGGAAGGGGAGAAAATTATTTTAAGACTATAGAAGACTCTAATGATCCATCTCGAAGAGTTAAAGTAGAAGCCCCAACTTATGATGGTATACATGATCCAAATAAATTTCTCGATTGGTTAGTTCAAATGGATGACTTCTTTGATTGGTATAAAATGGATGATTACCAAAGGGTTACTTTTGCTAAAATGAAATTGATAGGGCATGCTAAAATTTATTGGACAAATACTTTAGCTAAAGAACAAAGATTAGGAAGGACAAACCTCACTTGGATAGAAATAAAAGAAATGTTAAGAAAAGTGCTCCCAGGCATCATGATAAAAAAGCTACATAGCCAATTATTAACTTTGAGACAAGGTACTTATCTTGTAACTGAATACTTAAACACTTTTGAAGATCTAGTTTCTAGAACTGATTGCACTGATAATGATTGGCAATTAGCCAATAAATTTGTTATTGGACTTAGGGCTGAAATTAGAAATGAAGTTGAATTATTTGACCCACAATCTTTAGAGGAAGCATTTCATTATGCATTATTAGTTGAACAACAAAAGAAATCTGCCTCCCTCTCTAAAATTAAAGTCAAGTACCTTCCATTTCATCCAATAGATCTGTTAGACCCATCCAAATGGCCCATCCTCTTTAAAACTTCAATTGAAGGGAGCTCTAAGAACATTAGGGAAGTAATATGTTTTAAATGTCATAAAAAAGGTCATATGCAAAATCAATGTAAAGCTCAAATCTTATTTTTAGAAGAAGTTGAAAATCTAATAGATGATAATCTAGAAGAAGTTTATGATGACACCCCATTATTGAAGAATTGGAATTAACCTGACCCTCATGTTAATGTGATGAGATGTCTTCTTGTAATAAAAATGAGGTAGAGATTGGAGGAGAAAGAACATTTTATGTATATTTTGTGTAATGAAAGAGATGTAGGTTAGTTATAGATGGAGGTGCTATGAATGTCATTTCAACACATACCTTAACTCGAGCCAACCTAAAATCAACCCCACGAACCATTTCATGTTAGTTGGGTAAATCATACATCTCTTCCCATCACCAATCTGTTTAGTTCCTATTAAAATAGGAAGCTATGAGGATCAAATTTGGTGTGATGTTCTCCCATGGACATTGCTCATATTCTCTTAGGATGACCTTGGCTATATGATATGAATGTTATTCACTATGGTAGGAAAATACTTATATTTTTAAAAATAATAATAAGACTATTAAACTCCTACCAATAAAGCCGAGAAAAACACCCTCCATAACACCACACAAAATAACTCGACTTGCAACCTAAGCCTCTATTGAAGAAAAATGCCAAATTTCAATTAATTATCATAGAAAATCCTCTGTTAACACTATCATTTAATCCTTATTTTAAAATACCTACTCTTTCTCCTTTGACCCCAAAGATAGAAATAATAGATTTTGGCGCTTTACAAAAAGAATTTTTTGATCCATTTCTTCTTCACATATTACATGTAAAAGAAGTCATACCAGACTCTAATGAGACTCACATACCTGCAGTGGTCTCTTCTCTTCTTTCTGATTTTAACGATATTGCACCTGATGAGCTTCCTGATGAGCTACCTCCTCTAAGAGACATTCAACATGCTATTGAGTTCTTACCCGTTTCTCAACTTCCTAATCTTCCACATTATAGGATGAACCCTACCGAGCATGTTGAGATTAAAAGACAAGTTGAAGAATTATTAAGAAAGGGTTTTATTCAAGAGAGTCTTAGCCCTGCGGTCCATTATTAACTCCAAAGAAAGATGGAACATGGCGAATGTGTGTGTTGATAGTCGAGCAATAAATAAAATTACTATCAAATATAGGTTTCCTATTCCCGATTAGATGATATGTTAGATTTAATCTCGTGGAAATTTTTTTCAAAGATTGATCTAAAAAGTGGATATCATCAAATTTGGGTTAGATGAGATAGGTGGAAGGCGGCTTTTAAGACCCACGATGGACTTTATGAATGGCTTGTCATGCCCTTTGGACTTTCAAATGCTCTAGCACATTTATGAGATTAATGAATAATGTTCTTAAACCATATATAGGTAAATTTTTGGTGGTGTATTTTGATGATATTGATTTTTTAGTCCAAGTGAAAATGAACATCTACAACACCTACAAAAGTCTTTGAACTACTTAAACAAGAGAAATTATACATTAATTTAAAAAGTGTTTCTTTTGCAAGGCGAGGTAATCTTTTAGGCTTTATTATATCCACTGGCTTAAACTGATCCTTCTAAAGTGAAAGCAATCTTAGATTGGCCACCACCTAAAAGTTTTCTTGAAGTTAGAAGCTTCCATGGTTTAGCCACTTTTATCAGATTTATTAAGAATTTTAGTACCATTGTTGCTCCAATAACGATATACTAAAATTAGATAAATTTTGTTGGACTCTAATGCACAAAAGGCCTTAGAGCAAATTAAAGTTCTTATCACTTATACCAATCCTTAGGCTTCGATTTTCTAAAGCCTTTGAAGTGACATGTGATGCTTAGGAATTGGGATAGGTGGAATTTTAAGTCAAGAGAATCATCTATTCTTTAGTGAAAAGTTAAATGAAGCTAAACAACGATATTCCACTTATGATAGAGAGTTTTATGCTGTAATTCAATCCTTAAGGCATTGGCGACACTATCTCTTACATAGAGAATTTATACTTAATTCTGATCACCATGCCTTAAAATTCATTAATACTCAATGAAAATTAAGTCATAGGCATGCAAAATGGGTTGAATTTTTACAAGACTACTCTTTTGTTCTAAAGCATAAGCACGGAATTGAGAATAAACTGATGCTTTATCGAGTAAACCTAATGATTTCCTCTTTAGAATTGAGAATCCAATTTGATAGAATTAAAGATGATTATATTGTGTGCCACGACTTTCACCTAATTTATCTTGAACACCTAGATAAACCAATAACTTTACAAGGGACATTCTTGATAACAAATGGATATTTATATAAAGGAAAACAATTATGCATTCCTCGATCTTCTCTTAGAGAATTCCTTATCAGAGCTACATCTTTGGGGTGTAGGTCATTTTGGAAAGGATAAGACCATATGTTTATTAGAAAATAGATTTTATTGGCCTTCATTAAAATGAGATGTTCAAAATTAGTGGCTCAATGCTTAATTTGTAAGCAGCTAAAACTATCAAACAAAGGTCAAATACACCCTTACATTTCCTTATAGGCCTTGGGAAGACCTATCAATGGATTTTATTCTAGGATTACCTAGGGGCTCGAGGACATGATAGTATTTTTTTGTTGTGGATAGGTTCTCAAAATGGCTCATTTCTTACCTTGTTCAAAAAAACAAATGATGCTTCTTATATAGCCAAATTATTTTTAAAATAATGACTCCATGGTCTCCCTTTAACCATTGTTTTAGAGATGTTAAGTTTGTCTCATATTTTTGGAAAACATTATGGAAATTATTAGGTACCAAATTAAAATTCTCTTCGCCTTTCACCCAAATTGATGGACAAAGAAGTAGTTAATCATACCTTAGAAAATTTGCTTAGATGTTTGGTAGGTAAAAGTTTAGGAAATTGGGATTTACATTTACCAACCTCAATTTCTATAATAGTATATCTATAACTACAAAAAAATCACCATTTGAGATAGTCTATAGTCAAAACCCACGATAACCAATAGATGTAGCAAACCTACCATCTCATGTATTTTTTGATGCAGCATTCTCATTTGCTAAAGATTTTCAAAGCCTCCATGAAGATATAAGAAAGCAAATTACTATAAGTAATGATAATTATGCTTCTAAGGCAAATCATAATCATTCAACAAAGAATATAAAGAAGGTGATTATGTATTGATTCATTAGGCAGCGTTATCAAACCACTAAATATAAGAAATTACATGCAGCTTGTGGTCCATTTAAAATTCTCAAGAAAATTGGAACTAATGCTTATCACCTTGATTTTGCTGATATGTTCATTCATCCAGTTATTAATATTGAAGATATTCTATCATATGAAGGAATTAGAAAACCTCCACTTGTTCAGTCTAACTCTTTAGCGGAGATATAGCAGTACTTGCGGCCCTCTTCCTTTGAAGTTGACTATATTATCAGGAAGCACCCATTAATCCGACTTAGACATCATTTTCTAGTTCGTTGGAAGAATAAGCCACCGGTGAGACACATGGTTGACTAGTGATTTGGAGACTTTAGCCCCACAATTAGTAGAAGACTTCTTAGATTTCAACTCTACGGAGCAGAGTTCAATTGAGCCCAGGGGAGTTGATGTAGAACATCATGAGGATCAACAAATTAGAGCCCAAGGCCCATTTACAAGATCTCAAGCTAAAGCTCAAGAAAATTCAAGAAAGAAGAAGACTTAGCCCATTAGCCTGCTAAGGCCCATTTTATGATTTCATCTTTTTTATTTATGTAATTTTAATTTTCTTCTAGAAACTCCATGTTTGAAATTTTGCATTTAAAAATTCAAAGAATGACATGTGAGGTGGTTGAATCCACATAAAATAATAGCATATGAAATGGATGGATGGCATAAAATAATGAGGCAATTTATTGCTTCACATTAATGTGGCCACCCCCCTTTCCCTCCATGTTTTGAATTCTTTTCTTTTGAAAGATGCTTGTAATGGCTATAAAATAGCCCTTCTTAGAATTAAAGGAGATCTTTTGGCAATTACAAATTTTGAGTTATTCTTGTGGTTTGAGAGCTTGGTGGCCAAACCTTGGCAATCCTTGGTGGGAGCGCTAGTTATTCAACATATCTTCTTCCTTCACCTCCAATACTCACGTTCTCTCAATCTCATCAAAAGAAAGAACGCCCACCTCCATCAATTCTCTTTTATGGATGGGTCATCTAGCTACAACTAAATCAAGATGGCCCCCGAGGATGAAACAAACACTACTTTTGAACCCTCAAATCATAGTTATAAAGTCCTTTTGACCTTAAAAATATGCTATACCAACCATGACTCGAATCATGAATGAACTCATTCATCATCAAGTTGAATGCCAAGTTGATGATCTAGTAGTCAAGAGCAAAGAAAAGGAAGACCATCTCTTCGACCTGAGAGTAGTTTTTGAATGGTTGAGATAATTTAACCTCAAAATGAATCCCCTGAAGTGTGCATTCAAAGTAGATTCAGATAAATTCCTTTAGTTTATTGTCCAACATCGAGGAATTGAGATCAATCTAGAGAAGATCAAGACTATCTTAGAAATGCCACCCCCTAAAAGTCTAACTCAACTTGAATCATTCTAAGGGTGGTTGGCATATCTAAGATGCTTCATTTCCAACATATCAGGAAGATGCCAACCATTCTCAGCACTTGTCAAAAGGATGCCAAGTTCAAGTGGGATGATAAGTACTAGCATGCCTTTGAAAACATCAAGCACTACCTGATGACATCACTAGTTTTGGTAGCCCCTATCTTGAGCAAGCCATTGATACTCTACACCGCAGCATTAGACGAATCCCTTAGCGCTTTGTTGGCTCAAACCAACGGGGAAAGAAAATGCTCTCTACTACCTCAATCATTATCTAATCTCTGTTGAGGAAAATTATGCATCTATTGAGAAGTACTGCATAGCTTTAATCTTTGCATCCCAAAAGCTATGGCACTACATGCTTTCTCATAAGGTGAATCTGATCTCTAGGATCAATCCACTGCAATATCTTATGACACGGCTGACACTATTCTAATGGTTAGCGCATTGGTCCATGATTTTATCATAGTTTGACATCATAATCGTACCCCTCCATGTTGTGAAAGGACAGGCACTAGCAGATTTCTTAGCAACACACCCACTTCCTACTAATTCTCCACTTAGTGACGACCTCCCCCATGAACAAATCATGAACTTAAAGAACACTGACATTCATTGTTGGGAGATGTATTTTGATGGCGTGGCTTCCTTTAAAAAAGGAGAAGAACCATGATCTACTCTGCCAAGGAAGGCAGGGGTAGGAATAGTTCTCCTAACTCTAGACCACGATGTGATGAGATTCTCATATGTCCAATCCATACACCAATAATGAAGCCGAATATGAGGCTCTAATTATCGATCTGGAGTTATTCATTATACTATGCATCCAGAGCATCAACATTTTTGGAGATTCTCAGCTGATCATTAACCAAATCGCTGGGTCCTATAAGGTTCTAAATCCTAAGTCCATTATTACCACAAGTACATCATGGAGTTGTTGGCCCAAATCCCATAGGTTACTATCTACAAGATTCCTCGAGGAGATAATGCTGTAGCAGATGCATTGGCCAAGCTATCCAAAGAGTTGGCATGTTTAGAAGATGAGTTCATTCTAATAAAGGTCCAAAATAGATAAGTCTTATCCCTCATTGAAGCTGAACTCATCGAGAGACTCTCTCTTGAATGGGAGGTTAGCATTGCCAAAAAGGATGAGGACTCAGATTGGAGGCAACCATTTATGGATTATCTAAATATAGAAAAACTACCTTAAGAGAAATCACTAGCACACCAGGTGAAGTAGAGAGCCCTTTCCTACTCTCTCGTAGGTGGCACCTTGTACCGACGATCTTTCGATCATATGTGATTACATTATCTGGACAAACACGAAGCCCATAGGATCATGATCGAGGTACACTCAAGATTATGTGGACGCTAATCATCAAGATGAAAGCCAAGATCAAAACTATGATACTACTTGTCGATGATGATCATACGCATGGGCGTAGCATAGATGCCACTAATGTTAGGTGCACGGTGTGGTCCTCCACCAACTACCCAACATTCCACATCCTACATTGGCTTCATGGCCATTTGAGTGTTGGGGTACCAACATAGTGGGTCTGATCGATCCTCCTTCTTTCAAGGGTCATCGATTCATGCTGCCACCGACTACTTTTCCAAGTGGACAAAGGCAATCTCACTCAGAGAGGTCACAGCTCAACATGTGCTCCAGTTTTTTATGAACCATATCATATATAGGTTCGGGGTCCCTCGATGAATTATATTTGATAATAGTACTACATTTAAGAGCACTAAAATCAATAGCTTTGCCTAGAGACATGGCATAGATCGGAGATACTCTACCATCTGCTACCCAAGGGCAAACGGTCTAGCAGAAGCTTTCAATAAAACTCTCATCCAAATATTAAAGAAGGCACTCGATGATAACAAGCGCGTGGGTATGAAAAAGCCTTATGGGCTTACCGCACCACCTGAACTCAAACTCAGTTTACCTCTTTCTCCTTAGTGTATGGGTTTGAATCAGTTCTACCATTAGAAGTTAAACTCATCATTAAGGATAGCTGTGGGTAGTAAGATCGTGACATAGTAAAATGCCAAGTTGCAGTTAGAAGAGCTCGAAGATTTGGAGAGAGGCCTGGGCATGCTAAAACCTCGAGTTGTACAAAGCCAAAATGATTCAAGCTCACAACAAGTTGGTCCGTCCTAGAGCTTTTCAAGTAGGAGAGTTTATTTTAGTTATTAGGAGACCAATTGTTGCCGTTGAAAGATGGGAGGTAAGTTTGAACCCACTTGGGAAGGCCATTTTACCATAGAGAAGGCCTACCAAGGAGGATCTTATCAGCTTATAAATTATAAGGGAGAGCACCCTATGCTTCCATTCAATGGGCTCTACCTAAGGAAATATCATCCATAAAATCTTGTCTAAAAATAATCATCAATAAAACTTCCTTTTCATATCAAATTTCATTTCTTATGTGTTAAAAATATCTTTTGCTTAGAATCCACCACTATGTGTTTTGGGTAGGTGTAAGAGAACCCAAGCGACATCCTATCCTTCATCAACACAAACACAAACTACACACGATTCTCTAGTGCTATTAGGATAGGTGTAAGAGAACCCAAGAGGCATTCTTGTTTTGACTAGTACAACTAAGTTAGGTGTAATAGAACCTAAGTAGCATCCTTTCTTGGTGGAGTCATAATTGCCCTTTGTGGCACCATTTCATCCAATCTTGGATGTGTTTAGGATAGGTGTAAGAGAACCCAAACGGCATCATATTCCCTCTTCTACAACACACACACAAATATCAAACAAACACATATCTTTTATCTCAAGCTATTTTGATGTGGGAGCAAGCCCCCCATAGCGCTCACTCATTAGCTGCTCTAGGTCGAGCCGATATGCTACCTTGTTAGTGTATCACCCCAGTGGTCACTCGTCTAGTGGATGTGAGTCCTTGCACTTTCTTCCTAACTTGACCATTACAAACCAACAACCACCTTCTTAGTTTGGTAGGTGAAAGGGCTTGTTGGATTCGTCTTTCCAAGGAATTCAATAAACCCAAAATCCCTAAATTTTGCTCGATAGTTTGAGCTTAATTTAAGCTTTTGTAAAAATTAAATTTCATTAATTAAACTAAAAATATAAATCATATTAAGTTAAAATTGTTAGAGATTGAAATTGAAGTTGAAATCTATCAACTAAAAAAATTTTCAATCAAAATCACTTCTCGATTGAAAGATATTGAATTTTAAAGTTCAAATAATTTATTTTAATAAAATAAATTAACAAACTTCATGAAAATTATCTTAATCAATTGAAACTTTGAAAAATCATAACAAATTGTAAAAAATTCCCAAAATACAAAGAAATACTCATTTTAAATGTATTTCAGAGGAGATTAACTTAAAATTAATTTTAATTAATTTTGAATAGTAATTAATGCTTAATTTAGGTTTAACTAAAAACTTAATTATCTTAATTACTCCCTAATTACCTAAGTAATTAATTTCAAACTTTCTGAGCTTGATCAATGGGATGACCTCTACCTCCCATAATTCTCTTTGGATTTATTGCTTAGTTAATTAGGGAAATTGGTTATCTTAGCCTTAATTACTTTCTTAATTAATTAAGTGATTAATTAACATGCTAAATAGTAAGAAAATCATTAATTAAGCTTGTTAATCATTGTGGAATAATAAATGGGCATGGGGAATGAGATTGGGACCTCTTTCCCATTCTTTTTCCTAAGTTCATTTCACTTGACTTGAAATCAATTAATTTGGATTAATAATTTAATTCATTAACTAAATGGCTTAATTAATTAAATTGAAATCATAATAATTTGAGAACTTGTCTAATTAACTCTTGGGTAGCTCTTTGGGTGTTCAATAACCTAAAGAGATATGAAATTATGATTAGCTCACATGTGTGAGAAAATCATAAGAGTAATTAAGTGAGCTCCATAAGTTTAATTAATTAATATTTACAAGCTAATTGCATTAGGACCCTTTCATTTCATAGGAGCATTGCTATTTACTTTTCTATTTGGTTACATATCATATTAGCTCATAACTATTTAATTAATTACCTTAAGGTGACATAGGTAAGGGTTAATTAATTGGTTTAATCCATGTTTAACTTAATCAATCCATAAAATTAACCTAATTACTTTTCATTAAATCAAACTAACTCAAACACATGGGAATGAGATTAAGATCAGCAAACCTCTTTCACATCTCCTAAATCAAATTAAACTCAAAACTGAAAATGTCATTTAAGAACTTTGGTTTATTTTAAGTAGCCTTATTTAGTATGATTGTCCTTAGGAATTAATTGGAATGAATGAGATCATGTGCTTATGTTTCTTTATTTCTTTCTATTCATGTTAAATGTTGCTTTCCATATGTAATCATGCATTCATTTCTTTTAAAATTAACTAAATAAAATGGAGTTGATATTATTACTATTAAATCAAAAGTTATTTTTAAAAGCCCATAAACCAATTATAATAGATGGAGTGTTAATTACAAGTATCTATAAGTTTGCATGTGTTGATAATAGAAGATATGCAATATGAAGCTCTCTTTCCTTATCTTACATGGATTTGCATGAGATTTACAAAGGTGTAGTTCATTTGAAAAGAACACAACATTTATCTAAATCTACTCTTATATGCATCTCCATGCTAAGACTTAGGAAGAATTTTATATCACATATGTAAATCATACAATCAAATAAAATATGACTTCTTGCATGACTTCTCATTCTTTTGGTTCTTTTTGTACATTCACATGTATCTTAGAAAAGTGGTATATTAGTCTAGACACCCCGGGGTTGTGAAGCTTTAAGTAGCCCTAAGTAGGTCTTATACCTTACGTCCCTAGTGTAGAACAATGGCGTCGTACTCACTTAAAACTCTTATACACATGTATGTATGATGTGACCAATGAATAAGAATCATAATCAAATAAATAAAATATAATTTTGCCATGAATTTTCCTATCCTTGTAGTTGTTTACACATCTATATGTATCTAAGAAAAGTGGTATATTAGTATAGACACCCCAGGGCTGTGAGGCTTTAAGTATTCTTATATAGATCTTGTACCTTATGCCCCTATTGTAGAACAATGGTGTTGACTCACTTGAAAATTTTATACATGTGAATGTGTACCAAGCTAATGGATAAAAAAATCCCTCTTTTTCTCTTAAAAAGACATGCATCCATAATTCAATCAAATGAAATATTTAAATTTCAAACACATTTCTTTACATTCATCATTTAAGTGTGCTAAGACATACATTGCATGTATAGGTTTGCTTAAGATTTTATCATATGCATGATATACATGATGGAAATAATTTAATAAGCATGTGTTATGTGATAGTTACTCATTTCAATTAATCTTAAGATATCTTTCTTATTGAATAAGGTCATTTAGAGTAAACCTAAACTTAGGATTGATTAAAACTTATAATAATCCATTCACTAAAGGAAATTGATTAATTAACTTGCTTTATAAGTGACTTAAGGTAGGGATGAAAGAGAGATTCTCTCTCTTTCTTCTATTTATAATACTTAGTTATTACGTGTAAGCTATATGAAATAAAAGAAAATACTAAATGAAATCTTCAAATCAATTTAATCACTTAAGGAAAAATCAACCCTTTATAAATTAAATCCCTAACACTTAGCAAATTACAACTATAAAGCCTAGTTAGGACATACCACCCAAGCTTTAACACACAGACACACATTACACTAAGTCACCACTTCTAGCTTTATGTTAGGGCAGTGTGTGGTTTGATGTATGCTTATTTAGTTATGTATTATTGTAGACTGAATATTAGGGTATATATGCATAGTCTGGATGTTAGGCCGATATTAGTCTAATTACGCTTTCTGTAGGGGTGTTGTGCTTAAGGGGCTGTTGTAATAAAAATATAAATACTTTTTGCTATGCAGGTGTGGTGAAATTTTCAATTCTTGATCTACATTTCTGAGAGAAAAAATAAATGAAGAACAAAATTAACAAATACTTTCTTATGTTGGACACCACGTAGATTCGTAGATATTCTTATTAGGGTGATTAGGTATGACATTAAGGAATGATGTACTATCTCGACAGATAGAAGTCACTTAATCACCTTAAAAAGAACTCCTAAGGACTATGGGTCTTTGGATGTACCAGAGATTCTGCCCTAGTTTATATGAAAAGTAAAGCAGTGTTTATTTTAAAATAGATTCATTAAGTTCCCTATAGAGGCAAGCCACCATAGTTAATTACATCCTAAGAAATGAGATTCCTTAAGAATAATCTTGATTAAGGTAAATGATCATTGTCTCCAAAGATTTCAAAGATAGGACTATCAATCGATTGATTTATTTTTAGAAGATCAAGTGGGATTGATCAAGATGAGTGAGTTATTATCGAAACCAAATGAAGATAAGTAGGGATTCTTAGGATACTAGGAAGCCTAGTAAGCATCCCAAACTATCCTATGGTTGGGCTTTATATTTTTGAAATTGAAGTGATTTATTTGTTTGAGTTGAATTTTCATTAGAAATCTATGGCTTACAATTTCACAACACAAGATCATGGAAATGCCTAAGAGATGAGGATTTATGCTTATAGCTCGCACAGGGAAGTAGCAACCTCTGAACCTAAATCTAGGGACCTTTGGCGACGGTCAAAGCATGACCTAAATCTAAGGTGAAAATGGGTATTTAGTTACCTCCATAATAGAGGACAAACCACCCAACTGTTGGACTTACAACCACCTGGGGGTGGTTTAAACCTCCTATGATTTTAAATACATGTAAGCAAGTCTTATGCTTTTGCAAGATAGCTAAGTTATTATTTATTTAGAAAGAAATTAAGTCCTTAAACACACTCCCTAAGAGACTAGATCATGTAGAACATGATTAATGACTTAAATCCAATGCAAATTTTGTTATATTTTATTTTATTTTTGGACAATTGATTTGACATAGGCTATGGGATTCATATTCCTAATGCATGAGAAATTAGATTATGGGCAAAATCATTAAGAAGAGGTGTGTTTCACCATGGCTCTCAAAGGTCAAGCAAGTTCCCTGGCAAAGGTGGAAACCATCCATAACAAGAGTGAAATAAGATGCTTTTTATGCATGATGTGAAAATATATAACATTTAGCTAAGGGGTTGCTAATTCTTTTATCATGTTTATAACGTAGACTTTAGGTGAGGATATGAGTTATTTATTTTTAGTTTTGAGTTGATTAATTAGATAGAAATTTTATTTTTTCTAAGAGTCTAATCGCATCCAGGCCATTCATCAATCAATGAAAAAATTAAGAAAACATGTCATCTTAATGAACAAGCTAAACAAACATCAAATAATTTATAAAGCTGGCACAAAAAAATAAAATGTCTTTTGTGGTTGAGCTCCACCGCATAAACCCGATAACAAATTGGGTAACCGAGCTCTACCCTTATACAACCCATATTATAAAATGAATTAATTATAACCAAGAAGGAATTCATGTTATGGGGGTCTTCATTCTTCATTTCTTCTTTCTTCTTTCTTCTTTGTTCTTTCTTCCTTCTTCCTTCTTCTTTCTTCTTTCTTCTTTCTTCTTTGTTCTTTTGGTTAGTTGGAATATGGTTGGTCCAAAGGCTTCACATGGTACATAAGACATAATCTTATGACCAATGTTCATCCTAATCCCCCATAACAATCATTTCAAATCATAATTACAAAATTACATGAAAATGGGAAAAGTAAATCTAACTAAAACTTACAAAATAGAGATTAGCTAAACAAACCACACAATTCCAAGCATGTATATAAATAAATTAGACTTAGCACCTCACACATAGGTAGACAAGTCCACCTGGCCTATTTTGGATTATGCTTAGGGGTATAAGCAACCTACACAGCAAAAATATTTATATTTTTATAACAGCACCCATTAAGCACAATCTTTTGCAGAAAATAATGATTAAACTAAGATCATCATACCATTCAATCTATGCACATACAACCTAACATCCATACTAAAACATCACATCATCAAATCAAACATAGAACATAACATGACTAATGTGTTTGCATTTAATTTAAATTATAAAGTTAAGATTTTCTAAGTGTGAATGGGTTCAACTTAGAGGGTGGTTTCATTTAAGTGATTTAGTTGATTTGATTGATTTTTATTTGATTATTTGATTTGGTTTGAATGAACCTATACTTAGTTACTAAGTGTTATAAAGAGAGTAAAAGAGAAGAGAACTTCTCTTTCCTCCTAACCTTAAGTAATTTTTAAAGTAGATTCATTAATAATTTTTATTTAGTGAATATTTTATTATGTATTTAATTATTCCTAAGTTTAGATTTACTCTAAATCAACCTAATCAAATAAGAAAGGCATTTTAGGATTAATTAAAGTGAATTACTATCATAAAACACACAACACTTTATCTCTTTCCAACATGTGTAAAATGCATATGGATGGACCCTAAGCATATTTATACATGTAAATGGAAATGTTAGGACACCTTAATGATGGATGCTAAGAGATGTTGCTTAAGAAAATTTGGAATGTTTCATACATGCATGATTTTGTTAAGTAGAAAAGATGGGTTCTTTTATCCAATATTCATATGCACATTTACATGTATGGAAAACATAAGTGAGTATGGCGCCATTATTTTCTACACCAGGGGTATAAGGTACAAGACCTTCTTAGAGCTACTTAAAGCCTTGCAACTCTGGGATGTCCAAACTAATATACCACTTTTCTTAAATACATGTGCATGCACAAAAAGAAATGAATGGAAAAAGAGTCATGCAAAAGATTTTTATGTTTTTGTTTGATTTTGATTGTTTAGTTTACATGTGAAAGTGTGAAGATCCTTCTTAAATGATAACATGGGAAAGAATAGGAATGGATTTAATCAAGTGTTGTGTTCTTTTCAAATGAACTATACACTTTGCAAATCTTATTCAAAACTAATTTAAAAGAGAAGAGAAGGAAAATCATATAAAGCACATCTTATGTTATACTCACATGCAAGCTTATAAGTAATTATAAGTAGCATACCTTTCATTTGTAATATTTGATTTATAAGTTTTAAAATAAATTTTGATTTAGTAGTGATAATAGTCATTCATATTCTTACTTTAGCCAAAACATGCAATTTGGCATAAAGGAAACATTTCATTTTAATTTGATTTTTAAAAAAGTATGAATGCATGATTTCATATGACATACAACATTTAGCATGCTAGGAAAGAAATAAAGTGATGTAAGCATGTAAATTAATTAATCTTAATTAATTTCTAAAGACAATCATATGGAATAAGATCATTTAAAGTGAATCAAAGTTATTTAAAGAGATTTTTGTTTTAATTTTACGTTTGATTTGACTTAGAAAATGTGAGAAGGTTTGCTGGTCCTAACCCATCTCCCATATGTGTGTGTTGTTTTAGTTTAATTTTTAGAACCATTAGATTGATTTTATATTTTGTTTAGGTTAAGGTGTAAATTAATTAATTACCTTACACCTTAACATAATTTTTCAAATAATTGTGAGCCAACATATAATATGCAACCACATTGAATTTAAATCAAGAATACACCCTAAGAAAGAAAGGGCCTAATGCAATTGGCTCATAATTATTTATTAATTAAGCTAAAGGGTTTAATTAAGTACTTTCATAACCTTTCCCACACATGTTGGTTGGATTTGATTTCCTTAAGTTTACTTAGGTTATTGAACACCTGAGCTACCCAAGAAAGGATTGATTAAGTGATTAAGTTTCTGGATTAATTATTGATTTTGAGTATGGTTAATTAAGCTATTTAATGAAATGATTAAATCATTAATTAATTTGTAAATTAATTAAGTTTTCATTAAAATGAAATAGACTTAGGGGAAAAAATTTGGAAAATGCATCCTAATCTCATTCCCTAAGTCTATCCACCGATCATAGATGATTAACAAATTTAAATAATGAATTTATCATCATTTAATAGGTTAATTAATCATTTAAGTGATATAGGGATTGATTAGAGATGAAACAAGCAGTTACCTAAATTAATCCAATAATAAATTTCAAGAAAATCATGGGAGGTAGAGGCAATCCCACTAATTAACCCTAAGGAGTTTGAAATTAATTATTGAAGTAATTAAAGATTAATTAACATAATTGCATCCCAACAAAACTCAAATTAAGAAAATTTCACTCTTCAAAATCAATTAAAATTAATTTTATATTATTTCCTTTGAATTTTCTTTAAAATGAAGTTGAGTTTGCATTTTTTGGATTTTTTTTATATTTAGTTATGTAGTTTTAAAGTTTCTATGATTAAGGAATAATTAAATAAATTATATATAATCCGTCAACACATCATGACGTGACTTTCCACGTGGTGCGATGGGATTCATTATTTAAGTTATCAAATTGATTGCATAGTCAGCTGACGGCACTATGTATTTTCTCCTTGGACCATTTGATCAAAGATCGGACGGTCTGGATTAAATCTGTGGTTCTAAAGGGATTAAAATAGTGGATCTAGACCATTTAATCAAGATCGTCCATTCAAAACATGCGGGATGGATGGTCCATGATTCATCCCTACACCTCGTGGGAGATGACAACCGTCCATCATCTAAGGCTTGATCTAAGCTCATTTGAGCTCAGATTGAGTAGGGATTGAACACACACCATCTAAGAGCAAGAAGACATCCAATGGTTAAATTGTAATGGGATTAACTTCCCTTCACAAAGAACCAAAGAATTCCTACACTAAGCTCTATTTTGAGGCATACCTCACTAAAGGCTATCACCGGCGCTCCCAAATGTTGAGGTAGCTTCATCCAGTGGAGGTTAAGCCCAAAGCCCTGTTGAAGGTTTGAAGGCTTGAGATCAAGTGGATCCTCCTATTGGCCAAGATGAGCTTTAAATGCTTGCGACTTTGGTCGAACTCCTCCTTCCCATGGCTTGATTGCTTGGTATTTAATTTGGGTGAGCTTGATTGGGTCCTTTGATGGTGCTTGCAAGAGTAATTGGAGTTTGGTTGTCAATTGAGCAAGATGAATTTCTCACTCACCTCCCCTATTTTTAGTTTAGGCAAAATCAAAAATGGAGAATTGGAAAGAGCTTGATGATGCTTGGGAGAGCTTGGCAATGCTTCCTCTAGGTTCCTCTGGCTCAATCAACAACAAGCGATCTTAAATGAAGTGGAATTACGGGAGTATATCTCCCCCTATAAGGATCGGACGATCGTGAGCTATCCTTTCATTTTGGAATAATTGACTTGATTGATTGGGTTTGTCAGGTGGTTTTGAGTGCCATGTGATTCAGTTTTGGCAGAGGAGGGGAGTGGTAAAGTTGTAGATGTGTTTGTTTGCTTGTATGGAGTGATTTCATGTGTTAAATTCCTATTGGGTGGTCAGTTTTGGCCTTAGGTTGGGTTTGGCTTACCTAAACCCATTGGGTCATATGCACCACACTCATTAATGTTCACTTGGTCCACTAAGATGGTGCCAAGTGGCCATGAAAGGATCTGATTTGGCTATGTTGACCCATTTAGGTCAAAATGGGTCAAGTTGACCAATTGATCAAATTGGGTCAAACCAAGGGTTGGGTCAAGTTCATATGACCATTTGAAATATTTTGGTATCATTGGTTTGGTTCAACTTGATTTATATTTGGTTTTAGTTCATTTGAATTCATTTAGGTCAAATGGGATAACTTGACCAATTTGACCCATTTGACCTAATTTGGTTAGGTCATGGGTTGATTTAAGTATGGTTGGTCATTTGAAATGTATTGCAAGCTTTGGTTTCAATCAATTTTGGTTTGATTTGATTTTGGCTTGATTTGACCTTTTAAGTCAAGTTGGGATCATGGTCAATTGGGCTAGGTTGGGTCTAGTTGGCCAATTAAGGCTTTGGTCAAGTTCAATAAGTGATTTAAAATGAATTTGACTCATTGGTTGTAATTCATTTGGCTTAGGTCAATATTTGACCTATTTTGACTTTTTAGGTCAAGTTGGGTCAACTTGGGTCAAGTGGCCAATTTGGCTAGGTTATGCTCAAATGATGACTTGGTCAAGTTCAAATATTGATCATAAACAAGTTTTGATCAGTGATTTCAATCAATTTGGCCTATGGTAGATTTTAGCTTATTTAGGTTTTATTTGAGTCAAATGTTGACTTGGTCAAAGGCTAGGTTTGACTTGGTTTGACCCAATTTGAGTGATTGATCATCTTATGATTATTGTTTCTCACAATGTGAGGCTTGGATGGGCTTAGTTCAATCCAATTTGGGTAGGATTAGAATTTAGCTCAAAAAGGGCACTTTAGGTCACTTTGGGTCAACTGAGCCTAAATGGGTCAATTTATTTGATCAAGCCTTTATTCAACTTTGATTGAACTCACATATGGACTTATGATTGAAATATAAATCCATTTGCAAGTGATTTGGAGTCAAATGGGTTTTGATTCATTTGACAATTTTAAGTTTAAAGGGTGAACATGGGTTTGATTTGCTTTTGAGTTTTGCATTTAGTTTTGGTTTGATGATTGAAGTTTATGTTTATATTTGGATTCATGATTGAAGGATTTATTGAATCATGAAGAAAAATCAAGGGTTTGAATTGATTTGAGGTTGATTTGGTTAAGTTCAAGAATTTGACTTGAAAGGGTTTAGGTTGGTTTTAGGTTGGATTTAGATTTGAGTTTTGAATTTGTTTTGGATATTTGAATTTATATTTCATTTATATTTATGAATATAAATAAGAATATAAATGGGTTGTGAGAAAATCTTTTGAATTTCAATTAATTTGAATTTGATTTGAGCTAAGTCCATAAGATGGAATCAAAGTGACTTAGGAAAGATTTTTGAATTTAGAATTCAATCATGGATTTCAATCATTTGGAATTGATTCATGATTTGAGAAAATCCATTGGAATTGATTAAAAGTTTGAGAAAATCAATTAAGTTATAATTGATTTGAGATTTGATTTGGAATTGAAGTTGATTTGAATTTGAAGTTGATTTGGATTTAGAATTGATTTGAATTTGGAATTGGTTTGAATTTGAAGTTGATTTGAATTTGGAGTTTGACTTGAAAGGAGGAAGTAAGGAGTTGGTTCAAGCTATAGGATAGGAAAATTTTCCTTAACATCCCTAAGGCATGACCTATTCTTATGGCTAACTCTTCTAAGTCTCTAGGGTTAGATTGAGTGTTCACCTAATCATTAGAAGTGTTTTAAAACTAATGAACTCTAAGAGGAGTCCTATGTCTAAGATGAAGAGGTTGAGAGCTTATTCTAAAAATGCAGTCAACCGCAGGATGCTTAGCCCTAAACATAACCCAAGTTAGGATAGGTGGGCTTGGTTACCCATGTGTGGGGTGTTAAGTCCAAATTATTCATATAACTGCTTTAATTGTATGGTGTGTTTAGCTAATATTTATTTTGCAAGTGTAGCTAGATTTACTTTCCTTCTTTTAATATAATTTTGCATTAGGATTAGGATGAGTGTTATGGAGGATTAGCATGAGCATTGATTATAAGACTAAGTCTTATGTACCATGTGATGCCTTTGGAGTAAGCACATTTAAGTCAAGTCGAAAGGAAGAGAGAAAGGGAGCAAATAGAATGAAGAAATGAAAGATTAAGAAATAAAGAATGATGAATGAAGACCCCCATAACATTCATCATTTGTAATTGTAATCATTCTCTTGTAATCCGGGTTGTATAAAGGTAGAGCTCGGCTACCCACATTTTTTTTCGGGTTGTACGGCAATACCCAATTGTATCAACTTTTATTCTTTTGTGATTACTTTATAAAATTATTTGATGATTTGTTCAGTTTGACTATTAGAAAAAGCATGACTTTTCATAGTTTATTTATCGATCGATGATTATTGTATGGCCTGGATGTGATTAGGCTCATAGAATAAAATTAATCTTTCTACCCAAACTAACAACTCATAACTAAACCTTTAAAATAACTCATAATCTCATATAAAAGCCTAGGCATTAAATCAAGATAATAAAATATTTAGCAACCCCTTAGCTAGATGTTGTATGTTTAATATCATGCATAATCATCATATTTCACTCTTGTTAAGGGAGGGCTTCCATCTTTGCCAGATAGTAAGGGCTTAACCTTTGGGAGCCTATGATGGAAGAACACCTCTTTCCCTTTTGATTTGGCCCATAATAAACTTCTCATGCATTTAGGCATACAAAATCCCATAGCCTGTGTCAAAATAAAAAGTCCTAAATTAAATAAAATTTGATAAAAATTTGCATTATATTAAGTCATTATTCATACCCCTCATGCTCTAGTCTCTTAGGGAGTGAGTTTAAGAACAGTTTATTTTCTAAATAATAATAACTCAGTCATCTTGTAAAAGCATATAACTTGCCTCCATGGATCTAAAGCGTAGGATAAGTTAGCAGGCTGCCACTCCATGTGGCAATAAGTCCAGTTTACTCTCTCTTGTGGAGGTAAACCATATACCCACTTTTGCCTTAGATTTAGGTCGTTCCTTGGCCCTCGCCAAAGCTCCATAGATTTAGGATGAGGTAGCTATTTCCTGCGGGCTACAAGCATAAATCCTCACCTCTTAGGCATTTCCACAATCTTGTGTTATGGAATTATAAGTCTTAGATTTTTAATAAAATTTCAACTCAAATAAATAAATCTCTCCACTTTCAAATATGTAAAACCCAACCATAGGATAGATTGTAGTGCTCACTAGGCTTCCTAGTATCATGAGCATTCCCTACTCATCTCCTTTGGTTTTGATAATAACTCTTCTTTTTGATCCTTCCCACCAATTTTCTAAAACACAACCAATTTATTGATAATCCTATCTTTAAATTCTTTGGAAACAACAGGCGCCTACTTTAATCGAGAGTATTCTTAAGTGATTTATTTTTCTTAAGATGTAATTAACTATGGGGGCTTGCCCCCATGGGGAACTTTAGAACCTAGTTTAAATAAATCCTTATTTATTCATCCATATAAAGTAGGGAAAAAATCTCTGGTATATTCAAAGACCCATCATGCCTTAGGAGTCTTAAGAGCCTACCGTATCCATGTCACACATTAAAGTATCAAACATAAAGAAACTATGAAAAAGATGCGACCCTAATGTATAATCTAAATAAATCATCAATCAATTTTATAAACTAACGTAAAAGAATAATAGGCCGGTGCAGTCCGGTGCCGCCTTATAACCGAAAAAAGAAAAAATGGGTAGCCGAGCTCTACCCTTATACAACCTGGTATATGAAAGAATAATTACAATTCAAAATGAATACATGCTATGGGGGTCTTCATTTCTTCTTGTCTTCATGTCCTCTATTTCCTTCATTTCTGATTTGATTATGTTTCAAGGAATCACAGGGCCTCCTAAGACTAAGCCTTCTTACCACTACTCATCCTAATCCCTCATAGCATGAATCCTAATTTCTATTACAAAATTATATTTATATGGTAAAAGTAAATCTAATTACACTTGCAAAATAGTGGTAAGCTAAACATACATAAAATCCCTAGTAGTTATGTATATAATTTGGACTTAGCACATTGCACATGGGTAACCAAGCCCGCCTGTCTTAATTTGTTATGCTTAGGGGTTTAAGCAACCTACAAAGAGAGCATTTATATTTATTTTTTAAGCATCCCCTTAAGCACAATCCCCTATAAAAAATATGATTGGGTTAAAAGCAGCCCAATATCTAGTCCACGAAATATACACCCTAATATTCAGTCTAAAATATTTCATCATAAAATAAAATATACATCACACATACATCGCTCTAACTTAGGATTAAAGTGGTGACTAAATTCTAATGTGTGTCTTGACTAAGCATTAAAGTTATGCTTTTCTAATAGTTGAAGAATATAATTTATCATAAAGGTTGATTTCATTTCAAATTGTTTAATTGATTTGTAAATTTTTATTTTATGTTTGTTTCATTTGATTTACACTTAGCATTTAAGTGTTATAAGAAAGGGGATTACCCTCTTTCATCTCTACCTTAAGTCACTTTCTAAACACATTTTTATGACTTGATTCTCTTTAGTGAATGAGTGA
Source organism: Cymbidium sinense (assembly GCA_021442155.1). Taxonomy (NCBI): domain Eukaryota; kingdom Viridiplantae; phylum Streptophyta; class Magnoliopsida; order Asparagales; family Orchidaceae; genus Cymbidium; species Cymbidium sinense. Next base: position 115,572,374 of record CM038217.1, read on the forward strand.
TTACACATTTTTATTAACCCTAAGTTTAGGTTAACTTTAAATGATCATATTCAATGTAAAAGGCATCTTAGGATTAATATAATTGAATTACTATCACATGACATATATTAAATCATTCATTTTCATCACATATAACATGCAAATCACTTTAATATATACCATGTATTTTTGGCACACTTAAATGGTGATGAATGCATATGTCTTGGGATTCATATTTCATTAGATTGAATTATATTAAAATTAAATACATGTTATTGTTAACCAGGGAAGTGAGGTGATCAAATTACCTCCTTAGGGCTACTTAAAGCCTCGTATTCCCGAGATGTCCAGACTATATACTTATTAACATTCAAGCTTATGTAAATCTATATATGAATCATAAGAAAGAGAGCACTATATTTACATATAATATAATTCGATGACTTAGATGATTGTGGATGCATGTATTCTTTAATAACAAAAGGGGATTTTCTTCTTTTAATTAAGCACTCATACACATGTATAAAAGATATCAGCAAGTATGTGTCATTATTAACCAAGGAAGTGAGGAAATTAAATGACCTCCTTGGGGATACTTAAAACCTTATATTCCTGGGATGTTCAGACTAAACACTTACTATCTTAAATACATATAAATGTATATACAACTACTGGATGAAAATTATGCAAAGATTGTATTTTCTTTAGTTGAATTATTTAGGCATATGAATTAAAGCTCTATCCAAATTTTAATACCAAAATATATCGGAATGAAACTAATGAGTACGTTCCGTTGTTAAACCAAGGAAGTGAGGTAAATAAAAAACCTCCTTAGGGCTACTTAAAGCCTCATATTCCCAGGATGTCCAAACTATATACCCATTATTGCTTAAACTTATGTAAATCTATATATGAATCATAAGAAAGAGAGCTTCATTTACATGCTTAAGCTATAAACACATGCAAATCCTATATGTATTCATAATTACTATCACTCCACATGTTATTATTAATCTATAAACTTTAGGAAAATATATTTATATTTAATAGTGATAATAGCCACACATATATTAAGTTAAGCCAACACATGCAAGCTTACATAAAGAAAATTCATTTGATTCATTTAGATTTGAAAACATGAATGCATGAAACCATATGACATACAATATTTAAAGTGATTGGAAAGAAATAACTAAATATAAACACACGGTTCATTCAAGTAAACTAATTCCTAAGGGCAATAACATTAAATAAACTCATTTAAAGAAAACTAAAGTTCATTATTAATTTATGATTTAGGATTTGATTAATTTGAAAGAGGAGGAGATTTATCTGCTATTTTAATCTCATTCCCATATTGGTGAATTTAATTGGTTTAAGAAGATGTGATTAAGTGAATTTTAAGAATTGATTAAGTTGGACCCTTAATTAAATCAATTAATCACCCTTATCTATGCCTCTTTAAATTGATTAATCACATAATTATGAGCCACAAATGACATGAACATGTGAGAAAATAAATTTGCAATGCTCTTAAAAGGACCTAATGCAAATGGCTCATAATTAAAGGTTAATTAAATTAAAGAATCTAATTAATTTGCAATGTTAATCATAATTTTCTTCAGGGTCTTTATGTTATTGAACACCTAAAGATGAACCTTTAATCTCATTATTAAATATTTGATATGATTATGATTTCCATTTGATTAATTAATTGATTATTTGATTTATTAACCTATTAGTTAAATCTTAAATTAATTCCCTTTTTAATGGAATGAGCTTCGGAGTGTGATTAGGAAAGATGCCTAACCACTTTCCCTCAACCATTCACTGTTGATTAGTAATTAATGGACTTAACTTAATTAATTTTTATTATTTGGGAGGTTTATTAATCAATTAGATTAACTAAGAGAGCAATTAAGGATTGAATGATCCATTTCCCTAATTACCTAAGCAATAAATTCCAAGAAAATTATGGGAGGCAGAGGTCATTCCATGAAATTAATTCACAAATTTGAAATTAATTTCTTAAGTAATTAGGTCTTAATTAAGCAAATTAAGTTTACATTCAAACCTTAATTAGGCCTTAATTACTATTCAAAATTAATTGAAAATATTTTTAATTGAATCTCCTCTGAATTACTTTAAAACGAATATTTATTCACATTTTTTATATTTTTCTACAATTTGTTCTAATTTTCTAAAGTTTTAGCCATTAAAATAATTAATTCTAATCCGTTAGCCACTGGGCCGGCGTGATCTTTCCATGTGGCCGGATTGGTTATTTAAATGCGTTCGAGACAGAGCTGAAGTGGCTAGCCGCGAACGCGGTTTCGTCCATGCCATACGATCTAAGATCGGATGACGGAGATTAAATTGGCGGTTCTTAAGGGATAAAATTGGATAAATCTAATGGATTAATAACAATCATCCATTTCGATCATGCAAAATGGACAATGCATGATTTATTGTCCCCCGAGCGATGAGAGACGAACACTGTCGTCTTCCTTCACTGATCTAAGCTCACCCGAGCTCGGATGACCACGAAATCGATCCCAAACCTTCACATTGAAGTCATAAGGGATCTACCAATCAAAATCGCATGACATACAACTTGTCTTTGAAAAGGACCAAAGATTTTTCACCAAAGCTTAGTTTAATGGAAATTACCTCGGAACTCAAGACTAGTGGCACAACGCTTGAGGTAGCTTCGCATGGATGAGGCGAAGCCCTCCTGAGCAGCTCACATGATAACTTCTCGCCACTTGCTCTGTGGATGAAGGTTCATCGATTTATAGAAGGACGTCGATCGAAGTAGCATCTTTGGTGGTCGTGGAGGTCAGAAGAAGTTTCGTTCTCACTTGATAGAGGTAGGGGAAGGTGTGGGTGAAGTTAATTAGACTTCATTTGAGGTTTTAGGGAGTTGGTCGAATGGTGCCTTGCTCTGTTTCGGTTTGGTTGGAAAGCATGGGAAGCTTGGAGAGTGCTCTGGGATTTTGAAAATCACCTTGGAAGCTCTCTGAATGCGAATGTCTCTGAATTGTGTTGAAATGAGGGTGGGCCTCCCTTGGATCGAATGACTTAGATTTCTTTCTCACTTTTGGCCTATCGCCGTCCGCGCCGGAGAGTCAAGGTTAGTCCCATGTGGCTCGGTTTGGTTGGCCAAAGGCTTTGGGTGGTGGCTCAAGGCAGCTCCTTCCTTGCATGTGTCCATTGGATTCGGTCAATGTGGTTGGTCCATAGCCGACCTAACCCACTTGGGCTGGGTTAACCAGGTAAGGTGCCATTTTAGGCATTGGATGGCTGCCAAGTGACAAGTGGGGGAAGTTGGCTTTCCAATTTGGGTTTGATCCCATGTGAGGAGGTTTAGCAGTTAAATAATATGTCAAATCAGCTCCATTTTGGGTTGGGTTGGTTGGGCTGACCCAAGATAAGTCTAGGATGGGTTGGGTCAGAATTCATTGGGTTTGAGCTTAGTTTAAGTGGGTTTAGCTCAATTTGACCTATGTAGGTCAAATTGGGCTAGGTTGGGTCAAGTTGATAAATTGGTCAAATTAGGTCAAATCAAGGCTTGGGTTAAGTTTAAATGATGATTTGAAGTATTTTGGATTAATTGGTTTGAGTCAATTTAGCTTAGATTTGATTTTGGCTCATTTGAATTCATATGGGTCAATTGGGTCAAGTTGGCCAATTTGACCCAATTGGCCAAATTGGCTTGGGTTAGGGGTTAATTTGGGTTTGATTGATCAATTGAATATGATTGTATGCTTTAATTTCAATTAATTTAGATTTGGATTTGATTTAGGCCAATTTGACCATTTATGTCGATTTGGGCTAAGTGGGTCAATTGAGTTCAATTGAGGCTTTGGTCAAGTTCAACAATAAATTGAACTTGAGCCATTGGTTGCAATCAATTTTGGTTAGATCTTGATTTGACCCAATTTGGTCTTTTAGGTCAAATTGGGTCAACTTGGGTCAAAGGACCAATTGGGTTAGGTTTGGCTCAATTGATGATCAAATCATGTTCAAAGATTGAACATAGTTTGGTGTGAATCATAGGTTTCAATTAATTTGACTTGGGTTAAGATTTGGCTAGTTTGATTTATGTAGGTTAGGTGGGTTGACTTGGTCAAATGATCAAGTTGACTTTGTTTGACTCAATTGGTAATAGTTGATCAATCAAAGATGATTGATGATTATCATAAAATATTTTGGTAGGTTTGATTCAATCCAAATTGGGTAGGATTGGAATTTGGTTCAAATAGGTCAACTTGGTCACTTTGGGTCAAGTGGACCAATTGGGCTTAATTAAATCGATTTTAGGTTAAATGGAGTTTAGTTGGATTTATATATGGATTTAGGATTGATTTATAGCTTTGGTTGCAATTGATTTTGGTTGAAACGGATCTTGGCTCATTTTGGGTATTTTGGGTAAAGTGGGTTAAGTTAGGTTTGATTGAATTGATTTTGAGTTTGGTTCAATTGATTGTAGATTTGATTTATATTTGGGATGATTATTAGGGAAATAATTGATTCATGAGAAAATCAATTGAGTTTGATTTGGATTGAAGGAAGTTTTGGCTAAGTCTATGGGATTAAATCATATGGCTTAGGAATGATTGATTTGGATTTAGAATTTGGTTTGGTGACTTGATTTTGATTGTAGATGTCATTTAGATTTGGTATGATGATTGGAGAATTGATTGACTCTGAGAAAATCGATTGAGTTTGATTTGTATTGAAAGGAATTTTGGCTAAGTCCATAGGATCAAATCATGAGCTTAGGCTAGGTTTGATTTGGTTTGAAATTGATTGTATATTTGGTATGGGTTGATTGAAGAGTTGAATTAACTTTGAGAAGATCAATCGAGTTTGGTTTGGCTTGAATTTATTTTGGCTAAGTCCATAGAATTAAATCATGGGCTTAGGCTAGGTTTGATTTGGTTTGGATTTTGATTTGGTTTGAAATTGATTGTATATTTGGCATGGGTTGATTGAAGAGTTGAATTGACTTTGAGAAGATCAATTGAGTTTGGTTTGGCTTGAATTTATTTTGGCTAAGTCCATAGGATTAATCATATGGCTTAGGAAAGGACGATTTGATTTTGTATTTGGCCATAGGTTTCAATCACTTGGTTTAGAGTTTGAATTTGGATTTGGTATTTGAATTTGGATGAATTGGATTTGAGGTTTGGTTTATCTTAAAAAGGCAAGTATAGATTTGGCTAGGCTATAGGCTAGTAAATTTTCCTAATCCTATGATTAAGTTTTAAGTTTATGTTAAGTGTTGCTTTTAATGCTAGAAGTGTCTTGCTAAGAGAATCTAGTATCTAGAAGACTCCTAAATCTAAGGAGAGAGGATTGAGTCCTCACTCTAAAGTGAGGTCAACACTCTAATTAAGAAATTTAATTACAAAGAGAGGACATTGAATTTGAAATTAAATCATGGATTGCTAGTGTCAATCTGAAATTGTAATTAGTCACACAATAGCCTTATCTAATATAAATTTACTCAACTTTTGAGTGGTTCATTCAAAAACCTTTTTTATGAGAGCTTCTTGCATTCAACTTCTCATGATAATATGTTAGCTAACTCAGACTTTCTCTCGACAATGTTATGTTTTCTTTTAAGAGTCCTCTTAGTTCCATAGACTTCTCTAAGTTGTCTCTACAATCTCATAATCATACACAATTTCTTCATGATGTGAGTAATGCCTATAAATTAAGAGTCTATTTGGGATAGCTATAACTTTTTGAAATGTTGGTTATAAAATTGATATAGAGAAAGTAACTTTTTAAAATACTATTGTGTGTGTTATAAATATTTTTTTTTTCAAAAATTTAAATATCAATTTTGTAATAGCCACTATACTCTAATAACTTTAATTATCAAAAGTAACTTTTCATCACAAAATTTGTTAAAAAGTAACAAAAAAAGTTAGTAACCAAACACAATTGCGTTATTTTTTGAAAAGCAAAATAATCATAAAGTTATCTCAAATGCATCCTAAATTATATAAGAGTGAATAACTTGACCTATCTCATCACAAGAAAATAATAATAATTTCAGATAAAAAATATCCACTTGAAAAACTTTCAGGAGACTATCTACCAAAAAAAAAAAAAAAAAAAAAAACATCATGAAGGGAAACTTATAACCCATCCAGCGCAATAACTACCATAGGGCTTATAAACCTTTTCAAAATCCAACCGCCAAAATTTCCACTAAACTATCAAATCAGTTAATCCTTTTCATAAATTGCATGAATAAACTAGCATTCGACAATTACAAGTATTCAATAAATAATTTAATCATATTATATTTGTGAATATTTGATAATTTAGATAATATTATCAAATAATTTAAAAGTAGTTATCATTTAATTTTAGTTATATTATCTAGTAGCTTAATTATATTTAAGAATAATAATGATTCTTTAAATTAATGATGCATATAATAAAATTAGTCTCATTCTGATACAAACTATATCAAAACATACTAATAGAATTTTTTTCTATTATTATTTAAAAGAATTAGCATTTTTAGTTATCAAAATTAACTTATGATGAGTTTATTTTTTTTCAGGCCATCCACATTTGAATTAATTCATTGCATAGTATTAAATTCAGAGCACGAATAAATAAGCCAAAATTAAGTGGCAAAAAACTAAATAATATATTTGCGATCTAATGAATAAAAAAATATAAATAAAACTGGGATAAGTGCCAATAAACATCAGAATTTATATATATATATATATATTATTTATGAGATAAAAAAATTATTATATGCAAAATTTATATTAAAAAATTGCATTCAAAATATAATAATATAATACCTAGTCCAATTAATATGTAATTATTATTTATTAATTATAAAATATTATATATTAATTATAAAATGCTATAAATTATTATATATTTAATATTTAATATTATATTAATATATGATAATACTGATTAAACATCATATAATATTATATTAATAAAGTACAAATATAAATTTATATCCGAATTAACACGTAATAATCTTTCTAGTGAGATATTTGATTATAATTTACGAAGCTCCAGAACATCACGTGACTCGACGATATGCATTTCTCTACAAAATAATTCATTAAAAAAAACGGAACAGAATGCCACCCCCTCACCACTTTCGTTATCGCTCTATGCAAATCAAAAACCAGGTAAAAAACCAAATCAATCGCCGGCGCCGGCGGATGAAGCCGACGAAGATTCCGATTTCTCTGGCCAAATACTAATCCGCTCCTTCTCAAACTTGATGAACAGAGCAGTGACGGCAATAATAGTATAGATCTGTATCAAGAGTACCGGTGGCGAATGGTAGCTCAAAATACCTTTCCCACTCCCGAGCTCCACCAAAACAACCGCCGCTAAACCTAGCCCAGCAAGCCGCCCGTTAATCCGCTCACTGTAAGGCGTAAATCCTATCTCCACCTTCTCCCCACTTACCGTCACTGCCTCTCTTAGCGGTACAGGCGGTAACATCACCCCCTTCCCCTTCTTACCTCCGCCGCCGCCACCAGATTTCCGCGCTCGCCGCTGCTCCGCCTTCTTCCCCGTGCCGCTCCGATACTTGATCCGCACCTGAGACACACGGTTCTCGAATTCGCTGTCATCGACACCGCCGGTATCTGGCAGTGGCGGTGGGGGTTTGCCGTCATCCGCAGCGGCGCGGGGAGGAAGGGGACAGAGGGAGAGTTTAAAGGCTTTTTTAGGGTTTTGTGATGGGTATGAAGTGAAGGGGAAGGGATTAGGGATTTGTAGCGCGGCTGGGGGGGTGAAGGTCATGGTCGATGACTCGATAGGTTTTTTTATTTCTTCTGATTTCTGGGCAATATTTATTTTTCCTGAGGCATATATTTTGTTTCATTTGATTTAAAGATCTGGACCACATGCGGTCCTGCGGATAAGATTGGGCTGAAAACCAATCGAGCTGAGCTGTAGCTAACTTTAGCTTAAATTTGGATTTGATTAATTAATAGAATTTAGTTTTAAACTTAAATTTTATTTTTAACTACATTAAATTTATATACTCAAAACTTGACATGATTTGATGAATACCAAGTGTGATACAAAATGTTAAATATATTATATATGTTATGAAATGTGTGTACTCAAAAAAAACTTTCTACTATGATTCAGGTTAGCGGAGATAAGATGTTCTGTGCAGCCGTGCAGGATTGTTGGCCAACTTGTCTTTTTATAATAAGTACAAAGAAAATATAATACAATATTATATGATTAGCCAAAGCACCTATCTTATTGAGTATATGTGGGATGATAGATATATTCTAAAAAATTTACTTCTGATAATTGCAAATTGCTATTATTATGATATGATATTAAGAATGCATTTAGAATAATTTTATGACTGTTTTGCTTTTTAGAAAGTAATCACAGTTACATTTGGCTATTAATTTTTTAGTTATTTTTAAAAAGTTTTGTGGTGAAAAGTTGCTTTTGAGAACTATAATTGTTAGAGTATGGTGGCTGTCAAAAAATTATTGTTAGAATTTTTTAAATAAAAAAATATTTTTCTGTATAATATTATTTCAAAAGTACTACTTCTACAATCTTTTTTAAAAATTAAATGCCAAACAGATCGTAAATGTTATAGTCATAATTTATATTCTATATAGTATACCTACTCATATATATTGACATAAGGAATTACTTATTTAGCTTGTATGAAATATTCATGATACAATCATAAATATCTCTATGTATTGAATATGACTTAAAACTTACGATGATTTATAAATCAGAATGTTGGTCAATAAAAGAGAACAAAAAAATTAAGTGTTGCAAAGATAAGGATGCTCAGATGAATGAGTGACTTTACGCTTAAAGACAAAATGTGAAACAAATATATATGTGTGCGTGTGTGTATGTGTGTGAAAAGGTTAAAGTAGCTTTAGTAGTAGATAATATTAGAGAGAGCCCTCTTGGATGGCTTGGTCATAAAATATTGGTCATCTAATGACTCAATTAGAAGAATAAATATATTATATTTAACTTATGTAAAGAAAGATAGAGGTAGACTTAAGAAGACTTGATTTGATAGTATAAAAATTGGTCTTATTTTTTTTAGAATTAAATGAGAATCTTACACTTAATAGGACAATGCAAAAGAAGGATTTATATTGATTTTTCATAATATCATTTTAATGTTGATTTTTCCTTCATTATTTTGATGATTTTTTTGTCAATAGTTGGCTTGAATTACAACTTGTAGTTTATCATAAAAATTGTGATAGTCCTTTTATTGACAAACATTTTTTTTTCATCATGAAAATGGGCAAAAGTTTATTTATTTATTTTTTTTTTATATTTTTGAGTTAAGAATTCCAATTAGTAATTGGTGAGTTCTTTTGTTTGATGTAATTAATTATAAGATATTATTCTTGAAGAATCCAAATCCCATAATAAAATAAATCATGTTTAATTTTTTTAACCATTTAGAAAAAAAATATGAGAAATATTTTATAATCATTCATCTTCTATTGAACTTATGGATAGTTTATTTTTTTATTTTTAGAGGAATTAGCTCTTTCAAAGTCCATATGATCATCTATTAAATACATAAATAAACCTACTATAAGCATCAATGATAGCACATGCAACAAAGAAATATATATTTATTCTCTAATAAATTTAAGAGAGATTATTATGTACGTTGTCCGGTACATAATATGTAGACGAGATATTTTGAATATAATTAAAAAAAAGTATCAATACACAATGATTTATTTTATTTAAATTGTGCTCAAAATATACTTTACAACCATTATGTAATGGTACATATTGCTAAAATTATTTCTTAAATCTTTAAAAAAATCTCAATATACTCATTGTGCGACGTAATGTATGTAATAATTTCTCCAAATTTAAACTATCTACTTTCTAATGAATGGAATATCAAACACCAAACTAAAATTTAAATGAATAATATGTGATGTAGATCATCATGAAAGACCTAAATAATGATGTTGCAAAATCAATAATTTAAATTATAACATAAAATTAAACAATGAGCATCATATAATTTTATAATATTTTTAAAACTCAACTGTAATCATATATAAGTATTGTGTTATAGAAAATTTATGATTATTGTGTATGAATTCTTTGAAGTTGCAAAAATATTTTGGCCACATATATATAATTGATTCTTAAGAGGCACAAGAATTTTAGTATAGAAAACCAAGAGAATAGGCCACTAGGCCTAACCTAATTGAAACAATCTATTTTACTAGGTATTAACTATAAAAGTCATTCGTTGCGCTAGTTAAATAAGACAACATTACAAAGTTTGATTTTGTTACTTAGTCACCCAAGAGAGAAGTAAAAAATATAATAAAATAGTGGGGGTGAGTGATATTAATAGATATTTGATAAAGGGGATTAGGCAACAATAATCATCTATGTTGGTTAACAATGTGTAGATGCTTATGATTGGGTAATGATATGACCCTGAAAATTCTACTAGTCGAAGCACGAATCTTGATGTCGAAAGCAATCTGATTATGAATCAAGACTAACTGAGATCAAGCGTTTATTATCAATCGACTATTAAATATTGAGTGTTTATAGTCAAATCGAGCGTCTTGACGAGCCAGATCTAACAAGCCAAAGATCTCATAATTCTGACTTCATTTGAGCATTCAAATACACAAAATACATCATATAATCAAAGGAATCATTTTGAGTCGTCCGATGGAGAGGAGTGGTTCAGATTTTGCATGTATTTATAGAGACGTCACTCCTCCAATCTATAAATAGCCCTCATTCTTCATATGAGAGGAGGCCCAAGCAAGAGAGAGGAGAGAGCTCTAAAGCTTGAAGATCCTCCAAGCATAATCGTGTCACCACTCGACGGTCCCACCACCCCGCCGGGTCAACCACCGCCACGGCTGCCACGATCCGCTGCCGTTGATCCCCGCTGTTCTTCATCATCTGCTACCACTAGCAATTGTTACAACTTGAACATGACTATATGGTTATTGTTGTCTGATTCTCGGATTCCCATTGTCAGCCCTTCTCATATACAATCCTATAATCGTGACGAAAACTTTGTACTCCAAAACAAATACATAGTGGATGATTTTACCGGCTAGGCCCTGGTTTTTTTATCCTATTCACGGGTTTTTCCAAAAAAATTGAGTTTTCTTGTTCACTCTTAAATATTGTGTGTGATGGATTTCATAACAAGGCGCATAAACTTTCACTCTACCACAACTGGTTTTCTAGCACGCAATAGTTTGGCGTCATCTGTGGAAAACTAATTCCCATTATTTCATCATATATGATGACCAAGTTTCCCAACAAGATCAAAATCATCAGCGAGGTGGAGCATTTCAAGCTTTAAGAGCGCAGTTTAAAAAATGAAGATTCATCAAACTTCGCTTCATTCGATTTTGTCAACGGGGCAACTCTTAATCTCAGAAGATCACCCATGTTAATATGTTAAAACATCTAATCGATTATCATCCCAAGAAATAAATCAAAGTTGGAGGATATGTCAACATTGAGAAGAGATATAGCTTTGCAAATTATGATTTTTCAATCATACTCATGGAAAAACAAGACCAAGGTTAAGAAGCAACTTTGGCTACAACCACAAACGGATGTTTTGATTCGACCTCTTCCATTGTTAACGTCATCAAGTAATACTTTGACAAACAACTTCGGATGGGTCAAAAATCCTCAGCGGATTCAATTTGATCTCTTCCATACGGTTAACGCAGCAAAGACTCTGACAAACAACCTCGGATAAATCAAAACTTTGCACCTACTCCATGCAGGTTAACGTCATCGAGTAAAGACTCTGACAAATAACCTCAGATGGGTCAAAAATCCTCAGCGGATTTAATTTGACCTCTTATATACAGGTTAATATCATCAAGTAACACTTTGACAAACAACCTCGAATAGGTCAAAAATTCTCAGCGGATTCAATTCAACTTGTCCATACAGGTTAACGTCATCGAGCAAACACTTTGACAAACAACCTTGGATAGGTCAAAAATTCTCAGCGGATTCAATTCAATTTCTTCCACACAAGTTAACATCATCGGGTAACACTCTGACAAACAATCTCGGATGGGTCGAAAATCCTCAACGGATTCAATTCGATCTCTTCCATACTGGTTAACTTCATTGAGTCGCACTCTAACAAACAACCTTAAATAGGTCAAAAATCCTCAACGGATTCCATTCAACCTCTTCCATACAGATTAATGTCATCGGGTAACACTCTGACAAACAACCTCGAATAGGTCAAAAATCCTCAGCGGATTCAATTCGACCTCTTCCATACAGGTTAACGTCATCGAGCAAACACTCTGACAAACAACCTCGGATAGGTCAAAAATCTTCAGCGGATTCAATTCAACCTCTTCCACGCAGATTAACGCCATCAGATAACACTCTAACAAACAACCTCTGATGGGTCAAAAATTCTCAGCCGATTCAATTCGACCTCTTCCATACAAGTTAACGTCATCGGGTAACGCTCTGACAAATAACTTCGGATGGGTCAAAAATTCTCAGCAGATTCAATTCAACCTCTTCCATAGAGGTTAACGTAATCGAGCAAACACTGACAAAAAACCTCGGATAGGTCAAAATCTCGATTCAATTAACCTCTTCCATATAGTTAACGCCATCTGCAACACTCAAACACCCGGATGGGTCAAAATTCTCGGATTCACCGACCTCTTCCATAGGTTAACGTAATCGAGCAAACACCCGACAAAAAAACCTGATAGGTCAAAATCCTCGGATTCAATTCAACCTCTTCCACATAGGTTAACGCCATCGGGTAACACTCGACAAACACCTCTGGTCAAAATTCCGATTCAATTCGACCTCTTCCATGGTTAACGCCATCGTAACACTCGGCAAACAACCTCGGATGGGTCAAAAATTCTCAGCGGATTCAATTCAACCTCTTCCATACAGGTTAACGTCATCACTCTGACAAACAACCTCGGATAGGTCAAAAATTCTCAACGGATTTAATTCGACCTCTTCCATATATTTTAACGTCATTGAGTCACACTCTGACAAACAACCTCGGATAGGACAAAAATCCTCAATGGATTTAATTTGACCTCTTCCATACAGGTTAACGTCATCGAGTCACACTCTAACAAACAACAATAGGTCAAAATCATCGAAATTCCAACCTCTTCCATACTCGCATGCAACACTTAAATAAACAAACTGGATAGGTCAAAATTCTCAACGGATTCACTAACTTACATACGGAGTTAATGTCCATACACTCGACAAACAACCTCGATAGGTCAGAAAAAACTGCCATTGTCTAATCTCACTGGTCACTCCATCATGCTCGTCATCCCCGCCACTGATCTTACCGTTACCGCATTACGCTTACCACCCCTCGGTCGCTAACCACCATCGCGTCACCGCTGACCATCGCTTATCACCACCCACTATCGACCATCGCCATATCCGCCGGTGCTGCCATCGCCACGGTTATCTCCGACCACCGCTGGGCATTCATCGACCACCGACGCCACCATCGTCGAGCATCGCGCTAACCCCCATCTCCTATCGCACCGATGATTGCTTCAACTCGGTCGGTCCAACGAGTTAACGCTCTTTCGAGGGAAAATCAGACACGCCAGATGTACCGGGGCCTTGATCGCCTCCAAACCCGGTCGGTCCGACGAGGCTAGTTGACGCCTCTTTTGAGGGAAAATTGTAGACACGACGTATGTACCACAGGCTTTGATCACCTCCAAACCCGGTCGGTCCAATGAGGCCAGTTGATGCCTCTTTCGAGGGAAAATAAACCACCATACCACGAGCCACCCAACGACCCTCCTCTTAAGAAGAAGAGGGACACTCAAAGATATGAGAGTGCTTCTCCCTTGACCAGGGGGTTTTATAGACCCCATAGTAAAAGGTCAAAAATCGTTAAAACCGCCAAAACTGCTCAAAACCGCTCAAACGGGCGAACGGTCAAACGCAAAATAGCGTGGCCAGAGTATATGGACCAGCGCCTGCTATACGCCGCGTGTGTTCATACAGGCGCCCGGCCCTACTCCAGCTCAGCCGGCCAGCAACTCAGCTCTCGTGGAGACCCGCTGCTTTGTTCCTCGACCGCTGACCGCTCCACCGAATTCACTGCGATCCGTCGTTGGCTGTGACCGCTGACCCACGTTTTTGCGCCGCGCTTACCACCAATCAACAACCTCCTGATGCACCTCCTTCCTCGTCTGCCCAGCCTTCAAACCGACCTGAAACCGCTACAAGCACCCGTAAATATTCAGATGAGCCCATAACCCCAAAACCTTGTGCCTGCGTGTACCTATACACATTCGCGGCCCTACATCTACTTCCGTGATCATAATCTTGTGCTCCCAAGAAGATATGTTCTCTCAAAATGTATGATTAATCAAATTTCATTGAAGAATCGCTATTTTCAAGTATATATATTTTTGGATGATTGAGATAATATCATCAAAAATAGGGGCAACCGATATGACCAAAAATTCTACTAAAGCACGAATCTTGATGTCAAAGCAATCGATTACGAATCAAGACTAACCGATCGTTATTATCAATCGACTCTTAAACATAGAGTGTTTATAGTCAAATTGAGCGTCTTGACGAGCCGGATATAACAAGCCCAAGATCTCATAATTCCTACTTCTTTTGAGCATTCAGATACACAAAATATATTATATGATCAAAGGAATCATTTTGAGCCGTCTGATAGAGATGAGTGGTTCAGATTTTGCATGTATTTACAGAGACGCCACTCCTCCAATCTATAAATAGCCCCTCATTTTTCATATGAGAAGAGACCCAAGCAAGAGAGAGGAGTGAGCTCTAAAGCTTGAAGATCCTCCAACCATAATCGTGCCACCACTCGATGGTCGCCGACCACCCCCATTGGTGGTCAACCACCGCCGTTTCTGCCACACCGCCACTCGATCCTGTCCGTTGATCCGTTTTCTATCATCTCGCTACCACCGCAACCGTTACAACTGAATGTGACTATATGGTGTTGTTGTTTGATTCTGGATTCCCATCGCCTCTTCTCATATACAATCTTGTAATCCCGTATCGGGAAAACTTTGTACTCCAAAACAAATACATAATTAATGATTTTTATTGGGCTAGGCCCCGTGATTTTTTACCCTATTCCTGAGGTTTTTCCACGTAAAAATTTCTGGAGTTTTCTTGTTCACTCTTTAAATACCTGTGTGTGTGTTGGATTTCACAACAAGGCTAAGACGTAAACTTTCATTCTACCATAATTGGTTTTCTAGCACGCCAACTGGTAATATAAAATATCATAAATTATTGGTATTGGTTAGTAGCAAGCGATACATCAATAAATAAATTCATTTGATTGAGCATAGATTTTGACATATGTATTTGAATTATAAACTTCCAAAATTAACTTTGGAACCTTTTAAACTCTTTTTTTTTTTATCAAATTTATAATTAAAATGTGTATCTAGATGAAATAAATTTAATGATCCAAAGATTTTTCAACACCAGTGTTATTAAAGCACTCAAACATTTAAAAAATATAAAATGATAAATAGTAGTCATTTTAAGCCGTCTAATAAAGAGTTTAATATCTTGACAAAACTAACTAATTAAAATGTCTCTCTAAAAATCTATAAGCAAACATTCATTTTACTCATAAATGAGACCTTGAGTATAGAGAGTTATAGGATTAAAAGAATAAAAAATCTTCTAATCTATGCTTAGATATGCTATTGCTATACATTTTACTCACAAATTCTAATGTTAGTTATCTTTGACCAAGTTGCTATCCACTCTATTGGTAGTGCATACTATCAACAACCTTCTAAAGAAAAAGCTTTTTTTTTTCATCGTAGAAGTCATCTCTGATAATTCATGTTATATTAATGTTTTTAATATGAGGAATGAGATCATTTTCAAAGTTTGGCTCACACAAGCAATATCATTTTAATTGAGTAATGCTTAAGGGGTGTGATTGAGTCAAGCTGACTTCTAAGCTGACAAGGGATTGAATTGATAAGTGCTCGAAAGTTGAGCTCGATGAGTTGATGAGTGAAGCTCAAGTTAGTCCCAACTCAACTTGTTAGTTATGACCTATTTTATAATATAAAATACACATAAATTTATTAGAATTCTATAGTCTAAGTATAAAGTTATCAAAAATATTTAAAAAAATTTATCTCACTTTTTATATTAAATAATTAATTATTATTTCTCATATAATTTTTAATACTTTTTAAATATTTTATTACAATAAATTCTTCTATTAGATTTTTTTTTCTCTTTCCAATAAATATGCTAGCTCGTGAGCATGCTGAAACTCATAAAAATCAAATTAGAGCTTAAGCTCATTTTCAAATAATTGATCAAGATCATGCATAATCTATGACTGATTCGGGCATAACTTGCCTCATGTACATCTCTAGCCATACCTATATTTTTTTTTCATTCTTGGATTTTTCACATAAAAAGTTGATGTCTTGTATAGCTTTTAAGTTATTAATCTTTGTGTGAGTGTTTTTTTGCATTATGCTATGACTAAAAATTACCTCATTTGAATTGTAAATCTTTTAGTATGTAACAAAAAAGAATCTACTCATTATATTTATTGAACATGCAAAGAGAAAAAAAATGCTCAAGCAATAAAAAAGTGATGAGGAGAAAATTGGGCATGAAAATCTATTCAAAATATAAATGAGAAGAAGAAGATTACAATGAAGTGAAGGAAGCATGATGGCTGACTATGACTTTGATAAACCTCTATATTTTAGATGAGAAAAGAGAGTTAGTAGAAGAAGGAGGAGTTCAATGATGTATCATGGATGATTGATGGTGTTGAACTCATTTAGCTTATAATGATTGCTTTATTTGTTGGTACAAGTATAAAAATAAAGAATATAAAACAAAATATATATTAAATAAAATATATTCATTAAAAATTAAAATAATCATAATAATTAATATAAAATACCTAAAAGATATTTTATTAAACAAATTAACATTATTTATGCTTTAATTTAATTTAAAAAAATCTATTATATTATTAAAATTTATAAATTATTAAGTAATAATTATTAACATTGATATTGCCAAATCCTAAGCTCCTAATGAGAAAAGTGGAGGGTTGATTAGGTAGTAAACAACCAGAATAAAACTTATAAAAAAATTATAACATGAATCATTTAATACATTATGTTAAGATTAGAATGTTTCCTAGAAGCAACATGTTGTATGGCCTGAATACAATGAGAGTTGTGCAAGGGGCAATGCACCGGGGATCGAGTGCAGTGTTAAATAAGCATGAGTTCCCTCATTATAGATAGAAACAAGCAAAGAAGCTAGTCCATGAAACTAAAATTAGAATAAGATCATAAAATATATGTACTCTTATAAATAAATTAATAGAATTAATAGATATTATGATTTACAAAAAGATAAATATCTTATTTATTTAGGAAACTAAATGGGTTGGGGAGAAGGTCAAGAAGATCAATATTTTGGACTTTAAATTTTGGTACTTAGGTAAGAGTCACATTAGAAATAATATATGTGTGATTATAAATAAGAGTTTAAAGAATAATGTTATAAAGATTAATAGAATTGGAGATAAAATTATAGCTTTAAAGATTATTATTGATTATAGATGAGATTTTGAAAAATTAATTTATGAATATATTATCACTTAAAAGAATGAATTTAGTATAACGTAGATTAACTCGATTAGATTGTAGAGATTATAATATAATTCTAAGTGAAAGTTTAAGTACTCAATATCATTTACTAGTTTTGGATTTTATGATAAAAAGAGAGGAGATTAAAAATTAATTGAAACATTATCTTAGGATTAGATGGTGATATTTAAGAAAAGTTGATAAAACATATTTTTTAAGAGTTATTTATAAAAATTTAGGATTTGAGATGTTTATGAGTAAGTTAATATTGTGCGAGGAAAGTAACATGTGATATTAGGTAAATTAATATATATATATATATATATATATATATATATATATATATATATGCTAGGAGAATCAAATGAAAAATCTCTTATTTATAAAAATATTTAGTGGAGGAGTCAATAAGCATAAAAAAGTTAAAAAAAGAGTTTTATTATAAAAATTAGTTTAGGTGTAAATGCTCAGAAAAATGAGAAAGATATAAAGTGGCTAGTATGGATTCTAGGAAAGTAATTTATGGTTAAAAGAACTCAGTATTTAATGATTTATATAATAGATTGATTACTAAAAGGGGTAAAAGATATATATATATATATATATATATATATATATATATATATATATATATATATATAAGTCAAGAAAATAAATAGAAGAAGTAAATATTTAGTTCAAGTGAAGTGCATTTAAAAATGAAGATCTTAAAGTATTTTTTTTTTTAAAAGAGAATATTCAATATAGTGAATGAGAAATTTTGATAAACATTTCAATAAAGGTTATGAATATACTATTGATTTCAGTGATCTTAGTGTCCTAATTGAAATTAGAGATTTTTATTTTTATTGTTATAATAATAAATCGAAGTTGTAGAGGGTTCAAAAAAAATCAAGTGTGGAAGGGCATTATGACCTCATGCTATTCTAATAGAAGTATATAAATGTTTAGGGAATTAATGAATTTCATGACTTATTAATTTTTTAATATTATTTTAAAGATTTAAAAAATGTCAGATAAGTGTTGAAAGAGTTTATTAATACATTACTATATGAATAAAGGGGATATAGAAGAGTATGCTAATTATAAGGCAATTATGTTAATATATCATACATTTAAATTATAGGATATAATAATTGAGCATAAGTTACAATGTGATACAAAAGTTTCTCAAAATTAGTTTGAATTAATGTCAGGCAAGTCTATTATAGATATACACATTTGTTGAGAGATTTGATGGAGAAGTATATAAAAAGCAAGGAAGATCTTCATATGATTTTTGTTGATTTAAAGAAAGCATATGATAAAGTTCCAAGAGGATTGCTTTGGAGAGGTCTAAAAATGAAAGGAGTTAATATTGATTATATTCAAGTCATTAATGATATGTATATTAAAGCTATTACTTTTTTTTTTTTATATTTTTAACATCAAAAACATAAATATTTCACAAAAATACCATTCTCCCTTAACTTCGTCTCCCAACATCTTGAGATCACTGAACATTGGGACTGGCGACTCGCAATAGCCTTAAGAAGAAGAACTCCATCTAGTCGAATACTTGTGAGAATTTTCAATTGAGATGCAATGAGGCCAAGTAAGTCACTACAACAGCTTCTTCACCTCACCTCCTCCCTTTCCATTCATTATCCATATAGAAATTGCCCCTTATTTGAGGAGTGCATATGGGAAGCATTAGTGTTAATGTTGAGAGAAATTAAGCACAGAGTATGCAGAAAACTAGTTTGACTATTTCAAAGCATACATAAAACAAATTAAAATGAATCATACGAAAGATATTAGATTTAACGTGAAAAAAATTTGAGAACTAGAAAAAAATTATGGAATCGAACTATCAAGAAATCCATCATGAAAGAAAAAGCGAGAAGAATAATACAAATTATACTTATCTAGAACCTCTTCATACTTCAGTAACTCTAGGACACTCACTTCACTCTCACACATAAAAGAACTTGGCAAAAAATTATAAAAATTATAGAAAAATTATCTAAATATGAAATCTCATGACTCGTAGCACCATGACGCCGACTGGCGTCATGCACTAAGCTTTGTACTGTGGCTTTTTTATACTAATTTGAGTGTCGCCATATTGACCTCTCTGTCAATTTTGCCTTTAGTGGTCTGATTTTAGCGTTGCAGTGCTGCCTTCTCCAATGCTAAGACATTGTCCTATTTATCTTCTTGTTCAAAACTGGTACCATGACGTTATCCTTTTGATGCCAAAATGCTCCCTCCTCTCCACCTGAAGCTAAGATAAGATATCCTGTTTCAGCGCCGAGACACTACTTCTCCTAAGCTTTGGCGCGCTTGTACTCTAGACTTTTCTGTACTAATTTGAGTGCCGCGATGTTGACCTCTCTGCTAATTTTGCCTTTAGTTGTCTGATTTTAGCGTTGCAGTGCTGCCTTCTCCAATGCTGAGATATTGTCCTATTTGTCTTCTTGTTCAAAACTGGTACCATGACATTATCCTTTTGATGCCAAAATGCTACCTCCTCTCCTCCTGAAGCTAAGATATCCTGTTTCAGCACCGAGACACTACTTCTCCGGCGATGAAGCGCTGCACACTAGAGATAAAATCAGGCTCTATACTATAATAATTATAATTATAAAGGAAAAAGATGCTTTGAAGAATCAGTGATGGTCATAATCAGGGCTTCTCAACCTACCTTTCAAAACAATCATGATTAGGTCAGCTTTATCATCCACGCCTTCTGTCTTTCCGTGGGTTTCTCTCTTATTGCTGTTGTGCTGAAGGGCTCTAGATAATAACCCCAAATTGATTAGGGGTTTTTACATACATACCACTAAAAATTATCTAATTTACTTGTTTAACATATAAAATTTTAATATTACCCGTATACCACGCCAAATATTATCGTAACCATTCCGTAAGCCTTCCGTAAGGTGGAGACGGAGCAGTGAAGACGGACTCATTTCCGCAGGCATTTCTGTTCGTCGAGAGTGAGAGAGCTCAGTTCGCGCGTTTTCCCCCTCTTTCGTTTCTGCTGCTTGTGCATTTCTGATTCTGCGAGAGTGAGGAAGAATAAGGTAACTTATTATTTCTTCTTCATTGTTAGGTCATCGTATGCAGCTCTAAAGTAAAATTTCCAGCTGAAACTGCTTTTGCTTCCGTTTCCGTTTTTATGAAACTCACTTGTCATTGCTCCTACCGCGCGGATTCTTAAATTCTCCGTTTCTCTTTATATCTTACGTTTAAGATTTTTTCCCCCTCTTCTTCATCTTTTTCCCTCTTCTTCATCAGAATTCAATGGAGAATTGAATTCTTGTAGGTGCTGATCCAAAGCTTTTAAGTTTTCAACTAGTTGCAGACACTGTTTCATTTTAGATGCAACCTGATTTCTTTAGCCGTGAAATGGGTCAGGTACTTGTTGCCGTGAACAAATCTGTGCTTTATTGCTTAAGACAAATCTTTGTATTCTTTTTAAAAAAAAGCTTAATGTGAGTTATCGCAGATGTGTTTCCTGGTTTTGTTCTTTTTAGAACCTGCTTGTCGCTTAGTTAATGTGACTTCGTAAGGGGCAGAGAGAGAGAGAGAGAGAGAGAGAGAGAGAGAGAGTCTATGTTGATTTATTTCAATAAACTTGTTTTAAAATAACTTACTGATTTCTTTTTTCTTTTAAACAGAAACTACGGCATGCAGACTTTCACTGTGCAAAAGAGATACTTATGCAAACACTAATTGCAACTATAATTTTTGAATGCAGGTTTTCTGTCTCTTTCCTTAACGGTCACTGTAACATGTGCAAAAGAAGTTCCACTCTCTGAATTGGATCCAACGTATGCTTGGCAGGAAAAATCCGGATTATCTTCTATGTTAAAAACCTTTAAAAATTTGCCCGTTGGAATGTTCTCTGTGCTTCTTGTGACATCTCTAACAGGGATGAGTTGCTGCTTGGTGGATAAGTCTGCTTTCAATTCAGTTTGCAGGAGATGTGTTAGGTTTTGTGTTTTAGTATTCGTAAGTTTGTTTGTAGCTTTCTGTATTCTGTCTGCTTATCGTGTGGTGTGAGAATTTGTTCAATGTAGCCATTGTTGTATGTCTTTTGTAGTTAATGTAAATTAACTTGTTGATTATGGCTGTTGAATGCCTTGCTGCTAGAGCAAATTAATATTTGAGTTTATGCTTTGATCAAATCTATTTGGATTCAGTTTAATTGGGTTTAAATTATTTCTTCCTCATGAACTATTGCTTAATAAGAGGAATTTCATTTATACGGATTGGAACTCTATTCTAGTAATTTAAGCCTACTGAAGGTTCCTACCTCCTAGAGATGATGATAAGCCTTTTTTCTGTTTTATTTTTCCTTTTTCCCCCTTCTCAAGTCATCAACCTAATATGTATATGGTTCAAGGAAAATTACATTTAATTCCTTTATGGAATTTGAACTACTAATCTCATGTTTGGACAGAACACAGAAAAACAACTCAGTCACTTCATTAGAGACAGCGTATATTACTTTATTACTTCTCATTTTTAAACCATGTTCTGTGCTCAAGAAAGCCAACTCAATGAATCCAAGGACCTCAGCGACATTCGAAGCATCTGTTTGATAATCAAACGCACATTACTGGTAACAAGAGCTGCTGCAATGCCGCCTGGTTAAGCAGGGATTATAAAATGCTTACAATTATTAGGAACTTATATTGGACAACAATTTAGAAGGATGTTATCCACCTTATTACAATGTTCGTTAATTTTTAATAGCTATTGGCGCAGCTTGATATAGGCAAAAGCAATAACTGGAGAGGAGTTGGGGAGAAGTTCTTTAGTATAACATTGTTGGATCAACTGTAAATTCAGAGAGAAAGATAAAAATAGAGCTAAGAGAAGAATTATTCATTTAATAGAACTCAAAGGCAAATCATACCAGCATTTATCAATATATTAGTATGTATAGACTGAGTTGGTTAAACAGTAGAGAACATGGTAATGAAACGGGTAAACATGAGGCTACTGACATTCACACTACTTTATGGTTGCTAGAGCGGAGAAGACTTGGACATTCAGGAATCGCAGCAAAGAGGAAGCAAAGAGCACACAGAGGAATGACGAGGGCATTCTTATATATAATTTTCACTTTTCAAAATAATTCAAAACTTTTGGTTAAAATTGTTACTTATACAAACAAAGCAATAATTTTTCATGCAAATTAAATCATCATTTAAAGTCGAGAATTTAGAAAAGTTATAAACACGTAAGTTTATTGGTTGTGCCAAGTATAAATATTATGCAACAATTAAATTAGCTTACAAATAATTATTTATTCTAGTATCCATAACTTTTGCTTTGTAGAATAACTTCAATTCATTATTTACCCGTTCTTTTTCAACTTTAAATATAATGAGTTTGCTTTTGTAATTACACTTTATTAATTAGAAAATAAAATTGTTTCTTAAGAAGCATCAATTTAATGATAATCACTAAATAAATAATAGGATGGTGATATCAAAATTCTGACAAGTTTTTTTTTTTTATATTTAACTCAATTGAAATAATTTTTGTAATATATATTTGCATATGATGTATTTTTTTATAATTAGAAGAGATGTTGATACAATGTTATAAGAAGGGGGTTTTTATATACATACTGACAAATCATCTAATTTACTCATTTAACACAATAAACTTTAATATTTCCGAAAATATTCCTTAATAAGATGTGTCACAATACATTAGAGGATCGTTATAATAAACCAACAAGACATCACCATCGCTAAAAACTAACTTACTAATGAAGAAAAATATTGCAATAACAAATAATTAAGATTCCCATTATAATCTTGTTTTGGGATCTCAAGTTTCTTCGTCGTATTCTCCTAAAAAACGCGTGATTGGTTCTCAATATCATACACGCGTTGTCGTGCCATTTAACCACTTAAGTAGTCAATCCTCATTTGTTCGATTTTGTGGCATCTTAATAATTTCTTGCCAAAACTTCTACCTTACGGGATGTGTATAAGCATATTGAAAGTTCAAGATGACTGATATTCCTTAACGCCGTTCGACGGTGAAGATTTATTTGTGCTCATTGATAGCATTCCTTTGTTTGTTGGAAGATTATTAGCAGATTTTCGGATATAAAGCTTAAATCTGCAGCAATAGATCAACAGCACTTTTTCATGAGTATAACTATCAAGTAAGCAGAATAATTGAAGTTGTTCAAAGTAAATGTCACTTAACAACATCTAATAATTCAAAGGAGATATATATATATATATATATATATATATATATATATATATATATATATATATATATATATATATATATATATATATATATAAAGCTTAAATTTGCAGCCATGTAAGAAAATCAACAAGTGCTGAATTTGAAATTTTAAGCATAGGTGCAAACAGAGAGATGAAAATAAATGGAAGTCACAGTGATTAGATCTTCAGTCACAATATTCATCAAACTGTATCCACCTAATATTCATCTCCTATGCCATGTCTTCCCTTCATCAAAAATTGGTTAAAGGTTATTCTTTTACACAATTTACAAACAGTGTCGTAATAAGTGACCGATTGGTATATAAGATGTACAAGAAACAAATCAAACTTGCAATGCAGGAAGCCAACAATTCAATATTTTGTAAAATTTTCAAGTGCTACTCTTCTAACCTCTAATTGGACAAGCCAACTATCTGCTCCAGATCCAAATCCACGGTGAGGTGGTAACCAGGTAAACTACTATCCATACAAACTGCATCAATCAGATTTATTTAAGTAATTAGTCAGCTGATGATAACAGTCCAAATAATAAGGTTCACATAACTAATAAATATTAGATCTTATCTAAGCCAGATAATATTATCAAAAGAATAGAAATTTATATGAAGTAATCTATATCTACTAGTATATTGCAATGAATTCAATAAGCTGAAGTAAAAACATATCAAAATAAAAAATTTTGAACAGAGACTGATGCTCCCAGCGATAAAAGCAGCAGATTGATCAATCAAGTACAGAACAGATTAAAGAGATTTATGCGCTGTATATACAAACTCAGAGCAAATAAAGGGACCAGATCAATTACAAGCTCCACTGGTGGCGGCAGCTGGAATGAGAGTGAGTGGGACGAAGAGAGGCGGTCTGCCGAGAACCTTCTCGCCATCAAAGACCATCTCCGTCTCCGTCTCCGTCAGATTCAAGGAGTCTATGCCGAGAGTACATCTCACGAGCAGCAGAACAAGGGAGCCAAAAACCCAGCAAGGTCTCATGTCTTCCGGTGGGAAAAAGATGAAGAAGAGGGGGAAAAAATCTTAAGTGTAAGATATAAAGAGAAACGGAGAATTTAAGAATCCGCGCGGTAGAAGCAATGACGAGTGAATTTCATAAAAACGGAAACGGAAGCAAAAGCAGTTTCAGCTGGAAATTTTACTTTAGAGCTGCATACGATGACCTAACAATGAAGAAGAAACAATAAGCTACCTTATTCTTCCTCACTCTCGCGGAATCAGAAATGCACGAGCAGCAGAAACGAAAGAGGGGAAAACGCGCGAACTGAGCTTTCTCACTCTCTCTCGCTCTCTCACTCTCAACGAACTACCTTATTCACTAAAAAACAAATCGTATAATAATAGTAGGCCATTGCGGGAATAAAATCTAGAAACGAAAGAGGGGAAAACGCGCGAAAGCCTATGCGGGAACAAAATCCGAACCCAAGCTACAGCAAAGCGAAAAGGATTGTAGAATCCAGAGCTGCATACGATGACCTAACAATGAAGAAGAAACAATAATCTACCTTATCCTTCCTCACTCTCGCGGAATCAGAAATGCACGAGCAGCAGAAACGCAAGAGGGGAAAATGCGCGAACTGAACGTTCGACGAACAGAAATGCCCGCGGAATGAGTCCGTCTTCACTGCTCCGTCTCCACGCTTACGGAAGGCTTACGGAATGGTAAAAATGAGTTACGGTAATATTTGGCGTGGTATACGGGTAATATTAAAGTTTTACATATTAAATGAGTAAATTAAATAGTTTTTAGTGGTATATATATATATGTAAAAACCCTTTTTTTTTTCTCTTTTATTTCTTTGCAGAAGTGTAAGAGGGGAGGAATGAATCGGAAGACACTTTTGGATGTATTCTTAAAATCAAAGAAAGACACGCAGAAGATCTTATTGAAGTGTTTGATTATCTGATGGTTAATATTATGGAATTGAAGAGCGTGCAGAAAGAGCAGTTCTATCTACAAGCATTGGCCCAATTCATCTTCTTGAGGCCTGAGAGAAAAAGTTAACGGAGAGTGGCATTTTTGTGTACTTAGATTTTAGGTGTTACAAATGTCAATAAGAGAATTTAGATGTTAAATAAGTAAATAATATAAATTTGAGTGTTATGCATATAAATTTTCACTAAATCAGAAGGGAAATTTATATACATACCAGGCAATTCTTATGTATTTATATGTTTCACATTCAAATTTTAATATTTATAAAATTAGACTATCGTAAAAAAGATTTTAAAAAAAAATAATAAATGGTATTTTGATATAGTAATAAAGATTTAGATAGTATTTAAGTAAAATTAAAATTTGGATGTAAAAATGAATATATGTAATATATGTAAATCTCCCTTTTTTGAAGTTAACTAACATAAAGTTTAATAAATTCGATTTTATGTAATCAATTAAAAATCTTTCTTTAATTAAGCCTACTTGAGTTGAGGCCAAACATCCCCATAGAGGATTAACGATTTCGATCCATCCGTCTTCTAGCTCATCTATTCTGCAATTACTCCACCCCCCGTACAGCGAAGGCTTCGAACTCTGATGCGAATGGCTATAATCTATTCGCGCATTCAAACCCACCTGTTTCCACAGTTTCGCAGGCGTCTTTCGTACTTCGCCACTTCTTCATCGGAGGTTTGTCTGTTTATTGGCCGCATTTTCATCTATATATCCTCTGGCGCTAAAACGTTATCTTTATGACGAATTCCATCAAATCCAGGAAGCTATCGTGTGAATAGATGGATTTCATAGGTTAACGATTGATATGACTTATAGTGGAAAAAATCGAGTTGGGGTTATTTAGTCTCTGAGGGGTGACCAGGTTGATTTAGTGGTCCACGTAGACCTAGGAAAATAATGACAACGAGATGATGTTAATTTTAAATAAAATGCTAGAGTAAAATCAGAGCAAGTGTAAAATCAGCTGTTAATCTCATTTTATGGGCTAAATCTCTATTGAAGGGAACTATTTTAGAACTTTTATGGTTTGCCCTTCTTGTTTTATATGCTTTCTGCTATGTCACAGTCCCATCATCTATCTTGCTTCGTTATGCTGTAGACGAAAGGTTGGCATTTACTAGAATGTGCGGGATGATTGCTTCAGAAAATACTTCAAATTATTTATAGTGATGTGAGCATACTCAGATACTCTTGTGATATATTAACAGGATAACCCACAACTATTGAACGAATGTGATGAGTTGATGACATGGCTAAGGAAGAAAACTGGCATTGAGATATCATCAGTGTTATCTATTGGAACTTCTTGTTATGGCAGGTTTTATTTATCACCAGCCCCTTTTTATTTTGTTAGTGCATGCCTTCAGTGATTTTTTAGGAAGGATTTAAGAAAGTGACCAAAACTCCTTTATATATGATCTCATAAAACATTAATTCATATTTCATTTCTTTCATGTATTGATGAAGTTAAATTTAATTTAAGTGAAATCACTGGTTTTTTTTATTTATTTTATCAACAGATCCGAAGCACCTTTTTTTAACGGCGTGTTCCGTTCGAAGTTGTTTTTGATCCCAAATTCTGAGGTCTCAAAATATTGCCAAACTCCTTCGTGATAATTCAGTACTTGTATGTTTTGCTGTCAGATTGATCGTTAATCACAAATTGACCACTTAAAATTTATAAGTCAGGACTTGGCCACAAGGGTGAATATTTTGTGATCCTGAATGACAAGAACATTGTACCTTTGGATTAAATTTAGCGTAATTAATGAATGGTGAATCAACACATTTTTTATTTTTTTACATTGACTCTTAAAGAATAGTGCTTAGTTTATTTTTTGAGTTTTGTCAGTTTCAATTTGGGCGGGCTTCAACAATAATTAGGTTGCCTCCATTGTGACCTTAAGGTCACAGGTTTGAATCTCTAAAAGAGCCTCTCCTCAATATTGAAGTAGGACTTCATACATTAGCCCATCCCTTGACGTAGCATCAATGGGAGCTGGAGCCTTATTCATTGTTATGCCCCTTCTTTTAGCTGCTTCAGTCATATAGGCCATGTTGGAACTTTGTTAAAATTAAGCTTCTGAGCTCCATGTCATTCAAAAAATACATTAGACATTCCTACCATTCTTCTTGTTTGATATTTAATCAGACTTCTTTTTCTCTGAAATTCACCACCATGTTCTGTCAAATAATAAACATGACTTGGCATGATTACGAATTCTTGAAGTCCTAATTTTTACCTTCAGGTCATTATTTGCCTCAGAACCCATAGAAGATGGAGACTGTATACTAAAGATTCCATATACTATGGTATGGTTTTTTGATGACTTATATGAATACTCCAATATAAGAAGCAGAATCAACAACATCAGTTCTCATGTTCTTTGAAGCATCTCACACCCGATAAAATTCTCCCTGAAGTTGAATCTCTCATTGTTGATGATGTTGGAACAATATCTCGTCTTGCTGTGGTTCTTTTAGCTGAGCAGAGAAAAGGAAAGGTAAGGTAAAAAAAAAAAAAAAGTTTGTAAAGCTTACTTATCTATATGCTATAGACTCGTACTTCTTAGTGAATATTGCATATTTTGAAGGGCTAAACAATTGAGCATATCAGTACATATTTTCATCTTCTTTGCTGCAGAATTCTGATTGGTGCCCTTATCTCAGTATTCTTCCTAGTGCTGTTAATATGCATAACACGGTATGCAGTTATTTGAGTCTTACCATTTTTACCATACATACATTCTATGTGTATCTTTGTTGAATGTTGACCCAAGCATTTTCTTTTTGGAAGTGATTTATTGAATGTGCTGGTATATGAATTTTGTGTATGAACAAGAAGAAAAGGGCCTGCTTATTTGTTTAAGGTCACTTGACTAGGGTGATTTTCATGTATGCAGTGAAATTTAGCGTGTTGTCCTTTCACTTGTAAGCAAATGATGTTATTTAAGCAGTGAAGGACTGTGGATTCAACTGAACATTTTGTTGGACTGACAGTTTCATTTTGAGGTTCATAAGTTACAACTGTTCAACATTCACTATTCACTGTCTGTCTAGCTTACCTTTTAGCTAGTAAAAGCTGCGTTTTTTTATGCAAGATTTCCTGTTGAATGAGAAGCTCCTTTTTTGCTGAAAAAAAGAAAAATCTGAGGATCGAGTTAAAAACTCTTACAGATTGCCCTTCTCTCGAAATTTAGCATCTGATTTCGACATTAGTAGAGTTTTAGAAACTGTTGTTGCTATCATAGAGTCAGCAGTTTGGATATTTGTTTCTTCCAAAACTGGCCAACACTAGTAAAACGATTGTTGGATTTCCTCATCGATCACCATAATGGTCATAATGCATTAAGATTGAGTAAACTAAAATAAAATCATGATTAGCTCTTGTAGCATATTACATGAAACCTGTTTCGGAATTTGGGTGCCTTAGGAATCATGTCATTAATGCATGTTTTTTTATTATTGGAATTGTATGTGTCTATAAATATAAGGTGTTTGTCTAGAGTTTTACGCGAAGCAATTGATCTTCTTATTTTCTTGCTAATGCGTGATGGGTTGGGGTTAGAGTTTAATAATGTAATTAGAATGATGCAATTTATGTAAATCATATAAGAGAACTTAAGATTCATTGATCATAGGCTAATAAACTAACAATTTTACTTTCTTTAATTACAAACAATAAATAAGAAATTTCTAATTCAAATAATAATGTAATGATCAGATAAATTTAAAAAGTTTGCTTAAAATTTAAACCGTACAAAATCAATGAGCAATTATAATTTAGTTACCATCATTAGAATCCCAATTTCATGACATTTGAACAAAATTATAAATGTTAATATATTATGGATACAAAATTAGACCAATGAAAGATGTTATCATTGTAAGAAATTGTGGTCTCGCTTTGGTTTTAAGTGATGGCTTTTCCAATAACTAGTTGGTCTCACTTGCACTACATTTAAAGAAATCGTACATCCAACTTTTGTACTCAAGATTAAAAATTAAAATAAGTTCTTTTTATTTAATTAAAGATGTCTCATCACAAACATCATTCTTTGATATTTATAAGCATTAGGTTGCCCCTGATTTTTGATGATATTATTTTTTTTCATAAAAAGCACAACCATTCGTTTCTCTTGTAATTCTGCGAAAAGCCATTACTAAAGAGGTGCTAAAATCATACAAGGTTGTGTATATGGTGGCATATACAGGAATTCACAGTTGAATATCATCAAAGTATAGGCTTGTAGTGAATATGAAACCAATCAGGTGTAGCAGTAGGGATTAACTATGTATATGCTCCTAGGATCATCGACATTCATATATCGTTAATGTCAATAAAATTCTGTTTAGCCATTAATAAGCCCATCAATGGCCCAAAAATAAATCTTCATGGAACCATTGCAAAAATAAAGTCATAGGGAATCATTTCCAACAGCTAAGTTGGAAGAAGTCATCATTGTAATAAGATATCCAGATAAGTTCGTAGTTGTGGGAATAATACGGGAACCACTATAGGTACTGCATTAATTTGGTCAATTAGAAAAAAAAGACTCCGATGATGTGAATTTTGATATTCATCAAAGAAAATCTTTGTTTCAACTATGATTCCCGAATAATTGGAATTGCTAGAATTGCTCGTAACTTGTAATTTAATTCATGAAGATAATTTGGTAGATTAATGTTT
The DNA here is from genome assembly GCA_021442155.1 of Cymbidium sinense. Classification (NCBI taxonomy): domain Eukaryota; kingdom Viridiplantae; phylum Streptophyta; class Magnoliopsida; order Asparagales; family Orchidaceae; genus Cymbidium; species Cymbidium sinense. The sequence goes on from CM038217.1 coordinate 115,603,006, forward strand.
AATTAAAAAATAAATGAAATTGTGAAAAGCTAAACAACAGAGAACCTGATGTGGACTATTTTTTTTCTTCAAAAAATGTTGAATTAAGCTAGTTAGAAAGATTTCCATCTCTTGCTGCCTTTATTCAAAATTGTCCCTAACCACCCGCTATTTTTATTTCTCAAGTTGCTAGATGTTGCCAGAAACTAGGAGGATCATTATGAAACAACTTTTGTCGTGAAGGGCCTACTACAAAACCTTTGGAAAGCCTTCCAGTCGCTAGATTTTGTTGCAAGCTGCCTTGGACAGCCATTAGAGATGGCATTTGGAGTTCCATGATAGATTGTTCCGAAGTATTAGAATCTACTATGATCAACTTCCCTTTGCATCTCTCTAAAAGTAGGAAAATTCTTTCCAAAATTAGTAAATTTGAAATTATTTTCAACAAAAAATTTGAAAGGTTGTTTGGTTGGCAGTAAAAGGAATGCAGTGTAAAAGGACTTTAATGTAAAAGGAATGTAGTTTATTTGAAATGCTTTATGATTATTTAGATTGATGTAAATCAAATTCAAGAATTTGATGTTTGACATTGGTTTTAGTAAAAATAAATTAATATAAATCTCTAAAGTGGTTGCAACACGGGTGGCTGCTAGTCGGCGGTAGCGGCTATGGCGGCGTCCCACGGTGGATGGTTGTGGCAGCGAATGGTCGCCGACAATAGAGGGTGGCGGTGGCGAGTGGTGGTGACAGCCGATGACGACAATGGCGTCCATCCACCGGCAGTGGGTGATGGCAGTGGTGAGCAGTGGCGGCGGCTAGTAGTTAGCTACGGGTGGTTGGCGGCGGCTTGCCGACAGCAGTCAACGGCTCACTTTACACTGATCGGTATAAAGTAAAATCATTTAAAGCGGGTGAAATTATTTTTCAACGGATTTGAACTAAAGGCTGGAAAAGAAATGCATTTTGGCCAACCAAAAACAAATATTTTATTTTTCACTGAAAAATGAATGCAATTTATTGCTTTTTTAGCCAATCAAACCCCAAGAACATATGAAAGGAGTGACCTTAAATAGATACTAAACATCTCTTATGATAAAAAATATTAATAATGCAAAAATATCCTATTTAAATTATATTTAAAAAGATCCTTAAAAAAGTTACACAAATAGCCATATTAATTGCTTTTTTGTTAAAACTCATTGCTAGACCATAATAATTTTAATGCTTCAAGGCTAAATATAGTTAATATGATTATTTGTGTCATTTATTTATTTTTAGGGACTAATTTTATCGTTTGTTTAAGTAGGGTATTTTTGTAATATTACCTTTATGTTTTCTTGATTTTTTTTTGTTGAGAATAGTTTCAAGTTTTCTAATTTCAAAAATGATTTTTTTTTGTTCTTGGAGACATGGAAAGAGAAGATGATCATTGCTGGGCCTGAAATTCCACCATAATTGATTCTCTAACTCATGAAGCCATCTCTAGTAGTTGTTCAAGGTAGGTTGTAGCTGGATCCAACAATTAGAAAGTTTTTCAAGGGTCGTGGCTAGGTGAAAGAGTCTTTAGAGTAGCTGTTTGAAAGCCTTTCTAGTTTCATTACAACAACCAATTGTTGGGGGTGTAATATATTTTAATTAAGTGATATTATTTATAAATACGATAATCACAAGAATGAGATGAAAGATAAAATCCAAACTAGATTTTGTCCTTCACCTGGACTTATGTAAAATATCTCTATATAAGCACTTTACTAAGTTTATAGAGGAAAGAGGATTGTGAGTTATCCATCTTTTCAGGGAGATGTATATATCCTAGTTAATTACACTCACTGACACCTGAGTAAGAAACTATTGATTGATAAAGCTATAAATATTAATTTTTGGTTTATTTATTTTTGGGGTATTAAAAGAAAGATGTTGCAGCTTAGCAAGATTTATCATAGTAAGACAATCTATATATCGGATGCTAGTCTGTAAAATAGAGGGTGAATCACTATAATAAAGTAAGATGATGGTCCGATATACGACGTGTCTATATGATAATTACTGCTAAACCTCTAAAGACTCTATAAGGAGTATGATGGGCTCAAAATGATTATGGTAATGAAAGATATTAAGGAAAAGGTAGAAGTAGACTTAGTCTGCATCTTGTGGATCCATCATTAGAACCTGTTAATCTCATAACCATTTAGCTTAAGAAGGTAGTTGAGAGTTAACCCAGGTAAGAGATGCTCTGTTAACAATCACGAGTTGCATTGTCTAGAGTTGACCTTATGACCCAGACCAAGGAAGATAAACAGGGAATCCTAACTGTTGGCTTCTAAGGGAAAAATGCTAGAAGGGTGTAGGACTTATGGTCTTTACATAAGTAAAGACTTGCTTACAGAAGGAAAAAGATGGGTGATAACCTATCCATATGACTAGGTTGTCAAGGCCTGACTTATGAACTTGTTTGGGTCAAGTTGTTACTACCTAATGTATTAAGACTCTCCCAATCACTATTGAAAATCACACCCATCTAAAGCTTTATCTTAAGGAGGTTGTGTATGATATGCAAATTATCCATTGTTAAATGATATTTCTAATGTATGCTTAGGCTAAGGCTATGTTATGATAGGTGTCAATGACTAATGCTGGTAAGGCTCAATTATATATCTTTTCTAAAAGATACATAAGGAGTCGTAGGGTTTTAATTTAGGAAAGGTTGGACCCAAAGAGGGCCTTAATTTTAATATTTAAAATGTTATCCTAATCATTTTTAAAAGATACTTAAAAATTATATTAAAGTTGATAGAAAATATAATTTTTCATCTTGAGTCTATCGTAGAATACATATCCTAGATAAACACATTACAATAAAGAAAAGGAAAATGCATATCATAAGCAAATGAGGTAATCAAAGAAGTCATTGTGCTGTCATGTTATAAAAGAATAAGGTCAATAGATCGGTGCAATTGAATAGCTCATTTATACATTCCCAGTTAAATAAAAGTATAGATGGGTACAAACTCTATTCATAAATGCAAGCTTGCACAATTTTCATAAACAAAATGTAAATTAAGTTTCCCATATGCTCTTGGTCCTACGTCTAGTTCAGAGTATATGTTTGTCCTTCAAGGTATTGTGTCTCCAGGCATTTGGTTAGGAAACTTAGTTTATATTTTATTTTTACATCAAGAAAAATTCAAAAAAGATGTTGTAATAAAGAAAATCCTTAAGTTAAATGGAGTGATCATAGCATAATCGAAGTAAAGTAAGACATCACAGAGGAGACATAATATCACAAGACTAATATTTTGAAACATGACCCTCCCGTGAATTTAAAAAATTGTCGTACGTCTGGCACATGTAAAAAATTCTCTAATTTAATAATTATAAAGCAACAGAGCGACATAACACATTACAATTTGCATAATCCATTAAAGTAAAAGAATTTTAATCGTGCTCTCGCAACATCATCTCGAATAGTCAAAAGGTAGCCTAAACAACTCAACCTAGCTATAACCTCCCTATGCTAGCGACTACAAGGTTATGAACTATCATAACACGTAAGTGTGTATGAGTTGGTGTATTCGTAGGGACAATCTTATATGACCTTAACTTACCATGTTAACTCGAGTATGTAATTTAATCATCTTAAAGCTTATTACTTTGTTTGTATTTGACTAGAAATGAAGTGATAGGCTTCAAGCTATTCAAGTACCTGCGGGCTCCAAAAATTATCACCGGATCTCTCGATGAAGGGAGTTTTGATTAGTATCGATCAAATTTTTAGAAGGCAGATGAAACAATAGATAAGACATTATCCAGAGATTTCAATATCATTTTTTGTGAGGACTTTAGATCTGATTTCAGGTTTTCCATAGACGCATGCACGCATAGTTAATTACCCTTCTCTATATTGATAGATAACTTTTGATTAGAGCTTGTCATCATGTCGCTAATTGCTTATCGTATAGTAACAACAAATAGAGTTTTTAATTTAGAATTATGAAATGGGTGATTGGGGGAATGATAACTCTGCCAATCAATATCTCATGGTTCTTTCGTCTCAGGCTGTTGTGGTCCCTAGTTTACTTAATCAGATGAGGTTGTCGACTCAATTTGATCGAAAGATCTTTGTCGACAGTCATAAGTTGGTCGTCCAAAGGAGCCTTGTAGACATGGGTTGATGTTTATTTAAGGAGACAACTTTAAGTCCACCTTATTTAATATAATATTTTTTTGTTATGTGCACCCTGTAGTTCACAACTCAAGGGGTATAACCATTGGGAAACATATAGGCTACAATCATGACCGTAATATAATAGTGCGATTTGATGACGAACCACCTGGTCGGAGGTCTCTGGTCTTAATCATATCATATGTGGAGATTACTAGTCAAACTATGTGGGCAGAGCACATGTGCCACATCTTTACAGGCATGAATTGTTTGAGAGTGAATGTAATTGTATATATGACTTGATATTGACTTTTTTGTGAGATAGAGTTTTCTTAAGTTGTCACCCTTGATAAATAATTGTGTGGATGTGTTGATGGATTGTTTTGTTTTAAATTTTTTAAAGATTGAATTTCATTTAATTAGTATCATTGAATAGAATATTTTTTAATCATTTTGTAATTGATTAGGACTTTAATTTGAAATAACTTAGTATTGAAATTTCAAAATTTTTTTTTGATATAATAAATTTCTCCGGTTGAAATCTACAATCAATACAACCATCATCGGGGTAGAACTCGTAAACTCTACTTGTTGACTAGTAGATGATCAGGTCTAAATTTGATCGAATATTACTTGGTTTGATTTGAATGTTGATCAAATTATAGATCTTATCGAATTTGTCTTTCTCAATAGAGGATTGAGTCTTATGACTTATTTTGATTTAGATTCACTTAAAGATTTGTCACTTCAGAGACTCTGTCAACTCTATTTCAAATATAGAGGATTAAGTCTGTGGTTTGAATCTGTTGTTGCTCATTTGATTTTAAGATCACGATCTTATACTTTTGAATGTAGGATTCTTTCATTAAAGCTCTTAATAACTTTGTGCAAATATAAGTTGAAATGAGTTATCCATTTAGAGATTGAATATTTAACTTTCAATTAATCCTATCAACTCTTACATTATGCAGAGGAGGATTAGATTAATTAAATGAAATTTATAATTTCGTCATATAAGTAGAACAACTTGCCCAAGAATATGTATACTCGATAGATTTAGATTTAGGTTTGAAAGTCAAAAGTAAATGTTAACCATTCAAAATACATTCAATTCTCAAGGTGAGAATAGATTTAAATTGATCTTAGTTTCAACTTGCACAGCTTTGTCAGAACTTATGATCAGGCGTTTAGCACATTGCTCGATGTAAATGCAAGCGATCTAAATTCATTTCAGATTTACTCGCGCAATAGCATTAGACACGAAATTTAGGTATTCAACACTATTTTGGTGCCCATGCAGGTTGATTGGATTGCTTACAATTCATTTTAGTTTCTTAACGTTGAAGTTTCATCGATCATTTTTGGGGAGAAAATTTTCACTATTTTCATCCCTTAGGAGAGATTGATGACATACGATTGTTGACTTGTGTAAAGTTGGTACTGATAGGAATTTTAAATATTTGTAACATGAGATCAATGTCATAATTATCTATTTCAAAATATTGTTCAAATTGCATTTCCTCTTAGGGTCATCTTGATTATTCAATGGGAAGTACCTATTGTAGGATTCATCAATGTTTTTTGTGTTCTTTTGTGGAGGAATCACAATGCAAAGTTTGATTGGGGAATTTAAGAGTTATTTGATTTTTTGTGGATGCTATACATTTGTTAAGAGGTTTGATGGAAGTATAGAGAAAGTAAGGAGGATCTACAAATGATATTTGTTGATTTAGAGAAAGCTTATGATAAATTTTCAAGATTTTCTTTGGAGAGTTCAAGAAAAGAAAGGATTTAATATTGGTTATATTCAAGTCATTAATGATATGTAGACTAGAGTTGTTACTTGTGTCCAAACATAAGGAGGATTGACAAAATATTTTTCTATTTCAGTTGGATTACATCAAGGATCAGTTTTAAGCCCTTATCTTTTTGCTTTAGTTATGGATGTTCTTACTAGGCATTTACAGGAAAATGTATCTTGGTGTATGCTTTTTGCTGATGACATTCTTCTTGTTGATAAGACTAGAGAGGGAGTCTAAGAGAAACTTGAATTATGGAGGTCAACCTTAGAGTCTAAAGGCTTTCATTTAAGTAGATCCAAAACTGAGTATATAGAGTGCAATTTTAGTTGTAGAAGTTCTAGTGATAGTGTTGTGACATTGGGTGAACAAGTCATTAAAAAGAGTGAGCGATTCAGATATCTCGGCTCTATTGTTCAAAATGATGGTGAAATAGATGGAGATGTTATTAGTAGAATTCAAGTTGGATGGTTGAAGTGGAGGAATGCATCTGACCCGTTGTGCGATAGAAAAGTACTGCTTAAATTTAAGGGAAAATTTTATAAGATGGTGGTAAGACCTATAATGATTTATGGTGCAGAATGTTGGCCAATAAAAGAGAAGCATAAGACTAAGTTAAGTGTCAGAGATGAGGATGCTCGGGTGGATGGCTTTACTCTTAGAGATAAAATGCTAAATGAGTATGTTGGGAAAAAGTTGGAGTAGCTCTTGTGAAGATTCGAGAGAGAGAGCAGATGGTTTGGCCACGTAAAGCATCGACCATTCGATGACCCGGTTAGGAGAGTAGATGCATTAGATTTGCCTCATGTTAAGAAAGATAGTGGGAGACCTAAAAAGACTTGGTTAATAAAAAATGATTTTAGTATACTTGAATTAAATAAGAATTTGACACATAATAGGACACAATGGAGAAGAATGATTCATGTAGCCGACCCCACTTAGTGGGATAAAGGCTTGCTGTTGTTATTGTAATATTAGAAGATCCCTCAATGTTTCATAAAATATTTGTATATAGTGATTTCAAAACAACAACCTACGATAGATATACGACTTCAATTTTCTAGTTTTGTTGCACGTATCTTGATGTAGTAATTTTTAGCTTGAAATTGCTTTGAGATATATGTAATACTTATTCTATTAGAGTATTTGCATGAATTATTAAATGTTTAAGTTAAACACATTGCCACTTTATAACGTGTGTAGTATTTTATTTGAAGCACTTGTTAACTTGATTAGGATTAATCATCAAATTTATTTAACCCTTAGATTTAATTATAAATTAGGAGATTTTTTGTGGATTAGCATACGAGGATCATACTCTGGATTTTCAAAATGATTCCTCCTTATCGGTGCACATGGGTAGGTGGACAATTTTAGTGATAAATTTATCCACCAAACCTCATCTTGCATTTGTTTAATACCTGTGGGCAACGATTTTTGTTTTCATACGCTTTAAATATAATTCAGTGGATGACAATTTTTTGTTTTCATATGCTTTAAAAATACTTAAGCAAGCCCCATAAGGCATCTTTTCTTGATTATAATTAGGGAGGCTATTTTAGTTCATTTTATTTCAATTCATTCAGGATTCCTGAGCCTTTTGCGGGTTTTAATGTGATTAGGCTTTGTTCATTGCTTAGGAGAATGTTTCAAGTCAATTGCAAATGTCTGGTAAGTCACTCTTTTAGATTTTGACGATCTTGTTTTAATTCAAGGAGTCTTAAATTTTCAATTCTGAATTTAGTTTTGATTTAATTTTAAACTTAAGTTTATTTAAGCTCATTTTATATTTCAAGAATGTCCTTGTTCAAGTCCCACATAAGCCAATTAATTAAGTTTAGGTTCAATTCAAGTTCAGTTAAATTCGATTAGTCTGATTTCAAGTTCTATTTAAGTCCTGCATAAGCCCTATTCGAGTCCAATTAATTTAATTTAAGTCCCCTGTCAGTTCGAGTTTTAGCCAAATTTTGGCAGTCTTTTGGTTTTTTCCTCATGTAGGGGCTGTATTGAGAGCCTATCTACCATGCCAAGAAAAATGTGCATAGTCAATATCAGAAGATATTTCAAGCGTAGTTGCCAAAATTCCTATCATTCCAAGAAAGATGTGCATAAGGTACCTGCACAAAAGTTTGTAATTTATATTTATCTCGGTTGTGCTAAGAAAAGCACGCACAGGGCTCTTACCCGTTGGGCCCTAAGCATCGCCTATGAATTTTCCTCGTCAAGCTAAAAAAAGCGTGCACAAGTTCTGCCCGTCACACCAAACGCATCACAATCTAGATTTGAGGGGTTTAAGTTTGACATTTTTTACCTTTGCACGTAAATCGGGGCAATGCGTTCAGTGGTGCGGATTTCGAGGTAATAATGGAGATAGGGAGGTGAGAAATTTTTTTCCTTTCTCTCTTTGCCTCTTTTTGTGATGACTGATTTCTAGAGAGGGGAAGAGAGGGATTGAGATGGCTAGAGAGAGAGAGAGGGATAGGTTGATAGAGATTGAGAGAGGGGTTTGCCTTTCTCTGTTTAGAGAGAGAGAGAGAGAGAGAGGAGGTGTAGAGAGATTAAATAGGGAGATGTTCTCTCTCAATTAGAGAGAGAAAATGTGGAGGTGTAGAGAGATTAATAAGTTTGCTGTTGGGAAAGGAGAGATGGATGTGTGGTGGGTTAGGAGTGAGGTTAGCTTGAGGTGTTGTGACCTACAAAGATGGAATAATAATGTTTATTGGAATTTGGTTGAAGGGATTTTGATGGCTGGAATTGACAGCAGAGAACAAGATTCATTTTTTTTGAAAGAGAGATGATTAATAGTTGAGATCGAAGACGATAATCAAAGTTGGGAAGTACGATGTGATCAATTCCTTAGTGTGGAATGGGAGTTTCTTGCTGTAGCAGAGAGGAAAGCTTTAGTTGTTGTGTTGATTAAGCGGAGAAGAAGCAACTATAATGCATGGAAGGAAGAATTAGAGAGGAAATAGAAGAAGGCTATAGGGAATAGTCCTGAGAGGCGAGAGAAGTGAGATGGAGGAGGCTTGGCGGCGGGTTTGTGCGAGGATGGAGGCTATAGTGGGGGGTTCGGTTGAGATGTTGGTGTCTAACAGCTCAGTGAGGGCTCGATTGAGTTGTTGTGTTCGTTAGATCGAGAGATGGAGATGCAACTTTCTTGTGTGAGGGGAAAAGGTAGAAGCAAAGAGAGTCAAAGAGAGAGAGAGATGGATAGGAGAGAAGGACTTGCGGGGAGTTTGACACTTCACGAGAGGGAGAAGAATTGGGATTTCATCCATGTGGAGTACGACACAGTGAAGTGTCGAGAGGGAGAGAGGCGAGAGATAGAGGAAATAGTAAAGGCATGGCTATCACATGGTGTAAGGCATCGGGGTAGCCTATTCTGGCATGGGCGACTAGGTATGGGAGGAGGCGACTACATATATTGATGCATTGACTAGGTGTGATTAAGGTTGTTAGTTTAGGTCAAAAATCAAATATCGCTCGAAAATCGAATTAACATTTTGGTTCAGATCGAGATTGAATCAAACATATTAAGCCGAGCAATGAGCTAAGGGTTCAGGTTAAACTTTTTTTCGAGCCGATCTCGAGCAGACCAAAATCGGATTGTATCAGCTCGATATCGGATCCATTTATTTTATAATTAAAATAAATAAATTTATATATGATACTTGTAAGTTTGTAACAACAAAATTATTTCTAAAATTAAGTGTATTGAGTTGTAACTTGTAATTTTTAAAATATATGCAATATATTTATAAGTACAAATGTTATATCTTTGAATATCATATTTTCTTTTATTCCATGCACTCAGTTCAAAATTTAAACTTTTTAATAATAACTGTTTATTAAATTCGAGCTAGCTCGATCAAAATGAGTCAACTCCATTTGATTTTGAGCTAAAATCAAGATGAGTCGGCTCGAAATCGATCTAAGAACGAGCCAAGCCAGCTCGAAATCAAATGATTCGAGCCATGAGCTGATCTCGAGCCACTTGAAAATCTTATGAACCGACTTCGGATTGACCTAAAATCGGCTCATTAATAGCCCTTGGTGTGATTAGGTGGTAGTTTTCACCTTGAAATTTGTGTTAATTTTGTCGAGCTTTTACGTGCAACAAACCAATCAAATTGAACATCTATTCTCGGTAATTTTAACATTCTGGACGCAATGGCGCAATCCGTTTTGTGATTGGAGGTCGTTTCGTCGATTTCGATGTTGAATTGAGTCAATTTCAACTTAAAGTGTGCGACATCGCATTCACTCGCTCGACACTTGCACAAATATGTTTGAATTGGTCGCTAGTAGTCTTGTTTAATAGATTTTGACGTTTTGGCAATAATGGTGCAATCAAGTTCGTGAAAGAAGGCCATTTGAATGTCGTCGTGACCCCTCGATTCTAATATGCGCGCAGGCGTGCTGACGATTTTTTTTCTTCATCGATCAATCCTCAGATTATGCGAAATGTGTATTTTAATTTATCTCAATGTTATAGACGCATTGACAAAGTCCTTTGCGATCAAAAATCATTTCGATTAGTTTCAGTGATAATTGGGGTACTTCGACTACGTTTCGCATAGTGTCACATCCGTAGTCCGTCGATTTCACTATATTTGCTCATTTTGACTTATGAAATTCATATTGAGGTCAACGGTACCATCAATTAATCATATATGATTTAAGTTATGCTTAAATAATGTTATTATTAGATGAGTTTTTATTTAATAATAAGAAATAATTAACCATAACTTAGGTCAAGTTCTAGCTGTAATAGGTTGTAATCTAACATAAAGTGTTGACTATTATACATATGTATCAATATGATAAATAGTAGTTGACACAATTAACCATCGAATGAAAATTTAATATTTAGCAAAGCTGGAATGCCAATTATATTAAGCAAAGTGACACAACAATCACAATGTTCAGGGTGTGAAGAGAAAAATGAATGGAGATCATTCGTTCAAAGGGAGAAGAATGTAACTTAGTTTATATACTTAAGTCTTGATGTTGTTCAGGCTTAGTGTCTGATTGAACTAAAGAATAACTTGACCATTAGTGTACGACCAAGTCAGGTAAAGATTAACCAGTAGTGATTGGTCAACATAATTAAACCTAAGTCGAAGGGATGATCAATTTTATCAGGTAAATCTAATAGGGCTGCAAGAAAGTAACTATATTAGGAATGAGTTAGGTCATGATATATATGAATCATATAAATATGATTTAGGGGGAATATCAAGGTTATCAATTGAGTGAATATTTTATGTATAGAAGGTCTTACTTAACCTAAAGGATTGACTATGTGTAAGAAAACTCAACAAATGAATGTTTCTAATTTTTTAATGAAGATAATGTATACTATTATATAGTTGTCTATTAGGTTGGTTTATAGATTAATCAAACCCTAGAATATTGTGTAGGGTGACCTTAGTTTATGTGTTTTCCTAATAGGTTGATATACCATAGAGAGGTGATTCTTATGTGCACATGATGTGGTGTAATTGAGGTTGATTGATATAATCAATCTCATAAAGATAGCAAAGCTCAGATCAAATTAATCAGACTCAAGATCTATTGTGTTAGTGTGTGCATGTGGTAGATACATAATCTGATTTGTAGAAATAGTTAATTTACTTTTAAAATTCTCAATTAGTTTAGATAATTATTCTAAATATTCTTTGAATTTTTATAATTTTTTTCAAATTTATTTATTATTTTTGAATTTTTGGACTGTATTTTGACACAATGTAAATTACTAACTTGTTTATTTTATTCAAAAAATTATGAAAAATTTATCATAAATTTAGATTGATATTCTAAATGTTATCTTAAATTTTCATAAATTTGTATTGAATATTTCAATTTTTATGATGTTTGAATATTGAAATAGTTGATTACAAAATTTATAACTTTCTTATTTTAATTCTAATTAAATTGAAAATTTTATAAGATGTCTAAGTTCTTCTACAACTTATGTCCAAGTTTCACAATTTTTGGAGATGTCTATGTATTTCAATCATTTAAAATTCAAGATAATTCAATTTTTAAAACTATAATTAAGTTAATTATTGAGGGTTAATATTTTTCTTAAGTTTTATGCTTAATAAGGTGTATATTCTAAAAATTTCAAGTCAAGATACATGGTGGATAATCCAGGGCAAAAATTCATAATAAAAACCTAAGAATCTAACCTTGGATAAATCAAGGTTGTTGGATTTCAATAGATCAAATCCAATGGCTTACGGATCGTCTTTTTTTGCTGGATTCGGGTTAGTGTGACCCTATCTTTAACCTATGTAAATTCTCCCCCTCCAGAGCCTCCCTAGCAAATTTACTCACTAGGATTCTTGAGGAGGGAAAGATCAACTGATTCAATGGCTTATTAGGCCTTAGCTTGGCTTAGAGAGCTCAGTCGACTATGACCGAATAGAGGGCATGAAGAGGATTCAAACTCTCACCTTGGAAATGTCTTTTTGCTTGGGAATTGATTTGGGAAGTTTCGTGGAGGTGGTGCGAGCTCGTCACTAACTTTAGTTGGATTGCCTCCCTTTGTATGCTCGGATTGAACAAACTCCGACGAGGTTTGAACATGGCTTAGTCTTTAGGTTGCTTAGAATGGTCAAGACGGTGAGAGGAAGATTTGGTTTAGCCCAGAGAACTTAGATGAGTGTAGCCAACCTCGTAATTGGTGGAAATGGAGGCCTATTTATAGGCCCTCATTAACCCGAGCTCAACTTATACTCGAGCTCGGTTTACCGTTGACCAATGGCTGGTTCCAATCAGATAAGTTGAGGGAAAAGTGGCAAAGATGAGTTCAAGTGGCTCTCACGGCTGTTTAGCCATCGGAGGAGCTTGCCGCTAGCATTAACCACCCTATAGGTAGCTTTGGTGACTCATCAATCTTTTGAACCCAATGTGAAATGGGTCTAAGCCCATTTGGGCTAAGGGGAACAAAGGGATTGCTTGTTTACTGGCTTTGAGGGAAGATTTTTAAGGAATTTTGTTTAATGGGCCAATTTAACTAATTAAAACTCAATTCTTTTGAATCCGTTAATCTAAGCCACAAAAGTTTGTCAAACCAAGTTGAGGTGTACTAGAAGATTGTTGTGAACATTCTCTTTTAACCCATGTCAAATTTCATAAAGAGATTTGATCATTTGGTTGTTCGATTTCAATTTGAAAGTGGAGATATGTTCATTTGGGTCTAAATTGGACATCTTGACTTATATGATTTATTTGAATCACATGGGTGGTTAAATCAACTTGGGTTCAACTAGACAATTGTTTATGACATCCTTGGCTATAATGATGCTTAAGGGTTGGATTTATTATGAAGATTATAATGTTTTAATTGAAGTCCCTAGTGACATGCATATGATAATGGTTCAAAGTCATTCTCAATACCCTTTGAGCTTAAACCAATGGGTAATTAGGCTACGAGGGATCAAGAGAAATACGTAGATTCAATTTGGGTTAATTAATTTAATGTTTTAAGCTATTTCAATTTTGTTAACTCAATAGAGTGAAAAGAATTGATAGAGTTTGCTTTAATGAGATTGAACCCACAAATAGACCCATGAAGTGTCCATTTATATATGAATGAGCTTTTTGGATGATCAAATGGGAATATTAAAATGGGTTTAGGATCAAATTGGTCCCCAACTATTTATGATGGACCAATTTAGTTCTAGACTAAATAGGAGGACTAATTTGATCCTTTAATTATTTGATTAGGGACCAAGTTGGTTTTCCGTTTGGAATTTAACTGAAAGTTATAGAAAAATAAAGGTTTAAGACCAAATTGGTCCCTCAACTATTTATGAAGAATCAATTTAGTCTTAAACTAAACAAGAGAACTAATTTGGTCCTTTGATTATTTGATCAGGGGTCAAGTTAATCTTGTCATCTAAAATAATAGTTAAGGGTGTTAAAAACAGGGGCATTTTTGAAATTTTAAATTTTTTAAAAATTATATTGTTTCTTATTTTTTTAATTAAAATTTCTTTTCTATGTGCAACATGTACAATTTTATGCAATGAGATTGGATTACTACCATGAAGATTTTTTAACAAATTATTTTTTGGCATAAAATTATGTATTTTGTTTAAATCAATATATTTGTAATTAAAGAGTTTAATTTTTTTTTTAATTTTGATGTTGTAAATATAAAATTATTACATAATTTATTATCAATATTTTATTATTAGACTTCTTTCGAATTTTTTATTCAATTGAAATTATTCCAATAAATATAATCATATAATTTTCTTTTATTATAATTAAATATTATCATAAGTTATTTTCAAATATTTTATCATATTTATTAATTTAAGAGATGAAGAATAGATTAATATATATTTTAAAGCATATTTTTATTTTCAAACTCTAATAAATATGATAATATTAATTTCAAATGCTCAGAAGGTGGTGGGTCCTGTATCAATATATTTCAAGGCATATATTTAATTTTCTGTATTGTCTTTAAAATTCTAACCTCATAACTTCAAAATCAAATTATATTAAAGTAACATAAAAAAGTTTCATATTGAGATTAATAGTATGATGGAGATATGCAAAACTAAAAAAAATCGACATAGCGAGATATCCCATGGGTGAACTTAAATAAAGTACGTGAACCAAAATAATAGTATAGTGAAAACTTACAAAATTCAAAAAAGTCGGCATAGCCATAATAAGATACTATTATTCAAATTAATAGTAAGTAGTACAAAAGAGTAAGAAGAACAATAATAATAACATTAATAATAACAAAAATCAAAATAAAGTATGTGATCAATTACAACTTTTGAGTAATACAATAAATTCATATTGAATCAAATCTACAAAATTATCGATCACATATTGCCACTCAAATTGTTGCAGGATTAAAACAAGACATTGAATTAGTCTTTCTTTCATTTGTCAGACACCAACATAAATAATTTTTAAAAAATCAATAAATGAATGTAAGGTAGACATTATGTAAACTATAATTAAAAACTTACCATCAATCTATTAGCTGTAGAAACTTGAGTGTATATTTCAAATGTTGTTTTCACCTGTGAATATCACTGAAAAATTATCATACAAAAAATTATGATGCACTAGAGAAATTATGAATTCAAATACAATATATTATTCACCATGTCATCAAAAAAATCATGTGTGTGTGATTCTAGAGGATATTCTCCCACCTCTCTACTTTCAAACTTGTGATTGACTCCCCAAATGAAATTATGAGCAATCCTGAAAAGAAAATATTTTATTAAAAAAAATACTAGTTTAACTAACTTATGAAATTTTTTATGACTATATCACTTACCATTTCATCTTCATCTTTATTTGTTGTCAGAAAAGTCATATTCGCGATGCTACTATTATGATCACTTTTTGTTTCAGATCTACTATGTAGTTAAATGTAGATCTACTCTTTTTTTTTTGAAGAAAATTATCAACTTTTTCATCTGGAGTCTTTCTTCACTTGATAGTTGGCCTACATCATTTAGGCTTCTCATATCTTGAAGGCAATGGTGATATTTTATCATTTCTTTGTCATTCTTTGGGGTCATTTAAAGACATGGTATTACACTCATAGATTTTTTTATAACTTTCTACGGAGCAGTACTTATTAATATAATATTCACAATCTCCCATAATTGTATAAATAATAACACAAACATATACACATGGTATCCCGATCAACTCACATCTTCAACAGCTGCATGATTTTGATGCTAAATTCACTACATATTGTGTCTCATATATAGTGCTAATCTCATAATGGATGTCATCAGATTTTGACACAAATGCATGTTCCTGCTTATTCAATATTTTTTTCAAGGATTTCTATGATTATTGGACATAATTTTTTCAGCCCATTTAAAACTTTTCTCTTTACTCTCTAATATTCTAGTCATCAACATAGATCTAATACTTTCAAGCATGGAAATAATAAGCAATTCTCTTGGATCAATGATAAAAGCATTAAAACACTCACACATATTGTTTAACAAAGTATCAGATTTTGGGCCAAAACTAAAATTAGATCACCCCACTCACCAGGTGTTTTTTCTTTCAACTAGGATGCTGATGAGGGTGTTAGATTTCGTAAATGCTGCTTAGAGTAGTAGTGAAGATAACTTGGATCCTCTTTGCAAGTCGGCTCGAAAGGTTGGCCTTAGCCAAATGATGAAACAAAGGACGAAGTGTTTCATTTCAGGTCAATTTTTTGCTGCAATCGCTTTGATCTACCCCCTCGATGCATGCCGTGCTGGTCTACTAACTCGACTTTCTCCCTCCTGGCTAGTGAATCTTCAAATTCCGGTTTCAGTTTGACGATCTTGTGAGGACGGCGCTTTGTGTTCACGCGCTGGGCTACGTGAAAGAAATTTTTGTGCTCATCATCTGACTAGGCCAATCTTTCGAGCCGACTTGCAAAGAGGATCCAAGGCTATCTTCACTGCTACTCTAAGCAGCATTTATGAAACTTAACACCCTCTTTCAACCACCTGGTGAGTAGAGTAGATTTAATTTTAGTTTTGGCCCAAAATGTAATACTTTGCTAAACAATATCTGTGAGTGCTTTAATGCTTTTATCATTGATGCAAAAGAATTGCCTATTATTTTCATGCTTGAAAGTATTAGATTTATGGTGATAATATTGGAGAGTAAAGAGAAGAGTTTTAAATGAGCTGAAAAATTATGCTCAATGATCATAGAAGTCCTTGAGAAAAATATTCAATAAGCAGGAATATACATTTGTGTCAAATCTGATGACATCCATTATGAGATTAACATTATGTATGGGGCATAATATGTAGTAGCATCAAAATCATGCAGCTGTAGAAAATGGGTGTTGACCGGGATACCATGTGTATATGTTTGTGCTGTTATTCATGCAATTATGGGAGATTGTGAATATTATGTTAATAAGTATTACTCAGTAGAAAGTTACAAAAAATCTATGAGTGCAATATTATGCCTTTAAATGACCCCGAAGAATGACAAAGAAGTGATAAAATCTCACCATTGCCTCCAAGATATGAGAAGCCTAAACATGGTAGGCCAACTATCAAGCGAAGACTCTAGATGAAAAAGTTGATAATTCTCAAAGAAAAAAAGAGAGTAGATCTACATTTAAGCTACATTGTAGTAGATGCATAATTGACATGGAATATGACTTCTGATAAAGCAAAATGCAGCAAAGATGAATTTAAATATAAGTGATATAAAGAATTTCATAAATTAGTTAAACCACAATGTTTTTTTAATGAAATATTTTCTTTTGATCGTCACAATTTGGGAATCAATTGAAAGAGATGTAGAGAGAATATCCTCTAATCACACACATATGATTTCTTTCGACATTACTAAACAATATATCGATTAAGATTTATCCTGCGATCATAATTTTTTGTATGATAATTTTTCAAGGATATTCATAGTGGAAATAACATTAAAACATATACCAAGTTTCTACAACTAAGATGATAAAAGTTTTAATTCTACATAATGTCTACCTTACATTCATTTATTGATTTTTTTTGAATTATTTATTTTGCAGATATACAACTCAAATAGAAAGAAGACTAATTCAATGTCTTGCTTTTAATCACAACAATTTGAGTGGCAATATGTGACTGATAATTTTGTAGATATAATTCAATATGAATTTATTGTATTACTCAAAAATTGTAATTGATCATGTACTTTATTTTGATTTTTGTTGTTGTTAATGTTATTATTATTGTTCTTTTTACTCTTTTGCATTACTTACTATTAATTGGAAGAATAACATCTTATTACGATTATGCCGACTTTTTTGAGTTTTGTAAGTCTTCACCATACTATTATTTTTGTTCACGTACTTTATTTTAGTTCACCCACGGGATATCTCGCTATATCGACTTTTTTAGTTTTGTATATCTCCACCATACTATTAATCTCAAAATGAAATTTTTTTATGTTACTTTAATATAATTTGATTTTGAAGTTATGAGGTTGAAATTTTAAAGATAATACAGGAAATTAAATATATGCCTTAAAATATATTGATCAGATACAGAACATTTGAAATTAATATTATCATATTTATTAGAGTTTGAAATTAAATATATACTTTAAAATATATATTAATCTATTATTCATCTCTTAAATTAATAAATATGATAAAACATTTGAAAATAATTTATGATAATATTTAATTATAATGAAAAAATTTTATGTTGTATTTATTAGAATAATTTCATTGGAATAAAAAATTCAAATGAGTCTACTAATAAAATATTTCTAACAATTTATGTAATAATTTTAGATTTACAACATCAAAATAAAAACAATTTAAACTCTTTAATTACAAAGACATTGATTTAAATAAAAATACATAAATTTATGCCAAAAAAATAATTTGTTAAAAAATCTTTATAGTAGTAATTCAATTTCCTTGCATATAATTGTACCAGTTGCACATAGAAAAGAAATTTTAATTAAAAAAAATGAGAAACATTATAATTTTAAAAAAATTAAAATTCTAATAATGCACCTGCTTTTAACACCCGTAACTATTATTTTGGATGACAAGATCAACTTGGTCTCTGATCAAATTGTCAAGGATTAGTCCTCCTGTTTAGTCTTGGATTAAATTGATTCTTCCTAAATAGTTGAGGGATTAATTTGATCTAAAAACCATATTAAAATCAACTCATATTAAATTGAAGTTGGTCTTAGGTTTGATCTATGTTGGACTTGGGTTTGACTTCATGATTTATAATCAACCCAGGTCTATAATCATCCATTTTAATTATCCAAGAAAAGCGCTTTAGATTTGAACTTGATTATTAGGATTCATAAGATTGACAAAGGGAGGCACTTTCCTATGAGTCTAGGTATATGGGTTTATTTTTACTCAATTTGAGGTTGGAAAAGCTAAACCGTAGAAACTCTTAATCAATTATAAGAGCAATTGGATCATTAAGAGGAAATTTATTGCTTAGAATCAACACATATATTCACTAAGAAAATATTGAATCCAAACAATGAAAGAAGTCTATCTTAGGGTTAGCTAGAGCCAGATCTAAGTTGTAGGAAAGATTCAACTAAAGACTCTTCCACATGGGTTCCCTTAAGGTTTATTATGGTTAACCTAATGGGATGATTAGGTCTGCTATGTTAGTTGGTAAGGAAGGATTTTGGGTTTGACTCTATTGACATTTTTATTTGATGTCAACACCAACCCACATAAGTGATGGGAACAATTTAGTTTGTTGCTGAAGCTGAGTCTTTCATGAAGATTGGTGGTCTTGGTCAATGTTGGATAGATTCAATAACCTCTTTGGCTGGCTTTATTTTGCTAATATCTAGAGCCAAGAAACAATCCACATTAGGTTCTCTATTACCTAGTTTACCATTCTTTCATTTTCATTTTAGTTGAGCAATGATCCATTAAATTATCTTTTTGAATTAAGTTGCATGTTGCAGGAAATTCCACCAAACATAGTTGCCTGACAGCAGTTGCGTTGAATCCAGGAAACTAAAAGCCTATAGCCAAATGCTGGAGAAGCTAGGAACGTCTAGAAGGAGATGCAGGTCAACTAGACATTCATGATAGAGTTTTTCTTGATTGGGATAATAGGCGGCATTTCCACTTTGCGTGGTGTTGAAAGACACAAATCAAAGAATCTAGTACCAACACTGCAAATTGCATTCTCCAATATCTGCAAATAATTCCAGCTCCAAAAATTCTTTAGGTGTTCTTGAAATTGTTTATTATTATAAAATGGTCTTATAATATTTTTTTATCATGTCTTCACTATCTTGCGGTGTCAATTAACTTTATTAGAGCTATGATATTGTTTAGTCTTGTAAAGGTTAACTTGCAAGCTTTCTAGTGCCACCTTTCTTTGCCATTCACACCACTTGTGTTGATACTAAAGATTTAAAGAATTTTATGTTGAGGATTACCCATATGTTCTACCAAATACTTTACAAGATGTGAATGACCTAACAAAATCTTCTAAAATGTTGTGCCCCCTAGTTCTCATGGTATATAGGCCATAGGTTTTAGTCCGGCTTAAACTAAATTATTAACTACTGCCTTATATGAAATCTATCTGTCATTGGCTATGTGATCTTATCTGTAACTGATCTCAAGCCTTAACAAAATTATGAGCTTCCTAATCAAGATTGTGTACACTTTTTCTGGTGTCACTATTCTAACCCTTTAGGTGATTCAACTCAATGAGTCAGGGATGTTGACTGTAGAACTGCCCTGCAGAAACTTTGTAAATAGCCTAACGAATATGCTTTCTAGTTTTTCTGATTTCCTTGTTCTAACACTCTAGGAGATTCAACTTAATGTGGCAAGGAAGTTGTATGTAGGAGTGTATTTCATAAATTTTCTGAGAACCATGGCATATTTTATTCAATTGACGTTGATATTAAAATGAAATGAGCGGATCTTGCATTGAACTGAATTCCATGCAAGTTGACCCGATGTCCTTTCCCATATTAAGTTAGCTCTTTGGTTCGCTCACTTTAAGTTATTTTCTACAGTCAAGAATTAATATTGTTATATTAAAAAAAATAAGAAATTCTAAAAGTATGAGGGTAAGATCCACAATTCTACCACCCATAATATTTCTCGATAATCTTTTTTTAAATTATTGTTTTATTTTCATTCCTGCTCTGATGTTTTTAAGAGGGAGATTAATGGATTTTTATAGGCACTCTGCGGCTTGATGGCTCATCAAGCTACTGTAATTATTTATTAGCTAAATTTGAGTCTCCTTTCTTTTTAAGTTTTTAATTCATATGAAAATTTCTTGACATGACATGGCATTTATTATGTATATTACTGAAATGTAGATAATTTCAGATTTTTTGGTCGCCAGAGGAGTTGAATATGATTCGTCAAAGTTCAATATTTAATGAAACTGTCAACTTGAAGTCTTTCTTAGCAAGGGAATTTTCAGCTCTAAAGCCTGTGCGTAATTTATTTCAATTAGCTACTGATTTAAATCACTGTAAGATTCTGGTTATGCTACTTTTGTGTTCTGTACCTATTCATTTTTTATGTAAGGGGTGGTTCTTTGTGAATTGGTTTGATTGTGCACACGGAAAGGCTTGAGGCATATCAAATTATGCATAATAGGATGGAAATTCTTATGTGGAATATTATTGACGTTTGTCTGTATAGTTTGCCTCTTATTTTAGAGCGTGAAAAATGAAATATAAAGGTTTTGATGTTAATCTATGAGATGGAACTACTCAGCTATCAAGTTTCATAAAGTTTTAGGACTATTTGCTTGTCGATCAAATTTCAATAAGGCATGCAAGATTATGTTGTCATGCACTTTTTCTGGCCTCCTCCTTTAAGGTCTTTTCTTCTCCCTTTCAGCTCTCTTGCAAAGGCCCTCAGCCAAAATCTCTCTCAACCAATACAAAAAAAAAAAAACTGTCTCTCTCTCTCTCTCTTTCTTGCACTTGCCACTTTTTTGTTTGGTTGTTTGGAAAAATCTAGTTGTGACGAGCCAAAAAAGGTGGGAGTTCTTTTAGTATCTAATATGCAACTCATTTATGTCATTTTACACAATAGGGAGCCCTTCTTGGGATAGATTTTAAGTGATGTTGCGCACAAAATATCCTACATTAAAACCTCTAAACACCTTTATTATGGAATAGATTTCATAAGTTGTTGTGCCTAATCTACCGCACCCAAAATATCTTTATTAGCGTGATGAGATGGCCTACTTTTATCACCCTTTTGCTGGGGTGATGCATAAGAGTTTGAAATTTACTTAAAATTTTGAAAAAAATAATGTAAATGTTGCGGCAAAGATGGATGAGGCATGATCTTGAACACAAGTTTGCGAAAAAAAAGAAAATAATAGGAAAATACATTGAAAAGTGTTTGAGAAAATGTTAATATAAAGTTTGCATAAATTTTAAGTACTTGCCATTTGAAGGATTTAAACACAAAGCAAGTGGTGTGATGAAAATTAACAAAATCGTGTTACGAAAATGGTGCAAAATGGTGTGCTAAAATGTGTCAAAAGCATGCAAAGTGTTGCATGATAAAATGTGGAAAGCAATGCAACATGGCACATCGAAAAGCATGCAATGCAAAATATTATAAAGTGTGTGATCATGCATGCGCACACATCTCGATGAAGTTACATTATCAATATAGGAATGAAACTTTGAATTGAACAACTCCAAGATTTCCTACACATCTTTCAATGAAATCCTTGACATGAATTAAGTTGCATTGAAAGCATGTGTTCATACTTTTTTATGCGAATGTGTTGTAATTTTCATTGTTTTGAAATTCGAACTGGACATTGAGCTAAAACGAGAGATTCAAGGTTCAACAGTTCAACCAAGGTTTAATTATGTAATCTAATAATTATTAAAGTTGTTTAGCTTAATTTAAATTATGTAATAATGTTGCAATAATAATATTTTCACTAATTAAATATATAATATTTGAATTACAAGACAATTCAAATATTAAATATTTTACTATAATTTTAAATCAAAAATTTGGGACATGATATTTTAATTATTTTATTTATATTTAATTTAATTTTTTATTTTTGGGGCATTTACATACATAGCACACGAAAACTTTTGATATTTACATATCTAGCACCTACTTTTTTTATATTACATAATAAATAGCACCTTTATTAATTTTTTAAAGTGAATGCACCTTTTTAAGCATAAGAAATGTGCTATATTTGTAAATATCAAACTTTAAGTGTTAGATATGTAAATGCATAAGAATTATGTGCTATGCATGTAAATTTCCCTTTATTTTTTATGTATCCAATCAAAATCTATAAGTTAAAATTTGATTAATGTTAAAAGTAGTTAATTCTTCAAATATTTGTCCAGCTCATCAGATCAACAACTAATTCTTGCTTGTTTAGTGTAGAAATAGTTTTGGATTTAGATTGAATCAGTCAAAGTATCGGTACACTGTTGAAATACCTAGATTGATCGATCTGGTTTGGTTTTTAAGACCATCATAATTTCGCTGTTTCATGAAATGTGCAACTCCATTTATAGCTTAAATATTCATCTGCATTTGTCTTGAAGGATTATATTGTATTGTTTGCAAACTTAATTAGAACTAAAGCAAAAAAAAAAAAAAAAATCATAAACATCTTGAAAAATTGAAACGAAAAATGGGGAAAAAATAGAATAGTGAGTAAAAATTAAAATCAATGAAAATTAAAAATTACTCAATAAGCTTAAAAAATATAGGATAATTTCAAGATTCATTTTTAGTGTCTGAACTTTCTTTAAGCTGTAGCGAATAATTCATCTCTATTTTTCGTTCGATATAAAAAATGTGAATACTTAAAATTTTGGATAATATAAGGAATGAAATATAAATATAGGGTCTGCTAAGCTCAATCATTTACTTGTCGTGGGTGGAGTCGATAGGGCCTACATTTCAATGACTGTACATACTGTAAAAGAATAATTATATGACTCAATAAGCAGCCTTATCTATAGGGTTGGGCATAAGTTCAATTGTTGAACTTTCCATTATTAGAGTTGTAAGTCTCACTTCATGGCTTAATTTGCCACATATGTGTGCTCATGTTTGTGAATTGTAAGGTGAGTACTCATGTTTCTAATTTATAATAATTTCATTACTTTCTCCTAAACTGTTTATTTGCAATGTCATAGATATATTTGCATTGATTGTGATTGAAATATTTTCACTTATTTATTTGTTCTTCGAATTATTGGTCATATTGAAATATTTGTGCCAAACTTTCCATTGTTAATGTTTACTCAAGTTTTACATATTATAGAAAACATTGAATATAAATGAATAATATGATGCTATGAATTATATAAATTATTTGTATGTGTATGTTGACTAATGAAATTTCACATTCTTATTGTACTAGTTGGGGATATTAAAGTACTCGTGCATGTATATTTAAAAGGATATGAAAAATGTTATTGGTATCGAATAACTTAAAAGTTACAAGTTTTATACAGTGGCTCCTATGACGGATCTAAATTTTATAAATAAGATAGAATATTGTACAATAGTATATAATGTGATTTAAACCTTCTTGAAGGACTCGTAATTGAGTATAAACTGTCACTTGTTGGTTTACTGATTTAATTTGTTTAACTAGCATGCATAATGTTTCCTTTTCATTACGTTACTGTATATTAGAGGCATGAGAATTTGCTATAGCTCATTATGGTTTTTAACATAACAATTACAGGTTGAAAATTTGTTATAGAAATGAGTAATAGAGAGGAGAACGTCTATAGAAGATGTGTTCAAAATAGAGAAAGATACATCTAAAATATTTCTAATTTTTTTTTTCAAATTTTTAGTAGCTCCTTCAATATATTGTTGAGTTATTAGATAGTAATATATATTGTAAACTTGTCTTTTCATTGTCCGACTGCCTTTTTCCCTTCTTGAAAATTTTAAGTCTCGGACCGAGTCATGATACAGGTTGGGTTCAAGCCACACCTATTTGGGTCTGGTCAAATTCGGGCTAAACCCAAACTCGACTCACTAATCCAAATTGACACCTCTAATCCTAGTGATGATGTGATCTTCAACACTAGAAACTAATTCTTGTAAGCAAAAGATAAGTGGAAGATTTACATACGTACCACACAATGCTTATGTATTTACATATCTAACACCTAAAATTATATATATATATATATATATATATATATATATATATATATTTATTTATTTAACACTTTCCTATACTTAAAAAGGTGCATTTCACTTTTAAAAAGTTAGTGATGATGGTATTTTTGATGTGATATTAAAGATTGGGGTATTATATATGTAAAAATTGAAGTTTAGGTGTTGGATATGTAAATACATAAGAATTGTGTGGTATGTATGTAAATCCCCCAAGGTAAATACAAAGAATCTCCATGCCTTAGTACATACATTTGAAAACTTAATTTACATGCCAATATTCCAAAACCTCAAATGAAATTAAGATAATCAAGTTTAATTTTTTGAGCTATATTTTTCTCATCGACCATACATTTTAAGTTCTACTCAATGATTTATCCGAGATCAACAAATTAAGATAAGCTTGTGTAGGTTTCCCACCCCTTGATGCAATTGTTGCATATCATAATTAAAGGGGTTACAAAAATTATTAAAATTACTCACTACAAATTTTGACGTTGAAGACTCTAATTACCCAATGATAAGCGAGATTATTAGAACATAACCATAGATTATTATATGCATGAATCTCAAACACTCACAATGCGGAGGTCTAAAATGTTGATCTCTTTGGTCGATTAGAAAGCTCTAAAAATTGTGAAGAAAAGAATTTTCAATGCTTACATTGCCTAAGCAAGTTAAGTTGATAAAGTAAAAGTATGGTCAATTCACTAAAGTAAAAGTATGGTCAATTCACTAGTCTAGACCAAGCGGGATAAAGATGGTTGAGCTTTTAGATTTGTTGTTACTTTTCCTTGCAATCTACCAAAAGATTGTTGTACATGTTAGTGCCTCTTTTTTTACACATGATGGCTTAGTTTTCGACGCTCCTCCAATTCGATACGTCCTCCTAACAATGCAAATCAAAGGAGACTTCTTATTAGTTCAAGAACATTATAATTGGCTTGAATATATCAACCTAATAGACTCTCAACATTAATATTGACATGTTTGATGATTTGAATATTACAACTCGACGAGTTCATCATCGAAATAAACCTCTCTGCCATAAATATACACTTCGAGGCTCCACCTTCATCAGAGTAGTTGTTACTTAATATCATCCTCCTAATTACAAAGACAAACACTTCAAGCAATAGTCCTTACTGTTTGGTTGGTTATTAGAATATCACAACCATAAGGTTTAAGCTTTTAATCATAGTGATATATGTTTCTAGCAATATTCCCCTATAATGGGTACAATTAAAAACAATCATAACTGATGGTCGTGTATCCTCTATATTAGCTAATTAAGGATAATAAAGTTATGCTGGATTAAATGATATGGGGCTTGTCCTAGAGAAAAGACCAACCTTAGCATAGTAGGTTGATCTAGTCTATCGGTCTACTCAAGCTAGTTCAGCCAATTGCCACCCTCTTATGGGTTGGTCAACCCTTTGGGTTCTATTTGCTTTATTTAGATCGGAATTAGAGTTTGTTTTAGATTATTATTATAAATACTTTGCTTAAGATTGCTGTGGGAACTTTTTGTTTTGAGTTTTGTGTAGGAATTTCTGTTTTTTAATTTTCTTTTTATTTGAAGGGTTGTATCCTCTTCTCCTTCAAGTGGTGTAATTGTATGTTGATCAAGAATAGTGGTGACCCAAAATTCTACTCTTAGAAGATATCCCCCAGGCTGTTTTTCAGACAAAACTCGCTGTTCTAATTGAGTTTTCCTCCAGCTGAACTTCGCAGCTTATTGTACTGCTGCCAATACTTCCTTCAACTGTCGGCCTCATCTTCCAATGCATCTTTTAGGTTTATACCAAGCAAAACTGTGCTTTTACCTTTTAACACCTTGTTATTCAAGATCAATGTCACTAAAGCTCATGAAAAACTAATGTCTATGAACATAGTCAAAAATGCTAGTAAGATTGTGACATGTGACCCTTGATTGGGTTGTTAACTTGATTACAATGGCAACATTATATCATGGTTCCACAATGAGTAAGGCTATGCATTGTGAGTCATAAGGCACACTAGATGGTGCATAGAACCTTTTCATTGTTAAGGTTGCCTCAAAATACTCTACTTGGCAAACTATTCCCTAGATCTGTGATGTCCCTTTTGATGACATGACTTATGATTGTTGATTATAATTTTTCAGGCTAGTTGAGTTGATTTCTTTGTTAACTAAATAGATTAGAGTTAATACAACAACAACAACAACAACAACAACAAGCCTTAATCCCACTAGGTGGGGTTGGCTACATGAATCCTTCGTCTCCATTGTGTCCTATTATGTGTCAAATTCTCATTTAAATCAAGTATACTAAGACCATTTTTTATACATCTTGACCAAGTCTATTTAGGTCTACCTCTACCTTTCTTAAGATAAGGCAAATCTAATGCATCTACTCTCCTAATCGGGTCATCTGGACGGCCGACGCTTTATGGCCAAACCATCAAGGCGACTCTCCCTAATCTTATCTACCACTGAGCTACTCAATTTTTCTCGAATATACACATTTTGCATTCTATCTCTAAGGTAAAGCCACTCATCCACCTAAGCATCCTCATCTCGTAACACTTAACTTAATCTTATGCTTTCTTTTATTGGCCAACATTCCACCATAAGTCATCAGGTCTTACCACCATCTTATAAAATATTTCCTTAAGTTTAAGTGGAACTTTTCATCACATAATAGGCGGATGCATTCCTCCACTTCAATCATCCAACTTGAATTCTACTAATAACATCTCCATCTATTTCACCATCATTTTGAACAATAGAGCCTAAATATTTGAAACGTTTACTCTTATTAATGACTTGTTCACCTAATGTCACAACACCACTACTAGAACTTCTACAACTAAAATTACACTCCATATATTCAATTTTAGATCTACTTAAACGAAAACCTTTAGACTCTAGTTGACCTCCATAATTCAAGTTTCGTTGGACTCCTCTCTAGTCTTATCAACAAGAATGTCATCAGCAAAAAGCATACACCAAGGTACATCTTCTTGTAAATACCTAGTAAGAACATCCATAACTAACGTAAAAAGATAAGGGCTTAAAGCTGATCCTTGATGTAATCCAACTGAAATAGGAAAATATTTTATCAACCCTCCTTGTGTTTGGACACAAATAACAACTCTAGTATACATATCCTTAATGGCTTGAATATAACTAATATTAATTCCTTTCTGTTCTAGAACTCTTCAAAGAACATCTCTTGAAACTTTATCATAAGCTTTCTCTAAATCAATAAATATCATATGTAGATCCTCCTTACTTTCTCTATGCTTCTCCATTAAACCCCTTAACAAATGTATAGCATCCATAGTAGATCTATCTGGCATGAAACCAAACTAATTGTGAGAAACTTACGTATATCGTAACCTATGCTCAATTACTCTCTCATAATTTTAATGTATGACACATTAACTTAATTCCTCTATAATTTGCACTCTTGTGCATCACCTTTATCTTAAATATAAGAACCAACAAACTCTTTCTCCATCATCTGCATCTTTTAGTCTTTAAAATGACATTAAAAGATTTGTGAGTAAGAAATTCCTTGATCTCCTAAACATTTCCACACTTCTATTGGAATATTATCCGGTCCTACTGTTTTTCCACATTTCATTTTCTTTAAAGCTTCACTATCTTCAGATTAGAGTTAATGACAACTCAAAATGATAGAATGATGAGATCTTAATTGAGTTGGTCATTATCCCCCACCTACTCTGGGCCAACAATAGTATTCTTTCCCTCTATCTAAATTATTGAAGAAAATTATTATTGAACTTATAGACTAGCATTATCAAAAGTTCTCTCTCATAATCGAGAGGGGTGATTGAGCATAACAATATGCATTTATGGAAACCCTTGAACTAAATCATAAAGTCTTTGCAAAAGATAGTATCCTATTTAAGAATTAATCTTCTTTTTCAAACTTCAACAAGAATCGCTCGAATATAGATAGAGTTTGTAATTATTTTATTGAGCTCAACTTACTCTCTGGCAGTCCTCACTTCTTTATATATATATATATATATATATATATATGTCATGTAACAAGCATTAGCTTTCTTTTTTTCTCACTCAAATTCAATTTGTTGTAGTTGCTCTAAACATTGCAAGATGCATACCTCGGTTTTTTTATTTTAATACATTTTTATGTTTATGTTGTACATCATTATCATGTTGTGTCCATTAGGAGCCTCCATATATGTTCTCGATAGATGTTTAGAATTTTTGACTTTTTACAATGTTTTAGAATATAGATCAAGAAAAATGGTATAGATTTTGTTCATTAAAGCTTTTTTAAAAAGCTAACTTGGTAATATAGGATTCTTAATACTTTCAACTAGAATGGCTCACCTTTTCATATTTAATGCGTTGTATTTTAGAATATGATGTTTAGAGAAAGATTATCTAAGATTTGAGACTTGAAAAAGCGTGGATGTGAAATATTGAGGGTTAATGTTAGTTTGATAGCTACTAATAAAACTTAGGTCAAATCTAGTTGGTTGAATCTACTTTAAATTGTGCTAGTGGTAAGACATTTTCTAGAAGTAGCACACTATTATTTAGCATAGTTGTGGTGAGAAGTAGGTCAGTATTTTGGTAGGATGTCATCCTTATGTGGTGTGCCACAATTTAAATTGTTTGTGGTAAAAAGTAGACAAAGTTAAGCTTGGATGTCACCGTTAATCGTCCCATAAGTACTGCATCATAACTTGATTGTAATGAAAAGAAAGGAAGGGTTAATTGAGTTTAGAAATAAATTTAGGTTTGTTATTTAGAATTTTGGGGATTTTGAATAGAACTTTAAATATTGTTTGCTCATAAGAAACAAAATGAAGTAGAAAAAATGGGGAAGTTTGTGAGTTGTTGTAGATTGAAAAGGTTAATGATAAGGATGCGGTTGATATAATATTGGATAGAAATTGAGCAGAATATGATTATTGATAATGTGATTAGAATTATGTTAACTATTTGTTAGGACATTGTTAATGTGATTAGTGCTTATTCTCTTCAAAAGTTGGGATAGAAATTAGTTTAAACAATCAAATTTGGCAAGAGATGGATGAACTACTATAACACATATCTAAGGAAGAGATGATAATTATCGACAATGTCTTAAATGGATTTAGTATTTATAGGTTATGGTAAGATGGAAATGAGATAATTCATGATAGGTGTGAGATAGATATAGAATGTAATGAGATAAGATATGCTTTACTTCATAGTTGTTTACGATCTTGCAATAGCGAGCATATACTTTAAGAAACAGGATGAACACTTAATTATCAACAATAGTTGAGTTGCTTAATCAAATAAACTAATTTTATCTTGGAAGGGAGGTAATTTTTTTTCAATGATTTTAAGATTTTAGGAGTTTGGCTACACAACATTGAATAATAATTATGGATGTATCTTTTAAGGGCATAAAGAATGCAATTAAAATAATTAGTTTCTCAAATATAAGATTGTAGACATGTTGTCATGAGAGGAAAATTATAATTTTATAATTAAGCCAAATCAGAAGTGAGATAACATGACTAGTTTCATTAATTGAAGTGTTATACAAGTCTTATGGTGTTGAAGATAGATCTTAGAATGAAATGAGATTTTGTGGTTTAGTAAGGAGGCATAAAAGGTTATTAAGAAAAGCAAATGTTTTTAGAAACTGTGAAAAAATTGAATACTAGTAAGACTTGTAATGATTATAAGAAAGATAGAAGTCTTAAAAGTGTATTGTGGGCCAAAAAAGTTAAAAGCTTTTCATGATTTCTATTAAAAGTTTGATAGTGAGGAAGGACAAAATGAGATGTATAGAATGAATGAGGCAAGTGATAAAAATGATTGCCATCAAGTTAGTATGTTAGAAGTGAAAATAGTGTCCTAGTTAAGGATGAAGACATCATGAAAAGAGAAATGCTTCTTTTAGAAATTAAATGAATTTCAAGGAAAAAGTTATTTTGAAAAAGTATAATGAATAAAATATTGAGATTTATTATAAATCATTGTAAAATTGTGAAGCAGAGTTCACTTTTTAAGAATATACACGAAGATAAAATATTTGGCCTAGATGAGGTACCTATTGGTATTTAGAGAGTTATGGGTATCTCATTGTGATTTGGTCGATAATTTTTTTAAATAAAAATTTTATGATTAAGAAGATGCTAAATAGCTTGAGAAAAAGTATTTTGTATCAGTATTCTAGTGGAAAGGAGATGTGTGAGGTTTGTGTCAACTATAATAGATCAAACATGTTCATACTATGAAGGGAGAGAGTAATGAGACATGGAATTAAAAATTATGTCATTTTAGATAATCCATTCAATTTCATGCAAAAAATACTATTAAAATGATCTTTGTTTTACTACAATTCATGGAAAAGTATGCAAACACAAAAATTATCTTCATTTGATTATTATTTAACGTGAGAAGGCATATGATCAAATACAATGAGAATTAATTTGGTTGCATTAAGGAAGAAAATTTGAAGAAACTATGATGTTACTGAAGAGTTTTTAATTATGATAGGATTACATCAATTATCATCATCAAGTCTATATTTTTTTTCTTAGTTGTTGATATGCTTATAAGAATATCCAAAATCAAATGATTTTCATAGATGATATACACACACACATCGCGCATACATGCGCGCCCGCGTATGCGCGTAGCCGCGACGCCACGACGCACGCATGCCTTACGCGCGACGCATGCGCTAACGCCGCGACGCCGCACGCGCATGCATAGCATGCGCATGCGCACGCCTTAGCACGCGACGCACGCATGCGACGCGATGCATCGCGACGCATGCGCCATGCCACGCACGCATAGCATGCGCACGCATATTATGCGGCGCACGCGATGGCGACGCCTTGCGCCGACGCATGCGCGCGTAGCGTAACGCCATGCGACGCATGCACGCGTGCGCCGCACGCACGCACGCGATGATGGCGATGGCGTTATGCGTGGCGATGGCGATAAACGTCGCGTCGCGATGTGATAATGGCATGGCGGCGATAATGATGGTAATAGCGATGGCGTCGCACGCGATGGCGATGGCCGTCGCGATGGCGATGGCGATGGCGATGGCGATGGCGATAGCGTGGCGATAATGGCGCATTAACGCGATAGCGATGCCGATGGCGCGCGTGGCGATGGCGATGATAACGCGGCGATGATAACGCTTTGTCGCGATGGCGATGCGCCATTGGCGATGCGCGATGGCGATATATGGCGATGCGATAATGACGCGTCGCCATGGTAACGCCGATAGATGGCGATGGCGGCGATGGCGATAATGGCGATGGCGTGTTGATGGCGATAAATGGATGCGATGGCGATCGATGGCGATAATGCGATAACGATTAATGGCGTGGCGCACGCGATAGCATTAATGATGATCGCAATGGCAATGGCGATGGTGATATGGCGATCGCGCACGCGATGGCGCGACATAGCGTGGCGATGGACGTAATATGATGGCGCGATATTTGATGCGATGGCCGCGATAACGATGGCGGAATGGCGATGGCGACGCGATGGCGTGGCGATGGCGGCGACGCGATGGCGCGGCGATGGCGATAGCCGACGTGATATGCATGGACGATTGATGCCGATAATGATGGCGATATTTGATGGCGTGCGATGGCGACGCGATGGCGATGGCGATAGCGATGTGATGGCGATGGCGATGGCGATGGCGATGGATGGCGATGGCGGCGATGGCATTGCGATGGCGATGGCGACGCACGCGATAACGCGATCGCGATGGCGATAACGTGGCGATGCGATAATGATGGCGATAACGATGGCGTGGCGATACATGGCGATGGCGCAGCGCGATAGATCGCGATGGCATTATGGCGCGATAACGATGCGATAGCAATGGCGACGATGGCCGTGTGGCGATAATGATTATCGTGGCGTGGCGATGCGATATTGCATGGCGTGGCGATATGGCGATAACGCGCGATCGATAATTGTCACGCGATGGCGATAATGATGGCGATCGCGACGCGATAACGCGATGCGATGCGATGGCACGCGATGGCGATACCGATTTGATGGCGTGGCGATCGCGATAATGCAAATGGCGATCATCGCGATGGCGATGGCGATGGCGATGGCGATGGCGATGTATTGGCGATAACGTCGCGATGGCGCGTAATGATGGCGATGGCGATGGCGATTTGGCGATAACGCCGTCACGCGATATTGTCGCACGATATATTTATCGTTATTTATACGATATCGATATTATGGCCATGCTTCAGCCACATGCCACGCGATAACGCCACGCGATGTATATATGCCTTAACGACGCAATACATGATGGCGATGCCATACGCATGCCCGCATAATGCCCATATATATGCCATATGCCATAGCGCCGCGGCCCAGCATGCTGTATGCGCCGCCACACGCATACTATACGCATAGACGCCGATATGCCAGGGAGAGAGAGAGAGAGAGAGAGAGTGTAAATCCAAATTGTTCGGTGATCAATTTAATCTCAGATTGTCAAATTTCTCCAATTTAGTCTCTTAATTATACCAATTGATCCCAATTTAGTTCTCTAGGGATCATTTTGGATCAATTTTGTGTAGTTAGGGACTAAATTGGAGCAATTTGATACTTTGGCACTAAATTGACCACTTGTGAATAGTTAGGGGCAATGCTTTGAAAAGACGGGCCGGTTCGGCCGGTTGGCGGCAGGTCCTTGTCGTCGAAAAACCCAAAAATGCAGATAAAACCGGCCGTTCTTGCGGACGGTTTAACAGCGCAACCGCAAGCCGCATGTCCGGTCCGCCTTTCACGCTTAGGAATTAGGTTTTAATTTTTTGCAATTGCCCCGTTCCTTCTTAGGTTGGTACTCTTTGAAGCGAAGGCGGGCGTTCCTTCTTCGTTTCTTCTTCCGTTTCCTAAATCTGAACAAAAGTTTGATTTTAATTTCCTCCGCTATCGGCGTTTCAGAAAGAAGAGCTAGGCCTGCATTTTTGCTTTGCAGCAAATAAGTTTTTTCCGTTTAGGGCTCCGCCGTTCCTTCTTCCGTTTCGGGCTCCCTACTTCTTGCTAAATAATTGGAGAAATTATAAATACAGCTTTCTACCAAATTTCAAGATGATATTTAGCATATTTTTTTCTGAATATCTCTTACAAATCTACACATTTATGATTGAATTGATTTAAAAATACATATATGATTTAATTTGTTTTTTCAAAACATTGGAATATTCATCAAAACTTATATTTAGAAGAATATGTATGAGTGAATTGTATTTATTAGTTCATATTTAACAAATTTTTTAATTTAATTTTGTATTTTTCAGTTTTTCTCGATATCTCCCGTAAATCTTTTCATAATTTTTTATTGACATTTTTTAATTTATTCAACATTTATTTTCTTTTTTTATATTTAGGATGGCCGAAAATCAAAATTATATTTCTTCTCATAATGTTTGTGAGAAAATAGATCCACTTGAAATCATTTTAGTGAATCTAGATGTCACGATGGAAAAAAGCGATATAAGTGTTTGTCAGTGGATTAATATATAAGGGTGGATAAATAGAATGAATTTAGCGAGTTAAAGGAAATATACTACATAAAAAGTTTATGATATTGTTTCAAATGCAAGAAAATTTAAAAGCAATATCTCAAAAAGGTTAGTATTTATATATTCATGTATTTAACTTTGAAATTGTATGAGATTTTTTTGCATATGATTTACATTTTATAATTTATTTCTCTCAAACATTGTATGATTATTTGATCATTTAAATCTCATTTAGATAATTTTAATATTTATTATATCATCCGTTGACCCGGTTCAACGATTATTTAAACCTACTTTTGGTTATGTCGGTCCGGTTTTCACGACCTTGGTTAGGGGATCATTTTGGGATTTATGTTTTACGTTTGACTCATATTTGAATAAACAATCGACTTACTAAAGAGTTTGTAATTACAAATAGATTGCATTATGTATCATCATCGAGTCTAGCTTTATTATTTATTAAGTTTCTTATAATAATATTCAAAATATGATGCTTTTTATAGATATTCTATTACTAATTAATGAGTTATTCACTAAAATATGCGGAAAGTTACAACAAGGAGAAAATATTTAGAAGTTTGAGGGTTTGGTATTAATAGAGTGAAGGCAGAGCATGTGAAATATAATATTAGTAGGTGTGTTATGAATAATGAATAATTATTAAGTAATGTCATTAGAAGATAAAGTAATATCCAGATGTAATATGTTGGCAGTTTTTTAAAAATAAATATCTTATAAATAATAATTAACTGTTTAAGTATGATAAATTTTTTTTATAAAATAGATATAGTCGTTTGTTTAATGGGCGATTTGACCGTATGTAAGTTGCTCATTACACGGGTGACTTACCTGTTGTTAAATTTTTTTAAAAAAATTGCAACATGTTTGAACAATACTTTACATTTAAGACAACTTCTAATTTGAATCTTGCTTATGGTATTATCATTTATGTTTTAAATTCAAAGATGAATAATTTTCAATTTTTGACTAATATGTTTTAATCACTATATACAAAATGAATATAAAAAAATTAATTTATAGAAGCAATAACTTGATATGTTGTCCAAGTAAAAATTAAAAAATCACACAAAAGTTTAAAGACTGAAAAAAAATATCCTTTATATGCATCCACTTTTCAATCAAGCAGGGTTATAAACGTACAACATAATAGATTGAAACATTAGATATTAAATAATGTAATCAAAATAAAGGTTCCAAATACAATTACATACAAAGAGATAGTTCAACAAATAGAAATATCAAAATAAGCATACATCTTGAAACTATCGCCGACGGTGATGTTTATGCAGGATCACACCACTACTAGGAGTGTAGTGAGCAGGTGCACATAATGAACGATCACGCAAATGATGTTGAACTCCATATGGTCCCTCAACCTGCCCTTCAGCATCTGGGCCTTGTTCTGGCTATGAATAAGTTAGAGAATGTGTGGTTTGCTGTGTAGATGAAGTCGCTCCAATAATCTGACTAGGATAATACTGTGATTCTCCTAGTGGCATCCAAACTGGTGGAGAAACATGTGGTGAATGTGCAGCTTTTGTATAGGGTTGAGATTGAGAGTTCTACTGATAAGTTGAAGATCTTAGATCAGCATAGGTAGATGGCTATGCACTCATATTTGATACCTGTGTAGTCAGAGCTGAAGCCTTCTCCTAAGACATATGCTCTACTGTCATGTGACGGAAGCGATGGTTGCTAATGTGCATGCGTAATCTCATACCACGACATAGTTTCTTATACCTATTTATAGCCATCTGTAAGTTTGAGTCATCAACATGTCCAAAGAAAGGCTGGAAGATCTTTTCAATTGCTATGAAATGCTCCGACTATATTAACCAAACGAACAGATGTTAAACTCAACTATTTGTACATAAGAAATAAACAAAATTTGCATTAGCTAATATGAACTTATGCTCGCTCGCCAGGTGCTCTAGGATAGTTTGTCATTGGCGGATCAGTTGGGGCTTTGAGCAAGTAAAGCGAAGCTCATGATCTAAATCATGACATATAGCAGTTTATAGCTTGTTGTCTATTATCATCATCATCATTGTCCTGGATAATGTGATCTCTTCTGTTCTCCCAGATAATTATGTGAGTCTGATGGTACTGAACCTAGTCAGTATCAACTTTCTCATACCCATCGACTCTTTTAAAGTTGGGATCTATCAGTGCTACATCTATACGTGATAAGTGTCCAAACTGGCGAAGAACTCTATTAGGAAGGTCCCACTCCACCCTCCAGTTAATGAGAGGGACATGTGCTATGTTGGCCTAGTTAATTCATGCAATTCTCTGAACAAATGGGCCAACACTGGTTCTCTTACTGAGAAAGTGCTAAATGTGACCAAATCTTCTAATAAAGGTAGATACTATAGGTGCACCTTAGACCAGAAATATCTTGTAGAGAGAAACTCCCCAAGATGAACAATATGTATGCCCGTAAGTGTCTAGTGAACTCCACCTCGTTCAAATCAATGTATGGTTCTCTAGAGAATGTCCACCTAAGCCATTTTAATGGCATACATGTCTGTGCATGCGTCTGACCCATCCTAAAGATTGCAGTAACAGCTGGATTGCTCGTGTCATGATATATAATATTAGCAATAGGGTGCTGTTCCAATAAATCATCACAGCAGTTAGGCCAACTCTGTTACCACTTCTTTGCTCTAACTACAATAGGTTCAATGATCGGAGGTCCATCTACACATAGGCTCAGAATCATTGCAATATCCTGCAATGTAACGATCATCTCGCCAACTTCTAAGTGAAAATATTAGTCTGAGGAGACCATCTCTCAACCAACACAGTCAACAAATGATGATCCAATCAAATATAATGCATCTAGCTAGCACAATCCAATCCCACTACACGTAAGGCAGACATAAATCTTGGGCAGGTAATGAACCACTCCTTCAGCATAAGCAGGTGGGATGCAGTCATCGAAATAATGTTCTGAAAATAAAATTTTCAAAGTTAGACGATTACTGAAAACCAATTATATTTAACACATAATTAAATTCATACCGTATCCGGGTGCGCGGCCCTATGTCGATCACGTAAGAAGGCAATGCTGGGATGGACCTCTACAGGTGCCGAATTTGATGCATCATCAACCTCCCTAGCTTGCCTCCTCAGCCGACGTCTAGTCGGCCTAGTAGCTCTCTTGGCCATCGTACCTACAACAAAACAACACAAAAAAAATTACAATGTCAAAAATACATTAAAGTAATTGATGAATAGAAGAAATCTATGCAGTCAAAAAAATGTGGTGGCCTACTAATATTAATATTAGCAAATAAAACTGTAAAGATTTATCTTCTATTACTAGGGTTGTGTGGGCATGATAAACAATAATGACCAACTGACTTTCATAAGCTGTACATACGATTACTTTGGTCTCTGCTCTCATCCATATTATTTTTATATCTAGTTCTACGTGGTCTTCCTGATCGTCTCTTGAAATTAGGTGGTAGCAACTCATATATTCCTCTCATAATATGTATTTTTATAAAGTTGTAGTGTATAGTATCTTGATACATATGCTAAATGATTTAATCTTCGATGACCTAAAACAGTAATTGAATGACCACAGGATATATGATAAAGAAGTGTTATATTACAGCTACATTTACATAACTGATCAACAGTAAAATCAACTCTGAATGATCTACAACCCAAGTCGAACACTTGCACTTCATTAGCATTTATATTGGCTGGTTGTGGATAGTGTCTAGTTTCACGTTCGAATTTTTTTAAAACAATTTGTGTTCTTCAAGCAAAAGTGATTTCATTTGAATTTTATCCAAAGTGATACTTTCAGATCTCTTGAGAAATGAGACGACAATGTTATAATAAATGTCAATGATTAGTGCTTAAATTGGTAAACCCCTTGCACGTTTCAGAACCCCATTGAAATATTTTGAAGCATTTTTATAATACCGTATCGCATACCACCGTCATGAATCAATGATCACTTAAAAACATCATGATCTGTTAACCACTTGTATGCTTCTACCTCCACATTTTTTATGTCAGTCATGTATCGATTAAATATGTTAACGTCATCCGTACTACCAGTCATGTACATCTTCTGACACAAATTCTATATCTGCAATGCTCATTATTCTAACATCTTTTTTGAAGTTTTCTCTTAGATGCCTTAAGTAATGGCGATGAGCAGCCCAAGGGAATGTCTCTACAACTATGTACCAGGCCTGCATGTTTATCTGAAATTATATATAAATCATTCCTTGAAGAAATAATTGGCAATAGCTCATGAATACAGAGTATGAACCAAAACCATGACTCATTAGTTTCTCATTCAATAACAACGAAAGCAACTGAGAATAATCCATTATTAGAATTTATTCCAACAGTTGTGAGTAAAGTACTACTGTACTTTCCAAGTAGAAATGTATCATCCATGTTTAGAACTAAACGACATAATTCTTATCCTGAAATTGATAGTCCAAAATCTTAAAATAATCTCTAAAATCATTGTGTGGTTGTTGATTGGAGCCTATAGGTAGACCCTGAGAGTACAAAACAAATCGATTCCATGAATAGGCTGAGAGAGCAGTAAGAGTCCTCCCAACTACCAAAAATTACTTTGATACTCTTACGCCTCACATTCCATGCCTTCATATAAAAAACTCTAATGTTAAATTTCACTTCCATTCGCCCAATAATCTCTCTTAGTTTTAAGTCTATTTGATTTCTCATAACAGGTAATATAAAATAATTAATGAACTTAAATGTGCATTGATGATGCTTAGAACTCATGATAGTGTTAATGTATGTGTGTGCAGTACGTAAAGTTGATATTCTCCAAGCACCTCCCAATCACTTGCTCTGACTACAATGCATGCGCCACTAACATGATATAGTGTGATTATTGTGTTATGTACATACAACTGTGAAATTATTTTGATTTGAAGTAATTATTAGGAACTGAACGTTATTTTGTATTGACCAACCAGTAATTATAAATTGAAGCTCCTTTTTACTTGAGAAACACATGCCTTAAGATAGTTCATCTAGAATTTCAATATCATCTGAGAAAATTGTGCTATCAGATGGACCATCAAAAATAATATATGCATCCCAGTCTTTTGTGGTTTCACAAGTACGGACGTAGTCATTATTATAAATCATTTCTTCATTTTTAGAACTTATCAAAGAATAATTTTTAATAAGATCATGACTAGCAATATTATTACTTAAATTAGGTTGTCCAAGTGGAACATCATCCTTGACATTACTATCCTCAGATGCAATACTTGATTTGTTTCATACCATCATCAAAGCGCATAACGGTGATAAATGCTGTTGCTCATGCTAATGCACGCCAGCATTCGAAGTTGTGTAATAACCTTTAATATAATTAATACTTTTACATACTAAATAACATTGTTTACAAGATAAATTTATATAAAAGGAACTACTAACTGTGGTTATGATTCTTCGTTGTTCTATTGTATCGCAGTTGCTAATGCGAAAGTGAAGTCATGTGCTTAAATTGAAGAAATATTACGCTGCATGGCAATAGTGTCGACTGCAGATGAAGCACTATAGTAAGGTTTGACTTCTACATAAAGAACCAATGTCTGACGAGAAGCTTCATCCAGTACAATATTGCAGACTTCATCGTTAGAAACCATTGATGCTATGAATCCCGACCCAACAAGGAAACGACATGTTAGATTAACTGTAAAATTATCTATATCATAGTGCAGTAATCTCAAAATTTTCTGTTTTAAATCGTCCAAGTTTGTGTATTGTAAAATTTGTACAGGATGATTTCTTTCACTGATATAATTTGGAATAAATTGATCATCAACGCACAGTTTCTCATCATAGAAGAGGATTAGGGATACGAGCTCTTGGCTCATTCTAAAGTGTGATTATCAACCAACCTACAATATTGGATGATAAAATATACATACTTAAGCATAGATTGTTATGTGAAAGTTGAATCTAAATTATTTAGAACTCAACAATGCATAAATTGTTATGTGAAGTGATATGCAACTTTTGCAATAGATATCACTAAGCAAAATCATAAGAAACCTAAATATATATGTATACTAAACTATATGTAGTTAAGTACTCATACTTATGCTCCTAAATTCTTATATGAATAGTAAAATTATGTAAACATAAATCCTATATCCTCTTAAATCTCAAGGATTAAGGGGTTGTTTGGCTGCACACAGGATTTAACTCAAGTAGGATATAATAAATCCATTAAATCTGGATTTAGGAATATCGCATAGATACTTGAATGAAAGTTATAAAAACACAATGGAAAAAATAGTAAATGATAGCGATTAGCATAGCCTCCTCTTAGCATAATATATCAATTAATTACAAATCTATGAATTAATCATAAAGAAGTACGTCTATAGTAATTACATCTAATTTCATTAAATTATAATTAACCTAAAATAATGTATTAAATAATCATCACCTAAATAATTTAAATTATATTTAAAATAACTCAAAATAAAAATAATAAACTAGAAAATGGAGGTAGTTAATGGGATTTTAGCATTCAAAATCAGCATCTTCCTGATCCCCTCTACTCCGCTGTTGCCCGAAAAAGAGAAGGGAGAAAACGGGAAGGTAATCCTCGTCTTCTCTCTCACCATCTTTTGCGTGCTTCTATTTCTTTAAATCCTGTAAATATGCCTACCAACAAGATTTACTAAATCCGGATTTAACTTGCCAAAGAGGCTTTCACGAGATTACAAAAATTATGGACTTAAGTTTTATAATGAAATTAAAAAAATTCCCATACATCTTTACAATGAAGTTAACTTAAATTCGGCTCAAATCCTTCATCTAAAGATCCATACATTTTCACATTAAAGTTAAAAAATCTTGGCAATTATTTTAAACTAAGTATCATTAAAAGGTTAATTAGGTAATTAAGAATTATTAAAAAAAATTTAAGAATAGTACAATCCCAATTAAGGACGGCCAATGCCAGGCGATGTATGTATGAATATGATGTCCGCCCACTTAGTGGGCAGGTGTGAATGTTTTTTTATTTTATTTGCAAAGTGTCTTTGATTTACAAAGCTTGGGATATAAGTATGGCATTAAGTCAAAAATAATTCTTATTGTGCAAAGCATCTTTATAATTTTGATTTGCATTCCTTCTAATAACTATTTTATGATTTAAACATAAATATTAGTAAGCACTTGTATCTTATATTTAGATTTATATTTGACTTGAGTTTAGTATATTGATTGATTAAGCTTGTAAAGTTGAGTTAATCTTTAATATTGTGCTTTTTTGTAATAGATTCACTTATTACCTTTCTTACTTAATTTACACTTTAATTCATTTGTATAGTGACGAACTTTAAAACAAATTTATTTTATTACAAGTTTGTAAGCTAAAATGTTTGAATGTCATACAACACAAAACAACAGGAGAAAGAGTTTAGTAGAAATAGATAAAAAGATCAAGGAATGAAATAGATAAAAAGAAATGTAGTACAGACGCACAAATAGACTATCCTAAAGATCTAACGCCTCTGGCGTCTGCGTGGAATCGCACCACTCCCAGGTGTGTATCTGTCGAAAAAACAAGCGCAGAAATCAAGAACGCTGAAAAACAAGCAAAAAAGATCGATCGCTTTAAACAATGAAATGGAAAACAGTAGTGTTAACTAAACAGAAAAATTAGCGTACTACAACCTAAAAGGAAATCTAAGTAATAAATATCCTATGGGTAAAATCTAACATCCTATAACTAAAAGGGAGAACATACCGTCGACTGTTAATATTGTGAGGGCACGATGACCTGTAGTGGCCAGCTGTCTTGCATAGACTACAGGTTCTACCACTGTTATCGATATTTTCATCCATTGTGTTTCTGAATCTGCTCGTACGAGGTCTACCTGACCTTCTGCGAAAATTTGGTGGTTGTAATGTTATTAAGTCATGCTCTGTACTAAAAGATGGCCACTCAGAATGGTTAAGCAGCGTATGAAACTCATTTATGTATGTCAACTTATACAGATGCAGTGTGTAGGACTGTGTCGTGAGGTTGCTCAACCGTCTAAATCCCAGCGCTGCAACTACATGTGAGCATGACCAATGATATATGATCGTTTTGTTGTAACTACAACTATAAAGGCCGTTATCTAGCAAATCAACTCTGAATGATCGGCTAGACCTGTCAAAAACTTGCATCTCACATGGGTTGATGTTCACAGGTTCAAGGAAATGTCTAGCCTCCCTTTCAGTACGCTGTAATATTGTGGATACCCTTTAGGTGAAAATAGACAAGTTGGCATCCACTTGTTGAGTTGCAGTGGCTAGTCTTTTCATGAACAAAGCTACTAAGTTGTAGTAGATAGATAGCGATTAGAGCTCAGACGGTAAACCACGTGTCTGCGGACACCATTAAAATACTCGGATGCATAGCCATTGTCCCATAACGCATTCCACCGCCACGCACAAGTGACCATTTAATGAGTCACGCTCGCCATGCGCTTCTTTTACATTTTTTAATATCTAACATTAGCAGTTAACCGAATATCATCGGTATTTCGCCGTATATCTTTTGGGCGTAGAAATTCAACATCCTTGATACTTAATCTACGTATTACCTTTTAAAATTTTCCATGATTCATGGCGATTAATGCATTACTTTTATGGAAATCTTAACTTTCTGGCGTAATAAAGCATGTTTATCGGATATTATATTAGATGCATTATGCGAACCTGAGCAACATATCATGCAAACATATCAAGAATCACAACCGGGCATCAATCGACTCGCGGACTCCTGCAGGTGGAAACTGGCAATTATTTTCATCGATTGACAACGGTTAATAATATCTGCGATACTTGCCAACAAAAGTATCGTGCTGCTTGGCGGCATTTCATCCCATTGAAGGATCAAATGCCCAAAAAAATCTCACAGGCGTGTACTACTAGGCTGAATTACGTACACTGTGAGATAAATCACGCAAATTGATTCCATATAAAAACTTAAAGAGTCCTGTAAGACTCTTCCCAGCTGCCAAATATAGCTTTTATTGTCTTACGTCTTGCATCCCAAGCCGTTCACTTTAATATTGAATTTTGAATTTCATTCTACCTATATTCTCTTTAGGTTTGGTCTATCACGGTGCGATCACGATATAATGAAGTTATGAATTTTGAACTTACTGCCGATGATGTGCATTCTTGCGTTGATCATCATGGTTTTCACCTCTTGATATTCTCCAAGCACCTCCTAAGCTTCTTCTGCTCAGCTACAATCTGGCAAACTTACGTAATGCTTGTATATCATCTTTCCTCATCAGTAATTCTTTGGTTAGAGGTAGTATTTGGAATTGAGCATTATTCTGCTCTGGCAATGAAATTAGGACTCAGTTTACTTGTAAACATACCTTTGGATGTCAATTTCAATATCATATGTTAGGGCTTTTGTTAGATGGGTCAAAGTAAATATCGTAGTCTCACTCTCGTAGTTTGTCAGGACATACTTCGTTTGTGGATAACAAATGACTCATTTGTCGATATTTGTGAGTGATTTTTTAGAAGATTATATGCAGATTCCTGATGGTCTGCGCTCACGGCATATCGATTTTACGAGCGATAGACAACATCATCATTGCCTAAAACTCATAAGTTGGGACGACAACCTATCATATTAATTGAAACAAAGCGAGAAAGGTTGACCATATATTACACGGGAATCAACTCATCAAAAGGCGTGTTGTGTCCCAGGAGGTGCATGTCGCGATGAAATCATGTATTCGTCGGTATATATCGGCCTATTATCGGATCAGTTGATGTGGATGCAACATTAACATCCTCCATTTCGACATACAACACCAACATCTGACAGGAAGCTTCATCCAGTGTAACTTTGCAAACGTCATCGTCAGATATTACGACGCTTATTGCCACCCACCGGATA
Organism: Cymbidium sinense; assembly: GCA_021442155.1. Taxonomy (NCBI): domain Eukaryota; kingdom Viridiplantae; phylum Streptophyta; class Magnoliopsida; order Asparagales; family Orchidaceae; genus Cymbidium; species Cymbidium sinense. The sequence continues at coordinate 115,647,183 of CM038217.1, forward strand.
ACGTAAGAGTGATTGTGTGGCCTTCGGATCGCAAGGTTCATAATGTCTGTTCTTGATTCAGTAAGGTGCTCGACGCACGGGCGATTTGACTCACATAACTTGGATCGAATTGCTCATCGATACTTAGTTCTCCATAGAAAAGGATCAGCGAAACAAATTCTCTATTCATTCTTGCAAGACAAACTATATGAATAATCATAAATTCATTTCAATCAACACCCTAAATAATACTACCCTTGGTTACTTAACACTTGAAGCGCAACACCAACAAAAACCTACAAATCAAATCTCAAAGAAAAGTCTAACCATTCAACTCTAATCCTTAGCACACATACTCTATTAATTTATAAATTGATAGAAATAGGAATTTACCGTATCTTTACGAAGAATGACAGGGATGTGCGCAAAAAAAGGTAGAATCCGCCACAGGAAACTTCCTCGAACAAAATGGAGCCGTCGGAAGCTAATGTTGGCTTCAATCAGGGAAACAGTCGTGAAGGCGTGGTATTGGGAAAGGGAGTTTATTTATGCAGCTGACGGTGGTTGGAGCCAGACCGGAAGTTTCGAGATGGAAGCTGCTTGGGAATCAGGCGAGACTCGGAATTGCCGAATCGAGCGAAAGCGGTATTAGCCGATCGTCGATTGGCCCTAATAGGAATCATGATCGATGTCTGGCGTCGCCAAGTGGTGGCATATCAGCCGATTAAAGTAGGCTATTCACATGGCACAACCCGGCGATCGCCTAATTGGTATTCTTAAATTTTTTTTTAACAATATTTAATTACCTAATTAACATTCTAATGATACTTAGTTTAAAAAAATTGCCAAAAATCTTCTTGTAAACATACCTTATATGTGGGGACGTCGAGTCAACCACAATTGTGTTGGCTCGCGGCTGAGAGGGCGGAGCAAGGAAGGGACGTCGAGACGACCACGAAGGATCACGGGGAAGTGATTTCGGCTAGTGGATTCCACTAATGGGGCCGGTTGGCGAAGGCGACTCGTGGGAGGGTCCGTCTGTCGGGTCTCGGGGTCGAGGGGTCGAGAGAAAGAAAGAATTCCCATGTCTGGTTGGAAAGTTTATGCCCTAAGTATTTAATGGGCAATTTGCTAGCCACCTCAACGCTAAGATTGTGATCAAGTCACCCGTTAAACGGACGATTATACCTATTTCTGAAAAAATTTAATCATACTTAAATAGTTAATTATTATATATAAGATACTTATTTTTAAAAATTTGCCTGATATGTTTTAGTATCAAAGATCCATTATATAGAGGAATTGTGATATAGTGAGGCTACTTCTTTTAGAGTTAAGGTTGAGTGGTTAAAATGAAGAAGTGTTTCATGAGTATTTTGCTATAAGAGGATATCATATAGACTTCAAGGTAAGCTTTATAAAAATGTAATTAGGCCAACAATGTTATATGAATCTAAGAGTTGGGGATTGAAAAGTTTTTGATAGCTAAGTTGTGTATGGTGAAAATGAGAATACTAAGATGGATGTGTGAAAATTTTAGAAAGATAAATTAAGCATAATGGCTAAATGCTTGGAATGACATTTATTAAAGATAAAATAATTGAAAACAGACTTAGATGACTATACATCCAAAAGAATATAGAAAATGCACCATTAGATGAATAGATAAAATGCATTAGAGGATTAGGAAGGAGATGAGGCTCATAAAAGGTAACATGGATAGAAATTATTCAAAATGATTTGTGAAGAATAAATTTTACATCTTTGATAATAGTCAACATGACTAATAATTCATACTTAACTTTTAGTAGTTGGGATAAGTCTAAAGATGATCAGACTAAATTTTTGCTTTGTGCGATATGGTCTTCCAAACAGATCAGTTTGTCAAATTCATGTAAAGTTGTTTAATTTCCTTTAGAATTTTCTATTGATTGATTATTTCTAAATATTCATTATGTTTTGTTTTCATGTTCAGGTTTTGGAACATTTCCCTATGATATTTGGAGACATCAGATTGGTTGATTTCATGTATGCATATGCCTTAGGTAAGCTACTATTGAAAGATTCAAATCTCTTTCAATGCATAAGCAGTATCCTAGTATATTTACTCCTTTTCCTATTGTCTTTTGAGCTTGGTTTTATATTTTGCAGTTATTTCTCGAGCATGGCGAACCTCTAATGGTGTTTCCTTGGTACTGTCTTAGAAAGGCTTAAAAGCTACACTTACATTAGTTTTTTTTCCTTCTTTTCTCTCTTGTGATATGAGGTATTATGAACATACAAATTTATGAACTTGCTTGTAAATTTTATTTTGCAAAGTATATTGCAGGTTCCATTTGCAGATTCTCTTAATCATGATGGGAATTCAGAGGCAGTTTTGCTCAGTGATGATGATAAAGAGATCTCAGAGGCACGTAGTTCTCTGTTTCCCATTGCATCAAGTAGGCTATATAATCATGTAGTGAATATGATGTCTTTCATGTGAGTCGTGATCTTTTCAATGGTTTGCAAAACTGCTCGTGTGTGCCCTGAATACATTTGAGGAGCATGCCCAAGTAGTGCAGTTTGCACCAGAATGTAAGGATGCATATAGGTTTGCACTGCAAGAGATGTTTAAGTAGGAATCTACAGAACAGCAAATGAAGGCTAGAGAACTTAAAAAAGGAAAGAATACTTAACGTTTCCAGTTCTCAGTGCACCATTTCACTGTATTTTCCAGTTATAATCTGGATTTTTTAGTTCTGATTGGAAAACTTACGATTCTATTTTGCATAGGTCATTGCAGATCGAAACTATTCTGTTGGTGAGGAGGTCAGGTTACTTATTAATGCATCTGTTATAACATTATTCCTGTGTATATCTTGCATGAATTCTCATTAGGGTCTCAAGAAAATTTTACTTTTTATGCGGCATAAATCTGATACATGCTTCTTGACCCTTCATGCTGTGAAATGCCTTATTCATGCCGTTACTCTTTGTTTTCTTTTGTTTGAACAATTATCTACACATCATGTGATACACTTTGTTTGATGAAAGCATCTGAACGTCCATTAATCAGATCTTAAAATATTCTGTATTTCTACTCACCAATCATCTAAATCTGCCAAGCTTCTATAATATGTATGGTTGGATGAAAAAATACCTTATCCGCTTGGTTAAGCTTTCATATGAACTACGTGTTACTGCATTGCAAGCAAAATTATCATTGATAGCCTATTTGTCTTATTATGATAAATTGACTCTTTTCTTTGACAATGCATTGAATTATGTAGTTTAATAACATATAAAGACCTATTAGTAAAATAATTAGTGGTGGAATCAACATGTGCAAAAAAAGATTACAAGTAAAAAGTTTTATTATAAAAATTGGTTTAGATGTAAATGCATAGAGAATTAGGAAAGATATAGAGTGACCTATAAGGATTAAAAAAAAAGAATATATGATGTAAAAAATTCAACATTTAATTGTTTATATAATAGATTGGATGCTAAAGAGTGCGAAATATGTATGTATAAGTTAGCCGAACAAAGAGATATTAAAAATAAAGATTAGTTTAAGTGAAGTGTATTAAGGATAAAGATTAAAAAGTGTTTTTTTAGGGAAAGATTTTCAACATAGGTGGATGAGATATTATGATAAACTTTTGAATGAAGGTTGTTAGAATATGATTGATTTTAGTAACTTTAGTATTCTAAATGAAAATAAAGATTTTTATTTCTATCATCATATTAGTAAAACTAAAGTTGGAGTCTTTAAGCAGTAGGATATGATATTATTCTAATAGAAGTGTGGAAATTTTTAGAAGATCAAAGAATTTCTTGGCTTACTTTAAAGACTAAAAAAATATCAGATAAGTGGAGAAAGGGTTTGTTGATTCCTATTTCTAAGAATAATTGGAGTGATTAAGAGTGTGCAAATTATAGAGAAATTAAGTTAATATGCCATTTATTAAATTACGGGAGAGAATAATTGAGTATGAGTTACGACGAGATACAAAAGTTTCTCAAAATCAGTTTGGATTCATGTCAAGTAGGTCTATTATAAATGCTATACATTTGTTGAGAGATTTGATGAAGAAGTATAGAGAGAGTAAGGAAGATCTACTTATGATATTTGTTGATTTAGAGAAAGTATATGTAAAGTTCCAAGATAAGTGCTTTGGAGAGTTTTAGGAAAAAAGGAGTTAATATTGTTGACACTCAAGTCATTAAGGATTTGTATATTGGAACTGTTACTTGTGAGTAAACACAAAGTGGATTGACCAAGTATGTTCCTATTTTAGTTGGATTACATTAAGGATTTGCTTTAATCCCTTATCATTTTGCTTTTATTATGGATATTCTTACAGTAGGATGTACCTTGGTGTACGCTTTTGTGTTGACGATAGTCTCTTCTTGCTGATAAGACTGGAGAGAGAGTTCAAGAAAAACTTGAATTATGGAGGTCAACCTTATAGTGTCTAAAGACTTTTGTTTGAGTAGATCTAATATCGAATACATGATGTGTAATTTTAGTTGTAAAAGATCTAGTGGCAGGGTTGTGATAATGAGTGGTCAAATCATTAAAAAGAGTGAACATTTTAGATATCTCAGGTCTATTATTCAAAGTGATGGTGAAATGGTTGTGGATGGTATTAGTAGAATTCAAGTTGGATGCTTGAAGTGGAGGAATGTTTTGGGCTTATTATTTGATAGAAAAGTACTCTTTAAACTTAAGAAAAAATTTCATAAGATGGTGGTGAGACTTGTAATGTTTTATGACGCTGAATATTAGCAACTAAAAGAGAAGCATAACATTCATTAATTGTTGTAGAGATGATGATGCTTAGGTGGATGGATGGCTTTACTCTTAGAGACAATATACGAAAAACATATATACGTGAAAAGGTTGGAGTAACTTTAGTGGCAGATAAGATTAGAGAGAGTTATCTTAGATTGTTTGGTCAGATAATTGTTGGCTGTCCTTGACTCAATTAGGAGAGTATATGTATTGTATTCGGTCTTTATTAAGAAAGATAGAGGTAGACCTAGAAAGTTTCGGTTAGGAAGTGCAAAAAATAACCTTATTTTATTAGACATAAATGAGAATACGACATTAATAGGACACAATGGAGAAAAATAATTTATGTAGCCGACGCCACATAGTGGGATAAAGGTTTGTTGTTGTTGTTATCGTAATAACATTTAATGACCTGTTGTATTGTTGTATATAGATTTTATATTTTTGTACCAATTGCTGCTCCATATTTTATTTGAAAGTTGCTTACATTTAACCTGTAGCTTCTTTTTGTATCTAACTATAAGAGATTGTTAATAAAGATTTAATGATGCATTTGTAACAAATTCAGGTTCTGATAAGTTACGGGAAGTTTTCAAATTCTATGCTCATGTTGGATTACGGATTTACTCTTCCGCAAAATTTTAATGACCAGGTTAATCTTCTTACAATTCCAACTAGATTATTTTGGAAATCTGATAAGGATAAATCTCTGTTTTTAAGATTTGTAGTTTTCCTGTGCATCTTACCATCTTATAGCTTCTTTTTTTTGAATCTTCTTGTTTTGTCTATTTGTTGAGTGTGCTTGTGATTTAAAAGTTTGGTTCATTGAGCTAATAGTTAAAATATAACCGTTCAGTAGATTGGTTTCCTTTATGCATAGAATGATTAATGCTTAAGGTAACATTGCACATCTCTTGTTCTCTGTTCTTGTGCATGCTTCGAGCATTCTTCAAACTTTTAACCACTATTTAAGAGTCTCCTATAATATGAATTAAGGTGTTAAAATGAGCAGATTTACTAGCTGTAAGGCTCAATAGATAGCTCATGGGAATTTCTAGAACCGTTTGGTCAAATGATTGGGACATTTTCTTGGGCATTGAGCACTTTAGTCCAATCTTTCATCGCCTAGAATTGCGACTGTGCCAATAATACCCTAATTGCTTTTTTTTTTGGGAGAGTGGGGAACAGAAGAGGCTAAATTTCGTCTTGATGCACTAATAGTTTAAACCCATCTTTAGCCTAAACTAGGATGAGGGCCAACTACTATTATTTCTATAATAGTATATTTTTCTATTATCTAATATGAGATTAAACTTTATGCTTGTGTTTTAACATTTTCTCTTCATATGAGAGTTGTACACATCATTCATCTGCCCCCTCAAATAAAAGCTTTTGAATATCGTCAAGAATAAATATATAATACACCAATAGGTCATTTAGTCACATGTTACTTGCATGGGTGTTGATACTCAACAAACTAAAGGGTCTACTAATGGTTACAAGGAGTGATCTTCATGTTCAAATTCAAAACTGAGAAATAAAATCAAATCCATTTGTTTAGAAGATTGTTAGTGGCAAAAAATAAAAATAAATTCAATGAGCTTAAGATAGGGCTAAAACAAAAAGATTACAATGAAAAATTTATAACTGACAAACAGGTTTTTTTTTTTAATATAATTGACAAATGGATAAATCTAAATGTAAATTGAGATTGTATCAAACACTAGGACAACAAAGGTACTGGGATAATAAAAAGGTACATGACATCATGGATGGTCTTTTGTTGTATTATCAATCTTATATCTTTGGAAATCCTCCAATGATTGTGCTCTGTTGAAGAGCTATTGGATCAAGAAAGGCTGATGTGAGTGTTAGATAAGAAAAATTAGAGACCACAGATACATTGCTTACATGGACATATAAAAAAGTAACAAAGAACACACATTCATATTTTGTGCTTGTTATTGCAATTATTTAATTCGTTTTTTCTTTTTGTGTAGTTTTGTGGATAACTATCCATTGAAAGAATGAACAATCCAAGCTTTTCTAGTCACTTCTTTTTTATATGATATCAGAGCAAGATTAAATTACTATTTTTCAACCTTTTATTCTTCATTCTTTTGTTCAGCTTGGCTAGTTTCTTTGATGTCCCCTTCGGAAACTTAATCATCTTGAATGAAAAAAACTGGACTAAAGGAGAGCTCGAAGGGATACATGCTTCGTATTGTTTGATGGAAGAAATTGTCTGAAGTGGTTTCCAAAAAAATCATTTTCTTATATATTCTTATCTAGAGTTGAAAGACCTAAAGTTTATACTTTGAGAAGAAGTAGATTCTTTGATCATGCTATATTATGAAATACTACGATGCTTGAAATTAGTGAGCTATATATGTTCCTCATAATCACAAAAGATTTTGGGATGTTGTCAAATAAATATATTCAATAGTTATAGGTGCTACTCTCATTTATGAGATTAAAGCGAAGATGTCAATAGCCAAGAAAGGTAATCTCTTTGTCATTAAATGATAGTGCAATGAAAATTTATTTACTTGAATTAGATTATTATCAGGATCTCAAGATGAAGTGTAATGAGGATTCATTGATTCTCAAAGAATTTATTTAAAGAGAAAGGGCGATTAAGTTTCTTGAAGGGCTTAATAGTAAATTCAATCAAATTTGTGTTTAGATTTAAAGCAAAGTGAACCTACTATCTTTATATGAAGTCTTCTCACTCATACAAGCTTAACAAGGCAAAAGGATGACAATAGTAGACATCATTATCTCTAAAATAATGACTATAACAACCACTAAATCTCGATAAAAATGATATATGGTCATTGATTTTTTTAACTTCGTAGAAAAACCCTTTGGGTCATGCACTCTTGCTCAAAATGACACACATTATAACTCTTGAGATTTCAATGCCTCAAATAGTTCTCTACAAATCTAGATCTTATATTTAGGAGTCACTGATCACATGATAAATCTTGTTAATATTTTTCAAACCTATAGACCTTACCTTAGTAATAGAAAAAATAAAGTAGCCGGTGGCTCATTAGCAACTTTGTAGGTAAGGGGATATTTTTATTTATTTCACATCTACCCTTAATAATGTTCAACATGTCCCTCACCTTGTAGTAAATCTTCTATCAAGCTATAAAATCACGAAAGAATATAACTATAACATTTTTCACTATATATTGTATATTTTAAGATCTCATTGAAAGAAAGACGATCAGACAAGTTAGAGAAAAGAATTGGCTAGACCTTCTTGAAGATAAGAATCAATTGTCATATTTTTCTTCTCCACTCTCAATACAAAAATCATTTGGGAATACTATTATAGGCTAAGGCATCTATCTTTCAAAATCTTATAATGTATGCTTCTTTCTTTTTTCATGAATGTTAGCATTGAAGACTTTCATTGTGAGAGTTGTGAAAATGCAAAAATTCATTGTTCTTATTTTCTTAAATTAATTAGAAATTCTTTTCTCCTTTATATTAATTCACTTTGATATTTAACGACCTTTAAAAATCTTTAATATTTATAAAGCTATAGGATTTGTCACCTTTATTGGCAATTGCATTGAAATGGCATGGGTCTATCATGTCAAACAAAATTTTGATGTCAATTTTATTCTCCCTATTTTTATTGCTATGATTAAAAATTAATTTAATCTTGACATCAAGATGCTTTGCATAGATATTACTTATGATTATTTTAATTAAACTTTTTCTTTCATTTTCAATGAAGAACATATCATCTATCAACTCTGTTCTATTGACACCACAATAAAATAGGATGGCAGAAAGAAAAAACTAACTCATTTTGTAAGCACTAGGACTCTTTTTTTGTTTTACCAAAGTTAAGTTCTAAAAAGATTTTGGGGAGTAGCAATTTTAAATGCCTCATACCAATAGAATATCTTCAAGAGTAATAAACTTCAAAAGTCTCTTGAACTATCTTATGAAATTTTTTCTACAAACAACTTATCAAAAAAAATTTTAAAAATATTTGGGTGCATTGTTTTTACCCATATTGACAAATAATATTAGTGTTTAAGATCAAATTGGTCCCTCAGCTATTGATGAATGACTAATTTAGTCCCAGACTAAATGTGAAATTGGTCTCTGACTATTTGATGATGGACCAAATTCATCCTTCCGTTTGGAATAACAATTAGCCGTGTTAAAATAATTAGGGATATTTTTGGAATTTAAAACTTTTTTAATTAATTTTTATTTTCTGTGTTACAGGTACAATTATATGCAAAGATATTGAATTATCATAATGAAAATTTTTTAGTAAATTATTTTTTGACATAAAATTATGTATTTTTATTTAAATCATTATTTTTGTAATTAAACAGTTTAAAATTTTTTAATTTTGTAAATGTAAGATTATTACATAAATTCTTAGAAATATTTTATTATTAGATTTCATACAAAATTTTTTTTTATTATTGAAATTATGTCAATAAATACGATCATATAATTTTTTTTATCATAATTAAATTTTATCATATTTATTAATTTAAGAGATGAAGAATAGATTAATATATATTTTAAAACATATACTTAATTTTAAACTCTAATAAATATAATAATATTAATTTCAAATGCTAGAAAGAACGAATTTTTTTTATTTATTTTTATTTTTTTAGAAAGAACGAACGAAATTTAAATAATGGGAAATGACAATATTTTATAGGATAAAAATAGGACAAATAATTGAAGCCACATTTTCATATTTTAAGAAACAAATAAAAATAGGTTAAATGACAAATATGATAAATTAAATGGCAATATTTTAGTCTTCTTTTAAAATAGCCATTGGAAATTATATAAGTAATATTTTTGAATGCCATTGAAAATTATATGCATAAATCCAACCATTGTCATCACACAAATTTTAATAATGCTCGCGTGGTAAAATGTGATTTCAATAGCATATACTATTTGTTTTTTTTATAAGCGAACACATAAAGATACTTAACCAACATGTGAGCAAATTATCTTTCTCTGAGTATACTTTAATATGCAGCAACATCATATAATATTTTATAGCATTCCTTTATAAAACAACATCTGTATACTAATTCAAATAAATATTATAATTTATCAAGAAAGTTTCTTTCTCTTTGGACTTATCTCTCCTAAACAAATAATTCAAAAAAAAAAAAATCAATAAATGAATGTAAAGTAAACATTATATAAACTAATTAAACTTACCATCAAAAGTATTGTCAATGAATGTATCAATATATAATATATATATTGTAATAATGATAAAATCGTATATGTGAGTCTAGAGGACATTCTCCCACCTCTCTACTTTCAACTTGTGTGCACTCCTGAAAAGAAAATATTTCATTATAAAAATAAAATTATCCTAACTTATGAAATTCTTTATAACTATATCACTTACCATTTCATTTACAGATGTTGTTCTTGTTGTCTTTGTCTGTGAAAGCTCATTGTTGCATGTCTTTGTTATTATGGCCTTTTCGTCTACTACAATATTACGTGTAAATCTACCATTTTCCTTTGAAATTATCAACTTTTATATTCTTCATTTAAGTATGTTCAACATAATTTTATTGTCCCATATATGAATACCAGACAACATTTCTGCGTGGTATTCACCGCAACTCCATCTTACGGATTTTGATATTTTCATCATACATATTGTGCATCCCGTACTAATCTCATAATGGATGTCATTTGTGACAAATCGTGTTCACCTTCTCGAATATTTTTCTCGAGGGACCTCGATCCTGCGGTATAATTTTTCAACCCATTTAAAATCTTGCTCTTTACGCCAATATTCTAAATTAAATCAACTACTTTCAAGCGTAAAAATTATAGGCAATTCTCTTACATCAATGATAAAAGCATTAAAACACTCACACAGATTGTTTAACAAAGTGTCATATTTTGGGCCAAAATTAAAATGAGATCTACTCCACTCACCAGGTGGTTTTTCTCTCAATCAATTAAATGTTGCCACATCAAGATTCTTTAACTCCTCCATCCTACTTGTATATTGATTAAATGTGGTTGTCTTTGCTGCAGCCCATAATGCTTTCTTCAAAGCTATTCCTGTGAATCCGGCAAGTTTGAAATTTTGATGCAAATGTCTAACACAAAATCTATTAGTGACATTTGGTAGTACATGTTGAGCGATCAACCCTTTTATTATCACGAAATGAATGTGAACTTCTCTTGATTTTCAAATATCCCATAGTCCTTTCCAAGCAAATGCAAAAACCACTCCCAACTACTCTTAGTCTTTGCCCCCATGACTGCCCATGCAATTGGAAATATGCTATTGTTACCATCAAGTGTAATAGCTGTTAGAAGTTGACCCCCTTGTTGTCTCATTAAAAAACAACCATCAACACTTATAATAGGTCTACATCCTTGTAGAAAACCTTTCTTACAAGCAGCAAAACAAACATATAATTTACCAAATGTTTTCTGACCGTGTAAATTTGAATCTTCACTTGTCTGTACAATAATAGTGGACTCCAGATTGGTATTTGCAATTTCCAAACAATAATCCCAAATTTTATTAAATTGATCTTCTTCTTCTTCTTTATGAGTAGCGTATGTCTTTTGCCTTTTAGCTCTTTAAACATGTAATTTCAAATCAGTAATTACTTCTCTTCTAAAAATATTGCATTTAATATGTGGATTGATCTTAATCTTACTCACATATCTCTTTGCAATAACTGTTGAAGTCAAAGTTTTATAGTGGTAATTCCAAGTACATGTGTGTTATTTAAATGACCTAATTTCTTGTTACTCCATGCTTGAAATATATACAAAAGACAATTAGGTCTTACAAATCACTCTACATCTCTTTTTATCATTTTTGATAAATTTAACTGTCTTTTCTGTATGAATTGATATCTTTTCTACTGCTTCTTTAAAATCCTCCTTACTACAGAATAACTTCCCAACTTCAAAGTTAACTTTATCAAGATCAGCTCTTGGATTATAAGTTGGATACTTATCAATATTATCTTTATATATCAATTACATTAAATCATCTTCAAAAATACAATCTACATCACAATCTCTTCCTTAACAAATTTATATAAAATTTTCATTATTAATAGTGCTTCTTTTATCGATTATCATTAAATTCAATAAAATGATGAGAGTTATCTTCAAAGCGTCATTTTGTCTAAAATTCTTCAAATTATCAAACAAATTAGTCTTTATCTTCATTTCTCATTGATAGTATTATTTCTTCCTTCATTTCCATGATTATTTTTTCTATTGAACGCATCAATAATTTCACTCAAATTACAACATAATTTTGAAAATATATCACAAAAATAAAATTAATAAATATACGTAGATGATAAAATCCGATCAATTCTTTCTTCAATTCTTGTATTTCTTGGATTCAAATCTGTTGACAATTACAAAATAAAATGAGATGAGTTTAACCTTAAATTATAAATAATATTATTCATCACTTTCAGACTGCATATACATCGAGATATCCGAAAATCCTTCCATTAGGCTGGACCATACGCACGAACGACCCCCATTGTGCGCAATGTGTTCGGCCCTCGATAGAACCTCGATAGACCCTTCTCTACGTGGCGGAATAGCCTCGCAAATCAACTCTCTTGGTTCACATGAACCACCACGCGCGATACTCCAACAGCGAGACTCCGACCTTTGTGCTGATGACCCGGCGCGTAATGGCGATGTAGTCAGATATCGCTACAGCCGCACCCGAGCTACACTCTCCGGCCGCGTCTCCACCACGAGATTCCTCCGCCGAAATGCCTCCGTGCGAACCAAAGACCACTCTCCTCTCTCGCTTGGAGTAATACATGGTGCCATCACTGTCGTGCGTGAATGAAAATGAGGAAGGTAGGGTTAACCATTTCATCATCGACTTGTTATACACTGTTTTTTTTTTTGTTATTCCAGAAATGCCCTGCAGTATTTGGTAATTTTTTATAATTTTCTGTTAAATTCCAAACGGAAGGATGAATTTGGTCACGATCAAATAATTAGAGGCAAATCTTCACATTTGTTCGACTAAATTGGTCCTTCATCAATAGTTGAGGGACCAATTTGATCTTAAACCCAATAATATTAGGATAAGTTTGATCCTATAGCACTTAATACTCCTTTGCTCAAAAAGGTATTAGTGTTATCATCCAATCACAAAAAATTCTTCACTTCAAAAGATGTCACCTTTCATGCAAGCTCATCTTTTGAGGGAAAAAAACTAATTAGAAAATACATTTGATGGAACTACTCTCTTCCATCTTGACATCCTAATTATGCAAATTTCAATTGTATTCCTTCAAGTCTATAAAAGGAGGAATAATCACAGCCAAAGTCTCCAGCAAGCTTAAGAGTTTGGAATCATTAGGTAATGATGATCAACCCTTAAACACATTTTCCACTATATCTCATTCCCAATATACATCTTTTCAATTTTTTTTTCTTATACAAAGCTTTTCTTGTAAAAATTAGCTCCAACTTCATTAAAATATCTCAAATTGTGTTTGAAGTGCTAGAAAACAAGAACTAGAAAGATGTTATGAGAGAAGAGATGAATACCTTGGAAAACAATCACACTTAGGATATTGTTGAGTTATCAAATGAGAAAAAACTGTGGGTTGTAAATGAATTTTTTCATTAAAATACATAATAGATGAAAGTCTAGAGTGGTACAAAGCAAGTTTAATTGCCAAAGGATATACTTAATCTTAAGAATTGATTGTCAAAAAATAATTGCGCATGTTGTAAAAATGAATTAAATTCAAATTTTAATTTATCTAGGTAGATGGTGTATGCAATAATATGATGTGAAGAATGCTTTCTTACATGTAGATATTGGAGAAACCTATTCTGATAGTTAATTATGATTTGGTAGCTCTTTTACAAAAAACAAGGTGTGCATATTAAGAATACTTTATGATCTAAAAAAGTACCCAAACAAAGCCATATATGAAATGAGGAACAAACAAAGCCTGAAAAATGATGCCCTCTTCATAAAATATTCCTTCGATGCAAAAAATACAATTCTCATTATATTTATATTCATAATATAATTATTACAAAAGATGGTAGTGAAGAACAAGAACTATTTAGAAAAAATATGCTGAAGGATTTGAAAATAAATATCTAGCTAAACTCAAGCTTTTCTTGGTCATAGTGGTTGGTTAATTAGAATAAGGAATCTTTACCTCTTAATAAAAATATATTATGGACCTATTACGGGAAAGAAAGATGATTAATTGCAAGTCATGCGATACTTTAATTGAATTAGACTTGAAATTAGACATAGCATGAAGATAGAGTATCAAACATCGGATAATATTGAAGATTAGTTAAAAACTAATCTATTTATTACATATTCTTTTTGGCATTGTCTTTGTAGTAAATCTCATAAGTCAATTTATGCACAAATCTAAAGAATCTCACCTTCAAGCTACTTAAAGAGTTCTTATGTATCATAAATAAAGTCTAGGAAAAAAAACCTTCTACCAAAAGTATGATATTCTACAACCTAAAGGTTATATTAATGTTGACTAAAGATAGGAGATTTACTGTAGGATGCTGCCAAAGGACTCAGTATCCCCATAAAAATAAAATTGTGTTATCTTTATCATCTTGTTTGAGAGTGAGTGTTAAAGAGTTTTCGGATCAACAATGCCTAGTGGGAGTGTTAGATAAGAAAAATTAGAGGCCACATCTCTTCATTTTAGAGGCACACTGGGTCACAAACTGTGAGGCATAAGCCTCAGATAAAGGGCTTGAGGTGTCAGCCTCATAACAAAAAAATCCTAAAAGGTACAGAAGCGTGTCTCATCTTGTACAATTTTAAACTACACCATGAACAACCTTTGTCATGCTATCAATCTTCTAGCCTTGAAAATCCTTCTTAATAGACACAATTTATAGGCATGAAGAGGAGACCGAAAGGCACTAAATGAAGGAATGGGAGAATTCCAAAAGTTACGTAAATGGAGGAGAAACCAAGCAATCGATTTTAATGGAGGTGAAATTTGTGAGTTACAAATTAATGAAGGTGATTAAGTTAGAAGGCTATCGAATTAAAGCAATCATGGGAGAGTGAAATCGGTGATGGTCAAAGAGAGTGGGAGCTATTACATATACAACACATTGGGTTTAAGATGCATAGAATCTAGCCTATGGCATACAATGATAGTGACAATGACTCAGATCATGATTCCCCACATTAGAGTCACTCACTTAGAAGCCTTGCTTGATTATGGTTGAAGCCTTCAATCCAATAAGACTCATGGGAGGTGTAAACTGCATGAACCACAAAATCCCAATCAAATATTCGAATGTGATATCAATAGTTGTTGAGTGTGGAACCAAAAGAGGACCACTGTTTGGCCTGGTATCAGTTGTTTACGTCTTTTTTAACTTAAATTTGATTATGTGGGTAAGAATTAATTGTTATTATTTCCACACCAATATGATTTCCTTTACACTGTTATGCGTTATAATTTAGCTTACTTAAGAGTGGCAGAATATAATTAGCAAGCATAGTGATGCGACGTATCACTAGAGAAATTATGATTGCTTGTGGAACCAGACAACAGTAGTTACGACAGTAATTTTTGTTTTATTTGATTCAAAATGTCGGATTAAACACCAGGACATAGTTTCAAGTTTGTTTTGTAGTGTGAAAACTGTTTTGAATGGTCTCTTTCTCTTAAAATTTATTATTTGGTAACAAATCTGTTGCATACGTCTATGTAGTTGTATTTATGCCATACCTGTAAGTTCTGGTTGAAGAGAAATGGCTAGACATCTTATTTGTGAACCTAGAGGTGGGTTTGGTCGTTTGAATCATACAAGCTTTTTCTGTGTCCAATACAAAGTAATTCTAGGTACGTCAGTCCTTTCAGGACGCTGCATTGGAGGGAGTCTTGTGCACTAGATACATCTTCTATTCCTACCATATTTTGTTTATGTGCACACCAAGATCTGTTCGTCTTGATGTAACAGAAATTTTGTTAATTTCAATTTACTTTATAAACCCTGGGAGGGTTTGACATGTTTTGAGCTCATGTAGTTTTATTTTTGCTTACTTCTGTGTTTTATTGCTTAATTGAATTGGAAAGCTTTTGTTTAGTGATTCGAGTATTAATCTGGCACATTCCTATTGCAATTTATTCTTCTTTCCTAAGAGATATCTCAATGTATGCTAGGTCCAAATCTTCATGGACGTACCATTATGTGACCCTCTATACAAAATGAAGATGGAGCTTTTTCATAAGTATTCTAAACTACCAATTGCGAATGAGAGTTGTTTCAGCTCTTCTGGGCGTTCTTTTATAATCAAGTTTGTATTAGCTTTTTATGTTTATTTTTTATCACGTGAATTCACTGAAAGAAAGAATTACATGTGAAAGTTGTCAAATTTGGTTTTTCATGTTGAAATTTTGAAGTAATATGAAAGGGAAGCATAAAATCCAATCATAACGGACCAAATACAAGATCGTTAGGGGGATGTAACAATTTGGATTGCTATGTAAAATTTATGTCAGTAGAAATTTAA
Organism: Cymbidium sinense; assembly: GCA_021442155.1. Classification (NCBI taxonomy): domain Eukaryota; kingdom Viridiplantae; phylum Streptophyta; class Magnoliopsida; order Asparagales; family Orchidaceae; genus Cymbidium; species Cymbidium sinense. The sequence continues at coordinate 115,663,520 of CM038217.1, forward strand.
TGGAAGCTTGAAGTCAATGATGCTGATTGACCAATAAAAAGGCCGAGTAAGTATATGATAGAATACCCTTTTATCATCTACTCTCCTTTAGATATTACATAGGGTCTATCTTAACTTGATCTTAAGGTAGCTTGAGCCATTTAATCTTGTCGCATGTTAATGTGCCTCTTCAAGTTAGTCTAAAGCTGAGCTTGACTTTTTTTAAGCAAAGAGGCTAAGGTAAGCCTAATGCTTTTTGACTGGGGATAAGCTAGATGAGCTTCATTACCAGAACAGGATTACTAAGCTTATCTCACCTGATTATATTGCAAGTTAATTAATAAAAATACTTACTATTGTAACAAGGTGTCAAAAGAAGATGAGGAAGTGTCTCCATGATTGAGAATGATGAACTATGAAGTTAAACAAAAGAGAGAGAGAACAACAATCCTTGAGACATTAGAATTTATGCTATTCAACTTTAATCACACATATGCCTATAGGAGAGGAGGGAGATTGCAATTTATTTACAAAGATTTCACAATCATGATGTAAAAAGCAAGAGCATTCATCAATCCTTTCTCAATTTTCACCAAAAAGAAGAAGCCTTAAGACTTTTTTTACATGCACTACTAGAAGATGTTAATTCTCCAAAACCTTACATCTGTTGATCTCCATGCATGCGCCATAAGTCGAGTCGAGCTCACAAGATAAAGTCGACCGACTTTGGATGCAACAATGCGCAAATCGAAGCTGAAATGCACTACGCATCCACAAAATCAGTCGAAATGACCTTCGATCGACGAACAAACTTCGCCATCACGCTCTGAACATCAAAATTGATCAATATATCCATATTGCACAATTCGACGGTCAACCGATCAAGAAAAAAATTCGTCGACGCGCCCACACACATATCGAGATCGGGAAGCTGCAATGATGCCCAAACGACCTTCGTTCCTAAAATTGATCGTGCTGTTAGCGTCAAAACGTCAAAACCTATCAAATGAGATTGTTCGCTCATTTGGATGAACGAATTACGAAGCGTCAGCGGCGATCGAATTCAATTGAAATTGACCCGATTCGGTGGCGGAACAAAAGACCTCGATCGTGAACAGTGCGTCGTTGCGTTCAGAGCATCAGAATAATCTAAGATCGACATATATATATTGTCCATATAATAATATTGTCGCAAACAAATCTAAATTATAGTTAATTTTCACTTAAATGAAATCCCTATAAATACCCCCTTATACCAAACCCTAATCTATTCCCACTACCCGCGTAATTTCCAAAATCTCGTCTCTCGTCGTTCTCTTATTACATCCGATCTCGCGCTCGGCCGATCCGGCGAGCGCGCCAGCGTCAGATCCGCGTGACCCGAGTCGTTCGCGCGTGACGAACAGGCTGGAGCCGTCTTTACCAGCCGCTGTTCACTTCGACGCCATGTTTGCCGCCTCGCGCCAGGCGCTTACCCGCGTTGCCTGTGCACTCTGCGCGCTCAGCGTGCCCCAGCGATCATGCAACACCTACCCTTGCCTCTGCGTAAAGCCAGGTAGCATTTTAGCATACATCTTTTAGGAGAATGGTGTAGAACTCACAGCCTATATTTCATTGAACATGTGAAAGACCACGTAAAATTTTTGCTTGCGTGAGTGGGTGGCATTCTAGGTTGATTCTTTGCTTCACATCATTTAAGAATTTATTCCGTTGTAGCCATATAAGGGGCGCCGTGTATCATAAATCATCAAAATTTTATTTAAAATCTTAAACTTGCAATGAAACTCAGTCAAAATAAGAAATTATTCAAATCTCTTCCATTAAATGATCAAACAAATTTATTAAAGTAATATAGTCGATAGGATCTGAAATAATAAAGTAAATGATCAAGCAGATTTATCTACTCTGATGATGGTTGTGTTGAATGTTTATTTCAACTAGAGAGGATACTTTCATTAAAATGTAATCAAATTAGCTTAAATCAAGTGTAAACTCAAATGCAAAATCTAATATATCATTAAGCTATAAATGTCTAAATAAAATTCAATTTTTAAAAGACTTAAAGCAAAACTCAATCCACTTATTATTTATTGAAGGTGACAAATTAAGAAAACTCAGCTCATGAAGGAGTAATGTTAAGTCAGTGTATTTATATTCACCCTTAATCTATTAAGAAAGATGTGGCTCGTGTCCTCGGCGTTGTTGTTGAGGTAAGTCTACGTATGATCGATTCTGACCAGTCATCGGTCGAGTGGTTCTTGTAAATGAATCATTATATATTGGTCCGTTGTGGCAGTATGTTCTATTTCTCTCTTGAGTTGTGAATTATAAGGTGCATCTGATTGGGCAAAAAATTTTCTGTTAGCTAAGGTGGACTTAAACTTGTCTCCTTAGACAAACACCACCCCAGGTCTACACGATTTTCTTGGATAATGCAATACATGATGATCCTTCGATCGGGTTAATTACCTCCTCCTTGTAGAAGGGCGACGGCATTTCGGGATGATGGAACCATGAGATTTTGATCGGCGTTCCATCAAACCGTAAGGGCGATGAATTTCATAAATATAAATTTCAAAACTTCATCTTATTATTATACTATTTATCATTTAGCGATTTAACAGCTTTAATCGAAAGTTATCTCTCATTGAGAGGATAACTTATGGGCTGTATAGGAAACCTGGAACTATATCTAAAATTCTCACAAAATGAGGGCGAAATCTCTGGGTAGTGTCTTATCTACTATGTCATCTGCCTTCTAAAGATTTGATCGACATTAAATCACTCTCTTAATTGAGAGGTCGGTGGCCATTTAACTGATTCACTCAGGTTGGGGATGTCTCTCTTCTGAGACAAATTTTGAGATTTTTAGAGCCCACGAATTGGCTAGTAGAATATGAGTTATAGTAATAGTGGAGTACAATAAAAATTTGAAATTAAAAAGAAGAAAAGAGAACCAATTATCAAAAAAACTAAATCTAAGCCATTATTAATCTTCTATATCGATGGATTTTCATCATGCAATGCAATGTGGGCCAACATCTGTCAAATGCTCTTATCGATCTTGGAGATGTTAGAGAAGAAAATTTTCTATATGGAGAAAATTTGGTGAGAAATGAAAGAGGAGCCCTTACAAAAATTCATCTTGGTAAGACGCCACGTAGATCCGCAGATGTACTTATTTAGGTGATCGGATACTTAATCAATGAAATATCTCGAAAGATAGAAATCACTATCCTTTAATGGAACCAATCACCTCAATAAGAACTCCTAAGGACGATGGGTTTGCATATGAACCAAAGATTCTTCCTCTACTTTACATGGAAAAGTAAAGCAGGGTTTATTTTAAACCGGGTTCGTTAAGTTCCCTACAGGGGTAAGCCCCCTTAGAAAAACTCTCGATTAAGGTAAATGATCGTCGTTTTTGAAGATTTCAATAGGAAGGACTATCAGTCGATTGGTTTTATGTTTGAAGATCAAATGTGATTGTTCAAAAGAGGGAGTTATTATCGAAGTCAAAATTGAAGATAAGTAGGAGATACGCTTGAAGCTTAGCATCTCAAACTATCCTATAATTAGGCTTTATATTTTAGAAATTGATTTAGTTTGTTTGAGTTGCATTTTTCATTAGAAATTTAGAACTTAAGATTCCTTACACAAGATTAAGGAAATGCCTAAAAGGTGAGAAATTATACTTATGGCCCGCAAAAGGGAGAAGCAACCTCAGAACCTAAATCTATGGAGAGCAGTAGGAAACAACCTAAATCTTAAAAATAGTAATTGATTTGCTTCCAGAGAGGAAAATCAAAAACGGACTTCTGGACATTGGCCCAACTAACTCTTCTATGATTTTAAATACTTGTAGCAGTCTTTATCTTATCTGAATTCTTGGTTTGTTATTATTTATAAAGCTAAGTCCTCAAAGAGACTAGATCATGGAAAAGACTTGAATGACTTAAATCTAATCTGATTCAAATTTCATTTTATTTCATTTTGGGCAATTATTTTTTGACTCGGATTTTTTTTATGTAATGCGTGAAATCGATTATTGGCTAAAATTAGCGAGAAGGGAGGAGGTGAGTTTCCATCACGGCTCAGCCGCCAGCAAAGGTGGAAGCCTCCGTCAAGAGTGAAATAAGATCGTTTGTCGTGATATTATAAAGAAATGTTCATCCATCTAAGGGGTTGTTAAATTTTTTATCTTGATTTTAAACTTAAGCTTTAAGTGAGGTTATAAGTTGTTTAATTTTAATTTGAGTTGTTAAGTTGGGTAAAATATTTATCTTTCCTTAAAGTGCCTAATCCACATCCATATTATACATAAAGTAAGGAAGAAATTAGGAAAATCATGTCACTTAATGTAAAAGCTAAACAAATCATCAATCAATTTATAAAATCCTTGAAAATAAATAAATGGCGTTGTGGTACCATCACACACAAAAAATATCAAATGTGGTGGAGTTCTTTCTTATCTGGCAGATTACAAATGAATTAAATTACAATTTAAGCAAAGGAATTCATTGTTATGGGAGTCTTCAAGCCTTATTTTTCTTTCTTCCTTCTTTCTTCCTTCTTTTCTTTTCTTCTTTCCTCTTTTGGTTCCTTCCTTTGGATGGTTGGATGGTAGATGCTCAAGGCTCCATATGATGCATAAGATAGGATCTTATGATCAATGTTCATCCTAATCCCTATAACAATCATTCCAAAATCCTAGTTATACAAATTTTTATATGAAAAGGAAAAGTGAAAATCTAACTAACACTTGCAAAATAAAAGTTAGATAAATCACACCACACAAATCTCAAGCATGTATATTGGACTTATCACCCCACACATGGGTGTAAGTCCACTATGGATTATCTTGGGGTATAAAGCGGCAAAAGCATTTATATTTTTTATTTATGATTAAAGCAATCCCTGTAGAATAGTTAGGTAGAGCGTCTACTAATGAGCATACTCATACAAAACATATATCACAAAACAAAACAAATATCAATTCATCGACCTAACCTTAGAAGTGGTGACTTAAAATTTAATAATTGTCTTTGGATGTTTGTGTGGTATGCTTAGTTATGGCTTTAGGTTTAAATTTTCTAAGTGTGAAGAATATATTCAACTTAGAGGAGGGTTTCATTTAAGTTGTTTAAGTGTTTTGGGTTGGTTTTATTTGATGTTTTAATTTGGTTTAAGTGAAACCTATAATAATCTCTAAGTTATGAAGAGAGGGAAAGAGAAGATAACTTCTCTTTCCTTCCCTAACCTTAAGTAATTTTTCTAAAATAAGTTCATATTTTAGTTTCATTTAGGTGAATGTTTTGATTACATCATTTAATCAATCATAAGTTTAGATAAACTCTAAACAAACCTATTCAAAAAGAAAGATATTTTAGGATTAAATAAAATGAATTAAAATTCACATAACACACATTACTTTATTTCTTTCCTCAACATATATAACATGCATATGGATGAATCTTAAGCATATCTATACATGTAAATGAGAAAAAAAAATACATGTAAATGAGAGTATTTAATACACATTATGATACATGCTAAGTAATTCATTTAAAAAAATTTAGAAGTTGAACATGCATGATTTTTCTTAAATAGAAAGGGTTTTCCTTATCTAAATTTTCACATACATACATGAAAGTAAGAAAGGCGTAAGTGAGTCTGACGTCGTTGTTAACTAGAGGTGTAAGGTCTGACCTCTTGAATTTCTTAAAGCCTCCAACCTGGGTTATCAGTTTAATTAACCTTTACTCCAGAAGAATTAACTAGATAATTATGAGTCAATGAGATGATATAAAACTCACGAGGAATTTAAATTTACAATGCACTTAATAATGAAAAAGCCTAATGCAATTTGGCTCACAATTAAAAGTTAATTAAGCTAAGGAGTTTTAACTTAAGTAATTTTAAAATACATTTTCACACATGTGAATTGGATTTTGATTTTCTTAATTGAACTTAGACTATTAAACACCTAAGCATCTACCCAAAGTAGATTAATTAAGTTTTGAAACTTTTTATAATTTTTAAAAATTGATTAAGGGGATAATTAATGAAGAGGAGATTAAGGAGAGAAGAGGGGATTTAGGGAATAATTTGAGGGAAATGCTCCAAAATTATTCCATTAATCTCATACTTATTGGATCTAACCCTAATCAACCCTAATCATAAGGTAAAATCACTAATCATGCCTTAATTATGCTTAATTACATGAGAAGGGTAATTAAGGAAATTATATGCAATTACTTTAATCAAGCCTTTAATAAATTCTAAAAAAATTAGGGGAGGTAGAGGTCATCCCCTAAAATTTACTCAAGAAATTTGAGATTAATCAGAGGTCTAATCAAAGAACAACAACAACAACAACAACAAGCCTTAATCCACTAGGTGGGGTGCATGAATCCTTCTCTCCATTTGTGTCTGTGTCAAATTCTCATTTAAATCAAGTATACTAAGATCATTTTTTATACATCTTAACCAAGTCTTTTAGGTCTACTACCTTTTAACATAAATCTAATATCTAATACTCTCTCTGTCATCATGACGGTGACGCTTTATGTGGCCAAACCATCTAAGGCGACTCTCCCTAATCTTATCTATCCTACTCCTTTTCCAATATACTCATTTTGCATTCTATCTCTAAGAGTAAAGCCACTCATTCACCTAAGCATCCTCATCTCTTAACTTAGTCTTTGCTTCTCTTTATTGGCCAACATTCGCACCATAAGTCATTGCAGTGTCTTACCACCATCTTATAAAATTTTTTTAAGTTTAAGTGGAACTTTTATCACATAATGTAGGATGCATTCCTCCACTTCAACCATCCAACTTGAATTCTACTAATAACATCTCCATCTATTTCACCATCATTTTGAACAATAAAGCCTAAATATCTGAAACGCTCACTCTTATTAATGACTTGTTCACCTAATGTCTAATTCTAATTAGAACTAAAATTACACTCTATATATTCGCTTTAGATCTACTTAAACGAAAACCTTTAGACTCTACAGTTGACCTCCATAATTCAAGTTTTGTTGGACTCCTCTAGTCTTATCAATAAGAAGAATGTCAGCAAAGCATACACAAGATACATCTTCTTGTAAATGCCAAGAACATCCATAACTAAAGTAAAAAAGATAAGGGCTTAAAGCGATCCTTGATGTAATTCAATTGAAATAGGAAAATATTTTGTCAATCCTCCTTGTGTTTGGACACAAGTATGACTCTAGTATACATATCCTTAATGACTTGAATATAACCAATATTAACTCGCTCTTGAACTCTCCAAAGAACATCTCTTGAAACTTTATCATAAGCTTTCTTTAAATCAATAAATATCATATGTAGATTCTCCTTATTTTCTCTATGCTTCTCCATCAAACCCCTTAACAAATGTATAGCATCCATAGTAGATCTACCTGGCATAAACCAAACTGATTGTGAGAAACTTCTGTATCACATCACAACTTATGATCAATTACTCTCTCCCATAATTTTAATGTATGGCACATTAACTTAATTCCTCTATAATTTGCACACTCTTGTGCATCACATTTATTCTTAAATATAGAACCAACAAACTCTTTCTCCACTCTTCGGCATCTTTTAGTCTTTAAAATGATATTAAAAAGATTTGTAAGCAAGAAATTCCTTGATCTCCTAATCATTTCACACTTCTATTGGAATATTATCCAGGTCCTATGCTTTTCACATTTCATTTTCTTTAAAGCTTCACTAACTTCGGTTACTAATGACAATAAAATGAAATTCTCTATTTTTGTTTAGAGTATTAAGGTTCTTAAAATCAATCGTCTTTTCAGATCTTTCGTGAAAAGTTTATCAAAATACCTCATCCACCTATTTTCAATATCCTTTTCTTAAAAAAATATTTTATTATTTTCATCATCTGTACTCCATATATCTTTATTTCTCTATCTCTTTGGTTTAACTTATACATCTCTTTCACCTTTTTTTTTATCATCGTATAAATCAAAATTAAATTTTTTTGCATATATTCTTTCTTAATCTCTACTTTATATCTTTCTCTTCTCAGTTTTACATCTAAACCAAATTTTATATACTTTATTTTTTCTTTCTTTACCACCAACTATTCTTATTAAAAAAGCTTTTCCTTTTGATTCTCATCCTTTTATCTTTAAAATCTAAAATTAACAATGAGGACTTTGATTTTCACTTGGAATGACCTTATAATCTTTACAATCTAAACGATCTATTTTTCTTATCGAAAATATTCAATCGGATTTACTAGATCCATTTTTATAAGTAATAATATGTTCATCTCTTTTCTTAAATAAAGAGCAAGAACTACAAAATCATAAGCCAAAGCAAAATCTAATATACATACCTTCTTCATTATACCCAAATCCATAACCACCAATACTTTTAAAATCTTCTACCACTCTACCAACTTGTCCATTTAAATCTCCTCCAATAAATATTTTTTCTTCAAGAGGTATCTTTGTATTAATCCTCTAATTCATTCCAAAATTTTCTTTTATGCTTACCTCCAAACCTACTTGAGGAGCATATATACTTATAACATGATAATCTTAGTATCAACAATAATCTTTAAAGCTATAATTCTATCTCCACATCTATTAATGTTTATAACATTATCTTTTAAGCTTTTATCTATAATCACACTTACACCATTTCTAGTTCGACTTTTACCTGAATACCAAAGTTTAAAACCTAAACTATCAATCTCCTTGGTTTTCTCCCCAACCCATTTAGTTTTTGAACACATAAAATATTTATCTTTTATGAACCATAATATCTATTAATTAATTTACCCGTAAGAGTACCTATATTCCAAGATCCTAATTCTAGTTTATGGACTAACTTCTTTGCTACATCCGGCCCATAATGAGGGAACCCTTATTTAATATCGCACTCTACCGTGTTTCTAACACATTTTTTCATCAGATAAGTTACAATACAAGGCCGCCTGTGGGACACCCCAAAGATTAACACAATGATTTAAAGGATTCATGTCATGATTATTTCGACAAGTTTTACTGGTCAACTACCTAACTAACCCTCCACTTTTCACATCCCACTTAAATGGTAGTGTTAAAATTAATCAAAGAGTAATTAGCAAAATACGCTTTCTAATAAAACCCAAATTCAAAGAAATTCATAATTCAAACTCATCAAAATTAATTTTAAAATGTTCTAGGTTTAATTATTTATCCATGGGTTTTTTATTTTGTATTTTTCTGAATTTTCTATGAAGAGTTAGGCATTTTTGAAGTTCTCTAGATTAATTAGGAATTAATTAATACACTTAACTAATCCCCTGCTATCTTTCATGACGCTGCGATGGCCGGCTTACACGGTCGTGTCGTGAAGGGGCAACTTAAGTTGTCATCTCACAAAGGCAGTGGCGGCGCACGCGCTTAAATTCTCTGTCATCCGATCAAAGTTCGGACGACTAAGAATCCCCCCGCGGTCTATAAAGGATAATTAGATTTCTAAACGTGTTAAATAATCTCAGCCGTCCATCTAAAACGTGCGGATGGACGGCTGAGATGAGTTAAGTTCTACCCCTTGATCAACAGAGACCGTCCATGATCAAGGGGAAGATCCAAGCTCGATCTAGCATGGATTCACACCAAATTCAACCCACACCATCTAGAGACAGTGGCAAATCCAACGACCAAAATTCGATGAGGTGAAAATTTCTTTCACAAAGCTCCATATCACATTGAGTTTAGTGATCGAAAAATTTCATACCTCGCTGAAGGTGATCACCGGCGCTCGAGATCGATGAGGTAGCTTCGTCTAGTGGAGACTAAGCCCTGTTGAAATTCCTTGGCCTTGGGGTTGAGTAGATCAATGGATGGACCAACTCCTCCTAGCTTGAGCTTCGGCTTTGATCCAATTTGATCCTTCCTTGCTGTGGGGACTTCAATAGAGGCTTGGGTGCACTCGACTTAGCTCTTAGATAAAGTATGCAAGAGCAATTGGATGGAGATGAATTGTGGAGGAAGTTGGCAATTCACTATACCTCTTCTATTTTTGCACTGTGCAAAATTGAGGAATGAGGAATTCTAATCCTCTCTAAGATGCTTGGGAGTGCTCGATGACGCTTTCCGTTCCAGTTCAATCACGGGCAAGTGAAAATTTCATTGAATTAGGGGGAGTATATCTCCCCCTTGAAGGATCGGACGGCCGGCAATGTTCTTGCCGTTTTGATCCAATTGATGAGATCGAAGAGTTTGTTTTGATTGTTTTGAGCGTGCACATGGTCGGTTTGATCTAAGGAATGGATTGCCAACTTCTCATGTGCTTGAATTGAGCTTGAGAGGGAGTTTGAAATTTCAATTTTAGGCTAAGGGATCAGGTTTGTTCTAGGGACCAAATGGGCTGACCCAAACCCATTGGGTTGGGTGCACCACTCATCACTAACTCTCCTTGAGCTTTTAGGAAAGCCTCAAGTGATTATGAAGTGGGTATGACCAAATTACCCATGGGTTAGGCCAAAATTTATTCTATGGCCTAGGGGTAGGATGGTCATATGGAGTGGATTGGTATCTTTGTTTCCAATCAATTTTGGTTGAGTTCAATTTTGGCTCAACATGACCCCTAGTCATGTTAGTCTAAGGTCAATTAGGGGTCTACCATTGAGACTTTGTCAAGTTCCACAAGTGATTTGTAATGGACTTGACCCATCGGTTCCAATCAATTTGTTTAAATCAAGTTTTGACACATTTTGACCATTTAAGTTAAAATGGGTTCAACAACAATGTAATTGGAGTTAGCTCAAATGTTGGTTTGGTCAAGTTCAAACATAGTCATGAGTGAACTTAGACCAATGGTTTCTATCAATTTGGCCTATGGTGAAATTTGGTTGTAAGGTTTCATTTTGTTGTTGTCAAACCCTGGTGACTTTGGTTGATTCAATTTAATTGATTGATCATCCCACGATAATTATCGATGATGAGAAGGATATATGAGTTTGGTTCAATTCAATTTGGTTGGATCAAAAGTCTCCATAAGAATTTAGGTCAAGTGAGCAAGTGGTCAAATGGTTTGGCCAAAGATTTGAGATTGGTTGATCTTGTATATAAACTCATGATTGAAATATAAATCCATTTACAAGTAGTTTGAAGTTAAATGAGTTTTGATCCATTTGAAAATTTAATATTCAAAGGAAGAATATGAAAGGATTTTGACTTAGATTTTTGAACTAAGTTTTGATTGAATGATTGAAATTTGGATTTATATATGAACTCATGGGTTGAGAGCTCATTCTAAAAATGAGGTTGCAAATAATTTTAATGAGGTTGAGAGCTCATTCTAAAAATGAGGTCAACAGAGCTACTATTCAATTTGGTAGTGTAGACTTCCTAGCCATTGATGTTGCAAATAATCCTTTACCTGAAGCACCTGCATATTGTACACACCAACATGTGCAGGGGAGGAGAACGACTGGAATGGTCGCTACTATCATTAAGGTTTCTCGAAAGTGAGCCTCTGTATTCAAAAGATTGGGTTATTCTGAGGTGCCAGACATGAAAAGAACCGTCACTGAGCAGAAAGTTTCAGTCATGCTTGTGAATGCGACCACTCTGCCAGTTGAATTTTTTTGCACTATGAAGACATGATGTTGAAGCCTCCTCTTCTGGAGGAAAACTAACTAGAAGGAAGAGGAGAAAAAGGAATGTTGAGCTACGTGCTCATCAGCTCTCACCTGGGCCATCTATTACACAATCAGCCTTACAACTAGAAGCGAGTATTCCTAACCCATAATAAATTTTAAAATTTTGAGAAGAGTGAAAAGGAATAGCTCTATTGGTGATGTTAAACGGTCATTTTGGGTTCAATAACAGTCAGCTTCAACCCTTCAGAAGAAACAACTTGAAACTCTATCTGCTCAAGTACATAGAGTCTTCAAGGTGTCAAGGAAAATTGTCTTATGAAGAAGAGGTATCAATGGCCAATTATCAAAGAAGTCAAAATACTCCACTACAAAAGCTATCATCAGTGGTAGTAAGAACTCAAGATCATTCTAAACAAGCCCTGCATGGTGAGCATCGGGGCGTGACACCTGGACCGCATGTCCAGGAATTCGCCGCCGAAAGGTCCCAGCAAAAAGGAAAATAAATATAGAGCCCGAAGCCTCGAGAAGAAGTAGCGATGCAAAAGCTTCTTTATCTGGAAGCAATCAAACCCAGAGACAGCGGTGAAAGAAAAATGCTGAATTTCGTGCTCAACAGCCATTGTTCAAGCGAAAAATTGTATAACCAGTTGTGGAACCAGAAGCGAGTGTTCCAACCTACAACTGATTGACAACCTAAGATGGGTAAAACGGAACAACTCTACTGGTCAAATCAAAGTCTTTCTGGACCCCTTAACATCAGGTTCCAACTTCTCTAGTGAGGAAACTCAAAATTGTATATGCAAGAGTGCATCGGGTCCTCAAAGTTGCTAAGTAGAAAGGACTGATGAAAAGAAAATATCAAAGTCATGTCATCAAGGAGGCTAGAGTTGCTCATTCAAGGAGACCTTCTACAACCCTGATAAGATGTCAACCAATCCAAGGCCCGCACGGTGAGCATCGAGGCATGACACTTGGACCACAAGCCCAAGAATTCACCGTCGAAAAGTCCCGGCAAAAAGGTAAGCAAATTTGGAGGCCCAAGCTTCGAAGTATAACATTCTTAAAGAAAGATAACAGCATGACATTTAGACTGCACTCTTACAAAATCTACTCCTTATGCACTAATTTTTGAGGCTGAAGAAGTATTACCACTCAAAGTTGTATTACGGTCGCTCCGAGTAACCATTCAACACGATCTTACCCAAGATGAGAATGCCCGTCTACGAATGGAAGAGCTTGATGTGCTTGACGAAGTTAGGCTCTAAACTCAGCAAAATCTAGAAGTCTACCGAGCGAGGATGTCTAAAGCTTTCGATTATACGATGAATTTATCGAACTTTTCAAGAAGGAGAATTGATCCTGATACTTAGAATACCAATTATTTCTCATCGTCATTACATGTGTAAGTTTTGCTTGAAAATTTTCTTGTAATACAAGAATGCATTTTCGAAATAAAGCAAACATCCCGCTGTCAGACAGGGAGCATTTTTTAAATTTTATAGCAAAATGTTAAGTTTTCTCCTATAAGATAGGGGCCTCCTTTTATATTTGAGTTGACATCGCGCCTAAGGTTGAGATCTTCATATACATGTTCAAATTATGTATTCAAATTCACAAGTTTCAAAGTCTTACTGACCAAAAAGAGAAATTTTGAAGTCTGTAAATTTTAACAAATCAAGTTGGAGACATATCTTCTAATTATACATCAAATTTAGGGCTCGAGTTGATGGATAAGGTTGGACCCAACACGCCCAAATATGGCCGAGTTGCTGATAAGTTTGCTTACTCAACACCAGCGCCACGAAGAGATCCTCATCTCGTTACGATGATAAAATCCTCCATCAATCGCCAAGTCAAGACTGTAGATGTCGAACTCAACACGCCTAAAGATGGCCGAGTCGTTGACAGGTATACTTACTCAACATACTACAAAGGCCGCAGTAAGAGATTTTCCTATTTCTTTAGTTCAAAGACAATAACATCTAAATCTCTAAATCCCTCCAACTTAGTTAGTTTGAGTGGCCCAGATTGAGAAATCATCCCTAATGGTCGTCAAGTCATTTTCCAAAATCCAACAAAAAAATATCTTCACTTAAGAAGGCACTAAGTCAAGTTTAGTATCAATATCAAATGGGAAATCTCAACTCCTTCAACAAGTCTGTTAAGCAGAAAGCAAAGACCAATGAAAACTCTTCTTCAGCAAGTTCAATCAAGCAGAAATAATGGGATCGAAGAAGTCATCCTAATGTTCGTACAAAGCCAAAAGCTAAACTAAGGGAGTCATGTCATCAATATGTCCGTCACGCGCAAAGCATATGATTGATGACTCTTCGCCATTGACCCAACACAAGCTCTGAAGGCTAAGTCACAGACATACATTTTTTTCTATACCCATGCCAGAAAAGTCGTAAGATAATTTCAGACACCCGACAAGTCTTCAAGACAATCCATGATTTTCCTTTGCCATGTCCGTCAAGGCACGAAGCCAGGATAGAAGGAAATACAATATATGAATATTTGAGATTGAATCTTCAACAAGTCCATCAAAGCAGAAAACATATGATCGAAGATGTTCTTATCTCGCCAATAAGTCATCAACTCCATCAAGTCCACTAAGGCACGAAGTTTAGACAGGAGAAACATACAAATTTCAAATTTTGAGATTGAATCTTCAACAAGTCTGACATAAAATACAAGACAGAAGACATTCTCATCTCACAAACAAGTCATCAACTCCATCAAGTCTACTATGGCATGAAGTCAGGACAGGAGGGAAATATAAATTTCAAATTTCGAGATTGAATATTCAACAAGCCCGTACAAAGCATCGAACCATAGACATTCTCATTTCAGCAACTAATCATCAACTTCATTAAGTCTACTAAGGCACAAAACCAAGACAAGAGAAAAATACAAATTTCAAACTCTCAGGAGGAAGTCTTCAACAAGTTCGAGAGTACAAAGCATATGATCAAACACATTCCAAATTCTCTCAACAGTTACTGCGAATGCCCCCCTGTTAGACATGGGGCATTTTTTTATGGGCAAAATTGTCCTCTCTTGTGAAACAGGATGCCCTCTTATTTATACATATTCAGGTTGATATCGAGCTTTATGCCGAGATCTCTGAATGTATCTATAACTATTATTATTAAAGTTGTAGGCTCTTGCAAGAACAAAAAGAATCCACTTTCATGCGCGGAAAGAAAATTCTAAATATCAAAAGTTTCTCTCCAAGATTCGTCAAATGTCGAAGATTAAGTTAAAAGAACTCTCAATTCAGAAGAGCCTCAAATCAATCTCTATATTGTCTGCAATATAATATTTCAATCTCTTTTCAAATGATCCGATCAAGCACAAAGTATTGATTAAAGCCAATCTCCTCATCAAGTCCGCTAAAACAGAAAGCACTGAACCGATGAAGCAATTTCATAGTTCATATAAAGCCAATGGCTGAACTAAAGGAATTTTGTGGTTATTCAGTCTGTTAAAGCACACATTGCTAGTCTGATAACTCAATATTATAGATTTAATATAAGCCGGAAGGATGGGTCATCTGTATACACCCTTCAACGAGTCCGTCAAAGTAGCAAGCACATGACTGAAGACATACGTGCACTTCCTGACAAGTCAATATGGATAAATCAGTTCAATCATTCATCAAGTCCATCAAGTTTAAAGCTAGGACAGAAGGAATTTCAAATCTCAAAACAAACAAGCTAATTCCTCCATCAAACTTGATTAAGTATGAAGCTAGGGTCGGAGGAAACTCAAATCTATAATGACACAAAAAGAAGAGATCTTCAATAAACTCATCGAAGCAAAGAGTAGATGGTGGAAGAAGATCTTCAACAAACTCATTGAAGCACAGAGTAGATGGTGGAAGAAGCTCTTCAGTGAAGTCATTGAAATTGAAGCTGCAATAATTTGAGATTCATGGTTGGCTCGAAGGGTCAACCAGTTTTCAACAAACATGACTCGCTCCATGCGCGAGTCACATTTGTTAGGGGGCATTTGTTGACCTTCATGCATGTACCATAAGTCGTGTCGAGCTCACAAGGCAAAGTCGACCGACTTCGAATGCAACAACACTCAAATCGGAACTGAAATGCACTACGCATCTGCGAAATCAGTCGAAATGGCCTTGGATTGATGAACACTCGCTTATCTCCGAACATCAAAATTGATCGAACATATTGCACAATTGATGGCCGATGAAGAAGAAAATCCGACGCCACGGCGCGCATATCGGTCGGAAGGCTGCGATGATGCTCAAATAACCTCCGTTCGTGAAATTGATCATGTCGTTAGCGTCGAAACCTATCAAATGAGATTGTTCGCGCTAAATTCGGATAAGTCTATGCGAATATCGAGCGATCGGAAGCGACGACGCGCAATTTTGAACTGAAATTGACCTGATTCGACGCTGACGTGAACCAAACGGCTTCCAATTGCGAAACGGAATGCGTCGTTACGTCCGGAACATCAGAATAACCTACAATCAACATATATATTGCCCATATAACAATGTCGGGGAAAAAATCTCAATTAGGGTTAGTTTTCACTCAAATAAAACTCCTATAAATACACCCTTATACCAAACCCTAAAATATTCCCACTACCCACAGTCGGCCCTAATTTCTCCAAAATCTCATCTCCTGTCCCGTTCTCCCCATCCGGCTGATCTAGTCGCCCGGCCATCCACGGAAGCGACCACACTTGACGAACCGCACGCCTGCGACCGCATAACTTGTTTCACGCGACGACGAACTCGATGTCCGTCTCAAACTCGCGAGACTTGTTCACCCATCGCTGTTATCCTCTGCATGCAGTGCGCCATGAGCATCCGCTAATGCGCACTGCGACTGCGCGGACGCTGTGGCGTTCGAGTGCACGGTGATTCGCCAGCTTCGCTCTGCACGCCCGTGTGTAACCATTTACCCTCCTCCGGCGAGATGCATGACCGAAGTCCCCTGTCCATCCGCTCATTTTTCACAGGTATAAAATAGCTTGCTTGTGAGTATATAAGTACTTGTACACGCTTTTCTTAGCGTGGTGGGGAAATTTGAGTTTTTTGACAGGTACTCAAAGAGCTTTTGTGCGTCTTTTTAGATGGATAAGTTGGGAGACTTACGGTCGCGGGTTGCAAAACACCACCCGTGCGCGTCTTTTTAAACAGGTGGGTAGGCCTACTTTCAGTAGAAATCCCCCAGCTATGGGAGATGTTGCCGAAATTTTGTCAGAATCCAGAGTGTAAAGGAATAACAACAAAAAAGGGTTATTTGAAATCTAGATTGCTTGCTGGTATATAAGTGCTCGTACACGTCTTTCGTGGTGTGGCGGGGAAATCTGTATTTCATGCAGGTGCCTTAGAGCCCCATAGATGCCTTTCATACATGCCTTTCTTAGTATGGTGGGATGACGCAATTGGTCGTAGTGTTTACACTACACATACATGCCTTTCTTGGCATGGTGACTCAAAGATACTCGGCGCATACTGGATGACGTCTTGTCGATCGTCAAATTTTACACCGACAAGAGGCTTAGACAGCTCAAATAAAGTCAACTATAAAGCTAAAATTAAATGTTTAAACTGACATCGAGATAAGACTGCATACGCCTTTTCGTGGGGAGGAAAATCTATGTTACATGTGCTTTGAGACCCATACATGTCTTTCTTGCATGGCAGTAGCCTGTGTAGCCATATAAGCGACAGGAGGTTATCGAAATACTATCAAATTTTATCTAAAATCCTAAACTTACATTGAAATTCAGTCAAAATAAGAAACATTATTCAAATCCCTTCCATTAAAATGATCAAATAGATTTATTAAATTAATAGAGTCGATAGGATCTGGAATAATAAACTAAATAATTAAGCATATTTATCTACCCCGATGATGGTTGTGTTGAATAGAGATTTCAACCGGAGGGGATACTTCCATTAAAATGTAATCACAATCTCGGATCAAATTAACTTAAATCAAGTGTCAACTCAAATGCAAAATCTAATGTCATTAAGTTATAAATATCTAAATGAAATTCAATCTTTAAAAGATTTAAAGTTAAAACTCAATCTATTTTCCACAATTATTTGTTGAAGGTGACAAATTAAGAAAACTCTAACTCACAAAGGAGTCAATGTTAAGTCAAGTATATTTCTATATTCACTCTCAATCAATCTCATGCTAGTAAAGACGTGGCTTGTATTCTTTGACCGCGTGGTTTGACCAATAGGCTTCACATATGATGCAATTATGACCAGAGTATTCTGATCGGGTGGTTGACACCAAATGACACCATTATATTACTGCCACGCAGTGATGTTTAACTTTCCGCTCGAGTTGAACTCTATACAGACTAGGCAAAAGTCCGTCGCGGTGGATTTAAACTTGTCTCTGACAAACACCACCTGGTCTATAAGGTTTCTTGACGATGCAACCCATGGCACGATATGGATCATTCGGTTGATATATCTCCTCGACTAAGTAGACAGTGATCACGACAACCCTGATGACAACCATGGGATCTCGACGGCCATTATTCCCCAACCATCCGCTTCAAGTAAAAGATGATGAATTTCATAAATCTAAATTTCAAAACTCCACATGCTGCTACTATATGTTACGTATTTAGCGATCTAAAGACTAGCCTTAATCGAAAGTTCTCTCAAGATTGAGAGAATTAACTATTGTGCTTGGCCATAGAAACCCGGAACTGATCTAAAGTCCTCATAAAATGATGGCAAAATCTCTGTGTAGTGTCTTATCTACTATTCCATCTGTCTTCTGAAGATTTGACCGGCATTAAATCACTCTCTTAATTGAGAGGTCGATGATGAATTTTCGGAGCCGGAGCCCATAACGTCGAAGAGAGTATAAGAAAAATTGAGAGAGATCGATGCATTTCTTGTTGAACCTTATTAGACCAAACAATCCTTTTTATGGTTGTCTAAATTTTCTTGTGCATCACCCGGGGCAATCTCGAGAGGCGTGTGAATCATGAGATGGAAGTCTCTTGTACGCATGCAACTTAAGACACCTATTCATGGGCTAATCATGTGGACCAAATTATGTCTATCCCTAGGCATGAGTGAATAAAATGAAATCTTGGTGTCCCAATTTATGCTTCTTAATGCATGATAATGACAGTCAACTTATATCAATCATGTGCAACATTTCACGGATCAGGTGCATTGTGGGTAATACTAAACTTAAAAATAAAAAATCTTTTTCTTAACTCATTCTTGTGGCAAACCTGAATATCTACTATAACTCCTCTCCGAAGTTAAAATTTCATAGCCCTCAAATTCATGTAAGGCTCAACTTGCAATTCCATCATATCTAGATGACACTTGAACTAAATATTTTCAAGTTTCTTCTATAACGCTGATGTTACATGATGAATTGATACTTTTGGATACTTTTTAATTTAAACTGCGCTTGCTATTAAATTTTGTGCCTCTAAAATCGTAGTTTTTCATCTTAAATGTTACAATGGTATGACTGGATGACTGGACAAACTATGCAATATAATCATGATTTACCCCTTTGAAGTCTTCCTCTCATAATGCGTCTAAACTTGTTCTAAAATTTTTTTCTACATCTGGAAAACTAAGGCTTCATTTGGCCGTTGCTGCAATTTGAAAAGTTTAAGTAAAAGATATAGGAAAAATAATGGTGAAAAGTTGTTGAATAGCAATTAATTGTTTGGTAGACTTTTGGTTTATTAATGAATTTTTTTCACTATAGTTTTTTATATGATGCAAAAATCAAAATAACCAAAATGCTTATAAATAAAGTATATAGAATTTTCTAACAAGTTGATTTAATGAGTATAACAAGGAATTGTTGATTTGATTGGTGTTTATAACTTGTATGACTTTGGTATTATTTTAATTAGAAAAAAATAGACAATCATGATTGAAATAAGGTGTTATTTAGGATTATAACTGAAATAATTTGTTAATTTGAGTTTAATATTCTAATCTTATTATTACTCTTTGTGCACAAGGCAAAAATCAGAGAGAGAGAGAGAGGTTAAGAGAAGGAATTAGGGTTAATGGAGGATGATATATGTGTGTATGCACTATCATCATTGGAGAGCATGTTTTCTCCATTGGGGAAGATGGTCACAATGCAGGCGAGTTTTTCTTCTTAAAATGTTAGCCTTTTGTCAATAGAGGATAACGTTGAATTTCCACCACAGGATAAGCATAAGCTTCTCAAATGTGGAATCCAAATAAGGCCAGATTCTCAATTATTTTTCTGATATATGATGCTTCTATATATGACGAAAAGGTGCTAAAGTAGCCTTGAAGTTTTACATAGCAACACTTAAAATCATCTAAGTCTTTTCCTTTCATCTTAACCAAAGAAGCCCTCTAAACCTTGAGGATATTAGCAACCCTAAAAATCCCAAATATATAAACTTATGGCATCCCTCTAATACAACATGGTTCATGAATGTGCCTATAAAAGGGTGGTAAATATTATAAAGTTAATGAATTTTATTTTTCATCATCAATAGTAACAAATATTCTTTGAATCACAAATAATTGAAATAAATTTGTTCAAATGTGATTTAATCAGCTTACTTCTTTTATGAGAAACAAATAAACCTTTCTTATAAGAGAGCTTGTTGTAAAGGTTTTTAATCATAGCAATGACTCTTGCTTGTATCATAAACCTTTGTGATAGATCTTTCCATTGATTTATGTCAAAATCTCATTCATCAAATACAATTGGATTATGCATTTTTATTTTGCACTTGCATTTCTAGAATATTCAACTGCTTCATCAGTGTCTTTATATGTGCTTCTTGAATTAGCACATCTCACATCTTGGCTCTCCAATGATCAAGATTTTTAATTTATCAACTTCTTTCTTTCAAACTTAATGGAGTCAATTTTAAAATTATGCTTTGATACATGTTTGTTGTAATAACGACTTACAAACAAAATGCAAAAGCATCATCAAAATTGAGAACAATGCACTCTATATTAAATAAAAAATATATAATACAATAATCATAAAGACACCAAGATTTATATGGTTCGGCTAAGCTTTCATTCATAGGACGAGAGATTTTGATTTGCTACAAAGAAACCACAATTATCATGTATAAATCAAGAGCACTTTCTCGCACTTTCCCAATTTTGAAATACACCCACACATAAAGAAGAGAAAGAAAAAGAAAATCCAAGAATCACAGCTAGAGATTATTTCACATAATTTTGTCTTCTTCTCACATGCACTGCTTTTAGTCAACAATCCTCTAGAAACTTTAGATTGGAACCAAGTTAGATATTTGTATTACTTGTCAAAACCTCCAACTAATTGTTCGATCTTCTTACACGCTGCTCTAGGAAATACTAAAATTAGGATTTCATAAATGTTGAGTGTGAATTCCAAGATCAGCTTATGCTTGGTGTGGGGCACTCGAGGTAATGTCAAGCTCTAGGTAGATATTAGTCCGAAGGAGTTCTGATGTTCCAATTTAAAATTTAAATGCATGATTATAAAGATCCAATATAAATAGATCATGCGCAACACTTAAAGGATTTGGTGCAATGTGGGTAGTATCAAATTCAAAAACATAGTAAATCAAATTAAGAATTGTTGATCCAATTAGCAATTAATTAACCAATAGTTACCTTATGTTGAGATTATTTTATTATTATATTTGCAGTTACCATGATGCGGGTATTGTAGTTATGTGAGTAGACATTATTAAAAGTATATTGAATTATTATTTGTTTAGCATTAGTTAATCTGAAGTAATATATTGTTATCATAACTAAGAATTAAAAAATTGATACTTATATCATCATCATCATCATCATAATCGTTGACATTATTTCTTAAGGTTCTAATTAGTTTTTCCTAATTATGTACTATACTTAAACCTAACTAGTGGGTTTTTTTTATTTTAGTTATTAATTGATTTATCTATTTCATCCTAATTTTTGTTCATTTAAGAAAATAATAATTAAGAAATCCATAATTGGTCCTGATTGTATCGTTATTATTTCATACAAATGGTCCTTCATTGGAACCATTAAGCATGAGTCTGTGGCCTAATCATGAATTTGTTAACCTAATTAATGACTTCAAAAATGCTTTTTTTATAATTAAGCATTAATGCTATTACTTATGTTTTAAGTAATCAGTAATTGATTGATGCTCTTAGTCCTAAGTGTTAATCTGGCAATAAAAACCCTAAAATAAGCACTTAATCCGTGTAAGCTTAGCAGTATCTTCATGTGCTATATAGATTTACAGATCATCTGGCATTATCTCTTGCTCGTACCTTATGAAATTCAAGATGTTTATGACTGAAGTTGAATCCTAATTTCGATATGCCAACAGGGAAGTGAAAACTTCAGGCAGAAAAGGGAAAGGCATTCCACAAGCACTTCGTGCTTTTGCTAGAGTCTTAACAGTCTCGACATGTGAAGGTCTTTTTCCATTTTTGTCGAGACAGTATCTCTATCATAAGATTCTCTCATTGTTGGGGACTGCTGTTATTGATTGATTGGTTCTTGCAGAATTAACTGCTTTGGCTACTGAGGCATCTCAAACTGATGGAAGATTAGCTCGACGCCCTTTAAAGAACATTAGTAATGAGTTCCAAGCTCATTTTATCTTGCTTTCAGAATTCAAACACATGATGTATTATCGCAATGCAGCAGTCAAGGTAATTTTCCTTTTTAATTCTGGTCAATTTTAGTCTTCGTTTGTAGCTATTACTGTCTTGCTAGATTGAAAATTTTGCGAGCTAGGTTACTGGGCAGTCTCTTAGATGACACATGGGATATATGGATTATTCCCTTACTTAATGAACATATAGTAGTGTATCCTCCATATTAATTGATTCATAATGAGCCTATTCTGAAAACTGTCATAAAGTCAGCCCTTTTTTTGCTGATAACATTGATTAAGGGACTATTTGGTTGGATGTATAAGAATTATATTATATTTTGTTTTTAGGGGTTTTTAAAATTCTTGTGTTAGTTGAATATAAACAAAATGCAGAATAAAATTTTAATGTTTGTAGAATTCAACTTTTAATTTATTTTTGGTGAATTCAAAACTCTTTCAATATAGTCAATTTTGAAATACATCACTCAACCTATGCCTACTTGCCTAACTGCCTGCTCATTTCCATTGCCCACTATCATCCGCCACTGCTTCTTGCTGCCGGTGGCTATTAGCCACCTGATGCTATTGCTCATTGGTAACCAGTTGGCTCCACTGCTTGTCACTAGTCGCTGCGACTTTACCGACCATTATTATTGGACGTTATATTTAACTTATTTTACGTCAAATCATATAAAAAAAGGTAAACTCATGCATTTATTTTCCATCCAATCAAATAACTCTAAAATAATTTAAATACACTATATTTTAAATTCATTATATTCTTTATATTTCGAATTCTTTTTTCCAGCGAATCAAATGTCCCCTGAAACATTTCAAATATATTGTATTTAGTTTACTTTGTATTTCTTTTTTAGTGAATCAAATAATGTCTGCAATGAATTCTTTTATCAGCTCTTTCAACATGATATTCAGCTGTACAAATTGTCTAAATTGGAATTAGTACAATATCGAGACATGTTTTGTTTTGTTTTTGATAAACATTTGGCCTCATGAACCAAACTTTGTAGCTCATTTTGCCATCCATTCTACTTACTCATCCTAGGTCAGTAACAATTTATCCTTAATGCCTTCGTTAATTAATTCATCTCAAGGATTAGAATGCAAAAGAGAAGCATTAGCGCCATGCTATCTAGGAAGCTTAGATTGATAAATGATTAAATTAGAAGGATGATGAAAATAAAATTATTAATTATAAAATAGTGAAAAAAATACAAGTGGTTTGAACATGTAGAAAAATGGGCATAAAATACATAAATATGTTGGAAGATAAAATAAATATTATAGGATAAGAAAAAAAAAGATGTATCAAAAATAAGAAAGTGGAACTTACACCAAAATGAGTTGTACAACGTTGATATAAAACCTCATTCAGACCTCAATGGAAAGGATAGATGTAGCACCTCATTCAACCCTCAATAAAAATGAATATTGAATGAGAATTCATAAACTTTACTGTAAATAAATACAATAAGACTAATGACAGTGATAATAATGTCTTTCTTGTTTCCTCCAATACTTGACTAAATATAGGTGCTTTGCGACAGGAGCTTGAATCATCAGATGTCCCTTATTGCGGCACTCAGCTTCCTCTCAGAAGACAAATGGCAATTGATTTGCTTAGAGGTGAGATCAGAGTATTAAAGTCTGCCACTGCCTGGATTATAGAATACTGTGAAAGTTTGTCAACTTGCCTTGAAAATGACAACATAACAACTGAATTATTTTCCTAATGACTTGTAAATTTGCGTCTGAAGGTAGGAATCCATTCTTCTATTGTGCCCCGAGCCCATCAGGTCTCTTTTTAAGCTATGTAGGTTGCCCTTTGGCCACCTGTACTATTTATTGTTAATTTCTTGATTAATATTTAACTCTGCCATGTTTCTATGCCAAAACTGATGAGTTTATTGAGATGATTGCAAGATATTGACCATGACTAATTGATGTGGGCGTCGAGCTTCTGTCAAACTTTCAGTTACAGGTATTTAGTCGCAGGTCTACTTAAACACTGCTCTTAGTTTTGTTTTAGTGAGAATTGATAAGGTATTGGAACTTAGAAGTGGAAGCTGCATACTTCAGATAAGATTGGAGATTAAAGAATCTTATTTGGAAGATGCTGAGATCGAACTTATTGTAGTCAATACTTTTGTGATGAAAAGTTATTTTTAAAAATTGGAGGTGTTAGAATTTGGTGGTTGTGAGAAAGCTGTTATTTAAATTTAAAAATAAAAAATAAAAAATTTGTGACACCTAGGATAGTTTTTTAAAAAGATGTTTTCCTATAATAATTTTACAATCATCTTTTCAAAAAGCTACAGCTGCTTCTCTGTTGTCATATTATGATGATTATATGAGGATGTTGAATCACATTAAAGGCTAGCGTTGATTGAAGGATTTAATGTAGTTTTTCTAAAGCATAATTAAGACTAATACTTGTGGGCTCCAAAAATTCATCATCGATCTCTCGATGAAGAGAGTATGATTTGCATGTCAGTGAAATTTTCAGAAGGCAGATGAAATAGTAGATAAGACACTACTCAGAGATTTCGCCCTCATTTTGTGAGGACTTTAGATCTGGTTTCAGGTTTCATATAGGCACCGTAATAATCGAAATCCATAATAATAATAATAATAATAATAATAATAATAATAATTATAATAATAATAATAAAAAATCGTCGACGGTTAGCTGTAGATAGAAAAAAATTGAAGGGCGGGCTCGGTCGGTTTATCGAAATCGAACTTCCAAAAGCACGCGAGAGAGGAAGAGAGGGAGAAAGAGAGAAGGAGCACCTTCTGTGTCATAGCCGTGCGTCGACGTGCGTCGACGACCGAGGAAGGAGAAGAAGGAGATTTTGAATCTTGCGGGTGTCGTCGGAAGAAGGAGTTCGCATGGCCGAGTGAGGCGCTATCTTCTGCCGCGCCTTTGGGTCAAGAGCTTTGCGTCGGCAGAGAGAGGAGGAGGGAGCCTTCTGCGTGAGCGAGCCCTCAGCGTCTTGGAGGAGAGCCCGTCGCGTGACTTAGCGACGCAGGTCTTAGATTAGTTGAGAGGAAAGGTAAGTAAGTAAATAAGATATATAGTTATTTTAATTGAAATTTTATATTAATATTAGTATCTCAAATCTTTTTAATTTAAGATTCATAATTTTGACTTAGGGTTTATAAATTTCAGCAAGAAATGTAAATTGGGAATATATATGATGAATCAAAGTTAAGTAATTTAAGTATTAAACCCTCACATATGAAATATGATTTCAAATTTAATAAAACTTTGAACTTATGTTAAGTTATATTATCGTTAATGAGAATAAAATTTATCTATAGTATGTTAATTAAATTAGAATCATTTTAAGGGAGTATGATAATCATTTAATGGAATATATTAAGTCACTTTAACACTTAATATTTTATTTTATAGGAATTTCAATTAAGGAAGGAAGCATTAAATGAAAGGAGGTTCAAGACGAAACTATAAATTAAAGTGGGTAATTATGTTCTTACATTTATGGTAAAAATATCTTTAATTTCTTGTGATGAAATGCATGTTCATATGATTATGACTTTTTTTTTCTATACGGCAAGTTGTGATGATTTTTCTCGCTTTTTCATAAATTGTGATATAGTTTATTGTTTCTTCATGTTGGATAATAACTTGAATGCTAGATTATATTGTCACGTCATCATACTATAAAGTTAACTAATTTACTGTTAGTTATGAATTAATGTGCATAGCATAATTGTATCATGAATAATGCGAATTGAAATTCACCCCTTATACTGCGGAGCCGATGTACTCATGCATGTAATGATGAAAAAGGTCAATGATTTGGCAAATGGTAATAATTCTGTCCTTTGGATGAGTATTGGTAAGATTTTTGGCGATGACTCCAAGACGGTGATAAATATAAAAGTAAAGGTTCATGAAAATATACCTACCCACGTATGTTTGATTATTTGAGCAAATTTCTTTTATGTATATGATAAAAGCGGCATGCATTAGTTCTACATTCTTATTTACTATATGATAAAATTGTCGAATTATATATTCATTTGTTAGTTGCTTAAATTTTTTTTAGGTAACTATCTTATTAAATGGTTGATAGAAGGGAAAGTCATGTTTATCGTCGTAGAGGGACATCAGGAGATAGGTAATTATGTCAGTCATATTGTATTATATTTAAAGTATATTTCTCATGAATTTTGTTAGTATATATATATATATATATTGTGTGTGTGTGAGTGTATGTGTGGATAAATTATTAAATCATTTGTGGATTATAGTGGTTCTTGTATGATTGAAAATTTTATAAAAAAATTTGAAGTGTTATGTAAGTTTTTTTTTTCCGTCCACCGTCGTTTCGTTTCGGTAGCCGTGATAAGAGTGGTATCAGAGCCAGATTTTATATTTATGGACATAAGTATGATCATAATCAAAGAGTCATTAGGAAGATGATAAATTTTATGAAGAAATTTGATGTGATTTTATGAATGGATGGGCTATCTAAACATTATGCTACTATAGATTGTTGTAAAAAGATAGTCAAATTCAATATTCCTAAAGAAGAAGAATTCAAATTTGTAGGGTATAAGGGAGCATTAGCTATAATGGTGTCTTGCTTAAAAGTTCAAAAGATGCTAGCAAAAGGTTATGAAGGTTTTCTTGCTCAAGTTACTGATGTTACTAAAGAGGTAAAGAAGATAGAGGATGTACCAGTAGTAAAGGAGTATCCAGAAGTCTTTCTAGATGATTTACCAGGTTTACCTCCAGTTAGAGAAATATATTTCTCTATTGATTTGATTCAAGGTGCAAAACCTGTAGCAAAAGTATCATATAGAATGGCGGTTAAAGAATTAGAAGAGTTGAAGAATCAACTACAAGAATTGTTAGAGAAGGGATTTATCGAGCTGCTCTTCTTGGGAGCTCTGTATGTGAAGAAGAAAGATGAGAGCTTAAGGCTATGCATCGATTATAGGGAGCTTAACAAATTTATATTGAAGAATAAATATCCCTTGCCAAGAATTGATGATCTTTTTGACCAACTAGAAGGAGATTCAGTATTTTCAAAGATTGATTTAATATCAGTTTATCATCAGTAGAATCAAAGAAGAATATATATCAAAGATTGCATTTAGTACAAGGTATGGGCACTATGAGTTTATGGTGATGTCTTTTGGCTTAACAAATGCTCCAGTTGTATTTATGGATCTCATGAATAGAATCTTTAAACTATTTTTAGATTCATTTGTGATTGTGTTCATAAATGATATTCTAATTTATTCTAGAGATGAAACAGCTCATGAAAACCATCTTCACATTATTTTGCAAGCTCTGAAAGGAAATGAATTGTATGCAAAAATTTAAAAATGTGAATTTTGGTTAAATAATATCATATTCTTGGGGCACATGATTAGTAGTGAAGAGGTTTCAGTGGATCAGAGTAAAGTCAGAGCAATAATTGAATGGCCCAGACCAACCCGCCAAAAGTCAAGTTTCTTAGGGTTGGCGAGGATATTACGATTGAAGGATTTTCACAGATTGTCACCACTATCGAGGCTAACTGAGCGATATTTGAATAGTCAAATCGTGTGAAGAGGCTTTTCAAATATTGTTTAATAGCAGTATTCTATTCCATGACAAATTTATAGTGATGCATCATTAAGAGGCTTAGGATGTGTACTTATGCGCAGAATGGAAGAGTGATTCTTATCTTTGAAGCAATTGAAAAATCATGAAAATTATCACTGATCTAACAAAGTGGTATTTGCACTAAAATTTTGGTGGCATTATTTACATGGAGTAAGGTGTGAAGTTTTCACTGATCATCAAAACTTGAAATATATCTTTACTCAAAATGAGCTAAATTTAAGGCAAAGGAGATGGTTGGAACTCATTAAAGATTATGATTTGGATATTCAATATCATCCAGGGAAGGCAAATGTAGTTGTTGATGCTTTAAGTAGAAAAATATCGATCTCGCTTATGGTTGATCTCTCGAGGAGTTGATGAAAGAGTTAGAGAAATTTCAATTACTAAATCTACAGATGATCATGCTTTAATGTTAAATCAAATGGCTATCTGATCAAATTTGAAAGATAGAATCAGATGCTTTACCTTAAGATGATGACTTTAAAATTTTAGATTTGGTAAAAGTAGGTCATCTGAAGATTTTGAAATCGAAATCGATGAAGAGGATTACTAAAGTATCATGGCGAGTTTGCATTCCGATGTGGAGATTTGAGCAAAGACATCTTACATTACACATCATTCTAATTATACATTCATCCAAACAAGCAAAATGTATCAAGATCTTAAGAAAATATTTTGGTGGTCGATTGAAGAAGTGTATTTGTCTATAAATGTCAATCATGGATGGTTAAAGGCGAACATCGAAGCAGTGGACTTTACGGCCTTGATACGAGTAGAAATGAGATGATATTGTTATGGATTTTGTGGTTGGCTTACCTAGATCCAGAAGAGATTGTGATGCTATTTCGGTTATTATTGATAGGTTGACTAAATCTGCACAGTTTATACCTATCACACAATCTGATGTTGTTGAAAAGCTAACAAGAAAGTATATTGATGAAATCGTGAAGTTACATGGTATCCCAAAATCTATAGTGTCCGATCGAGATGGTCGATTACATCATCTGGAGAAAAATTCAGAAGCTTTAGATGCGAAGCTTACTTTCGATCTTCCATTCCATCCTCAAACTGATGGCCAGTCAGAAAGAATAATTTAAACACTTGAAGATTTACTTAGACTTTATATCCTTGATTTTGGAGAAAATTGGGAAATTCATTTGCCTTTGATTGAGTTTGCCTACAATAATAGTTTTCAAGCAAGTAATGGTATGGCTCCCTAAAGACAGGGAAGGAAATGCAACACGCTGTTGGGTGGAGACGGATGAAAGAAGAATCATTGGTGCATATAGTAGATGAAGCTGAAACGATCTGATTGATTAAAGATTAAAAGCGTTGATGAGAAAATATTATGATGCTAAACATCGGCCAGTAGAGTTTCAAGTGAGAGAATTTGTATTTCTTAAAGTCAGCCCCATGAAAGGCATAAAACGATTTGGTAAAGTTGGAAAGTTGAGCCCACATTATATATTGATCCATATAAAATTTTAGAAAGAATTGGGAAAGTGGCTTATAGGCTTTCTACCTTCTATCTGAGGAGTGTGATGTGTTTCATATTTCTCTTCGAAAATATATTCATGAAGCCAACAAAATTATTGATCCTGATATTCAATCGGATCTCACATTTGAGGAGAAGAATTATAGATTATGATATTAAGCATCTGGAAATTCCATTTGTCCGTGTACTGTGGAAACATGGATCAGATCGAGAAGCGATGTGGGAGAAGGAATCAGAAATGTGAGAACTTTATCCTCAATTGTCTAATTAAAGGTATGTTTATTTCTATTTTTGTCATTTAATTTCGAGGACGGAATTTTTATAAGAGGGAAATATTATAATAACTGAAATCCAAAATAATAATAATAAAATAAATAAATAACTGCCGACGGTTAGCCGCAAATAGAAAAATATCGAAGGGCGGGCTTGGTCGGTTTGCCGAAACCGAACATCCAAAAGTATGCGAGAGAGGAAGAGAGGGAGAAAGAGAGAAGGAGATTGTAGTGACTCACCTTGTGTGCCCTAGCCGTGCGTCGACGACCGAGGAAGGAAAAGGAGATTTTGAATCTTGCGAGTGTCGTCGGCCGAGGAAGGAGTTGCTCAGTGAGGCGCCCTCTGCGCCCTTTGGGTTACCGGATCTTCGGCGTCGGAGAGAGGAGGGAGCCTTGCGTCAGCAACCCTGTGTGTGCGGAGGGAGCCGGCCATGCTGACTTAAGCCGATGGGCATGGGCCTTAGGGCATAAGTCGAGAGGAAAGGTAAGTAAGTAAATAAGATATATAGTTATTTTAATTGAAATTTTATGTTAATATTAGTATCTCAAATCTTTTGAATTTATGGTTCATAATTTTGACTTAGGGTTTATAAATTTCAGCAAGAAATGTAAATTGAGAATATATATGATGAATCAAAGTTAAGTAATTTAAGTATTAAACCCTCACATATGAAATATGATTTCAAATTTAATAAAACTTTGAACCTATGCTAAGTTATATTATCGTTAATTAGAAAAAAAAATCATTTTAAGGAAAATGCTAAACACTAAATGAGAATAAAATTTATCTATAGTACGTTAATTAAATTAGAATCATTTTAAGGGGATATGATAATCATTTAATGGAATATATTAAGTCACTTTAACACTTAATATTTTATTTTATAGAAATTTCAATTAAGGAAGGAAGTATTAAAGGAAAGGAGGTTCAAGAGGAAACTGTAAATTAAAGTGGATAATGATGTTCTTACATTTATGGTAAAAATATCTTTAATTTTTTGCGATGAAATGTATGTTCATATGATTATGACTTTTTTTTTCTGTACTGCAAGTTGTGATGATTTTTCCTGCTTCTTCATAAATTGTGATATAGTTTACTATTTTTTCATGTTGGATAATAACTTGAATGCTAGAACATATTGTCAGGTCATCATGTTAGAAAGTTAAAGCGATTCGTTAGTTATGAATTAATAATGCATAGCATAATTATATCTATGAATGATGTTGAAAGTAAGTTCTTATGATCTTGGGGGCCAATGCCGTCGCGTAATGATGAAAAAGGGCCAATGATTTGATAAATGGTAATGGTAATGGCTACTTGTCCTTTGGATGAGTATTGATAAAGGTTTTGAAGGTGACTCCAAGACGGGTGATAAATGTAAAAGTAAAAGTTCATATGAAAAGTTTATGTATACCTACCTCACATATGTTTGATTGTTTGAGCAAATTTTTTTATATACGTATAATAACAAAACCATATCTAGTTATACCTTCTTATAGTGTAAGATAATGATATATTATTATATTTGTTGTCTTAAACTTTTCAATTAAATTAAATACCGATAAGGAAAGTCATATTTATCGTCGTAGAGGGACTTCAAGAGATAGGTAATTATGTTAGTCATATTGTATTATGTTTAAAGTATATTTCTCATGAATTTTGTTAGTATATATATATGTGGATAAATTGTTAAATTATTTGTAGATTGTGGTGGCTCTTGTATGATTTGAGATTTTATAAAAAAATTTGAAGTGTTATGTAATCCTTGGTAGATTCGGCCGGGGCACAAGCACCTATAGTTAATTACCCCTCTCAATGCTGAGAGAGAACTTTCGATTAAGGTTAGTAGTTAGATCGCTTAATGCGTATCATATAGTGGCAGCATGTGGAGTTTTGAAATTTAGATTTATGAAATTCATCATTGTTTAATTTAAAGCAGATGGTTGGGAGAACGATGATGTGCCCGATCTAAATCTCATAGTTACATCATCCCCCGTGGTCCCCTTTAGTGGAGGAGGTAACCTCGATAGAAGGATCATTATCAGCAGTAATGGGTTGTGTCATCCAAGGAATCCTTATAGACTTGGGGTGGTGTTTATCCAATGATACATTTTTAAATCCACCTTAGCTAACAAAGTATTTTTTGCCCTATCAAGTGCATCCTATAGTTCACATCTCAAAGGGCAGAGCCATTGGAGAGCATATGGGTTATAGTTGTGATCGTAATATAATAGTGTCATTTAGAATCACCCCGTCGGAGGACTTTGGGTCGCGCATCATATGTGGAACTATGAAACCATAGTCGAGGACCACATCCTTACTGGCATGAGATTGATTTAGTGTGAATATAGATATGTACGACTTGGCTCATTTGAGTTGAGTTTTCTTGTCACCTTAAAAAGCTTAAGGTGAATGAATTAGATTTTATTTTGAGTTTTTAAAGATTGCATTTCATTTAGACATTTATAACTTAATACATATTAGATTTGCATTTGAGTTGACACTTGATTTACGTCAATTTGATCTAATCTTGACAATACATTTTGATAAAAGTATCCCCTCTAGTTGATATCTTCAATCAATTTAGTCATCACTAGGGTGATTTATTATTTCAGATCCTATCGATTTTTTTAATTTAATAATAAAGGATCGATCTAGTCATATAATGAGAATTTTAGTGAGTTGAGATTCTTATAATATTATTATCGATTTTAGGTTTTGTTAACTCTCTCGATCCAATAAATCAACTCACATTCTCGAATTAAGTTTAAGCAGATAATGTGGGGCTCGGTTATTTAATTTAAAATTATTTTAACTTTAGAGATTTGAATAGTGTTGCCTACTTTGATTGAGTTTTATTGCAAGTTTATAATTTTAGATAAAATTTTGACAGTATTTCGGTAGCCTCTCGGCATCAACCCCACGTAGGGGGCTACAACGAGAGTTGGGTCTGCTCACCATGCCAAGAAAGGTATGTATAGAGGTGTAAACACTACGGCCGAATGTGTCATCTCACCATGCCAAGAAAGACATGTATGAGTCTCTGAAGTATCTGTATATAACACAAATTTTTCCGTCACACCAAAAAAGTCGTGTACATGTACTTATATACTTGCAATGTCAAGTTAAAATATTAATTTTAGTTTTATAGTTGAATTTTTATTAAGCTGTTTATGCCTCTTATTAGTGTAGAAGTTTGGCGGATTTGATAATATCTGTCGTCCGCGTAGAGGATTTATTTGGGTATGTTATTATTACGCTAAGAAATAATGTGTATGGTGGTATAAACCACGGCCTGAATGTGTCATCTTACCATGCCAAGAAAGGCATGTATGGAGCAGATACTGAAATATTTCTCGCCAAGAAAGTGTACAGTACTGTACAATGTTAGTTTAAACAACAATTTAATATTATGGCATGACTTTATGTCAAGTTGTTTAGGCTCTCATATCGGTGTGAAGTTTGACAAAGATTCGGCATCTGGCGTCGTTCCGTGATAGGCTCATATGTTGGCCCATGCTAAGAAAAAAGTATAAACCACCACCGAATCGCGCTTCCCACCATGCCAAGAAAGAGTATCTCAAGCAAATCTGATTTTCCGCCAACATACGGTATAATCAATCAGATTTCTGTCATGCCAAGAAAGGCGTGTACGTGCAATCAACCACCTTCCCAGCGAGCGGGCTGAGGGCATGAGCTCCAGGAGCTTGCGTCTGGCCTCGCCAGACGCAGAATCTTCATACTGCCGGGATTCTCACCGTGGTTTTGCTCGGCGGGATGAAGGGTAACTGAGCTTTGCGGTCGCTCTCGTGTACGAGAGGATCACGTGAGATGCGATAGAGAGGGAAGTCGAATATGGGATTTTTTTGGTTTTGGGTAGTGGGAATAGGAATTAGGATTAAGGTAATAAGAGAGGGTATTTATAGGATTCATCTTTTTTTTATTATTTAATTTGTGCTAATTCAGATTTTGTGTTGATATTATTACATAAGTATTATATATGTCGATTTGATTTCTATGTTGCGGGCGTAACGTTGCGGTCACATTTGCGAATTTTGGTTGGTTGGTAATCGGTCAATTTTAGAGCTTCGATTTCGCCTCTTCGATTTCATACAGATTCATCCAAATTGAGCGCAAATAATCTCATTTGATAGGTTTTGACGCTAATGACGCGATCAATTTCAAGAGTCGTTTGCATCGTCCGACCTTGGAATGTAGGCGTTTTAGATCCCCTTCTTGATCGATTGACCGTCGAATTGTGCAAGATGTATATTCTGATCAATTTATTCGGCGCGATGACGAAGTTCGTTCGTCGATCGGAGGTCATTTCGATTGATTTTGGCTATGCCTAGTGTATTTTAGCTTTGATTTGCGTGCGGTTATATATGATTGCTCAATATTCACGCATACTCGTCCGAATTTAGTGCGAATAATATCATTTGATAGGTTTGGCTTTTGACGCTAACGACATTTAATTTCGCGTGAGCGGTGGTTTGGGCGTTGTTGCGACTTAATTTCGATATGCGGCGTAGGCGTGTCGAACTTCTTTCTTGATGGAGTGTCAAATTGTGCAATATCGTATTACGATTTATTCAGGATGGCGTTCATTCATCAACCGAAGATCATTTCGACTGATTTTCGCCGCCATCGAGTGTATTTCAGCTCTGATTTTTGCGCTTATATCGTCGAATTCACCCTCTGAGGTCGACTTGACTTATGATGCATACATGAAGGTCACAATACTTATAGATTGCTATCTCTCTCCTGCAGTCCTTTTGGACTCTTAGTATTTTAACTCTCTTCCCCAATATGATTGATGAGGTTATGATGATATTGACCATACGGGTTGCAAAGCATGTTTTGTGACAAATCAAAAGGTTGTAGAAACGATCAATGTTTTTGGTAATGTTATTTGTAACTAATATCGATCAAAATAATAATAATAAATTGAGGTGAAACTTCAATCTATATTTTTACTCCTGAAATTAAGTATAGATCTTAGTGCGTGCATAAATTTTGTTCATCATTTTACATAATCGCATCTAATTTAATGATAATATAAAATACAAATAACACCAATAGTAATAAAAATAATATACAAAATATAAAACATGAACAAGCTAAATAAGATTAATTGATTAAACTAATTTACCAATGTATACATTTCAGCTTACAGTCTTTTGCCTCTTATGAACGAGGTCTTTGGCTACATGGAGACCTTTAACCTATCATAAGGAAACCAAGATAGGGCGTGTGATAAGAAAATGAATGGAGCGTTGCAGTTTGCGTTCTGAATGTGGTCTTTGTGGCTTCATTCTTGAACGTGGCCCTAAGCAAAGAAGTAATGGAGGGAGAACGGGGTGCTATATTTTTCATATTTATTAAAGGGCTGTTTGATTGCGTGTATTTGGAATGCATTTAAATTTTTTAGGTGTTTAGTTGCAAGTAAAGTAAAATTTCAATGTAATATAATGTATTTCAAATATATTAGCAAAGTTATTTTCGGTGTATTTAGAATTCGCCTGATTTGAGCAAATTTCAAATATATTGGTTAATGTAAAGTGATCTCAAGCAGGCCTCTCTGTCATTCTCATGGACGTCAAACCTTCGATACTTTATATTTTTTTCAACTAAACATAAAAAAGTAAAGTCATGAATTTGTAAAACTCAACCAAATTATTGTAAAGTAATTTTTTTTTTTATTTTATACTACATTTCAAATGCAGATAATTAAACAACCCCT
This sequence comes from Cymbidium sinense, assembly GCA_021442155.1. Taxonomy (NCBI): domain Eukaryota; kingdom Viridiplantae; phylum Streptophyta; class Magnoliopsida; order Asparagales; family Orchidaceae; genus Cymbidium; species Cymbidium sinense. The sequence goes on from CM038217.1 coordinate 115,698,959, forward strand.
AAGTGATTTTAGATATTAGATATGTAAAAAAGAAGTTCAAGGTGTGATTACATAAATATAAATATTTTGAGTGTTATGCACTTAAATTCTCCAATTATTTAGGACAAAATTTTGTGATGAAAAATGGTCTCAAGTGGATTATAGGTAATTTTATTTGTAACTAGTATTGGTCAAATAAATAAATAGAGGTGGTTGAAATTAGGTGTAGATCTTATTGCATATATAAATCTTGTTGATCATTTTACACATTCATATCTATTTTAATGATAATATAAAATACAAATAACATTAACAATACAAATAAGCAAAATTAAATGACTAAACAAATTTACCAATTTATACATTCTAGTTCACTAACATTATAACTACTTGTTTATAAAAAGTTTGTGTTTAAAAAAATATAAGAAAATTTTTGATTGGTGTGCAAAGATCACTAATCATTAACATCATAATCATCATTGTTACTACTATCATCATCATCACCTTGAGCATTTTCAGGTCATACCATTCTATTGAAGCTCCTTTAATGTGGATATAAGATGTCATCAACCTACTGTCTTATAATTGGTTGCTCATAATATCGATTCAAATCCAAAAAATTGAATCGAATTAATGCTTTATAATTGAATCAAATTGTGTCAAAATAAAATTTGGTTTAATCGAATTAACAAAAAAAAAAAAGATTTGAAAATAAAAGATAAAAATCAAATTATAATAGGAGAAAATCAAAAAGTAAAACTAATTATATATATATATATATAATTTCCTCATAAATTGAACAAAATTGATATTTGATTATATTTAATAATAATTCTCACTTTTGTATAATATGAAAATTGATCAACTCTTCCAAACTACTAATGAAAACATTTGATAAATAATCATTGCTCTCTAAATGATGACACATATATGCATAATTACTAGTTATATATACTATATTAATCAAAATTATTCATAAAATCAATTTAATTTGATTTCTATTCATTCATCAAAATGCAAATAGGATACTCTATAATACATTGATCTATAAATGTCAACTTAGACTTTTATTTGAACCCACTTATTTATATGAACTTCAAAAATAAGATTAAAACATTCAATTAATCAAACAAGTTAGAACTTACTCAAATTTGCATCAAATTGAAAATAAAGAAGTCAGAGTGATAGCCCTTTTAAAATTTTGAGAAAATATAATTTATATGTCACATATTTATAATATTCATAGAGATCAATATTTTATTTTAATGCTAAAATCTTATTTGAGATAGTACAGCACGAAGTAGAGAAAAATCTAAATACTAAATTATAATTTTTTTTTTCCAAAGAATCATAATAAATCCAACTTTATAGTTCATAGTTCATGCAAGAAGATTTTCTCTCACATATTGCATAATACATTCAAAGCAATTTTCCATAATAGATAGTATGCTTTGTAAGTTTCACATTCAAAATGAAGGCATCTATATTGGAAAGCGGGAGAAGAGTTAGGAAGTATAATATGCTATGGTTTAAAATACAAAGATATGATATGGAAAGGAAACATCATGAATGTAAATTATTTTTTTTGAAATATTATTTTTAACAAGTTAATATAAATGCATAATAACTTAAAAAATAAAAAGTTAAAATAATTAAAATATCATAATAAAGAATATAATAATTAACCTATTAATCAAATGTACAATAATATATAATACATAATATGTTTCAACAAATATAAAAATAAATACTTAATTTATTATAACATAGTTTTTTCCATCAAATCTATAAGATGAGACTTTATTGTGATATAGATAAAATTCAAATAAAAAATCTTCACTAATTAAATCACTTGACAGCTGAAACATAATTTATTGCTCTTAAATATATTAGATTATGGATAATAAATAATCTATTAATTCAATGCAACGAAATACATCGCATAAGTGATGTAGATTAGTGCGCAAACTGTTGAATATTATTAAGCTTAATATTAACTCAATTATACTAATTATCATAATTAATTAACTATAGTTTAAATTAAATGTAATTTTATGGGGAATGATTATGTAAGCAAAAGCAATCAAAAAAATTAATTATATTATAAGTGAGCTTTTTTTCTGCTAAGTATATACTTTGCAAAGGTTCCAGACGGATGAACGGTATAGATCAGCAGTTGGCATTCCTCCTAAACTTGGATGGATGGTCAGCATTTTGTCGTACTTAAGTCGGTCAAGCTAAGTTGTTATTTTGGAACAACGCATGTTTATTTCAAATTGTTTTAGTCCCACGTCGCGAGGAAACCGAGTAACCGAGCGTCTCCTGCTTTAAAAGAGGCAGTTTTCGACAAGCTAAAGCAGACCTTTCTCGGCCTTTTGGCTAAGATCAAGTGTAGTATCTGTTCTTATCAGTTTAATATCTGATACGTGGGCCATAGGCTCATTTTGATATTAAATTAATTTTTTATGGGGGAGAGCTCATTACAGTAGCTTGCTATTGGGGCTCTCGTGCGTCGTCCTTGCGTTGCACTACAGCTTGGACTCGGCGCGCCCCTACCAAAGCTACCCAAATTTCGTTTGGTAAATAAGGTGTCAAAGTACTTATAAGTTTTCATATGTATATTTCAAACTTCTTAGCTAGATTTATTAATATTTAATTGATTTGATTTGTATTATCAGTGTCCAATTGTAAATGTATAATTATTTCAATTAAGAAGCATTAAAAATGTTTAATTATGTCATTAAATATTATTTTATTTTTAGAAGACGTACTTTAGTAGAGTCTATAACTATGCAACTTTCAAAATAAATGATCTATACAAAGTCCTTGTTTTTTGTGAAGTAATTATGAATTTCACAAGCAGTATTTTGCATAATTTGATCTGCTAACTTCAAGCTAAATTAAATATCTTTATTAACAGGTATCCTTAATTACTTCTTTCTCTAAATTTATATTATTAATATAATTATTACCATCATCATCTAATTTAATAACATTTTTGAACTCATTAAATCTTATAGCTTGGTTGTATTTAACTGCAATTTACCCTTTAGGTGAATCATCTTCTACAATTCAATTTGTATCTCTTTTCTTGAGATGATTACTGGCAACAATTACATTGCCAGTAAAATCGCTTAAATATGAATTCTCTCGTTCGTAGTGATGTGATCTTACTGCATAGGTGCTGACATAGTTGTCCTCTAGGCTTTTTGTATGGGTTCAAGTGTCACAGCTTTGCTTCTATAGCATCATGGCACTGACCTTGCTATCTTTCTTGTACTTAGTGCGAGGTCTTACTAGCATCATAGCACTGCCTTCTGTAGTGTTGAAAAGCTAACTTGTTGATAACTTTTCTGTGATTTAATTAATTAATATATTTAGTACCAATAGTTTTTTAAAAGCTTCTTAAAATTTCATTTGCAAGTAGGGGTGTGCATTATTTGATTTTAACCAAAAAAATCAAACCGAACTAAATTTTTTGAGTAATTTGGTTCGGTTTTGAACTTTAGTAATTTGGATTTTGATTTTAATTAATGAAAACTCTAGTTTTTTATTTTGGATCAGTTTGTTAAATAAAATTTTGGATGAAACCAAATATATCAAAGTAATTATATATAATACGATATTATTAATTTATGTATAATAGGCTTATCTATTTTATACTTATTTTTATTTATTTTTGAATACTTGCTTTCTTTCAAAATATTATCCAATTTTTCAAAATATTTTGGTCATAATATGGTAATATGATTATCAACTTTTAAGTTAAATAACATTCTTGAAAAATTTTTAAATATTTTTAGTTAAATAGTTAATTATATTTTGATTATATTGATATTGTTTTGCTTATTCCTTATTCATTATATAATAAATAATGAAACAAATAATTTTTAAATGTAGCCAACTTCGGTTTATTCAAAATCAAACCAAAATAACTGAACTAAATTATTATTTGGTATGTTTGGTTTTGCATTTTATTTATTTGGTTATAACCAAACCAATCGGTTTTAAAAATTTATCATTCAATCCATCCAAATCAACCAAACGCACACCCTTATTTGCAAGTTATTATTTTAGCACTTATTTGATTGATTTTTATTTATTTTGTTATTTAATAATTTGAATCTGTTTAAACATTTAGCTCTCTAACTTCATATTAAGACAAAAATTTCTTATTATGTGGAACAGTACTCAAACACTATAGAAGTAAAGTTGTGACACTTGAGCCTACACAAAAAACCTAGAGGATAGCGGTGTCAGCACCTAGGCACCAAGATCGAGTCACTACGAGATGAGAGAATTTGTATTTAGGCGATTTTCTGCCTTTTTTAGTACTTTTAATCTATTTTTTATGTGAGTAAAGTATCTTAGAGTGATTGAAGTGAGAAATGACTTGAGAAAAGTGTGATTTAATAAACATATATATATCCTAATTTGAGTGAGTTGAATGCTTGTTCTTATTTGACATGTTTATATTTTTTTTTGTTAGAAATTACCTCGTGTTCGACATAGCTCGTTAATAAATGTTCGTGTTCGGCTCGAAAATTTATTTGTTTTCATTTTAGGCCCATGTTTGGCTCGAAATTAGCTTGGTTTACTTTTTTTTTTTAAATAATAAATTTTCTTAATTTTAATTTAAAAATTAAAAATTTTAATAAGTAAAAAAATATATTATTTAATTGAATCATATACATTTTATAGTAAACAAAAAAAAAATGTAATACTAATAATTTGATTTAATAAAATTTAATAAAAGATAAAAGATGTACAATATACACATTTATATAATAAAAATTTAATTTTTACATAATTTATTACATGTTAAATTGCTAACTCATATAATTACAACTTATAATAATAAATTCAATCTAAAAATTTGCATGATTATATATAACCAACAATTTGATTCAATAAAAGCTAAAAATCACTAATATTTAATAACAACTACATACAAAATGACAAGTATATTATAATTTATACATTCACGTAATTATAACAGTGATTCTTCGTAGCTTCAATAACCTTCAATCTTCAAATTAGTCATCTCTTAACACTTCATAATCAATTATTCAACGGAGCAACTACATGGATAATAAATCTGCACTTCATCTAAACAAAACTAACAAAAAAATATGTAAGAAAAATAATGAATGAGCTCAAAAAATTAAAATAGTATGTGATATATATTTGGTTCTTAAATTAAAAACTTCAAAAAATATGGCAAAAGGAAAGATTAATAATAGTAAAATTGAAGTGAAAAATTGAAAACATAATGAACATTGAATAACCCAAGATTATAATGATTCAGTGAAAAATAAAAAAAATGCAAAACTTAGTACATAATATAACAACAAACATAAATCACAAAAAACTAAATTGAATGTAAAAATGCATACAACCATATTAAGTTAATGTGCATTTATTAAAATTGTCATCATAACCCATTAAAAACTATTAAATATGTAGAAACTCATTAACGTAACAGTGTAGCAACTATAACACAAGTGAGAAGACTAAGTGTAGCATTTATTGATCTTATCTCTTAATAACAAAAAGATAAAATCAATACTTATGTACAAGAAACATATTTATAACAACAACAAAAAATAGAAATACATCAAATTTAAGCAGAAATATCAACATCACAACTGCAAATTATATATTACAGTAACTAAATTCAAAATTACAGGCTTACAATAAAACCAAATTCAGCAGCCAATCAAAAATATCAAAAACATACTATAGGTGCAAGCCTACAATCGAGAAATAGAGGACAAGTCCAACATCAAATACAACATCCATTGTCAAATATGAAATATTAGAAGGGTTGAAATGCATCAAAAGTATGACATTTAAAACAACCAAACATGCATCAAAAGTCCAACTAGATCAAATAATCAATATTCTAGCACCATCTGCACAAGAAATTGAATTATATCAGCTAACTATTAAGAAACCAAGAAACTGAATTATCACAAATTGAAACCAAGAAATTGAATTATAGTAGCCAACTATTAAGAAACTAAGAAACTAAATTATAGCAGCCAACTATCACAAAAAAGCTAAATTATAACCAAAAGTAGAAGTTGTATAGCAACAGACTTGATAAAATAATAACAGTCAAGCATCAATAATAGTATTCACCCAAAGTTGTCATATATTTACCATCATGGGCAACTAAGATAAAATCACAATAAAGTTATCCAAATTAATAAAGTACATATGAAAATTAGTAAACTGGTGTGTTAAACAATAATAATAAACAACTATATTTAGAAAAATAAATGCAAGATGATACATTACTGCCCAATCTCCTTCTCCATTACATTACATATTTTGAAAGTTTCATATAAAGATTCTCTTTCTCCATTAACTCTTTGCTTAAATAAAAATAGATAATGAGAAAATAAATTTATCAAATTTATAAATAAATTACTTTTAATTAGAAAACTACCAAGGAATTTTTATGTTAGGTTGACCACCTCTGATCCAACTAGCTGTGCAAATAAGTGCATTGGCTGTTTTTGTAGATAAAGAGCTCCTATAATCATTAAGAACTCTACCACCAGTACTAAATGCATATTTGGATGCAACATTGATTATGAGAATTGTTAAAACATTCTTAGTCATTTTGAATAAATATAGATACTTGAGAGTATTCATCTGCTACCATTCAAGAACATCAAATGAATCATTATTGCGCATGTATAATCCCTCCTATAAATAAATTTGTAAAATAGACTTTGATGTCTGCATAAAACCAGAAGCAACAACAAAATCAGCAAATCCAAGCATACAGTCAAAATTGGATGAAAAAGGTACATCAACTAATAGTTGTGAAGATCCACTGAAATTGAAGAACTTGAATTAATAATTTCTACTGAATATTGATTGTAGATTTCCCAAATTATATCCTCAACTGCCTTAATCTTAGATTCTATTTCATAACATGAGTATATTTTAGGAAATATGAAAGTTATGAATTTCATTTTTAATGAATCAAATCACTATGAGTACATTCACCATAATATTTATCAAATTTAATTTTCATCACAGTTGTCATTTGCTTGATAAATTTATCTGATGAATTGCATTCCTCAATGAGTAGTTTATGTACATGCATAAAAGTCGGGAGAAAAATGTTTATAGTGTGATAAGAAGAACCTGAAATCATTTTACTTACATTATGAAAAACAAAATAAACCTTATAATTTGCCATTATACCACTCAATATCAGAAGATAATCACTTATAATTGAAATCTCGAGCTGCATAATGATTGAACACATTGCGGTAAATAAAAGCAAACTTAAGCATTAAATATGAGTTTCACCTCGTTGAACATCAATGCATAACCCCTTTGAAGTGAGGATCCTATCAACAACTTATGTAACCTTAAAGTGGACTTTTTAAAGTATTTTATTATCTCTTTGATTTTATGAATTATTTTTTGAACCTCTTTCAATCCATCATGAATTATTATATTTAAGATGTGAGCACAACTTCTAACATGGAAGAAATGCCCTTGAAAATGTAACTTCTCTCTAGATTGAAAGTTAACTTTTAAAGTATTTGCAGCAACATCATTGTTATTAGCATTATCCAATGTGACAGTGAACATTATCCTACAAATTCAATTCAATAAACAATTATATATTGCATCATAAATAAATGTACCAATGTAAGGTGGTTCAAGCTCAATAAAATTGATGATTTGCTTATGCAATTTTCAAGAATCATCAATATAGTGAATTGTTAAGCACATATATCTCACTGTTTGATTTGAAGTCCAACAATCAGATGTCAAGAAAACTCTATGAATGTTCTTAAGATATATTTTTAATCTTTCTTTTTCAGATTCATATACTTTCATGCAGTCATTCTTGATAGTGTTTCTAGACACCCTCTCATAATTTAAATTCAACACCTTCAACAAAATATTAAATCACATATGCTCAACAATCATAAATGGGTACTCATGCAGTCATTCTTGATAGTTGTTCCAATTTTTCCCCGAAAGAGGCATCAACCGGCCTCGTCGGACCGTCCGGTTTGGGCGTTACGATGCACGTCGTTGTTCCGTTTCCTCGAAAAGCGTCAACCGCCTCGGACCATCCGGTTTGGGCGTTCCGCATGTATATGTTCTAGTTTTCCCTCGAAGAGTGTCAACCTTATCGGACCCGGTTTGGAGGCGATCAAGGCCCACGATACTTACGTCGTTATTCCGGTTTTCCCGCGAAGGGCGCCTCGTCGGACCGTCCGGGTTTGGAATCAAGACCTGTTACTACGTCGTTGTTCGGTTTTCCTCGAAGAGGTCAATCGGCCTCGTCGGACCGTCGGTTTGGAGGCGATCAAGTCCGTGGTTCCAACTTTTTGTTAGGAAATTTGATTTCACAACTTTAATGGATGATTCAGCGGTTGATAACCGCGATGGCGAGGGAGCGTTAGCTAGGAACTATCGTTCAAACGACTTAGAAAGTTTGGCAGGTAATTTATGAGCATCATCAGAGGAGAATATCTTCTCTCCTCTTTTTTTGTCTTTTTCTCATATGTATGTGTATCCTTTTTTGTCAGATCGTAGAAAATTTTATCAATATCCGTGGCGAAAGTCAAAAAAAGGCGTAAGCGTTGGGTGAGAGTTGCTTTTACAAAATTCTCAGATTTTTTGTCATTTCTCCCTCTTTATTTATTATGTATTTTCACGGTGATGGCGGAGAAAACCCATAGTGTGGCACTGACGATATACCATCCACTTTGTCACATCGATAGTTTAATGGTATTTTCGAAAGTTTTTCTTCCCTAATGAGTTGGTGGCCATTGTTGCCAAAAGTTTGATCGAGCGTTCACCTCGCCAGTACTTTATTTCGAGATGATTCTTCATGCTGCGATTTGGCTCGAGTTGATTGAGATATTCAAAATATGTGGTGTAGCTTTGTCACAATTTTCATTTCGAGCTTTAATGGTCATCGTCGGTTTGGCTGTCTACTTCAGAGAGCGTGGTGTTACTTTGAACATCAAATACTTGTGTCAAATGTGCAGATTTACATGTGATACCCAGGGATGTGTTTCTTATCGGACTATAAAGAATTGGATAGAATTTTTAGTACGGGATCAATCTAGAAATTGGTTTAATGGATTCTTTTTTGTGAAAAATGAGTGGGGCCTTCCTGAGAGATGGGGAAGATTGAATGACCTTCCAGATCCATTGCTGATGTCAGAGAATGAGATCCTGACAACTCTTAATATCCCTGATGTAGGAAGCTTGCAACATGAGTTACGTCACATTGGCAAATATATAGTTGAAGATAGAATGTTCAAGGTTGGCCTTTCTATCCGGCGGGAGATCTCATCCTTTTCATTAAAGAGATCAAGTAAAGGTGATGAAAGGTCTCCTCATATTCATAGGGTTCTTTCAAGAATCAGTGGTGGCAATATTTCTTCCCTAAAGAAAAAAAAAGACGCGAAGTGACTATCGATATGTGAAGAAGATGTTCACAGTTGACCTCGAGAGTTTAGCTTTCAACTCATGATGGGGAGTTTATTTCTCGGCCACACATTCGAAGAGGTGTTAAATCACATATGTCTTGGGCATCAATGGCGAGATGAATTGGTACGTTGTCTTCCTTCTTTCTTCTTTTCTTCTTTTCTTTTGTGTAATATTTATGATGATTTTTTCTTTATAGGTAACTCAAACATTAGAGATGGCTCATTTGAGTGTCACTTTAGATGAGTGGAATATTTGTGAAGATAGAAATATCTAAGTATGAGCGAAAGATGAGTATTAAAGCCAAAGAAGTGGCGACTTTGGAGGATCGGTGGGGTCGGTGAGCTAGCGAACATGTCGACTTCTCTTTCTCTCGGTCGAGGTGGAGCGCTCGTGATGAGCTGATTGAGGTGAGGCAGAGACTCATGAAGAGAAAAGACTCAAGGCACTTGCGGGGAAGAGAGCTCGAGCGGAGAAAAGCATTACAGATCGTCTTTGAGAAGGAGCATATAATGTCGAAGCGGAAGCAAATGAAATCTCCTTGAAGGGTGGAAGACTTTAAGAACTCCACGGCTTATCTCACTCAAGACCATGTTCGGGAAGCTCGTAATCATACTTGATGTTGAAGTGAAGGACTTGGAGCACCAATGTTTAGAGGAGGGCTTCATCAGAGGGTTCCTAAAGGAATCCGCTTAGTACGCATAAGGAGCTAGTATTGAGGATCTGTCTCCCGCCAAGTATCAAAGACTCTTTCGATTCGAGATGAAGGAGTTGGGAGTGAGTCCAAGGAGTATCTCTAGTGAGGACATTGATATCACCAACTGATATGATGTAGCATCACTTGAGGATGCATTTTTTTTATATGTATTATTATTAGTGTGTATCAGAATCTTGATTCTTTCTTATATCATCATGTTAATGCTATCAAATTTTTTTTTGATGATATGCTCTTATTTTATTTTTTTATCCGGTAATTGGTGAATATTACGACAGCTAACTGCGATGAGGTTGAATTGAATCCACTTGACTATCCAGGTTGTTTGTTGAGTCTCGTTCGATGAGGCGTTAACGTATGGAAGAGGTCGTGAGGAGTCCACCAAGGACCTTTTGACCTATCTAGGTTGTTTGTCGAGTCTTCTGATGGCGTTAACTGTATGGAAGAGGTGGTGAAAGGACCTTTTGACTTATCCTAGGTTGTTTGTCGAGTCTTCGATGACATTAACTTGTGTGGAAGAGGTCGTGGAAAGTCCCCAGGATTGATCATCGATTGAGATATAACGTGAGTTGTATATTTCTCAAGTGGGAGGATTAAATGAAGAAGAAACAAGTTTGTAAGAAGAAAGCTATAAATTCATTACTCTGATAAGTTCAATGATACAATCATAAGATGATTTTAACACGGATATGAGTTTTAAGAGAAAATGACAACAACAACAACAAGTCTTTATCCCACTAAGTGGGGTTGGCTATACGAAGAGGAAATGATAAACGAGATAAAATAAAAGCTGCGATAATTATGGTAGAATTACCGATAATATTTTAGATTCTCGGTGTTCGTTGAGGTAAAGTTTTTCTCTGAATCCTTGAGTTTGAAAGTTGCTTCACCATAGCTATAACCACATATGGGCCATCCCAAAGAGAGTTTATTGCGTTGAGGGCCTTTGCTGCAACTTGAGACTTGAGGACCAAGTCACCAACAGATATGGGACGAGGTTTTACTCTTCTATTGAAGTGACGAGCTACCCTTTGGTGATAGGAAGCAGTCCGAAGTAGGGCCATGTCACGAGTTTCAGGGAGTAGGTCCAGGTGCTGTCGGAGTTTTTCTTCATTATCGTCATGATTGAATAATTGAACTCTTGGACTTGGAACCCCGATATCTACTGGTATAATAGCTTACGTGTAACACAAGTTATATTGTCTCACCACCGGGGTCGTGATGTAGTAGCGTAAGCCAAAGAACATTAGAAAGCTCATCAACCCATTGCCTTAGTGTTTTAGTCCTTTGAGTATAGTCTGTTGGTAGCCTCTACCCGTTAGTTTGAGGATGTGTATGCTCATGGTGAATGTGAAGATCTTTGCAAAAGGGCGTAAAGACTTTTCCAATAAATTGAGTTCGTTGTCAATGATGATCTTTGCGGAAGACCTCGACATACTATATTTTTTAAACAAATTGTTTAGCATTTGCCTCGTAATTTTAGCGAGTGGTTCGGCTTCCGTCTTATGAAATTTTTGTTTCATTTTGAATGTGAAACTTGTAAAGCATACTATCTATTATGAAAAGTAGCTTTGTATGTACTATGCAACATGTGAGAGAAAATCATCTTTGCATGAACTATAAACTATAAGTTGGATTTATTGTGATTCTTTGGTGTAGAAAAAAATTTATAATTTCGTATTTAGATTTTTTTTGCTTTACTATCTCAAATAAGATTTTGGCATTAAAATGAAATATTGATTATTTAACAATCAATATCTCTATGGATATTATAAATATGTGACCATATGAGCTTTTCTCAAAATTTTAAAAGGGTTATCATTCTGCCTTTTTATTTTCAAGTTGATGCAAATTTGAGTTAGTTCTCATGTGTTTGATTTACTGAATGTTTTGATCTTATTTTTGAAGCTCCTATAAATAAGTGGGTTCAAATAAAAGTCTAAGTTGGCATTTAATAGATCAAGGTATTTTGAAGTATTAGGCAATGAGCACACTTGACTAATGGTTAACATAAAAAATATATTTTGATGCTCATATATGCTATTAATGGTTTTAATGGATATTTTTGCTTCATGGATTTGCATTTTGATGAATAAAGGGAAATCAAATTAAATTGAATTTTATGAATAATTTTGCTTAATATAGTATATATAACTACTGATTATGCATGTTTGGAGATGTCCTTTTATTTAGAGAACATTGATTATTTATCAAATGATTTCATTAATTGCGTGAAGGAATTTATCAAAATTTTATTATACAAAATGAGAATATAATAAACATTTTCATACATACGATAATGTTAAAGTTCATCTATATCAAAAAGAATTTGCACTAAACTATTTAGTTTTATATGCCTAAAGTGAATCATTAAAAGAAAGACACCTTTATGTAGAGTCAATGTTTGGAGATGTCCTTTTGCAGTATAATGAATGATGTATCTATCAATTTTGTAAGGTATTGTTTCCACAAAAAATTTTCAAATTGAAGATTCACCAAATGAAAGAACTACAAACATCTAGTAGTAGATGTTGATGAACCTTTATAAAAAAAGTTATCAGAGTTACTCAAAATTATCAACGATCAAATAATAAATACTTGATCATCATTCACATATTGATAAAAATGTTCAAACTAGATAAGTATGATTTTTAAATCTTAATTATTTAATTATTTACTAATGATTTTAATTGTAAATGCTTAATAATATCAATCGCTATCACAGGAACAAGATGGGACTAATGTTTGCTATTTTAAAACCTTCTTTTTCAAATGCATAATATATTTAATCACTATTGCAACTTCTATGACCATACACTAAGTTTTAGCAAAGGATCTAAATGATAACTTCACATGCCATAAAAAAACCACCAAATAGTGAGGGATATGCTTTAAGAAAAGTTTGAGATATGATTTAATTAATTTGATACAATCAATCATTTCTTTATACATTATGTTTGCATTCACTTTCTTGGGAAACCAATGATATGATCATTGTAAGATATGCATTGGTAAAGAGAATGATAACACATTAAACTCAGATTCCAAATAAGGTTTGAAAAAGTTAATACGCATCGTATTTGCAATATCAAATGATATATATATATATATATATATATATATATGAAGATATAGACTCATTCTCCTTTGGGATGGTGAGTACAATCAAAAGTCCTTGAAAGTGACATCTACCAACCACCACACTCTAAAAGACTATGAAGCATCTTGGCAAGGCAATTTTATTTATTGCACATGTATATAACATATTAAATTCTATTATATTTTTAATGTAAAAATATTTAAATAAACAAGTTATTAATGTTTAATATATTTTTTTCATTATAGAAGAATTAGCTAAAAAGATCACCAATACAAAACTAATCACTTCTAGAGGATGCAAAAGAAGAAAGAGAGATGAATTCATTGATGCCCAATCACAAGCTGTTGCCATAAGTATGTCCTTACTGCTAACTCAAATGTAGAAAAAAAATTGTATTTTTGTATATTAAAGTAGAAAAAATGAAGCAATAATAACAACAAAATTTGGTTTGAATATGAGTGTGCATTAATTAGTTTACAAAATATGAAACCAAAACGACCATATAAAATTGAATTGGTTTTGTTTATTGAAGGGTGGTTTAGTTTTCGGTTTTGAAATATGGGTTATTCATATTGCGATATTTGGTTTAATTTTAGAGAAAAAATTTTGTTTAAATAATAAAATTGAAAAGCATATACTTCCAAATAACCAAAATGCCAATATCTTATATGTATATAATTTAGTTTTACTTTCTCATTTTCTTCTTGATATGACACTGAAAATTCTACTAGTCGAAACACGAATCTTGATGTCAAAAGTAAGTTGATCCTCAGTTGAAATTAGTCGAGATCAAGCACTTAAAATATCATTGAAAACTTTGGGATATCACTCAAATCCATAAATAGCTCTTAAACATAGAGTGTTTATAGTCAAATCGAGCGTCTTGACGAGCCGGATGTAACAAGCCCAAGATCTCATAATTCCGACTTCATTTGAGCATTCAAAAACTTAAAATACATCGAATGATCAAAGGAATCATTTTGAGCCGTCCGATGGAGGGGAGTGGTTCGGATTTTGCATGTATTTACAGAGATGTCACTCCTCTAATCTATAAATAGCCCCTCATTCCTCATATGAAGGGGTCAAGCAAGAGAGAGGAGAGAGAGCTCTAAAGCTTGAAAATTCTCCAAACACATTCGTGTCACCACTCGACGGTTGTCAACCACCGCCGCCGCTGATCCTCGCCATCGTCAATCTCCGTCGGTCTCCATCATGATGACCTTCATCTGGTCGCTCTCATTGTTCACCATCATTTGCTACCACTAGCAATCGTTATAACTGAACGCACTATATCTATTGTTGTCGATTTTGGGATTCTCATTGTCAGCCCTTCTCATATACAATTATGTAATCCCATTATCGGGAAAACTTGTACTCCAAAACAAATATATAGTGGAAGTTTCTTACTGGGCTAGGTCCTGTAGTTTTTTCCCTCTTTTCGAGATTTTTCACGTAAAAATTTTGGAGTTTTCTTGTTCACTCTTTAAATACTGTGTGTTGGATTTCACAACAAGGCATAAACTTTCACCGACCGATTTTCTAGCACGCAGTTTGACGTCGGAAAGCGATTCTCATTATTTCATCTTTTATGGCAACCAAGTTTCCTAACAAGATCAAAACTACCATCCAGGTGGAGCATTTCAAGCTTTTAAGAAGCGCAAGTGAAGAATGAAGATTCATCAAACTTCATTCGATTTTGTCAAACTGGGGCAACTCTTAATCTTAAAAGATTATCCAAATCAATATTCTGGATATCTAATTGATTATCAGTTCGAGAAGCAACTCAGTAATACCAATGAGAAAGACAAAGGTCAAGGAGCAACTTTGGCTACAAGTTCAAACAAATATTTTGATTTGACCCATTCAATAATTGTCATCGGCGAATACTTTGACAAACAACCCCAAATAGGTCAAAATTCTCACCGGATTCAATTCGATCTCTTCCATATTAAAGCCATCGAGCAAAGACTCACAAACAATCAGGATAGATCAAAACTTCATACCTACCCAAAGGTTAATGTCATCGCAAAGACTTCGACAAACAACTGGAGGTCAAAACTTACTCCACTAAGTTAACATTATAGTAAAGACTCCAAACAACCTCGGATAGATCAAAACTCACTACTCCACACAAGTTAACGCATCGAAAAAAAATTCGACAAACAATCTCGGATAGGTCAAAACTTCACACTACTCTATACACATCATCGCAAACAGACTCGAAACAACCGGATAGGTCAAATGCACCCAGAAGTCAAATAACACTAATAGGATAGTCAAAGGTCCGGTGGACTTCCCACGTTCTTAAGTTAACGCCATCGAGTCACACTCGACAAACAACCTGGATAGGTCAAAAAATTCTCGGATTCACCTCTTACATACAAGTTAACATCATCGGGTAACACTCTGACAAACAACCTGGATAGGTCAAAATTCTCGGATTCAATTCGACCTCTTCCATACAAGTTAACGTCATAGTCACACTCAAAACAACCCGGATATGTCAAAATTCTCGGATTCAATTCGACCTCTTCCATAGTTAACGCCATCGGAACACTCGACAAACAACCTCGGATAAAAAAATCTATGGATTCAATTGACCTCTTCCATACAGTTAACGCCATCGGTAATACAAACACCTCGGATATAAAAAATTTCATGGATTTGACTATTCTTCTATGCCATCAGTAACACTTTAACAAACAACTTTGGATATAAAAATCCGGCGATTCAATTGACCTTCCATGGTTACGTCATCGGGTAACATTCAAAACAACCTTGGATAAAATCTCAGGATTGATTCCACCTCTTTAAGGTTAATATCCATTTTGCAAGATTAGTAGACTATTGATGCTACGGCATCACCATTTGCCATTACCAAGCAACTGTTGCACGATTATTCGCTGATAATCGCTACTGCGGATTTACTGGCTGGCATATCGCCGCCACTACCTTGTTCGCATCAACATCGCAGCATCGCCACTGCCGCCGTCTGCCATCATTTACCGTCGGCTGCACCGCCGCATACCAACATCGTTACCATCGATTGCCGCTGCCGCTCGCTGACTACCCCGGCTGCTAACCACTATCGCCACGGCACCGATTTCATTCGCCACATTCCGCTGATTACCACTATCGCTGGCTATCCTCGCTGACTACATTACTGCTGTTACCATTTATCTGCTGCCAGTGCTCGCCGACACTCCATTATCGCGCCTCGCTGTTTGCCGCCGCCATACCACCATTAATCCATTGAACCGGCCATCAGCCGGTTATTATCGCTGATCCGGCTGGCTTGAGTTTTCGTAGGGAACGGGTTTGATGGCCAAACCCGGCTGGTCGAGATCGATTTTTTGAGAAAACGAGTCTTACCATATGAACTACGAGTCTGATCCGCTTCAAATTCCTTCAAACCGACCTCTCAGAGCACCGTAGAATGTTCGGATGAGTCCATAATCCCGAAACCTTGCGCCCACGCATATCCGTACACATCCGCGACCCTGCATCTGCTTCCATGATCATAATTTTGTGCTCCCATAAAAATTTGTTCTCTCAAAATGTATGGTTAATGGACCCGCAAATTTTATTAAAGAATCTGTTATTTTCAAGTATTCGGCATATATATTTTTGGATGATTGAGATAATATCATCCAAAAATAGGGGGGCAACTGATATGACACTGAAAATTCTACTAGTCGAAGCATGAATCTTGATATAAAAAGCTAGTTGATCCTTAGTTGAAATTAGTCGAGATCAAGCACTTAAAATATCATTGAAAACTTTGGGATATCACTTAAATCCTTAAATAGCTCTTAAACATTGAGTGTTTATAGTCAAATCGAGCGTCTTGACGAG
Organism: Cymbidium sinense; assembly: GCA_021442155.1. Classification (NCBI taxonomy): domain Eukaryota; kingdom Viridiplantae; phylum Streptophyta; class Magnoliopsida; order Asparagales; family Orchidaceae; genus Cymbidium; species Cymbidium sinense. The sequence goes on from CM038217.1 coordinate 115,716,091, forward strand.
CCGGATCTAACAAGCCCAAGATCTCATAATTCCGACTTCATTTGAGCATTCAAAAACTTAAAATACATCGAATGATCAAAGGAATCATTTTGAGCCGTCCGATGGAGGGGAGTGGTTCGGATTTTGCATGTATTTACAAAGATGTCACTCATCCAATCTATAAATAGCCCCTCATTCCTCATATGAGGGGGTCAAGCAAGAGAGATGAGAGAGCTCTAAAGCTTGAAAATCCTTCAAACACAATCGTGCCACCACTCGACGGTTGTCAACCACGGCCACCGCCACCACTGATCCTCGTCGTATTCAATCTCTGTCGGTCTCCATCATGATGACCTTCATCGTCAGTGGTTGTTCCCCGCTGTTCACCATCATCTGCTACCACTAGAACTTACAACTGAAGCGACTATATGGTTGTATGATTTTGGGATTCCCATTGTCTCTTCATATATACAATTATGTAATCCGTTATCAGGAAAACTTGTACTCCAAAACAAATATATAGTGGAAGCTTTTTACTAGACCGTGATTTTTTCCCTCTTTTCGAGGTTTTCCACATGTAAAATTTTGGAGTTTTCTTGTTCACTCTTAAATATCTGTCTTTGGATTTCATAACAAGGCTAAGGCGTAAACTTTCACTCTACCACAACTAGTTTTCTAGCACGCGAGACTCCTCATATTATAATTTGATTTTTATCTTCATATTTTTAAATCAAATATTCATTTTTTAATTCGATTAAACCAAGCTTTATTTTGATTCAATTATAGTTCAATTTAATTTCTTGGATTTGGATTCTAAAATCATTCAATTCAATGAATCTATTAGCCGATCCATTTAAGTAACATAAATGCACACCCATATACATGAAGGGTGCTACTTAGCATTGATAGTTATGTATGGATGGAGTGTCGAGAGGATTGACCAAGATTCGTATGATGGTCATACAAAGGCCAAAAAGTTAGTTTTAGTCTATCTCACAGAAATTCAGAGGGAATCGATATTATGACCAACCAATTATAAGATAGTAGGTTGAGAACATCTTATAACCCATACTAAAGGAGCTTCAATAGAAATATATGCTCTAGAAATGCTCAAAGTGATGATGATTGTGGTGGTAGCTGTGATGATGGTGGTAATAATGATTAATGGTTTTTGCATGCTAATCAAAAATTTTCTCATATTTTTAAACACAAACTTTTTATAACCAAGTAGTTATAATGTTAGTGAACTAAAATGTATAAATTAGTAAATTTGTTTAATCATTTAATTTTGCTTACTGTGTTTGTATTGTATATTGTTTTCATTATTTCTATTTATACTATTAATGTTCTATTTTATATTATCATTAAAATAGATATGATTGTGTAAAATGATCAATAACAATAAGATCTATGCCTAATTTCAATCACCTCTATTTATTTATTTGATCAATACTAGTTACAAATAAAATTACCTATAATTCACTTGAGACCATTTTTTATCACAAATTTTTGTCCTAAATAATTGGAAAATTTAGGTGCCTAATAGTCAAAATATTTATATTTACATAACCACACTTTGAACTTCTATTTTACATATCTAACATCTAAAATCACTTGGGGGCTGTTTGGTTGCCTGCATTTGGAACGCACTGCATTCCAAATGCACGCTTTTGAACATTTCAAGTATTTGGTTGCAAGTAAAGTAAAATTCAAGTGTATTGTAATGTATTTCAAATACACTAGAAAGGCTAATTTGCGTGTATTTGGAATTCGCCAAATTTGGGTGAATTTCAAATACACCGCCCAATGTAAAGTGATGCGGCGGCGGCTACCGGTCGGCGCCGCCGCCGCCGCGCTTCCGCCCCAGATCCACCGACGACCTCCATCGCGATCGCCGACATACTGCCGCCCACCGACGCCGCCCGCTCACACCGCCGACATCGTTGATCGCGACGCCGCCCGCTGATGTCAAAACTTTCGCTTACTACATTACATTTTGTTAACCAAAAAAAAAAAAAGCAAAGTCATGAATTTATAAAGCTCTCAACCAAATAACTATAAAGTAATACTTTTACACTGAATTTCTTTTACATTACATTCCTTTTACACTACATTTCAAATACAGATAACCAAACAGTATGAAAAATATAGCACCCCATTCTCCCTCCATTACTTCTTTGCTTAGCGCCACGTTCAAGAATGAAGCCACAATGCCCACATTCAGAACGCAACCTGCAATGCTCCATTCATTTTCTTATCACACGCCCTATCTTGGTTTCCTTATGATAGGTTAAAGGTCTCCTTGTAGCCAAAGACCTCGTTCATAGGAGGCAAAAGACTGTAAGCTGAAATGTATAAATTGGTAAATTAGTTTAATCAATTAATCTTGTTGCGTGCTAGAAAATCAATTACGATAGCGTAAAAGTTTACGCCTTAGCTTTGTTGTGAAATCCAAGACACAATTTATTGAAAGAGTGAACAAGAAAACTAATTTTACTGAAAAATCTCGAAAAGAGGAAAAAATCATGAGAGCAATAAAAGCTTCCACTATATATTTATTTTGGAGTACAAGTTTTCCCGATATGAGATTATAAATTTGTATATGAGAAGGGTTGACAATAAGAATCTCGAATCGATAACAAGTATGTAGTCCGCTCGTGATGAGGGTCGATACGAAGGTCATCGTGATGATGATCGACGAGGGTGGTCGCACGGACCGACGAGCAAGCAATAGCGCGGGGACCAGGCCGGCGATGATGCGGCGATGAGGGCCGCAACGTGGCAGCGACGACCAGGAGATGACGACGATGAGGATCGGGCCGATGATATGAAGTGGTGGTGACGTCGGTGGTCGGCGATGAGCGGGGGTGGTCGACGACCGTCGAGTGGTGGCGTGATTATGCTTGGAGGATTTTCAAGCTTTAGAACTCTCTCCTCACTCTTGCTTTGGGCCCCCCTCATATGAAGAATAAAGGGCTATTTATAAATTTGAGTGACGTCTTTATAAATACATACAAAATCCGAACCACTCCCCTCCATCGGACGACTCAAAATGATTCATTTGATCATTTGATGTATTTTAAGCATTTGAATGCTCGATGAAGTCAATTATGAGATCTTGGGCTTGTTAGATCCGCCGAGACGCTCGATTTGACTATAAACACTCCATGTTTAAGAGCCATTTAGGGATTTAATTGATATCCCAAAGTTTCCAATTATATTTTAAGTGTTTGATCTCAATAGTTTCAACTTAGGATCAAATTGCTTTTGACATCAAGATTCATACTTCAATTAGTGGTATTTTAAGTGTCATATCAGTTGCTCCCCTATTTTTGGATGACATTATCTCAATTATCCAAAAATACATATGTCAAATACTTGAGAGTAATAAATTCTTCAATGAAATTTGCGGATCTATTAACTATATATTTTGAGAGAACATATCTTCGTGGGAGCACAAGATTATGATCACGGAGGTCATGGATGTGTGGCGCTAGATTTCGAGTTATGGACCCATGAGTGCTTATAGGCCATGCCTGCAGGAAGTACCATGGGCGGCGGGCCAAGGCAGCATGGATGCGTCGCTGGCGATGTCAGTCATGAGGCGATGAACGGCGTGGCTGGGCCGGGTTCTGGGCGAGATGGGCGGCGGGATGGGCGAGCTGGCGCAGTATGCCTGAGCCAGCACGCAACAATGAGGGTATTTTCGTTCGTTTTTGTCCATTTTTTGTGATTTTCAACATTTTTTTGTAGGTTTTTGCTGTTTTCTTTCGAATTTTTACTTTTTTGCTCTTTTAAGAGATCTATAAAAACCTTTTAGGGCCAAGAGAGAAAGGACACTCCTCATATGCTGGGGTGTCCCTTTTCTTCTTAAGAGGAGGTCATTAGGAGGCGATGAAGGCCCGCGGTATATGTCGTTGTTCGATTTTCTCTCAAAGATATTAACCGCCTTCGACCGGTTTGAGGCGATCAAGGCTCGTGGTATACGTCGTTTTCCCGAAGAGGCGCAAACCTCGCGCCGACCGACTTTGGAGGCGATCAAGGCGCCAGATACGTCATTGTTCCGGTTTTCCCTTGAAAGAGGCGCCAACCGGCCTCGTTGGACCGACCGGGTTTGGAGGCAATTGAGGCCCGCGGTATACGTCATTGTTCCGGTTTTCTCTCAAAAGAGACGTCAATCGGCCTCATTGGACCGATCGGGTTTGAGGCGAGCGCCCGCGCAGATATACGCCGTGGTTCGCGCTTTTCCTCGAAAGAGGCATCAATCATTTCGCGGATTGTCAGTTTCAAGGTGATCAGCCCATGGTACATACGTCGCTTTTCCTCGAAAGCGTAACCACTGCACCGTCCGAAGTTCAAAGCGCCTACGGATATACGTGTCTACGCTTTTCCCTCGAAGAGGTCAACCGCTCGGACCGTCCCAGTTTATCATCGACGACGATAACAAGAGACGGGGGTTGACGGCGATGCCCGACGATGGTGGCCGGCATTAGTGGTCGGCGGCGGTGACCGGTGATGGTGGTCGGCGAGGATAACCAACGACGATGGTGGCAACCGGCGGATATGGCCGGCGGTGGTCGGCAGACCTGCGATCTATGCCGGCGAGTGGTTAATGCAAGGCGACGGTCGATGATGCGGCGACCGGTGACGGTAGTCGGCGGGGAGGACCGGCGACGATGGTGGTGACCAGAGATTGCCGGCGATGGTCAGTGGAGGTGACCGGCGACGGTGGTTGGCGACCGACGGGGTTGGTCAGGCAGAACGGAGACAGTCGACGGCGATGAGAGTCGGTGGGGATGACCGCGACGATAGTGACCGCAAAGATTACCGGCGATGGTCAGCGGTAGCCGGCGACGGCGTACCGACGGGGTGGTCCGTTTGCAATGGCGACGATAGCCGACGCTATGAACGGTAATGCGGATGACCGACGACGGCGGCGATGGGAGATTGCCACGATGGTCCGGTGGCGTGATTGGCTTAATCGACGGGCCGGTCGGGTGTACAATCGACTTAATGATGGCGGCGACCGGCGCAGCGTAGATGACCGGCGACGATGGTGGTGATCGGCGATTACGCGATGGTCGGGCAGATTGGCAACGGCGGTTAGCGACCGCGGGTGGTCGGTATGGAACCGCAATGAATCGATGTTGGCGACTGGCGTCGGTAGTCGGTGGGGATGATCGACGACGATGGTGGTAACCGGCAGAAATTGCCGGCGATGGTCGACGGCGCGGATCTGCAGCGGGTTGCTACCGACGGGTGGTCGGTGAATAAAATGGCCGACGGTGGATGATGGCGACCGCATCGAATGTCACGGTGGTGAACGCGGATGGCATTGGCCGACGGGGTGGTCGACGTGCAATCGGCGACCGGGCGCTGCTGCGGATGGCCGCGATGGTGATGATTTTGACTTATTCGGTGGTTGTTTTTCGAGTGTTACCCACGACGCTAACCCGCAAGATGGAATTAACCCGAGGATTTTTTGACCTATCCAGGTTGTTTGTCGAGTGTTTGCTCGACGCTAACCTATATGGAAGAGGTCAATCAATCTGGAGAATTTTTTGACCCATCCGGTTGTTTTGTCGAATGTTTGCTCGAGCAACGTAACCTATGTAGTAGTACAAAGTTTTGACCATCCAGGTTGAGTTTGTCATAGTGTTTCAGACGCAACCTGTGAAAGAGTGGAAGTCCACCGCGACCTTTAACCTATCTTGGGTTGTTTGTCAGAGTGTGACTCGATGACGTTAACCCGATGACCTTAACCTGATGACGTTAACCTGTATGGAAAAGGTCGAATTAAAACGTCCATTTGTGGTTGTAGCCAAAGTTGCTTCTTGACCTTTGCCTTTTTCATTAGTTTTACTGATTTGCTTCTCGAACTGGTAATCAATTATATATCCAGAATATTGATTTGGATAATCTTTTGAGATTAAGAGTTGCCCCCCATTCTCTAACAAAAACTGAAGGATCGAATGTTGATGAATCTTCATTCTTCGCTTGCACTCCTTAAAAGCTTGAAATGCTCCACCTCGATGGTGGTTTTGATCTTGTTGGGAAACTTGGTCGTCATATAAGATGAAATAATGAGAATCATTTTTCCACAGATGGCGCCAAACTGTTGCGTGCTAAAAAACCAATTATGGTAGAGTAAAAGTTTACGCCTTAGCTTTGTTGTGAAATTCAGCACACACACATGTATTGAAAGAGTGAACAAGAAAACTCGAATTTTTTATTGAAAATCTCGAAAAGAGGAAACCAAACTGGCCCGAAAAAGCTTCCACTATATATTTGTTTTGAGTACAAGTTTTCCGATATGGGATTACGATTTTATATCGAAGGGTTGACAATAAAATCCCGGAATCGACAACGATGTAATCATCGCGATGGGTCGCAAGTAATGCGAAGTCGTGATGATGACGAGTGGTTGGCAGCGGTGGCCGATAGCGATGAGCGGCGGGGATCCGGCGTCGGTGGTGATGATTGGCGAAGATGGTTGTCGATAGCCGGCCAGCGGCGATGGTTAGCAGTGATGAATGCGACGGAGATTAATGCGAGAGATAGCGGTGGGCGGAGATAGTGGCCAGCGGTGGATCGTGGTTGGCGATGCGGGGTGGTCGGCGGCATCAGTGGTGATTATGCTTGGAGGATTTTCGCTTTGAGCTCTCCTCACTCTTGCTGGGTTATATGAAGAATAAAAATTTATAGATTTGAGGAGTGGCGTCTCTGTAAATACATGCAAAATCTGAACCACTCCCCTCCATCGGACGGCTCAAAATGATTCATTTGATCATTTGATGTATTTTAAGCATTTGAATGCTCAGATGAAGTAAGAATTATGAGATCTTGGGCTTGTTAGATCCCTCGAGGCTTCGATTTATTATAAACACTCCATGTTTAAGAGCCATTTAGGGATTTAATTGATATCCCAAAGTTTCCAATGATACTTTAAGTGCTTGATCTCAACCAGTTTCAACTTAGGATCAACTTGCTTTTGACATCAAGATTCGTACTTCGATTAGTGATATTTTAAGTGTCATATCAAATCTTATTTAGCTTGTTCATGTTTTATATTGTTTATATTAGTTTTATTACTATTGATGTTATTTGTATTTTATATTATCATTAAATTGGATGCAATTATGTAAAATGATGAACAAAATTTATGCATGCACTAAGATCTATACTTAATTTCAGGAGTAAAAATATAGATTGAAGTTTCACCTCAATTTATTATTATTATTTTGATCGATATTAGTTATAAATAACTGTTGACCTCCATATATGTGTCATAAATTAAATTAATTTCATAATTCGATGGACTTGAAGTGGATGCAAATCGTGGCTCAAAACGCATTGGATATCACCGAAAATAGTCGAAACGACCTCCGATCAACGAACAGACTTTGTCGTCGAGTTCAGAACGTCGAAATTAATTAAAATATAAATATTGCAAAATCTAATGAGCAATCGACAAGCCAGTTATTAATATGTCCGACGCATATATCGAAGTCGAAGTCGACGACGTCCAACGACCTCCATTTCAGAAACTGACGGCCGTTAGCTTCAAAACATCAAAACTATAAATGAGATCGCTGCTACCAATTCAATAAGTTTACGCTTAACGTTGAAAGGTCGGCGTTTATAATGCATATTTTGAACCGAAGGACTCATTCCGCCGAAGCCGCCAAACGACCTCCGCTCACAAAAGCGCATCGTGCTATCAAGTCCGAACGTTAAAATTACTTTAGAATAGATATCCAATTTGACTAAGATTATTATGCTTAAAATTTCATTAAAATTAGCTCGTATTTCAAAATAAATTCACCTAATTATCTCTTACACTGCCCATCCTCATACCTCCACCTCCCATCCAACCAATATAGGCAGTCACATCATCCCTCTCTCTTTGCCGCCCATTCTAGCCAATAACCGATCAACAACCCATCCCGCCATCTTCACGTGGTCGTAAAAAAAAGAGAGGTAATTATCTCCTATGCATGCTACAGTCCCTTAGGATATCTTCGGCGACCTGCCAATCCCTTCATTTGGGACCCCTCTCTCCCATCCATCTCTTTAGATCGCACGATCCAGCTCTGTCCCTGCCTTTATTTCTCCGCTTCACCTTCCTTCCGTCCGTCGTTCCTCCCCCGGCGACTCTGCCTCCCCTGCAGTTACGTAGCCGCGCATACCCCAGCGCCAGATCTCAACCCGTCACAGGCTCCGACGATCCTCTCCTCTAACAATGCCATCAGCGGCATATCCATCGCTGCAGCCGCATCGGCGATCGATGTCGATGCGGTGACGGAGGTGGAACTGAAGGAGAACGGTTCTGAAGCAGACGGCGAACGAAGCGGGTGTGCACGATCGAACCATCCACATGCGAAGCGGAGCAGATTGAAGCGCTTGCCGTCAGCGAGATGAATGTCGCGAGGGTCAACGTGTGCCATGGCACACATGATTGGCAACGACGGGTAATACGTTAGGTGCGCCGGTTCAACGGGGAGAAGGGGTTGGCTTAATTTTTAAATTAATCCTAATTAAAATCGTAATTAGCTAATTAGATTTAAAAAAAAAATTTTTAAATAGCCTCGTTCAGTCAGGCGATCGCCGACCGGCTCAAAGCACGCTCGCGACAAGCAAATTATTATTATTTTTTAAATGAAATTAACAATGCCGCTTTTTGCCATATCGCTCATCAATCATTTGATTTCTGCGTTGTTGATCGTTGGAAAGAAAATTAAAATTCTACAACTTTCAGACAAGTTTTGAGAATCTCGACCAATAAATAGCTTTGTGATATATAAATTTTAAAAGTCTACTTTTAAAAAATGTGTATCTCTTCATTGAAATTTTGATTTCATTCATTTGTCAATATTGAACTTAACTTGACACTTAGTATAAAAAAATGAAATATAATAATTGCATAAATTAAATAAAGATGAAATGAGTTAATGAGTTTTAAATTAGGGCTTATTTGGATCAATCTTATTTTATGTTTTTGATTTTATGTTATTTTAAAACATATTTACTTAATATATTTGTATATTTAAAAATAATTATTTAATGTATTTTAGATGTTTTTATTTTTGTTTTAAAAATAAATCATATTATTTTTATAAATACTAAAAAATAATTTTTGGACATTTTAAACTATATGTAATTCCACATTAAGTCTTTCATCCTCTCACGTGAGTTAACCAAATTAAGTAAACAAGAAACAATAGATAATACACAATGAGAAGTAGGTGAATGAGTAAACATAAAAAATATATAAACCGTAAATACATGCCATGAAACGCGAGAAAAACAAAATACATCTACCGTCATGCCGGAATCGATCGCAGTAGTGGGATGGTGGTCTCCGCGGATCATAGATGATGCTGTCGATGGTCCTCCTCCTCTTCCATCTGCTCCACGGGGTGTTGTGATCCTAACTCTGTAACATGAGGTATGCAAACCGAAGCTTTTGTAGGCAATGAATACCCGTGGTAAACTCCATATGGCGGTGTCATGTGATATGTCGGACCATATGCCGGGATCGCCGCGTTCCATGGGTGCATTGCGACCACATTACTTCACGATATGAATACCGGGGTCGTAAATGCGTAATGCAGATCTGTCCGACAGGATGGCCCCACATCATCGATGGAACATCCGAGCGGCCGATGCGTGACGCACTGAATGTCGATCCACAGATCGAGTGTCGAGATATGCATATCCCGCCTTTAGTGCCACCAACAGCCTCATATTCATTAAAAGATGTCGATATTCCAGATCGTCACCAAATAACGCCAATATGTCCCTGGTATTTAAAATGTGCGCGCATAGAATTTATAGTGTATCGTTGTTACAAAGAAAAGAAAATTTTAATACTAAGCATATCCAACCATCGACGCTCAGCGCGGGGTGGCGAGGGTGTCGAGGTAGGCCGCTTCAACATGTACGTGAAGCCCATGCGATACCATCTCATGTATCGGCTGATCACTCGGTTGTGAAGAATCCACGACTACAACCGACTCACGTCTTCTCTCCCATAGTGCAATGTCAGAGTTGTGGTAATGGACCCAATCAACATCGCCTTTTTCCATCAACCCGCATAAATGATGGATCTATCGCCACATCAATGGTAGGAGACATGCCAACAGCACAAAACGTACCACTCTCCTCTTCCAACATATGATGATTTTACCTAGCCATCTCCTCGTAAACATATATCACGAAGTTTAATCGATGTCCATATGGCTCCTGGCACATATATAACATAAGTTATTATTTCAATAAATAGTCAAAAGTGAGTTATAAACATTACATCAAATCGTGCATTCGACTTAAGTCGTCAACTCATCCCTATATGTTCTAATGTTTGATGTCGGCATCTCAACATAACCTTCATTCCATCTAATCCTACATGCCGCCAGAGATATGGAACATGTAATGTAGTCTTCCCACATGAATGTGCTCCCACATATATCTGCAATAAATGATCCGGCCATGTTGGTGCGTTTTTTTGTTGCTATAATTCCTGCATGAAAGCGGTACCAACCCAACGTGAAAGTGTCAATATCCTCAAGTAGTGGTAGATACTGTAGGTGAATCTCAGAACCTGAAATATCTGACAAAAGAAATGATCCAATGGCAAACAGTATGTACGCTCTGACATGAATAGTGAACTATAGCTCCGGTAGATCTAAATAGGAATCACGGTAGTATGTCCATCGCAGCCATCGTAGTGGCAAGGTGTAAATGAGCTGTCCATTCGAACTGATGTGATATGATGGATCGATCATGGTATACAATTCGGTGCGGTGCGCCCAAGCAACTCATCGCAACAATCCCGTAGCGATCTATCTCTAAATAACACCGACAATCGCACGGCCCATCCATATACCAAGAATCATCGCGACATCCTGTAATGTAATCGCCATCTCACCTATGTGGTGGAAGGTACCACCAGGAACACCATCAACGAACGCCGGAAGCGATCCATTTAATACCGTGATCTTATCTACTAATGGCCGAAAAGCATCATAAATCGCGGCGCCATTCAAACATCGCGAGCGCAGCACACCAAACTAATCATAATTAAGTTGGGTTGCGACAACATAACAAATGCATATGTACACCAACATTTTAAATAACTGTCAGGGAAATTTTACCGAATCGATGCGCCGTTTGGTACGTGCGTTATACTTGGTGCACTTCATGGCAGGGCCATAATCAACAACCGCCTCATCCGGCCTCCTCCTGTGGGGTATGGCCACCAACATCTTTCTGTAATTGAAGAAAACATTAATGAGCAACTAGTTTAGCATTAATAAGGCAGCCTATGAAGAATATAAAAAACTAGTCACATCTTGCGAAGAATATATATCAAGATAATAGAAAAGAGAGTTAAAATATTCACATCTATAAACCATGAGTTATAAATTTAAAAAATAAATTATAATATTATAACTTATATTTGAAATAGTTTTAATTTAACATGGATATGAAATTGTAAACATAATACACTAACCAAACATGCATCTAAGATTAAAAGTAAAACAAAAAACTGCTTTCAATTATAACTTCATATGGAAGCAAATAAAAACTTAATTGCAATTTGAAACAAAATAGACTAATATGTAAGCTCCCTTAGACTAAAATGTATATATATATTTTTGAAACAAAATAAAATACCTTGTGCCGAATCTGAAACAAATGTATGTACATTTTTTTGTAATATATGTATTTTTTTGGAAACAAAATAGATTAATATGTTAATTACTATCTCTATATGTAATTTTTTGTGAAACAAAAAAAAATATATAATTAAAAATAACAAAAAAAATAGTTCGCCCAAACTGTCATTTAATGAATGACAAAAAAGTTACTGATACCCATAACAACAACACTATACACATAGAACAAATGCAAAGACAATTGAAATTGTGATCTAGTGTAACAGACAACACTAAACACAACACATAGATACCACTGAACATAAATTTAACACAACATTGAAGACAACGAACACAACACTCAATTTGAATTACATGCGCAACATATTTTGAGGACTGAATTGTGTCCAAGCTTTACACACTACAAACCCTAGAACTTTTGTAGTGTTCGCCCATGCTATTATTAAATCTTGTTGTCCTAGTCGCCTGCCTTCCTTTTGACATTCGGTGGTCTATAATCCGGGAATGTGCCACCACTGATGTGTTCACCCCACTCTTCCCGATCAGGTATTACATGAAATTTGCCCTGGTAGGTGTTGATATAGTTTTGCAAACTATAATATGCTGAGACATAATGGACGTGGTTTATGTGTCGCGTTCCCAAACAAAGAATCACGCGCACATGGCGATGGTAAGCTTGGTTGTCTACATGTACACATACACTCGTTATTTTCACCTAATTCAACCTTGAAGGTCTGGTGATATCAAAACGGTACTCACATGCTTATTCGAACGTTCTAAATCTTCTTGCCTCGCTCATTAGCAGTTACCTTAATGCGTGGAGAGAACAATGTCTCCTGTTGTCTTTCGAGTGTTGTGGCCGATTCAAGACGTTTCATGAAAAGGGATACAATGTTGTAGTATACTGAATCGCGCTTGAATCGGTAAACCACGCGTTCTTTAAGCACAAGCACAAATTTTGTAGTCGTTACATCATCATCAGTAAGAGACCATTGTTGAACGCCCTTGAAACAAGCCACCATATGCCTCTCCGCTGATATTCTTAATGTCGACATATATCGCTTTAAAATTGAATGTCATCTGTTTCCAAAGAACGCATTTTTTGACATATGAAGTCAACATCACCTATGCCAACCCTAACGCCCGCTTTGAAATTCTCCCTTAAATGACGAAGCGATGTGTCTGGAAAGATCTCGCAACCACTAACTAACTATCAGAGATGAGGCGAGATCACCCTTGTAGAAATTGTTGGGATCAAGTCTTGTAATGCAAAAAAAGCCGGGACTCGATACTCTCGATTCCACAACTGGGGTGGGAACAAGCCGTTGTTTGTCTATCCCAACGGTTAGTGTTCCTCCAGATTTGCCTAGAGAAAAGTCCCATCAAGGCATCATCGCGCAATCTCAACAACCTCTTATGGAAGGCTCAAATGACCAAAACAACCGTTGGAATTTGTTTGATTCTGTTGCATGTATCCGATATACTGACCCTGGAATTGATGCGCAAACAGCAGACATGAATTTTCCCAATGTTTTGTAAGATTCCTCCCAACTTCCAAAATAACCTTAACAACCTTCGACGTGCATCCCAAACCTTCATGTAGACACTCTTATATTGAACTTCGACTCAATACTCCCTAGCCAAATCTACGTCGATGGTTGGATGAAATAACTAATGAATGTGATGTGCATTGCGTGTCCAAAGATTAAGAGAATATCGGCTATGAGGTGCCAAGTGAACTAATACGCCACGCATAACCTCTTATCGATTGCATGTAAGCTCCACAAACAAGGTCTACTTGAATGATGTATGCACCTATCGAATTTTAATTGATTTGAAGCACAAATGACATACTCAACATTGTTCATGATACAACCTCGAATAGCAAATTATTTCTTGAATTGGAAACACATACCTTCAAACAATTCATCTGGAATGCAGTTATCATCCTCAAAGACTGAATGATCTGATGGGCCATTGAATGTGAGGTCCTCATCCCATTCTCTAGCGGTTTCAGGCGAAGCAATCGTTATTGTGTTTCTTCCATGACTTGTTCTAATTGAGTAATCAACAATCAAGTCCAAGATGATGACAGTAGTTAGCTTGGTTATCATCCTCCTCCTCATCATCATTTACCTCCACTGGCATAGTTTGTATCCAACATCTTGGTACTACATTAATCTCATTATCTTCCTAAGTCACCCATAACAATAGAACTTGTCCCAGCGAAGAAATCATGTTCTCTTGCTTCAGTCCCATAACATTCCACTGGAGTACTTAACTGAGAAGTGGTGCGATGTTGCTCGCTCGTTTCTTCACATTCCTCTATATTGTTAACCTCTCGCCTCTACCCATCAATTCCATAACTTCAATACATAAACCATAGTAGCAAAGCCGAGTATAGCTTCACCGACTTCTTCATCATCAATGGGAGTTGTAATAAATCCAGCACCAATAGGAAAACGACCCACCAGATTCACAAAGAACTTTGTTGGATCTATCTTCAACGATTTCATGATTTGTTTCTGTAATTCCTCGAATCTAATTCGACGGATTTGGACCGACGATTTTTCCCACCAATGTATGTTGGAATGAAATCGTCGCTCACTCGCCACCATAATAATAAAATTACAGAGCAATTTATCACTAACCACCGATAATGTAACAACAAAAACTTTTCACCACACGATAAATGCAAATAATTTAATTAAGGAGAAATAAAATTATTGGATTCATTTAAGATGAAGAGATGCTACCTATTACGGAAGAACGATTGGATTCATATACGATATAGATACAAAAGAATATTAACATAGCTAATTCATCGATATATTAAGTATCTACTACGTAACAACTTACATAAATCATTTTAAAAATAACACAAATATTAACTTCATACAAACAAATAAATAGGAATATTGAAAGCCTCTCGCCTCTTAAGGTTAACCGAAAAATGCGACTATTAGATCAATGAAATATGATATTTTAGAATAACATTGGTCATCATGACTTTAGACTCTTAAGCAAAAGTTAGCATGAGAATTTTGAAATTCTGTGAACTTCATTAGCCCCTCTCCACATTGAACTCCCTTTGAGAGGATATAAAAAAAAGAGATCGGGCAAATATTAATACGTTGAACTATAAAAATTTGATTACGATATGTTATTTAATAAACCTCAAATAGCAATGCTAAAATACCTAACACAATGAGAAAAGATCAAAAAGGATTCCGACGATGAATGCACTATATATATATATTTATCCCAAAACAGAGTATGCATGCCATCACTTCTATTCCCTTCAGTCCAAAGGTTAAGAAACGAAAATATTTTTCCTAGGAGGTGGCATCTCAAGAATAAAACTACAGAAAATGAAATCTTAAAGCCTTACTTCCACAAAGCATCCCCAAGAAAAACCTTCACAAACATTAGCCAGGAAATATATATGTATAACAACAAGATAACAAAAAAATAAAAAATAGTTTCAATCCTCTCTAACATTAATTCTTAGTGATCCATCAACCAAATAAATAGTGGAAGAATGACACTTCTCACTAGAGAATTTTCAAGTTGAAACGCCAATAGGTACTATAATCAACCTTCTAAGAAATATACATGTCATATAAGGCACAAGAAAGTGGCTCGAAACATGTCACAAATTAGATCTACAATTTAAAGAGATAAATAAAATTAGATCTACAATTTAAATAGATACACAAATTAGATCCACAACATGTCACAAATTAGCTCCACAAAAGAAATTAGATCCACAAAAAGGAGTTAGATCCACAAAAGAAACTAGATCCACAACATATCACAAATTAGATCTACATATTACCCTTTTATTTTGAAAAAAAAAAACAAACAAAACCTTTTTTCCGGCAAAACGCCGGATCCATCGGGGGATCGTGCGTAGCGGATCGGCGGTCGGCGGGAAGGGAGGCGTCGAGCTTGGCGGCGTTCACGCGGCGCTGGAGGAGCGGCGGATTTAGGAAAGAAAATGACCGAGCGAGAGAGAGAGATCGAGATCTCGATCTCGCCGGGAAGTTTTTTAAAAAAATAATTAGTGAATGGTTGAGCGGCGCCGGCACACTGCTATTTTATTTTAAATTTTTTTAATTAACTAATTACGGTTTTAATTAGAATTAATTTAAAAATTAAGCCGAAGGGTTCCCCGTCGATGTTATGATGGATACGGAGGGGAGTGAGATCCATATGGGAGATCTCGGCGGGTTCGCTTCCGCCAAGGCAGAGGATGGTGAAATTTGGACGTTTAGTGTCAGAGCTTTAAAAGCACCTCTTCTAGAATACACCGTCAATGTGAATTATGATGGTTTTGCTGAAGATGTCAGAGCTGACGATGAACTTCTAATAGATGGTGGAATGGTCAAATTTGCGGTGATTAAAAAAAAATTGGTTCAGATGTAAAGTGCAAATGCACTGATCCTGAATTATTATTGCCGAGGGCCAACCTTACTTTCTGGCAAGATGGTAGCCTAGTGCGAAACCGCAATGCCATGCTCCCTACCATTTCATTACAGTCTCCTTTGTGAAGTCTGCAGAGGTTATTAATCATCTCAAAAGCTACATAGCTGCACGATGCCATGATAGAGAGATTTCAGTGATTTCAAAGATTGAAAGCATTGACTCTTTGAAAAGACTTGGAAGAGATTGTCCTTGCTTCAGATGGAGCTATGGTGGCTAGAGGAGACTTGGGTGCCCAGATTCCACTGGAACAAGTCCCCTCAGTTCAGCAGATGGTAGTCAAAATATGTAGGCAACTTAACAGACCAATCATTGTTGCTTCTCAATTTCTTGAATCCATGATTGAGTACCCAACTCCAACTAGAGCAGAGGTGCTGATGTTTCAGAGGCTGTTAGGCAGAGAGCGGATGCTCTAATGATATCTGGTGAGTCAGCCACAGGACAATTCCCCGGCAAAGCTCTGATTGTGTTGAGAAGTGTGAGCATACGAATAGAAAGGGGGTGGAGAGAGGAGAAATGCTATGAAGCTATGGAGTTCCCTGATGTTGCTTTGTCTTTTTCTGATAAAATTTTTGAAGAAATCTGCAATTCGGCTGAAAAATGGGTGTTTGAAGATCTCATTATGTAGAGGCGATGAGTTTGAAAACTCCGCGCTCAAGAGCGATTGAAGATTACATGATCAGAAGACACCGACGCTTAGATGAAGCGTGTAGGTCAAAGAGCAGGGCAGCCTCTATGCGGAACACGATCTGAATTTGGACCAACATAAAGCTTAAAGAGAATCAAATGAAAATACTAATGACTTTAAACTCAACTTAAATGAAAATAATAAATAAAAGTAAAATCAACATTTAAAAATATATGTTTGTATATATTATGCTATGCAAGTATATTTGAAGCTTAGAAGAGTAGTGGGATCAAGATCTATGCGTCGCAACATCGCTAGAAGAGCGTGAGTAAAAGCAGCCCCCACGATCTTATGACGAGGAGGTTCTTGAATTTGGACCGACATAAAGCTTAAAGAGAATCAAATGAAAATACTAATGAGTTTAAACTCAACTTAAATGAAAATAATAAATCAAAGTTAAATCAACATTTAAAAATATGTTTGTATATATTATGCTATGTAGGTATATTTGAAGACCCCGCTAAGAGCGGGATTGAAGATAAGACACAAGCACATGACGACGCGCTTAGAAGAGCGTGCAGAAAAAGTCCCCGATACACTCACGTGGAGATGACGAGGTTGAAATTTTGCAGATTATGGACAAAAAAAAATTCAAACCAAAGGAATTAATAGAACATTTGAAGTATAAATCAACAATTAAATTAAATACAAACTTTTGAGATAAAAGAATTAACTTACAAAAAAAAAATCAAATGAAACTTACAATTCAATGCTCATTTATGTGCATGAATATAACTTTTCAAAAAATTATTGAATTGTTATATCTTATATATCAAAATGTATGAAATTTGTGGCATACTTGAATGCCCACCTTCAATAAAGAAGAAAACTCAAACAAAATTTGCAAGGAGCTTGTAGTGGGTAGTTTAGATGAGCATGATCTTCTTCTTAATAAATAATTGAATCACTTTATATCATGAATTAAGCAATTTGAAGACAAAACAAAAAAGACTTGAATGAGATTCATAATAAACTTGAAGGCAAAATGAAATGTCTGGACAAATATTTTATCGAGCAATTAAATTATGTGACTCGTCACATTCAACGCATTAAAGTGATTCAAAATGAAATATGAAGAAATTGCTATGAGTTTGGAGGCTCATTGAAAGACAAAATAAGAATATAAATTAAACTTATAAGGAACTTACAAAGAACTTGATTGTTTATGTACATGAATGTCATCCATTACTGGACAATCTAATCCATAAGTTGAGCTCCAAATGAACTAGAAGGATTTGCATAAAATGTGCAAATAAATATGACGATTACTTTGTAAGAATGACAAATACTGAGTAGCTAGCTTACAAGCAAGAATGAGCTAGAACGGCTCACTGATGAGCACAAATAAAACTATTTACCGAATGATTAGATAGCGTTGTATCTGATGAATTAAATACCAAAAAAGAAGAAGTCTAAAGCAGAATTTAATGAGCTTATAAACTAATCAATAAGCACGGATGAAACTTGTTGAATTTTCCAAATTCAATAAAAAAAGAAACAAATGCAAATGATGGTATGGTGCTCTGAATTAAATAAGAGCTAAAATAAAATGTCACCGAATTTGCAACACATCGTACAAGCGAACAGAAGACGTTAATTAAGGATTCTATTAAATTCTTGCACATATTATAAAGTTTGATTAAAACCCAAATTTAATTCCTTAAAAGTGTGCAAGCATTCTTAAATACAGATGCTACACTATCTTTGAATACTTAAACTTAGTTCTGAGGATGTTCAGTTGATTCTGCTTTGGTCTTAGACGAGGTTAACAAAACCTTAAAATTCAATAATTATATTATAATATTTTTAATCTAATAAAATCTCGGAGAGAGTAATTCTATCATATGAGACGATCCCATTATTAAGTTAATAAGGATCAAATAATAAACTAAGTGATCAACACTGATGACGTAGTCGATTGAATATTTCATCGAGGGTTTTCATAATAGTAATAATAATAATCTATTCAAATGCTAATGCCAAATCATTATTAAATGGTCAAATATTCAAACAAAAAAATATAAATTAAATGAAATTAATTATTTAAAGTTAAAGTGAAAATCCATCCACCCATCTACGATCGTTTGTCAAGGGTGACAAATTAAGAAAACTTTTGCTCACAAAGAGCCAATATCAAATTAAATACATAATTATTTTCACACTCAAATAATCTTAAGCCCGTAAGGATGTGGCCCGTGTCCTCTGTCAGCGTGATTTTGCCACAAAATGACACCACATAAATTCATTTACTGAGCCCTCAAGGTGTCGCAAATGATACTACTAAATTATAATCATGCACGGTGTTCTAATGCTCTTTGAGGTAACTATATAATGTATTTTGATTGGGCAAAAAACCCTCTAAGGTAGATGCTTTCTTACAAACTCCACCCAGTCTACAAGAACACTTGGACTAATGAACCATGTTGATAAGGATCCTTCCGGTTGACTACCTCCTCTCGACTAAGTAGACTGGTCCGACAAATGATGGAATAGATCAGATCGGCATCGTTCCCCAACCATCCTCTTTAAGTTAAATATAATGAATTTCACAAATTCCAAAACTTCATGTCGCTATTATACGCCATGCTAAACACTAGCCTTAATCGAAAGTTCTCTCAATATGAGAGTAATTAATTAAAGCTTGCTCATAGAAACCCAAAATCTAAAGTCCTCACCAAATGAAGATGAAATCTCGGGTAGTCTATCTACTATTATCTGCCCAAAATTACACCAACACTTAAATCACTCTCTTCAATGAGAGATCGGTGACAAATTTTCAGAGCCCACAATAATATTGCCAAAAACATTAATCCACTCGCGACCATTTTTATCACAAATTTTTGTCATAAATAATTTTGAGAATGAAAATTCTGAAAACAAATAAGTTGCAACTAGAAAATTTACCAACGTTTCTACAACCTTTTGATTTGTCACAAAACATGATTTGCAACAAATATACTAGTCGCAAAACACATATTTCTCCTTTAGTGACTCTCTCCCTCTCTCTCTCTCTTCAACCATGACAAATTTTTATCTACCTCACTTTGCTTGGTGGGAAATCCACGTATGATCAACATCATCAATCATATCGGGGAACAGAGTTTAAATGTTAAGAGTACAGAAGGATTAAGAGAGAGAGAGAGAGAGAGAGAGAGAGAGAGAGAGAGAGAGAGAGCAATCTCTGAGTATCAGTCTTTATATTGCTTTAGAAAAACTACATTAAATCCTTCAATCAAAGCTGGCCTTTAATGTGATTCAACTTCCTCATATAATCATCATAATACTACAATAGATCATTATCTGTTTAAGATAGCGAGCTTTTAAAAGGATTTACATACAAGCACTTATGATTTATATATTTCACACCCAAATTTTAATTTTTACTTAAAGACTTAAATCTTTATTATTACATCAAAATCTTTATTTTTTTCAAGTGAAATGTACCTTTTAATGGAAAGTCTTTTGTAAATATTCAGTGAAATACTAAATACATAAGAATTTCGTGGTATGTATGTAAATTTCCCTTTAAAAAAATGATTGTAAAATTATTGTGGGGAAAACAACTTTTTAAAAATTATTGCAAGTGTCACAAATTTTTTTTTTTTTTGAAAAATTCAAATAAGAACTTTTTGACAGCAACCATGCTCTAACTCTAGTTCTTAAAACATCTTTTCATAACAAAATTTTCTAAAAATCAGCTAAAAGTTAGTAGCCAAATGCAAGTGCAGTTGATTTCTGAAAAATAAAACAGCTAAAAAACTGCACCAAATTCACCTGCAAAAAGTTCCGTCTTAGCATCTTCCAAAATGATTCTTAAATCTCCATTCTTATTTGAAGTATGCAGCTTCTCACTTATGAGTTCCCACTCCTTATCTATTCTCACTAAAACAAAACTAAGAGCAGTCTTTTAAGTAGACCCGCGACTAGATACCTGTAACCGAAAGTTGACAAAGCTCAACTCCCACATCAATTATTCATGGTCAATATCTTTCAATCATCTCAATAAACTCATCAGTTTTAGCATAGAAACATGGCAGAGTTAAATATTAATCAAGAAATTAACAATAAATAGTACAGGTGGCCAAAGGTCAACCTACATCGCTTAAAAAGAGACCTGATGGATAGAAGAATGGATTCCAACCTTCAGACACAAATTTACAAGTCATTAGGAAAATAATTCAGTTGTTATGTTGTCATTTTCAAATCAAGTTGACAAACTTTCACAGTATTCTGTAATCCAGGCAGTGGCAGACTTTAATATTCTGATCTCACTTCTAAGCAAATCAATTGCCATTTGTTTTCTGAGAGGAAGCTGAGTGCCGCAATAAGGGACATTTGATGATTCATGCTCCTGTCGCAAACCACCTATATTTAGTTAAGTATTGGAGGAAACAAGAAAGACATTATTATCACTGTCATTAGTTTTATTGTATTTATTTACAGTATAGTTTATGAATTCTCATTCAACATTCATTTTTATCGAGGGTTGAATGAGGTGCTACATCTATCCTTTCCATTGAGCGCTGAATGAGGTTTTATATCAACGATGTACAACTCATTTTGGTGTAAGTTCCACTTTCTTATTTTTGATACATCTTTTTTTTTCTTATCCAATAATATTTATTTTATCTTCCATCATATTTATGTATTTTATGCCCATTTTTCTACATGTTCAAACCACTTGTATTTTTCACTATTTTATAATTAATAATTTTATTTTCATCATCCTTCTAATTTAATCATTTACCAATATAAGCTTCCTAGATAGCATGATAGCTCTAATGCTTATCTTTTGCATTCTAATCCTTGAGATGAATTAATTAACAAAGGCATTAAGGATAAATTGTTACTGCCCTAGGATGAGTTAGTAGAATGGATGGCAAAATGAGCTACAAAGTTTGGTTCATGAGGTCAAAAGTTTATCAAAAACAAAACAAAAAAGTAGCAAAACATGTCTCGATATTGTACTAATTCCAATTTAGACAATTTGTACAGCTCAATATCATGTTGAAAGTGCTGATAAAAGAATTCATTGTAGATATTATTTGATTCACTAAAAAAGAAATACAATATATTTGAAATGTTTAGGGGACGTTTGGTTCATTGGAAAAAGGAATTCAAAGTATAAAGAATATAATGTATTTAAAATATAGTATATTTAAATTATTTTAAAATTATTTGGTTAGATGTAAAATAAATGCATGAATTTACCTTTTTTATTTGATTTGAAGTAAAATGAGTTAAATATAACATCCAACAACAATGGTTGGTAAAGTGGCAAGCGGCAAGCGGCAAGCGGCAAGCGGCAAGCGTTCAAGCAGCGAGCCAACTAGTTATCAATGAGCAATAGCATTAGGTGGCTAATGGCCAGCAGTGGATGATAGTGGGCAATGGCGATGAGCAGGCAGTTGGGCAAGTAGGCAATGACAGCTTGAGTGATGTATTTCAAAATTGACTAAATTGAAAGAGTTTTGAATTCGCCAAAAATAAACTAAACGTTGAATTCTAAATACATTAAAATTTTATTCTACATTTCGTTTACATTCAACTTACACAAGAATTTTAAAAACCCCTAAAAACAAAATATAATATAATTCTTATACATTCAACCAAATAGCCCCTTAATCAATGTTATCAGCAAAAAAAAGGGCTGACTTTGTGACAGTTTTCAGAATATGCTCATTATGAATCAATCAATATGGAGGATAGACTACTATATGTTCATTAAGCAAGGGAATAATCCATATATCCCATGTGCCATCTAAGAGACTGCCCAGTAACCTAGCTAGCAAAATTTTCAATCTAGCAAGACAGTAACAGCTACAAACGAAGACTAAAATTGACCAGAATTAAAAAGGAAAATTACCTTGATTGTTGCATTGACAATATATCATGTGTTTGAATTCTGAAAGCAAGATACAATGAGCTTGGATCTCATTACTAATGTTCTTTAAAGGGCGTCGAGCTAATCTTCCAGCAGTTTGAGATGCCTCAGTAGCCAAAGTAGTTAATTCTGCAAGAACCAATCAATTAATAACAGCAGTCGCCAACAATGACATAATCTTATGATAGACATATTGTCTCGACAAAAATGTAAAAAGACCTTCACATGTTGAGATTGTTAAGACCCTAGCAAAAGAACGAAGTGCTTGTGGAATGCCTTTCCCTTTTCTGCCTGAAGTTTTCACTTCCCTGTTAGCATATCGAAATTAGGATTCAACTTAAGTTATAAACATCTTGAATTTCATAAGGTAGGAGCAAGAGATAATGTCAGATGATATGTTAATCTATATGGCACATGAAGATACTGCTAAGCTTATATGGATTAAGTGCTTTATTTTAGGGTGGTCAGATTAGCACTTAGGACTATGAGCATCAATCAATTACTGATTAATTAAAACATAAGTAATAGCATTAATGCTTAATAATATAAAAAAGCATTTTTGAAGTCATTAATTAGGTTAACAAATTCATGATTAGGCCACAGACTCATGCATGATGGTTCCAATGAAGGACCATTTGTATGAAATAACAACGATACAATCGGAACCAATTATGGATTTCTTAATTATTATTTTCTTAAATGAACAAAAATTAGGATAAATTAGATAAATCAATTAATAACTAGAATACAAAAAACCCACTAGTTAGGTTTAAGTATATAGTTAGGAAAAACTAATTAGAATCTTAAGAAATAATGTCAATGATGATGATGATGATATAAGTATCAATTAATTAATTCTTAATTATGATAAAAATATATTACTTCAGATTAACTAATGCTAAATAAATAATAATTCAATATACTTTTAATAATGTGTACTCACATAACTACAATACCAACATCATAGTTGTTGGCTCGAAAATTGCCACCATTAAAATTTTAAGAGAGTTTGATTTATATCATTAAAATTTTCAGAAGGCAGATGTAATAGTAGATAAGGCACTACCCAAAGATTTCACCATCATTTTGTGAGGACTTTTTAGATATCTGGTTCCTATAAAAGCACCTATAGTTAATTACCTCCCAATGCCGAAGAGAACTTTCGATTAATCGTAAGTTAGATCACTAAATGCATAACGTATAGTAGAAGTATGTTGCATTTTGAAATTTAGATTTATGAAATTCATCATCCTTTAACTTGAAGCAGATGTTGGGGGAATGACGACGCGCCCAACCAATAACCCATGGTTCCGTTATCTCAGGCTATCGTAGGTCCCTACTCTACTTTGTCAGAGGAGGCAGTCGACCCAACTTGACTAAAGGATCCTTGTCGTAGCCAAGGCGTCCAGGGAACCTTGTGGCGCTTTATCTAAGAGAAGTTTAAGTCTACCTAGACATATGATTTTTTTGCAGTGTCACACATGCACAAGGTGTGAGCCAATGAGAATTGTAATATAGTAATATAATGGTGTCATTTGAATACCAGACATGGACTCGTTAACCGATCAGCATGTGGATACGCGCCACTACATGAGATTGGTTGAGAGTGAATATAGAAATACACTTGATTTGATTTTGGCTCTTTTGTGAGCTAGAGTTTTCTTAATTTGTCACCTCCGACAAACAATTATGGAAGGTGGAAATAGATTTAAATTTTAGCTTTAAGTTTTGAATATTTAATTTCATTTGACCATTTAGAACTTAATGATTTATCTGATTTTTAAACTTATATTGATAATTAATTTGGATTAATATGATTTGAGCTAGTTTATTTTGATAGTAAGTATCCCCTCCGGTTGAAATCTCCATTCAACACAGCCATCATCAGGGTGGATGTATTATTTTGCTATTTTAGATCCCATCGACTCTATTAATTTAATAATAGAAGATCATATCTACTGTCATATGATAGAATTAGATTCTAGGATGTCTTATTAAGTTAGAATTCTTATAATATTATTATTAATTTTTTTAGGTTTTGTTAACTGGGCCCCAAGACCTAACTGAGTCAACTGAAGATCCTCGACACTAAGTTTAAGCATTCAACATACATGTTGTTGTGTATTTAAGAATACTTACATAATTTTAAGGTATTGAATTTGAGTTTTAATCATGCCTTATGATATGTGCAAAACTCACACATTAAGTTATATACATGTATTTTAATTTCATAAATTTAAGCATGTGATTGCCTTATAATGTGTGCACTGCTTATTCCATTTTGAAGATTTATACTTATTTTCATGCATTTTGCTATCATGAAATCAAATGCAATGTTACTTCAAGATGGTTTATTAACGTCTTCTCTTCGCTTGTACGATGTGTTGCGAATCCGGTGGCGTATATTATAGCTTTCATTCATATTCGGCTTCAACTCTTTTGAATATTCCATTGCACAGTGGATTTCTTATTCATTAAGTATTTTGCTTGCATTGAATAGACATCTAATTTGGTGTAGACTATTATCAGTCATATGATTGTAAGCTCAATTTGTCATTTTGATATCAGTACATATATTAGATCTTATTACTCATTTAAGATTCAAATTTTATTCCTTAACTATTTTATTTTCAATAATTATCAATCTTTATTTTGATAATATTTTGACTCCTCCTGTCGCCCACATAGGTCGGAGTGCTAGAGCTTTCTTACCATGCTTAAGAAAGCACGTATAGTTAGTGTCTTGTGACATTGCTGCTTAGAGAGTCTTTTAAACCCATAACGCTTAAGAAAATGTGCATAGGCCTTCAATATCTACATTTGGAATGAAATTCGGCAGCCTCTCGACATCATCCCCGTGCAGGGGGCTGCATCGAGAGTGTTAAAGCCTTTCCACCATGCTTATGGGAAGCGTGCATGGTAGGTGTTTTACGACACTGTGGCTTAAGAGATTTTCAAGCTCACCACACTTAAAAAAAGCATGCATATGCCTTCAATACCTGCGTAAGAGATATTTTGGTTTCGTCGCCATGTTGAAGCAGCATGCACGAGTACTTATATATAGCAAAATATTTGCAATTGTATTAAAACAGCATATACAGGAATTTAATATGCTAAGTAAGCATATGCGTAGATATTTGAAATGAAATTCGACAGCCTCCTAACATCATACCCATGTAGGGACTTCGAGTGAGAGTCTTCCTACCATACTTAAGAAAGCAAGTCGTTACAACACTTAAGAGTCTTCTAAACCTACCACGCTTAAGAAAGCATGCATAAACTTTCAATACATATGTAAGAGACATTTGAAATGAAATTCGATAATCTCGTGTCATCCGTAGCTGATCGAGTATGAGGCCTTCCCACCACGCTTAAAGCGCATGGTAGGTGTCATGCGACACCGCGGTAATTTTTCAGACTCATCGCTTATGAAAAGCACATAGCCTTCAAATCTGTATAAAATGCATCCCGATTTTCTAAAGCATGCACGACGCAGTACTTAGGTCAAGACTTCCGCCACGTTGAAACAACATAAACGAGTACTTAAGAATACAACATCTCTTATCATTTTACTCTGGCAAGCACATTGGGATGGGATAATTAGAACATAAGCCTCATTGCTCCATTATACCCTGATTTCTCCCCTTCATCATTCTCTTTTTTTTTTTTTGACAAATAGTAATGAGAACTACAACTTCTCAATATATCCAATCTTCATTTCACTCTCTTCATACCAAATATCAAGCAGCTATCACACTTCCCAAGTTGAATGGATACAAGAATAATTTAATAGCAAAATGCAAGCAAAACTAGGGCATAAATGAGATCATCTAAACACTCCACTCATCTTTCACTCTTTGATTTGCCAGATCATAATGCCCATCACATATCCCTGTCGAATCTAACTCCATTTCAACTTCTTTCATGCCAAACATCAAAGCATTATTTTGAGAGAGGGCTGAAAATAAGAAAAACAAAAGTTATTTTCGGTGCTATAGTACCTTCCTACAGTGTCGTGCTATAGTATCGGTGCTATAGTGTTTTCGCTACAGTAGATGGGATGCAGGAGAATGGGTTATTCAACTACGTTGTTCATGGTGCTCGAGCACTATTCATCGGGTGCGCGAACAGTGAGGGAACGTAGGATGGGTCGTTCCGCTTGAGAATTGTTCGGCTGCTGCTCAGTTGGCCTTCGAATCGAGAGGGAGCACGAGAGCGAGAGACGTGCAATGCTCGAATTACAGTGGAGGCTATTAATAAGAGACTTAGGGTTAGGTATTAGAGCTATATATAAGGCCTATGCTTATTTGAGTGGAAATAAACCCAAAGTTTGATTTTTGTGATGACGTTATTATATATTTAATATATATGCTAATTTTAAGTTATTCGATATTTAGGCGTCCATTTCATGGTTGCGCCGGTCGTGTCAGTCGACGGTCAATTTCAATTCAAAATTGTGCATCATCACTTTTGATCACTCGATATTTGCACAGACTCGCCAAATTGAGCGTGCAATCTCATTTGATAGGTTTCACCATTTGATGCTAAAAACATGATCAATTTCATGAACGGGGGTTGTTTGGGCATCGTCGCAACCTCTGAACTCTGATATACCCGTAGGCGCATCGTCCAATTTTCTTTTTGACCGATAGATTGTCAAATTATGCAATATGTATATTCTAATCAATTTTGATGTTCTGAACGTGATGGTGAAATCTGTTCATCAATCGGAGGTTGTTTCAACTGATTTCACTGATACCTAGTGCATTTCAACTCTAGTTTGCACGCTAAAGCTCATCGAATTCATCTTGTGAGCTCGACTTGACTTATGGCGCATCCATGGAGGACAACAAATGCCCCCAAATAAATGTGATTCGTGTACAGAGCGAGTCATGTTTGTTGAAAATTGGTTGACCCTTCGAATCAACCTTGAATCCCAAATTACTGTAATTTAATTTCAATGGCTTCACTGAAGAGCTTCTTCCACCATCTACTCTTTGCTTTAATGGGTTTGCTGAAAACTTTTATTTCTTTTGTGTCATTACAGATTTGGGTTTCCTCCAACCCTAGCTTCATGCTTGATTGAGTTTGATGGAGGAATTGGTTTTCTTATTTTGAGATTTGAAATTTCTTCTATCCCAGTTTTAAGCTTGACGGACTTGATGAAGGATTGACTTGATTTGTCCATATTGACTTGTCAGGAAGCGTATGTATGTCTTCAGTCCAGTGCTTGCTACTTTGACGGAGTCATTGAAGGATGCATATAGATGACCCAACCTTCTGGCTTATACTAGGTCTACAATGTTAAGTTATCAGTCTAGTAATGTGTGCTTTAACAGACTAAATAACTATAGAATTCCTTTAGTTTGTCCATTGGCTTCATATGAACTATGGAATTGCTTTCTCGGTCCTATACTTTCTGCTCTGACGGATTTGATGAGGAAATTGGCTTTGATCTATACTTTTAGCTTAATGAGATCATTTAAAAATAGATTAGGATATCATCTTGTAGGCAATACAGAGATTGATTTGAGGCAGCTCTGGATTGAAGTCATTTCTCAAAATGTCTTGGTCCATCAATCAAGTAAAAAAAATCTCTTGGATTCTGGTTTGTAGTCACTAAGCTGGATTTGGTTTGAGATTGAAAAACTATCATCATTTGGCTGATGAACATGAGCTCTTTCACTACGGCCTTTTCTTATGACTTGTTGAGTGAGGAGAGCATCAGCGACTCGGCCATTTGTGTGTTGTTGAGTCCGACCTTTAGAACCTACTCGAGTCTTCGACTTAAGCTATGATGGCTTGGTAGTCTTGTCATTAGATTGACTAATGGGGGCTCTTTTACTGCGGCCTTTTCTTGCAACTTGTTGAGTGAGGAGAGCGTTAGCAACTCGGCCATTTATAAGCTTGAAGTTCGACCTTTAGAACCCATATGTATCATAGACTTGAAGATGTGGAGGTTGATATTTTTCCAACTTAGTTTATTGAGCTTCTGAAATTTAGAGTTCTTCTACTTGATCTTCAAAATATGACAAATCTTGGAGAGAAACTTTTAATATTTAAGGCCATCTCTTTGCACATGAAAGTGTATTCTTCTTCTTATTGCAAGAACCTACAACTTTAATAATAATTATTATAGATATATTCAGGGATATTGGCATAAACCTCGATATCAACCTGAATATATATGAAAGCATCCTGTTTCACAAGAAATGATTTAACAACTTTGATTATAAAAACTAAAAAAATGCCCCTTATCTAACAGGATTACAGACTAGTTCAAAAATATATTATAGAGTTTGAACTTCTTTAATATAAATAAACATAACTCATTCTGATTATTATTATATATATTTATCTGAGGATCTCGACTTGAAGCATGATATCAACTTAGCTAAATATATAAAAATGCCCCCTGTCTAACAAGGAGGCTTTCACAGTAACTTGAAAATGCGTTCTTATTTTACGAGAGAATTTTCAAGTAAGATTATATGTGTATTTGGTATGAAATCCTTTTTAGTGCAAGATTCATTTAAGTATTTATATACTTATATGCAGTCAGTTGATATATTTCTTGAGATATCGACTATTGATTGGTGGCATCGGTCGTTGACCATTCATGTAAATAAGCTAGTAGCTCCTCCTTCATACACCTTCTATGACAAAGGGACCTTCCCAGTTATCTTTGAATTTATCACCAATCTTGCGATGAGGGATGATTGACCTTCTCAGCACCAGAACCAATTCACCTTTCTGGAATGTCCGATGACGTACTGAACTATTGAATGCTTTGGACATCCTTGCTCGGTTGATTTCTAAAATCTGTTGAGCTTGGAGTCTAACTCCGTCAAGTGCATCCAACTCTTCCATTCACAGGAAAGCATTCTCATCTTGAGTAAGATTGAATTGGACAGCTACTCGAGGTGATGGTAGCTTAACTTCTAGTGTAGAACAACTTCAACTCCAAATGTTAGTGCATAAGGAGTGGTTTTGGTCGGCATCTTGTAAGTGGTTCTATATGGCCACAGTGCCAATCATTTTATTATGCCACTCTCTTTTATTCTTCATGAGAATATTCTTGAGGAACTTCACTAAGGTTTTATTGAAAGTCTCTGCTAAACCATTAGCCCTTGGGTTGTAGATTTATGAGTATGCCAATCGATTTTGTGTCGGTCAACGAATATGTATATCTTTGCACTCTTAAAGGCAGGACCATTGTCTGAAATAATTTATCATGGCACCCCGAATCTACAGACAACATTGTTGGTGAAGAAGTTAACAACTCGATTAGTAGTGAATTTTTTAAACTAGGTTTCAGCCTATTTAGAGAAGTAGTCAGTAGCTGCTAAAATGAATTAATGTATGGAAGATGATGGGGTATCAATTGTGCCCCAACTTTTGAATGGACAAGATGCTATTGTTAGATGTAGAGGATTTGGAGGTTGATGAATGAGATCCCGGACTTGACATTCATGACATTTCCTAGCATGATCTATGCAATCTTTCACCATTGATGGCCAATAGTATCCCATCCTCTTGAT
The DNA here is from genome assembly GCA_021442155.1 of Cymbidium sinense. Lineage (NCBI taxonomy): Eukaryota > Viridiplantae > Streptophyta > Magnoliopsida > Asparagales > Orchidaceae > Cymbidium > Cymbidium sinense. Next base: position 115,746,349 of record CM038217.1, read on the forward strand.
TTTTATTGCCATTTTGGGACCTGACTGGTGCGCGACGTAGAGTCTTTCATGAATTTCAGACATTGCTTAATGGCTTCATTTGTCCCTAAGCATCGTAATCACATTTGTTCAAAGGATCTATGGTATAATGTATCATTACATAAGCATATCGTAGAATTCTTTTATCATTTGTGTGGCTAGTAATTTATTGCTCTACAATTTGCTTTCTTTGAAATAGTCAATGAAAGATTGTCTCCAATCATCGATCTCTTTCACTGTGAAAGCTTCACATGATTTTTTTTACAATACTTTTGAGTTTTTTTGTCTCTTGTACTTGTTCTTTGGGAGAGTGAGGAGAAATTTGAATCGCTTTCTGCTGGTTTGAGTTTGATGTCTCCTCTACCTACGAGGAATATGGATTTATGGTTGCAGAACAAGATGAGTGGACACTTCAATCAACACATCATCATCGTCCTTGTTCACCATCTATTTTTCCAGCTTGGCCAAGCAATCCACTTTACTATTTTTTGATCAAGAAACTCGAGCTAATTTAACATTTTGAATTTGCTTCATGAGGTCAAACATTTGCCTATGATAGTATGTCAATTCAAGCTTATTAATTTTATAAACACCCAATACTTGGTTGACCACCAATTGGGAGTCTCCAAAGATTCTTAAATTTTGAAAGTCGATGGTAATAACTTCTTCAAGACCTGCCACCAATGCCTCATATTCAGCTTCATTGTTGATTCTTAGCTAAGTCAGTATGTATGAAAGCCTCATTATACCACCTTCTGGTGTTATGAAGATGAGGCCAACACCAGCTCTTACTTTTGGTAGATTTGAGGGCTGAGCAAGCTTAATAGATGATGATCCATTGAAGTACATTTTCCAGATCTACAACTTTTCTCTATTCATGGATAAGCATAATCTGTTCATCAGGTAAACCATTATTGAGTATTGAATCTTCTAGGATAAGATGTGTAGTGAGAAAGTCTGCTAGTATCTACCCTTTTATAGCTTTATGAGGTACATATAATATCAAATTGTAACAGAAGCACTACCCATCAGGCCAAATGATCTGTCAACGTTGGCCTTATCATCAGGAACTTCAGCAGATCGATCTGTGAGATGAGCGTTATCTTATGTGACAACATATAATGTTGAAGCTTTTGAGCAGCAAAGATTAGTGCAAGCCAGTGCTTCTCGATCGAAGAGTACTTTGTCTTAGCTCCTATCAATCTTCGACTGATATACTACAACACATTTTTTTTTGCCTTCTTCATTGTGCTGTGCAAGAAATGCTCCAAAGGATTCTTCTAGTGCAACTGTATACAAAATGAGAGGCTTTCTCAGGATTAGCACTACAAGAATAAGTAGATTTAACAGGTATCTTCTGATGAAATTGAATGCTTCTTGCCATTCATCGTCCCATTTAAATGGTGCATTTTTTTCATCAATTTAGAAAATGGTCCTGCTTGACAAATTTGATATGAAATACCGGATGAATGCCAAATATCCTTGTATAAAATGAAGCTGACGAAGATTCTTCGGTGGTGGCATATCCACTATCACTTTGATTTTATTAGGGTTGATCTCAATTCCTCTATGACACATTATATAGCCAAAGAATTTTCCAGATGAAACCCCAAATGCACATTTAAGAGGATTCATCTTGAGATCATGTATTAATTCATTTGAAGACCATCCTTAGGTCATCAAAATTATCTTCTCGATCTATGCTCTTAACGACGAGGTCATCCACATAGCATTCTACTCTTTGATGAATCAACTCATCGAAGATGCCCATCATGGCCTTTGATATGTGGTGAAAATTTTTATTTTAGAATTTTCTAAGAATGTATACTTCCATCTTCAATTTATGTGGAATAGAAATGAAGATAGAAATACTTTTATCTTGAATTTATGGAAAAGGTGGAAGCCCTCCAACCAAGGGTGAAACAATATGCTTTTAAGCATGATGTTATAAAAGAAATACTCATCCAGCTAAGCGGTTGCTAATTCTTTTATCTTGATTTTTAACTTAGGCTTTAAGTGAGGTTATGAGTTCTTTATTTTTAATTTTAAGTTGATTAATTTGGTAGAAGATTTATTTTTTTCTAAGAGCCTAATAGTCATCCATACATCAATCAAGGAAGAAACTAAGAAAACATGTCATCTTAATGCACAAGCTAAATAAAATATCACACATTTTATAAAACTAACGCTTAAGAATAAAAAGTCATTTGTGGTCGAGCACCACTGCACAAACCTAAAAAATAAATTGGGTAGTCGAGCTCTACCCTTATACAACCTAGATTACAAATGAATTAATTTACAATCAAGTAAGGAAATTCATGTTATGAGGGTCTTCATTCTTCATTCTTTTTTCTTCTTTGGTTCCTTCTTATGGATGGTTGGAATGTGGATGCTCCAAAGGCTTCACATGGTATGTAAGATGAGATCTTATGCTCTCATCCTAACCCCCATAACAATCATTCCAAAATCTTAATTGCAAAAAATTACTTGAAAGAGAAAAGTGAATCTAAATTAGCTAAACCATACAACCTAAATTATGTATATTACACATGGGTAACCAAGTCAACTTGACCTATTGGATTATGCTAAGGGGTATAAGCACTTGCACAGCAAAAACAGTTATATTTTTATTACAATGCTCCTTAAGCACAATCCACAAAAAATAATGATTAGACTAAGTCGTCCTACCATTCATTCTACACACATTCACCCTAAAATCCAGACTATAACAAAACATTATAAAATAAAAGCAAACATCAAATCATGCACTGCCCTAACTTAAAGTTAGAAGTGGTGACCTAGTTTAATGTGTATGCTTTAGGAGGTTTGTGTGGTATGCTTAGCTATGGATTTAAGATTTGGATTTTCTAAGTGTGAAGATGTTCAACTTAGATGGATGGTTTCATTTAAGTGTTTAGTTGATTTGGGTTAATTTTATTTTGTATTTTGATTTGGTTTAAGTGAATCTTATAATTAATTACTAAGTGTTAAAAAGAGAGATAAAAGAGAAGAGAGCTTCTCTTTCCTTCCCAAATCTAAGTAACTTCTAAAGTAGATTCATGTTTAGTTTTATTTAGTGAATGTTTTATTATGTGTTTTAATTAATCCTAAGTTTAGATTTTTCCCTAAACAAACCTATTCAAAAAGAAAGACATTTTAAGATTAAGTAAAGTGAACTAAATTCACAAAACACACATCACTTCATTTCTTTCCCAACATGTATAATATGCATATGAATGAATACTATGCATATCTATACATACAAATGGAAATGTTTAGCACACTTTATGATGAATGCTAAGAAATGTTACTTAAGAAAGTTTGAATGCTTTATGATGCATGATTTTCATTAAGTAGAAAAGAGATTTTCTTATCTATTTTTCACAGCACACATGTATGTATGAAAGGCATAAGTGAGTACGATGCCATTGTTAGCATCAAGGGTGTAAGGTACAAGACCTACTTAGAGATACTTAAAGCCTAAAGCACGGGTTGTCTAATACACTACTTTCCTTAAATACAAACACATGTACAAAAGAAATGAATGGAAAAAGAAATATGCGAAAAGTTTGTATTTATTTATTTATTTTGTTCATGCAATTTATATGTACAAGTGTGGATGTCCTTCTTGACTAATAGCATAAGAATGAATAGAATAGGATTAGGCAAATGTTATGTTCTTTTCAAATGAACTATACACTTTGCCAAAACCCTATTCAAAACTATGCTAAAAGGAAAGGGAAAGAAAGCCACACTATGCACATCTTCAAATTTATATCCACATGCAAGCTTATAAATAATTATAAGTAGCACACTTTTAGTTTTAGGTGTTTGATTTATATATTTTGAAAATAGTTTTGGATTTAGTAGTGATAATAGCCATTCATATTTCTACTTTAGCCAAAATATACATTTTGACATAAAAGAAACATTTCATTTTAATTTTGATTTTGGAAAAGCATGAATGCATGAAACTCATATGACATACACATTTAGCATGTTAGGAGAGAACTAAAGTGATGAAAGCATGTAAACACATTCACTCTAATTAATTTCTAAAGACAATCTTATGAAAAAAGAAAGCTTAAAGCAAATCAAATTATTTTTAAGGAAAGTTTGATTTTGATTTGAGAAATGTGAGGTGAGTTTGCTGTTCCTAACCCATTCCCACATATGTATATTATTTAGTTTAATTTTTAGGTAATTAGATCAATTTTATTCTTTGGTTAGGTTAAGGTATGAATTAAGTATGTTAATTATCCCATACTTATACCACCTTAGCATACTTAATCAATAGCCAATGAGATGACATAAAACCACACAAGGAATTTAAATCAAGAACACCTAGGGCCTAATGCATTTGGCTCATGATTAATGATTAATTAAACTAAGGGGTTTAACTTAAGTACTTTCATAACCCCTTCACACATGTGAATTGGGTTTGATTTTAATTATACTTAGGCTCTTGAACACCTAAGCATCTACCAAGATAGATTAATTGAGAAAAGTTTTAGAATTTTAAATTAATTAAGGGGAAATTAGTAAATTAACCCTTAGGTTAGATTAAGGAAGAAAAAGGGGTTTATATCTTAAGGAAAGTATCCCAAAATTATTCCCTAAACCTCATATTCACTTAATAAAAGCTTAATTAATTAGAGGGTTAAACCACTAATTATACCATTAATCTTAATTAAGGAGTGATTAATGAACTAGCAATTCCTCTAATTAAGCCACCAATAAATCCCAAGAAAATTAGGGGAGAGAGGGGTCATCCCACTAATTATGCAAAAGAAGTTTGGGATTAATCAGTAGTGTAATTAGAGGGTAATTAGCAAAATAACATTCTCAATAGAACCCATATCTAGAGAAAAGCACTATTCAAAATCCATTCAAATCATTTTTAGAATATTCTATGTTCTATTATCTATCCAATGCAAGTTATTTCATTTTTTTATTTTTCTAGGCTTAGATATGAATTTAGGAAGTTTCCATGATTAATTAGAACATTTAATAGCCTAATCAAATATTTAATCCCATCGACCCCACGTGGGACGCACATCGCTTTCCATGATGAGATTCGATATTTAAGTTGCACACGTAGCATCGCATGATGCGCGCTTTCTCTCACTGATCAAGGATCGGATGGATAAGGTTAAAGTAGTGGTTCTAAAGGGATAAAACGTGGATGTTATGTGTCTTAATCATGGTCGTCCATCCAAAATACACGGATGGATGGCCCATGATCTATCCCTATATTTCCCTATGAAGAATGGACACTGTCCATCTTCTAGGGGGTGATCCGAGCTTGATTGAGCTCGGATTGGATTGAAACTCAACCCACACCATCTTAGCACAATGACACATCTAATGGCTAGAATTCCATGGGGTGAAGATTCTCCTCACAAAGCTCTAAGAAGATTTGAAACCATGCTCGGTTTAATGATTAACCTTGCCAGAGGTGATCATCAATTCTCTTGGAGAAGCTTCGTCTAGTGGAGACGAAGCTTTGTTGAAGTTTGGAGGCTCTAAGATTGGGTAGATCCTCCTATGGTCCAACTCCTCTTGCACTTGAACTTGGTCTTGATCGAATTCGATCCTCCATTGCCTTTGGAGCTTGTGAAAGAGCTCAGGTGAACTCGACTTGGTGCTCTAATGAAGCTTGAAAAAGGAATGGGATTGATGTTGAGTGTGGAGTAAGTTCGATTTTCGGTGGAGCTCCCCTATTTTCAACCTATGAAAATCGAGAATGGGAAAATGGATTTCACTCTAAGAAGCTTGGAATCACTTGACAAAGGCTCCTTTGGCTTCCCTTGGTTCAATTGAGTATGAGGCTATGAAGATTGAATTGAATTAGGGGGAGTATATCTTCCCTAAGGGCAATCAGATTACCAAGCAAGGAGATGCCATTTTGATCCAAGTGAGCTCCTTGAGTTGGTTTATTAGGCCATTTGATGTGTCATTGCATTCTGGCTTTAGAGGGAGGTGAGTGAGTGTGTGCTTGAAATGGGTGGAGGCATGATTCCCATGTGGCCATTTTCAAGCACATGGTCAATTTTGGGTTTGGGTTGGCTTTGGCTGACCCAAACCCATTGGGTCATGTGCACTAGGTCCATTAATGGCCATTTGGTCCACTAAGAGAATGCCAAGTATCCATGAAAAGAATTGACTAAATTCCAAGTGATTTTGATTTTGGGTTACCCTATGGCCTAGGGGTAAAATGGTCATTTGGATTTGATTTCAGTTTGAGCATGTTTGGTATGTTTGAAAAATGAGTTAGGCCAAGTTTCATTGAATTTGGAGTTTGTTTGATATGATTTGGCTCATGTTGACCCATTTAGGTCAAAATGGGTCAACTTGGGTCAAGTTGACCAATTGGTCAAATTGGGTCAAACCAAGAGTTGGGTCAAGTTCATATGACCATTTGAAATATTTTGGTGGCTTTGGTTTGATTCAATTTGGTTTAGGTTTGAATTTGGTCCAATTTAGTTCAATTTAGGTCAAATGGGTCAAGTTGACCAAATTGACCAATTTGACCTATTTGGGTTAGGTCAAGGGTTGGTTCATGTTTGGTTGGTCATATGAAATGGATTGGTATCTTTGTTTTCAATCAATTTTGGTTAAGTTTCAATTGGCTCAATTTGACCCTTTAGGTCAAGTTCATGGTCATCAATTAGGTCAGTTGGCTGGCCAATTAGGGCTTTGGTCAACAAGTGATTTGGAATGAACTTGACCAATTGGTTTCAATCAATTTGGCTTAGATCAAGTTTTGACACATTTTCACTTTTTAGGTCAAGTTGGGTCAAGTTGGGTCAAGTGGCCAATTGGGCTAGGTTAGGCTCAAATGTTAACTTGGTCAAGTTCAAACATTGATCATGAATGAACTTATATAATTGGTTTCAATCAATTTGGCCTATGGTGGATTTTAGCTATGTTGGGTCTCATTTTGGCTAAGTGTTGACTTGGTCATCCTTTAGGTTTGACTTGGTTTGACCCAATTTGATTGATTGATCATCTCATGATGATTGTTGATCATGATGAGAGGTTTAAGTGGGCTTAGTTCAATCCAATTTGGTTAGGATTAGAATTTGGCTCATAAGGGTACTTTAGGTCACTTTGCGTCAAGTGAGATTAAGTCAGGCAAATAGCTTGGTTAAAGCTTGTTTTGAGTTTGATTGAACTCACATATGAACTTATGATTGAATTATAAATCCATTTGCAAGTGGTTTGAAGTCAAATGGTTTTCGGTTCATTTGACAATTTCAAGTTTAATGGGTGAACATGAGTTTGGCTTAGGTTTGATTTTTGGATTGAGTTTTGGTTGAGTGATTGAAGTTTGTATTTATATTTAGATTCATGATTGTAGGGTTGATTGAATCATGAAAAAAAATCAAGGGGTTGGCTTGATTTGAATTTGATTAGGCTAAGTTCAAGATTTTGACTTGAAAGGCTTAGGTTGAATTTTGATTGAATTTGTGTTTGATTTTTGGAGTAGGTTTTGATTTTTTGAATTTATATTTCATTTATATATATGAATATAAATGAGAATATAAATGGGTTATGAGAAAATTTCATGAATTTGAAGTGATTTGAACTTGATTTTGGCTAAATCCTTAAGAGGGAATCAAAGGGACTTAGGAAATATTTTGAATTTGGATTTGAATTTGGATTTAGTTTAATTGATTTGAATTTATATTTCATTTATATATATGAATATAAATGAGAATATAAATGAGTTATGAGAAAATTTCATGAGTTTGAATTGATTTATATTTGAATTAGTCTAAGTCTTTAAGGGAGAAATAAAGGACTTAGGAAATATTTTGAACTTGGAATTTCAATCATAAGTTTCAATCATGAATTATCATATGGAATTGATTTGAGTTTGGAAAAATCAATTAGGATGGAATTGATTTAGGTTTGACTTGAAGGAAGGAAGTGAGGAATGTGGTTTAAGCTATAGGGTAAAGAAATTTTCCTAACACGAAGGAAGGAAGTGAGGAATGTGGTTTAAGCTATAAGGTAGGGAAATTTTCCTAACACACCTAAGGCATGACCTATTCTTATGGCTAACTCTTCTAAGTCTCTAGGGCTAGGTTGAGTGTCCACCTAATCACTATATGTGTATTAAGACTAAGGAACTCCTAAAGTCTAGGAGAAGTCTTATGTCTAAGATGGAGGGGTTGAAAGCTCATCCTAAAATGAGGTCAACAAAAGTCACCCAATAGGTGAAAGGAACATCAGACGGACAATGTTGATCAAATACCAACAATCACAAGCACTAAAAAATAGTCTACTCCTAACAGGTGTAGAAGGAATCTAACCTGTAATGACTTACCATGTCAAAGACATAAGAGAGAAGGAGGAATCCACTAGTGGATAGAGTGTGAACGCTTCCACCAAGGAAAGCAGTTCAAGGCATCCACAAGGAGATGAGAGGTTTGATTTGATCTGTCCACCGGGGAGAGAAATTTGATTTGCTTTTGATTGTTCACCAGGGAGTCATCCACAAAGGAGGGGAGGTGAAATCCACTGAGGGTTTAGAATTTTGAGTCCACTGAAGGAACCAGAAAGATTTGCATCTCACTGAGGAGAAGCAAAAGATTTTGATTTGGATTGATTGATTATTCTATTTTGTTTGTTTCATTAGATTTGTTTTGTTAAATTTGTTTCAGATTTTTTATTTTGGGTTTTGAGATGGACCCTATTGGTTTTCTATGGATTGCACCGAATAGGAGCCAAAGAGGCTTAGACCTAACTCAGATTTACCAATCCAAAGGGGTAGTCTACTAAACACATAGTAGGACTAGCCAACCAAAGGGGATGCTGCAGATCAATCACTAGGAAGAAAGCATAGTAGACTTACATCCTCCAAAGTAGGGACCAGTTGCTGGGGTGATCTATTGGCAAGGTAACAAATTGGACCCCACCTAGGGCTGACTATTAAGTGAATGCTATTGGGGGACTTAAATCAACTCAAAAATAGTCAAAATTAATTTCATTCTTAGATTATTTTGATGGGTCCTGGTTTATGATGACCGTGAAGGGACATGGAGGCCTGTCTAATTATATTTACCAATCTAAAGGAGTCCACTAACCACAAGACTATCCAACCAAAGGGGTGCCTGCGTAATGGTCAAGTTAGGAAGAAAGCGGGGACCTACATCTCCAAAATAAAAGTACTACGGATCGGCATTGGATAACAAATCAACCCACCTGTAATGACTATTGAGTGAATGCCTAACTTAAATCAACTCAAAGATAGTCAATAATTTTATTTTTAGTTTTATTTTTTGATGGATTCCATACATACCAATTAATAGGGCCATGGCCTAGACCAAATTAATTTACCAATCCAAAGGGAGTAGTCTACTAACCATACGGTAGGGCTATCCAACTAAGGAGATGCCTTTTGATGTGTAATGGTCAAGTTAAGAAGAAAGTGCGAGGACTCACATCTTCCAAATAAAGAACCATTGGGGTGATCGGTTGCTTTTGGGTAACAAATTGAACCCAACTTAGGGCTTACTGTTGAGTGAATACTGTTGGGAGACTTAAATCAACTCAAAGATAGTCAAAGATTAATTTCATTTTTTTAGTTTATTTTGATGGATTCCATTGGTTTATGATGGATCACACTGAGAAGGAGCTTATAGACCTATCTCATATTGAACCAAAGGAGTAGCTTCCTACCGATGGGAGAACTATCCAACCAAAGGAGTCCTTTGGTTTGCAATGATCAATTTAAGGGAAGAAAGATCGGACTACATCTTCCACTATAAAAGACCATCAGGGTGATGGTTGCTTGGGCAACAAATTGAACTAGACTCATCATTTAGATCATGCTAAAAGAATGTGACATAGTCTTCCAAAGTGGAATGACTACCTAACCTTCTTGGAAAATAGATTGAACTCACCTAAGGGAACTATGATGAGGATTTATCTCAACTTAGTAGCAATTCCTATGGGGAGTTCTCAACGCCTCTAAAGATAGATGCATGCTTGGGAAAAGGGCCCTTTGGGGCTTGAATTCCTAATCCACAAGTAATTAATTTTATTTATTTATTTGTGTTATCAGGACCGCTTACAGGTCAAATAACCAAGAATCTGACTGAACAAATTCTCCAATGGGGTGGCTACTAGAAAGGGGATCACCACCAAAAAGTAACCTGTAGTGTCTAAATGGAAAGGATGTGATCCAAATAGAATGCCCAGGGAGAGGGGCCACCAAGGGCTTAATCCAAAACCCCGAGAAGATGACATGGCTACATATCAAATAAATATTGGCCAACTCAAGGAGAAAGTCAGGGACTCACATCGCCAAGAGTGGTGTATCCACCGGTGAGTCCAAAGATAGTAACATCAACCAACCTAAGGTGTTCTTCAAACAATCACCTAGGAAGAAAGCTTGGGACTCACATCCTCCTATAATTGATTGGGATAGTTTATCTTCGCCCAGTGCCATCCGACCTATACTGAGTGAATGCTACCGGAGACTATATCAACTCAAATGTAGTCAAGAGGAAAGGAGCCTGGGGACTTATCCTAAACCTCAAATATACTCAACCTAGTTAGTGCATGATGGTTCAAGAAGAAAGCATGGGACTCACATCTTCTTAAACAACATGAGGTATCACCGGGCAGGGGTAGTGAAGCCTACCAAACAGTGCATTATGGTTTGCAATATGTTAGAAGAAAGAGTGGACTCACATCTTCTAAACAGTGACCACTGGGGTGACATACGGTGCAGTAGCATGTAACCCCACCTAGAATACTAATGAGTGAGTGCACAGGCTTGCTCACATCAAAATAGCAGGCAAAAGATATGTTTATTTTGTGTGCATGTGTTAAAAGGAATAGGATGCCCTGGGACTCTTACCCACCTAAAAACATGTTGATTGATGAATGATGATGGCAACCAGAATTCTACTAAGAAAGGATGCCTTCTCACACCTAACTTAGTTTGCTAATCAAATAGATGTTCTCTCTCTCACACCTATTCTAACAATGGAGATTGTGTTTTGTTCATGAAAGAGGATAATGCGCCTGGACTCTTACACCTACCCTAAACACGCGGGATTCACAAGACAAGCAAACAATGCTTCGAAAGAAGAGAAGATTATGATGAAATGGAATCCGATTTTTGTTGATTGATAGAATTATTTTCAAACATGATTTTTATGGGTAATATTTCTTCAAATAGAGCCCATTAATTGGAAGCATCGGGTGTTCCCTTTACAATCAATAAGCTGATAAGATCCTCCTTGGTAAGCCTTCTCTATGACATAGGAGCCTTCCCAAGTGGGTTCAAACTTGCCTCCCATCTTTCGATGGGCAACAATTGGTCTCCTTAGACTAACACAAGTTCTCCCACTTGGAAAGACCTTAGAATCCAGCTTGTTATGAGCTTGAATCATTTTGGCCTTGTACAACTCGGGAGGTTCCTGCAGCACCCTGTAGAATCTCCTCCAAACTTTGAGCTCTTCAACCACCCAGCCCATTCTCAGAGTGATCTACCCAATGCTATCCTTATGATGGGAGAACTTCTAAAGGTAGAATGACTCGACCATACACCAAAGAAAATGGTAGATTGAGTTGAGTTGTGGGTAGTCCCACAAGGCTTCAAACCAACCGCTCATTCCAATCGCTTGTTGTCATCAAGAGTCTTCAAAGTATTTGATGAGAGTTTTATTGAATGCTTCGCTAAGCCATTTTGGGGTAGTAGAGTATCTCCACCTATACCATGTCTTCTAAAAGTCTTGATCTTTGTGATTTTGAGCACCATTATCGAATATAATTCATCGAGGCACCCAACCTATATATGATATGGTTCCTAAAAATTGAAGCACACATGTCGAAGTTGTGACCTCTCTTAGTGGATTGCCCACTTGGAAAAGTATTCTGGCGCTAAGATGAACCGATGACCCTTGGAAGAAGGAGGATCGATGGACCCACAATGTCGCACTAACACTCAAAATGGGCCAATGGGTGTGAGAATGTTGGGTGGTTGGAGAGGACCACACCATGACACTCATATCTCCTAGCTACATCCATGCTTGTAAATCATCAAGGCCAAGAGTATCCTATCTCTAATCTTCATCTTCATCTCGACTAGATTGATGCACTGTGATTAATCAATGTACCTCGCATTACAATGCCATGCTTCGTGTTTATCTAAACAACGTAACCACATTTGGTCAAAGGACCGTAGGTGCCATCAATGAGAGCATAGAGAGAGCTCTCTATTTCACCGATGGGCTTGTGACTTTTCGAGGTAGCTGTTCAAATAGTCTATGAATGGTCTCCAATCCAGCTCTGTCCTTTTGGCAACGACAACCTCCCTTCAAGAGAAAGTCTCGATGAGTTCAACATCAATAAGGGGATAGGACTTGTCTATTTTGGACCCTTATTGAATGGACTCATCTTCGACATGCCAATTCTTTTGGCAAAGCATCTACCAAGCATTCTCTTCATAACCTTGTAGATGGTGACTTCGATTTCAATAGCTTCATGGTATACCATGGTAATGATGAAGCTTGGGTTTGAGAACCTTGTGGACCAATAATTTGATTGATGACCAACCGAGAATCCCCAAAGATGTTGATGCTTTGACACACCGATGGCTAACCTGACCGCAATCAAAGCCTCATACTCGCCTTCATTGGTGCAGTGGGTTGGAAAGATAGTATGAGAATCTCATCACATCACGGTCTATTCCTACCCTTGCCTTTCGGAAGAGTAGATCATGGTGCTTCCCCTTTATGAAAAGAAGCTACCATCAAAATACATCTCCCATCATGGTCAACCTCCCTAAGTTCATGATTTGTTCATCGTGAGATCATCACTAAGCGAGAATCAACAGGAAGTGGCCGCTAAGAAATCTGCTAGTGCTTATCCTTTACGCATGAGGGGTACAAATGTGATATCAAACTGAGAGAATCATGGACCATGTGCCAAACATCCATAGCATGTCCATGTCATGAGATACCAAAGTGGATTGGTTCTAGATCAAGTTCCTTATGAAAAGCATATATAGTGTAGCTTTGGGAAGCAAAGATCAAAGCTAATGTTTCAATAGTAGTTCACTCACAGAATCGATGAGGCGTGAGGTAGAGAGCACTCTCCTTCCTTCATCATTTTGGGCCAACAAAAAGAGTCATCCAATGCAGTAGAGGATGAGTGGCCGCCGGATAGCTAGAACAAGCCACCAAATATTGCTTGATATCTTCAAAGGCATGCTACACTTATCATCCCACTTGAACTTGGCATCCTTTTGACAAGTGTTGAAAATGGCTTGCATCTCCTGAGGTTGGAGATAAAGCATCTATATGCCAACCATCCTTGAAAGATGAAGTTAAACTCTAGGTGGCATTTCTAAGATAGCTTTGATCTTTTCGATCTATTTCTATTCCCCGAACAAACCCAAGGAATTTCAAGCTACTCAAATGCACACTTTGGGATTCATTTTGAGGTTATATTATCTTAACAAAAACTACTCTCAAGTCAAAGAGATGGTCTTCCTTTTCTACTCTTGACTACTAGATCATCAACAAGCACTCAACCCGATGATGGATGAGTTCATTGAAGATGAGTCATGGCGCTGGTATGTAGCACTTGATTTTAAGGTCGAAAGGCATGACCTATAATAAAAGATTCGATCGGGTTTAAAAAAGTAGTGTTTCTTTCATCTTAGAGACATCTTGATTTAGTAGATGACCCATCCATGAAAGAGAACACTGCATGAGATGAGATAATGTCCACCATTAATTCTGGTATAGGAAGAGGAAACTCATCCTTAGGACATGCCTTATTTAAGTCCCTCAAATTGACAAATGCAAATTTGGCCATTCTTCTTCTTAACGGACATCAAGCTAACTAGTAGGGTATTTTTTTCCGATGAAACCAAGATCGATCAATTTCTTGACTTCAAAATGACATTGTTCAATTTCTAATCGCATGTCTAGGAGCTTGGTAGGGTGGTAGCTAGATCTATTGCTGGACGCTATGTGGAGATAATCCAACATCTCTTCATAACTCCATGCAAAGCGCCTTAAACTCAATAGCCTAACTAAGTCATTGGTTTCTTCTTCATTCAACAACTAATGATGTGTCATGGATTTTCTTATCCCGAGGTTGATTTCTTTAAGCTTGTCAATTATTGAATGAATCTCCTCTTCAAATTCGGTGCATTTGATTTGGAGATCATCGATCATCTAAGGTTTCTAAACACACATTCTCATAAGAGTTTGTGTGAAAAGAACCTATCGACTCCAAATGATTGGTAATAACAAGCAAGAATCATCATCATCGACCACTATCAATCCTAGTCCTACTTTTGATTGTGCTTCCTTGCCTGTATTGTTCCATAGCTTCCCAAAATACTCTAACATGTGCTTGGACCATGTATGAGGAATCAAACCTTTCTGTATAAGATTATGAACACAAGATGAGTAAAAGTCAAATAAAAATTCCATTAATTCTTTAAATGAATCCTCCAGTTCTACATCAACTGACTTGAGGATGATGATCCCAAAAGAATCTCTTGGCTTCATATCATGAAGACTTAGGGCTTCCTTAACTAAAAACCTTCAACTTTTGAGATGAAAGTGAGGTTAGAGCTAAGGTTCCCAATCGCCTAATAGTCACATAAATATGATTCAAATACTTTGCTTTCTGAGGCTCCTTCATGCCTGATCAAAGTCACCTCCAATGGAACCCCGAGAGGGTTGGTATGCTAATCACATTAGACTCATCCTCCGGATTCCAAGTCTATGTGAATAGTAGGGGTACTCCTATGAACTGAACATAACCCTATTGATGGCCAACCAGTCTTCCACTGAACCTCTATCGCCTTCCTCGTGGAGGTTGAGTCATCCTACCCACATGTCCATATGATGGAATGGGTTGTGGGTGGAATGTGATATGCAGCTCTATTTCTTCAATTCCCCTTTCTTGTTCACTTGGATTTTCATTTTCTTTTTTCTTTTCTTTTTCTTCATTTTCTTTTTCTTTTGAATTTAAATTTTGTCCAAGTTCATGAGAAAGGGTATTTTGAGGAAGATAGTAACTCGCATCCTCATAAATCTCAACCTCTAACTAAAATGGCTTTTCATCTCCTTTGACATGGTATTCAATCCCATCCTTTCTAACTTGATGCATGATGGAGGGAGGATGGAATCATCTTGTTCGATGTATCCAAGGCCTACCAGCAAAGTAGTGAAGTATTCAAATCATGATGTAAAACTTGCTGCCTTCCCCACCTATCTCCAAAAGTAACAGTATGGAACCTAAAGCCCTCTCACCTTGTTCATTGAATCCTCTCGACATTATCCAATCTCCTGAGTGTGGAGATGTCGATCCTCAAATAGGCAAGGTCTTAGACTCATAATGTTCACCATGCACTTGGATCATGAGAACTCGCAAGTAATCCCATGTCAACGTGATGTAGAGGGGATGTGCTCCAAGTCCCTAAGAAGGTCTTCATCTCGTGAAAGTGATCCCTGAGCTTCTTGTAATGTGCCTCCTCACTGTGGCTGAGCTAAGCATATTTCGATCAAGGAGAGCCTTGATTAATGATTCTCATCTCTTTGGATAAGACAAGGGCATCATATATGCTTAGATGATGGAAACTTTCTTAGATGAGAGAGGACATTGTAGTCCACCTTCATCCTCCACAAGCATATCCAAGGGTGGAGCATCCCATGGAGGGGCTTTCGATCCTCTACCAATGACTTGTTTCTATCTTGAGGTGCTGGAGGTAGAACCTTGCCACCACTGGAGGTTGACTTCTGATCTCTGGTGGTAATGGAAGGTTCTACTGCACATCGCTCACCTACCTTCTCCTATGGGACCCAATCGGATGATTCCAAGTCTATCTCAAGAGGTGAACCCAGTATTCGAGTAGGAAAAGTCCAACTCAATTAAAAAGAGGAAGATCAAATTGTTATAGTTATTTTGAAGAGTTATCAAGAATAAGAATAAACAAGTGACATGATGTAATTCAAGCTAGCTTTATTCTTCAATTTCTTGGATTTGATAGGAGGTACAAAGTAGAAATCAAGTAAGAGGGTAAGAGATTTGATGCCCTTATTCATCGATACAAGAGTTCTACTAGAAGAAGAAGAACTAGAGTAGTGAAGTCATGATGTGTATACAACAGAGAGGTCGGACTCGGCCGTGGTTGCACTATCGGGCTATCCTCCGCACATGTCGCCGCTCGCTTGAGCTCCCCTTTCCTTGAGTTGGCAACTTGCAAACCTTCCTTGATGTTGAGGTCAATTCACAAGCAAAAGTTTTCTTGATCTTTGAATGATCTTTTTAGAGGTTTTGATAAGAGATATCCCAACCTTCTTTGGTTTTGGAAGGATCAAGTATCCCCAAGGATTACCCTAATGGAACTGGATGGTTGTTCCACAAGGTATTCCTTTGGGATACTATAGCACCGGTCTTGAAGCTATGTTCAAGCCTTAAATGTGAAGCAATCTCCAAAACATGACCCAACATATGGTAGGGGCAAAAGTTAGGATCATGGCTTTTACCACTTCCTCAGTCCCTAGGTTCTAGCTAAAATAAGGCTTCTTTAAGAGGTTCTTAAAGATCTTCCTGATTACCTCCCTCTTAAATGAATAAGGCTTGTTAAGTTTATCCAAAAAAGTAGGTGGACCATAACAATCTGGCGGCGGGTATGTGTACCACTATTGCTAGTGATGTGGTGAGGAGCAGGTGTAGGCCATGGAGGCTCGATGGTTGGTGGGGCTGTCTTGGGTGGTAGAGGAGGTGAAAGCAAGGTCTGAGGTCTGGTCTCTGACTGATCTCTGTTGTTTCCCTTATCTCACCACTATTCCCCGGCTTCTTCTCATATACCTTATGGCTTTGCTTAGAAATTGATCTTGAAAAGGCAACTATTTGGCCTCTCTTGTAGACTAGCGCCTTGTTGATTAACTTCTCAAAAGTTTTGATGTGAAGCTTAAGCATATGACCGCCATGGATATTCTTAGAAGAATCTCAATGGCATGTTGTTCGATAGTGGCTCACATTTCATACTGTTATACCATCGAGAATGTAGTCAACAAGGGACTCACTTATTTGTATAATGAGATCCCTATGACTCAGCTCCAAGAAACCTCTTGATAAAGAGTTGCTCTAACTCAAATGTCTTCACTGAACTATTGGGGAGTTCAACATACCAATCACAAGCTATCCCCGCTAAGCTACTAACGAAGAGGAAGAATAGTAAAGCATTGCTGCCACTGACATTATAGCAACTAGCTCTAAAATAGGCGATGTGCTGCCTTAGGTTTCCATTGCCATTAAAACTCTTGAAGGAAGGTGGCACAAAACCCTTGGGATATTGGATTGCATCAAATTCCTCCATGTAGGGTCTACCCTTTGGAACTGATGATCCTCCTCAGGCTTGAGCCAACGCTTCCTTCACCGCTCAACCATGGACTTGATATTTTTTCTTGTATGGAGGTACTTCCACTACCTTCTATACATGCTGTTACCTTGCTCTAATGGAGGTAAAGTCTAGGGTCCAAGACATGCACCAACTCCGACTAGTCTCATAGTAGGATGAACTGGGGGCTTATTTCAAATCGAGACTACAACTAATAAGTCCTCAAGCTGCCTCGCCATCCTATCTATCTTTTCATCCTTTATTTTATTGCTAGAGGGGGTTGTGTCTTCCCGCCAACCTCATCACCTTCCATAGCTCTGCTCCTCAAGAGGGGATCCTCGTATCTACCATGCAAACCCTGAGTCTCCCAATAAATCATCTTCATTGGGATCAAAGCATCTTCTCCTCATCACCAATCATATCCTAGATTTCTTTTTCCATAAGATAATGTGCCACTATGTCCTCTAGAAGATCAATCAACGCACAAATGACTTTGTCGATGTGTGATCACTATCATGTACCGAGAGGCACTGACCTCCCCTCTGGAGAATCAAATCCTTGTGAGGATTGTACTCACTAAGAAATGCACTCGACCACCACTCTAAGGGGTGACACTCCTAGAGGTTCTACTATCATGGGTGCAACCGCTATCATCTCCCTCGAATTGCTATAACCATCTCAGATCCTACTTGGTGTTGGTGAAGGGATGACCACTATGCCGGGTCGCCATTCCTTCGCACACACCGGGCGTAAGGTCGGCAGAGAGCTCACCTGCCACAATAGTGGTGGATGGGATGGGATCCCTTGGCCATCATCACCCGGTCCTCTTCTCCCTGATGTGGCCTTCATGGCCTTAGAACTGAGATGCGAAAACATGATGGGTGAAGGTGGAAGGGGTAGAGCGGGTGGTAGAGACACCACCGACTCTCTGCAGGCCCCTCCTGATGGGTAGTCCCATAAGTAGATATCTGTGTGATCGGCGGTACATCAAAAAAAATCAATGAGTGCGAGGTCATCACCAAACCTCCACCCTCTCTAGTTATATGAACTAGTATGGGCCTCTGCCCTCTCTCCGATAGATGTTTCCCATGCTAGGGGATGAGATCTCAAGTCAAATTGAGCCCTGACTCAAAACGTCAGAAGCTCGCCAACCAGTAACGAATGGAGAATATGACCTCCTACCGCTAACTGGCTAAAATTGAACCGCAGGAGGTGAAGTGTGATCCTCAGCATCCTCTTTGTCGACCTAGAGAGGATGAAATGGGTCTATGTAACAAGGAAATCGAGTGCAAGTCCTCCACAACTAACCATGTAGCCCTCCATCTCCAATGATGCGGTATGGTACCGCTTATCATGCTTTTGTTCCTCCTCAGTCGTAGGTGAGGGAGTAAGAATTAGACCCAATCAAAAATGGGAGACAATCTGGGATCGAGGAGCCTTACCCTTGAGGGTGCTAATGAGTGGGTGCTAGCCCTCGGCGCATGAAAAACCTGCAGCTATCATGCTGCACTACAGCAGCAGAAAGCCACCGCCTTCCTCTTCAGTGAGGGGATATCGAGTCGATAGTCAATAATGACCCGCCCACCACTTCCTACTAATCATGAGGGGAATGCCCTCATGTAATCGCCTCAAATCCTCCAAATGAATGAGGTGATGACCAGGAAGGAATCTAGGCCAAGTCCATCCCATGGGAAAGGTAAACACATACTACATGCCAATCAAAAATTGAACTCAAAAACTAAAACCTGAAGAGTTTAAATGTTTAAACTGATCGAGATTGATTTTGAATTTGAATTTAAAATTTGAACCCACATCCAACAACTTGAAGTGTTAAGTGGGGTTCAAATGATGAGAAGATTTAGAATTTGATTGAAAAGAGGAATTTGAATGAAATCCACTTTCAACAAATTTGGGTATGTTGAAAATGGGTTCAAATATTTTGAAAGATGTTATGGTTCATGTTTGAAATTAGATTTTGATTTGAGGACCCTTTCCTTTAACAAATTTGAATATGTTAAAGTAAGGGTCAATTGGTGTTTATTTTGGATTTGAGATTTTTTGGAATTTGTTCACTTAGCAAATTTGAATATGCTAAGTGAGGTGTTTGAAAACAATATTGTTTCTTTTTGATTTGAATCATTTTTTTGAAATTTCATTTAGCAAATTTGGGTATGCTAAATGAGGAAACCCAAGTGTGTTTTGTTTAAAATTTTTTTTTTTTGAAAATAGGATCCTTAGCAAATTTGAGTATGCTAAGAATCTAGTGTTTCTTTTTTTTTTGAAATTTTTTTGATAGATTCTTAGCAAATGTAAGAAAATCCTAATGTGTTTCTTTGTTTTGATTTGATTTTGAAAATAGATTCTTAGCAAATTTAAGTATGCTAAGAAAATCCTAATGTGTTTCTTTGATTTTGATTTTGAAAATAGATAAAATTTGGGTATGCTAAGAAATCCTAATGTGTTTCTTTTTTTTTGATTTTGATTTTAAAAGTAGGATCCTTAGCAAATTTGGTATGCTAAGGAAATCCTAATGTGTTTTCTTTTGATTTTGATTTTGATTTTGAAAAGGGAGACTTCACTTTAGCAAATATGGTATGCCAAAATGAGTTCCAAATGTGTTTAAGATTTTGTGAATGAAAATTTTACTTAGCAAATTTGAGTATGCTAAATGAAATTCCAAAGATGTGTTTAAATTTTGTTTTTGATTTTGAAAAGACTTCACTTAGCAAATTTGGTATGCTAGAATGAAGTTGCAAATGTGTTTCTTTTTGTTTTATGAAATAGAAATTTCACTTTAGCAAATTTGAGTATGCTAAATGAAATTCCAAAGATGTGTTTTAAATTTTTGTTCATTGGATTTTGGAAAGGGGAGACTTCACTTTAGCAAATGGGGTATGCTAGAATGAAGTTCCAAATGTGTTTCTTTTTTGTTTGGTGAAATGGAAATTTCACTTTAGCAAATTTGAGTATGCTAAATGAAATTCCAAAGATGTGTTTAAAATTTTTTGTTTTGTTTTGTTTTTGAAAATGGACTTCACTTTAGCAAATTTGGTATGCTAAAGAATGAAGTTCCAAATGTTATTTTTTTTGAAATTTTACTTAGCAAATTTGAGTATAAATGAAATTCCAAAATGTGTTTCAAATTTTGTTTTGATTTTGAGGAAACTTCACTTTAGCAAATGGGGTATGCTAAATGAAGTTCAAATATGTTTTGAAAATTTTGAAGGGATTTCATTTAATTTGAGTATGCAAAATAAAAATCCAAATATGTTTCAAATTTTTTTTGAAAAGGAGACTTCATTTCAACAAATGGGATATGCTAGAATGAAGTTCAAATATGTTTTGAAAATTTTATTTTTATTGATTTTGAAAGAGAGATTTTTAACAAATTTGGGTATGAGATGGAAATTAATTTGAAAGAGGAAATCTCAACTTAATCATATGGAATATGTTAAGTGGGATTTCAAAGTAATGTCATTTTATTTGGAAATGAAATCTTCATTCAATAAATTTGGGTATATTGAATGGAAATGTTCAAATGTGCTTTTGGAAAATTTATTTTTTTGATTTTGTTTAAAAAGGTGAAAATTCCAACTTAACACATGTGGGATGTGTTGAATGGAATTTCAAAGTTGTGATAATTTTTTTGTTTGGAGATGTAACATCCATTCAACACATTTGAATGTGTTGAATGGATAAATCCATCTTCAAATTTTGTGTTTTTGAAAACATGGTTATTGAAATTTTATTTTTGAAAATGAGGTATCCACCAAAATGAATTGAAGAAGCTCATTTGTGCTTTTTTAAAAAAATGTGATTATTGGAATCTTATTTTTAAAAATGAAGTCTTTACCCAAAATGAATTGAATGAAGGAGCTCATTTGTGCTTTTAGCAAATGTAATTGTTGGAATTTTATTTTTGTAAAGATGATCCTACATATAACAATCATGAAGATTGTTAGATGAAGGTGATTTAGAAAAATTTTTGTGGAAAAATATTTTATTATGTGCATTTTTTGAAAGAGTGTTTTTTTTTGAAAAGCAAGATTTTTATGAAAGATTTATTTTGTCTTTATTATTTTAGAATGAACCTTTCCTTACCATAAAATGGTAAGGAGGAAGTCTTTAAATATTTTCTTTTTATTAGATTTTTATTTTCACCCATTGGAGAACCCAACGGGAGTTTTAAGACCAACACGGGGTGAGGTCCTAAAACCTAAAGATGTTGGCTAACTTAACTTAAGAATGAAATAAGCTAAGTGCCAATGGAAAGAAAGATAGTCTTAGATTCATACAAATGTACAAACCTACTATCAATACTTGGAGACAACGATCATTTACCAAAGATGGAGAGAGGAACCATCCCCTGGAGTCAGAAAATCAGAAAATTTTATTTATAATTTCTAAGAATGTTTACTTCCATCTTCACTTTATGTGGAATAAATGAAGATAGAAAATATACTTCTTTTATGCATTTGACACATAAATCTGATGTTCTTATTAAGGTGATCGATATGACAGGAGAGGTGTACTATCTCAAAAGATAGAAGTCACCACCCTATAATGGACCTAATCACCTAAATAAGGACTCCTAAGGATAATGGGTCTGCATATGTACCAGAGATTCTTTCCCTACTTTATATGGAAAAGTAAAGCAGGGTTTATTTTAAATTGGGTTTATTAAGTTCCCTATAGGGGCAAGCCCCCATAGTTAATTACATCCTAAGGAAGGGAATTCCTTAGGAATACTCTCGATTAAGGTAAATGATCATTGTCTCCAAAGATTTCAATAGGTAGGACTATCAATCGATTAGTTTATTTTAGAAGATCAAATGTGATTGATCAAAGAGAGAGAGAGAGAGAGAGAGAGAGAGAGTTATTATCAAGGAAAGATAAGTAGGAGATGCTCATGCTAGGAAACCTAGAGCATCTCAAACTATCCGGTTGGGCTTTATATTTTTAAAATTGATTTAATTTATTTGAGTTGAATTTTCATTAGAAATTTAGGCTTATGATTCCATAACACAAGAATAAAATGCCTAAGATGAGGATTTATGCTTATGGCCCATAAAAGGGGAGAAACCTCAGAACCTAAATAGGGAGCTTTGGTGAGGGCCAAAAGCATAACCTAAATCTAAGACAAAAATGGGTATTTGGTTTACCTCCACAAGAGAGGACAAACCACCTAACTGCTTGGACTTACAACCGCCTGGGGTGGCCGCCAACTAACTCCTCCTATGATTTTAAATTCATGTAGGCAAGTCATATGCTTTATGCAAGATAGCTAGGCCGTTATTTATTTAGAAAGAGACTAAGTCCTTAAACTCACTCTAAGAGACTAGATCATGTAAGACATGAAAAATGACCTAAATCTAATGCAATATATTACATTTTATTTTCATTTTTGGATAATCATTTGACTCAGGCTTATAGGATTCATATGCCTAATGCATGAGAAATAAGATTATTGGCCAAAATCAGCGAGAAGGGAGGAGGTGTGTTTCCACCATGGCTCTCAAAGGTCAAGCCAAGTTTCTCTGGCAAAGGTGGAAGCCCTCCAATCAAGAGTGAAATAATATGCTTTTATGCATGATGTTATAAAGAAATACTCATCCAGCTAAGGGTTGCTAATTCTTTTATCTTGATTTTAACTTCTTTAAGTGAGGTTATGAGTTCTTTATTTTAATTTTGAGTTGATTAATTTGGTAGAAGATTTATTTTTTTCTAAGAGCCTAATCGTCATCTAAGCCATACATCAAGCAAGGAAGAAACTAGGAAAATATGCCATCTTAATGCATAAGCTAAACAAAATATCACACATTTTATAAAACAAACACAAAAGAATAAAAGACCATTTGTGGTCTGGTACCACCGTACAAATCCAAAAAATAAATGGGTATGAAGCTCTACCCTTATACAACCAATTACAAATGAATTAATTACAATCAATTAAGAAAATTCATGTTATGGGGTCTTCATTCTTCTTTCTTCTTCTTCTTCTTCTTCTTTCTTCTTTGGTTCCTTCTTTTGATGGTTGAATGTGGATGCTAAAGGCTTCACATGGTATATAAGATGAGATCTTATGACCAATGCTCATCCTAATCCCCATAACAATCATTCCAAAATCTTAATTGCAAAAATTACATGAAAGAGAAAAGTGAATCTAACTAACACTTGAAAAATAGAGATTAGATAAACAAACCATACAAATCCCAAGCATGTATATTGGAAGCATGCCACACATGGGTAACCAAGTTCACCTGGCCTATTGGATTATGTTTAGGGGTATAAGCACCTTCACAAGAAAAGCATTTATATTTTATTATGCCTTAAGCACAATCCCTAAGAAAATAATGACTTAAGTCATCCTACCATTCATTCTACACACATTCACCCTAACATACAAACTAAAATAAAATATCATAAAACAAAAATAAACATCAAATCATGCACTACCCTAACTTAAAGCTAGAAGTTGTGACATAGTCTAATGTGTGTGCATTAGGAGGTTTGTAGGTTTGGATTTTCTAAGTGTGAAGATTTTCAACTTAGATGGATGGTTTCATTTAAGTGTTTAGTTGATTTGGGTTGATTTTATTTTGTAATCTGATTTGATTTAAGTGAATCCTATAATTAATTACTAAGTTGTAAAGAGGGAAAAGAGAAGAGAACTTCTCTTCCTTCCCTACTAAGTAACTTCTAAAGAAGATTCATGTTTAGTTTTATTTAGTGAATATTTTATTATGTGTTTTAATTAATCCTAAGTTTAGATTTTCCCTAAACAAACCTATTCAAAAGAAAGGCATTTTAAGATTAAGTAAAGTGAACTAAATTCACAAAACACACATCACTTCATTTCTTTCCCAACATGTATAACATGCATATGAATGAATCCTAAGCATATCTATACATACAAATGGAAATGTTTAGCACACTTTATGATGAATGCTAAGAAATGTTACTTAAGAAAATTTGAATGTTTTATGATGCATGATTTTCATTAAGTAGAAAAGAGATTTTCTTATCCATTTTTACATGCACACATGTATGTATGAAAGGCATAAGTGAGTACGCCATTGTTAACTGGGGTGTAAGGTATAAACCTACTTAGGCTACTTAAAGCCTCGCAACAGGGTTGTCTAGACTAATATACCACTTTCTTAAATACAAACACATGTATAAAAGAAATGAATGGAAAAGAAAGATGCAAAAAGTTTGTATTTATTTATTTTGTTTATGCAATTTATATGTACAAGAGTGGATGTCCTTATTGATTAATAGCATGGGAATGAATAGGACTAGGATTAGGCAAGTGTTGTGTTCTTTTCAAATGAACTATACACTTTGCCAAAACCCTATTCAAAACTATGCTAAAAGGAAAGGGAAAGAAAGACACACTATGCACATCTTCAAATTTATATATACATGCATGCTTATAAATAATTATAAGTAGCACACTTTCAGTTTGAGGTGTTTGATTTATAAATTTTGAAAATAGTTTTGGATTTAGTAGTGATAATAGTCATTCATATTTCTACTTGAGCCAAAACATGCAATTTGACATGAAAGAAATATTTCATTTTAATTTTGATTTTGGAAAAGCATGAATGCATGAAACTCATATGACATACACATTTAGCATGTTAGGAAAGAACTAAAGTGATGAAAGCATGTAAACACATTCACTCTAATTAATTCCTAAAGACAATCTTATGAAATAAGAAAGCTTAAAGCAAATCAAATTATTGTTAAGAAAAGTTTGATTTTGTTTTGAGTTTGATTTAATTTGAGAAATGTGAGGTGAGTTTGTTGTTCCTAACCCATTCCATATATGTTTGTTATTTTAGTTTAATTTTTAGGTAATTAGATCAATTTTATGCTTTGATTAGTTTAAGGTATGAATTAAGAATGTTAACTATCCCTTACCTATACCACCTTAGCATACTTAATCACATAATTATGAGCCAATGAGATGACATAAAATCACACAAGAAATTTAAATTAGCAATGCATGTAGGAAAGAAAATAGCCTAATGCATTTGGCTCTTGATTAATGATTAATTAAACTAAGGTGTTTAACTTAAGTACTTTCATAACCCCTCACATGTGAGTTTGATTTTTAATTATACTTACTCTTGAACACCTAAACATCTACCCAAGATAGATTAATTGAGTTCTAAAAAGTTTTAGAATTTTATGAAATTAATTAAGGGGGTAATTAGTGAATTAACCCTTAATTAAGGTTGGATTAAGGAAGAAAGAGGGTTTAGGGAATGTCTTAAAGAAAGTATCCTAAAATTATTTCTTAAATCTCATATTCACTTAATCAAAGCTTAATTGACTAAATCAGAGGGTTAAACCACTAATTATACCCTTAATTAAGCTTAATTACATTAAGGGAGTGATTAAGGAATGAACTAGCAATTCCCCTAATTAAGCCACCAATAAATCCCAAAAAAATTTGGGGAGGTAGGTCATCCCACTAATTATGCACAAGAAGTTTGAGATTAATCAATGGAGTAATTAGAGGGTAATTAGCAAAATAATATTCTAATAACCCAAATTAGAAAAGCACTATTCAAAATAATCAAATAATTTTAGAATATTCTATGTTCAATTATCTATCCAATGCAATTTATTTCATTTTTTTGATTTTTCTAGGCTTAGATATGAATGAAGTTTCCATGATTAATTAAAATATTTAATACCTAATTAAATATTTAATCGCCGATTACGTGGACGCTAACGTGCATGCTTTCCATGATGCCAATGAGATTGATATTTAAGTTATCACATCATAGCACCACATCAATGATGGCGCTACACGCTTTCTCCTCACTCGACCAATCAAGGATTAGACGACTGAGGTTATAGCCATAGTTATAAAGGGATAAAACATGGATGCTATGTGTCTTAATCACGGTCGTCCATCCAAAACATGTGGATGGACGGCCCATGATTTATCCCTGTATTTCCTTGTGAAGAATGGACACCGTCCATCTTCTGGGAGATGATCCGAGCTCGATTGAGCTCAGATTGGATTGAAACTCAACCCACACCATCTAAGCACAATGACAATCACATTTAATGACTAAAATTCCATGGAGGTGAAGATTCTCTTAACAAAGCTCCAAAAGATTTGAAACTATGCTCGGTTTAGTGGCTAACCTCACTCTGAGGTGATCACCATGCCGATTCCTCGGAGAAGCTTTGTCTAGTGGGAGACTAAGTTTTAAGTTTGAGGCTCAGGTGGGTAGATCCTCCTATGGGCCAACTCCTCTTGCACTTGAGCTCGATCTTGATCGAATTTGATCCTCCCTTGCCTTTGGAGCTTGGGAAAGAGCTTAGGTGAACTCGACTTGGTTCTCTAATGAAGCTTGAAGAAGGAATTGGGTTGACATTGAGTGTGGAGTAAGTTGATTTTCAGTGGAGCTCCCCTATTTTCAAGCTATGAAAATCGAGAATGGGAAAATAGATTTCACTCTAAGAAGCTTGGAATCACTTGAAAGGCTCCTCTGGCTTCCCTTGGTTCAATCGAGTATGAGGCTATGAAGATTGAATTGAATTAGGGGAGTATATCTACCCCATGGGAAATTGGACGGCTGAGCAAGGAGATGCCATTTTGATCCAATGAGCTCCTTGAGTGGGTTTATTAGGCCGCTTGATGTGTCCATTCAGAGGTAGTGAAAGAGTGCCATGTGCTTGAAATGGGTGGAGGCATGATTCCCATGTGACCATTTTCAAGCACATGGTTAGTTTTGGGTTTGGGTTGGGTTTGGCTGACCCAAACCCATTGGGTCATGAGCACTAGGTCCATTAGTGACCATTTGGTCCACTAAGAGAATGCCAAGTGTCCAAGAAAAGGAATTGACCAAATTCAAAGTGGTTTTGATTTTGGGTTACCTTATGGCCTAGGGGTAAAATGGTCATTTGACTTTAATTTCAGTTTGGGCAAGTTTGGTATGTTTGAAAAATGGGTTAGGATAAGTTTAATTGAATTTGGAGTTGGTTTGATATGATTTGGCTCATGTGACCCAATTAGGTCAAAATGGATCAACATGGGTCAAGTTGACCAATTGGTCAAACTGGGTCAAACTAAGTGTTATGTCAAGTTCATATGAGCATTTGAAATGTTTTGGTTGCTTTGGTTTGATTCAATTTTGTTTAGGTTTGAATTTGGTCCAATTTAGTTCATTTAGGTAAAATGGGTCAAGTTGACCAAATTGACCCATTTGACCTATTTGGGTTAGGTCAAGGGTTGGTTCATGTTTGGTTGGTCATATGAAATGGATTAGTATCTTTGTTTCCAATCAATTTTGGTTAAGTTTGAATTTGGCTCAATTTGACCCTTTTAGGTCAAGTTAGGTTCATGGTCAATTGGGTTAGGTTACATTTAGTTGGCCAATTGAGGCTTTGGTCAAGTTCAATAAGTGATTTGGAATGAACTTGACCCATTGGTTTCAATCAATTTGGCTTAGATCAAGTTTTGACATATTTTGACTTTTTAGGTCAAGTTGGGTCAACTTGGGTCAAGTGGCCAATTGGGCTAGGTTAGGCTCAAATGTTGACTTGGTCTTGTTCAAACATTGATCATGAATGAACTTAGATCATTGGTTTCAATCAATTTGGCCTATGGTGGATTTTGGCTATGCTGGGTCTCATTTTGGTCAACCCTTAGGTTTGACTTGGTTTGACCCAATTTGATTGATTGATCATCTCATGATGATTGTTGATCATGATGAGAAGTTTAGGTGGGATAAGTTCAATCCAATTTGGTTAGGATTAGAATTTGGCTCATAAGGGTACTTTAGGTCACTTTGGGTCAAGTGAGCTTAAGTGGGTCAAATGGCTTGGTCAAAGCTTGATTTGAGTTTGATTAAACTCACATATGGACTTATGATTGAATTATAAATCCATTTGCAAGTGGTTTGAAGTCAAATGAGTTTTGGTTCATTTGACAATTACAAGTTCAAAGGGTGAACATGAGTTTGACTTGGGTTTGATTTTTGGATTGAGTTTTGGTTAAGTGATTGAAGTTTGTATTTATATTTGGATTCATGATTGTAGGGTTGATTGAATCATGAAGAAAAATCAAGGTTTTGGCTTGATTTGAATTTGATTGGGCTAAGTTCAAGATTTTGGCTTGAAAGGCTTATGTTGAATTTTGATTGAATTTGAGTTTGATTTTTGGAGTTGGTTTTGGTTATTTGAATTCATATTTCATTTATATATGTGAATATAAAGGAGAATATAAATGGGTTATGAGAAAATTTCATGAATTTGAAGAAAGTTGAACTTGATTTGGGCTAAGTCCTTAAGAGGGAATCAAAGGGACTTAGGAAATATTTTGAATTTGGATTTGAATTTTGATTTAGTTTAATTGATTTGAATTTATATTTCATTTATATATGTGAATATAAATGAGAATATAAATGATGAGAAAATTTCATGAGTTTGAATTGATTTAGATTTGAATTAGGATAATTCCTTAAGGGAGAAATAAGGACTTAGGAAATACTTTGAACTTGGAATTTCAGTCATGAGCTTCAATCATAAGTTTCAATCATAGATTTCAATCATATAAAATTGATTTGAGTTTGGAGAAAATCAATTAGGCTGGAATTGATTTTGGTTTGACTTGATGGAATGAAATGAGGAATGTGGTTTAAGCTATAGGGTAGGAAAATTTTCTAACACCCTTAAGGCATGGCCTATTCCTATGACTAACTCTTCTAAGTCTCTAGGACAAGGTTGAGTGTCCACCTAATCACTAGATATATCTTAAGACTAAGGAACTCCTAAAGTCTAGGAGAAGTCCTATGTCTAAGATAGAGGGGTTGAGAGCTCATCCTAAAAATGAGGTCAACAATATGTAGCTCCAACATTCTTCAATATGAATGGCATGACTGTATAACAATATATTCTATTAGCATCTTGAATGATCTGTGTCTTTCATCTTCAGAAGCCTTCTTGATTTGAATATACCCTAATGATCCATCCATGAATGAGAACATGTATGTGGTGTTTATTTCTCAAACTTGGGGATTTGGAAAATAAAATGTGTGTGTTTTATATGTTGGGACACCACGTAGATCCACAGATGTATTCCTTAGGGTGATCGGATGCGACATTGAGGAGTGATGTACTATCTCAAGAGATAGAAGTCACCATCCTACAATGGACCTAATCACCTAATAAGGACTCTTAAGAATAATGGGTCTTCGAATGTACTAGAGATCTTTCCCCTACTTTACATGGAAAAGTAAAGTAGTATTTATTTTAAATCAGGTTCGTTAAGTTCCATATGAAGGCAAGCCCCCATAGTTAATTACATCCTATGGAATGAGATCCCTTAAGAATACTCTCAATTAAGGTAAATGATCGTTGTCTCCAAAGATTTCAAAGATAGGACTATCAATAAATTGGTTATTTTTGGAAAATCAAGTGGGATTGATCAAAAGGAGGGAGTTATTATCAAAACCAAAGGGAGATGAGTAGGGGATGCTCACGATGCTAGGAAAACCTAGTGAGTATCCCAAACTATCCTATGGTTGGGCTTTATATTTTTGAAATTTGAGGAGAGTTAATTATTTGAATTAAATTTTTATTAGAAATCTATGGCTTACAATTCCACAACACAAGATCTTGAAAATGTCTAAGAGGTGAGGATTTATGCTTGTAGCCCTCAAAGAGAAACAACAACCTCAGAACCTAAATCTAGGGAGCTTTGGCAAGGGCCAATGCACGACCTAAATCTAAGGCAAAAATGAGTATATGATTTACCTCCATAAGAGAGGATAAACCACCCCATTGTTGGACTTACAACCGTCTGGGGGTGGCCGCCAAGTCCTTAAACACACTCCCTAAGAGACTAAATCATGAAGGGCATGAATAAATGACTTAATCTAATGAAAATTATGTTAAGTTTTATTTTTATTTTTGGACATTTTTATTTGACACATGCTATGGTATTGCATATGCCTAATGTATGAGAAATTGGTTATGGGACAAAATCAGAAAGAAGGTAGTGTGTTTCCACCATGGCTCTCAAAGGTCAAGCCATTTTTTCTGGCAAAGGTGGAAGCCCTCTATTAGAAAGAGTGAAGCAATATGATTTATGCATGATGTGAGACATATAACATCCAGCTAAGAGGTTGCTAAATCTTTTATTATCCTAATTTATGTCCTAGGCTTTAGGTGAGGTTATGAGTTGTTTAATTTTAATTCTGAGTTGATTAATTGGATAGAAAATTAATTTTTTTTATAAGAGTCTAATCACATCCAGGCCAATCAACAACCATCAATCAATTAAGAAACTAGGAAAATCATGCCATTTATAATGCACAAGCTAAACAAACATCAAATAATTTTACAAAGTTAGCATAAAAGAATAAGAGGCCGATGTGGTTGGGCTCCATTGCATAAACCCAAAAAGGAAAATGGGTAGCCGAGCTGTACCCTTATACAACTCGAATTACAAATGAATAATTACAATTAAAAGGAATTTATGTTATAGGGGTCTTCATTCTTCATTCTTCATTTCTTCATTTCTTTGTTTCTTCATTTCTTTTGTTTTTTCAATCCTTTCTTCCTTTTGATTTGTCTTGATATGTGGTTTGCTCCAAGGCTTCACATGTTACATAAGACATGCTCTTATGACAAATGTACACCTTAATTCCCCCATAACATTCATTCCAAATTTGAATTGCAAAATTTACATCAAAATGGGAAAGATAAATCTAACTAAACCTGCAAAATAGAGTTTATTTAAACATACTACACAACCCAAGAAGTTATAAGAATAATTTAGACTTAGTACCCCATACATGGGTAACCAAGTCCACATGTCCTAGTTTGGATCATGCTTAGGGGTATAAGCAACCTGCACAATAAAAGTATTTATATTTTTATTACATCGCCCCTTAAGCACAATCCTCTGTAGAAGACATGATTAGACTAAGATTGTCCTATCATCCAATCTACACATATGCACCCTAACATGCAGCCTAAAAACATTACATCATAAAATAAAATCAGGCATCAAACCATGCACCGCCCTAATATAGAGCTAGAAATGGTGGCTTAGCCTAATGTGTGTCCCATTTAAGGCTTGTGTGGCATGTCTTAGCTAGGCTTTAAGGTTAAAATTTTCTATATGTAAAGGATTCAACTTAGAGGGTGGTTTCATTTTAAGTGATTTAGTTGATTTATCAATTTTATTTGATGATTTGATTTGGTTTGAATGAACCTACATTTAGTTACTAAATGTTATAAAGAGAAGAAAAGAGAAGAGAATTTCTCTTTCATCCCCACCTTAAGTAGTTTCTAAGATAGATTCATTAATGATTTTTCTTTAGTGAATATTTTATTATGTGTTTTAATTAATCCTAAGTTTATATTTGCTCTAAATAAACCCATTCAATAAGAAAGGCATCTTAGGATTAGCTAAGGTGAATTACTATCACATAATACTCAAGAATTTATTTCTTTCCACCTGTATACCATGCATATGAATAATCCTAAACATAGTTATACATGCAACACAAATTTTAGCACACCTTGATGATGAATGCTAAGAGATATGATTTGGAAATTTGGATATTCCATGAATGCATGTCTTTATTATGTAGAAAAGAGGGATTCTTTATCCATTAACATAATGCACATTCACATGTATAAAAGACATAAGTGAGTACATCACCATTATTTTCTATACTAAGGGCGTAAGGTACAAGACCTACTTAAGGCTACTTAAAGCCTCATAACCATGGGATGTCCAGACTAATATACCACTTTTATTAAATACATGTAAATGTACAAAAGAAAATAAATGGATGAAGAATCATGCAAAAGATTTATGTTTGATTTGGTTGTACAATTTACATGTGTAAATGTGAATCCTTCTTGAATCATAACATAGGAATGCATAGGAATAGATTTAAGCAAGTGTTGTGTTCCTTTCAAATGAACTATACACTTTGCTAATCCTATCTAAATCCATGTTAAGAGAAGAGAAGAAAACAACATGAAACACATCTTACTATAATCACATGCAAGCTTATAAGTACTCATAAGTAGCATCACTTCATTTATAATATTTGATTTATGGGTTTTGAAAATAATTTTTGGTTTAGTAGTGATAATAGCCACTCATATTCTTAACTTTAGCCAAAACATGCAATTTAACATAAAAGGAAACATTTTATTTTCAAAAGATATGAATGCATGATATCATATGGCAAACAATATTTAAAATGCTTGGAAAGAAATAAAGTGATGTAAGCATATGACTTCATTCACTCTAATTAATTTCTAAAGATAATCTTATGAAATAATATCATTTAAAGTGAATCAAAATTTTTTAAGGAGATTTTTATTTTTTTTTGGATTTGATTAGACTTAGGAAATGCGAAAAGAGTTTGCTAGTCCTAGCCCATTTCCCCCATGTGTGAATTGGTTTAGTTTAATCTTAGGACAACTAGGTTGATTTTATGTTTTATTTAGGTTAAGGTGTGAATTAAATCCATTAATTACCCTTTACCTACACCACTTTAACATAATTAAACAAGTAATTATGAGACAACATATGATATGCAACCACATGAAATTTAAATCAGCAATGCACCTAAGAAATAAGGGGCCAAATGAAATTGGCTCACAATCATTGATTAATTAAGTTAAAGGGTTTAATTAAATACTTTCATAACCATCCTACACATGTAGTTTGATTATGATTTCTTTTGAAATTCTCTTAGGTTATTGAACACCTAAGAATCTATCCAAGAATTTAAGTGATTAAGTTCTGAATAGTTTGGTTTTGAGTTTAATTAATTAAGCAATTTAGTAAATTGATTAAATCATTAATCAATTTGCAAATTAATTAAGTCTTTATTCAAATGAAATAAACATAGGGGAAAAGATTGGAAAAGAAATCCTAATCTCATTCCCTAAGTCAATTTACTATTTCATGATGATTAACGAACTTAATTAATAAATTTATCACTATTTAATAGGTTAATTAATCATTTAATTAATTAGGGAAGTGATTAGAGATGAAACAAGCAATTCCTCTAATTAATCCAACAATAAATTCCAAGAAAATCATGGGAGCATAGGTCATCCCACTAATAAATCTTAGAAAATTTAAAATTAATTATTGAAGTAATTAAAGAGTATTACCCTAATTACATTACCAATAAAATGCAAATTGAGTGAAAGTCACTATTTAAAATCAATTAATCTTAATTTTATATTATTCCTCACTGAATTATCTTTAAAATGAAGTTGAGTTTATATTTTTTAGATTTTTTATAATTAGTTATGAATTTTGAAAGTTCCATGATTAAAATTAGATTAATTGCTAATTAAACCCCTAATCCGGTTGAGCCATGGCGTGACGTGCTTTTCACGTGGGCGACGGATAGGTTATTTGTTTGTCATATCCACCGCCAAGCTGGGCTAGGACGCGCTTTACGGTCGTGATCTAAGATTGGTCACAATCCCATGATTTAGCTTAAATTAAAGGGAGATCTAATGGATTTAATCACAATCATTCAATCACGGGAGAGGACGATGTGTGATGTCTCTCGGCGGAGATGGATGTCATCCATCAATCGTCGCTCGATCCGAGCTCACTCGAGCTTGGATGGAGCTCAAACTCACCCCACGCCTTCGGGGAAGCACAAGTAATGAATCCAATGGCCAAGATCTAATTGGATTACAATTCCCTTCATAAAGGACCAAGCAATTTTTATCTTAGGCTCAGTTTTGAACAATACCTGAGAGGCTATCACCGACTTCCAATGGAGGAGGTATTTCAATAGTGAGAAAGCCCTATTGAAAGTATCAAGCCTTGATTTAAAGTGGATGTCTTGGTTGACCTAGCTCCCCTTCAATGAAAATTGGCTTTGATCGAAGTCCTCCTTCCCGTGGCTTGGTGACTTGGTGAACAACGTGGCTGAGCTTGATGAGGTGCCTTGATGGTGCTTGCAAGTTTAATTTGGGTTTGGTGGAGAATTGGATGAGTTGGAATTAATTTAGATCTCTCTTGTTTCTGCTTGAGCAAAACCGAGAAGGAGAAAATGGGGGGAGCTCGGGAATGCTTGCTAAGGCTTAGAGAAGCTTGCTTTCGATTCCTAGAGCTCAATCGAATTCAGTCCTTGTGATTTGAGTGGGATTGAGGGGGAGTATATCTCCCTCTCCTTGGATCGGACGGTGAAGACTAAAAATGCCATTTTTTATCAATGGAGGACATTGAGTGATCGGTTTGGGCTGTTAGGCACTCCATGTGATTCATTTTAGGTAGTGGAGGGGATGAGAGGGAGTGCCCATGTGCTAGGTGAGTGTATGGGGTGATCCAAATGCTCAATTCTCATTGGAGGGGTCAGTTTGGCCTTGAGTTGGGTTATGGCTGACTAAAACCCATTGGTTCATGTTCACCACCCTCCTTATTGTCCAAGTGGACCACTAGAAAGATGCCAAGTGGCCTTGAGAAAGAATTGGCCAAATTCCAAGTGAATTTGGCCATAAGATACCATTTGACCTAAGGGTAAAATGGTCATTTGGGCTAGGTTTTGATTTGGCAGATTTGAAATGATTTAAAATGGGTTGGGCCAAATTTTAAGTGATTTGGAGTTTATTTGATTTGAATTGGTTCAATTTGACCTATTTAGGTCAAGTTGAGTCAATTTGTGTTAGGTTGACCAATTGATCAAATTGGGTCAAACCATAGATTAGGTCAAGTTCAAATGACCATTTGGAGCCTATGGGTATCCTTGGTTTGGTTCAATTTGATTTATATTTGGTCAGATTTGAAATGATTCAAAAATGGGTTGGGCCAAATTTCAAGTGATTTGGAGTTTATTTGGATTGAATTGGTTCAATTTGACCTATTTAGGTCAAGTTGAGTCAATTTGAGTTAGGTTGATCAATTGGTCAAATTAAGTCAAACCATGGGTTAGGCCAAGCTCAAATGATCATTTGGAGCCTATGGTTATCCTTAGTTTGGTTCAATTTGATTTATATTTAATTTTGGATCATTTAGGTTCATTTATGTCAAATGGGTCAAGTTGACCAATTTGACCCATTTGACCCAATTGGGTTAGGTCATGGGTTGGTTTAGGCTTGGTTGATCATTTGAAATTATATTGCAAGCTTTGGTTTTAATCAATTTTGGTTTTGTTTAATTTCAAGTTGATTTGACCATTTAGGTCAAGTTGGGTTCATGGTCAATTGGGCTTGGTTGGGTCTAGTTGGCCAATTGAAGCTTTGATCAAGTTCAATAAGTGATTTAGAATGAATTTGACCCATTGGTTGCAATCAATTTGGCTTAGATCAAGATTTGACCCATTTTGACTTTTTAGGTCAACTTGGGTCAACTTAGGTCAAGTGGCCAATTAGGCTAGGTTTGGCTTGATTGATGGCTCAGTCAGGTTCAATCATTGATTATGGATTAGTTTAGATCAATGGTTTCAATCAATTTGTCTTATGGTGGATTTTGGCTAGTTTGGATTTCATTTGGGCTAAGTGTTGACTTGGTCAAAGGCTAGGTTTGACCCAATTTGAGTGATTGATTATCCTAGGATGATTGTTGTTCACAATGTGAGGTTTAGATGGGCTTAATTCAATCCAATCTGGGTTGGATGGAATTTGGCTCAAAAAGATGCTTTAGGTTTCTTTAGGTCAAGTGAGCTAAAGTGGGTCAATTGGCTTGATCAAGACTTGATTCAAGTTTAGTTGAACTCACATATGGACTTATGATTGAAATATAATCCAATTGCAAGTGATTTGGAGTCAAATGGGTTTTGATTCATTTGACAATTTCAAGTCAAAAGGGTGAACATGGGTTTGACTTGGGTAATTTGATTTTGGTTTGGTGATTGTAGTTTATGTTTATATTTGGGCATGTGATTGAAGGAATGATTGTTTGAAGATATAATCCAAAGGTTTGGATTGATTTGAGAATGGTTCTAAGAATTTGACTTGAAAGGGTATAGGTTGGATTTAGGTTAGATTTGGACTTGAGTTTTGAATTTAGTTTTGGTATTTGAATTTATATTTCATTTATATTTGTGAATATAAATTGGTTATGAGAAAATCTTTTGAGTTTGGAATGTGACTCTACTCATGTCAACAACATAAGAAAGTGAAGGGGGATTCCACTAAGGTTGGAGTATGTGAACCTTTCACTAGGGAAGCAGGTTCAAGTCATCCACTGAGAAATGAGAACGTTCAGTTACGTATTGCTATTAAAACTTGGAATCACAGGGATAAAAGATGAGAACCTTCCACTAAGGGAACATGTTCAGGTTGGATTGAATTGATTCCACTAGGTAAATCAGAAATATTTGCATCTCACTGAGGAGAAGGTGATTGATTTGATTATTTAGTTTGACTCCAGGGATGAGGGTTGATTTTGTTTTAGATTTTAAAATTTTGAATTTTGAGATGGATCCTATGAGTTTGCGATGGATCGCACTAAGTAGGGGCCATGTTGGTCTTGGCCTAACTTCAAATTTATCGATCCAAAGGGAGTAGCTTCCCGGCCGAGGGGAGAACTATCTAACCAAAGGGATGCATTTTGGTTTGCAGTGGGCAATTCAAGGAAGAAAGCACGGGGACTCACATCTTTCCTGAACAAAAGACCACTGGGGAGACATATTAGCAAGGTAACACGTCGACCCGACCTAGGCTTGCCCATCGGTTTGCGACAATCATGCTAGAAAGAATGCATTGTAGACTTACATCTTCCAAAGAGAAATGACTGTCGGGGCAACCTATTTGTGGCAAAATAGATTGAACCCGACCTACGGGTGACTATAGAGAGAGTGCCAACCCGGGGACTTATCTCAACTTTAGTGTAGTTAGGCAATTCCTATTGGGAGTTTTGCTGACACTACCCTAAAGATAGGATGCCTGCTTGGGAAAGGGGCTGCTGGGGGCTTGAATTCCTAATCCACAAGCGAATATATTTGTTTGTTTGTTTGTTTATCGTGGACCCTGTTGGTTTGTGAGGGATCATATTGAGAAGGAGCTTATATCAACCTAGACCTATCTCAGATTTATTGCTCCAAGGGAGAATCTGTGCATCCGCTGAACAAATTGTCCAACCATAGGGGTGGCTACTAGGAAAGAGGAACTGTCCAATCCAAAAGTAACCCGAGTAGTGTCTAAATGGGGTCGCAAAGGATATGATCCAAGTAGAGTGCCCACAGGGGAAAGGACACTAACGGCTTTATCTAAAAACCCTGAAGAAGATAATGTATGTAGGTATTCGATGGCCAACTCAAGGAGAAAGTGCGGGGACTCACATATGCAAAGAGTGGTGTATCCACCGGGTGAGTCGCTGTCAGCATAGCAAACATCAACCAACCTAAGGTGCCCATCAATTTGCAACAATCAGCCTAAGAAGAAAGCATCGGGGACTTACATCTTCCTACAACGGAACTGATTGTCAGGATAGTATGTCTATAGCTCGACAGGTGCTATCTAACCTAGAATGACTACTGAGTGAATGCCACTGGGGGACTTATATCAACTCAAAAGTAGTCAAGAGGAAAGGAGCCGTTGGGGGACTTATCCTAAACCGACTTATCCTAAACCTCAGATATACTCGACCTAGTCAGTGCATGATGGCTAGTTTGAAGAAGAAAGCATATATGTTTACATCCTCTAAAATAAAGTTAACATAAGGTAGCTTACTGGCTGCGCAGTGAGGTCTACCAAACTAATAAGGTGCTTGTCAATTTGCAATGGTCAAGTTAGGAAAAAAGTGCAGGGACTCACATCTGCTAGATAAGTGACCACTAGGGTGACATACTAGCAAGATAGCATGTTAGCTAGACCTAGAGTAGTTAATGAGTGAGTGCAACAAGGGCTTGCTCCCACATCAAAATAGCCCAAGATAGAAGATATGTGTTTGTGTTTGAAGAGGACAGGATACTACTTGGGTTCTCTTACACCCATCCTAGTTGTGCTAGTCGAAATAGAATACCTCTTGGGTTCTCTCACACATATTCTAGTAGCGTTGGGGAATCGAGTTTGATTGGTGTTCATGTTGTGAAGAGGGATAGGCTGCCTCTCGGGTTCTCTTACACCTATCTAAACACGTCACGACGGATTGGCAAACAAGCAAGCAATGCTTCAAATGAAGATAATATATTGATGAATTGGAATAAAACTTTGATGATAATTATTTCCAAACATGATTTTATGGATAGTATTTCTTCAAATAGAGCCCATTAATTGGAAGCATCGGATGTTCCCCTTTATAATCAATAAGTTGATAAGATCCTCCTTGGTAGGCCTTTTTTATAACAAAAGGGCCTTCCCAAGTGGGTTTAAACTGCCTCCCATCTTTCAACGGGCAATAATTGGTCTCCTTAGAACTAAAACAAGCTCTCCTACTTGAAAAACTCTAGGGCGGACCAGCTTATTGTGAGCTTGAATCATTTTGGCTTTGTATAAATCGAGGTTTTGGCATGCCCATTGGCATCTCTCATTGAAACCTTCGAGCTCTTCTAACCGCAACTTGGCATTCTGCTCTGTAGTGATTTTACTACCCATTGCTATCCTTAGTGATGGGAGTTGAACTTCTAAGGGTAGAATGACTTCAGACCCATACACTAAGGAGAACAGGGTAGATTGAGTTAGAGTTCTGTATGTGGTGCGGTAGGCCCACAAAGCTTCAACTAGCTGCTCATACCACTGTCGCTTATTATCGTTGAGTGTTTTCTTCAATATTTAGATTAGAGTTTTATTGAATGCTTCTGCTAGATGTTTGCCCTTGGATAATAGATGGTGGAATATCTCTAATCTATGTTGTGTCTCTAGAGAAGTTATTGATCTTGGTGCTTTTGAATGCAGTACCATTATCAGATATAATTTATCGAGGCACCCCGAACCTATATATATGGTTCACGAAAATGGAGCACATGTCGAAATGTGACCTCTCTGAGTGGGATTGCCTCCATCCACTTGGAAAAGTAGTCGGTGGCAGCTATGATGAACAGATGACCCTTGGAAGAAGGTGGATTGATAGAACCCACTATGTTAGTACCCCAACACTCAAATAGCCAGGAGGCCAATGTAGGATGTGGAATGTGGAATGTTGGGTGGTTGATGTAGGATCACACTGATGGCATCTCTTAGCTATGTTCATGCAGTCTATGATCATCAAAGGCCAGTAGTATCCTAGTCTCTTGATCTTTGCTTTCATCTTTGGACTAGATCGATGTGCTCCGCATAAACTTGAATGTACCTTGGTCACGATCTTATGGGCATCATGTTTGTTTAAATACGTGGTGAAATTTTCATTTTTCTTAAAGTGTATATTTCCATCTTCAATCTATGTGGATAAAATGAAGATAGAAATTTACTCTTATGCATTTGGAAACCACATAGATCTGCAGATGTTCTTATTAGGGTGATCGAGTACGACATTGAGGAGAGGTGTACTATCAGAAGATAGAAGTCACCACCCTATAATGAACCTAATCACCTTAATAAGGGTTCCTAAGGACAATGGGTCTACATATGTACCAGAGATTCTTCCCCTACTTTACATGAAAAGTAAAGTAGGGTTTATTTTAAACTGGGTTTGTTAAGTTCCTATGGAGGCAAGCCCCCATAGTTAATTACATCCTAAGGAATAAAATTTTTTAGGAATACTCTCGATTAAGGTGAATGATCATTATCTCCAAAGATTTCAAAAAGGTGGGACTATCAATCGATTGGTTTATTTTTAGAAATTCAAGTGGTATCGATCAAGAGGAAGGAGTTCTTATTGAATCCAAATGAAAATAAGTAGGAAATGCTTAAGATACTAGGAAGCCTAGTAAGCACCCCAGACTACCCTATGGTTGGGCTTTACATTTTTGAAATTGAATTAATGTGTTTGAGTTGAATTTTCATTAGAATGCTAGGCTTATAATTCCATGGTACAAGGCTATGGAAATGCCTAAGAGGTGAGGATTTATACTTATAGCCCGCAAAGAGGAGAAGCAACCTCGGAACCTAAATCTAGGGAGCTTTGATGAGGGCCAAAAGCACGATCTAAATCTAAGAAAAAATGGGTATTTGGTTTACCTCCACAAGAGAGGATAAACCACCCGTCTGTTGGACTTACAACCGCCTGGGGGTGGCTGCCAACTAACACCTCCTACAATTTTAAAAATATGTAGGCAAGTCATATGTTTATTCAAGATAGTAAGGTTGTTATTTACTTAGAATGAGACTAAGTCCTTAAACACACTCCCTAAGAGACTAGATCATGTAAGGTCATGCTTCAAATGACTTAAATCTAATGCAAAATTTTCATATATTTTATTTCCATTTTGGACAATCATTTGACTCTAGCTATAGGATTCATATGCCTAATGCATGAGAAATAAGATTATGGGCCAAAATTAGCAAGATAGGGAGGTGTATTTCCACCATGGCTCTCATAGGTCAAGCCAAGTTCTCTGGCAAAGGTGGAAGCCCTCCAATCAAGAGTGAAATAATATACCTTTATGCATGATGTTAGAAAAGAAAGTACACATCCAGCTAAGGGTTGATAATTCTTATGTCTTGATTTTAACTTAGGCTTTAGATGAGGTTATGAGTTGTTTATTTTTAATTTTGAGTTGATTAATTTGGTAGAAGATTTAATTTTTTTTCTAAGAGCCTAATCGTCATCCAGGCCATACATCAAAGCAAGGAATAAACTAAGAAAATAATGCCATCTTAATGCACAAGCTAAACAAAACATCAAACATTTTATAAAGCTAATGCAAAAGAATAAAAGACCATTTGTGGTCGAGCACCACCGCACAAACTTGAAAATAAATTGGGTAACCAAGCTCTACCCTTATACAACCCGGATTACAAATGAATTAATTACAATTAAGCAAGGAATTCATGTTATGGGGTCTTCATTTCTTCTTTTCTTCTTTCTTCTCTTCTTCTTTCTTCTTTCTTCTTTCTTCTTTTGGTTCCTTCTTTTAGATGGTTAGAATGTGGTTGCTCCAAAGGCTTCACATGGTATATAAAATGAGATCTTATGACCAATCTTCATCCTAATCCCCCATAACAATCATTCCAAAATCTTAATTACAAAAGTACATGAAAAGGAAAAGTAAATCTAACTAACACGTGCAAAATAGAAATTAGCTAAACAAACCATATAATTCCCTAACATGTATATTAGACTTAGCACCCCACACATGGGTAACCAAGTCCACCTGGCCTATTGGATTATGCTTAGGGGTATAAGCACCTACACAACAAAAGCATTTGTATTTTTTATTACAGCAGCCCTTAAGCACAATCCCCTACATAAGATAATGATTAGATTAAATCATCCTACCATTCATTCTACGCATATACACCCTAACATCTAGACTAGAAATAATACATCACAAAAAATAGCAAACATCAAACCATGCACCACCCTAACCTAAAGCTAGAAGTGATGACTTAGCCTAATGTGTGCTATGTAAGGTGTGGTATGCTTAGGCTTTAAGGTTTAGATTTGGTATGAAAATGTTCAACTTAGAGGATGGTTTCAATTTAAGTTTTTTAGTTTCTTTGGGGTTAATTTTATTTTGTATTTTATTAGGTTTGAGTGAATCCTACAATTACTAAGTTGTAAGGAGAGGGAAAAGAGAAGAGAACTTCTCTTTCCTTCCCTACCTTAAGTAATTTCTAAAGTAGGTTTATGTTTAATTTTATTTAGTGAATATTTTATTATGTGTTTTAATTAATCCTAAGTTTAGATTTTCCTAAACAAACCTATTCAAAAAGAAATGCATTTTAAGATTAAGTAGGCTGAACTAATGTCACAAAACACACATCACTTCATTTTTTTTCCCAACATGTATAACATGCATATGAATGAATCCTAAGCATATCTATACATACAAATGAAAATATTTAGGACACTTTATGATGAATGCTAAGAAATGTTACTTAAGAAATTTTGGATGTTTTATGATGCATGATTTTCATTAAGTAGAAAAAGGGGTATTCTTTTATCCTTTATTCATATGCATATGTGGCATAAGTTAGTACAACGCCATTATTAGCACTAGGGGTGTAAGGTACAAGACCTACTTAGGGATACTTAAAGCCTTGCAACCTCAGGGTTGTCCAGACTAATGTACCACTTTCTTTAAATACATATGCATGTACAAAAGAAATAAATGGAAAAAGAAAGATGCAAATTTTATGTTTATTTAATTTTTGGTTTGTTTATGCAATTTATGTGTGTAGATGTAAAGATCCTTCTTAAGTTATAACATGGAAGAGCATAAGAGTAGATTTTAAACAAGTGTTATGTTCTTTTAAAATAACTATACACTTTGCAAATCTTATCCAAATCCATGTTAAGAGGAAAGAAAGGAAGCAGACATGAGACACATTTTTATATTCACATGCAAACTTATAAATAAAGTATAAGTAGCATACCTTTCAATTTTGATATTTGATTTATAAGTTTTCAAAATAATTTTTAATTTAATAGTGATAATAGCCATTCATATTTTACTTTAGCCAAAACATGCAATTTTGACATAAAGGAAACATTTCACTTTAATATTAATTTTTAAAAAGAATGAATGCATGATTTTCATATGGCATACATATTTAGCATGATAAGAAAGAAATAAAGTGATGAAAGCAATGTAAATTCATTCACCCTAATTAATTCCTAAACATAATCCTATGAGATAAGAAAGTTCAAAGTGAATCAAAGTTTGTTTAATGTAATTTTTGTTTTGAATTTACTTTATATTTTGATTTAAGAAATGTGAAAGAATGTTTGCTGGTCCTAACCCATTTCCCCCATATGTGAGTTAATTTAGTTTGTTCTTAGGATCATTAGGTGATTTTTATATATTTTTTAGGTTAAGGTGTGAATTAAGTGTGTTAATTACCCCTTACCTACACCACCTTAGCATACATCAATGGATAACATAAAACCACACAAGGAATTTAAATAAGCAATGCACCTAAGAAAGAAAGGGGCCTAATGCAATTGGCTCATGATTAATGATTAATTAAGCTAAAGGGTTTAATTTAAGTACTTTCATAACCCCTCTCACACATGTGAGTTGGATTTTGATTTCCTCAATGTACTTAGGTTATTGAACACCTAAGCACCTACCCAAGATCAATTAGTTAAGTTCTAGAAGGTTTTAGAATTTTATCAAATTAATTTGGTGGGTAATTAATGGATTAATCCTTAATTGAATTTGGATTAAGGAAGAAAGAGGGGGTTTAAGGAATAGCTTAAGGAAAATATCCCAAAATTATTCCCTAAACCTCTTATTCATTTAAACAAACTTAATTAACTCAATCAAGGGATTAAACCACCACAATAATTAGGCTTAAGTATATTAGAGAGTAATTAGGAATG
This sequence comes from Cymbidium sinense, assembly GCA_021442155.1. NCBI lineage: Eukaryota > Viridiplantae > Streptophyta > Magnoliopsida > Asparagales > Orchidaceae > Cymbidium > Cymbidium sinense. The sequence goes on from CM038217.1 coordinate 115,790,154, forward strand.
AATCCAACAATTACCCCAATTAAAATATTAATAAATTCCAAGAAAATTAGGGAGGCAAGTCATCCCACTAAATACACACATAAAAAAGTTTGAGATTAATTAATAGAATGATCGAGAGTAATAAATTACACATTCCAATAAAACTCAAAGAAATAACACTTTCAAAATCCATCAAAAATATGTTTATAATATTCTACATTCAATTATCTTTCATATGCAATTTATTTCATATTTTTCTGATTTTTCTACACTTAGATATAAATATTTGAAGTTTTCATGATTAATTAAGTAATTAATTTCCTAATTATATAACTAATTCGTCAGCACCACATGGCACAATAGGAGAGGCTATTTAAATTGTCACATTATAGCACCGCGTCAGCGGCGGCGCTACACGCCTTCTCTCCGTCCGTCTGATCAAGGATCGGATGGCTGAGATTAAACTTGTGGTATTAAAGGATTAATCCATGGATCCTACATGTTTTAATCATGGTCGTCCATCCAAAATGCGTGAATCTATGGCCCATGATTCATCCTTGAGTTCTCCTATGGGAAAGGGGAGCCGTCCACCTTCCATGGAAAGATTCAAGCTCGATTGAGCTCGGATTGAGCTCAAAACTTACCCACACCATCATCATGTAAGGGAGATCACATCCAATGGCTAGTTTCTCATAGGATGAGACTTCACTTCATAAAGGACCAAACTATGGCTAATTTAAGCTCAAGATACCTCACCGGAGGCTATCACCGACGATTCTTGAAGTAGCTTGCCTAGTGGAGACCTTTTGAAGTTTTGAGGCCTTGAGATTGAATGGATCTTCCTATAGCCAAGTCACCCTTCAATTGAGCTTGATTGAAGTAGCACCTCCCTTGCCTTTGGATCTTGGAAGAAGATTGGGGTGAGTTCAATTTGATCCTCGAGGGTGCTCAAGAAATTGGTTTTGAGTATTGGGTGATGGAATTCAAGTGGAGCTCCCTATTTTTAGTCTATGAAAGAAAAGGGAAATTCAAAATCACTCTAGGAAGCTTAGAGGCTTGTATGGCTGACTTCCTAAGCTCAATCTTGGACTAATGAATTGAAATGAAATTGTGGGGAGTATATCTCCCCTAGTAATCGGATGGCATTCCATTTTGATCAATTGGATGGATCAATGGTGTTGAGTTTCACATGGGTCAATTTTGAGTGAGTGGAGAAAGGAGCCCCATGTGCCTTAATTAGGGAGGAGGGATTCATGTGCTTAAGAGGTGGTCAATTTTAGCCTTAGGTTGCTGACCCAAACCCATTGGGTTAGTGCACCACTCACTAATGTCCACTTGGTCCATTAAGAGGGTGCCAAGTGGTCATGAAGATGATTTGACCAAATTCTAAGTGAATTTGGCCAAAATTTATTCTATGACCTAGGGGAAAATGGTCATTTGGCTTGGGTTTCAATTTGAATATGTTTGGTATGATTGAAAAATGAGTTGGCCCAAGTTTCAATGGATTTGGAGTTGATTTGATATGATTTGGCTCATGTTGACCCATTTAGGTCAAAATGGGTCAACTTAGGTCAAGTTGACCAATTGGTCAAATTGGGTCAAACCAAGGGTTGGGTCAAGTTCATATGACCATTTAAAATGTGTTGGTGGTTTTGGTTTGGTTCAATTTGATTTATATTTGGTTTTAGTTCAATTGAGTTCATTTAGGTCAAATGGGTCAAGTTGACCAATTTAACCCATTTGACCTATTTGGGTTAGGTCATGGGTTGGCCAAGGTTTCAATGGTCATATGAAATAGATTGGTATCTTTATTTTCAATTAATTTGGTTTAAAATTGAGTTTGGCTCAATGACCTTTTAGGCCAAGTTGGGTTCATGGTCAATTGGACTAGGTTAGGTCTAGTTGGCCAATTGAGGCTTTGGTCAAGTTCAACAATCATTTTGGAATGAACTTGGCCCATTGGATTCAATCAATTTGGCTTAGATCAAGTTTTGACACATTTTGACTTTTTAGGTCAAGTTGGGTCAACTTGGGTCAAGTGGCCAATTGGGCTAGGTTAGGCTCAAATGTTGACTTGGTCAAGTCAAACACATTGATCAAATGGTTCATCATATAATTGACTTGGTCAACCCTTAAGTTTGACTTGTCAACCCAATTTGAGTGATTGATCATCTCATGATGATTGTTGATCATGATGAGAGGCTTAGGTGGGCTTAGTTCAATCTAATTTGGTTAGGATTAGAACTTGGCTCATAAGGGGAACTTTAGGTCACTTTGAGTCAAGTGAGCCTAAGTAGGTCAAATGGCTTGGTCAAAGCTTGATTTGAGTTTGATTGAACTCACATATGGAATTATGATTGAAATATAAATCCATTTGCAAGTGGTTTGAAGTCAAATGGGTTTTGATTCATTTGAAAATTTCAAGTTTTAAAGGGTGAACATGACCTTGACTTTTGATTTTTGAATTGTTTTGGTTTGGTGATTGAAGTTTGTGTTTATATTTGGATTCATGATTGTAGGGTTGATTGAATCATGAAGAAAATCAAGTTTTGATTTGAAATTGATTTGGCTAAGTTCAAAATTTTGACTTGAAAGGCTTAGTTGGATTTTGATTGAATTTAAGTTTGATTTTTGGAGTTGGTTTTGGTTGTTTGAATTTATATTTTATTTATACATGTGAATATAAATAAAAATATAAATGGTTTATGAGAAAATTTCATGAATTTGAAGTGATTTGAACTTGATTTAGGCTAAGTCCTTATGATGGAATCAACGTGACTTAGAAAAGATTTTTTATTTGGATTTGAATTTTGGATTTAGTTTGATTGATTTGAATTTATATTTCATTTATATATGTGAATATAAATGAGAATATAAATGGGTTGTGAGAAAATTTCTTGAATTTGAAGTGATTTGAACTTGATTTAGCTTAAGTCCACGAGAGGAAATCAAAGGACTTCAAAAATATTTTTGACTTGGAATTTCAATCATAAGCTTCAATCATTTGTTTCAATCATGGATTTCAATCATTTAGAATTGATTTGAGTTTGGAGAAAGTCAACTACATTGGAATTGATTTAAGTTTTACTTGAAGGAAAGAAGTGAGGAATTTGGTTCAAGCTATAGGGTAGGCAAATTTTCCTAACACCCCTAAGGCATGACCTATTCCTATGGCTAACTCTTCTAAGTCTCTAGGGATAGGTTGAGTGTCCACCTAATTACTAGATTTGTCTTAAGACTAAGAATCTCTTAAAGTTTAAGAGGAGTCCTATGTCTAAGATGGAGGGGTTGAGAGCTCATCTAAAAATGAGGTCAACAATCACATTTGATCAAAGATCTGATAAAGGTGCCATCCACGAGAGCATGAGAGCTCAACTCATCCGATGGGCTTGTGATATCTCTTGAGGTAGTTTTCTTGTGTTCAAGTAATCATGAATGGCCTTCAATCCATCCTCATCTTTATTGATAATGGCAACCCTCTTCAAGAGAGAATCTGAAGTTCGATCAATAGGGATATGACTTATCTATTTTGGACCCTTATTGGAATGGACTCATCTTCCTGGACATGCCAATTCTGAAGTTTAGCCAAAGCATCTGCTATGTGTTATCTCCTCGAGGGACCTTGTAGATGGTGACCTGGGGATTTGGCCAATTCATGGTATACTGTGGTATAAGCTTAGTAACCTTATAACCCAAAGATTCTGGTTGATGACCAACTAAGAATCCCCTTAGATGTTGATGCTCTTGACACACAATGTAATGGCTAACTCCAGATCGACAATCAAACCCTCATAGTAGGCTTCATTGTTGGTGCATGGATTGGAGAGATAGTATGAGAATCTCATCACATCACAGTCTAGAGTTAAGAGAACTATTCATACCCCTGTCTTTCTTGGAAGAGTAGATCATGGTTTTTATCCTTTGTGAAAGGAAGCTACACCATCAAAATACATCTTCCAGCAGCTATTGTTAACCTCCCCTAAGTTTATGATTTGTTCATCGGGGAGATCATCACTAAGCGAGAATCAAAGTGGGTGTCTTTGCTAAGAAATCCGCTAGTGCTGTGTCCTTTCATACAGGGGTACAAATGTAATATCAAACTATGAGAGAATCATGGACCAACGTACCAGCATCTAGATAACGTGTGTCATGACATACTGCGGATTGATTCTTGAAATCAAGTTTACACCTTATGAGAAAGCATATAGTGCAGCTTTTGGGATGCAAAGATTAAAGCTAAGCAATGTTCCTCAATAGGTGGGTAGTTTTCTTCAAGAGGGATCAGAGGATGACTAAGGTAGTAAAGAGAATTCTCCTTCCCTTCGTCATTGGTTTGGGCCAACAAGCGGAGTCATCCAAAGCAGTAGTGTAGAGGATAAGTGGCTTGCCCGAGATAGGGGTTGCTAGAACTGGTGACTTCATCAAATATTATTTGATGTCTTCAAAAGCATGCTGGCACTTGTCATCCCACTTGAACTTAGCATCCTTTTTGATAAGTGCTGAAAATGGCTTGCATCTCCCCGATAGATTGGAGATAAAGCATCTTAGATATGCCAGATCGAGTTGAGTTAAACTTTTAGGGGTGGAATTTCTAAGATAGCTTTGATCTTTTAGGTCTATCTCTATTCCCGTGTTGGACAACAAACCCAAGAAACTTCGAAGCCCTAAATGCACACTTGAGGGGTTCATTTTGAGGTTGAATTATCTTAAGCTTTAAAACTACTCTCAAGTCAAGAGATGGTCTTCCTTTTCTTTGCTTTTGACTACTAGATCATCAACATAGCATTCAACTTGATGATGAATGAGTTTGTTGAAGATCAGTCATGGGATATGTAGCACCGCATTTTAAGTGAAAGGCATGACCTTATAACAATAGATTTTGATCGGGGTTCAAAAGCGTATTTCTTTCATCCTCGGGGCCATCTTAATTTGGTTGTAGCGGATGACCCATCCATGAAGGAGAATATTGCATGAGATGAGTGTCCACCATTAACTAGTATAGGAAGTGAAATTCATCCTTAGGATGCATGTCTTATTTAAGTCCCTAAATGCATATGTGAATTTGGCCATTTTTTTCTTAATGGTGACAAACGGTAGGGTATTTTTCTTCCGAAACCGATCGATCAATTTCTTGACTTCATAAATGACCAATTGTTCGATTTCTAATTGCATGCTTCTAGGAGCTTGCTTAATAGGATTAGTGTTAGGGTCTATTACTAGTTTGGCTGTATGTCGAGATAATCCCATCTCTTCATAGATCCATGCAAAGTAGCCCTTCAATAATAGCTAACTAAGTCATTGGTTTCTTCATTTTAGATGATGTATGTAGGCGTGGATCTTATCACGGTTGATTTATTTGAGCTTATCAATGGTTGAATGGATTTCCTCTTCAAATTTTGGAGGTGCGATTTGAAGATCATCAGGATCATCTGATGTTTCTAAACACACTTCCTCATAAGAGTTAGTATGGTTTGAAGAATTCTCGACTCAGATGATTGGTGACAACTAAGTAATCATCATCATCATGGACCCATTAAGAATCTAATCTCTGATTGTGCATCCCTGCCTTTATTTTTCCACACCTTCTCGATATACTTTGACCTGTGCCTAGACCATGTGTAAGGAATCAAACCTTTCTTTGCAAGATTATGAACACAAGGAGAGTACCAATCAAAAGGTAATTCTACTAAATCTTTATATGAATTATCCTCAAGTTCTACATCACGGACTTGAGGATGATGATCCCAATAGGAATCTCTTTGACATTCATGGAAGACAGGGGCTTCTTTAACTAATAAACCTTCAACTTTTGAGATGAAAGTGAGGTTAGAGCTAAAGTTCCCCAAGCGCCTAATAGTTTTACATAAACCTGATTCAAATACATTCGTGCTTTGCTTGGAGGCTTGGTCTTCATCACTGTCTAGCTCAAGTGTCACCTCCAATGAAACCCGCTGAGAGGGGTTGGCTAGTATGTTAATCACATGAGACTCATCCTTTAAGCTAGATTACAAGTCTATGTGAATAAGGGGTACTCATGGCTGGAACATAACCCCGGCGGTGGCCAACCAGGTCTTCCATCTCAGAATTGCCTCTCTATACCCACTTTGGTGGAGGTTGAGTCATCCTACCCATATGTCCATATGGTGGAACAAACTATGGGTGGAATGTGACATGCAGCTCTACCTCTTCCTTGGTGTCCCTTTCTCGCTCACTTGTACTTTCCTTTTTCTTTCTCTTTTTCTTCTTTTTCTATTTCTTTTGTATTTGAATTTTGACCAAGTTTGAGAAAATGTGTTTTTTATTTTGAAGAAGATAGTAGGTTGCATCTTCATATATCTCAATCTCTCTAACTGAAAATAGCTATTCATCTCCTTTGACACAGTATTAGATTCCATCTCTTCAAAACTTGTTGCATTGATGAAGGAAGGATGGAATCATCTTGTTATGGTGTATCCAAGGCCTACTGAGCAAAGCAGTGAACAATGTATTCGAATCTATTATATGGCTTGATCTTCGGTCACCTATTTCCAAAGGTAACACTATGGATCTTAAAGCCCTCTCACCTTGTTCATTGAATCCTCTCAACATTATTCGATCTCCTCGGCGTGCGAGATGTCAATCTTTAAATAGGCAAAGGTTTTCAGGCTCATAATGTTCACCAATGCACCTGGATCATTCAAAATCCTAAAAAGTTTAAATATGCCCATATCCACTGTGATATAGAGGGGACGGTTGTGCTCCTTGTCCGCTAGAAGAGGTCTTCGTCGATGAATGTGACTCCTTGGGCTTCTTTTGAATAATGTGCCTCCTCTCCGTGTGAGCTAAGCATATCTACGGATCAAGAAGAGCCTTGATTAATGATTCCCTCATCTCTTTGGATAAGACAAGGCATCATATATGCTTAGTTTAGTTGGAAACTTTCTTAGGTGAGCGAGGACATTGTAATCAACTCTGGGCTGATCCTCCATAAGCATATCCATGGGTGGAGCATCCTGTGGAGGGGCTTCTTGATCGCTGGTGCCAATGACTTGTTTACCCTTATCTTGAGGTGTTGTCTAGGAGGTAGAACCTTGCCACTATGGAGGTTAACTTGGTGATCTCTTGTGGTTAGTGGAAGATTCTACTACTCGCTCACACCTCTCTTATAGACCCTCGATGATGATTCCAAGTCCATCTCAAGAGGTGAACCCAGTATTGAGAAAAGGAAAGTCCATTTCTAAATCAGAAAGAGGATGATCGGAGTTGTTATAATTATTATTAAGACTTGAAGAGTTTTCTAAAAGAGTAGAGTCAGACAACCCATCAGAAGTGATACAGATGTAGCTTTATTCCTTGATTTCTTGGATTTAAAAGGAGGTACATAGTAGAAATCTACTAAAGTAAGTGGGGTGAGGGAATTTATACTCTCATTCGCTGATACAAGATGTCTACTAGAAGAAGAGCTAGCTGAAGTAGGAGTGTGGTGAAGTAGTGCAATGGTGGAATGGAGGCTGCTCGATGGTGGTTCTGCTACTTGGCTATCCAGAAAGTATGGGCTCTTCTTGAGCTCCCACTTTCTAGTTGTCTTTTCCAACTTACGAACCTTCCTTGATGTTGGAGGTTGGCTGCCAGCACCAGAAATTTTCTTGATTTTGAAATAATCTTTTTTAGAGGTTGGGATAATATCCCAACCTTCTTTTATTTTGAGAGGATCATATGTATCCCCAAGGATATATAACTAGGATGGTTGTTCCACTAGATATTCCTTAGGGATAACTATAGTGCCTTGTATGCTCAAGCGGTCCTTAAATGTAAAGTAATCCTCCAAAACATGATGGCCTAGCATGCGGGGGTAGGGGCAAAGTTAGGATCATTACTCACCCACTTCCTCTCCTCAGGCTGGGTAGCTAAAAAATTAGGTTTCTTTAAGAGGTATTTCTTTCTACCTCCCTCTTAAATGAATAAGGTTTGTTTAATTTATCCAGTAGGTGGATGGTAGTACACAGGGGGGTGGGTATGTGTATATTCTTTGTGAGTATGGTGAGGAGGCGACGATGGCCATGGAGGTTGCTGCGGTGGTCGATAGGATGGCCTATTTGGTGGTAAATGAGGTGAAAGCGACGGTTGTGGAGCACGAGGTCTCTGATACTGATCTCTGGCCGGTTGCTTCCTCTTGTCCAATGCTGCTGCTGCCCCTCGCTTCTTTTCATAGGCTTTCTATAGCTTTGGTTTTGATGACTGATCTTGAAAAGGCAACTATTTTGCCTCTCCTTGTAGACTGGCCACCTTGTTGATTAGCTTCTCAAATGTCTTGATGGTGAAAACTTCAAGCATGAAGGCAATCAGGCCATGAATATTCTTTAGTAGAATTTCAATAGCATGTTATTCAGACAGCTGTGGTTCACATTTCATGCTTAAATTATGCCATCTGAGGATATAATCAACGAGGGACTTACTAGAGTGTGTGGTGAAAAATTTCTATAGAGTCACCTTTCAAATCTATGGTGAGAAAAGAAAGACAAGACTATAAAAATTTATCTTTTAGGGGCCATCTGATCCATGATGTACTTATTTAGGTGATAGAAATGTCATAAAGGAATATTGTAATCAAGAAGAAGTCACTACCCTTTAATGGACTAATCACCTCATAAGGACTCCCCAGGATGTTGGGTCTTCAAAGTGTACTAGAGATTCTTCCCTACTTTAAATAGAAAAGTAAAGCAGAGTTTATTTTAAACCGGATTTGTTAAGTTCCCTATAGGGGCAAGCCCCATAGTTAATTACATTCTAAGGAATGAAGATTCCTTAGAAAAACTCTTGATTAAGGCAAATGATCATTGTCTCTAAAAATTTCAATAGGAAAGGACTATCAATCGATTGGTTTATTTTTTGAAGATCAAATGAGATTGATCAAAGAGAGATTTATTATCGAAGCCAAACGGGAATGAGTAAGAGATGTTCACGATGCTAGAAAATCTAGCAAATATCTCAAACTATCTTATGGCTGGGCTTTATATTTTTGAAATTGATTTAATTTATTTGAGTTGAATTTTTCATTAGAATGCTACGGCTTACAATTCCATAATACAAGGTTATGGAAATGCCTAAGAGGTAAGAAATTATGTTTATGGCCCTCAAGGGAGAAAAATCAGAACCTAAATCTAGGGAGCTTTGATGAGGGCCAAAAGCACAACCTAAATCTAAGGCAAAAGTTGTAATGGTTTGCCTCCACAGAGGACAAATCACCCAGACTTGGACTAATATTTGGCTAACCTCCTCTATGATTTTAAAATACACAAGTCTTTATGCTTATACAAGATAGCTAGGCTATTTTTATTTAGAAAGAGTCAAGTCCTTAAACTCACTCCCTAAAGAGACTAGGGATCATGTAAAGGACATGCTTCAAATGACCTAAATCTAATGCAATTCAAATTTCATTTTATTTTCATTTTGGACAATTATTTTTGACTCAGGCTAATAAGATTCATATGCCTAATGCATGAGAAATAACTTTATTGGCCAAAATCAGCGAGAAGGGAGGAGGTGAGTTTCCACCATGGCTCTCACAGGTCAAGTCAAGTTTCTCTGGCAAAGGTGGAAGCCCTCCAATCAAGAGTGAAATAAGATGCTGTTGTGCATGCTATTACAAAAAAGAAATGCTCATCATTGCTTGCTAATTCTTTTATCTTGATTTTAAACCTAAGCTTTAGGTGAGGTTATGAGTTGTTTAATTTTATTTTGAGTTGTTAAAAAGATTTATTTTTCTCTAAAGAGCCTAATCCATCCGTGCCATACATAAAGCAAGGAAGAAACTAGGAAAACATGCCACTTAATGCAAAAGCTAAATAAATCATCAATCAATTTATAAAGCTAATCAAAAAAGAATAAAGGCCATTGTGGTCACCACCACCGACAAACCTAAAATATCAAATGGTAGTAGCTCACCCTTATACAACCTGATTACAAATGAATTAAATTATAAGGAATTCATTGTTATGGGGGTCTTCAAGCTTTCTTCTTCTTCTTTTTTTCTTCTTTCTTCTTCTTTTTTTCTTCTTTTCTTCTTTGGTTCTTTCTTTGATGGTTGAAGGTGATGCTCCAAGGCTTCACATGGTGCATAAGATAGGATCTTATGACCAATTCTCATCATAATCCCCATAACAATCATTCCAAAATCCTAATTGCACAAATTTACATGGAAAGAAAAAAGGTAAATCTAGCTAACACCAAAAAAAGGTTAGCTAAAACAAACCACACAAATCCTAGGCACATATATTGCACTTATCACCCCACACATGGGTGACTAAGTCCACCTGGCCTATGGATTATGCTTAGGGTATAAAGCACTGCAAGCAAAAGCATTTTATATTTTTATTTATGATAGCCCTTAAGCACAATCCTACATAAAAGAATAAGACTAAGATCCCCCATTCATTCTATGAGAATACACCCTAACATCCAGTCTAAAACATATATCACAAAAAATAAACATCAAACCATGCACCACTAACCTAAGCTAGAAGTGGTGACTTAGGCTAATGTGTGTTCTTTGAAGGTTTGTGTGGTATGCTTAGCTATGGCTTTAGGTTCAAATTTTCTAAGTGTGAAAATATGTTCAACTTTGAGGAGGGTTTCATTTAAGTTGTTTAATTGATTTGATTGATTTTATTTCATCTTTTGATTTGGTTCAAGTGAATCCTACAATTAATTACTAAGTTATGAAGAGAGGGAAAGAGAAGTAACTTCTCTTTCCTTCCCTAACCTAAGTAATTTCTAAAGTAGGTTCATATTTTAGTTTTGTTTAGGTGAATGTTTTGATTAAATCTTTTAATTAATCCTAAGTTTAGATGAACTCTAAACAAATCTATTCTAAAATAAAGACATTTTAAAATTAAATAAAATGAATCAAAATTCACATAACACACATTACTTCATTTCTTTCCCAACATGTATAACATGCATATGAATGAATCCTAAGCATATCTATACATACAAATGAGAGTATTTAACACACTTTATGATGCATGCTAAGTAATCCATTTAAGGAAATTTAGAAGATTAGTATGTATGATTTTCTTAAGTAGAAAAGAGTTTCTTTATCCAAATTTTCACATACATACATGAAAGTAAGAAAGGCATAAGTGAGTACAATGCCATTATAACTAGATGTAAGGTATAAAACCTACTTATTACTTAAAGCCTCAGAACCTTGTTGCACTAATATACCACTTTCCTTAAATACAAACATATGTATAAAAGAAATGAAATGGAAAAGAAGAATGCAAAAGTTGTATTAATGGATTCATTTTGTTTATGCAATTTATGCATGTAAAGTGTAGGTAACCTTCTTAGGTGATAGCATGATGAATAGGATATGGAATTAGTGTTAGTATTAGGTCCTGTTCAAATGAACCATATATCTCACCAAAATCCTATTCAAAACTATACCAACATAAGAAAAAAAAGGAAACCTATGCTAAGAATACCTTTATAATCTTCAACATGTAAACTCATAATTAAAGTATAAGTAGCACACTTTCAGATTTGGTATTTTATTTATATGTTTTAAAAATAATTTGAATTTTGTAGTGATAATAGCCATCCATTTTTCTACTTTTTCCAACACATGCAAATTTGACATAAAGTAAATAATTTCATTTTTAAATTTGAATTTGAAAAATATGAATGCATGAAATCACATGGCATACAAATTTAACATGTTGGGGAAAGATTCAAAGTAATGAAAGCATGTAAACAAACTCACTTCACTTAAATCCTAAAGACATTCTTATAGAATAAGAAAGTTTAAAATAAATCAAAGTGAATTCAAAGTGATTTTTTGTTTAGTTTGAAGTTTGATTTAATTTTAAAAAGTTGAGATGAGTTTGTTGTTCCTAACCCATTCCCACATGTGTTTGATATTTTTGTTTAATTTTTAGGTTATTAGATCCATTTTTAAGCATTTATTAGGTTAGGGTATGAATTAAGTAACTTAATTAACCCTTACCTACACCACCTTAGAAGAATTAACCAAATAATTATGAGCCAATGAGATGACATAAAACCCACAAGGAATTTAAATTTGCAATGCACCTAATAAGAAAAGGCCTAATGCAATTTGGCTCACAATAAAAGTTAATTAAGCTGGGTTTAGCTTAAGTAATTTCAAAACACCCTTTCACACATGTGAATTGGGTTTTGATTTCCTTAATTGAACTTAGGCTATTAAACACCTAAGCATCTACCCAAAGTAGATTAATTAAGTTTTGGAACTTTTTAGAATTTTTGGAAATTGATTAAGGGGATAATTAATGAATTAACCCTTAATTAAAAGGAGATTAAGGAGAGAAAAGGGGGTTTAGGGAATATCTTATGGGAAATGAACCAAAAATATTTCATAAACCTTCTACTTACTAGATCTGACCTCAATCAACCCTAATCATAGGTTAAAATCACTAATCATACCCTAATTATGCTTAATTATATAAGGAGGGTAATTAGGGAAACCATATGCAATTATTCTAATCAAGCCTTCAAAAAATCCTGATAAAATTAGGGGAGGCATAAGTCACCCCCTAAATCATACCCAAGAAATTTGGGATTAATTAGAGGCTTAATTAAAAAGTAATTAGCAAAATAAACTTTCTAATAAAACTCAAATTCAAAGAAAAGCATAATTCAAAACTCATCAAAATTAATTTTAAAATGTTCTAGATTTAATTATCTTTCCATAGAATTTTATTTCACATTTTTTTTAAATTTTTTAGGAGTTATGAATTTTAGAAGATCTCTAGGTTAATTAGAATTTAATCAAACATTTTAAGTAATCCTAAGTAATCCCGCTCACTGCGATGGTGCATCAGATGCTTTACATGTGTCACATCATGAGGATTACTTAACATCACATCCCAAATGGCTACGGTGCAGATTTTAATCTATCGTCCGATCAAAGATCGACGGATCTCCCACATTTTAAAATGGGTAAAGGAAATTCTAAACGTGTGGGATTATCTCAGTCGTCCATCTAAAATGTGTGGATGGACGACTGAGATCTCCCAAGTTCTTCCCCTTGATCAAGAGAGACCGTCCATGATCATGGGAAGATCCAAGCTTGATCTAGCATGGATTCCAATCAAACTCAACCCACACCATCTAAAGATAAAGAGCGACAAATCCAATGGTAAAAAATTGATTGGATGAAAATTTCTTTCACAAAGCTCCACACCACATTGAGTTTAATGGTCGAAAAATCCCATACCTCGCCGGAGGTGATCACCAGCGCTCGATTTCCTTGGGGAAGCTTCGTCTGGTTGAGACAAAGCCTTGTTGAAGTTTTGAGCACTTGATATGTAGTGGATATTCCTATGGGTCACCTCCTCCTTAGCTTGAGCTCAACTTTGATCCAATTCAATCCTCCTTGCTTTTAGAACTTGGGAATGAAGTTAGGTGAGCTCGACTTGGTGACCTAAGTGTGCTTGCAAAAGGAATTGTATTGGATTGTAGTGTGGAAGAAGTTGGCTAATGGATTGAGCTCCCCTAATTTCATTATTTGAAAATTGAGAATGGGGAATTGGAAAGAGCTCTAGGATGCTTTCTATCACTCTCTGATGGCTCCTAAGTCTCACTAGCACTCAATCAAATTCAGGAATGATGCATTTGAGTTTGTTTAGGGGGAGTATATCTCCTCCTTGAAGGATCGGCCAAAGCATGTCATTTTGATGATCAATGGGAGGGGTTTGATGCTAGAGTGTGCACATGGTTTGAAAGGAGTGGATTGCCAACCTCCCATGCTTGAATTTAAGCTTGAGAGGGAGTTTGAATTTTCAATTTTGACCTAGGGGTCTGTTTGGTCTAGGGACCAAATGGCTGACCCAACCCATTGGGTGAACCACTCTCAGGTCCCTTTAGGAAATCTTCAAGTGATTGGAAGAGGGTATGACCAACCCATGGTTAAGCCAAAATTTGTTCTATGGCCTAAGGGTAGAATGGTCATTTTGCTATTTTCCACTTTGGACATGTTGGGTATGTGGAGAAACTAGGTTTGGCCAAATTTCATTGGATTTGGAATCCATTTGATAGGGTTTGGCTCATGTTGACCCATTTAGGCCAAAATGGGTCAAGTTGACCATTAGGTCAAATTGGGTCAAACCAAGGGTTGGGTCAAGTTCCTATGACCATTTGAAATGTTTTGGTGGTTTTGGTTTGATTCAATTTGGTATAGTTTTGGATTTGGCTCATATGACTTCATTTAGGTCAAATGGGTCAAGTTGACCTATTTGACCCATTTGACCTATTTGAGGTAGTCAAGGGTAGGTTTAGTTAGGTTGGTCATATGGTGGTATCTTTGTTTCTTCAATTTTGTTAAGTTCAAATTTGGCTCAACATGACCCTTATGTTGGGTCCCTTTAGGAGGTTGGGTCTGGCCAATCGAGGCTTTGGTCAAGTTCAACAAGTGATTTGGAATGAACTTGACCCATTGGTTTCAATCAATTTGACTTAGATCAAGTTTTGATATTTTGACTCTTTAGGTCAAAATGGGTCAACTTGGGTGGTGGCCAATGCTAGGTTAGGCTCAAATGTTGGTTTGGTCAAGTTCAAACATAGGTCATGAGTGAACTTAGATCAATGGTTTCAATCAATTTGTCCTTTGGTGGATTTTAGCTATGTTAGATTACATTTTGGGTTAAGTGTTGACTTGGTCAACCCTTAGGTTTGACCCAATTTGATTGATTGATCATCCCATGATGATTGTTGATCATAATGAGAGGCAAATGAGTTTGGTTCAATCCAATTTTGTTAGGATTAGAATTTGGCTCATAAGGGTACTTTAGGTCACTTTGGGTCAAGTGAGCCTAAGTGGGTCAAATGGCTTGGTCAAAGCATGATTTGAAGTTGATTGATCTTGTTTACGGACTTATGATTGAAATATAAATCCATTTGCAAGTGGTTTGAAATCAAATGGGTTTAGATCCATTTGACAATTTCATATTCAATGGAAGAATATGAAAGGATTTTGGCTTTGATTTTTGACTTCGGTTTTGATTATTTGATTGAAGATTGGATTTATATATGAGTTCATGATTGTAGGGTTGATTGAATCATGTGAGAAAAATCAAGAGTTTGGCTTGATTTGAAATTGATTTGGCTAAGTTCAAAATTTTGATTTGAAAGGCTTAGATTGGATTTTGAGTAGATTTGGATTTGATTTTTGGAGTTGGTTTTGATTGTTTGAATTTATATTTCATTTATATATGTGAATATAAATGAGAATATAAATTGATCATGAGAAAATTTCAAGGATTTGAAGTGGTTTAATCATGATTTAGGTTAAATCCATTAAAGGGAATTTAAAGGATTTAAGGAAATTTTTAAATGGGAATTTAATTTTTGGATTTGATGTGATTGATTAATATTTATATTTCATTTATATATGTGAATATAAATGAGAATATAAATAAGTTTTGAGAAAATCCCATGAGTTGAATAGTTTGATCATGATTTAAAATCCATTTGGAATTTAAAGGATTTAAGGAAATTTTTAAATTGGAATTTAATTTTTTGGATTTGATTTGATGAGTTTGTATTTATATTTCATTTATATATGAGAATATAAATGTGAATATAAATAAGTTTTGAGAAAATCCCATGAGTTTGAATAAGTTTGATCATGATTTGGGTTAAATCCATTAAAGGGAATTTAAAAGAATTAAAGAAATTTTATGAATTAATTTGGAATTTTGAGTTTGATTTGATGGGTTTGAATTTATATTTCATTTATATATGTGAATATAAATGAGAATATAAATGAATCATGAGAAAATCTCAAAGGTTTGATTTGGTTTTCATCATGATTTTGGATAAGTCCTTAAGAAATGATTAAGGACTTAGGAAAATTTGAACTTAGGAATTTTGTTGGAGTTTCGATCATTGGTTTCAATCATAGATTTCAATCATGGATTTCAATCAAATGGAGTTGATTTGAGTTTGGAGAAAATCAAATAGAATTGATTTGGAGTTGGACTTGAAGGAAAGAAAGTGAGGAATGGTTTAAGCTAAGGGTAGGAAAATTCCTAACACCCCTAAGGCATGACCTATTCCTATGGCTAAACCTTCTAAGTATTCTAGGGCTAGGTTGAGTGTCCACCTAATCAATAGATATGTCTTAAGGCTAATGATCTCCTAAAGTCTAAGAGGAATCCTATGTCTAAGATAGAGGTGTTGAGAGCTCATTCTAAAAATGAGGTCAACAGGGTGTTGTGAGCCACAACGAGATTGCCCACAGTTACCCTTTGCTGAGCGCCAACAAACCTCTTAATAAAGAGTTGCTCCAACTCAGCAAAAGTCTTCATTGAACTGTTGGGGAGTTCAGCATACCAATCAAAGGCTATGTCTGCTAAACTGTTGATAAAGAGACAAAATAATAGTGCATCGCTGCCACCAACGTTGTAATAGCTGGCCATGAAGTGTGCTATATGATGGCGTGGGTTGCCGTTGCCATCAAAACTCTTGAAAGAAAGAGGCATAAAACTCTCAGGATATTGGATAGCATTGAATTCCTCTGGGTAAGTTCTACCCTTTGGAATTAATGAACCACTTCAGGCTTACGCCAGTGTTTCTCTCACTTGTTGTTCAACCATGAGTTTAATATCTTTTTCTTGTACAGAGGTACTATCCACTACCTTCCTATATAAGCTATTGATGCCCTGCTCTACCGGAGGTGAACTCTTAGGTTGATCCAAGACATGCGAACTCAGCCTCGCCTCCACAATAGTAGGATGTGCTACTGGAGCTTGATTCTGAAGTGCCAGAACTGCCGCTAGCAAATCTTCAAGCCTCTTTCCCATCTTGTTAATATGTTCATCCTTCTGTTTGAGATATTGAAGGAGGTGTTGGGTCGAATAGGCTATGTCATCCTGTTTAGCTGCAACACCTTCCAAACTCTGGTGATCCCGAAGGAGGGAACCCCTGGTATCAACCATATGCACCTTGGCTAAGTCTTCCAACAAATCATCTTCATTGGGATCAAAGCTAACCTTCTCTTCCTCTAGGTCAGACCAGTCAATTTTCTTCTTCTCGATGATATACTGTGCTACGATAAAATTTAAGAAGTCCAACTGTACAAGCACAAATGATCGCAGCTGACCGGTGGTGGGATCATGCTCATGAACAGAGATACATCTGACCTCCCCTACTATCGGAATATTGATCTTGTGAGGGCTATGCTCACTAGAGGATACATGCTCATGGTTGTCAACTGCCATGGGTGGAGTGCTACTCCTGGGAGGATCTATCGCCATGGGGACAATGGAACTATCTCCTTCTCTTTCTACTATTGCTATGTCCATGAACTGCTGAGGTGGTGGTGGTGATGGCATGACTACGATGCTATGAGGTCACTCCCCTATATAATCAAGTAGGAGGTCGGCAGAGAGCTCGCCTCACGATGGTGTAGATGAAATGGGATCTCTTGGCCATAGGATCACCAAGTTTTCTTTTCCCTGATGCTACCCTTCATGTCTTTAGATGGAATTATGGAAGATGGGACTTGCACTGGTGATGGTAGACGTGGAGTGGAGTGATGTGATGGAGACAACATCACTCTCTGTGTAGGAGCTCTCCTCCAATGATGGGTAGTACTAGTCAATAGAATGCTATGTGACCAACATAGAAGTACGATCGAAGAAGTCCAGGGCTAGGCGCCGACCGCTCTCTCGCTTGTAACATGTATTGATACACGGGCCTCTCTAACCCTCTCATGATGAATATGCTCACCTACACTGTGAGGGATGACTGATTGTAGATCTAACTGGGCACCGGACCATGACCGTCCATAAGCCCCGCCAACTTGGCACAGAACTATCCTGAGGCTGGCATTTGACCTCCTCCTATCTCTGGTAGGTGCCTCATAGTGAACTACAAGTGGAGGTGACATTGTAAACCTCTAACATCTTCCTCTCCATCAGATCTAGAAAGAGGATGAAACTTGTTATATGTAATCAGAAGAGAAACTACCCTGGGTGACTCCTCTACTACAACGAGAGACTGCCTCCATCTCCTTGGATATGCACACATGATGCCGCTTGATATTGCGGCATCTATTGTGGTGCTGAGTTCTGCTGGGAGGAGCAGTGTGGGAACTAGACCCTATCTCAAAGGTAGGGGAGACTATCCCTGAAGCTAGGGTAGCCTTCCCCTTGGAGGAAGCCAATGAGTGGGTACTAGCCCATACTAGGGCCGTAATGGGAACAACTAAGCATACTGGCACTGGGGTTGTGGCTATTGTGGGAACCTCCACAGCCTTCCTTTTCAGTAAGGGAAATTCAGGATCTAAAGGCAGCTCAACATGGATGATAGGCTTCTGTCCAGTCACCACATTCCTACTGACGGTGGTGAGGGTTTCCCCCTCACAAGTGATCTTGGCCCCGAATCCCTAGCCAAAGTGTATTTGATGGGGAGAAATCAGTTGATGGGAGGCTGGCCCGATCCAAGGCCAAATCCATCCCAAAGGGGAAAGTGAACACATATTTCTGAGCATCCATTTGCACTGAACTGAACTTGGGAAAAACTAACTGAAACAGAGTTGAAATTCTACAAATTTTAAAAACAAACTCAAATCAAATTTTTTGTTTTACTTTACTTTAGACTTTGAACCCACACTCAACAATTTGAATATGTTAAGTGGGAATCTTTGAATTTAGGAGAGAGATTTTGAATTTTGAATTGGAGAAGAGATTTTTGAATTTAGAATCCATTTTAAACAAATTTGTGTATGTTGAAAATGGATTCAAATATTTTGAAGAGATTTTTGATCCTTCCATTGGTTCATATTTGAATTTGATTTTTATGTTTGGGGACCCTTTATTTAACAAATTTGAGTATGTTAAATAGAGAATCAATTGATTTTGTTTAGGATTACCCATTTAGCAAATTGAACTTTACTTAGCAAATTTGTGTATGCTAAATAAAGTTCAAAATGTTGATTTGATGTTTTAATTTTGAAAGAGGGATCTTTACTTAGCAAATTTGGGTATGCTAAATAAAGCCCAAATGTGTTTTTGGTTTTGATGTTTTGATTTTTGAAAATGAGAACTTTACTTAGCAAATTTGTGTATATTAAATAAAATTCAAATGTGTTTGATTTTTGTTTTGATTTTTGAAAGTGGGGGTTTCTATTTAACAAATGTGGTATGTTAAATAGACTCCAATTTATTTTCAATTTTCTTTTTGAAAAATGAAATTCTCATTTGACAAATTTGGGTATGTCAAATGGAAGTCAATTGTATTTTATTTTTCAAAGATGAAATTTTGTGTATGATTATTACTTTTTGAAAAGAAGGAAATTCTAACTTAACACATGTGGGATGTGTTGAGTGGAATTTCAAATGGTGTAATTTTATTTGAAAATAAAATCTCCATCCAACATATTTGGATATATTGAATGAAGAGGCTTATTTTCAAAATTGTACTTTTTGAAAAGAAGAGATTCCAACTTCAACATATGTGAGATATGTTGAAATAGAATTTCAATGTTATGATATGATTCTATTTGGAAATGAAATCTTCATTTAATAAATTTGGGTATATTGAATGAGGATGTTCATATGTGTTTTTTGAAAGATGATTTAGATTTTATTTGGAATTGAATCTTCATTAAATAAATTTGGATATATTGAATGAGGATGTTCATATGAGCTTTTTGAAAGATGATCTTGATTTTATTTAGAAATGAAATCTTCATTCAATAAATTTGGGTATATTGAATGAGGATGTTCATTTGTGCTTTTTGAAAGATGATTTTAATTTTATTTGGAAATGAAATCTTCATTCAATAAATTTAGATATATTGAATGAGGATGTTCATATGTGCTTTTTGAAAGATGATCTTGATTTTATTGGAAATGAAATCTTCATTCAATAAATTTGGGTATATTGAATGAGGATGCTCATTTGTGCTTTTTGAAAGATGATTTTGATTTTATTTGGAAATGAAATCTTCATTCAATAAATTTGAGCATATTAAATGAGGATGTTCATATGTGCTTTTTGAAAGATGATCTTGATTTTATTTGGAAATGAAATTTTCATTCAATAAATTTGGGTATATTGAATGAGGATGTTCATTTGTGCTTTTTGAAAGATGATTTTGATATTATTTGGAAATGAAATCTTCATTCAATAAATTTGGGTATATTGAATGAGGATGTTCATTTTCAAATATGTGTTTTTGAAAGATGATTTCAATTTTATTTGAAAAGGAAATCTTCATTCAATATATTGAATGAGGATGTTTATTTGTGATGTTTGAAAGATGATCTTAGTTTTGATTTTTGAAAAGATCCTACATGTAACAATCTTGAAGATTGTTTGATGAGGTTGAGGTATATGTATTTTGTGCAAGTATTTTATTATGTGAACTTTTTGGAAAAGTGCTTTTTGGAAAGTGATGTTTTTATAAAGGATTTATTTTTCTTTATTTTTGGAATGAACCTTTCCTTACCATAGAAATGGTAAGGAGGTTCTACAAGATTTTTAGTAATCTCTCTTTATTAAATTTTTATTTTCACCTATTGGGGACCAATGAGGTTTTAGGACCTACATGGGTGAGGTCCTAAAACCTAAAGGATTGACTAGCTTAAGGATGAAATAAACTAAGTGCCAATGAAAAAGAAGGATAGTCTCGAATTCATATAAAATATAAATCCACTATCGACACTTGGAGAAAATGATCATTTACCAAAGATGGAGAGAGGAACCATCCCAACGAAGTCATCAGAAAAATTTATGGTGTTTATTTCTCAAACTTGGGAATTTGAAAAATAAATAGATGTTGTATATGTTGGGACACCACATAAATTCGAGATGTACTCATTAGGGTGATCGAGTGTGACATTGAAGAATGATGTACTATCTCGAGACAAGTCACCATCACAATGGACCTAATCACTGTAAGGACTCAGGATAATGGATCTTCAAATGTACTGAGATCTTTCCTACTTTACATGAAAAAAAAGTAGGGTTTATTTTAAAGCGGGTTCGTTAAGTTCCTATGGAGGCAAGCCCCATAGTTTATTACATCCTAAGGAATGAGATCCCTTAAGAATACTCTCGATTAAGGTAAATGATCATTGTCTCCAAAGATTTCAAAGATAGGACTATCAATAAACTGGTTATTTTTGAAAAATCAAGTGGGATTGATCAAAAGGAGGAAGTTATTATGAAACCAAAGGGAGATGAGTAGGGGATGCTCATGATGTTAGGAAAACCTAGCGGGCATCCCAAACTATCTTATGGTTGGGCTTTATATTTTTGAAATTTGAGGAGAGTTAATTATTTGAATTAAATTTTTATTAAAAATCTAGGGCTTACTATTCCACAACACAAGATCGTGAAATTATCTAAGAGGTGAGGATTTATGCTTGTAGCTCACAAAGAGAAATAGGAACCTCAGAACCTAAATCTAGAGAGATTTGGCGAGGGCCAAGGCATGACTTAAATCTAAGGTGAAAATGGGTATATGGTTTACCTCCACAAGAGAGGATAAAGCACCCGACTGTTGAACTTACAACCGCCTGGGGATAGCCGTCAACAACTCCTATGATTTTAAATACATGTAGGAAAGTCTTATGTTTTGCAAGATAACTAGCCTATTGTTTATTTAGAAAGGAGACTAAGTCCTTAAACACACTCCCTAAGAGACTAGATCATGAAGGGCGGACTTAATTTAATGTAAATTTTGTTAAGTTTTATTTTCATTTTTGCACATTTTTATTTGACACGGGCTATGGGATTTCATATACTTAATGCATAAGAAATTGGTTATGGGCCAAAATCAGAAAGAATGAGGTGTGTTTCCACCATGGCTCTCAAAGGTCAAGCCATTTTCTCTGGCAAAGGTGGAAGAGCTCCATTAGCAAGAGTGAAACAATATGATATATGCATGATGTGAGACATACAACATCCAACTAAAGGGTTGCTAAATCTTTTATAATCTTGATTTATGTCTTAGGCTTTAGGTGAGGTTATGAGTTATTTAATTTTAATTTTGAGTTGATTAATTGGATAGAAAATTTATTTTACTCTAAGATTCTAATCACATCCAGGCTAATCAACAATCATCAAACAATTAAGAAACTAGAAAATCATGCCATTTCTAATACACAAGCTAAACAAATATGAAAAAATTTTATAAAGCTAGCATAAAAGAATAAGAGGTCGATGTGGTTGGGCACCACCGCACAAACTTAAAAAAGAAAATGGGTAGCCAAGCTCTACCCTTATACAACCCAGATTACAAATGAATAATTACAATTAAAAAGAAATCATATTTTGGGGGTCTTCATTCTTCATTTCTTTCTTTCTTTACTCCTTTCTTCCTTTTGATTTATCTTGAGATGTGGTTTGCTCCAAGGCTTCACATGGTACATCAGACATGCTCTTATGACCAATGTTTACCTTAATTCTCCCATAACATTCATTCCAAATTTCAATTAAAAAACTTACATCAAAATGGGAAAGATAAATCTAATTAAACTTACAAAACATAGATTAGCTAAAACTACCACACAATCCAAGCAGTTATGGAAATAATTTGGACTTAGCACCCCACACATGGGTAACCATGCCCACCTGTCCTAGTTTGGATCATGCTTAAGGGTATAAGCAACCTGCACAGCAAAAGCATTTATATTTTTATTACAACGCCTCTTAAGCACAATCCTCTACAGAAGACATGATTAGACTAAGATCATCCTATCACTATTCTACGCACATGCACCCTAACATCCAGTATAAAAACATTACATTATAAAATAAAATTAGGCATCAAACCATGCACTGTCCTAACATAGAGCTATAAATATTGTCACAGGTCACTTTGAATTGCGCCATCAAATATATTAAACATTGGGCGAATAGCCTTTGGGGTATGAAACCTGGTCCTACTCGGCTGGATATGGGCGGCCTTTATTTACTAACTTTTCTACTACTCTTCAACAATAACAGCTTTAATTTTCTCATTTAAAATAGTTTCCAATTGAGCTTGTCATGTGGTATGATGTACTAGGAAAATTTTGAGGGGTTGGCTGGGAACCCAACTGATTTATTTCATTTCTCCCCTCATGAGCACTATGAGCTCCATAAGTTTAAGGTGTTGGCTCCACTGGTGGATTGGTAGAGATGATATTATCTTCTTGAGGATTAGTATGTGGAACGGGTGGTGGCATTGCCGCTGCGTTCCTCTCAATATATGCATTATTAAATTCATTTGCGCCATCATCTCATTCATTTTAGTGTTAAGCATGTAAATTTCTTTATCTTTTGCCCTCATCTGGCACTGCATGGGCCTCTGCACCTGAGCTAGTGTGGTAGTGTTAGTGAACACAGGATTCTCCTCCCTTTCTGACTCTTCTCTTCACTGGTCATTTGAGGAAGAACTTAAATGTTCTTCTTCTTCCTATCTTTCAGGAGGAGCAGTGGGTATGATGGTTCATCGATGTTGATTATAAAATTGAGTACTAGGCTGATCATCATCCCAACCTACAATATTGACCACTTCTATTCCCATGGTCTCATCAACATCTTAATTCAGTGTTTCTCCTCCTCCTCTATCTTCTAGTTAATTTTCATCAAGATGAAGAAGCTTCAACATCGTGTGCTCCCATAATAAATGATTCAATTGGTAGGGTGGAATCAATCATAGGAAATACAAAATCTTCCAGACCATGGTCCTCCTTGTAGCTAGGGCTTCAGAATGTCTTAGTCTTTCAAGCACGAAGACCCTTTTTCTAGAGTCTCAATAGTACCATCTTCAATGATTTTATTCTCCTGCATGGGCTGATGTGTATGATGTACATGTGTGCTTTGGATAAGAATAGTTGTATCCCTAGTTACGATTGTAGAGAAATCCACACTACCAAACTAGATGGTAGCACCAACATCTCTTGTATTGATGATAGTATTGGTCAGACGAATGTTTGCTCCACGACATAGTTGCATGGTGAAAGGGGTGTTTTGGATCCATTCTGTTGAAATGGGGATGAGGATTAATAATTAATAAAAGATGCTTTATCCCATTCTTTCATAAATATAAAAGTACAATAAAACAAATATAACATAATATAAAGTAATATATAGATATATAAAGACCTGAATTATGTAGGACTTTGTCTAAGAAAATATTTGGTTCATTTAGATTTTTTTTACTTTAAAGTAATTTTGAATTTCAATTTATCTTACTTTATGATTGACTTAAGACTTTAAATTTATAATACTCCACTACTACTATAGCTTAGATTTGACTAGCCAAAGATGGAAAGAGAAACATGTCCCAATGGAGTCACTAGAAATCGTGGGCTCCAAAAATTTGCCATCGACCTCTTGATTAAGAGAGTTTGATTTATGTCAGTGAAATTTTATAAGGCAAATGGAATATTAGATAAGACACTACCCAGAGATTTCACGTTCATTTTGTGAGGACTTTAGATATCAGGTTTCCTATAGGTGCAAGCACCTATAATTAATTACCCCTCCAAATGCTAAGAGAGAACTTTCGATTAAGCTAGTCGTTAGATCACTAAATGCATAACATATAGTAGTAGTATGTTGAGTTTTGAAATTTAGATTTATGAAATTCATCATCCTTTAACTTGAAGCGGATGGTTGGGGGAATGGTGATGCACCGATCAATATCCCATGATTTCATCATCCCAGGCTACCGTGGTCCCTTATCTACTTTGTCAGAGGAGGTAGTCGAACCAACCTAATCGAAGGATCCTTATTAGCAGCCATGGGTTGCATCATCTGAGGGAACCTTGTAGACCTGGGGTGGCATTTATCTAAGGAGACAAGTTTAAGTCTACCTTACCTAATAGAGGATTTTTTTCCCTATCAGGTGCACCCTATGGTTCACAACTCAAGGTGCAAATCCAATGAGGAACATACGAGCTACAGACATGACTGTAATATAATGGTGTCATTTGGCGGCAATCATCGAGGACTCCGTAAGCATATGTGGAACTATTGGCAATGTCGAGGACCAGCCACATCCGGACATGAGATTGATTGAGAGTGAATATAGAAATATACTTTATTTGACTTGGCTCTTTTATGAGCTAGAGTTTTCTTAATTTGTCACCTCCGATAAATAATTGTGGAAGGGGGATGGATTTAAATTTTAGCTTTTTTGAATATTTAATTTCATTTAACCATTTAGAACTTAATGATTTATCTAATTTTTAAATGTATATTGATCATTAATTTGGATTAATCTAATTTGAGCTTGCAAGCACATTTTGATAGTAAGTATCCCCTCTGGTTGAAATCGCCATTCAACATAGCCATCATCAGGGTGGATGTATTATTTTGCTAATTCAGATCTTATCGACTCTATTAATTTAATAATAGAAGATCAGATTTACTATTATATGGCAAAATTAGCTTCTTAGATGTTTTAAGTTAGAATTCTTATAATATTATTATTAGATTATTAGGTTTTGTTAAACCCAGTCTAACACTAACCGAGTTAACCCGCATCCTCGGTAAGTTTAAGCATTCAATGTAATGTTGGGGCCCATGCGGGTGCATTTAAGAATACTTACATAATTTTAAGGAATTGAATTTGAGTTTTAATCATGCCTTATGATATGTGCAAAACTCATCACATTAAGTTCTATGCATGTATTTTAATTTCATAAATTTAAGCATGTGATTGCCTTATAATGTGTGCACTACTTATTCCATTTAAAGATTTATACTTATTTTCATGCATTTTACTATCATGAATTCAAATGCAATGCCACTTCAAGATGGTTTATTAACATCTTATATTGCTTGTATGATGTGTTGCGAATTCGGTGGCATATATTATAGCTCTCATTCATATTTGGCTTCAACTCTTTTGAATATTTCATTGCACAGCTCATTCAAGTATTTTGCTTGCATTGAATAAACATCTAATTTGGTGTAGACTATTATCAGTCATATGATTATAAGCTTAATTTATCTCAATAGCTTAGTACATTGTACTTAGTTTGATTATTGATCTTATTACTTATTTAAGATTCAAATTTTATTCCTTAACTATTTCATTTTCATGAATTATCAATCTCTATTTTGATAAAATTTTGGCAGCCATCGGCATCGTCCCCACATAGGGGGCTACTTTGGGAGTGCTAAGCCTTCCTACCATGCTTAAGAAAATGTTCATAGGCATTTAATATCTACATTTAGAATGAAATTTGATAGATTCCCGACATCATCCCCGTGCAGGGGGCTGCATAGGGAGTGCTAAAGCCTTTCCACCATGCTTATGTGAAGCGTGCATGATAGGTGTCTTGACACTGTAGCTTAAGAGGTCTTCTAAGCTCACCAAGCTTAAGAAAGCGTGTATAGGTCTTCAATACCTGCATAAGAGACATCTTGGTTTCCTTGCCATGCTGAAGCAGCATGCATGAGTACTTATATATAGCAAAATATTTGTAGTTGTATTAAAGCAATAAGTACATGAATTTATTATGCTAAGCAAGCATATGCACATATATTTGAAATGAAATTCGGTAGCCTCCCGGTATCATCCCCATGTAGGAGGTTGCTTCGGGAGTGTTGAGCCTTCCTACCATGCTTAAGAAAGCATGCATAGTTAGTGTCTTGAGACACTATGACTTAGAGAGTCTTCTAAACTACCATGCTTAAGAAAGCATGCATAAGCTTTAATACCTATGTAAGAGACATTTAAAATGAAATTTGATAATCTCTCGATGTCATCCCTGCGTAGGGGGCTGCATCAGGAGTAATGAGGCATTCCCACCAGGCTTATGGAAAGCATGCATGGTAGGTGTCTTGCGACACCACAGCTGAGTAATTTTCTTGCACCTATCGTGCTTATGAAAAGCATCGCATATGCCTTCAAACTTGCATAAAAAGCATCCTTATTTCCTTGACATGTTGAAGCAGCATGCACGAGTACTTAGGTCTAGCAGACTTCCCCATTGCATTGAAATAACACAAATGAGTACTTAAGAAGAATACAATATCTCTCATCATTTTACTCTGACAAGTACATTAGGGTGGGATAATTAGAACATAAGCCTCATTATTCCATTATACCCTGATTTCTATTGTTATTTCATCCCTTCATCATTCTTTTTTTTTTTGACAAATATTTAAGAACTACAACTTCTCAATAGATCAAATCTTCATTTCACTCTCTTCATACCAAACATCAAGCAACTATCACACTTCCCAAGTTGAATGGATATAAGAATAATTTAATTGTAAAATGCAAGAAAAATTGGCGTATAAATGAGATCATCTAAACACTCCACTCATCTTTCATTCTTTGGATTTGCTAGATCATAATGCCCACCACATATCTTAACGAATCTAACTCCATTTCAACTTCTTTCATGCCAAACATAAAGCATTATTATGAGAGAGGGTTGAAAAATAAAAAAAAATAAAAGTTATTTTTGATGCTACAGTACCTTCCTACAGTGTCGTGCTATAGTGTTTTTACTATAGTATACGGGATGTGGGAGAATGGGTTGTTCAGCTACGCTATTCACACGGTGCTCAGGTGCTGTTCATCGGGTGCATGAATAATGAGGGAATGAAGGACGGGTCATTCCGCTTGAGAGTTGTTCAACTGCTGCTTGGTTGGCCTTCAATCGGGAGGGAGCACGAGAGCGAGAGATGTGCAACGCTCGAATTAGACTGGAGGCTATTAATTGGAGAGTTAGGGTTATGTATTAGAGATATATACAAGGCCTATACTTATTTGAGTAAATAAACACAAATTTTGATTTTTGTGATGATGTTATTATATATTTAATATATATGTTGATTCTAAGTTATTTTGATGTTTCTGACACAACGACGTGGTCCGTTTCACGGTCGGAGGCCATTTGTTCAAGTCGGCATCAAATCGGGTCAATTTCAATTCAAAATTATGCATCATTATTTTCAATTGCTCGATATTTGTGCAGGCTCGTCCAAATTGAACATGGACATTCTCATTTGATAAGTTTCAATATTTCGATGCTAGTAGCGTGATCAATTTTATGAATGGGGGTTGTTTGGGCATTATCACAACCTCTGACTCTGATATACAAGTAAGTGCATCGATGAATTTTCTTTTGATTGGTGAATAGATCATGCTGTATATTATGACTTAACATGGAAGTTCATTCATTGAGGTCATTCGATTGATTATCTTGTGAGCTTGACTTGACTTATGACACATGCATTGAGGTCAACAAATGCCCCCAACAAATGTGATTCACGTATGAAGTGAGTCATGCATATTGAAAACTGGTTGACCCTTCGAGTCAACCCTGAATCTCAAATTACTGTAATTTAATTTCAATGGCTTCACTGAAGAGCTTCTTCCACCATCTACTCTTTGCTTCAATGGGTTTGCTGAAGATCTTTTTCTTTTGTGTCATTGCAAATTTGGGTTTCCTTTGACCCTAGCTTTGTGCTTGATCGGGTTTGATGGAGGAATTGGTTTGCTTATTTTGAGATTTGAAATTCCTTCTATCTTAGCTTTAAGCTTGATGGACTTGATGAATAATTGACCTGATTTATCCATATTGACTTGTCAGGAAGCGTATGTATGTCTTCAGTCCTATGCTTGCTGCTTTGACAGAGTCATTAAAGGATGCATACAGATGACCCATCCTTATGGCTTATACTAGGTCTATAATATTGAGTTATCAGTCTAGCAATGTGTGCTTTAACAGATTGAAAAATTATAGAATTCTTTTAGTTTGTCCATTGGCTTTGTATGAACTATGAAATTGCTTCCTCGGTCCTGTGCTTTCTACCTTGACAAACTTGATGAGGAAATTGGCTTTGATCTATACTTTTTGTTTAATCATATCATTTAAAAATAGATTGGGATATCATCTTGTAGGCAATATGGAGATTGATTTGAGGTAGCTCTAGATTGAGAGTTATTTTCTCAGAATATCTTGGTCCATCAATCAAGTAAAAAAATCTCTTGAATTCTGGTTGTTTGTAGTCACAAAGCTGGATCTGGTTTGAGTTTGAATAGCTATCATCATTGGACTGATGAACAGGGGCTCTTTCACCATGGCCTTTTCTTATGGCTTGTTGAGTGAGGAGAGCGTCAGTGACTTGGCCCAGCTTGTTGAGTCCAAACTTTAGAACCTACTGAGTCTTCAACTTAAGTTGTGATGGCTTGGTGGTTTTGTCATCGGATGATGAATGGGGGCTCTTTCACTGCGGCCTTTTCTTGCGGCTTGTTGAGCGAGGAGAGCGTCAGCAACACAGCCTTTAATAGGCATGTTGAGTTCAACCTTTAGAACACATCCATATCTTAGACTTGAAGATGTGGAGGTTGATATTTTTCCAACTTAGTTTATCGAGCTTTCGAAATTGAGAGTTCTTCTAACTTGATCTTCAAAATATGACAAATCTTGGAGAGAAACTTTAATATTTAAGGCTATCTCTTCAAAAATGTATTACAAAGTTTGAACTTCTTTAATAAAAATAAATATAGCTCATTCTAATTATTAGATATATTTATCTGAGGTTCTCAGCTTGAAGCATGATATCAACTTAACCAAATATATAAAAATGCTCCTTATTTAATAGGGGGGCTTTCACAGTAACTTGAAAATGTGTTCTCATTTTATGATAGAATTTTCAAGTGACATTACATGTGTATTTGGTATGAAAGATTTTTAGTGCAAGATTCATTTAAATATTTATATACTTATCCATAGTTAGTTGTGATATTTCTTGAGATATCGACCATTGAATGGTGGCATTAGTCATTGACCATTCATGTCAATAAGCCGGTAGGCTCCTCCTTCATACACCTTCTCTATGACGTAGGGATCATCCCAGTTAGCTACAAATTTACCACCTATCTTGTGATGAGGGATGATTGGCCATCTTCTTGCACCAGAACCAATTCACCTTTCTGGAATGTTCAAGGATGTATTGAACTATTGAATACTTTGGACATCCTCGCTCGATTGATTTCTAAACTCTGTTGAGCTTGGAGTCTAACTCCATCAAGCTCATCCAACTCTTCCATTCATCGATGAGTGTTCTCATCTTAAGTAGGATTGAATTGGATAGCTACTCGAGGTGATGATAGCTTAACTTCTAATGGTAGAATAATTTCAACTCCAAATATTAGAGCATAAGGAGTGGGTTTGGTTGGCGTCTTGTAAGTGGTTCAATATGCCCATAGTGCTTCAATCATTTTAGTGCCACTCTCTTCTATTCTTCGTGAGAATCTTTTTGAGCAACTTCACTAAGATTTTATTAAAAGCCTCTACTAAACCATTGGCCCTTAGGTTGTAGATTGATGAGTATCGCCAATCGATTTTATGTCGGTCAATATGTTTGCACTCTTAAAGGTAGGGCCATTGTCTGAAATGATTTATCACGGCACCCCAAATCTATAAACAAATATTATCAAGAAGAAGTCACTTCGATAGTGACTTACTTAGTAGAGCGACTTTATTTAGAAGAAAAGTAGTCAGAGCTAAAATGAATCAATGTTTGGCTGATGATGGGGATCAACTATGCCCCAACTTTCAAATGGCTAGGATGTTATTGTTGGATGTAGAGGATTCGGAGGTTGATGAATGAGATCCCCATGGACTTGGCATTCATGACATTTCATAGCATGATCTATGCAATCTTTCACCATTGATGGCCAATAGCATTTCATTCTCTTGATTTTTATTTTCTTTTTGGGACCTGACTGGTGCACGCTGCAGAGTCCTTGATGAATTTTGGACATTACCTTAATGGCTTTATCTGTTCCTAAGCATCGTAGTCACATTTGTTCAAAGGCTCTATATAATGTGTCATTGACATAAGTAGAATTCATTTTATAATTTGCATGGCTAGTGATTTATTGCTCTATAATTTGCTTTCTTTAAAATAGTCAATGAAGGGTTGTCTCCAATCATCGGGCTCTTCCACTATGAAAGCTTCACATGATTTTTTTTATAACACATTTGAGTTTTTTTTTTGTCTCTTGTACTTGTTCTTTGGGAGAGTGAGGAGCAATTTGAATCGCTTCCTGTTGGTTTGAGTTTGATGTCCCTCTACCTGTGAGGAATATGGTTTTACTAATTATAGAACTCAATGAGTGGACACTTCAATCAACACATCATCGTCATCCGTGTTTGCCATCTTTTTTGCCAGCATGGCCAAACAATCCACTTTACTATTAATCAATCAATTTCCCTAATTAACTATCCAATAAATTCCAAAAAAAAAAATAGGGGAGGAAAAGGTCATCCCCCTAAACATTTCTGGAAAGTTTGAAATTAATTGGATAATTAATCAGAGAGTAATTAGGCTAATTAAAATTTTAAGTAAACCTTAATTAAGCAAAAATTATTATTTAGAATTAATTAATAATTTTCTTGGATTATCCTCTAAAATACCTTTAAAATGAGCCCTCATTTATTTTTTTTTGGATTTTTCTACAATTAGTTATAAATTTTAGAAGTTTTAGCCTTAAAAATTAATTAAACAACCCTAATTAAACTTTAATCCATCACACACATGGCGCTTGACATTGGCGTCTTCTATGTGGCGTGATGAGATAGGTTATTTAAGTTGTCAAATCGAGCGGCTGAGTCAGCCGGCGGTGGACACTCTTTCCATTGGACCGTCCAATCTAAAATAAGATGACCATGATTAAATCCCATGATTATAGAAAATAGAGAGGGTCTAAGTGTGATTTGATCACGACTGTCCATTCCAATCGCACGGAACAGATGACCCATGATTCATCCTCCTATAAGCGATGAACGACGGAGCCTGTTCACCATGGATTGCTCGATCCAAGCTCATCCAAGCTCAGATCCACTCCAAACTCTACCCACACCTTCATGTGAAGGATCCACAAGGATCAAATGGCTAGGATGGGTTCAAATGCAAGTTTTCTTTGAAAGGGACCAACACATTTTCATATAAGGATTGATTTTAAGGAATTACCTCACTAGAGCTTGTGACCGACAGTTCTAATAATTAAGGAAGCTTCATTTGATAGAAATGAAGCCCTGTTGAGCTGCATGAGCTTTGATTTGATGTAGTTTTCTCAAGAGGCCAAGATCCTCCCTTTGAGCATTTGATCATGATCAAAGCTGTGCTTGGAGTGGATTTGGAGCTCAGGAAATGGCTTGAATGGCTTCGACAACACATGAGGATGGTGTGTGTAAGAGGAATTAAAGTTTGATGGAGAAATGGAGGAGTTTGGATCGGAGGCACCCTTCCCTATTTTAGTTTCACATGGGGGGAGAGAAATTCTAATCGAGGGAGGCTTGGGAAGGCTTGGAAATGCTTTGAGGAATTTTGTTTCACACTTGGGTCTCAGAGAGTGCGAATGGTGTCAATCCCTGTGAGAATTGAGGGAGTATACCCCTTAATTGTGCTTGATGGATAGATGGGATCCATCCCTAAATTTTCACCAATTCATCATTGTTAAGGCGCCTGAGGGGTCGTCGCCAGGTCTACATGGCACGCCAGGGTTGGAGGAAGTTATGGTAGGAAGCTCAAGGTCTGATATGGAGACATTGTGTGTTTATTTCCCTTTCTTGCACCCATTGGGTTCATCCATGGATGAGGGAGAGGAAGTGTGCTTCCTTTGGTCCATGGTAAGTCCAAGTCATGCTTAGGTTGGGCTAGGCAGGTTAAGTATGTTAGGAAGTTTGATTGCTGCCCATGATAGGAGAAAGTGGACTTTGCCTCTTATGGAAAGAATCCAATGCAAATGAGGGCTTGTCCAATGGTTAATATTTGGATTGGGTTCCACTTGGATTTGGGCTAATTTTGGAGTGATCTAGGACTAGTTTGGTCAGGTTTGGCAAGCTCCTAGGGTCCCATGGATTGGTTTGGGGTGGTTTTGCTTCATTTGGTCAAAATGGGCTCATTTGGGTTCATGTTGGGTTGGGTTGACCAATTGGTTAAATTGGGTCAAACCAAGGCTTGGGTTAGGTTTAAATGATTATTTAAAGAGTTTTGGTTGAAGTGTTTTTTATTTTTCTTAGGTTTGATTTTGGCTCATTTGGATTCAAATAGGTCAAATGGGCTAAGTTGAATAATTTGACCAATTTGACCAAATTGGGAGTGTTGGTTCATGTTCAATTGGCAAATTGAAATTGATTGTAGGCTTTGGTTTGGTTTAATTTAGGTTTAATTTGGATTTTGGCCAATTTGACCTTTTAGGTCAATTTGGGCTAGGTTGGGTCAAGTTTACCAATTAGTCAAATTGAGCTCAATCATAGCTTTGGTCAAGTTTAATAAATAATTTGGAATGAACTTGAGCATTATTTACAATCAATTTGGGTTAAATCATAATTTGATCCATTTTGGCTATTTAGGCCAATTTGGGTCAACTTAGGTCAAATGGTCTATTAAACTTAGTTTGGCTCAATTGAGGGTTTGATCATGTTCAATCATTGATTATGAATGGGTTTCAATCAATTTGGTATATGGTGGGTTTTGGCTAGTTTAGGTTTCATTTGGACAAAAGGTTGACTTGGTTTGACCCAATTCAAGGTAATTGATCATCATAGAATGATTGTTGATCATGATATGAGGTTTGGATGGGCTTGGTTTTATCCAATTTGGGTTGGATTAGAACTTGGCTCAAAAAGGCCTTTTAGGTCAATTTTGGTCAAGTGGACCTAAATGGATCAATTGGTTTGGTTTTATCTTGGTTCAAGTTTAGTTTAACTCATATATGAGCCTAAGATTAAAATGTAAATTCAACAGCAATCAATTTGGCTATGATGGATTTTGGCTCATTTGAAGTTTTCAAGTCAAAAAGGCTAACTTGAGCTTAACTTGGGTTGACTTGAGTTTGGTTTGATGATTATAGTTTGTGTTTATATTTGGGTGAGTGATTGAAGGAATGATTGATTCATGAAGAAATCCATTGGTTTTGAATTGATTTGGACATCATTTGGCCAAGTTCAAGGAAATGTCTTAAAAGGTTGAAATTAAAAATTTGATTTGATTTGAGTTTGGTTTTGGCTATTTTGATTTATATTTCATTTATATTTATGAATATAAAAGAATATATAAATGATTCAAGAGAAAATCACTTGAGTTTGGAATGATTTGGAAGCAAATTTGACCAATCTTAAGGATGTATGTCAAAAGGGTTTAAGTAGGGAATTGATTTAGTTTGATTTTTATTTGGTCATTGGAGGGTAGGTTTCCTTTATATTTATGAATATAAATGAAGAAATAATTAATTTATAAAGAAATCAATTGAGTTTGAGTTAATTTGGGTTGAAATTTGATTAAGCTTATGGAGGTAGGTGAAAGGTCTTGATTTGGTTTGATTTAGTTTGATTTGATTTAGTTCATTTGAATTTTGATTTCATTTATATTTAAGAATATAAATGAAGGAATTATTAATTTATAAAGAAATAAATCAAGTTTAATTTGGTTTAAATGGGGTTTTGGCTAAGCATATGAAGGTGGTTCATATGGCTTAGGAAGGGATTTTGGAATTTGAATTTGATTTTAGGTTCCAATCATTTGGAGTTGGAATTTGGGTTAGAATTTGATTTGATATTGAATGGATATTTGAGAAAATCAATTGAATTGGGGTTGATTTGAATTTTGTTAAGGCTAAGTCCATAAGATAAAATGAAAGGGCTTAGGAAGGGTTTTGGAATTTGAATTTGATCATGGGTTTCAATCATTTGATTTGGAATTGATTTATAATTTAGATTTTAATTGAATTTAAGGTTTGGTTTGAACCATAGGGTAGGTAAGTCTTCCTAAGTCCCTAAGGCATGACCTACTCCCATGGCTAACCCTTATAAGTATCTAGGCTTAGATTAAGCATTCACCTAATCACTAGAAGTGTCTTAAGACTAACGAGCTCTTAGTGTCTACAAGAGTCCTAGATCTATGATGAGGAAGTTGAGAAGTAGTGAGGTCAACAAAAGGGCACCCAATAGTTATGGTGTAACTAATGAGGCACACCACACATACTAGTGTTGACTGAGATGATCACCAATCTAAAGGATTGCAAGCGCTAATATAAATGATCTACCCATAAAGATGAGATGTATACAAAATCAAGATCTTAGTGCAATACAACTCAACTTATGTCAAGGGCATAAGAGAGGAAGAAAGGATCTACTGAGGCATCAAGTATATGAACCTTCCACTAAGGGAGGAGTTTAGATTATCCATAGAGGATAAGGGTTTGAGTTTGATTTGATTTAGGGAGGAAATATCCGCAGGGGATTAGGATTTATAACCCACCGGGGATGAGTGCATGAACCTTCCACTAGGGAAGCAGGTTTAGATTATCCACTAGGGATAGGGATTTGATTTGGTTTAATTTCATGAGGGCTCTGGAGAGAAGATATGGTTTAGGCCTTGTTGGGAAAATTTTGATTTGACTTAATTTGTGGGCATCCATTGGGGATGAGAATTTGATTTGATTTGTTGGCTTATGATTTGAGGCTCCACTAGGGAGAGGATGTGACTTGGTTTTGAGGCATATCTTCTTAAGATATGAGCTCGAATTCGTTGGGGATAATATGGGTTCAATATATGGATTTTTTTGGTTTGTGTATCCGCTAGGGATGGGAGTGGATGGATTTAATTTATATTTCACTGGGGAAGGATGGCAATTCTAATTTTATGGATCCTATCGGTGTGTGATGGATCCACTAAAAAGGGGCTAATATCATCCTAATCCTATCTTAGATTTACAAATCCAAAGGGATAGTCTCAAACCATCCAACCAAGTTGGAGAAATGTTGACCTTGTGAGCTCTCGACCCCTCCATCTTAGACATAGGACTTCTCTTAGACACTAAGAGTCTCCTTAGTTCTAAGACACTTCTAGTGATTAGGTGAACACTCAACCTAGCCTTAGAGACTTAGAAGAGTTAGCCGTAGGAATAGGTCATGTCTTAGGGGTGTTAAGAAAATTTGTCTACCCTATAGCTTGAACCAAATTCCTCTCTTCAAGTCAAACTCAAAATCAATTCCAACTTGATTGATTTCCTCCAAACTCATATCAAATCCAACTCTAACTCAAACCTTGAACCAATTCAATGAATTTTCTCAAATCATGAATCAATTCCAAATAATTGAAACTTATGATTCAAGCCCATGATTAGATTCCAAACTCCAAAATATTTCATAAGTCCTTTGATTCCCTCTCATGGACTTAGCCTAAATCAAATCTAAATCAACTAAAATTCAAGGAATTTTCTCATAACTCATTTATATTCTCATTTATATTCACATATATAAATAAAATATAAATTCAAATCAATCAAACCAAATTCAAAAGTTAAATCCAAATTCAATCAAAATTCAGCCTAAGCCTTTTAGTCAAATTCTTGAACTTAGCCAAATTAAATTCAAATCAAGCCAAACCCTTGATTTTTCTTCATGATTCAATCAATCCTTCAATAATGAATCCAAATATAAACATAAATTTTAAACATCAAACCATAAATCAATTCAAAACTCAAACTTAAACTCAAATCAAAATTCAACCTAAGCCTTTTAAGTCAAAATCTTGAACTTAGCCAAATCAATTTCAAATCAAGTCAAATCCTTGATTTTTCTTCATGATTCAATCAATCCTACAATCATGAATCCAAATATAAACACAAACTTCAATCAATTAACCAAAACTAAATTCAAAAATCAAACCCATGTCAAACTCATGTTCACCCTTTTGAACTTGAGATTATCAAATGAATCAAAACCCATTTGACTTCAATTCTCTTGAAAATGGATTTATATTTCAATCATAAGTCCATATGTAAGTTCAATCAAACTCAAATCAAGCTTTGACCAAGCCATTTGATCCACTTAGGCTCACTTGACCAAAAGTGACCTAAAGTACCCCTTATGAGCCAAATTCTGATCCTAGCCAAATTGGAATGAACTAAGCCCTCATAAGCCTCACATTATGAGCAACAATCATCATAAGATGGTCAATCACCCAAATTTGGTCAAACCAAGTCAAACCTAAGGGTTGATCAAGTTAATATTTGACCAAAATGAAACTTAAACTAGCCAAAATCCACCATAGGACAAATTGATTGAAGCAATTGATCAAAACGCATTCATGATCAATGTTTGAACTTGATCATCATCCTTGAGTTGACCAAAGTTGTGTTAAAAGTCAAAATCCATCCAAATTGATTGAAACCAATGGGTCAAGTTCCAAATCACTTGTTGAACTTGGCCAAAACAACTTGTTGAATTGACCCAACTTGACCTAAAGGTCAAATTGAGTCAAATTCAAATTTAAATCAAACCAAAATTGGAACAAAGATATCAATCCATTTCAAATGATCAACCAATATAAACCAACCCATGACCCCCTTAGTCAAAATGGGTCAAATTAGTCAACCTAAATGAAATCAAATGAACCAAATCCAAATATAAATCAAATTGAACCAAACCAATGATGCCAAAACATTTCAAATGCTAATATAAACTTGACCAACCAGTTTGGCTCAACTTGACAAATTTCCATCATACAAAATTAAGCAAATGACCATTCATATAACCAATCAAAAATTGAATTTGGTCAATTCCTTTCATGGACACCACATTCTTAGTGGACCAAACTATGGTCAAACCCTGGTTTGGGTCAATGGCCAAATGACCACCCACTTTGAGCACATGGGATCCCTCCTCCACTTAATTAAAACACATGGGGCTTCACTACTCCACTCCACACTCAAAATCTCAAGTCCTGACTAACCCATTGAATGAGATCAATTGGATCAAAATGACAAAGCATGATAGTCGATTCACCAGGGTAGATATACTCCCCAATTCCACTTGAATTGGATGACACACACTCATTGAGCTTGAACTTGAGCAAGCACCCAATCTCAAGCTTCATTTCCATTTCTCCATTTTTGATTTCTTCAGTCAATGGAGCCACCACTCCATCTCTCAATCTCCATATCAAACCCAATTCCTCTTGCAAGCTTCATGAGGAGGACTGATCAAACTTTCTAAAGCTCTAAGTTCTCAGGCCGGGGAGACTTGATCAAGGCCACTTATAGAGATCTACTCAACCCCAAGGCTTGAAACTTTCAGAGCTTCATCTCCACTGACAGCTACCTCATCGATTCGAGCACCGTGATAGCCTCCAGGAGATGGGTATGGCTTGAACTAGAGAGTGTGTGGTATTTTATGAATGGAAATTTCACTTCATGTAATGGATGTCTTCTCCTTTGCATGAAGATGGTGTGTGTTGAGTTTGAGTTCAATCTGAGCTCAATCGAGCTCGGATCATGCCATGGAAATTTTCCCATAGGAAACTCGAGATGATTTCATGGGCCATCCATCCACGCATTTTGGATGGACGGCCATGATCAAGATGCGTAGGAATATCTGATTTATCCTATTAATACCGCGGGCTCGATCTCAACCATCCGATCTTAGATCGGATGGGT
Organism: Cymbidium sinense; assembly: GCA_021442155.1. Classification (NCBI taxonomy): domain Eukaryota; kingdom Viridiplantae; phylum Streptophyta; class Magnoliopsida; order Asparagales; family Orchidaceae; genus Cymbidium; species Cymbidium sinense. The sequence continues at coordinate 115,828,573 of CM038217.1, forward strand.
GAGGAGAAAGCACATAACGCCGCTACTGATGCGATGCTATGATGTGACAACTTAAGTGGCCTCTCTCGTCATGCCACATGGAAAGCCCACCGCATTATCCTTCATGTGGTGCGACGGATTAATCACTTAATTAGGCTATTTAATTTAATGGATAATCATGGAAACTTCAAAATAACATAACTAATTATAGAAAAATCATAAAAATACAAGGTAAAATGCAATGTAAAGATAATTCAAAAGAATATTCTAAAATTATTTCCAATGAGTTTTGAATAGGTGTTTTCCTTAATTAGGTTTTATTGAAAACTTAATAACCCTAATTACTCCCTAATTATTTCACTGATTAATTCCAAACTTCTCATGTGCATTTAGGGGGATGACTTCTGCCTCTCATAATTTTCTTGGGATTTATTGATAGGTTAATTAGGGAGATATATTAATGAATCCTTAATTACTCTCTTTATGTAATTATGGGTAATTAAGCACATGAATAGTGGTTTTATCCCTTTATTAAGTTAATCAAGCCTTGCTTAAGTAGAGAAGAGGTTTATGGAATGGATTTAGGGAATTTTCCCAAAGCCATTCTCTAAACACTTTCCTTTCTTAATCCAAACTTAATTAAGGGTTAATCACCTAATCACTTACTTGATTAATTTAATTTTAAAATCAAAACATTCCAGAACTTAACCAATTCATCTTGGGTAGGTGCTTAGGTGTTCAATAACCTAACTAGCTTAAGGAAATTAAAATCCAACCCATATGTGTGGGAAGGGTCATGGAAGTACTTAAATTAAACCCTTTAACTTAATTAATAACTAATTATGAGCCAATTGCATTAGAGCCTTTTCTTTCTTAGGTGCATTGATGATTTAAATTCCTATGTGGTTTTATGTCATAATAATTATGTGATTAAATATGTTAAAGTGGTGTAGGTAAGGGGTAATTAGCACACTTAATTCACACCTTAACCTAACCAAAGCATAAAATTGATCTAATCACCTAAAAATTAAACTTAAATAACTCACACATGGGGGAATGAGTTAGGACCAGTAAAACTCATCTCACATTTCTCAAATTGAAATCAAACTCAAACAAAATCCAAACTCTCTTTAAAATAAATTTGATTTACTTTAAATAATCTTATTCATAAGATTGTCTGTAAGAATTAATTAAGGTGGATGAACTTACATTACTTTCATCACTTTATTTCTTTCCTAACATGCTAAATGTGTATTCATATGAAATTCATGTATTCATGCCTTTTGAAAATCAAATTAAAAATGAAATGTTTCTTTATGTTAAATTGCATGTTTTGGCTAAAGTAAGAATATGAATGGCTATTATAACTATTAAATCCAAAATTACTTTTGAAGCTTATAAATCAATTATCAAAACTAAAAGGTATGCTACTTATAATTATTTATAAGCTTGCATGTGAGTAAAAAATATAAAGATATGCATAGTGTGACTTTCCTTCTCTTTTCTTTTATCATAGTTTTGAATAGGATTTGGTAAAGTGTATAGTTTATTTGAAAAGAACACAACACTTGCTTAAATATCTTTTCCTATTCATTCATATGTTATTACTCAAGAAGGACATCCACACTTATGCATATTTATTACATAAACAAATCGAACAAACAAACATAAACTTTTGCATCTTTCTTTTCCATTCATTTCTTTTGTAAATGCATATGTATTTAAGGAAAGTGGTATATTAGTCCGACAATCCGGGTGAGGCTTTAAGTAGTAAGGTCTTGTACCTTACACCCCTGGTGCTAATAATGGCATCGTACTCACTTATGCTTTTCATACATATAAATGTGCATGTGAAAATGGATAAAAGAATCACCCTTTTCTACTTAACAAATCATGCATCATAAAAACATTCAAATTTCTTAAACAAATTCCCTTAGCATTCATCATCAAAGTGTGCTAAACATTTTCATTTGCATATATAAATATGCTTAAGATTCATTCATATGCATGTTACACATGTTGGGAAAGAAATGAAGAAATGTGTGTTTTGTGATAGTATTTCACTTTACTTAATCTTAAAATACCTTTCTTTTTTAATAGGTTTGTTTAGGGAAAATATAAACTTAGGATTAATTAAAAAATATAATAAAATATTCACTAAATAAGAATCAAAATGAATCTACCTTAGGAATTACTTAAGGTATGGAGGAAAGAGAAGTTCCCTTCTCTTTTCCTCTCTTTACAATACTTAATAATTAATCCTAGGTTCATTCAAACCTAATCAAAACACAAAATAAAATTAACCCAAATCAACTAAGCAACTTAAATGAAATCACCCTCTAAGTTAAATATTTTCATACTTAGAAAATCTAAACCTTAAAGCTATAGCTAAGCATACCACACAAACCTTAAATGACACACACATTAGGCTAAGTCATATCTTGCTTTAGGTTAAGGTGGTGCATAGTTTGATGTTTGCTTTTATTTTATGATGTTATATTTTAGTTTGGATGTTAGAATTTATTTAGTCTTGTGATTATGGTGGGATGATTTAATAAAATATAAAATGCTTTGTTTTTAATAAAGCATAATCTAAAGTGGACTTGGTTACCCATGTGTGGGTGCTAAGTCCAATACATATATGTTTGGGATAGTATGGTTTCTATTTTGTAATAGTTAGATTTCTTTTTCCCATTTTCATGTACTTTTTTTTTAGAATGATTATTATGGGGATTAGGATGAGCATTGGTTATAAGATTATATCTTTATGTACCATGTGAAGCCTTTGAATCAATTCCAACCATCTAAAAGAAGGAACCAAAAGAAGAAAGAAGAAAGAAGAAAAGAAGAAAAGAAGAAGAAATGAAGAATGAAGACCCCATAACATGAATTCCTTGCTTGATTTTAATTCATTTGTAATCCGGGTTGTATAAGGGTAGAGCTTACCAATTTATTTTTGAGTTTTTGCGGTGGAGCCCAACCACAAATGGTCTTTTATTCTTTTGCACTAGTTTTATAAATTGATTGATGTTTGTTTAACTTGTGCATTAAGACGGCATCTTTTCCTAGTTTCTTCCTTATTTTGATGTATGGCCTGGATGATGATTAAACTCTTAGAAAATAAATCTTGTACTAAATTAATCAACTTAAATTAAAAATAAATAACTTGTAACCTCACCTAAAACTTAGACTATAAATTAAGATAAAAGAATTAGCAAACCCCTTAGTTGGATGTTGTCTTACTTTTCTAATATCATGCATAAAAATTATATTATTTCACTCTTGATTGGAGGGCTTTCACCTTTGCTAGAGAACTTGGTTTGACTTATGAGAGCCATGGTGGAAATACACCTCCTTATCTTGTTGATTTTGGCCCATAATCTAATTACTCATGCATTAGGCATATGAATCCTAAAGCCCATGTCAAATTGATTGTCCAAAATAAAAAAAATAAAACATATGAAAAATTTGCATTAGATTTAAGTCATTAAAAGCACAACATGATCTAGTCTTTTAGAGAGTGTGTTTAAGGACTTAGTCTCTTTCAAAATAAATAATAACTTACCAATCTTGCAAAAGCATTTGACTTGCCTACATATTTTAAAACCGTAGGAGTTAGTTGGCGGTCACCCCGAGGCGGTTGTAAGTCCAACAGTCGGGTGATTTATCCTCTCTTATGGAGGTAAACCAAATACTCATTTTTTCCATAGATTTAGGTTGTGCTTTTGGCCATCGCCAAAGCTCCCTAGATTTAGGTTCAGGGGTTACTACTTCCCTTTGTGGGCTACGAGCATAAATCCTCACCTCTTAGGCATTTTAGGTGACATTTTATCATGGAATTATAAGCTAATAATAAAATTTAACTCAAATAAAAATTAATTCAATTTAAAATGTAAAGCCCAACCATAGGTAGTTTGGGATGCTTACTAGGCTTCCTAATCTTAAGCATCCCCTACTTTCATTTGGCGATAAGAACTACTCCCTCCTCTTGATCGATACTTGACTTTCTAAAAGAAACTAATCGATTAATCTTTGGAGGCAATGATCATTTACCTTAATCGAGTATTCCTAAGAAATCATGTTCCTTAGATGTAATTAACTATTTGCCCATGAGAACTTAACATTTAAAATAAATATTGCTTTTTTTAATGTAAAGTAGGGAAGAATCTGGTACATTTTGAAGATAGTCCTTAGAAGTCCTTATTGAGGTGATTAGGTCCATTGTAGGGTGGTGACTTCTATCTCTCGAGATATTGCATGTTTCCTCAATGACGTACCCAATCCTAATAAGAACATCTGCGGATATGCGTGGCATCCCAAAAAAGTATTTTTCTTTCTTCATTTATCTTTCTCTAAAAGGATAGATGAAGGCAAAAATATTTTTCACCACAGATTTTTCTAGCAACTCCGCCGAGGAAGGTTCCTCTCTCCATCTTTGGTAAATGATCATGGTTTCCAAGTATCGATAGTGGGTTTATACTTTTGTGTGAATCTAAGATTATCTTTCTTTCCTTTGGCACCTAGCTTATTTCATTCTTAAGTTAAGCTGGCCAACATCTTTAGGTTTTAGGACCTCACCCCATGTTGGTCTTAAAACCCCATTGGGTTCCCTAATGGGTGAAAATAAAAATTGAATAAAAAGAAAATGATTAAAGACTTTTTCCTTACCATTTTTATGGTAAGGAAAGGTTCATTCTAAAGAAAGAATAAATCCTTTATGCAATGATTTCCAAAAGAACTTTTTCAAAATACACTTAATAAAATATTTACACTACATCTAATAATTTTTATAATCGTTACATGTAGAAACATTTCAAAATTAAATTCCAACAATCATAAACTTTCAAGAAGAACAAAATTTGAAGATGAGCCTTTCCATTCAATACATCCAAATGTGTTGGATGGATGATACATCTTCAAGCAAAATCTCAACTTTGAAATTCCACTCAATACATTTTCACCTTTTAAAAAAAACACATATGAAACCTCTCCATTTAATATATCCACATTCATTGAATAGAGGTTTTATTTCCAATCAAAATCAAAAATAAATTTTCAAAAAGCACATATGAAACCTCTCCATTTAATATACCCACATTTATTGAATGGAGGTTTCATTTCAATCAAAATCAAAAAAGTTTCAAAAACACATATGAAACCTCCCCATTCAATATACCTACATTTATTGAATGGATGTTTCATTTCAATCAAAATACAAAATAAATTCTCCAAAAGCACATATGAACCTCTCTATTCAATATACCCACATCTATTGAATGTAGTTTTCATTTCCAATCAAAATCAAAAATAAACTTTCAAAAAGTACATATGAACATCTCCATTCAATATACCCAAATTTATTGAATGAAGATTTGATTTCCAAATAAAATGACATTATTTTAAAATGCCACTTAACATATTCCATATATGATTAGGTTGGAATTTCCTCTTTCAAAAAAAAATAGCAATAATCACACATGAAAATACATCTTTGAAAAAATGAAACATAATTGATTTCCATCTTATATACCCAAATTTGTTAAATGAAAAGCCCTCTATTCAAAATCAACAAAACACAAAATTTTTCAAAACAGATTTGGAACTTCATTCTAGCATACCACATTTGCTAAAATGAAGTCTCTATTTTCAAAAAACAAAAATTTTAGAACACATTTGGAACTTCATTCTAGCATAGCACATTTGCAAAAGTGAAGTCTCCCTTTTAAAAAAAAAAATACACACACACAAATTTGAAACACATTTTTAGAATTTCATTTAGCATACTCAAATTTGCTGAGTGAAATCTTCATTTCACAAAATTTCAAAACACATTGGAACTTTTTTAGCATACCACATTTGCTAAAGTGAAGTCTCCATATTCAAAACAAAATCAAAAGAAACACTTTTGGAATTTCATTCTAGCATACCACATTTGCTAAAGTGAAGTCTCCATTTTCAAAATAAAAGAAACACATTAGAATTTCCTTAGCACACCCAAATTGGCTAAAGATCCTATTTTTCAAAATCAAAATTTCTAAAAAAACAAAAGAAACACATTAGGATTTTCCTAGCATACCCAAATTTGCTAAGGATCCTAATTTTCAAAATCAAATCTCTAAAAATAAGATAAACACATTAGGATTTTCTTATCATACTCAAATTTGCTAAGAGTCCTATTTTCAAATTATTTTAAAAAAAACACACTTGGATTCCTCATTTAACATACCCAAATTTGCTAAATGAGAATTCCATTTCAAATCACAAATGATTCACAAGACAAAGCAAACAAAGGAAAAAAGAAGAAATTATTTTCAAACACCTCACCTAGCATACTTAAATTTGGTAAGTGAGTAAATTCCAAAAATCACAAATCAAAAATAAAATCAATTGAATGGTTGCCTCCAATCTAGTTCCTCATCTTTTTTGGTAATGGAAACCTCCCCTTCAAGAGAGGAGTCTCTCTATGAGTTCAGCATCAATAAGGGATAGAACTTGTCTATTTTTGACCCTTATTGGTATGGACTCATCTTTCGAAAATGCCAACTCTTTAGCAAGCTTGGCCAATGCATCTGCTACTGCATTTTCTCCTCAAAGAATCTTGTAGATGGTAACCTCTGAGATTTGGGCCAGCAACTCCATGGTATACTTGTGGTAATGATGGAGCTTAGGCTTTAGAACTTTGTAAGACCCAACAATTTGGTTGATAACTAACTAGGAATCTTCGAAGATGTTGATGCTCTAGATGTATAGTGTAATAGCTAACTCTATACCGGCAATCAGAGCCTCATATTCGACTTTGCTATTGGTGCATGGATTGGTCAAAATGATATGAGAATCTTATCACATCGCGATCCAAAGTTAGGAGAACTATTCCTACCCCTGCCTTTCCTGGAAGAGTAGATCGTAGTTCTTCTCCCTTTTGAAAGGATGCCGTACCAACAAAATACATCTCCCAGTGATGAATGCTTGTGTCCCCTGAGTTTATGATTTATTCATCGGGGAGGTCATCACTAAGCATAGAATTAGGAAGTGGGTGTGTTGCTAAGAAGTCTACTAGTGCTTGTCCTTGAACTACAAGGAGGGGTACGAAAGTGATGTCAAACTATGACAAAATCATGGACCAACGCACCAATCATCCAGATAACATCGATCGTGTCATGAGATGTTATAGTCGATTGATCCTAGAGATCAGATTCACCTTATGAGAAAGTATGAAATGTCATAGCTTTTGGGATACAAAGATTAAAGCTAAGCAGTGTTATTTACTAGGTGGATAGTTTGCCTCAGCAGGGATTAGATGATGACTGAGATAGTAGAGTGCATTCTCTTTCCCTTCATCATTGGTTTAGGCCAACAAAGAGTTAAGGGAGTCATCTAGTGCAGTAGTATAAAGTATCAGTGGCTTGCCCGGGATAGAGTGTTAGAATTAACGGTGTCATCAAGTAGTGCTTAATGTCTTTAAAAGCATGTTGGCACTTATCATCCCACTTAAACTTGGCATCCTTTTTGACAAGTGCTGAGAATGGCTGGTATCTCCCTGATAAGTTGGAAATGAAGCATCTTAGATACGTCAATTGCCCTTGTAAAGATCTGAGTTGAGTTAGACTTTTAGGGAGTAACATTTCTAATATCACCTTGATCTTCTCTGGATTGATTTCTATTCCACAATGTTGGACATCAAACCCAAGAAATTTCCCTAAAGCTACTCCGAATGCACACTTCAGGGGATTCATTTTAAAGTTATATTGCCTTAACCATTCAAAAACTACTCTCAAGTCAAAGAGATGGTCTTCCTTTTTTTACTTTTAACTACAAGATCATCAACGTAACATTTAATATAATGATAAATAAGTTCATTGAAGATTCGAGTCATGGCCCAATGGTATATAACACTGACATTTTTAAGGCCGAAAGGCATGACCCTATAGCAAAAGATTTCGATTGGGGTTTGAAACACAGTGTTTCTTTCATCTTCAAGGGCCATCTTTATTTGGTTATAACCAGATGAGCCATCCATGAAAGAGAAGACTACATGAGATGAGCCAATGTCCACCATCAATTCTGGTATTGGTAGTGAAAATTCTCTTTTGGACCTGCCTTATTTAGATCCCTAAAATTGATGCATATATGAATTTGGTCATTCTTTTTCTTAATTAGGACGACACTGGGCAACCATGTAGGATATTTTTCTTTCATGATAAAGTTAGCATCAATCACTTTCTTGACTTTAAAAATGACCTGTTGTTCAATGTCTAATCGCATGTGTCTAGGAGCTTGCTTGACAGGGTTAGCACTAGGCTCTATTGCTAGTTTGGGGGCTACTATGTTAGGAGATAAATTGGGCATCTCTTTGTAACTCTATGTGAAGCAGTCCTTAAACTCAGTCAATAACCTAACTAAGTCATCAGTTTCAGTATTATTCAACAAAGAACTTATGTATATTGGACGTGGATTATCTTCAATTCCCAAGTTGATTTCTTTAAGCTCGTCGATGGTTGACTGATCCTCTTCAAACTCTGGTGGTGCATCTATGACTTTAAGATCATTTGGATCATCTAAAGTTTCTAAACACACCTCCTCATATGAGTTAGCATGATTTGAAAAGAACTTATCAGATTCCAAATGATTGGTGATGACTAGGCATTGATTGTCATCATCAACTGGACTCATTGTACCGAATACTAGTCCTGGTCTTGATTAAAGATGTCTGCTTTGGTTTTCTCATAACCTTTCAAAGTAGTCTGACCTGTGTTTAGACCAAGTATGTGGGATTAATCCCTTCTTTGCTAAATTAAGAACACAAGGCGAATACAAATCAAAAGGCAGTTGTATTAAATCTTTATATGAATCATCCTCAAGTTCTACATCAGCTTCATCATTGAGGATGATGCTCCTAAAAAGAACCTCTGAGTTCCCTCATCTGTGGATGACTTAGGGGCTTCCTTAACTACCAAACCCTCAACTTTCTAGGAAGAGAGTGGGGTTAGAGTTAAGGTTCCCAAGCTGACTTATCTCATATGTGGATACATTTATGCTTTTTATTTTGCCCGGTCTTCATCATCTATCATGCTCCAATGTCACCTCAAAAGATCTTGCTGAGAGCTAGCTTGTCTAATCACATGACTCATCCTCAACTAGATTCTAACTCTATGGGATAGTAGGTGTACTCTAGTGGCTGGGACATACTTCTTGGGTGGCCAATAGGAGGCTTTCCACCTGGGCGCCTCTACCTCTCTGGTGGGTCATCTACCCATATGTTAGAATGGAGTATGAGCGTGGGTGGAATGTTGCTCGTCTTCCCCTGAGTCCATGTCTCGCTCTCTTTTATTTTATTTTCTTTTTTTATTTCTTTTTTATTTTTCTTTTCTTTATTTTTGTCCCTCTTGGGGATCTTGACTAGATTCACGAGAATGGACTTGTTGATTTTAGGGCAAAAATAGGCTGCATCCTCATATATCCGGACCTCATGAACTGTGAAGGGCTTGAGATCTCCTTTGATGCAATACTCAAATCCACCTCTCATGAACTTCATGCACTGATGTAGAGAGGATGGAACTATGTTGTTCTGTATCCATGGTCTCCCAAGCAAAGCATTGAAAGATGTATTCAAGTCTATGATATAAAACTTGGCTTTAGTCTTCCAATCATCAATCTTTAATGGCATTATAGAGCCTAAGGCCTTCTCACCTTATTCATTGAATCCTCTCAACATCATCCTCTCTTTTTGTAGTTTAGATATGTTGATCCTCAAGCAGGCAATGATTTTTAAACTCATAATATTGACTGATGCACCTTGGTCAACCAGAACTCTTGATATCCTGTTTTTATCAACGTCCACTGTAATGTAAAGAGGGCAGTTATGCTTGGTCGTTTATAGAAGCAAGTCTTCATCACTGAATGTAACTCCTAAGATATCCTTTGGGCTGTGTGCCTCCTCTTTAGTAGTGGTTAGCTGAGCTAAGCATATCTCTAGATCAAGGAGAGCCTTGACTAGAGATTCACTCATCTATTTGGATATGACAAGGGTGTGATATATGCTTAACTTAGCTGGTAACTTTCTAAGATGTGCTGGGATGTTGTAATCAACCTTGACTTAGTTCTTCACAAGAATATCCATAGGTGGAGCATCCTGTGGTGGGGTTATCTGCTCAATGGTACCAATGACTTATTTACCTTTATGAAGAGGTGCTACCCTAAAAGGTAGAACTTTGTCACCACATAAGTTGACTTTAGTGACTTCTTGGAATGATGAACTTGTAAAAAGTTCTATCTTCTCATTAGGTATACCTACAACTTCTCCTATGGGATCTTCGGAGTCAGTTGACTCCAAATTAATTTTAAGAGGTGAACCCGATTGATTCAGAAAAATCTGATTTTGAATAAGAAGAAAGTGGATCAAAATGACTAGAGCTATCATTATTATTTTCTAGACTTGGAGAGTTTTCAAGAGGAATAAAATCTAAAGTATCAGAAGTGGACAAGATGTAAGTGAAAGCTTTCTTTATTGATTTTTTTTAGGTGAATGTACATGATATAAGTCTAATAAAGTAAGTAGGGTAAGGGATTTAATGCCTTTGTCTGATGATACAACACTCCTACTGGTAGAAGAGAAGCTAGTAGAAAAAGAAGTAGTAGCTGGTGGAGTATCTTGACTGCATGGTTTCTTGAACTATCCCAATAAGTAAGGTGGATTCTCTCATGGGTTATCACCTTCTTCAAGTTTCTTTAACTTGCAAACCTTCCTTGATGTTGAGGCTGCACTTAGAGAGAGTTTCTTAATTTTAGAAACTACTTTTTTAGAGGTTCAGGATAGGGCAGTATCCCAACCTTCTATGGTCTTTAGAGGATCACAGGTTTCCCCAAGAATTACCCTAATAGAATCAGAAGGTTGTTCTATCAAGTACTCCTTGGGGATAATTATGACACCTTACTTGTAGCTACGCTCAAACTAGTCCTTAAATATAATACAATCCTCTAAGACATGACTAATCATGCAGTGGTAGGGGTAATAGTTAGGATCATTACTTTTGCCCACATCCTCCGGTCTCTTGGACTCTAGTAATTGAAAGTTAGGTTTTTTCAAGAGATTATTGAAGATTTTTCTAACTACCTCCCTCTTGAATGAATATGGCTTATTAAATCTATCGGTAAGTGTAGGTGGATAGCTAGGTGGGAGATAGAATACATTGGGTAGGGGATGTGGCGAATGGCCATTGGTGGCTATGATGTAATGGCCGGCCGAGGTGGTAGCAGAGGAGGTGGCAAAAGAGGCTGCTGAGCTTGAGGTTTCTCATACTGGACTCTGGCTGGTTGCTTCCCTCTATCCACTAACATAATTGTCCTTGGCTTCTTCTCGAACACCTTCTGTGGCTTGGGCTGAGATGATTGGTTAGGAAAGGGTGATTGTTTGGCTTCTTCTTGTAGGCTAGACACCTTGTTAATTAGTTTCTCAAATGTTCAGATGGTAAAGCCCTTAAGCATGAAGGCGACCGGGCCATGAATATTCTTGAGAAGAATCTCAATGGCATGCTATTCAGACAGCTGTGGCTCATATTTCATACTCAGATTGTGCCACCTGAGAATATAATCAACAAGAGACTCATTGGAAAATTATGTCGCTATAACAAGATTTTCTACAGTCACTCTTTGATGAGCTCCAGTAAACCTCTTAATGAAAAGGTGCTCTAACTCAACAAAAGTCCCTATCAAACCGTTGGGCAGTTCGACATACCAATCAAATGCAACCTCAGGCGACAAAGTTTAAACAATAATGCTTCACAAGTGTTGCAAGCTCTAAAATGTGTGTAATGTCGTCGGTTCCCATTGCCATCAAAGATTTTGAAGGAAGGTGGCATAAAACCCTTAGGATACTGAACTACATCAAATTCCTCCAGGTATGGTCTACCCTTTGGAATAGATGAGCTTCCACGCTTACCACTCCTTCACTGTGCTCTACCACCATGCTTGATATCCTTCTCATGCATGGAGGTGCCATCTATAACCTTCCCATGCAAGTTACCGATCAACCTCTGAGTGCACTAGGATATACTAACTCAGGGATTCTTTGTGTGGGAGAAGGCTATGAAATTGGAGTTGAGTTACGCAATGTCTTGTCTTCATCAACTCTTCAATCTTCTTCTATCATAATCATCTCTCTCTGAAGGAGGTCTTGTCAGTGAGAAGTATCACCTTCCAGCACCTTCTAAGTATGATCTGTATAAGGATCCCCGAGTGTCAACCATGTGGACCTTGGTTGTATCATTTAGCATGTCATCCTCATCATTGGCGACCTATCTTTATCGAGGTCACTCCCAAAAATATGTCTCTTCTTGGTAAAGTAATCTATTAATATGTCATCTAATAAATGCCTGCTAGGCGGGATAATCTCATAACTACTGTGGGGACTGCTCTCTCTCAATGCACAGACATGATACTACTTGTCAAGATCTCATCGGATCAACTATCATGGGGACCATGTCTACGTTCACTCCCCTCTCTATCTCTATATGTTACGCTGGAGGTGGTGTGACGATGACTCTCTTCAGTCGCCACTCCTTCCTGACCACAACTGAGGTAGGGGATCGAGCAGGGGAGCTCAATCTCACCTCAATAGGTGGAATAGATGGAGCGAAATCCCTGGGTCAAAGTCGGATCACCAGAGGGGAAGGTCTCTCTCCAGATGGGGGCTTCTGAACCTTAGCGGGAGTGGTAGATGCTATGAGTTAAACTGGTGGTGGTGGATGATGAGGAGAGCGATGTGATGGCAACATCGGCACTCAACCGAGGATCTCATGCATGGATGCAGGTAAGAACAATCATATGAATGATGGAATTGGCGACGATTAGAAAAATTCATCGAGCGGCAGATTGCTAACATACCTTATTTCTCCTCTCTCTCCGCTTGAGCGGCCCGAGCTTTCATGGCTCTCTCTCTCTCTATGGATCTGACCCCTAACACTCCTAGGGATCATGGATCGTAAGTCAAACAAAGTACCAGACTCTGAGCGTCTATAAGCTCTATCGACCTGATGTAGAACAATTCTAAATCTTGTGTAGGGTGTCCTATACTCCCTAGTCAGTGTCTCATGGTATGCTGGTGGTGAAGGAGAAGCAACAATCCTCCAGTAATCCTCTCCATCGAGGTGGAACCTACTACCACTCGAGTGGAGAGATCTCAAGGAGAACCTCCTTTTAGCTATAAGCGGGGTCCTCTCACTCGTGACCCAGCTTAATCTTCCAATTTGTTGTAGCACTAAGTGAGTGAGCAAGGAGGCGGCCTCAAAGTGGAGGATATCTAGGAGGCTAAGACCCACTTTGGGGTGACAATGAGGAGGTGGCTCTCCTTTGGAGCTATGGAAGGGCAAGTAGATGGGCAGGTACTGATTATGGATGGTGTGGGGTACCTTCCTCTTTAGCCAGGAAAACTCAGAGTCAGATGGGATATCCAAGCGGATGAGTGGCGTCTGTCTAGCCACCTCCTCCCTACTAATGGTTGTGAGGACTGCCCCCTCATAGGTAATTCAAACCCCCTTAAAGCCATGACCAAAATAGATTTGGTTAGCGGCATTAGTCATGAGAGATTGGCCTAATCCAAGGCCAAATCTACACAAGATGGGAAAGAGAGATGAACTTGCTAGGAGCCATGATCCAGATAATAGATGGACCACATCTGAAATCACTACATTTGTTGAAATATAATTGAGTCAGACTCTTGCCTTGATGTTTTCCTTCGATCATTGACTTCTATACTTAATTTGGAATTTGAACCCACACTTAACAAATTTTGGTATGCTAAGTGGGGTTCATTGAATTTTGGAGAGATTTTTAATATTTGGAGGAGTGACTTTTCCATATGATTTTGAATTAGAACCCATACTCAACCAATATAAGTAGGTTGGGCAGGGTTCAAATATTTGGAGAGACCTTGAAGATGTTTATATTATCTATCTTGTTTGAAAAGTTTGATTTTAAAAACCTTTATTTAGCAAATTTAGGCATGCTAAGAAGAGATTTTGATTGTGTGTTTTGAAAATTTTGTGAAAGTATCTTTGCTTGTGATGGTAGGTTATGTGTGTGATATATGTTGATTTGAGAATTGGGCTTCTTACTTAACAAATTTGGTATGTTAAGTAGAGGCCAAATGTGTTTTATATGTGTTTGAAAATGAGACTCTCACTTAACAAATTTGGTATGTTATGTGGGAGTCAAGTGTGATTCTAATTTGTGTTTTGTTTGCTTTTGAAAATGAGACCCCCACTTAACAAATTTGGTATGTCAAGTGGAAGCAAAATGTGATATGATTTGTTGTTTTAAAAGTGAGACTCTTACTTAACAAATTTTGTATGTTAAGTAAGAATCAAATGTGATATGATTTGAAAATGAGATTCTTACTTAACAAATTTGGTATGTTAAGTAGGAATCAAATGTGACATGATTTGAAAATGGGATTCTTACTTAATAAATTTGGTATGTTAAGTAGGAATCAAATGTGACATGATTTGTAAATGGGATTCTTACTTAACAAATTTGGTATGTTAAGTAGGAATCAAATGTGATATGATTTGAAAAATGGGATTCTCACTTAACAAATTTGGTATTGTAAGTAGGAATCAAGTGTGATATGATTTGAAAGTGGGATTCTTACTTAATAAATTTGGTATGTTAAGTAGGAATCAAATGTGATATGATTTGAAAATGGGACACTTAGTTAATAAATTTGGTATGTTAAGTAGGAATCAAATGTGATTATGATTTATTTGAAAGAGGGGAAATCTATTTAACAAAATTGGGTAAGTTAAATAGGGTTCAATTTGTTTTTGTGAATTTTGGAAAAGGGACTCTCATTTGACAAATTTGGGTATGACAAATGGAGTCCAAAATATGTCTTGATTTTATGTGTGTGATTTCTTGCTTTTGAAAAGAGGGAAACTTCAACTCTAGCATATATGAAATATGTTAACTAAAGTTTCAATTTTATGTTATGCTTTTATTTGAAGATAGGATCTTCATTCAACAAATTTAAGTATGTTGAATGAAGGTTGTTATCTTCAAAGTGTGTATTTAAAAAAGAGGAAACTTCAACTCTAACGTGAAATATGTTAAGTGGAGTTTCAATTTTATCTATGATTTTTTGAAAATGGAATCTTCATTCAACAAATTTGAGTATGTTGAATAGAGATAACTATTTTCAAAAGATGCTTTTTTTATAATTTTGATTTTAAAAGAAACTCCATGTAATAATCATGAGGATTATATGAGGTTTGGTTATATGAGTTTTGTGCTTTTGAAAATTTCTTATGAATTTTTGCAAAATCTTTTTTATGTGAATTTTGAAAAGTGCTTTTGGAAAGTGAAATTTTGCAAAGAGTTTATTTTCTTAAATTTTGAATGAACCACCAAGCTAGTGGTAAGGAGGTTCTAAATTTTTGTCATCTCCTTTCATTAGTTAATTTTATCTTTCACCTATTGGGAAACCCAATAGGGGTTCTATGACCTACAATGAGTGAGATCCAAAAACCTAGAGGATGTTGACTAGCTTTGCTAAAGAACAAAATAAGCTAAGTGTCAATGGAAGGAGAGATAGCCTTGGACTCATATGAAATACAACTCCACGATCGATGCTTGGAGATAATAATTGTCTACTAGAGATGGAGAGAGGAACCATCCTAGTGAGAGAAAAAATATGTGTATATTTTTATATATTTGGGGGACATTATGCAGATATGAAGGTATACTTATCGAGGTGATCGGGTGCGTCATCAAGAAATAGTGCACTATCTTGAAATATAGAACACTACCCTGTGATGGACCTAATCACCTAATAAGGACTCCTAAGGCATGGTGAGTCTTCGAATATACCAGATATTTTCCCCTACTTTATATGGATGAATAAAGTTAAGTTTATTTAAATAGAGTTCTAAAGTTCCCTATGGGGGCAAACCCTAATAATTAATTACATCCTAAGGAAGATGAGTTCCCTTGAAATACTCTAGATTAAAGTAGGCAATTATTATTTTCAAAGATTTCAAAGATAGAACTATCAATAAATTGGTTATGTTTGAAAAATCAGGTGGGATAGATCAAAAGGAGAGACTTATTATTGAAACCAAAAGGAGATGAGTAGGGGATACTCATGATACGAGAAAGCCTAGTGAGCATTCTGATCTATCCTATGGATGGGCTTTATATATTTAAAATTGAAGAGAATTATATATTTGAGTTGACATTTATTAGAAAAGCTAGGGACTTATAATCCACAAATAAGATATAAGGATGATTCCAAGATGTGAGAATTTATGCTTGTAGCCTATGAGAAAATAGGAACCTCGGATCCTAAATCTAGAGAGAGTTAGCGAGGGCCAAAGCACATCCTAAATCTAAGGTGAAAATGGGTATATTATTTACCTCCACAAGAGAAAGTAAATCACCTAACTGTTAGACTTATAACCGCCTGGAGTGACAACCAGCTAACTCCTAATATGTTTTAAAACCATGTGTTCAGGTCATATATTTTGCAAGATAGTTAGGTTGCTATTATTTAGAAAGAAACTAAAGTCCTTAAACCCACTCCCTAAGAGACTAGAGCATGAGTGGTGTGAATAATGACTTAGTCTAATACAAATTTTATCAAATTTATTTGATTTTGGACTCTTCATTTTGACAAAAGCTATAGGATTTTATATGTTTAAATGCATAATGAATAGGGTTATTGGTTAAATCAGAGGGAAAGATGTGTTTTCCACCACAAGGGAGACCCTCAAAGGTCAATTCTTCCCCTATAGTGCAAGGATGGAAACCCTCTCTTATCAAGAATGAAATAAGATGATATACATGATATTAAACATACAACATTCAGCTAAGGGGTTGTTAAATCTATTAATTATCTTGATTCAATGTCTAAGCTTTAAATGAGGTTATGAGTTATTTAGAAAATTAATTATGAGTTATAATTGGGATAGAAAAATTAATTTTTTTCTAAGAGCCTAATCGAATCCAAGCAACACATTAAATCACCGTACATGAAGAAACTAGAAAAATATATGCCATTTTTATTA
This sequence comes from Cymbidium sinense, assembly GCA_021442155.1. Taxonomy (NCBI): domain Eukaryota; kingdom Viridiplantae; phylum Streptophyta; class Magnoliopsida; order Asparagales; family Orchidaceae; genus Cymbidium; species Cymbidium sinense. The sequence continues at coordinate 115,845,606 of CM038217.1, forward strand.
CACAATTATAAATAAAGCATCAAACAATTTATAAACTCAACATAAAAGAATAATAGGTGATGCGGTACCGCATAAACCCAAAAAAAAAGAGAAATAGTAGCTCACCCTTATATATAACCCATATATAAAAAGAATAATAATAATTACAAATTAATAAATGTTATGGGGGTCTTCATATATTCTCTCTTCATGTCTCCTCCATTCTTCCTTTGAATTTGCTTGCTTCAAAAGCATCACGGGGCCTCCCAAGATAAAGCCTTCTAGCCTCCGCTCATCCTAAACCCCCTACAACACTAATCCTAATTCCTAATGCACAATTACATTAAAAATAGGAAAAGTAAATCTAACTACACCCGTAAGATAAGTGTTAGCTAAACACACCATACAACCCAAGCAGTTATATGTATAATTTATACTTAGCACCCTGCACATGGGTAACCAAGTCCACCTGTCTTAACTTAGATTATGCTTAGGGGTTAAGAAACTTGCAAAAGAGAGCATTTATATTTATTTTAAGCACCCCTTAAGTATAGTCACCTGTAGAAAATATGATTAGGCTAATCACGGCTTAACATCTAGTCTACGAAGCATACACCCTAACATCCAGTCTACAACAATACATCATAAAATAAAATATACATTAAACCATGCACCACCCTAACATAAAGCTAACAATGATGACTTAATCTGATGTGTGTATATTAAGGCTTGTGTGGTATATTCTAACTAGGCTTTAGAATTATCATTCTTTAAGTATGAAGGACATTTAATTATAATGGGTGGTTTCACTTTAAATGGTTAATTGATTTATAGATTTTGTTTAGTGTTTTCTTTTATTTCATTTGACCTACACTAAATAACTAATTGTTTAAAGAGAAGGAAAGAGAGGATCACTCTCTTTTATCCCTATCTTAAGTCACCTCTAAAGCAAATTAATTAAGTGAATTCTCTTTAGTGAATGGGTTATTACATCTTTAAATTAATCCTAAGTTTAGGTTCACTTTAAATAATCTCATTCAATAAGAAAGGCATCTTAAGATTAATTGGAATTAATTACTATCACATAACACATGTTCATTCATTTCTTTCCATCATATATAGCATGCATATGATTACATCCTAAACATAATTATACATGTAATTTATATCTTAGCACACTTAAATGATGAATGTAAGAAAATGTACTTGGAATTGATGTTTCATTTGGTTGAATTATTTTGTCATATTAATTTAAAGGTCTATCTTAATTCTTATACAAAAGCATAAGAAAAGAACTCTAAATCATATAACTAATCAATCCAACCACTTGAACAAAATATGAATGCATGTCTTTTAATAGAAAGAGAGTCATTCATTAGCTAAATACACATTCAAATGTATGAAAGTTTTAAGTAAGTACATCGCCATTATTCTGCACTAGGGGAGTGAGGTAGAATCTCCTTGAGGCTACTTAAAGCCGTGCATCTCCGGAAAGTCCAGACTAATATACCCTCTATTCTTGAATACATACGGATGTATAAATAACTATAAGAATAGGAAAAAAATCATGCAAAAGTAGAGTTTGATTTATTTAATTTATTTGTGTAAATTAGTTAAAGCTTTATCCCAAATCTAATGTCAAGACGCATAAGAATGAAATCAAATGAATACATTGTCATTATTCTGCATAAGGGGAGTGAGGTAAGAACCTCCTTGGGGTTACTTAAAGTCGTGCATCCCCAGAATATCCAGACTAATATACCCATTAACATTCAAACTTATGCAAATCAACATATGAATGTAAGAAAGAGATTTCACTTCATACACTAAGCTTATATTCACATGCATCTCCTATGTATGTGTAACTAAAGCCATAATATATATTATTATTCATTAATAAGCTTTTAAAAATATATTTATGATTTAATAGTGCTAATAGCCACACATATTTCTAATTAAGTCAACACATGCAAATTTAACATAAAGAAAATCATTTTATTTAATTAATTTTTGAAAGAAATGAATGCATGACTACAAGTGGCATACAACATTTTAACATAATTGGAAAGAAATAAAGCAACACAAGCAACACATTCATTAGCTAAATACACATTCAAATGTATGAAAGTTTTAAGTACATCGCCATTGTTCTGCACTAGGGGAGTGAGGTAGAACCTCCTTGAGGCTACTTAAAGCCGTGCATCCCCGGAAAGTCCATACTAATATACCCGCTATTCTTGAATACATATGGATGTATAAATAGCTATAAGAATAGGAAAAAAATCATGCAAAAGTAGAGTTTGATTTATTTAATTTATTTGCGTAAATGAGTTAAAGCTCTATCCCAAATCTAATGTCAAGACACATAAGAATGAAATCAAACGAGTACGTCATCATTATTTTGCACCAGGGGAGTGAGGTAAGAACCTCCTTGGGGCTACTTAAAGTCGTGCATCCCCAGAATATCCAGACTAATATACCCATTAACATTCAAACTTATGCAAATCAACACATGAATGTAAGAAAGAGATTTCACTTCATACACTAAGCTTATATTCACATGCATCTCCTATGTATGTGTAAATAAAGCCATAATATATATTATTATTCATTAATAAGTTTTTAAAAATATATTTAAGATTTAATAGTGATAATAGCCACACATATTTCTAATTAAGTCAACACATGCAAATTTAACATAATAAAAATCATTTTATTTAATTAATTTTTGAAAGAAATGAATGCATGACTACAAGTGGCATATAATATTTTAACATAATTGGAAAGAAATAAAGCAACACAAGCATGTAATTTCATTCAATCCATCTAATTCCTAAGGATAATCACATTAAATAAATTTATATAAAATAAACCAAAGTTTCTTAAAGCCATTTTTGATTTCATGTTTGATTTGATTTAGGAAATGTGAGAAAAGTTTACTAATCCTAATCCCATTCCCCATATGTGTGAGTTAATTTAATTTAATGAAAAGTAATTAAATGGATTTTATGGCTTAATTAGGTTGAGGTATGAATTAAATCAATTAATTAAACCCTTACCTATATCACCTTAAGTTAATTAACTAATTAATGATGAGCCAACATGATATGCAACCACATGAAAAAGTATATTAGCGATGCTCCTAAGGAATGAAAGGGCCTAATGCAATTGGCTTATGATTAATAGTTAATTAAGCTTAAGAGATTTGTTTAATTATTTTTATGATTTTCTCACACATGTAACCTAATCATAATTTCATTAAATTTCTTTAGACTATTAAACATTTAAAGAACTATCCAAGGCTGATTAATCAAAGTTAGGAATGAATTGGATTTTAAATTAATATAATTAAGCCCTTAACCAGTTAGTTAAATCCTTTGATTATATTTTAATTAGGATAATGAAAGTAACTTTGAGAAAGAGATCAAGGAAGAGGCCTCAATCCCAATCCCTAAGTCATTTCAAATAATCAATTAGGCTCTGAAATAATTAAATTCCCTTTTCTTTTAATTGATTAATTAAATGGCTAATTAATTATTTAAACTTTGATTAATTTGAAATAAATGAAGAGGCTTAATGAAATGGTCATAAGGAGTAAACCTAAACCATTTCCCTAAGACTTTTCACTGTTAATAGATGGCAATAAGCTTAATTAATTAATTAATTTACTGTTCATTTGCTTAATTATCATTAATTAAGGTAGGAGAGTAATTAAGGCTTAATAAATTAATTTTCCTAATTAACTATCTAATAAATTCCAAGAAAAATAGGAGAGGCGTAGGTCATCCCCCTAAACATCTCTGGAAAGTTTAAAATTAATTAGATAATTAATTAGAGAGTAATTAGGCTAATTAAATTTTTAATTAAATCTTAATTAAGTAAAAATTACTATTCAAAATTAATTAATAATAATTTTCTTGGATTCTCCTCTAAAATACCTTTAAAATGAACCCTCATTTATATTTTTTTTGAATTTTTCTATAATTAGTTATGAATTTTGGAAGTTTCAAAATTAAAATTAAAATAGTCTTAATGCCTTAATCTTGCTACCATGCATGGATGGGATATGTTATTTAAGTTATCACATTGAGCAGTTAAGTCAACCAGAGGAGGACGTGCTTTCCCGTGGACCATCCGATCTAAGATCAGACGGCCACGATTAAATTCTCCAATTAAGGAGAAAATAGAAAGGGTCTAAGCATGAATTGATCATGACTTTCCATTCCAATCACGCAGAACGGACGACCCATGATCCATCCTCGTATAAGCGACAAATGATGGAGCCCGTCCGCCATGGATCATTTGATCTGAGCTCACTCGAGATTGGATCCACTCCAAACTCAACCCACACCTTCGTGCGAAGGATCCAATGACTAGGATGGGCTCAAATGCAAGTTTTCTTCAAAAAGGACCAACACATTTTCATACAAGGATTAGTTTTGAGTAATTACCTCACTGAAGCTTGTTACCAGTGGTCCCAATGATTGAAGAAGCTTCGTTTGGTAGAAATGAATCCCTGTTGAGCTGCACGAGCTTTGATTTGAGGTGGTTTGCTCTAGAGGCCAAGATCCTCCCTTTGAGCGATCGGTCTTGATCAAACTTGTGCTTTGAGTGAATTTGGAGCATGGGAAATGGCTTCAACGACACATGAGGATGGTGTGTGCAAGAGGAATTAAAGTTTGATGAAGAAAGGGAGGAGTTTGGATCGGAGGGGCCCTCCCCATGTTTCAGTTTCACACAGAGAGAGAAATTCCGATCGAGGGAGGCTTTGGAAGGCTTGGAAATGCTATGAGGGATTTTATTTCTCACTTGGGGGCTCAAAGAGTGTGAATGGTGTCAATCCCTATGAGAATTGAGGGAGTATATCCTCAATTATGCTTGATGGATGAACGAAATCCATCCCTAAATTTTTGTTGATTCGACGCCGTCAAGGTGCCTTAGGGGTCACCGTCGGGTTCACATGGCACGCTAGGGTTGGAGGAAGTTCTTACAGGAAGCTCAAGGTTTGATATGGGGAGATTGTGTGCTAATTTTCCTTCCTTGCAAAAGGGAGAGAAAGTGTGCTTCCTTTGGTCCATGGTAAGTCCTAGTCATGCTTAGATTGGGCTAGGTAGATTAGGTATGCTAGAAAGTTTGATGGTTGTCCATGAGAGGAGAAAGTGGACTTTGCCTCTTATGGAAAGAATCCAATGCAAATGAGGGCTTGCCCAATGGTTAATCCCCTTGGATTGGGTCCCACTTGGATTTGGGTTGATTTGGGAGTGATCTAGGACTGGTTTGGGTTAGGTTTTGCTAGCTCCTAGGGTCCCATGGGTTAGTTTGGGGTGGTTTGGCTTCATTTGATCAAAATGAGCTCATTTGGATTCATGTTGGGTTGGGTTGACCAATTGGTCAAATTAAAGCAAAGTTAGGTTTAAATGATGAAAAGAGTTCAAATGGTTTTGATTAATTTGGCTTAGGTTTGATTTGGCTCATTTGATTCAAATAGGTCAAATGAGTTGACCAACCAATAAATTGGGTTGTGTTAGTGTTGGTTCATATTCAATTGGCTAATTGAAATTGATTGTAGGTTTAATCTGGTTTAATTTAGATTTTCAATTTGGTAAGCTGGTCAATTCAATAAATTGAGCTCAATCATGACTTTAGTCAAGCTCAATAAATGATTTGGAATGAACTTGAGCCATTGGTTGCAATCAATTTGGGTTAAATCATGACTTTACTCATTTTGGCTATTTAGGCCAATTTGGGTCAACTTAGGTCAATGGTCAATTTGACTTAGTTTGGCTTAATTGAGGTTTGATCATGTTCAATCATTGATTATGAATGGGTTTGAATCAATGGTTTCAATCAATTTGGTATATGGTGAGTTTTGGCTAGTTTAGGTTTCATTTGGGCTAAAGGTTGACTTGGTCAAAGACTAAGTTGACTTGGTTTGACCCAATTCAAGGTAGTTGATCACCCTAGGATGATTGTTGATCATGATATGAGGTTTGGATGGGCTTGGTTCAATCCAATTTGGGTTGGATTAGAACTTGGCTCAAAAATATCTTTTAGGTCACTTTGGGTCAAGCGGACCTAAATAGATCAATTGGTTTAGTTTTAGCTTAGTTCAAGTTTATTTGAACTCATATATGAGCCTAGGATTGAAATATAAATTCAACTACAATCAATTTTGGCTATGATGGATTTTGGCTCATTTGAAATTTTCAAGTCAAAAAGGTTAACTTGAGCTTGACTTGGGTTGACTTGAGTTTGGTTTAATGATTGTAGTTTGTATTTATATTTGGGTGAGTGATTGAAGGAATGATTGATTCATGAAGAAATCCTTGGGTTTTGAATTAATTTGGATATCATTTGGCCAAGTTTAAGGAAATGGCTTAAAAGGCTGAAATTAGAAATTTGATTTGATTTGGGTTTGGTTTTGGGTATTTGGATTTATATTTCATTTATATTTGTAAATATAAATAAAAATATAAATGATTCATGAGAAAATCACTTAATTTTGGAGTGATTTGGAAGCAAATTTGACCAAGCTTAAGGATGTAGGTCAAAAGGGCTTAAGTAGAGAATTAATTTAGTTTGATTTATTTTTGGTCATTGGAGGGTAGATTTCATTTATATTTGTGAATATAAATGAAAAAATAGTTGATTTATAAAAAAAATCAACTAAGTTTAGGTTAATTTGGGTTGAGATTTGATTAAGCTTATGGAGGTAGTAGATCCATATGGCTTAAGAAAGATCTTGATTAGTTTAATTTAGTTTGATTTAATTTGGCTCATTTGAATTTGGATTTTATTTATATTTATAAATATAAATGAAGGAATGATAGATTTATAAAGAAATTAATCAAGTTTGATTTAGTTTAAAGGGGGTTTTAGCTAAGCATATGAAGGTGGTTCATATGGCTTAGGAAGAGATTTTAGAATTTGAATTTCATTTTGGGTCCCAATCATTTGGAGTTGGAATTTAGGTTGGGATTTGATTTGAGATTGAATGTATATTTGAGAAAATCACTTGAATTGAGGTTGATTTGAATTCGATTAATGCTAAGTCCATAAGATAAAATCAAAAAGTTTAGGAAGGATTTTGGAATTTGAATTTGATCATGGGTTTCAATCATTTGATTTAGAATTGATTTATAATTTGGATTTTAATTGGATTTAAGGTTTGTTTGAGTCATAGGGTAGTCAAGTCTTCCTAAGTCCCTAAGGCATGACCCATTCCCATGGCTAACCCTTCTGAGTCTCTAGGTTTAGGTTAAGTGTTCACATAATCACTAGAAGTGTCTTAAGAATAAGGAGCTCTTAGTGTTTACAAGAGTCCTAGATCTATGATGAGGAAGTTGAGAAATCACTCCAAAAATGAGGTCAATAAAAGGGCACCCAATAGGTGTGGTGTAATTAACGAGGCACACCGCACGTATTAGTGTTGACCGAGATGATTAGTAGCGTTCAAAGGATTGCAAGCGCTAATATAAATGATCTACCCCTAAACTCGAGATGTAGACATAATCAAGATCTTAGTACAATGCATTGTCAAGGGCATAAGAGAGGAAGAAAAGATTTACTGAGGGATCAAGTGTATGAACCTTCCACTAAGGAAACAAGTTCAGATTATCCGTAGAGGATAAGGGTTTGAGTTTGATTTGATTTAGGGAGGAAAGATCTGCTGGGGATTAGGATTTATAACCTACCGGGGATGAGTGCATGAACCTTCCACTAGGGAAGCAAATTTAGATTATCTACTAAGGATAGGGATTTGATTTGATTTGATTTCATGGGGCTCTATTGGAGAGAGGATATGATTTGCACCTTGTTGGAGAGAAATTTGATTTGACTTAATTGGTGGCATCCAGGGATGAGAATTTGATTTGATTTGCTTTATGACTTTCCACTAGGGAGAGGATGTGACTTGGTTTTGAGGGCACGTCTACTTGAGATATGAGCTCGGATCCGTTGGGGATAAGATGAGTTCAATATATGGATTTTTTGGTTTGTGTATCCACTAGGGATGGAAGTGGATGGATTTAATTTAGATTCCACTAAGGAAGGATGGTGATTTTGATTTTATGGACCCTGTCGGTGTGTGATGGATCTACTAAGAAGGGGCTAATATCAGCCTATTCCTATATTAGATTTACAAATCCAAAGGGATAGTCTACCGACCATCAGGTAGGACTAACCAACCTAAGGGTTACCTTTCAGTGTGCAATGGTCAAGTCAGGAAGAAAGTTTGTAAACTTACAACTCCCTAAACAAGGAACCACTGAGGTGATCAGTTGCTAGCACAACAAATTGAACCTGACCTAAGATGACTTTTAAGCGAATGCCGTTGTGGACTCATATCGACTCAAGAATAGTCAAAATTAATTTTATTTTTAGATGAACCTTGTCGGTGTGCAATGGATCTACTAAGAAGTGGCTAATATCAGCCTAGTCCTATGTTAGATTTACAAATCCAAAGGGATAGCCTACGGGACAAATTGAGTATAGACAGTCTCATTTGATAGTTTCGATATTTTGACGATAACGACGTGATCAATTTCATGAACGGGGGTTGTTTGGGTATCGCCAGACTCCACTCTAATATGCGTGGTCGATGAATTTTCTTCTTGATGGACGGCGATTAACAGATGACTTATCTGGTCAAGGTGTAATAGAATAGGATGACTTGACACAGATTCCACACGTTCCAAATTCCAAGAATGAGCAAGTGAAATTTGCATCTAATCAAATCATCACAAAATATTTAAAATTCATACTAATTAATTCATACAAGAATGAAATCTTTAAGTTTATAAAAAAGAGCTAAAGACATCGATAAAATTTGCATATCCAAAAGCCTTTAATCTTCCCAAAACCTATACTCAAAAGCACAATCATAAAATGATCTAGCTACCAACTTCGTTTTTTTCCAAATATCAATTTAGATTAAGCAGCTTTGTAAGACAAGAATGCTAAAGTAAGCTCGATAAAAATTGGTAAACAATCTTTGCTGAGAGTGTAAGAATAATATCTTTTGTAGATCAGTATCAATGTCATGTCAAGGAGCGGTTATTTAATAAAAGTCATTTTAATTCATCAAATCATTTGATTATATCAAATCATTTTTCAGTCATTTATAATTACAGGTTTTGACTTCATAACAAAGGGTCGTCACCCGGCCCGTCGGCCTAAAGTTGAAGGTAAGGCAGGGTCGGAACCATACTACTTACCTATGACCCACGACACCGGTTGGGCGACTGGCGGCTCCAATCTCAAAATGTCAGTGGGTGGGGATACTAAGATCTCACCTCACGGCTCATCTCATCGAACTTTTTGCTCTGGCAGATTTCTATAACATAGCCTTCCTATCTCAATTTTCTTAACATTTCACATTCTTGCATTTAACAACATGTTTTAAAATATTTATATATGAAATCATATCTTTATGAACTGTCTTATAATCATTATAAATCATCTATACTAGGGTCAAGTAATAAGCATTTGTATTTGCATACAATATGACGAAATATCTATATGTCATTAATTTATCTGAAGTGGTAGAAATAGTGGCATACATAGGAATAAGCGAATGCGTGATTGGGGAGTTAAATCTGTTTTGCTTGGTGAGTTCGAACTTTATGTATTAAAATGGGGACATCAATTTTGTTAATTTTAGTTTGTTAATTTAATCAGATAATTAATATTGGCGTTAGTACATTACTTTGGAGTCGTGCTCCAGTATTTCGAAAGATTATATGAGGAGACATCAATTTCAGGTAAGATTTCAGTTTAAGCTGGTAATACTACCGTGTTAATTATGAGTTTCATTTATGAGTTTCATGTATTAGAAGTATTTAGAAGAGTTATTTCATTATAGGTTGTGTACTCGAGGAGGAATCGAGCACATCACACAGTATAGAGGTGAGACATAATTGTTAATTTAAATTCAGTTTCTATTCTGTATGCCACTGTTTCTACCACTTGTATAAATTGTACGAATGACATATAGATATTTCTGTCATATTGTATGCAAATACAAATGCTTATTACTTGACCTAGTATAGATTACTGATTTATAATGATTATAAGACAGTTAGTTCATAGCATATGATTTCATTGGGCATATAGAAATATTTTAAAATATGTTGTTAAATGCAGTAATGTGATAAGCGAGGAAAATTGTGATAGGAAGGCTATGTTATAGAAATCTACGATAGGCAAAGTTACGAGATGCGTGAGCGGATCTTAGTATCCACTCCCATTTTGATTTAAATTTTGAGGTATTGGTGTAGGTGTGTAGTTTAAAAATAGTATGGTTCGTCTACCTTTTAACCTTCAGTGGTATTTGTTATGAAGTCAAAACTATTTTGATTAAATGACATTCTAATGATTTGATATAGAGAAATGATTTTCATTAAATAGCTGCTCACATGCCTGACATAATCTGATCTATTGTTATTACATTACTGACATTGTTTACTTTACTCTTTAATTTAAATGTACATATGTCTTATGTATTTACTTTAGCATTCTTGTCTGAAAACTTTAGCTTATGATCTTCATTGATAATTTCAGGAAAAGACGAGGTGGGTAGAAGCTAGACCATTTTGTTGATTTATACTTTTGGGGTGTATAGTTTTGGAAAGATTAAAAGCTTTTTGGGTACGTACAAAATTTTAATACTGATGTCTTTAGTTGCTCTGTATTTATTTACAAACTTAAAGATTTCATGCTTCCAGTAATTGTGATATGAATTAATTAGTATATGAATTTTAAATATTTGTGATGATTTGATTAGATGTAAATTTCACTTGCTGTTCAAGTAGCAGTTGGAGCGTGTGGTAGAATCGTGTTGTCGAGTCATCTGATACATACTTGATTGACCTAGCATAAGTTAAATGCAGAGAGAAAGTATAGCAATAAGGTTGATAAAGCAAAAGATTGATGAGCAATAGTAATGGAAGCATGATTTGGATTTAGGGATAAGTGTTGAATTGATCAATACAGAGCTATAGGACGATTAATTTTGGGTTAGGAATCCATATGTTCTTAATTTCATGCATGTGATATTTAATAAATATGTATCAAATAAATAATTTTTATAATTACAGATTAATTTGCCTGAAGAAATGCCAGAAAGGTTAGATGGTGATCCTCAACTAAATCTAGACCACTCACATCTTTGGAATAATTCTAATAGGAATACCAGCAAGTGGTGAAGGTAGATCGATGAATTGCAAGGGTAGTTGGTTGATTTCCCATGTTGTGATAAGCATCATGGAAAAATCTCTGCGACTAGTGACACGTCGAGTTTGGTTGAAGTGGATCAACATTTGAGGATATTTTAAATGTTCAAACCACCAACATTCAAGGGAGCCAGTGATCCTATAGTGGCAGAAGATTGGCTGCTTAAAATTGGAAAAATTTTGGATAGGATGATTTGCCCGGAAAACAGAAGAGTAGTACTGGCTACTTTTATATTAGAATGGGAGGCAAAAAGGTGGTGGCAGGCTCAACACAGGGAAAGATTTGAAATGATACCCATTACTCAGATCAAATGGGATGAGTTTGTTAAATTATTCAAAGATTGGTTTATTCCTCCATCAGCTAGACTTGCTTTACAAGACAAATTTTTCAATCTAACTCAAGGATCAAAAACTATAATGCAGTATGAAGCCGAGTTCACTTCTCTTTCTAGATATGCTCTACATTATGTCAGTACACGAGAAGAGATATATCATAGATTTTTGTGAGGCCTCGAGATCAATTAAGGTTGGCACTTCATTTGATATCGTGAGTTCTCGTGTGTTAGTTGAAAGGGTTAGAATTGAAAATGAGTTGAATTTTTCCAAGCGGTTAATTTACAAGCAAATGCAAAAGCTTTGAAAGAAGGCGATTTCTAGAAATTTAAGTTTGATGAATGAAATAAATTCAGTTGGAGAAACCTATTTGATAAGTGTGGGAAAAGACATTTTGGTCAATATTTGGCTGGATCAGGGAAATGTTACAGATGTGATCATATTGGACATAAATTACATTGAGAAGAAGAAGGATATAAAATCATACAATTATCGAGGGGGTCAACAAAGAAAATTTTTGGAAGCCAGGAAGCCAGGTAACACACAATTTTTGGGAAAACCTTCAATTCAAGAAAAAGGAGAAATTTCAAAACGAAAAACTAACCCTCTAGTAAAAGCCAGAGTTTTTGCTATCACTCCGCAAGAAGCGAAGGAATCAAATGAAGTGGTGTCAGGTATGCTTAAAATTTGAGATCATTTGGGTTCGATTACTTGATTACGGTGCCGCATCGTTCATTTGATTCCTTTTCACTAGTTTACCGTTGATACTATTTATTTCACATATTGAATGTGGTAATGCCTTACGGTGATAGTTTGAATACAAATAGAAATGTGTTGTTGACATTAACATTCAAGATAAACAATTTTCTACGAACTAATTATCTTACTAATCGACATTATATCTTGGTATGGATTGGTTGATCAAATATTTTGCAATAATTGAATCTTTGGAAGAGGAGAGTGAAATTTTGCATGCAAAAAATCATTTTATTTTTCTTGTGATAAGAATGCGTGTCTTCTTTGATTAGTGCGGTGAAGTTGAGTAAATATTTAAGAAGCGGTGAAATTGTATTTCTAGCCAAATTAGATGTGTTGAATAAGGAGGTGTTTGAGCTAAAAAACATTCCAGTTGTTTCAGAATTTTCTGATGTGTTTCCGAAGGAATTACCATGATTGCCACCAATACAAGAAGTAGAGTTTGGGATTGATGTACATACAACTTCTATACATAAATCTCCTTACGGATGACTCAAAAGAGAATTGAAGTGTATTGCGAGGTGTGACAAAGGATTTATTCACTGACTCAAATTAGGTACCAGTATTATTTGTTAAGAAAAAGGATGGGTCTATGCGATTGTGTATTGATTACAGGGAATTAAATAAAGTAACAATCAAGAACAAGTATCCACTACCGAGGATTGATGATTTATTTGATCAGTTGGAGGGAACTCCAGAATTGATCTGAGATCTGGATATCATCAGGTTAGAGTTAAAGATATTGATATTTTTAAAACAGCTTTTGGAACCAGGTATGGACATTATGAATTTCTTGTTATGTCATTTGGTTTAACTAATGCTCTTGCAATCTTTATGGACTTAATGAATCATGTTTTCAAGCCCTTGGTGGATTTGTTATCATCTTTATGGATGATATTACGATTTATTCTAAAATTGATGAAGAGCATGCAAATCGTCGAGTATTATTTTAGAATTGTTAAGACAAAATCAATTATATGCCAAATTTTCAAAATTTTGGATGCATCGCATTTCTAGGTCATATTATCGGCGTGAAGGAGTTTCATTGATCCTCAAAAAGTAAAAGCAATTTTAGAATGGTGCACGCAAAGAATGTTACAGTTCAGTTTTACGGGCTTAGGTTATTACAGGAAGTTTGTCAAGAGATTTTCTCATATTGCAATGCCCTATCTAAGTTATTGAGAAAGGATGTCAAATTTCAATGGACAATGAATGTGAGTTTTCAAGAAAAAGTATTTGACCTTGCACAGTTTAGCTATTCCATCAGGGGGATTTAAATATTAGTGATGCATCTAAAGGTTTGGGTTGTGTTTTAATGCAAAATAGAAAAGTAATTGCTTATGCTTTGAGACAATTAAAACCTCACGAAAGAAATTATCTCGTGCATGATCTAGAGTTAGCAGCTGTGGTTTTGCTCTTAAAATTTGGAGACATTACTTGTATGGAGTGAAATGTAAAATTTTTACTGATCATCAGAGTCTTAAGTATATTTTTACACAAAAAGAATTGAATCTAAGACAAAGAAGATGGCTTGAGTTTATTAAAGATTATGATTTAGATATTCAGTATTGTCCAGGCAAAGTTAATGTGGTGGTCATTGCATTAAGCAGTCCATGGGAAATGTTGGATTATTACTCAAAAAGTTGATCGAATTAGAAATTAGAGGCTAAGTAAGAAGATTGATGTCTTTTATCTCAATTGGTGTCAACTTTATATAGAATCAAAGATACACAAAAATTGGATCGTGGATATCAGAAATTCATTGAACAAATCCAGATTAGTTAGAAGTAGAATTTTATTGTAGATGCAGACGATATTATTCGGAAGAATTCATAATTATGGGTACCTGGTGATGCGGAGTTGAGACAAGAAATTTTATAGGAGGCTCATCAGGCGGGATATACTATTCATCCAGGCAGTTCAAAAAAGTATAAAGATTTAAAAGCAGCATTTTGGTGGTCAGGTATGAAAAGGAGCAGTTATTTAATGAAAGTCATTTCAGTTCTATATCAAATCATTTTAGTTCGATATCAAATCATTTTTCTAGAAATGTCATTTATAATTGCATAGGTTTTGACTTCATAACAAAAGGGTCGTCACCGCCCGTCGTAAAGTCAAGGTAGGGGTGGAACCATACTACCTACCTCGACACTAGTTGGCTCCAACCTCAAAATGTCGAAGTGGGATACTAAGATCCCCTGCTCACGGCTCATCTCGTCAAAACTTTTGCCTATCTGCGCAGATTTCTATAACATAGCCTTCCTATCATAATTTTCCTGACATTTCCTGTTTATCACATTACTGCATTTAACAATATATTTTAAAATATTTCTATATGCCCAATGAAATCATATGTTATGAACTAACTGTCTTATAATCATTATAAATCAGTAATCTATACTAGGTCAAGTAATAAGCATTTGTATTTGCATACAATATGACAGAAATATCTATATGTCATTCATATAATTTATACGAAGTGGTAGAAACAAAGGATACATACATAATGAAAACCGAATTTAAATTAGCAATTATGTCTCACCTCTATATGTGATGTGCTCCTCGATTTCTCCTCGAGTACACAACCTATAATGAAATAACTCTTCTAAATACTTCTAATACATGAAACTCATAAATGAAACTCATGATTAACATGTTAGTATTACCAGCTTAAACTAAAATCTTACCTGAAATTGATGTCTCCTCATATAATCTTTCGAAATACTGGAGCACGACTCCAAAGTAATGTACTAACGCCAATATTAATTACCTGATTAAATTAACAAACTAAAATTAACAAAATTGATGTCCCCATTTTAATACACAATAAGTCTACAACTCACATAGCAGCCAAAACAGATTTCGGAACTCCCTAATCACGCATTCAACACCAAGGAAGGCTGCCGGCTGAAAGAAAAAGGAATAGGAAAAGAAAATTAGTAAGTCACAGAACTCCTCAGGCTTCCCTCTTATCGGCCGACGAATTCCAATCCAGCCAGATTCACGAACTCCCTATTGCATCTTACCTCACGGACGGTGGCCGGTCACAAGAAGAAGGACGACACGGGAGGAAGGCAAGCGCGGGAACTCCTCAGCGCTCGCCACGGAAGCGGTAGTTCTGGCTGAGCCGACGCGGCGGGCGGTTCGGTGAACCGGCGATTCGCTCGCGGGCGTTTCGTCACGCGAGCAATCCGTCGGCCGATGAGGAAGGGAAAGGAGGAGACGAACTCGGCGAAGGAACCGAGAGAGGCACTGGAAGGAACGAAATAGGAAGTCGCGGGAGAGATCCAACCATACATGCGTCGAATGGCTTAATTCGGCCGCTGCATGCTTAGTAAAGTGGGTTTGCTACAATAACAATAAAATTAATTAAGAAATTAGGAAATAAGCTAATTGGATATTAATTGGATATCACAGACAGTCAAATCGTGCAATACTTATGTTCTGATCAATTTCGATGTTCTGGATACGATGGCGAAGTCCGTTCATCGATCGGAGATCATTTCGACTAATTTTGGTGATGCCTAGTGCATTTCAGCTCTGATTTGCGTGTTGAAGCTTATCAAATTCATCTTGTGAGCTCGACTTGACTTATGACACATGCATGGAGGTCAACAATGGTAACTTCAAATATAATAAAAAAATAGTCTAAACATAAGGTAACTATTGGTTAATTAATTTCTAATTGGTTCAACAATTCTCAATTTGATTTACTATGTTTTTGAATTTGATACTACCCACATTGCACCAAATCCTTCAAGTGTTGTGCATGATCTATTTATATTGGATCTTTATAATCATGCATTTAAAGCTTAAATTGGAACATCGTAACTTCCTTGGACTAATATCTACCTAGGGCTTGACATTAACTTGAGTGCCCCACACCAAGTTATATGCCGATTTTGGAATTCACACCACTCAACATTTATGCAATCCTAATTTCAGTATTTCCTAGAGCAACATGTAAGAAGATTAAACAATCAGTTAGAGGTTTTCACAAGTAATACAAATATCTATTTTGGTTCCAAGCTATGGTTTCTAGAGGATTGTTGGATATAAGCAGTGCATGTGAGAAGAAGAAAAAATTATGTGAAATAATCTCTAGCTGTGATTCTTGGATTTTCTTTTTCTTTGTCTTCTTTATGTGTTGGTGTATTTCAAAATTGGGAAAGTGTGAGAAAGTGCTCTTGATTTATATGTCATAATTGTGGTTTCCTTGTAGCAAATCAAAATCTCTCTTCTCCTATGAATGAAAGCTTAGCCGAACCATATAAATCTTGGCGTCATTATGATTATTGTATTACATTTCTTTTATTTGACATAAAGTGCATTGTTCTCAATTTTGATGATGCTTTTGCATTTTTTAAAATCATTATTTCAACAAACATGTATCAAAGCATAATTTTAAGATTGACTCCATGAAGTTTGAAAGAAAGAAGTTGATAAATTAAAAATCTTGATCATTGGAGAGCTAGGATGTGAGATGTGCTAATTCAAGAAGCACATATAAAGACACTGATGAAGTAGTTGAATATTCTAGAAATGCTAAGTGCAAAATAAAAATGCATAATCCAATTGTATTTGATGAATGAGATTTTGACATAAATCAATGGAAAGATCTATCACAAAGGTTCATGATACAAGCAAGAGTTATTGCTATGATTAAAAACCTTTACAACAAGCTCTCTTAGAAGAAAGTTTATTTGTTTCTCATGAAAGAAGTATGCTGATCAAATCACATTTGAACAAATTTATTTCAATTATTTGTGATTCAAGGAATATTAATGTTAATATTAATGATGAAAATCAAAATTCATTAACTTTATAATCTTTGTTGCTATGTAAAACTTCAAGGCTACTTTAGCTCATTTTTCTCATATATATAGAAGCATCCTATATCAGAAAAATAATTGAGAATCTGGCCTTATTTGGATTCCACATATGATAACATTAGAGATAGTTATCTTGGATGGTTTAATCACATAAAATGCTCCGATAACACATTTAGGAGAGTAAATGCATTAGATTTGAATATGTTAAAAAAGGTAGAGGTAGATCTAAAAAAACTTGATTAAATAGTATTAAAAAATGACATAATTTAATTAAGTTTAAACAGAATTTGACACTAAATAGAGCACAATGTAGAAGTATTCATGTAGCCAACCCCAAATAATGGGATAAAACTTTTGTATATTAATTTCAAATATATTTGATTATCATTTTTATTTTTATTTTTTAAAAATTATGATAAGAAATAATTTCTTATAACAATATTTATAAGGATATAATGTCTGCAAGAAAATTGCTATCATATTTCAAGAAGAGAAAAAATTTTTATAATATCTACACTAATTTTAAAAAATATATTTTTCTCATAACAATTACATAATTTCAGCTACTTCAGATTGACCCTGAATCAAGTTTTAAATAAAAATAATTTTGAAAAATTATTAAATTTATTTTAAACTAATTATAATATAAAATTTAATTTTTTAAAAATATTAAATTTATTTCAGAATAAATTAAATACCATCAAGATTATAATTTCTTGGCTAATTTTTTTTTGAGGGGGGTTTTTATATACATATTAGGACAAATTATTTATTTTACTTATTTAATATATAAAATTTTATTATTATCTATATACTATGTAAATAAGGTTATTATTCATTTTTTTTATTCTCTAAGTGTGATATGTTTTTGCATATTTAGATAATAATAAAATTTTATATATTAAATAAATAAAATAGTTAATTTGACGCGTGATATGTATGTAAATAATTCCTTTTTTATTATTTTTATTTTTTTTAATATCCAAATTTGTTCACTCGGCGACCACCGACGTGGATCGCACGCAGACATGCGCTCTCGGCTTTGCTTGGTCGTCCCGGTCTCCTTTTCCACATCATTTTTTTTGTCCAAATTGTCCAGCGACACTTACAGCGAAGCGTGCGATCCGCGGGAAGAAAAGCGGAAAGAAATAAGCAGTCTGCCTCAGGGATGCCTCCTTTCCTCTTCTTCCTCCTCCGCCTCCTCCTTTTTGTCCTTCTCTTCCCAGAACGACAGAGCTCGCTGTCTACGCTTGTCCTTCCATTTTTAACTATTCGCCGTTGGAATTCAGTTGAGGTGTCCATCTCCTCCCTTTATCGAGATTCCGTTTGGATTTTGTTTCTCTTTCGCCGATGCTAATTTGGTGGAGTTTTTGCATCTGTTTTGTGTGAACCTCGGGAAATTTATAGGGTTCAGGAGTGCGGCGTCGAGCAGCGAGATGTTGCGGAGAGCGGCAAGCAATGCGTACTCGTGGTGGTGGGCAAGTCATATCCGCACAACGCAGTCCAAATGGCTCGAAAATATTCTCCGTGGTGAGTTTTCGATCAGCTGTCGAGTTTCTTGTTTTCGCCTGTTTTTTTTTTTTCCTGTATGTTTGATGGATGGGAAGATGATAAATCGGGTTGTGTTTTGAAGGTTGGCGGTTATCCCAAGGGAAACTTTGGAACATTTATACATCTCTTTTGATTTCAATTTTCTGTTTATTTGTGGAACGGTTTCGCATGATGGATTAAAATGTACTTGATTTTGAGTTTTTAAATAAAGATTATTTTTTAACAAAATTGAGCGAATTTAATAACGAATGCAAGCGTCAAAGTAATGATCTCACCTTGTGATGGGCAAGATCCTTGGGCTGCATTTTCTTTATTCGGAGCTGAAATAAAAATATTAAAGTTATCATTTAGCATTAATATCATTCTGGTATATTTGTGGACGCCTTAGGATTTAGGTAATTTAATTCTGCTCTCTAATAAACATGTGGCTACGTTTTTCTTATCCAGGTTATTCATTCTCTCCTCTTTCTGCTCAAGTTAGGATGGAAAGAAACTGCGGATTATTGAATAAAACGTTCCTCTATATTCCTTTCTTTTATGCGTAGCTTACGACTCCAATAACGAGGAAGTGAATACTTTTTTTTTTCCTCTTATTCCAAACTCCCAATAAACGTGTTAGCGTTTATTGTTTTTTTATCTTAATTGCACATCATCGATCATTTTGATCGTGTCAGTGTTTGCTACATCGTTCAGATCTCATCAATAAGCAATAAGGAGAAGAAAAGTGATAGTTGTCCAATAAAAATAAATAAATTTATGAAACCAAAATAGCTTTCTTCTAGCTTCTAACCAACATGACATTAAGCAATGAGCACAACGAAATAGCAGCAGTAAGGAGTAAGGAAACGTAGAGCAACAACAGGATCATTTGGTAAGACACGGGCAAGAAGAAAAATAACAGCTCCCCAGCATTGAAAGAGCAGCTAGAAACTGAAAGATAGATCCCCAAAACCAGAGCAAAGAGGAACCCTTAATCTAAGCTTTCGCCAGTAACTCATATCATCATCCATCTCTCTGAAAGTTACTCAACTTGTTGGGCCACAAGTTTTTAAATTTCCTTCTGCGCATTTTTAACAGAGTTCTTACTGTAGCTGCATGCCAGATAGTCTTGCGGGGTTATCATTGAATGCTCTAGCGTTTCTCTTCCACCAAATAGAGCAAGACAAAATGGCAGTAATAAGCAAATACAATCTTTTGATTGCATTATGGCTTAGATTGGAAGCAACAATCAAGAATTGTTATTGAGATGGTTGAATAAGAAAGAAGCTACCAGAAGATAGCAAGTTATTTTTTAACCACGTGGAAACAGAGCAATGAAATAAAATGAGCATATTTCTCAACATAATCATTGCATCGCTATGATGACAGTTTATGACGGTTAGAAAAACTCAAATCACAAGCTTTCAAGTTATCCGTAATTCTCAAACCCCCAATAACAAATGTCCAACAAAAAAATAGAGTGGTTAATGGAATAAACTTTAAAACAAAGTTCTCTATGCCAATCAACTTCCAACAAGTTTTCAAACATTGCTTTTCTCTCCGAAAAGGTTTGAATTGTTTTTCTATTCCAACTGAAAGTATCCAGTTCACTCGAGATAAAAATGTTGATAAAGGCATTAAAACAAGCAACGTTAACCATGTTTAGTGAATAATGCAAGTCCCAAAAGCCATTCATAATACAGAGTTAATGAAAGTATTATTAGGCTTGTTGAATAATATAAACCTAAAATGTCAAAAGAGTTTTACCATTGCACCAAGGATCATAGTACAGGGAGAGAGCAAAGCCATTTCTAACACTTAGGTGCTATTTTGATTGGCTGAAAAAATAATGCATCGTATCTCAATGTAAAGAAAAACAAAAATTTGGTGTTTGGTTAGCCGAAAAATAAATATAATGTAAAATTCCGATGAATTCCTTTTTCAATCTTTAGTTCAAATTCATTGAAATTTTTTTTTGTCTAATTTGGGTGATTTTCATTTATATCGGGTGATGTAGAGTGAGTTATCATCACCGCCCCTGAGGGTCGTAGTCCACCGTTTGCGGCTACTGCTTTTGAGATTTATATTATTTTTACTTAAGGGGTTGTTTGGATTAAAGAATTTTGAGTGTAAAGTAAATGCAGGGGATTTTAATTTTTTTTTTTGTGTTTGACACGGTACAAAATAAAATTCCAAAGTAATATAATGTATTTAGAATACATTAGAAGAGTTAATTTTGGTATATTTGTAATTCATCTGATTTGGGTGAATTTTAAATACCGCCGTTGTTATCGTCACCGTCTCTCCGCCTCTCCTCCTCCGCCGCCTACCACCCACAACCCAAGAATTACTTTACATTACATTTATTCTACAAAACAATAAAAAACAAACTCATGTATTTGTAAAGTTTTCAACCAAACAATATAAGGTAATCCAAATACATTACATTTACTTTACCCTGCATTCTTTTTTCAGACATCCAAACAGCCCCTAACCACAAAATATTTTAAATACACCACATTTCTTTCCCATTAAATTCCTTTTATAATGTATTTCTTTTTCTACCAAGCAAACTTCCCCTTAATTAATTTTTATTTTATTTTTTTGAAAATAAGGGTTATTAGTTTAAGCTCTTTCCACAAAGAAGGAACCTTAGATGAGAAAGAAGATTATAAAGAGCCATAAGTATTAGCACACTAACAAGAGGAGGTGTTATAAAACTTCCAAATTTGCTTAGGAAATTAAAGTAGCATAGTAAGATAAATTCCACCCATATAGTTAGCTGAGGTAGTTTGATTCTATGAAATAAGATGAGTATTTATCGAGTCTCCCCATCATAAAAAAATTGAAGAGTAAGGTAATTTTCTATGAAACACATTTAGAGAGAGAATTAGATTGAAGCTAATAAAAGAAATAATTGTTGATAAAATATTTGATGAGTTGAAATCAATCACCAAATGATAAAAACTTATATATATATTTTTCCAACCTATCATTAAGCTTATCCACAATAGAAGAGCAATTCATAACTTGAACGCACCATCTTTGAGGGGTATTTAAGTGGAATTTTCCAAGGTGAATTCCTAAGATATCAAGAAAGTTGATGGTACAACTTTAGAAAAGCACGCCATTAATTTTTAAACAATAATATTATCATATAGATAGTAGATAAGAGGGATTTTTTTATGAGCTTGGCAATTTTAAACTTAGCTGTTCCCATGACTAAGAGATCATCCACAAATAGAAGATGAGAGATATGATAGTTTTCGTTTTGGACAGGGGAGATCTCATGTCATTAATCTCTTTATCTTGGAGATAAGAGAAATCATCTTTAATAATGGTTAAACAAAAGGGGATAACCTTTGAGGTATTTGAAATAACCTTTAATATTCCCATAAAGAATAATAGAGAAGGGGATATTTTTGATTCATGCACCAATCCAATCAATAAATGCTTGGGGGATAGTTTTTGTACTATTTAATGTAAATATATTACTCGTTGACTAAGTCAAAAGCTTTCCTAAGATTAAGTTTTGCACAAAAAATTTGTTGCTCTAATAAGAATTAAACTTTTTGGTGATTTCATGAGTGAAAGCTATATTATCTACCAATATCCCCATTTTAAATAGAGGCAAATTGAACTTTATGAATAATTAGAGGCAAGACCATTCAATTTGCTAAAACTTTGGCAATGATTTTATAAAAAAGTGTTGCAAGGAGAAATCAATTTGTAGTAAGCCAAGAAATTAGAGTGACCTTAGGAATTAAGGTAATGAGGCCATGCTTAGCCAAATTTGACAATTTGGAAGTGCTGAAGAAAGAGTGAGCCACCACTAAAAATTATTTGTTCACAATATCTCAACTATATGTAAAGAACTTAGTAGTGAAATCATCGAGTCTTGAGTTTTATCTCCATTAATATCATGTAGAGTATTGAGGATTTATTGATTAATAGTGAGTCTAACGAGCTTAAAATCTTGATATAAAGGACAAGTAGAACTAATGGTTAAGACCAAATGGGAAGAAGAAGATTAATTCTCGACATTTAATAGAGCATAATGATAATGAATAATTTCCCCATCAATGTTATTTATTCCATAAATCACTCCAATCTCCTTAGTAAGTTCTCTAATAACATAAAATTTTTCCTTTTCTTGATAGAACAATTAAAAATTTTAAGATCATAATGAGTTAACATATTGTCTCTAGCTCTGTTTAATCCACATATTTTAGTGATAGCGGCTTTTATATAATGTTCTTGCATAAATTTGCCTTAGAAATCAGGCTTTTGTTGTAAGGATCATTTTCAAACAAGATATGAATATTTTTTTGCTCCTTTTTCTGATATAAAAGCGATTCAAAGAGAACGGAAGTTGCATTCCAACTACAGATTTGGGACATTTTCATAACCATTCTCTACAGAGGCCCAAATATTCCTTCTTTCAAGAGCACCATTCTTTGCATCAATAAAAATATTGAAGAACTTAATAGATCCAAGATACTCAACTTCCTAATGGATAAGTTGGGAAGTGAAGAGAATATGTAGGAATGAATTGGGGTGTAAACGAGCCTAGCTTGAGTGAGCTTAACACTCATTCATGTTCAACTCATCTGAAATTTTGTTTGTTTGAAATAACTCGTGAATTATCTTGAGCTTTGATTATTATTATTGAAATATGAATTTATTAGTTGGGTCCAACTTGCTCTAGCCTTTAAATAATGCGTTACAAGGTTTTATTGTTTATGATTCACAATTACAATGCTAAATCATGAAATAAGCCAAAAATAGATGATAAATATATTAGTGTGTAAATGAGTAGCTTGTGAAGCCGAACCCTGTGTGTTACCGTGTTAAATGACTCGAAATTTCATCGGGTTTCAATCATCGAAATGGCTCGAAATGTTCGTGTTCGGCTTGAATCAACTCGAAATGTAATAAAAAATCTGTAAGAGGGAGGATTGAACCAAAGCAATCTATCATGTAACAAAGCTTTTAACCACTAAACCATGCTTAGGTAATGATATATATGCTTTTGTGTATACATAATATAATATAATTTTTTATTTCGAGCTAAATATATCGTTTGTGTGTATACATAATATAATATAATTTTTTATTTCGAGCTAAATCGAGCCAAACACGATCGAACAAAAGAGTGTTCATGTTCGGCTCGTTTATAAATCGAGCTTGAAATATTTGTTCGTCATTTCGGCATAGCAAACGAAGCGGAATTTGTCATGAACAATGAACTTTTTTGGCACAATGGAGGTTATAGATTTGAACTTCATTACCACTTTTTTTGTGTAGGAAAAACTCTAACCTCTCCAACCTCTAAGCTATGCTTGCTGCTATGAAACTATTTCATGTATATATATATATATATATATATATATATATAATTTTTTATTTCATGATAAAACGAGTCGAACACAAGCTGCTCAAGAACAATGAGCTAGTATTTAACCTAGATTTGGCCTCGCTATACTAAAAATTATTACATACATTTTCGTGGGAAAAGGGATAAATTTCTAATAAACATGGGGTTAGACAAAGAGTTATGTTTCAAAAGACAAAGAATGTCAATATGATATTCTTGAATCATTCTTTTACAATCCCAAAGTTTGCTGCCCATCTAAAGCCTCTCGCACTCTATGATGCAATGTTTGGGACTTACATAATGAAGCATACGAGTTGCTGCACTTTTTCCCATTTTTTGCTTTTTTTTTTTATGGAATGAAACTGTATTTGAGAGGAGAATATCGGTTTTATCTTTATGAAGTAGACTTATGAGGAAGTACTAGTTTGTGCAAGGGGGATAGTGTGGTTGTCCTGAATTGTAGAGAGAGATTCAAGAGGGGTTCTGTGATTTACATTAATAGTTATAATAGGGTTACCGAACCGAGAAATCACAAATTATAGTATCAATAGAGGGAGTAAGAGAGTTAGGGCGGATAGGGGTGGAGTTATGTGAAGTGGATATACATGATCTTCCAAGGGAGGGGAAAATGTGGAATCTTGTGTTGGGGATATGGTGAGTTGATTACGATCCCTTATGGGTTGTGTTTGTTGAGAGATACGTTAAGCAGAGGCTGAGCTGGCTCAAGAACAAGTGAGGAACAAGGAGCTGCAGTATTTTAGTTCTCATTATTCAATTTTCAGAGTGGAACTTGACTCTTACCTCTTCTTCAGATGAAGGGAAGCTAGGGTTGGGTATTGTTTTGGGGTCTGGGAAGGAGAAGTGAAACAGGGCATGCAGACATCGAAGGTTACAAAAGGAAACTTGTGTCAAGACGTGGAAGAGAAAAAAGCCAACCAAATAAGCAAGGAAGAGAAGTGATGGCGGCGCAAGGGAGAGGGAACCCTAGCGGAGCTTTAAACAGAAAACGGCGTCCGAAAGAGCATTTTTAGTTGTATATCTTTAAACAACAAGGATGGATGAGAAAGAATCTGTTATAAGTCCTATATATTAAATTTATAAAATTCAGGGAGACAAATTTACTTGTAATTACTATACCACAAATGATAGTTAGGAATATGGTAGGTTACAAAGAGAGGAAGTTATAAAGAGGATTATGAAAGAGAGGGAATCTGTTATAAGATTGATATGGGGATATGTTTGAGGTAGATCAATATTTGTTGTGTCAAGATTATGCCTGAAGCATTTCATTTTCATTCCTGAGGTGTGTTGAAGAAATTTTGATAATTCTTTTTAGAAAATTAGCAAGCAGGAAATCCAATTGGCGATTCATCATGATGTTCGTTTGTCTCTCGGTGTTTGCAGGGGCACAACATGGATAGACTTCCTGGTTTTGTCTAAGAAAAATATAATGCATGTACAACAAATAATAGTTGTTGAAGAACTCAAAGATGTTGAAAACAAAGAGAGCATGTAATGCATGCTGATATGGTAACTATATGATATAAAATGAATGAAACCTAAACATTTTGTTCATTTCTTTTGTGTGTATGGGAGTGATTGAACTGAGATCTCCATGCTTACATCTGGATGCTATTGATCTCTGTGAATCTTTTAAAGCCTAGTTGATTTTTTTCTTTGTTTTATATGAAGCATAGATGATAATTATTTACCCAGTATCATAGAACAACCAATTTCATTCCCTTAACATGATTGGTTTAAAGGAAATATTTAGCAAATTCAAATGTAAGATATATACCAATTGTTTATAACAATATTTTTGGTATAAGCATTCTTTTGTTATCCTTGTATGTTTTTATCATACAGATTTACAAACTTGTGTTGAATTTCTGTTATGAAATTTTCTTCTCAGTCCTTTCCTCATTCTAGTTAATTTTTTTAAAGTCATTTTTGTTGAGAAGTCAGTGAATAATTTATGATCCTTCTTAGTCTTTGCGCACTTCCAAAATGCATGGTGTTTGCTATTGAGACCTAAACGAGCTGATTTATCCTTTGATCTTTTAAATATAAGAAGTGTGTGCTCCAAAAATTTGTGATTGACCTTTTGATGAGGAGAGTTTAGATTTACAGTCAATCAAAGTTCAGAATGGTAGATGAATTGTAGATAAGACACTGCCTAGAGATTTCTCTCTTATTTTACGAGGACTTTAGATCTCGTTTAGGCTTTCTATAGGCATAAGTACTTATAGTTAATTACCCCTCTTAGTGGTGAAAGAGAATTTTTGATTAAAGCTAGTCATTAGGTCGCTATTTATTTAGAGCATAATAATAGTAGGTGGAGTTTCAAAATTTATGAAATTCATCATCATTGACTTAGAGCGAATGTTAGGGAGATGATGATGAATCCGATTAAGATCTCATGGTTATGTCATCTCGGGTTATTATAGTTCTTAATTAGAGGATATTTTCGACCCTACCTGACCGACTGAAGGGTTCTTATTGACCTAACCTAAGGATTCTTGTCGACAGTCATGTGTTGCATCGTCTAAGAGAACTTTGTAGATTTGAGTTGATGTTTGTCAAGAGACAACTTAACCTTAGTAGTGAACTTTTCAATGGCAAAAATAATTCCACCTTAATAGACCATTAGAACATATAAATTTCATTGAGTAATATAATATATCATTTAATACCAGTTAGACTTTGGTAAATCTTCTACATCTTATGATTTTATTAATCATTAGACAGATTTTCCTTAATGTATGAGATTATTTGAGAGTGAATATAGTAGTACAGTTGATTTAACATTGTCTCCTTTGTGAGCTAGAATTTTTTTAATTTATCATTCCAAACAAATGGTTGTGGAAAGTGAATGGATTTTTGCTTTGAGGTTTTAAATGATGATTTTCATTTAAGCAGTTAAATTTAGTGATTTATCGGATCTTTGTATTTGTATGGTAGTATTGAAAATTAGATATTGAAGATTTGATATTTATATTTGCATACGGCCGTCAAAGGCCTTAATGAAAAATTTTCATGTTCAAAATTATACTCTTCATTTCATATATGGTCATGAATTTTTGAACAAACTTGATCTCTACCATTTAAAATAGAGTTAACAAGATTTGTAATGGGCCGAATATTTGCATTGATTCAAATAATACTCAAGCAAACATTATATACCTGATATTATGCTAGTATATAAGCAAAGTTGATAAGGTCCACTCCGAAATCTCAAACGGAGGGGATACCTATCACTATAAAAATGTATTTAAAATTTTAGGTCAAATTAATCCAAATTAAATATCTATAGAAATGCCAAATTTGATAAGTTATTAAGCTCAAAATGCTTAAATAAAATTTATCATATAAAAATTTAAAGCAAAATCATCCACCATCCACTTTTTTTCAATCATTTTGTTTTGAAAAATTGTATTGAAGAGGTCGTCAATGATTTATATATTCATTTCAAATTCATGCTTTAGTAATGTATTTTAATGTGGTTTTAATTGATAGAACATATAATATGATTTGTACTTGTTGGTTAATCAAACATTTATCTTATGTAGATTGTATCATTGTAATATTGTCTTTAGATAAAACCCTTTAAGTTAAGATAGATTTCTTATCCTAAATAAATATCATAGGTCTATTTCGAAACATTCATATTTGATGATCTTTAATCAGTATATTATCTGTATAACTAAGTATGCCATATATGATAAATGAGATTTTGATCGATCATCATTCTCCAACTTTTAAGCTAAAGATGATGAATTTCATGAATGAAAATTTAACACTTTATTTACTATTATTGCATTTTATTATACCAATTTGACGAATCAAAGTTCTCCTCATTTTGAGGTAATTAATTATAGGTCTTGCGCTATAAGAAATCACAGGCAGTCCCTCACAAAATGAGGGCAAAATCTCTGGGTAGTATCTTATCTATTTCATTTGGCTTCTGAAAAGTTGACTGACATTATTCTAAACTCTCTTAAGGTTGCGAATTTTTGGAGCCCACATATGGGTGACATTATTCATTTAAACATCTCATGAGGATTCCTTTTTTATCTTTTGTAGTTATCTTTTAATATTGTGTCATCTTATCGTGTCAAGAAAGATGAATATAAGATCTTCATAGGATAAAAACACACATTTTTCTCTTATACAGAGATGTGTATGGTCTAAATTTTACAATTTAGTGCTTCTTGCATTTATATCTTTATTAAGTAGCTAAATCGCAATAAATAATATACAATATACAATATACAATATATATATATATATATATATATATATATATATATATATATATATATTTCTAATTTTCTTTTCTTTTTTGTTTATGTTTTTTTTTTTAAATTTTTTGTAATGCACAGAGAGAGAGAGAGAGAGAAGTATGTAAGAGTCAACGGCTGTTTCTGACCAGCTAAATCTATTGAGCTCTTATCGAGTCTTTCGAGCTCGAGCTCATAAACAAGCTCAAAAATTTTATTCGAGTTCGAGCCTAGTTTGACTCTCATAATATCGTCGACTTGTTTATATAATGAATTAAATTATCGTATATCATTATCGATTCATTAATTTATCGAGTTTTTAAACGAGCTCGAGAGCTTTTGAGTGAGCAGAGCATTCGAAGTCAAGCTCGAGCTTGACTTTCTTTAAATCGAAAGCTCGAGTCTGGTAATTGAGCTCGAGTCGAGCTCGAGCTCGAGCTTGAGCTTAACAGGGTTTAAATTAGTTTAGCTCGATTAACTCAAAACTCGACTCGTTTACACCCCTAAGTGCAGGTGAGTGGTTATTGGGTGAGGTGATAGTTGTCCACCTGCGGGCTTGTGATGCATAAAGATGGTGGAGCTGTGGTAGGAGACGTGTGGTGTTAGTTGCTGGAGTTTGGCTGGTGCTGGCATCGGGTATATATGGCTGGCAGAGAGGCGGATGCATCAGCGATAGGTTGGAGTTCAATGCCTACAAATTCCTCTATTATTGTAATGAATGACTTAATTTTTTTATAATTCATACAATAATCAACCAACCATCTATGTATGAATTTAATTTAATTTAATTTAATTATTATATAAAATTTGAACAATGGACTAAATATTTAATTTAATATTACTTAATGTTAATTTAACTTAGTTTAATTTAGTTTAATTAATTTGAATGATAATAACAAATTTAAGCTGCTTAATATTAATTCAATTCAATCTAATTTATTCAAGATAGCGATTTAATTCTAATAATAATGATAATAATAATCGTAATTTTAGTCTTTATATATGTATGTATGTATGTATGTTATGTATGTATGTGATGATAATAATTATATTGAAAAAAGAGTTAATGCAAATTAATTTTAAATCTGGTTGCACTTAATTTGACTAATTTAATCTTAGCTACTCCGTCTTTTTTATGCATTTAGCGAGATTTTTTTTTGTGCATTTCAATTTTCATGCCACCATCTTGTGGAAAAGTAATTATGCATTTCGCATTTATGTGCCACATTGTGCAAAATTGATGTATGTTTTAGATATTTTTGATGTTTTAAATGCGTCGAAGCAATCCATTTGCCAACAAACTTCAGTTGGATAGTTTCAATGATAATTGAAATAGCTTCGTCTTGATTCATGTGATGCTAGCTTGTAGTCTTTCAATTTTATTGTGTGCAATACGATTGATTGTGAAAGACACTCCTTTGATAGATTTTGATAATTAGAATGCGTTCGAGCGATTCATTTTGAGAATAGTTATTACTTAGGCAACTTCGACAATAATTGTGGTGACTTGGCTCCTTAGTCGGGTCAAAATTTGACAACATGAGACTCATTCTAAGTAATTTTAGTATTCTAAATGCATCGGTGATACCTATTTTGTGATTAAAGGTCATTTTGATTGGTTTGATAATAATTGTGATATTTTGACTCCAATTCCCGTAGTGTCGCATTCGTAGCCCGTCAATTTCACTGTATTTGCTCAATTCGATGTATATAACATATGTGGAGATCAACATCTATCAAATGTACCATATGGTTCACACCTCATTAGGGTTGAGCTATTGAGAAACATACGGGTTGCAATCGTGATCATAATCTAATAGTTTCATTTAGTGGCAAGCCATTCAGTTAGAGGGCTTTGGTAATAAAAGCACTTTATGTGATATCATTTAGCGGGAAAATCAAGTAGACATAAGACACGTGCTACATTTTTTAGCATGAGATTATTTCGAGTGAATATCTTTTGTGAGCTATAGTTTTTTTAAATTGCTACCTTCGACAAATGATTGTGGATAGATGAATTTTTTGCTTTAAGTATTATATGATAGATTTTATTTGAAAATTATAAGTTTAGTATCTTTTATATTCTTCATATTATTGTTAAATTTAAACTTAGATTGAGTTGACATTGAATTTTAAATATAATTTGATGGTAAATCTCCTTCAGTTGAGATATTCATTCAACGTGGTCATCATCATTGTATTTAGACTTTGTCAATTCTACTTATTTGCTAATAGATGATCGGATCTATGATTCATTATGATGTGAAATTTACTTGAGGATTAATCACTTTATACACCTTGTTAACTCTAGCTTGGTGTAGAGGATCACGTCTAAAATTTATATTTTAAGATTTGGATTTAAGAAGATCTATTGTTAACACTTCAGAAATTTTGATATTGATAACCCAACAACAACAATAACAACAAGCCTTTATTCCACTATGTGGAGTCGGCTACATGAATCCTTTTTCTCCATTGTATCCTATTATATGTCAAATTCTCATTTAATTCAAGTATACTGAGGTCATTTTTTATACATTTTAACAAAGTCTTTCGATATTAATAACCCCTCCGGTTGAAATATATGATCAACGCGACTATTATTAGGGGAAGTCATGGTAGCCATTCAGCAGCATGATAGAATTGCCTTCCCAAATATTCTCTCAAAGAGAAATAGTTATGATAATATCAATAGGCTTATCTCACAATTATATGATAGAATTAGTTTTTCAAAGATTCTTTTAAGGAGAGAAAGCTATGACAATATTAATAGATTTTTTAACCAGAATCTAGTTCGAAGACCCAACTAGGAAAGCATAAAGTATGAGATCTACATGCATATCATTTCAAATTATTACATAATCTTCGGTGCACTTGTGTTATATGATTGCCCAAATTTTGATGTAAGTACAAGATGCTCTTGCACGTCTTTAAACATCAAATTATCCAAATTAATTTCATACTTTAAGACATCAAATTTATGAACTTAGCACATGTGTGGGCACATGCTGATGTATTTTCAAATTTACTTGCATGCTTTTCGAGGCATTAGACTTGAATGATGATTTTATCTCATAATGTGAGTAATTCTTAATTTATTTGAAACTTTTGATTATGTGCACGTATTTTGGTGCTATGAATTAGAGTATAAGATTGCTTCAAGATACGTGCATAACTCATCTTTCTATTATATTGCTTGCATGCATTACAATCCAATAATTCGGGCACAAGGCCATCCTGAGATGTTTGCAAGATTTAATCTCATAAGTCATTTGCACATATATTGGAATGTTGACTTTGAGTTTGTAATAGCCTTGAGATGTCTGTCAAATTTCATTTGCTTGCACATATGTTGATATAACATATTTGAGTTTGAATGTGGAGTTATCTTGAAGTGTGTGCAAGCATTTCACTCATTCATTTGAAAGTTGGCATAAGTCTTGAAGCACTTAAATAAGGTGTAGGATTTCTTTAAAATACATTCAATAAATTCATTTCATTCAAGTGTTTATATGCATTTTGAGGTATTTGAGTCAACTAAAAAAGACAGCTTCGCAATGCATGCAAGGGTTCAACTGCTTGCATGAATCTCGAAACATTTGTGTTAGATGGAAGCTTGCTCCTTGATGCATGTAATGATTTGTTCAAGATATTTATTAATGTCTTTTATCCACTTTCAAATTAGAGTTTAATGAAGTCCCATTTGTATCCATTGACAACTCTCAAAACTCACTACGAGCTTCATTCAAGTTTCTTTTTGATTCATCATAATTGTTTAATATGGTGAGTAGCACACTCTTAAGTGTTAAATAGAATGTATTGATTGTGCTCATTGGCAAGATATTTAAGTTGCTACAGGTCTCTTATGAATCTCTTTTGAGTTCCATTCATGTTTGGGAATGGACATTTGAATACACTGTAAGTCTCATACGCTTCAATCTTGTGTTCAATTAGAATCCTTTAGTTCGTTTGAAATGAGATGCTTTGTGTATTCATTAAGAATGTTTATTCACGCTCATTAACGAGTTGTCCCATCCCATGTAGGCATTTATAAGTGTTTAATTCATGTTATTTTATAATTATTTGTTTATAAAATTATCGTCGTTCATTGTCATTTATAGTAATTCTATTTCTTTTTGTGATTTCATACTTGTTTTATATTTGTATTATACAAATTAATCTCATATGATTATGAATCGTTAATTATGTTTAGAGATTTCGATATCCCCCATTTGAAGCTACTTCAAAAGTGCTAAGGCCTTCCCACCACACTTGTAAGAAATATGCTTAATTTGTGTCTCGCGATACAACATCCGACGGTCTTTTAACCTACTCGTCTAAAAGGAGCATATAGGTCTTCAGGCATCTGCATGGGAGAAACACATAAATTTTCTCGTTGCGTTAGAACAACGTATATGAGTACTTAGTTTGCAAGTTTCCTCGTTACATTAGAACAATGTACACAAGTACTTAAACTGTTTTAGCATTTGTTGCATTTACCTTTTGCCAGCAAATTGAGGCAGTGTTAAGGAGCACAATCAAATGCAAAGTGGAGAAAGAGAGATTTCTCTCTGATTTTAGAGAGAAACTAGTTGTGTGAGGGCTTAGGGTAGTTTTTCTTTATTTAGAAAGAGAAATGAGAGAGTTGTCGTGGAGAGAGAATGTGGGAATTAGAGAGAGAGAGAGAGAGAGATGATGCTTTTGTCTTAGGAAAAATCAACAAAGAGAAGAGGGGAAGATGAGTGGTGCTCGAATTAGCTGAGGAGGTATGATGCGTGAACGACTGTTGCGTGATTTATCCGCTCGGATGTGTGGGACAAGAGTGGGAGAGGCAATGTGCAGCTTGGTGTATTTTTGTGAGAGAGGATGGAGGATTGAGTCTTTGATTTCAACATGAAATGAGGTTGGAATGAGGAGGTTGGGTCGGGAGTGGAGGGACCTGAGCTGGAGTAGGAAAGGAAGGCAAGGCTCTTGGGGCAAAGGCTAACGGCTTAGTTGGTTGTGTTGTGTGGGATTTGGAGACGAGAAGGGAGGTGGCTCTCTGGGTGCACATGCTCTGGATGGAGAGTAGAGTGAGTTGGGAGCTTTCATGTGCAGGAGGAGGCTGCTCGTGTGAATGCAATGGGAGAGAGGATGGTTTGAGGGTGTACGAAACTATGTCGAGTAGGTAAAAAATAGTGGAGGGGAGCTTGGTGATAGGCTAGAGGGTGTTTGCACAGGGAGAAGAAAATTAAAAAAAAAGGTCATGGAGGAGAGTCTCGGCCTTAGGATATGGAAGAGGGATACGAGATAGGGAGTGCGCACGATAGTGATGAGAACTTTGGCATGGGTAGCATGGGCAAGTAAGGGGCTTCTCCACCTCTTTTCTTAGATATGGGTTAACAAAGTGTCTACAGGCTTTTGAAGTCTGTTGACCTTGAACTCATTAGTATGAACTTAAGTGTCGAAGCTAGGATGTTTGTGTGAGAAGAATTGAAGCTAACAAGGCTCTATCTTTTGTAGAAGTCTGTTGACCTTGAACTCATTGATTCAAAAATATTACTCACTATCTCCACCATGAGATGCCTTAATCTTTTATTAGCAATCTTCTGTTTATATTTAAGAATGTTTCTTTAGTACTGTTAAATTTGTGACTCGAATTTCTATGGGTCCCACTTGCATTAGGAAAGTATAAGGATCAAAGTCCTTGATTGTTGGATAGATTTTATAATAGCTTTTAAATTGTAATCCATATGCTCTTGTTTTATTGGCCCCCTGTTAGTATTTCTCTATAAAAGGTATTGCAAAAATTTATAAATACTCCTTTATTTTGTAGAAGGGACTTCATTCTTTTGTGAGATTTTATGTGAGCTAATATTTTCCACACATAATCTATCTCTTTGATAAAGTGCATTCTCCTTTGCCCATGACTTTTTCCATATTTGGTTTTCCATATAAAAATTATGCTATTCTTTTTATTTCTTTTGCTGTTTATCACTTTTATTTTTTAGCAAGTGATATCAGAGTGAGCTTTTGATCTCAGTTATGACAATAATAAAGTATGACATTGGCCTCTTGGATAGTAATCTTAAATTTTCACTTTGGCAAGTAAAGATATTAGTTGTCTTAGCACAAATGGATCTAGATAATGTACTATTAGTATTTGACAAGATGACCTCATTGCGAACACTAGAGGAGAAGTAATGCAAGGATCGAAAGGCATTATTCCAAATTCATCTTCATTTATCAAATCAAATTCTATAAGATATTTTGAAGAAGAAGATTGTTGTTGCCTTATGACTGAAGTTTGAACAACTGTGCATGATGAAAAGTCTCACTGATCACTCAGAAACAAACAACTTTAAGGATGCACTCCGCCATCTTTGTAGGATGGACAGAAGTATGTTTTTTTGTGAGGCAAATTGGTGCATATTCAACTAGATTTTTCCTAACATCACATTAGGATTTATTTAGATTTGGATTCTATTTCCTATGGACGCAAGCCTCCATAATTAATTACCCCTCTTACCAAAGTAAGAGAACACTCTCAATTAAGGTTAGAAATAGACATATCTATCTGATATGCATTTGATGTCTTAGAGGCAGATTGTGGTTTAGATGACTGTCTAAAAAGAAATAAAAGTGTAATCCTGATCAAGATCTCATGGTTCCGTCATCTCTAGATGAGCCTAGCAACATTAAAGGGACATAGCCGTAATGTCCAGAGAATTTAATTAGCAGCCATGGGTTGCTCGTTTCAGGTATCTCGAGTAGACTTAGAATTTTAGTGTAAGTGGTGTAAGAGTGTTCACGTGGTGAATAGATTATAAAGTGTGCGCATGGCGAATGGGAAAATGTTCACATGGTGAACGAATAGGAGGCTTGACTTACATCTCTTTGGAATGCCAAAATTGGGGTTGTTCACATGGTGGACGGATATGAATTTGTTTGCATGGCGAATAAATTATGCGGTGTTCACATGGGGAACGAGCAGATGTTCACATGGTGAACGAATAAGAGGTCGGGCTTATATTCTTTTGAAATGTCAAAATCAAAGTTGTCTACATGGTGGATGAATATGTATTTGTTCGAATGAAAAACAAATTATATGGTATTTGCATTGCGAACGAACAGATGTTCACATAGTAAACGAATAAAAGCGGGCTTACATCCTTTTGGATGCTAAAATCAAGGTGTTTGCATGGCAAATGAATAGCAAAATTGGAGTTACATCCTTTTGGATTGCTATGTAAATAAGTTATCTACATATTGGGTAGACATAGTGATGTTTGCATGTCAAATGAATAAGAAATTGAATTTTATTAAAAAAGCACATAAAATTCTTATTTTAGAACCCAGCGCCTCGACACTAGGATCACATCACGGCGTTGTGATAGTAGAGCCCATTGCTTATGTGGCATGACATAGGGGTAGATGAGTTGGAGGCTCAACCCCGGGTATGTAGCATCGCGACACTAACATTATTAATCCTTTGACCGTTTGATCGGGCCGCTGAAGCGGCAAGTCTGGTCAAGATTGATACAACGGGTTTTAAGGGGAAACGACAACCTTGGGCGCTGCGATGCTACATTCTTTTCACGCGCGTCGGTTACGAAATTTATTATAATTAAATCTATCTTTTTGACCGCATAGTAACGGCGGGTGACCAGTGCCTCGGCACTGCATATTGTCGTCATGGCGCTGGGGCCTGATTTATAAATAGAGGCCACAACTATTAAGGATTTTCATTCAACGGTCTCTTCTCCTAAGGATTTTCTTTTAGCTCATTTTGTTTTATAAATTTCAATATTAATCATGCCTTTTAGAAGAGTAGTGGGCAAGAGGAGGGCATCCGGCAATGCCAACGGCTTCGTCAGCGTCGATGTCGAGGAGCGGTATTAGCACACTCTTCTTCACAAGCACTTGATTCCAGAAAGGGGTTTTCAGAATCCCGGCAATAGCGTGAAGGGGATAATCATAGAGCTAAGGTGGCTCAGGCTGGCTTACGATAACAATTCCTGAATCATCTTGGTGGTGCATGAATTCTTTGCAAATGCACAGGACGGCCAGGACAATAAAAGATATGCCTGGGGGAAGCTTGTAAGTTATGACAATAGTGCTATGAACGCATATTACGATCTTCCTAATATTGAGTATGATCAATATCTCTCCTACTACAATAACCATCCCGATTTCGATGAGATTTTTCTTTTTCTTTCTAGCGAATATGAAAGCGTGCAATAGAAATGACGGGAGGAAAGGATTATTATTTTTTCTACCGTCGGTATGATGGTCGCTTCTAAGGCTTGACACTATTTCATTTCTGTCAGGCTTATGCCTTCTGGTAACATCAATGAGGTTATCAAGGATATGACTGTTAAATTTTGCTATTCAAAAGGGGTTCTCAATCGATGTTGGGAAGGTTATTTTTAATTCTATTTATAATATGCATTGAATGGGAGCACTACTGTCGCACACCCTTCTCTTATTTATGGTTTGTGTGTAGCGGCGAGTGCGGTAGGGGACCCTGATAAAGAGGTACTCCTTTAGAAAGCCCTCTAATGAAGAGGATGATTGGGGATTCAAGAATAGATTTGAAGTGGGAGAGAGTTTACGTCCTCCCGGATTTAGATTTCAAACTCCCAAGTCCTTAGCTGAGTAAGTTCAAGAGATTGGCAGCCAGGTCTCGAATTTGCAGAAGAAGGTGGATAAGAGTAATCATAGGCAGAAGATGCTGGAATGCAAATTTGACCATCATATAGATCAACAACAGATGCAATTCTTCTACATGACCCAATTCAACACTACACTAGTCAATATGTTTCAGAAATGTAATCTTACAGATCCTAGTCAGGTCTCCTTCCCCACGACGCCTCAATATCAACCTTGTATGATTACCCCGTTGGTATCAGGCACGAAAGAGGAGGAAGAAGAGGAAGAGGAGGGTGGCGACGAGTACAACTATTAGTTTTCCCCTTGTTTGTATTTTTCCTTTCTTTTCTTTTTTATTTTATTTTGTAATTATAATATTCAAATTTAGCAATAAAATTTTTTCTTTTTTTTTTTATAATTATGTGTTGTGCTTGTGTATTATTGTCACTATTGATGCTCCAGGATAAAAAGGATTAAAAAATAAAATTTTAACATTTATGAAAAAAGTCATATCAGATCTACGCTGTGGCTAATATGTTAGAACCTCATGATAGAGATAGAAGAACCGAGGCTATACAACACCGTCTTACTGTTATGCCTGGGATATTATTTCCTCCCTAGCAAAAATTTTTCTAACTCTTTTTTTTCACATACAGAAAGGCGACATAGAGCTGTGCCCTGTCCTTATAGCTCCACGGCGTTGTGAGATTTTATTTCCTTTTTATCAAAATGTTCTAAGTTATATTCCAAGTGACAAGTGAGTATGGCGTATAATGTTATTTTAGTTATATTAAGACATGGCGTGGTGTTGATGCTATGGCGGCATGGCGCTATGGGATTTCATTAAAGAGCTGTAGCGTTAATTCTTGGGCGTTGTGGCGACGCTCTTGTAATATGAATACCCAAGAGCAAGGCGCCGTGGCGCTGTATGCCAAATTTTGAATTTAAAGTGTGAATTTTTCAAATTTTTTTAGAAATTTCGACAGTTCTTCGCCTTAGCAATGTTAGATTTCAAAATCGTATAGTGCGGTGGACTCTTCTTCTTTATTCTAGATCCAAGATCAATGGAGGGGAGGGGGTTTTTGTCTCGCGCCGGAATAAAATTCAGCGATGGAGGTTTTCAAATCTCCAAGTTTTCCATTCCGGAATAAAGATCAACGGTATAATTTTTATTAAACTAGTAAGAAAGAACATAAATTTTTTACATGAAGTGAGAAATCTTGGAGTGAAGTGCGAGCACCAGTTCAGAGAGAGTGGAGTCAAGTGGGAAAAGCTCTTTGAGTGAATTGCTCTTCTATTTGTAGTAGTAGACTGATAACTATAACTTCTCAATCAGTACCTTTACGTAATCAGCGCGGTGCTATATCGTAATTCGATAGATGGACTGGGCAGCTCTTTCTTCTAGAAGGCCAAGGCAGAGCCAGTGCTAAGATTGCGGCGTCGCGGCGCTATACCACAATTCGATAGCTAGATCAGGCAATTGTTTCTTCTAGAAGGCCAGGGCAGCGCCTGTTGTAGCCAAAATAAAAAATTTAATTTTTGTTTTATTTCATTTATTTTGATGTAAACACTCACCAATAAACTACTTCTAAATCAATATTTGCATTCCCACATAATGATTGAAGGCGCGACCTTTATAGATCACTTAATTACTTTTAAGGAAATTATCTTTGATTAGAGGCTATGGATGTTAAGTTTGACGAAAATAATTGGCATTAATTTTATCACTATTTTAATCACATGCAATGTTTAGAGATATCGTCTTGTATGGTCAAGAGACACTTACTTTAAATGAAATTGCTCTATTTTCTAAGAAAAAGATGAAGCAGCTTGTGGATGAACTTGTTGCTTAGGAGGAAGGCTTTATTGTCTGAGAGAGTACTCAAGAGAGGAGTTCTAGTTCTGTTACAAAGGGCTGATCAACATCTAAAATTAGGTGTAGTTACTGCAAGAAGAAAGGGCACATCATCTGACTATTATAAGCTGCAGAATAACAACATAAAAGTGGTCCCCCAATTATAAGGGGAAACTAGTTTATTCTAGTGTAACTAATATTGTTGAAGTTGTCAATGATGGTGAACTGCTTGCCTTTAATAGTGAATCCTATGATGATTGAATTCTTGATTTGGCTTGCATGTTTCATATGTATCTCAATAGGGACTAGTTTTTAACATATAAATAGTGTTTAAGGGCATTGTGTTAATAGGGTATAATGCTCTTTGTAATATAACCAATATTAGAGCTATCAGAATTAAGATGTTTGAGGGAGTTATTAGGAATCTTGGTGATGTAATACATATTTTTTATCTAAATAGGAATTTAATTTTCTTAAGTATGTACTCTTGATACTAAATGGTACAAGTACTCTGGTGAAGGTGTGTTGACCTCTATGCATGTTATATAAGTTGAGCCGAGCCCACAAGATGACAGACTTCGGATGTAATATCATACAATTTGAAGCTGAAACATACTGGACGTCGTCGAAGATGGTCGAAACGATCTTCGATCGACAAACGGACTTCGCCATCACGTTCAGAATGTTGAAATTGATCAGAATATACATATTGTATAATTCAACGGTCCGATTAAGAAGGAAAGTCGTAGACATATTTATACGCATATCAGAGTTGGGAAATTGCGACGATGCCCAAACGACCTCCGTTCGCGAAATTGATCGTGTCGTTAGCGACGAAACGGCGAAACCTATCAAATGAGATTACGCTCGATTTGGACGAGTCTTAGCGAATGTCGAGCGATCAAAAGTGATAATGTGCATTTTTGAACTGAAATTGACCCGATTTGACGTCGATTTCAACCAAATGACTTTCGATCGCGAAACTGACAGCGTCGTCGCATCTGGAGTAACGAAATAATCTTAAATTAACACCCATATTTCCTATGTGGCGACGCAACTGCGTAAAGTCAAAATTAAAAGTTATTTAATCTCTTAAAC
This sequence comes from Cymbidium sinense, assembly GCA_021442155.1. Lineage (NCBI taxonomy): Eukaryota > Viridiplantae > Streptophyta > Magnoliopsida > Asparagales > Orchidaceae > Cymbidium > Cymbidium sinense. Next base: position 115,885,508 of record CM038217.1, read on the forward strand.
AAAAAAAGTAAATCTATATAAATATCTATTAATACCTAGCCCTAAAAAACATTCCTATTCGACAGCAAACCCTTCGTCTCGTTCGGTTCCTCCTTCGGATCAAAACCCAAACGTCACCATCTCTCTAAGACACAGCAAAATCCCGTCGCCTCCGCTCCTACCCAAATCCCACATATCTTGTCTCACTTTCAGCTACCTCACATATCTCCCTCTCTCGTCCGTTCCAAAGGTCGCACAACAAGTGTAGAAAAGACGATTTCGCAGAGAGAGAAGGTGTTACCTTATTCTAGATAGGAAGAGAGAGATAAGTATTTCATAATATATTCTATTAATCAGCTAGCTGATTCATGTGCTTTTACAAGTGTATTTATAGCCTGGGTGTATCGCTTGAGCTGTAAGGATCGTCGTTTTCTGGAGAGTGGAAGGAGAGAGTGCAGAATCTGTAACTGTCTCCATGTGGCTGCGTAATGGTAAGTTGTTTTCGTGGAGAGTGCAGAATCTGTAACTGTCTCCATGTGGCTGCGTAATGGAAAGTTGTTTCTGGTTTGTTATGATCGCCCTCAGAATGATCCGAAGTTGGATGGTGAGGTTGCTGCGTAGTTTAGTGAACCGGCGTGTGGGTAGTGGTTTGGTTAGGATGTCTGCTACTTGATCTTTCTGGAGATGTGAATGACTTCATTTGATATGTGATCCCGAACGAAGTGGTAGTCAATTTCTATGTGTTTCGTCCTTGCATGTAGTATAGGATTTGTTGCAATTGCCATGGCTGAGGTGTTGTCACAGTATAGTGGCGTAGCGTTTGTCATTTGTATTCCAAGTTCGAGAGCTAGCGAGCCATATTATGTTCTTCTTTGCTAAGGCCCTAGATCCGCTTCGTGGAGGAGCTACTTGTTGTTTTGAACTTTCCATGAGATGAGTGTGGAGCCGAGGAAGGTGCAGTAACCTGTGGTAGATCGTCGGTCGGTAAGGTTTCCTGTCCAATTTGAATTTGAGTAGGAGCGTAATGTGAGGTCCCCGATGGTGATTGGGAGCCCATAGTGTGTTGTTCCCTGAAGATAACGTAGTACTCGCTTGAGTAGTTGGTGATGTAGGTTGAGTGGATTATGCATGTGTTGGCAGAGGCGGTTAACTGCGAGAGCGATATCGGGTCTGGTGATTGTGAGGTATTGAAGTGATCCAACTAGCCGGCGATACTCCTGTGGGTTCGGGAATACTTCGTTTTGCTGTTGGGTAGTGATCTTTTGATTGGAGGTTGGTGTTGGTGCGCTTTTACACGAGATCATACCGCAGTTTATGAGTTTGGTGGTGTAATCGGATTGAGTTAGGAGGAGCCTATCTTCCTGGTGATGTATTTTGATCCCAAGGAAGGTGGAAATTTGGCCGAGATCCTTCAGGTTGACAGCTGTTTGGAGTTGTTGAATGATGTGAGATATGACTTTAGGATTATTTCTGTGAGGTATGTCTACATACAGGAGGAGGTAGATTCGGTTCTCGTTCAAGGTGTATAGGAATAAAGCGGGATTGGCTGTGCTAGTGGTGAAGCCGTAATTCTTGAGTTGTTCTGTGAAGGTGGAGTACCATTATCTGGGGGATTGTTTGAGGCCGTAGATAGCTTTTCGGAGGAGACATACGTGGTGTGGAAATTGAGAGTCGGGAAATCCGGGAGGTTGAGACATATAGATGGTGTCTTGGAGAGCCATGAAGGAATCGTTAGACACGTCTAGTTGAACCACCGATGATGATGAAGTGCGATGGTGGCGAGCCCGATGGTGGGCATTTTACGGGGCGAATTTGAGTAATTAATCCCATATTCTTGTTTGAATCCTTGAGCTACTAAACGAGCTTTGTATGCTCGCTATGGAGCGTTGCATGGAATTTGATTTTATATGTCCACTTGCATCCGATTATTGTGTGATTGTTGGGTGGAGGGACTAGTGTCCAGGTTGCTTGTTGTTGAAGAGCAAGAACATTTCCTTGCCATTATGTTTACCGAGTGTATACGTGGGTTGATTGGGATGTGATGATGAAGGTCTAGAATTGTTTTAGGTTTCCAGTGGCTTGTTTGAAGTCGTGTTTGCATTGGATGTTTCGGTGGTGGAGCCGGAGGTGGGGTGGAGATTGGTTGCGGTGTATGTGAGGTGGTATTTGGTTGGATGGGTTGTGTTAATGGGAGATGCAGGTTGGAGGGTTTTGTGATTTGTTTGAGGTTGAGTTTGGATATTGGTGTTAGTAGAAGTGGTGGAGTGTAGTGGTGGGAGGTTTGTTGTTTTTGTTTTGGTGGGTATTGAAAAAGGGTCTCTTGAAATATTACATGTCGTGAGACCAGGGTGCGTTTGGTGGTCGGGTTGTAACATTTGTAGCCTTTGTGGTGTGGTGAGTAACCAATGAAGATGCATGGGGGTGCCTTTGGTGATAGTTTGTTGTTGTTCGGTGAATGGTGGAGAGGATAGCAAGTTGATCCGAACACTTTGAGGTTTGTATAGTTTGGCTTTTTGTTATGGAGAGCTTGATAGGGGGATATGAGAGAGAGTGTTTTTGTTGGGAGACGATTGATAAGGTGGACAGTGAGAGCGCCTACCAAAATGTAGTGGGAGATTGGGCATGTAACGAGTTCGTGTTAGTTCAATGATGTGTCTATGTTTCCTTTCGGCGACTCCGTTTTGTTCGGGAGTGTTTGGGCAGCTGCGTTGGTGGATAATTCCGTGATGAAGAAAGTAGGTTTGTAGAGCAGTGGATAGGAATTCACCACCGTTGTCTGATCGGAATGTTTTGATATTTTTGGAGAAGTGTGTTTGTATCATTTTATGTAATTGCTGGAATTTAGAAGGTACTTCATGTTTATATTGCAATGGAAATAACCAAGTGAACCTCGAGTAGTCATCTATGAATGTGTCATAATATCTGTATCCATTTAATGATGGAGTTGGGGATGGACCCCATACATCAGAATGAATTAATTCAAAAGGGTGTTGAGTTCTAGAAGTAGATTTGGTAAAAGCTAATTTATGGCTTTTGGACTGGATGCAAGTGTTGCACGAGGAGGATATTGGTCGGATGCGGATCTAACTGTTTTGTTTGGAGAGTAGCCGAAGAATATCTTTATTTGGATGGCCTAGCCGTTGGTGCCATAGGTGTGAGGGTGTTGTTGCTGAATGGAGTGCTTGAACTGTTGAGTTGCGAGGAATAGAGTATAGGCCGTCAGTGCATCGACCCTTGAGGAGAAGTTGGTTTGTTTTGTTATTGATATAAAACCATCAGTGTCGAATATAATAGAGCAGTTGTTATCAGCTGAAAGATTAGATACCGAGAGTAGATTATGGGACAAATGAGGTACGTGAAAGAGTTTGTTTAGGATGAGCTTACGATGAGGAGTCGGTAGAATTCCCTGGCCCTGGTGGAGAATGGGAACTGTTTGTCCGTTGCCGACTATAACGGATTGGTTGCCGAGATGTTCAGTTGGATTGTGTAGTGTCTCCAGGTCGTTGGTAAGGTGAGAGGAGGCTCCGGAGTCTAATATCCATTCTGAGGTGGGTTGGCAGATGTCCGTTTGTAGTGCTGAGGGATTTTTAGGTGGATAGTTTGTGGTGTCCGCCGCAAGAAGCTGAGTGTCCACTTTGTTGCATATTTGACAGCGAGATGTTTCTGATTGGCGAAAGTTTGGACGTCCTTTGATGCGGCTGTTCTCTGGTTGTGAGGAAGAGTAGTTGTTATGTTTCTTGCTTTTATGGTTTGTTTTCCGGTGCTTGCCTCGGTGAGATGGAGGGCAGCGATGGAGGGCGCTAATTCTTTTTCATGATCTGCAGTGATGTTGGTTTCTTCAGCAGAGAAGGGAATAAAGATCGTCGATGTTGATTGGATCAGATCTCGTGCGTATGGCTGTTTTGAATGCTTGATATGTTGAAGGTAGTCCGTTCAGAGTGTAGAGTATGATGTCTTCGGGGTCCAGGTGGGATCCGATGCGGATCTCGATCAGATTTGATATCTGCTAGATATTGAGTCATGGTTTTTGCTGAAGACTTATGTGGTGAAGTTCGTTTTTAAGTTGAATTACTCTGGATCAGTTTGGTGACTGTAGCCTTTTTGCTAGAGTAGTCCAGATGTCCAGAAGCGGTTTCTAGGTTGAGAACGTATGGGAGAATGGATGGTGAGATGGTGAGTAGAGGCGGTGGGTTTTTTGATTAGTTCCCACATGCTGTAATTGATATTGGGTTGGGGTTGTCCATTTGGGTCGAGGGAGTATTTGGAGGGACATGGGATGGTACCTTCGAGGAAACTGATGAATCCATTTGCTTTGAATAGTTTATGAATTTGTGAGCTCCATAGTGAGTGGTGGTAGTGAGGGTTGTATTAGCCACGGACTTCATGTTGCTGATGAGAAACTTGAGGGAGGGTGGGATGGTTAGTTTGTTGAAGCATTCTTGTTGTATATCCATTGTTCGATCTGAGTGGGAGGAGGAGGATTCTGACATATCCGGTGGGAGTTACAGGCTCTGATACCATGTAGAAAAGACGATTTCGCAGAGAGAGAAGGTGTTACCTTATTCTAGATAGGAAGAGAGAGAGAAGTATTTCATAATATATTCTATTAATCAGCTAGCTGATTCATGTGCATTACAAGTGTATTTATAGCACAGGTGTATCTTGTAAGGATCGTCGTTTTCTGGGGAGTGGAAGGAGAGAGTGCAGAATCTGTAACTGTCTCCATGTGGCTGCGTAATGGTAAGTTGTTTTACGTGGAGAGTGCAGAATCTGTAACTGTCTCCATGTGGCTGCGTAATGGAAAGTTGTTTTACGGGTTTGTTTTACAGGCTAGTTGGATCACTTCAATACCTCACAATCACCAGACCGTGTCGCTGATTAGCTAACCTCGCCAACACATGCATAATCCACTCAACCTACATCACCAACTACTCAAGCGAGTACGTTATCTTGGAACAACACACTATGGGCTCCCAATCACCATGGGACCTCACATTACGCTCTACTGGATTGATTAGGCGAAACCTTACCCGGCGACGATCTACCACCAGTTACGCACCTTCCTCTCACACTCATCTCATGGAAAGTTCAAAACAACAAAGCGAGCCTCCCCACGAGCCGAATACTGAGCCGGCAATATGGACATAATATGGCCGTCGCAGCTCTCGAACTTGGAATACAAATGACAAAGCTTCACTATCTTTGTGACAACACCTCAGCCATGGCAATTGCAACAAATCCTATACTACATGCAAGGACGAAACACATAGAAATTGACTACCACTTCGTTCGGGATCACATATCAGCAAATGAAGTCCAGATTCGACACATCTCCACGGAAGATCAAGTAGCAGACATCCTAACCAAACCACTACCCACACGCCGGTTCACTAAACTACGCAGCAACCTCACCATCCAACTTCCGGATCATTCGGTTGAGGGGCGATCATAACAAACCCGTAAAACAACTTTCCATTACGCAGCCCAAGTGCAGCCAGCCACATACACATCCTCTACAAGTGACTCCCGAAGTCCATTACTACTGTACCCGAACTCCTGCATCCGGCCTACTGTAGCACCGACACTATAGCGAAATACTATGTAGCATCAAAATATTTTCCTTTTTTCATGCTTAAACTTGTTTCAAATTATCCTACATTAAGCTATTTATTTTCCGATAATGATAACCTGATGCGAGCAACCTATTTAAGGAGGTTTAACACATTTCTACATGATATCTATATTTAGAGCTATTTGCCTCATATGTTTCCTTCCTCTTTATGGTATTGGGTGCAAGCTTCTAGGATGCTTGGTACATGCTAATTATCCTCCCGGTTATGAATGGCAACCTATAATAAAAGTGAGAAATTATCTTTATAATCTGCAGCATGGATTTCAGCATGATTAATAGTGCTAGCTCCTATGTTTATGTATAATTGATTCTTGAAGATAGTGAGATCTTTCTACAATCTACTTTGCATTAGGTTCAATGATATAAGATCGGAAGAATTTGTTGTATTATATTTCTGCTTCTAAAATGATGAGGATATTTCACCATATTGCTGAATAATAGATTTATAGTCAAATACCACTCGAATCTGCCATCAAACTAGCAACCTTCATAGTAAGTCTTGAGCTTCAAAGTTGTGAATCCTTTTGTTTAGATTGTTTAAGTTATCCCCAAATTACGTCTAGAATTTGTTGCCCGCTACTTCCCTTCTCTTTATATTGGCAACAAAACTATATTTTAGTCCATTCGAGGACTACGGCTTATCCTCAATTCAAACTCTTTTGGTGTATAGCATAAATTTAAGATGCAATCCTTTTTTGCCGAATAACTAGAAATAAGTACCCATATGCGCCTTTCTTGGTGCGGCGGGGAAAACCTGTGATTGCATATTTTTCGTATAGGTGAAATCCCGTACACGGCTTTTTTCGAGTGGTGGGGTAGAAAGAAGACTTCTTGCCACCAAAATAAGTACTCGTACGCGTCTTTCTTGACGCGACAGGGAAAACTTGTGTTTACTTGCAGGTACATAAGTACTTATACACACCTTTTTTGGCGTGATGGGAAAATATGTGATTTTTGTTGTCAGGTTTAAAGACTAATACATACATTTCTTGGTATGGTGGGATGACGCATTCGGACGTGGTATTTACTTTTCTCATACATGCCTTTTTTGGCATGGTGAATGCCCATATCATACTCCTATCTGAGGACGATGTTGGGATGCTGTCAAAATGCTACCAAATTTCACATCGATGAGAGGCTTAAACAATTTAATATAAAAATCAAATATACATCTAAAATTGATTATTTAAATTGATATTGTAGACACATAAGTACTCGTACATACCTTTCTTGGCTTGGTGGAGAAAATTTATGTTTCATGCAGGTGTTTCAGAGACCTATACATGTCTTTTTTGATATAGTGGGACAACGATTCTAGTAAACATCATACATGCCATATGCATTATGGGCTCAAAGTAACCCCTTATACGGGGACAACGTTGTGATACTACCGAAATACTATCAAATTTTACACCGATGAGAGGCCTAAATAACTTAATATAAAAATCAAATATACATCTAAAATTGATTACTTAAAATGATATTGCAGGTATATAAATACTCGTACATGCCTTTCTTAGCGTGATGAGGAAAATTTGTATTTCTTGCAGGTGCTTCAAAGACACATATATGTCTTTCTTGACATGGTTGGATAATACATTTGGCCGTGGTATTTACATCACCTATCTTGCCTTTTGACATGGTGGAAGACGATAAGTTTGTCTCTATGAGGACGATGTCGATCTTTGTCGAAATATTGTCTAAATTTTGTCTGAAAATTTATACTTTACAATGAAATTCAAGCAAAATAAATAACATTATTTGAATTCCATATAAGAATGAATTTGAAGTATATTTAGAGGCCACTCTTAAATAGATATTGAATTCAAAAGATGAATTTTTGAAGTTCATAATTAATCAATTTCAAATGAATTCTTAAGCTCATGATTTGGAATTGAAATGATTTTCAAGACTTGAATTTATTAAGTTTCGAGATAAAGAAATATAGACTAGCAAATTATCAAAGTCGGATGAAGCTAAAAATTATTTAAATGCTCACAAAAGAGTGTGATAATGACTTATTTAATAAATGCAAGTGCTATTGAACTTCATTCTAAATGAATTAAATGTGATTTTAGTGGAATTCATTGGAATTCATTTAAATAACATTATTTGAATTCCATATAAGAATGAATTTGAAGTATATTTAGAGGCCACTCTTAAATAGATATTGAATTCAAAAGATGAATTTATGAAGTTCATAATTAATCAATTTCAACTGAATTCTTAAGCTCATGATTTGGAATTGAAATGATTTTCAAGACTTGAATTTATTAAGTTTCGAGATAAAGAACTATTGACAAATTATCAAAGTCGGATGAAGCTAAAATTATTTAAATGCTCACAAAAGAGTGTGATAATGACTTATTTAATAAATGCAAGTGCTATTGAACTTCATTCTAAATGAATTAAATGTGATTTTAGTGGAATTCATTTGAATTTGAAGGCTTAAACTTCAAGCAAAGACTAAATACAATGAACTCGAAAAAATAGTATTGCATTAAATCTTATAAATTGGCTGGCAAATGAGTACCTGATTTGGTGGCTTACTAGTAAGTACGAAGTATGATCTTTCAATGGATAATTAAATCACTTCGCAATTCATTGAATGAATTCAAAGAACAAAAAAGAGAATTTGTAACTTGTTTAAAGTATGTTCATGAGCACAAATGTAACTCTTTATTGAACATCTTAGTAACCTAGTTAAAGCTAAAATAACATCTTCAAATGCCATCGATCGCACATTCTGTGCGGTATGCATTGATTTAACTTTTAAGTGAGCTTCAAATATATCAATCTTGCACAGATCATAGAGCCAACTATCACTCAATTCAAGTGCTTTAGAATTTGTGCAATTATTTGAAAGAGATGAATCCTTATTTATTGAAGGTGATAAATTCTGAGAAGCTAATTCTGTCATATGATAGTATGACGGCTATCTCTTAATTCCCTAATGATGGTTGAGTTAATTAAGGATATCAATCGAAAGGATTATTATTATCAAAATATTCAAGATATTTATATTCAATAATCTCAAATTCAAAATTCTCAAAGTAAATCTAGATCTGATTTTTTATTAATAAATTAATAGAGTCGACAGGATCTTGAATAATAAATTAAATGATTAAACAGACTTATATACCTCAATGTTGACTGTGTTGAATGGAGATTTCAACTGGAGGGATACTCATCAAAATGTATTTGCAAGCTTACATCAAATTAATAAAAAATCAAGTATCAATACAAATATAAAATCAGATAAATTATCAAGTTCTAAATGGTTAAATGAAATCTAATATTTATAACTTAGAGCAAAACTCAATTCATCTACATTCCACAATTGTTTATCGAAGGTGATAAATTAAATAAATTCTAGTCACAAAGGAGCTAATATCAAGTCAGGTATTTCACTATATTTATTCTCAATCTCATTAGAGCTGGCCTATGTCCTCGTATCTGAAGTTCCCGTATGATGCGGTTCTAAGAGTCTTCTCGGGTGGTTCGCTAAAATGACATTATATTATGCAACGATGACTTTTAATTGTGAACCATAGAATTGATTGGGTAAAAGTCATTTGTCGTATGAGGACTTAAGCTGCTCTGCAAACACCACCTTAGGTCTATAAGATCTCTTTGGATGACGCAATTCATGGTTGTTGACAAAGATCTTCTGGTCGAGTTTGGTTATACCTCCTTTTGACTAAGTAGGCATCCCTTTGGGATGATTATAGGATCTTGATCGGGCGCATCATCATTTCTCCTACCATCCGCTTTAAGTTAAAGACTATGATGCATGACATGGACATAGGGATACGACACGACACGGATGCAGGACACTTTTATTTTTAAAAATATGGGACACGGATACGCGTTGAACACGATATTATAATAATAATTAAGAATAATATATATAAATTAAATAGATAAAATATTAAAAATAATAAAAAATAAATCATTTAATTAAATTTTTTTTAAATTAATTATTTAAGTAATATATATATATATTTATTTTATTGTACTTTAATAATCTTAATGAATAAAATTTATTATGAATTCTAAATTTATAAATTTAATTATATTTTTTATAATTTTAATTATTTATAATAAATATAGTTTATTATTCTCTCTTTTTAACTCAAATCTCATTATCTAAATTTCCAAAACTTTCTATAATAATTTAAAATATAACAAACTATATTTAAAATATTTTTTATATAATTTTAATTCAATTATTTAGGGCACCTGTGCCCCTTTAATTTTTTAATATTATTTAAATCGAACACTTCTTTGTCGTGTTTGACAAGTGTCGAAGGTGTGTCGAACCCATGTCCTTGTTTGACACGTGTTGGACACTGCACGCCTTATTTTGAAAGTGTTAGTGCATCATAGTTAAATGATAATGAATTTCATAAATCTAAATTTTATAACTCCGCATGCTATTACTATATGTTATACATTTAATAACCTAATTACTAACTTTAATTAAAATCCTTCACAACATTGAAAAGGTTAATTAACTATAGGTGCTTGTGCCTATAGGAAATCTGGAACCAGATCTAAAGTCTTCAAAAAATGAGGGCGAAATCTCTGGGTAGTGTCTTATCTATTGTTCTATCTGCCTTTTGAAAATTTGACTGACATAATTCAAACTCTCTTCATCGAGAAGTTGGTGGTGAATTTTTGGAGCTCACAAGGTGGAGTTATCAAGGTCAGAAAAGGTGCTCTTATTGCGATGAAGGGGTGGAACAAGGCTACTAAATTAAATTTTTTTGTAAGTTTTAACGATTGTATTTGATGCAACATTTCCTATTTTTTCTATATCAGATGACAATACAATCAAAATTTGGCATATATGTCTTGGTCACATGAGTGAAAATGAGATTGTTGAACTGGATAGAAGATGACTTCTTAACATTTAGAGTATTGCTAAATTGAAATTTTGTAAGCACGGTGTATTTGGGAAACCGAAGAGAGTTACTTTCAACACATATATTAATAGTATTGAGGGAATACTTAACTACATATATTTTGATCTCTAGGGACCATCTATAGTATCATCATTCAATGGAGGTGCTAGATATATTTTTGTCAATTTTGATGGTTTATCTAAAAAAGTTTGGGTCTTCTTTTTGAAATAGAAGAATGCTGTATTTGTTATTTTTAAGAAGTGGAAGATTATAATTGAGAAATATATTGGAGGTATATTAAACATCTCCCGCATTGATAATGATTTGGAGTTTTGTTCAAAAGAATTTAATTTCTTCTATAAATTAAACAAAATTTTATGAGACTCAATAGTTATATACTCCACAGCAAAATGGTGTGATTGAGAGAATGAATAGGACGATCATGGAGAAGATTTGTTGCATACCTAAGTCATTATGGGTTGAAGTTGCTTTGACATCCGCTACTTGGTGAATTGCTCTTTTTCAGTTGTTATTGGGAAGAAGACTATGGGAGATTTGGTCTACTAAATTTACAGATTAAATTAAGAATTTTTGGATGTCTTGTTTATGCTCATGTTAATAATAATGAATTGGAGCCTAGATCTATGAAATATGTATTTCTTAGTTATAAGACTAGAGTTAAATGCTAAGAAAGTTATCATTAATATAAATGTTATGTTTGATGAGACGGTCATATTATCATACCACCTATTGCAGAGACTAAAGATGTTGACCAAAAGGAGAGATTTAGCAAACAGGTGGAGGTTCAGATTAGAATGAAAATATCATCAGATTTTACTTTCCAATCAAGATCAATAAATCAAGGTTATATTATTTCTTCATCATTACCAGTACAACCGCCATAATAAATAATTGCCAAGGATAGACCAAGAAGAGAAATTAAGCCAACACAAAGATATACTGAAGTTAATTTAGTTGCTTATGTATTAACTGTGGTTAAATGTATTGAAATGGTAAAGAACCCTTATACTGAACAATTCATAAATGGATGATTGTTTTATAAGTGGATATGGAATCCCTATATAAGAATAACAGTTGGGATTTAGTAAAGTCAGCCCAAGGGAAGAAAGCTATTGTTGTAAATAGATATTATTTAAGGAAAAGGAATGCACACCTGAAACTAAAGAGGCCAGATACAAGACTAGATTAGTTGGAAAGGGATTTAGTCTAATTCTAGAGGTTGGATTTTATATTGTGTGCCCTCTTTAGTAATTAAGCATAATTCAATCTGAGCTTTACTTAGCATTGTGGCTAAACGTGATCTCAAGCTTAAGTAGTTAGATGTAAAGACTTGCATGGACTCGAGGCGGAAATTTATATGCAGCAATGCAAAGGCTTTGAGGTTATATGGCATTGTAAAGAAGACTATGTTTATTTGTTCAAGAAGTCTCTTTATGGTTTAAAATAATCTCTTAGGCAATGGTATAAGAAATTTGACTCATTTATGATTGTTGATGAGTATTAGAGGAGAGCATTGATAATTGTGTTTGTTTCATGAGAAATGATGATGGATCTTTTTCTACATGTTCTTATATGTTGATGATACATTGATCGTGCTAAGAATAAAGGAGAAATTAAGAAGTTGAAGGCTCAACTCTGCAGTGAGTTTGAGATAAAAGATTTGGCGATGTGGAGATTCAAAGACATAGAAAGGCAGGTAAATTATTTATGAGCCAGAAAATACACATTGAGAAAATCTTGCATAGATTAAATATGCAAAATGTCAAACCTATTAGTCTCTATAACTGCATATTCAGACTCTCATCAGCTTTATATCAACAATGCGATGATGAGATTGAGTTTGTCTCAAATTTCATATTCAAGTGCAGTGAGATCACTCATGTACGCTATAGTATGATCACGGTTGGACTTATCATATGCAGTGTGCAAGTATATGCCAAATCTTAGCAAAGAGCATTAGAAAGTAGTTTAGTGGATTCTCAAGTACTTGCGTGGAGCTAAAGAGGCTTATTTGTAGTTTGGGAGGATTACAAATAAAGTCATGGGCTATGTTGATTTAAAGATTGCTGGAGACCTTAATAAGATGATATCATATAGAATATGTGCTTACTATTAGTGGCTGAGATATTAGTTGGAAGGCTACTTTGCATAAGACATTGTTATTGTCTACAACTGAATTAAGTATATGACAATTACTGAAGCTTGTAAAGAAGTTATTTAGTTGAAAGGTTTATTTGAAGATCTTAGTGAAGACTTTAAATCACCATAGTGATGTGTGATTATCAAAGTGTTATCTTCCTCTTTAATGATCACATGTTTCATAAGAGAACTAAGCACATTGATGTTTGTTATCATTTTATTCGTGAAGTTATTGTTTGTGGTGATATTATTATAAACAAGATAAGTATTCATGATAATCTTGCTAATATGATGACTAAGGCACTTCTAATTTTCAAGTTTAAATTATTTCTTAGATTTGGTTGGTATTCATTGCTGATCCTTAGAATTATTTGGAAAAGTTGGATAATGTTTTATCGAAGATTGAAGATTTGTTTTGTATTTTAGAAATTCATATCAAGGTGGAGATTATTAAATTTGTGACTTGAATTTTTATGGTTCTCACTTGGCTTAGTAAGAAAGTATTAGCACATGAATCAAAGGACTTTACCATTGGATTAATTTTATTATATCTTTTAGATTGAAATTTGTGTACTCTTATTTTATTGACATTTTTACGAAAATTTGCAGAAATTTATAAATACCCTCTCAATTGGTACAAGGGACTTAACATTTTCTTTTGTGAAATTTTATGTGAGCTAATAATCTCCACTTATAATCTTTGATATAGTAAATTCTCCTCTGCCCATGGTTTTTCTCATTTTGGATTTTCCACATAAAATTATGTATTCTTTGTATTTTTTTACTGTTCATTGCTCATATTTTATGACAAGCACTTTGATGGGTTGAAACTTCTGTTAACCAATATGATAAGACTTCTGAAGCCAGAGAAATGTGTTCTATCTTGTCTCAATCACCCTGCTCGTAGTCGCATCAACCTTTTGGCCTTGCTTGCCAACACTTTGAGCTCAAGCCTATTATTCAAGTTCATGTAGTCTTACAAAAGCTTAGTTGGCATAGATCCAAGATGTTTCTGGTGGTCAAAGATTGCTTTTTTATATTCCTTGTTCAGTAAATGATGGTTGTTTCTAGGATAATGTGACTGAGTATGATAGTGAAGCTTTCACGAGTTCTGTCCATAAGATTTGTAATAGGTGACATCTTGGCGATGTTCAATAAATCGGACCTAATGTTTTTTAAGTGTTTTTTATAGAATAGTTGATAAAACTTCCAACTGTACATTTGTCGAACTGGTAGAGTGTAGGAAAAGTATGGCATGGTTTTTGCATTGCATGTCACCATATTCTGGATTTTTTGGTCGACTCTTTCATTCTTGGCTACTACTGTTCAGGTTATGGCTTCTGATATTTGTCTATATTTATAATTGGATGAGGATTATGCTCCTTTAACATTTGCTGGTGGGAAGCTGAATTCTTTGCCCTACTTTAGTTTGTTGTGAGCAATATTGACATGTTCGATGAATCACTAGGCAACGTTATTTCCATCAATCAGTTAATGACTTGTTTCTTAAACAGTTTATTCAGTTTTTTTGTAGAAGTTATATTCTATGGTGTTCCAAAAAGTTGGCCAAATAAGGCATTTTTTTCTTGATTGCAGAGATGGATGACCGAGTTAAGTCAATGCTCAAGATTATTGAAGAGGATGCTGATTCCTTTTCAAAGAAGGCAGAGCTGTACTTCAAGAAGAGACCAGAGCTCATACAGTTTGTCGAAGAGACTTACAGGGCATATAGAGCATTAGCTGAAAGATATGATCACATTTCTGGGGAATTGCACAAGGCCAACCACACCATAGCTACTGCTTTTCCTGACCAGGTGCAGTTTGACATGCAAGAGGAGGATGACGATCATTTACCTAAAGCAATTACATCAATAGACTTCGGTAGATTACATAGGCTAGCAATAGATAATTCTCAGGATGACTTATTGAGCAATAAAAAAGGAAATCCATCTTAGATAAGCCTCATCTTCCTCTCAAGATTGACAGAAGCAGAGTACCGGAAGAGATAGACAGAATTCAGAAGGAAATGTTAGTTCTGCAGACTGAAAAGGAATTTATTAGAAGTTCTTATGAAAATGCAATTTCCAGATATCAGGAGATTGAAAAGCAGATAGTATCAATGCAAGAGGAACTTAATCTTCTGCAAGATGAGTGTGGCGAAAGTGTGGTGATTGAAGATGATGAAGCCCGCACCCTGATGGCAACAGCAGCCCTTAAGTCATGTGAGGATACCTTACTTAGCTTGCAGGAAAATCAGAAAAGGTCAGCAGAATTCACGAGGATGGGGTCAAGGCGAATAATGTTCGCTAAAGAAAAGCTTAAGTCTTTCAAAGAAGACCCGGGAGAGAACAAAATAATCTCTGAAGAAAGTGAAGACATAAATTCGGATAGTGCTACTGAGCAAGAAGTTCCCAAACAAAATCAGGCACTTGCTCAGATTGGTCCTGATATGTCTCTAGTTGAACTTGCAGAGAAAATTAATGAACTCGTCAACAAAGTCATTAGTTTAGAACTTACAATCACTTCGCAGAATGCACAAATAGAGAGTCTAAGAACTGAAACTGATGAACTTCACAAGCATGTGGAGAGCTTAGAAGAGGAGAGATTGACATTGATTGAGGGCTCAGGTAGTTCCATTGACAGATTAAAGCAAAGTGAAGAGGAATTGCATAAAATACAGGATGTTGAGAAATTTTCCTATGGTCCGAATGTTGATACTTCCACAAGTTCGGATGATAATTCAGAGAAACTGCAGAATCCCAAGCACGAAGAGGCTAATATTGCATTCATCTCTCAAGAGAAAGAGATTACTCTTTCCTACATGGAACCTCAAATGCCTCAGGATAAAGAAACCAAAGGAATGCGTAACGGAAAGGATGGTTCAGTTGCAGATGATGCCAATGAATTACATGCAAATGTGAATTATACCACTCATTTAAGTAGAGAATCTGGGATACAGTCTTTTCAGTATGATGATTCTCTCAACTTGCTACAATCTTTGTTGAATGGGGCAGAAGATAAGGAAAATATCTTGTTGTCAGAGTACACATCTATCCTTCGCAACTATAAGCAAATAAAGAAAAGGCTTTCTGAGGTTGAGCAGAAAAACCAAGAATATGTTTTAGAGACAAAAGCACAATTGATTGAGTTAAGGAAAGCTAATGACAAAAAAGATGAGGAACTTAAATTAATGCACCAAATGCTCAGCAAGCAGCAGAGGAAACCAACTGAAAATGAGCTTGAAAACTCAAAGGAAGAGAAGAGCTCAAGCCTAGGAGACTCTATGAAGTCTGAAAGCGCATCTCCCCAAATTACTGTCAAAAAGGATTTAGCATATGAAGCTGCAGTTGCATCACAAGCCACTTCACACTTAGAAGAAAATTTTCGAAAGGACATTGATGCACTGCTTGATGAGAATTTGGATTTCTGGTTAAGATTCAGCTCTTTTTTCCAACAATTGCAGAAATTCCAACTGGAGTTCGATAATCTGCAAGCTGCATTCAAGAGATTGAGTGAGAGAAATTCCGAGGATGGAAGTGGCAGCGGTTCATCAGATTCTGAACCCATAGACAAACAACTGAGAGAATTAAAAACCGAGTTACAGGTGTGGCTGGAGCAGAACGACTTACTAAAAGGAGAATCCCAAACTAGATTCAACTCCCTGTTGAACATACAGGAGGAGATATCAGAAGCTCTTGCTTCAAGTATGGAGTCTGATGGAGTCCAGTTATCGCCCTATCAGGCGGCGAAATTTCAAGGAGAGGTCTCAAACATGCAGCATGAGAACAACAAAGTTACTGTTGAATTGCAAGCTGGTCTAGATCATGCAAAGGGCCTTCGAAATGAAGTAGATAAGATCTTGTCGGAGTTTCATAAGAAATTTGAACTCTCCAGTTCTCAGGCAAGCCGGTACCATAGCAATCCCTTCAGGCATTTTCCATCAAGAACTCACATTCCACTCCGTAATTTTCTCTTTGGCGTCAAGCCTAAGAAGAAACCATCTATATTTCGATGCGTGAATCCTGCGTATCAAAAGCAATACAGCGACCTTTCCTCAGTATTTCCTTAGGTTGGCTTGACTGTGGATGCTTCTCCTCTTTGTAGCTGTACATCTATATAGTATACCTTGGCCTTTTTAACTTGAGGTAAGGGTGGTTTTCATATATTTTTATATATATTTGTACAATTGAGTTCCTATATGAATCCTTAACTTTTATGAGAAAAGAATGGCTTTTGCAATTTACTTGTCTGTGCTGCTTCAATTATACTGCATCTTGTTGTTTTATGAAGACAAATTCTGGAGTTCAATTTATTTCTGATAGTGTACAAAGACACTGGAATAGTGGAACGCTTTGAACATGATGATTACTGAATGTCTTTGTATTATAGTGGATTACTCTTAGGGTTTATTTGGTTACTTGGAGTTAGAAAATAAGATTTGAAAAATGATAAAGTTTGTTAGTTCAATTATTTGGTTATGACTCGAACAGAAAGTATTGTAACTTTAAAACATTTTGGAAGCTTTTATTGTGATGTTATTGTTGTCATAAAGCTCTTATCTGATTGAAAGTTAATAGTTATTAAATATTTTATCATTAGTTTATGATATATATATATATTATTGAGAATGTTTTTAAGGTTATTTCTATTCTAATCTACCTCTTAAATTATAGGGAACTATACGAAGTCGTTTTTTATTACCTCAGCATAGTGCCAGAGTCCGATTAGGGTTTTACCGATTACTTTTAGGGATTATTTGATTGTCTGAAAAAAAAATATTGTGTAAAATGAATATAATGTATTTGGATTACTTTAGGTTATTTGGTTGAAAATTTTACAAATTTTTGAGTTTATTTTTTTTTCTGTTTGGTTAAAAAAATATAATGTAAAATATTTTGAATGTTTTGGGGAATGGTGGACGGTGGAATGATGGCGGTCGGTGATGATGGTGGCAACGGCTGGTAGCCAGCTTTTATATTATTTGGTATATTTGGAATTTACTCATATTTAGGTGAATTTAAAATATATTAAAATATAACTATCTGGTGAATTATAAATATATTACATCACTTTAAAATTTTATTTTATCATCATGCTAAATGTCAAAAATTTAAAACCTTATATTAATTTTATTTTATTTTACTTTTGATTCCAATCAAACAGTATTTTATTTTCAAAATTTTACTAAAGTAAAATTACTGCTCATAAAATGGTTTTTTATATGTTTAGAAGAAGCCTTTGTTCAAATAGAAATTCTGCCCATCCAATTAAAAATAAAATGAGAACAAATCTCTAACCTCTATGAAAGGTAGGATGATATACTTTTGGACGTTCAAATTAAAATAGATGGCGAAGAACTGTACTCCGCTAGCGGCTAGAGTTATTAGGTTGTTATTTTTATCATATTAATGTTATTATATGTATTTAATATGTAGTGTAAAAATATCTTGTTACATATTATTATTATTATTTTCATATTTATGTATAAACATAGATATGGAAAACTTATCATTCGATTCAAATAATAATCATTAAAATTCTAATTTTCTAACGAATGCCTTAGTGGACTGGCACTGAATCCAAAATATGAACACATAAGCCCGTAAGCCCAATTAAGTGACCCATATGATTTGGTTTTACAAGCTTTTTCCAATCATTGTTTTTTATGCATAATTTCTTCTTGGTCTAATGAACTAACTCTAGAAAATTGAGAAGGTTAATGAATTTTATCTGAGGGGGATTAAATTGAGACATAATAAGACAAATATGTGATTACATCATTAGAATTTCGGATGATGAGTGATCAAACAAAATCATTTTTAATGATAAAATTTTTGAAATACAATTCAAAAAGCTGTCAACTAAGGGTTTCTGTGGGATCATTTTTAAAATTTTAATATATTTTAAATATTTCTTATTATTTTATTTTTAAAAATAAATAATTTTAAAAAACATTCAAAATAATTGTAATTATCTTTAAAAATAAAAAACTTTAAACAATTATCATTGTTTGTTGTTAGTCACCATCATCACATAATGTTAGCCATTGGACATAGTGATCCACTATGTTGATTGCTATTAAAATGTTTTACTCTTCCCTATACTTGGAGAAAATATGATTACAATATTAGGAGCACTTCTTAATTTCATGACTGATAAAAGTTGTGGAGGGTGATGATGATAGTTAGGCAATGATAGTTATATAATAGTAGTCAAATAATGGTGATTATAAGATGACATTCGAATAATAATGATTGAATGATGAAAGGTGGGTGATGATGAACGTTGATATTTGGATGATGATGGTTGCCAGTGGTAGTCATCGATGTTAGTTGTTAGGTAGAGCTCATGAGTTCTTAGGATCTTCAAATTTTATTCAATTTGAAGTTTAAATCTCCTTTATATAGAGAATGTGGGTCTATTTGAAACTTATGAGTGTTATTTTAATTATTGTGGCCAAAATTTTAAAATACTTCATCTAACGTGTTATTTAATGATTATAGATCATTTATTTAATATTTATGTACTTTAAAATAATCAAAATTGGATAAATTTGGACTTAATAGATTCTTTTCGTTTAGACATTTAATTTGATTGTAAGCTTACAAGATTAAAAGATCACTTAACTCTTAAATGAATGCAATGAAGTATTTAATCACACATTAATTACTTGATTTGATCTTATTTGGATTTAGATCTATTCGATTTTGATCTTATTGGATTCATCTTGTTAAAATATGCAATTTAACTATATGTTTGAAGACATTAAAGTTTGGATGTCTTTGAATTTACCTCTAGAAATTTTTAATCTAAATATTACATCAAAATTTATGCTTGATTCGATTGATTTTATAATAATAATAATAATAATAATAATAATAATAATAATAATAATAATAACTATTTTATATTAAAATTTCATGACATCAGAGAGAATTAATCATTTTACTTATATATGGAAATCACACACATATAACATAAGTTGAGAGTAGCTTATGTTAAATATTTGAATTTTTCATCAAAGTTTTGGACAGGTAAAAACCATAAAAATTACCCTGATTGAAAAAAATTCATTTAGGTGTGCCAAAGATTTTTAATGTTTTCATTTCTTGTAATAAGTGAATGCACTATTATGACATAGTAGAGTGACCTGTGAAATAACATAAGTAGGAGTCTTAAGATATTAAACATGCCATCAAGTGATCATTAGAGTTTATTTGATCTTTTTTTTATAAGAGGGAAGATTAGTTACTAAAAAAATAGGTATCAACCTTGATAAAGATGGTGGACATTAACATTTGCATTGACTTTGTTGGAGATGATCAAAGTTAACATTGATGCCGATGGTGGGCATCGATATAAACATTAAGGTTGAAAGCATTGTGAGTCACTATAGCACGGGGTTTGAATTGGGTGATATTAAAATCTTAAAACTTAAATCTTAGATTTTAATTTTTAGTAGAAAATTAATTTTGATTTTATAATGACAGATACAATCTTAATGCGCTAAAATAAAAGTACTGAAAGTAAAGAGACAATAGACACACAATTTTATGTGGTTACCAAACTCAAGTCCATGCCTACCACCCTGTAGGAATCCACTAAATGCAAAAATAGCTTACAAATAGTAGGCAATTTTTTTAAACTAAGTATCATTAGAATCTTAATTAGGTAATTAAGTATTAATAACAAAAAATTTAAGAATAGGTATAGTCGCCCAATTAGTGGGCGACTGGCCACGCCTCACGTGGCGTGGTGCGCATGAAAATGAGGCCGGTCGCCCAACGGCCAGCTTCAGATGCGGCCGCCCTAATTCGGTGTGATGACATATTATTAGGGCCACGATCTATCTTAGTTCCTTCGCCGATCGCTTCGCCTGTAGACTCAAACTCCGACCGCCCAAAGCACCGGTCCTCCCCTCTCGGAACTTCCCGCCGCCGTAGGTCCGACGCATTGCGTCTTGTCGATAGAAACTTCTTCTTTTTTTGACAAGTGCTTTTACGCCGTTTGACGACTTCCCTCTCCCATTTACCAGCCGTTAGAAGTCAACATTAGCTTTTGGCGATGATTCCGACAGCTCCATTTCATTTGAGGAAAATTCCCTTTGGCGGATTCTATATTTTTTAGCGCACTTCCCCGTTGTTCTTCGTAAACACACAATAAATCACTTTCTTTATCAATTTATAAATTAATAGAGTACGTGTGCTAGGGGTTAGAGTTATATGATTAGACATTTGCTTGGGATTTGATTTTTAGGTTTGTGTTGGTGTTGCGGTTTAGGTGTTAAGTAGCCAAAAGTAGTATTAATTAGGGTGTCGATTAATATAAATTTCTCATTATTCATATAACTTATTTTGCAAGAATGAATAGAGAATTTGTTTCGTTGATTCTTTTCTATGGAGGCGAACTGAGTATCGATGAGCAATTCAGTCCAAGTTATGTGGGAGGTCAAAATCGTCCAGTTAAGGTTCACGTGACCTTCGGAATTGAAGCAACGAATTATGAAAAGCTTGCACATTGATCCAGAGTGCCACACAGTCACTCTAATAGGTCGTTATCTAGTGAGTAGTGGATTTATAGCATCTATAATATCTGATGATGACGTTTGCGAAGTTACACTTGATGAAGCTTCCTGTCAGATGTTGGTATTGTATGTCAAAGTGGAAGATGTTAATATTGCATCATCACCGATCCGTAGTAAGGTCGGTAGATATACCGCTAACACATACAGATTTTATCCAAGCACCTCGGGGATACTTTGATGAGTTGATTCCCGTGAGTAGTATATCGTCAAAATTTATCTGATTATACTTGTAATAATTGATATGATAATTTGTTGCTCAACTTATAAGTTATGTGACAATGATGATCTATATCGTTGGATGAACGATGTCGAAAGTCTTTCGAAGATGAGTATGGTGAGTAAGCTCAAATAGAGTTTGAGTAGGATATTAATGATGATGATTTGGTCGGGTTAGAAGCTACTTGAGAATATATATGTAATCTGAAAAATCACTCATTTCATAATATTGACGAGTCATCATATGTTGTCCAACAGTATGTTCGGATGTGTGAAACTATGAGATAGTGGGACAACGATGTTTACTTTGACGACCCATCCGATGAAACTGCCCTAACAGATGAAATTGAAATTACAAATGACCTTGTTGAAGGTATGTGTTTCGCAAGTAAACGGAGTTTACAATTTACTATTGTTAGGTGGTGCATAATAAATAATGTTCAATTCCAAAATATTACCTCTAACCAGAAGAACTACACGGTTGTATGTACAACACGATAGTCTTAGAAGGCCCCTGTGGCGTTTGCATTGTGCGGCAGAGCGATTAGGGGTGCTTGGAGAATATCAAGAGTTGGTGAAAATCATAGATGTCAATGCGGTAGTGCATCGGTCATCAGTAGTTCAAAATTCATAGCGTGCATCATACAGCGTGATCGACTAGATTGATCGAGAGATTATAGGTATAATGGAGTCAAAATTTAATGTTAAAGTTTCGTATATGAAAGCATGGGATGCAAGGCGTAAGGCAATAAAAGCAATATTCGGCAATCAGGAAGAGTCCTATAGGAATCTTAGTCTTTATATGGAATCAGTTTGTATTACATTACCTGGTACAGTCTACAGAATTCAATCTACCACTACGCAACATTTCCAGAGACTTTTTTGGGCTTTTGGACATTCAATAATGGGATGGAGTCTTTGTAGACCGGTGTTGAGCTTAGGCGGTACTTTTGTTGAGTATCATGGTACATTATTAACCGTAGAATCGTGATAATAATGGGTTGTTTCCAGCTTTTTTATGGAATCGAGAATGTTGATTCGTGGTTGTGATTCTTCTTTGCTTGCATGATGTGTTGCCCGTAGTGCCAACTATGATTTGTGCATAATATCGATAAACATCTTTGATACGTCATTGGATGCAAAGAGATTTTTTAGGTAGGCATTAGACATTGTTTGCCATTTACATGAAAATTTTAAAAGGTCATCAAGTTGGGATTTGTGATGTTGAGTTTCTATGCCAAAAGATGTATATGGCAGGCAACACTGATGATATTCGTCAGTTCAACCATTTAATGTTAGATATTAAAAATGTCAAAGAAAAAGCATACAATTGGCTTGTAGAGCGTGACCCTGTAAAATGGTCCCTTGTGCATGATGGTGGTATGCGTTATGGGACAATGACGATGAATACATCTGAGTGTTTTAATAGTGTTCTGAAACGAGCACGTGATTTACCGATTCAGGCTTTAATCACTGCTATCTATTATAACTTAGTAGCCTTATTCATGAAACGGTTACCCACTACTACTCAGCAAGAGGAAGTCAACTTGTCTATTTATACTCAAAGGATCTCCGCACTGTTACAACATACTGAAAGGGAGGCAAGGCATTTCCCTGAACTTGTAAATATCAACCCATTGAGATCGAGTTTTTGTCCTCATTGAGTTGATTTCTGATAATGGCCTCGTCATTGTAATTATGGTAAACGATCATATATTATTGTCCATGCCCACATATGATTCTTTGCATTGGGATTTTACGGTTGAACCATCTGCGTGTGTCAGTCTACTCTACTATAAGGCGACATACATAAATGAATATCATACTCTACCAAATCGTTCTGATTGGCCATCTCTCAGTGTAGAGCATGGATTAGTCGTGTTTCAGGCACCTAACTTTCGCAGAAGGTCAGGCCGACCTCGCACGAATAGATTCAAAAACACAATGGATGAAAATGTAGGTAGCAAACTTGTAGCATATGCAAAATGGTCACTACAGTCATCGCGTGCCTCATAATATTAGCGGTCTGCATTTTCCAATAGGATAATACTTATCTTTCTCTTTCCTGTTGTAATGCACTACTTAGATTTTAAAATATTAACACTATTATATTTGCGATTCTTTTCTGACAGGTACGATGGTAGAGGAGCACCGCCCGCTAGGTAGACGTCGGCGACATAGCCATGCTAGGGCCACCATCAGCTGCGTGATCGTCCATCTCGTGCACCTGACCAGTACACACCTGGGAGTGGTGCGATTCCACACAGACACCGAAGGAAGACAGTTGTCACATGGTTTAGGGTTTAGGATAGTATACTTTTGTATGTGTACTACATTTTATTTATCTGTTTCATTACAAACTTGAGAGTCATGTACACGTTAAATTTGGTTATGTCATAATGAACTTCTTATTATTTGTCCATTTCTGAAATGAATTGGTTAACTTCATATGATTGTGATCCATTAAATTATTATCAACTTGATGCGGTCACGAACCATTTCAAGCCCTAAACCGTGACGCTGTTACTTATTTAGAGAAAAATCACACCTTAAAAATTAACCAAGCCATCTCCAGGCGGCTTCACATCTTAAAAAATTAACGAAGCCGGTTGCCTGGTGGGCTAACAATTACTTCATGGCGCGACTCCATAATCCGGCCTCTAATTGGGCCTTTATCTAACCGTCGTATTGTGGCGGCGGCCTCTTAATCGCCATGCCACGCCGAAACCGACGTGGTGTGGCCGTTAACTAACTATACCTATTCTTAAATTTTTTTTATTAATACTTAATTACCTAATTAAGCTTATAACCATACTTAATTTTAAAAAATTTCCCAAATAATACTCTCCTATAACGGGACGAGTACAACCGCAACAACAATATGTACTCTCTAGAAAGGGGAGAGTACAATCCCAAAATAAATTTTACAACATAAAAAGAAAAATACAAAATAATAAATTTTGATAAAATAAATCTCTCACAAATATACCAACCGTCAATGATCTCACAACTTATAAATGATCACTTACAACTTAAAATTTTGGCAAGATAATATGCTCACTTAATATTGAAATAAATATCTTAAAGTTATCTTACTAAGATGTTTAAAAATGAGTTCAAAATAATTTCACAATATTCTTTTACACAATAAAATAAATTTTAGCAAGGAATAATTTATTTTATTTTTACCAAAAAGATTCTTTCAATTAATGCTAATGATCACAAAGTACTTAAATAAAATGAGTATATGATAGATCTAAGTATGCTAGTAAGCTTTTAATTAAAAAGAGAGATTTAGCAAATATAAAAATAATTTCAACACAATAATTTATTTTTAAATGCTTAAAAATATACTTCTAAAATAGATCTAAAAATAAATGATCTTTCAAAATAAGACTAATGAAGAAATATTTCAAGAAACCAAAATAAATTTGTAGGAAGTTAAAATTTTCAGCACGTTGAAATAGATCCTACAAACTATCACAAGAGTTTATCACAAAAAAATGATTGAGAAACTTTGATGTGAAAAAATAATGTCCAAAGACTAATCCACCAAAATGTATAAATTGGAAATAATAAATAGATGTTGAAAATAACATGAACAACTAAAGAAGATTAAAATCAAGAAAACAAACTCAAGTAATTTGAGAAGGCTTGCTTAGTTGAAGATGTTGAAACTAAGGATTTGATCTTCAATATTTGGAGAACACTTGGAAGGAAAATCTAAGAAATTTTCTCTTAGATTTCTTTGGAGGGATTTTGAATTTTGAATGAGGAATACTTTTTATGAAGAGAATGAGGGCTATTTATAGGCAAGAAGATCATATTTTAAAAATATATCATGCAAACCTCATGTTATCATCTAATAATTTAATATTCAATAAAAATATAATTTATATTAAATAAATATTAAATTTAGCAGCCAAAATTTGGCTATTCATATGGGTAAGTCAAAAGTAATCAAATAAGGCTATTAATATATTCAAAGCATGTATCATACATTCATTATAAAAATCAGCTAATGTTTAGAAAATCATAAGAAATTCAATTTTAATCAAAAGTGGGTCATGTAACCTCTTAAATTAAAGGAAAAAAAAAATCTAAGGAATACGTTGGAGATGAAATCAGATATGAACATGAGGCTAATTCATTAGAACACCCAAGCATTTGTTTGTTATCATCAATGAAAAATTTAATTAAGCCAACAAGCATGTGCCCATGTTTGTGGTAATGGTGGAATCATAGACATTGTCAATTATAATGATGACATTATTAGTATCAATAGGTATTAATATTAACGTTAAAGAAGTGTTTCAATGTCATTGTTAATATCGAGCATTATTATTGGTGTTGACGAGAACAGTGCTATGAAAATTGGACCGGGTTGGCCGGTCGGATCAGTTCAACCGTGAACCAATCATAAGATTAGTCCGATCATATGTAAAAATCAGATTCACATTGAACCAGTATAAACCAGGGATAACCGCTGGTTCGACCATTGAACCAACAGACTGGTCTTGGTTTTAAGAAACCACCTGATTCAATAAATTCTCTTTTAATCATCATTTTATATTATTTAATTAAATAATAATTTTTTTAATAAATTTAAATAATAATTGTAACTGTTCAAATTTAATTATTTTTATAAGTTTTAAAATCTTATTTTCTTAATATAAATTTAACTAAATTTATTTATAATATAATCACCATACAATCACTCAATTAGTTTACAAGGTTACCCTTTGGAGCTCTTTTTTTGTATATAAAGAGTGCATCACCTGTTCTCCTTTATGATGTTGACTAAATAGTAGAATTATATTTTAATTTAGGAAATATTAAAGAGGATTGAGATATAAGAATAACATTTGAATTTTTAACTCTATATTTTTATTATAAATTATATTTTATAATATAAAAAAGTTATATAAAAATATATATTTTTATAATAATATTTTAAAAATATTTTATATATTATATTTTTATGTTAATTATATTTTATAAAGGGTTTTAAAATAATTTTTATATTTAATATTTTCTATTTTTATTACAAAATATATATTTTATAATAATATTTATATATTATATTTTTTGTGTTAGATATATTTTATATAATTATTAAAATAATTTGTATGTTTTAAATCATATATTTTTATATTGTATTATATTTTATACTTATATTCATAAACTTATGTAATAAATTTTTAGATATATTTAACTTACTCATATAAATTTATAACACACAAATAATTATATTTTATGAACTTTATATCAATCTTTAAATTTATAATTACTAGAAATATTATTATTTATTTATCATATATTTAAATTATTTTATCATTTAATTAGATCAATATTTAATCATGTTAATATTTATTATGTCATCATATTCAACACCGATAGAACCATCGAACCTTAAACCTCTCCTTCTTCTGGTTCTTTATCCGGTCTGATTTTTCAACCTTGATTAAGAATTAGCAATGGTCGAGACATCAAGTGTTCATATTGTTAGTAATGCCAACTATGGGCTCCAAAAATTCATCACCGACCTCTCGATGAAGAGAGTATGATTAATGTCGGTGCAATTTTTAGAACGCAGATGAAATAGTAGATAAGACATTACCAAGAGATTTCGCCCTCATTTGGTGAGGACTTTAGATCTGGTTCCAGGTTTCCTATAGACGCAAGCACCTATAGTTAATTACCTCTTCCAATGCTGAGAGAGAACTTTCGATTAAGACTCGCCGTTAGATCGCTAAATGCGCAGCGTATAGTAGTAGCGTGTGGAATTTTGGAATTTAGGTTTATGAAATTCATCCTTATTTAACATAAAGTGGATGGTTGGGGGAATAATGACACGCCCGATCAAGATTCCATAGTTCCATCATCCCGGATTGTCGTGGTACCTAGTTTACTTAGTTAGAGGAGGTAGTCGACCTAACCTGACCGAAAGATCCTTGTCTGGAGCCATGGGTTGTGTCGTCCAAGAAAATCTTATAGATCTGGGGCGGTATCTAAGGAGACAAGTTTAAGTTCACTTTAGCTAATATAGGGCTTTTTGCCATATTAGGTGCACCCTATGATTCACATCTCAAAGGGTAGAGCCATTGGGGAGCATACGAGCTACAATCGTGACCGTAATATAATGGTGTCATTTGGCAACAACCACCCGGTTAGAGGATTCTAGTCGTAATTGTATTATATGTGGAGCCTACTGGCCAAACTAAACAGTTAAAGGACATGAGCCATGTCCTTACTAGCATGAGATTGATTAAGAGTGAATATAGAAATATACTTCATTTGATTTTGACTCCTTTGAAAGTTAGAGTTTTCTTAATTTATCAACTTTGATAAACAGTTGTGGAAGGTGGATGTATTTTAGCTCTAAGTTTTTATAGATTGTATTTCATTTAGTCATTTTGAGTTTAATAATTTATAAGATTTTAAACATATGTTGATGGTAGTATCCCCTATGGTTGAAATCTCTATTCAATACAGCCATCATCGGGGTAGACCTTGCCAACTCTGTTCTTTTGTTATCAGAGGATCGGGTTTACAACTTGCATTTAAAAATTTGAATTGGAGATACAATGATTTTAAAATCTGAACAATAATAATCCCCTTACGTTGAAATCTATACTCACCACAACCATCATTGGGGTGGATGTATTATTTTGCTGTTCTAGATCCTATCGACTCTATTAATTTAATAATAGAAGATCAGATCTACTGTCATATGATAGAATTAGCTTCTCAGATATTTTCTCAAAGTTTGAATTCTTATAATGTTATTATTGAATTTTTAGGTTTTGTTAATCTTGACTCGGTTCTAAAACCCAACCGGGAATTAACCCACATAGCATCCTCAGACACTAAGTTTAAGCATTCAACATAATGTTGGGGCCCATGCGGGTTATTCAATTTAATATTGATTTAACTTTAGGAGATTTGAATAGTGTTATTCATTTTTTTGAGCCTTTATTAGAAGTATATGATTATAGATAAAATTTTGATAATATTTTGGCAGCCTCCCAATGTCGTCCCCGTATATGGGGCTACAACGGGAGTTGGGCCTGGCCACCATGCCAAGAAAGGCATCTATAAGTGGTGTAAATACTACAGCCGAATGTGTCATCAAACCATGCCAAGAAAGACATGTATGGGGCTCTGAAGTACCTGCATGTATCTCATCATACCAAGAAAGGCGTGTACGGGTATTTATATACATGTAAGGTCAATTTAAACTACAATTTTATATTTTTGGCTAGCTTTATGTCAAGCTGTTTAGGCCCCTCTTTCGGTGTGAAGTTTGGATTTGTTGATAGCATCCGGCATTGTCATGTGGGGACTACCGAGGATCTTTGGGCCGCCCTGCGCTAAGAAAGGAGTGTATGGGTGGTATAACCACGATCGAATGCGCATTCCCACCATGCCTAGAAAGGCATATATGAGGCTCTAAGGTACCTGCATGTAACACCGATTTGCTTTCCACGCCAAGAAAGGCGTGCATAGATACTTATACACCTACAGGTAAACACAACTTTCATACAAGAATTTCTTTACTCCTCAGTGCACTGAGCTCTCATGTCAACTATATTTATCCATGAATTGGAAACAAACTGAACAGTTGGGCCACCATAGACACTAATTAATGCATTATAAGGAGGTGGTCCATATTTCTTTACATTAGGCTGATGCAAAGCGCCATAAAGAGTGATTCCATCATTTGCTGAAATCTGGATTATTTTTGGTGGGGAAAGTTGAAGCTTCTTGAACTTTGGAATAATAAGTGGCTTTGCATATGAT
Organism: Cymbidium sinense; assembly: GCA_021442155.1. Lineage (NCBI taxonomy): Eukaryota > Viridiplantae > Streptophyta > Magnoliopsida > Asparagales > Orchidaceae > Cymbidium > Cymbidium sinense. The sequence goes on from CM038217.1 coordinate 115,914,789, forward strand.
GATCAAGGATAGCGTGTTTTCCCTAGCCATTCGTTAGCCTTGTTGGCAATTATATGGAAAGGTTCCAATCAGGAAAGAGGCTGTCGCAGTACAAATTAGATTCCAAAGGCCCATCCATAGTCCCAGTGAAGTAAATTAGACCAGCATTTTCATTAATACCTACAATTTGCTCAACCATCCAATCTCCTTCTATGATTGCCCAAACATGCTGCATTCTTATCATGAAGGTAAAAATGTCTAAAACCAATTTATCACTAGCCCAAGTAAAGCTCTCAGGATTCTTTTTTGTTCCCTTATCTAAAGGCGTAAAGCAATCATGCAAATTTATCCATATATCCTATTCTTCTACCAATACAACTTCCTTTTGTCCATTTCCAATATCAAACTTATAGAGTTTCAATTTTGATCAACCATCCAATTGACTCTAGGTAAATATTCATCATCACCATCCGCATGAACTTTTCCTCCACAAAGAAGATCCATCCAAGTGATGCCTTCCCCATAAATAGAAACTACTCTAATTCAAACCTTTACATTAGATGCTCCAACGATTAGTGATGGGAGTTGGACTTCTAATGGTAGAACAACTTCAGACCCATACACTAAGAAGAATGGGGTAGATAGAGTTAGAGTTCTGTATGTGGTGCAGTAAGCCCAGAAGACTTCAACTAACTGCTCATGTCAATGTCGCTTGTTATCATCGAGTGTCTTCTTTAATATCCAGATGAGAGTTTTGTTGAAGGCTTCTGCTAAGCCATTTATCCTCGGGTAGTAGATGGTAGAATATCTCCAATCTATGCTGTGTCTTCGGGCAAAACTATTGATTTTGGTGCTTTTGAATGCAATATTGTTGACTTCACTTTTGGAGTGAGCTTTCAACTTCTCCATCTTAAACATAGGACTTCTCTAGACATTAAGATTTCCTTAGTCTTAAGACACTTCTAGTGATTAGGTGAATACTTAACTTAATCCTAAAGACTTAGAAGAGTTAGCCATAAGGATAGGTTATGCCTTAAGGGTATTAGGAAAACTTGCCTACCCTTTAGCTTGAACCAAATCCTTACTTCCTTCTTTCAAATCAACCTCAAATTCAAATCAACTTCAAATTCAATCCAAAACCAAATTCAAAACTCAAATCAATTTCAAATAAAATCTCAAATTAATTCCAACTTAAATGATTTTTTTTCTAATCATTCAAATTAATTCCAAAAAACCAAATATAAATCAATTCCAAATGATTGAAATTCATGATCAATTCTAAATCCAAAATCTTTCCCAAGCCTTTGATTTCATCTTATGGACATAGTTCAAACAAATCCAAATCACTCCAAATTCAAAAGATTTTCTCATAATCCATTTATACCTTCATTTATATTCATAAATATAAATGAAATATAAATGAAATATAAATTCAAATAACCAAAATTAAATTCAAAACTCAATTCCAAATCCAAAATCTTTCCTAAACACTTTTGATTTCATCTTATCGACTTTGCCAAACCAAATCCAAATCACTTCAAACTCAAAAGATTTTTTAATAATCCATTTATACTCTCATTTATATTCATAAATATAAATGAGATATAAATTCAAATAACCAAAACCAATTCAAAACTCAAATCCAAATCTAACAAAAATCCAACTTAAACTCTTTCAAGTCAAATTCTCAAACTTAACCAAATCATTCTCAAATCACTCCAAAACTTTGGATTTTCTCCCCAAATAATCAATCCTTCAATCATAAGCCCAAATATAAACATAAACTTCAATCATAAAAAAAAAATTAAACTAACCCAAGTTAAACCCTTGTTCACCCTTTTGACTTGAAATTGTCAAATGATCCAAAACTCATTTGACTCCAAGTCACTTGCAATTGGATTTATATTTCAATCATAAGTCCATATGTGAGTTTAACAAAACCTGAATCAAACCTTGATCAAGCCAATTGACTCACTTAGGCTCACTTGACCCAAAGTGGCCTAAAGCACTTTTTTTTAGCCAAATTCTAATCCAACCCAAATTGGATTGAACTAAGCCCATCTAAGCCTCACATTGTGAGCAACAATCATCCTAGGATGATCAATTACTCAAATAATCAAGTCAAATCTAGCCTTTGACTAAGTCAACACTTAGCCAAAATGAAACCCAAACTAGCCAAAATCACCATAGGCCAAATTGATTGAAATCATTGATCTAAACCAATCCAAAATCAATGATTGAACATGATCAAGCCATCAATTGAGCCAAACCTAGCCAAATTGGCCACTTGACCCAAGTTGACCTATAAAGTCAAAATGGGTCAAATCTTGATCTAAGCCAAATTAATTGCAACCAACGGGTGAAATTCATTCTAAATCACTTGTTGAACTTGACCAAAGCTTCAATTGGCTAACTAAACCCAACATAGCCCAATTGACCATGAACCAGGTCAAATCAACTTGACATCAAACCAAACTAAAATTGATTGAAATCAACACTTGCAATACATTTCAAATTATCAACCAAGCCTAAAACAACCCATGACCTAACCCAATTGGGTTAAATGGGTCAAATTGGTCAACGTGACCAAATTGACCTAAGTGAACTCAAATGAACCAAAACCAAATATAAACCAAATTGAACAAAACTAATGATACCCATATGCTCCAAATGATCATTTGAACTTGACCTAACCCATGGTTTGACCCAATTTGACCAATTGGTCAACTTGACCCAAGTTGGCCCATTTTGACCTAAATGGGTCAACTTGAGCCAAATCATATCAAATTAACTCCAAATTCCTTGAAATTTGGCCTAACCTATTTTTGAAACATCTCAAATCTGGCCAAATCAAAATCAAGGCCACATGACCATTTTACCCTTAGGTCAAAGGGTAACCTATGGCCAAATCCACTTGGAATTTGGTCAATTCCTTTTCATGGCCACTTGGCATCTTCCTAGTGGACCATATGGACACCAAGGGAGGTGGTGCACATGACTCAATGGGTTTGGGTCAGCCATGACCCAACCCAAGGCCAAACCGATCCCTCCAATTAAAATTCTCCAGTTGGATCACCTCCTACACTCACCTAGCACATGTGCACTTCCACTCCTCCACTCCTCCACTCCTCTACCAAAACCGTACCACATGGAGTCCATAACAGCCTAAACAACCCATTCAATCCAAGCAACTGATCAAAAATGGAAGAGTAAGCCTTGATTATTTGATCTAAGGAGGGGGAGATATACTGCCCCTCATTCCAACACAATGCACACACTCAGGATTGAGTTAGGGTGATCGAAGGCAAGCATCCACAAGCTTCCCAAGATAATTTCCAAGCTTCCCAAACTTCTTCATCTCAGTTTTCTTCAAAGTTAAAATAGGGGAGGCTTAAGGAAATTCCAAGTCACTCAATTCTCCACCAAACCAAAATTTACTTTGCAAGCACCATCAAGGAAGCAAGTCGAGCTCACCCAAAGCTTTTACTAACTCTCCAAGCCACGGGAAGGGGGATTTCGATCAAAGCCGCAAGCCATTAGAGGGGAACTTGGTCAATTGGATAATCCACTCCAAATAAAGGCTTGAAACTTTCAACAAAGCTTCGTCTCCACTAGACGAAACTACCTCCTCTGTTGGAAGCGTCGGTGATAGCCTCCGACGAGGTATGACTCAAAATCGATCCCCATTTAAAAAATGCTTGGTCCTTTGTGAAGGAAATTATAACCCCATTAAATTCTAGCTGTTGGATGTTCATCCCCATGCCTCTTGATGGTGTGGGATGAATCTCAGCTTGATCCATGCTCAGGTGAGCTCGAATCAGGCCATGGAGGATGGACGACCTCTGTCTCCCATAGCTTAGGGATGGATGAATCATGGGCCATCCATCCTACGTGTTTTGGATGGATGACCCTGATTAAATCTCACTAGATCTGTTGATTAAACCTATTAAAACCACAGGATTAATCTTGGATTAGATGACCCAAGGGAAAGCGTATTGCGCCACCAGTTGATGTGACGCACGATATGATAACTTAAATAAGCAATCCCATCGTGCCACGTGAAAAGCGCGCTACGTTAGCGGTCCACACGGCGTCGACGGGATTAGTTAATTAATTAGGTCATTTAATTATCCCTTAATCACTAAAAATTCATAAATTCATAACTAAATGTACAAAAATCTAAAAAATGTAAACTCAAGTTCAATTTAAAGATAATTCAAAGGGGAATAATGTAAAATTAAGTTTAATTGATTTTGAACTATAGATTTCACTCAATTTGAGCTTTATTTGGAATGTAATTATATTAATTACTCCTTAATTACTTCAACAATTAATTCTAAACTTCCTAAAATTGATTAGTGGGATGCCCTTAGCCTCCCACAATTTTCTTGGAATTTTTTTGGATTAATTATGGAAATTTCTTAATTCACCACTAATCACTCCCTTAATTAATTAAGTAATTAATTAACCTATTAAATAGTGATGAACCCATTAATTAAGCTTACTAATCATTATGAAATAGTAAATGGACTTAGGGAATGAGATTAGGATTCCTTTTCCAATCTCTTCTCCCAAGTTCACTCCATTTGGAAAACATTTAATCAAGTTATAATTAATGGCTTAATCACTTTATTAATAAATTCAATTAATCAAAATCCAAAAGCAAATCATTCTAGAACTTAATTATCTTAACTTTGGGTAGATCCTTAGGTGTTCAAAAGCCTAAGGTAAGCTTAAGGAAATTATAATAAAACTACATGTATAGGATGATTATGAAAGTACTTAATTAAACCCTTTAGCTTAATTAATCAATAATTGTGAGCCAATTGCATTAGACCCCAGTCTTTCTTAGGTGCATTGCTGATTTAAATTCCATGTGGTTATATATCATATGTTGGCTCATAATTACTTAAAAAATTATGTTAAAGTGGTGTAGGTAAGGAGCGATTAACGGATTTAATTCATACCTTAACCTAAATAAAACATAAAATCAATCTAGTTGTTCTAAAATTAAACTAAATTAACTCACACATTGGGAAAATGGGTTCATATCAGTAAACTCTTCTCACATTTCCTAAATCAAATCAAACAAATTCAAAAATAAAAGTCTCTTTACAAAATTTTGATTCACTTTGAATAATCTTGTCTTATCGGATTATCTTTAGGAATTAATTAGAGAGAATGAAGTATTATGCTTACATCACTTTATTTATTTCCAAGCATGTTAAATGTTATATGCCATATGAAATCATGCATTCATATCTTTTGAAAAATCAAATTAAATAAATTATTTCCTTTATGTCAAATTGCATGTTTTGGCTAAAATTAGGAATATGAGTGGCTATTATCACTATTAAATCAAAAACTATTTTTAAAACTTATAAACCAAATATTATAAATGAAGTGATGCTACTTATAAGTACTTATAAGCTTGCTTGTGATTATAGCATAAGATGTGTTATGTGATTTTCTTCTCTTCTCTTAACATAAAATTGAATAGGATTTGCAAAGTGTATAGTTCATTTGAAAATTACATAACACTTGCTTAAATCCATTCCTACCCACTTCTATGTTATGAATTAAGAAGGATCTTCACACTTACACATGTAAATTGCATGACTCTTCTTCAATTTATTTCTTTTTGTACATGCAGATATATTTAAGAAAAGTGGTATCTTAGTCTGGATATCCCAGGATTGCTAGGCTTTAAGTAATCCCAAGTAGGTTTTGTACCTTACACCCCTGGTGTAGAAAATAATGGAGTCATACTCACTTATGTCTTTTATACATGTAAATGTGTATTTGATTAATGGATAAAAGAGTCCCTCTTTTCAACTTAATAAAAACATGCATTCATGGAATATCCAAATTTTCCTAAACAACATCTCATTGCATTCATCATTAAGGTGTGCTAAGATTTGCAATGCATGTGTAGTTATGCTTAGATCATTCATATGCATGATATACATGTTGGAAAGAAATAAATGATTTTGTATCATGTGATAGTAATTCACCTTAGTTAATCCTAAGATGTCTTTATTATTGAATAGGTTTATTTAGAGCAAATCTAAACTTAGGAATAATTAAAACACATAATAAAATATTCACTAAAAAATCACTAATGAATCTACCATAGAAATTACTTAAGGTAGCAATGAAAGAGAAGCTCTCTTCTCTTTTCTTCCCTTTACAATACTTAGTAACTAAATATAGGTTCATTCAAACCAAATTAAATCATCAAATAAAATTGACAAATCAACTAAATCACTTAAAATGAAACCACCCTCTAAGTTGAATCTCTCACACATAGAAATTTCCAACCATAAAACCTAGCTAAAACATACCACACAAGCCTTAAATGACACACACATTAGGCTAAGTCACCATTTCTAGCTCTATGTTAGGGTGGTGCATGGTTTGATGCTTGATTTTATTTTATGATGTAATATTTTTAGACTGGATGTTAGGGTATATGTGCGTAGACTAGATGGTAGGGCGATCTTAGCTTAATCATATCTTCTACAAGGGATTGTGCTTAAGGGTTGTTCTAATAAAAATATAAATGTTTTTGTTGTGCAGGTTGCTTATACCCTAAGCATAATCCAAACTAAGATAGGTATACTTGGTTATCCATGTGTGGGGTGCTAAGTCCAAATTATTCATATACATGCATGGGTTGTGTGGTATGTTTAGCCAATCTCTATTTTGTAGGTTTAGTTAAATTTATTTTTCCCATTTTTATGTACTTTATTAATTAAGATTTAGAATGAATATTATGGGGGATTAGGATCAACATTGGTCACAAGACCAAGTCTTATGCACCATGTGCAGTCTTGGAGAAAATTACATCCCAACCAACTAAAAGGAAGAAGTGAAGAAAAGAAAGAAAGAAAGAAATGAAGAAATGAAGAATGAAGACCCCCCATAACATGAATTCATTTTAATTATAATTATTCATTTGTAATCCAAGTTGTATAAGGGTAAAGCTCAGCTACCCAATTTCTTTTCAAGTTTGTGCAGTGGAGCCCGACCACATCGACCTCTTATTCTTTTGCGCTAGCTTTATAAAATTGTTTAATGTTTGTTTAGCTTGTACATTAAGATGGCATGATTTTCTTATTTTCTTTATTAGTTGATGAATGGATTGAATGCGATTAGGTTCTTTGAGAAAAATAAATTTTCTATCCAATTAATCAACTCAAAATTATAATTAAATAACTCATAACTTCACCTAAAGCCTAGGATATAAATCAAGACAATAAAAGATTTAACAACCCCTTAACTGGATGTTGTATGTCTCACATCATGCATAAAATCATCTTGCTTCAGTCTTGCTTATGGAGGGCTTCTACCTTTACCAGAGAACATGGCTTGAAATTTGAGAGCCATGGTGGAAATACACCTCCTTCTTGCTGATTTTGGCCCATAACTAATTTCTCATGCATTAGGCATATGAATCCCATAGCCTATGTCAAATAAATTGTCCAAAACTCAAAATAAAACTTAATAAAAATTTGCATTAGATTAAGTCATTATTCATGCTTTACATGATCTAGTCTCTTAGGGAGTGTGCTTAAGAATTTAGTCTCCTTTCTAAATAAGCAATAGCTTAGCCATCTTGCAAAAGCATAAGACTTGCCTACATGTATTTAAAATTGTAGGAGGAGTTAGTTGGCGGCCACCCCCAGGCGGTTGTAAGTCCAATAGTCGAGTGGTTTATCCTCTCTTATGGAGATAAATCATATATCCATTTTTTGCCTTAGATTTAGGTCGTGCTTTGTCCCTCGCCAAAGATCCCTAGATTTAGGATCCGATGTTGTTGTTTCTCTCTGTGGGCTACAAGCATAAACCCTCACCTCTTAGGAATTTTCACGATCTTGTGTTGTGGAATTGTAAGCTAAAGATTTCTATTAAAAATTCAACTCAAACATATAAATCACCTCAATTTCAAAAATATAAAGCTCAACCATAGGATAGTTTGGGATGCTCACTAGGCTTCCTAGTATCATGAGCATTCCCTACTTATCTCCCTTCGATTTTGATAATAACTCCCTCTTTTTGATCAATCCCACTTGATTTTCTAAATATAACCAATTGATTGATAGTCCTATCTTTGAAATCTTTGGAGACAATGATCATTTACCTTAATCAAGAGTATTCTTAAGGAATCTCATTCCTTAAGATGTAATTTACTTTGGGGCCTTGCCTCCATAGAGAACTTAACGAACCTAATTTAAAATAAACCCTACTTTTACTTTTTCATGTAAAGTAGGAAAAGAATCTCTGGTACATTCGAAGATCGATCATCCTTAGGAGTCCTTATTAGGTGATTAGGTCAATTGTAGTGACTTCTATCTCTTGAAATAGTACATATTATTCCTCAATGTCATATCCAGTCACCCTAATAAGAACATCTATAGATCTACATGGTGTCCAAAATAGAGTATTTTGTTTTCATTTACTTCAAGAGAGATAGATGAAAATAAAATAAAAAATATAACACCACAGATTTTTCTGGCGACTCCACTGGGGAATTTGATGATTCCTCTCTCCATCTTTGGTAAATGATCGTTGTCTCCAAGTATAGATAGTGGATTTATATTTCATATGAGTCCAAGACTATCCTTCTTTTCTATTGGCACTTAGTTTATTTTATTCTTAAGCTGAGCTAGCCAACATCTTTTAGGTTTTAGGACCTCACTCCATGTAGGTCTTAAAACTCCTATTGGGTCCCCCAATAGGTGAAAATAAAATTTAATAAAAAGAAATAACTAAAGACCTTTTCCTTACCATCTTTATGGTAAGGTAAAGTTCATTTCAAAATTAAAGAAAAATAAATCCTTTATAAAAATATCGCTTTTCAAAAGCACTTTTCCAAAAACCACTCTATAAAAATATTTGCACAAAAAGTTTCAAAAAATATATATAACTTAACCTCATCTAACAATCTTCAAGATTGTTACATGAAGAGCTTTCCAAAATCAAAACCAAAAATCATCTTTTAAAAAAAAAAGCACAAGTGAACTTCCTCATTCAATATACCCAAATTTATTGAATGAAGATTTCATTTTCAAACAAAATAAAAAATCACTTTTTTAAAAAGCACATATTTGAAAATAAACATCCTCATTCAATATACCCAAATTTATTGAATGAAGATTTCATTTTCAAATAAAATCACATCATTGAAACTCCATTTCAATATATCTTACATATATTAAAATTGGAGTTTCTTCCTTTTTAGAAATTGCAAATTTGAAGATAAGCTTCTTCATTCAATATATCCAAACTTGTTGAATGGAGGCTTTGTATTCAAACAAAATCACACCATTTGAAATTCCACTCAACACATTCCACATGTGTTAAGTTGGAATTTCCTCCTTTAAAAAAAATAATAATCACACACAAAAATTTTCATCTTTGAAAATAAGTTGGATTCCATTTAACACACCATGCTTGTTAAATAGAAATCCCTCATTTCAAAAATAAAACAAAACAAAAATAAAAACACATTTGGATCTTTAGTTAGTATACCCAAATTTGATAAGTAAAGATCCTCTTTTCAAAAAAACAAAATTAAACACATTTGGAACTTTATTTAGCATACCCAAATTTGCTAAGTAAAGATCCTCTTTTCAAAATCAAAACACAAAAATTAAACACATTTGGATTCTTTATTTAGCATACCCAAATTTGCTAAGTAAAAATCATCTTTTCAAAATCACATAAATCAAACACATTTGTATTCTTTATTTAGCATACCTAAATTTGCTAAGTAAAGATCCTCTTTTCAAAAACAAAACACAAAATTAAACACATTTGGATTCTTTATTTAGCATACCCAAATTTACTAAGTAAAAGTTCCCTTTTCAAAATCACATAAATCAAACACATTTGGATTCTTTATTTAGCATACCCAAATTTGCTAAGTAAAGATCCTCTTTTCAAAATCAAAACACAAAAATTAAACACATTTGGATTCTTTAATTAGCATACCCAAATTTACTAAGTAAAGATCCTCTTTTCAAAATCACAAAATTAATCACATTTGGATTCTTTATTTAGCATACCCAAATTTGTTAAGTAAAGATTTTCTTTTCAAAATCACAAAAATTAAACACATTTGGAATCTTTATTTAGCATAACTAAATTTGCTAAGTAAAGATCCTCTTTTCAAAATCAACATAAAACAAAATACATTTGGACTTTATTTAGCATACCCAAATTTGCTAAGTAAAGATCCTCTTTTCAAAAATTGAACACATTTGGATTCTTTATTTAGCATACTAAAATTTGCTAAGATCCTCTTTTCAAAAATCAAAACAAAAATACTTGGACTTTATTTAGCATACACAAATTTGCTAAATAAAGTTTCTATTCCCAAATTCACACATAATTCACATCATAAGCGAACAAGCAAAAGAATAAAATTATTTTCAACACCTCAACTAGAATACTCAAATTTGTTAAGTGAGTAAATTCTAAAATCAAAATCAAAAATAAAATCAATTGACCCTCTACTTAACATACTCAAATTTGTTAAGTAAAGGGTCCCCAAACAATGAAAATTAAATTCAAATATGAACCAATAGAAGCATCAAAAATCCCTTCAAAATATTTGAACCCATTTTCAACATACATAAATTTTTTGGAAATGGATTCTAAAATAAAACATCTCTTCTCTAATTCATTCAAAATCTCTCTCCTAAATCAATGAGCCCCACTTAACATATTCAAATTATTGAGTGTGGGTTCAAATTCTAGATCAAAATTCAAAAAGTTAGTAGAATACAAAAGTAAAAGATCTAATTTGTGTTTATTTTCAAAAATTATAGAACTTGACTCAATTTAAATTCGACTTTTTTGATTCGTGCTAATGGATGCCTAGAAGTATGTCTTCACTTTTCCTTTTGGGATGGATTTGGCCTTGGATATGGCCAGCCTTCCACAAAATGACTTTGCCCACTTGATTCACTTTGGCCGAGGGTTTGAGGGGGCCAGGATCAGTTGTGAGGGGGCAGCGCTCATAACCATTAGCAGGAGTGTGGTGACTGGGAAGAAGCCAGTCATCCACGTCAAGATGCCATCTGATTTTGAATTTCCCTCATAGAAGAGGAAAGCTATGGAAATTCCCACACCAATTGTAGTTTGGTGATTGTTCGTTGTTCCCATTACTTGATGCAGGCTAGCACCACTGTTGGCTTCTTCCAAGGGGAAGACTACCTTATCTCCAGGGATAGTCTCCCCTATCTACGAGGTAGTGTCTAGTTCCCATACTGCTCCTCCTAGTAGGACTCAGCGCTACAAGATCAAGCGGCATCATGTGCTCATAGCCAAGGAGATGGAGGCAGTTTCTCAATTTGTAGTAGAGGAGTCACCCAAGATAGTTTCTCCTCTGATCACACAGAACAAGTTCCATCCTATCTCCAGATTTGATGGAGAGGAAGATTTTAGGAGGTTTACAGTATTACCTTCACCTGCAGTTCAGTATGAGACTCCTTCCAGAGATAGGAGGAGGTCGTATGCTGGCCTTAGGATAGTTCCATGTTGAGTTGGCGGGGTTTACAGATGGTCAAAGTCTGGGGCCCAATTTGATTTATGATAAGTTATCCCTCACAACATGGGCAAGCATATTCAGCAGGAGAGGACCAGAGAGGCTCGTGTATCAGTGCATATTACTAGTAGGGAGAGGCGAAGGTATGTCAGACAGTCAGCTGCTTTAGCCCTTATCGATTTCCCCTATCAGTGTGCTACCTTGCGTTAGTCACATTGATAGCAATCTATTGACCGGTACTACCCACCACAGGAGGGGAGCTCCCACACAGAGAGAGTTGGTGATGCATCCACCACACCGCTCTACTCCACATCCACCATCACCAGTGCAAGTTCCATCTTCCACAGTTCCATCAAAGGCCATGAGGGTAGCATCCGAGGAAAAGAAAGCTCCACTAGTGATCTAGCTACGACCAAGGGATCCCATTTCATCTACACCACTGACTGAGGCGAGGCTGAGCTCTCCTGCTCGACCTCCAACTTCAATTACGGTGAAGAGAGAATGGCGACCTCGAAGCATCATAGTCATGCCATCACCATGACCACCACAATAAATCATGAAGATAGAAGCAGCAGAGGGAGAAGTAGATAATATTATTGTCCCCATGATGATAGATCCTCCTAGGAGCAGCATTCCACCCACACCGGATGATAGTTGTGAGCATAAATTCTCCAGTTAGCATAGTTGTTGACCTCACTATTAGGATGAGCTCTCAACCCCTCCATCTTAGACATAGGTCTCCTCTTAGACATTAAGAGATCCTTAGTCTTAAGACACATCTAGTGATTAGGTGGACACTCAACCTAACCCTAGAGACTTTGAAGAGTTAGCCATAGGAATAGGTCACACCTTAGGGGTGTTAGGAAAATTGGCAGCCCTACAGCTTGAATCACATTCCTCACTTCCTTCCTTCAAGTCAAACTCCAAATCAAATCAACATCAAACCTAAATCAATTCTAGCTTAATTGATTTTCTCTAAACTCAAATCAATGCCACATGATTGAAACCCATGATTGAAATCTATGATTGAAATCCAAAATTCAAATTCTAAATTATCAAATGAATCAAAACCCATTTGACTTCAAACCACTTGTAAATGGATTTATATTTAAATCATAAGTCCATATGTGAGTTCAATCAAACTCAAATCAAGCTTTGACCAAGCCATTTGGCCCGCTTAAGCTCACTTGACTCAAAGTGACCTAAAGTACCCTTATGAGCCAAATTCTAATCCTAACCAATTTAGATTGAACTAGCCCACCTATGCCTCTCATTATGATCATCAATCATCATAAGATGATCAATCACTCAAATTGGGTCAAACCAAGTCAAACCTAAGGGTTGACCAAGTCAACACTTAGCCAAAATGAAACCCAACAAGCCAAAATCCACCATAGGACAAATTGATTGAAAACATTGATCTAAGTTCATTCATGATCAATGTTTGAACTTGACCAAGTCAACATTTGAGCCTAACCTAGCCCAATTGGCCACTTGACCCAAGTTGACCCAAGTTTACCTAAAAAGTCAAAATGTGTCAAAACTTGATCTAAGCCAAATTGATTAAAACCAATGGGTCAAGTTCATTCCAAATCACTTGTTGAACTTGACCAAAGCCTTAATTGGCCAACTAGACCTAACCTAGCCCAATTGACCAAGAACCCAACTTGACCTAAAGGGTCAAATTGAGCCAAATTCAAACTCAACCAAAATTGATTGGAAACAAAGATACCAATTTCTTTCATATGACCAACTAGACCTAAACCTACCCATGACCTAGCTCAAATAGGTCAAATGGGTCAAATTGGTCAACTTGACCCATTGGACCTAAATGAATCAAATGAACCAAATTCAAACTTAAACCAAATTGAATCAAACCAAAGCCACCAAAACATTTCAAATGGTCATATGAACTTGACCCAACCCTTGATTTGACCCATTTGACCATTTGGTCAACTTGACCTAGGTTGACCCATTTTGACCTAAATGGGTCAACATGAGCCAAATCATATCAAACCAACTCCAATTTTAATGAAACTTGGCCAAACCTATTTTCTCATCATACCAAATATGCCCAAACTAAAATCAAGGTCAAATGACCATTTTTCCCCTAGGCCATAAGGTAAATTTTGGCCAAACCCACTTGGAATTTGGTCAAATCCTCTTCATAACCACTTAGCACTCTCTTAGTGGATCAAGTGAACACTAGGGAGTGTGGTGCACCCAACCCAATGGGTTTGGGTAAGCCCAACCTAGACCAATGGCCAAACCGACCACATGCCTTGAAATGGAGCACATGAATCCTCCTTACACTCAATTCAAGCACATGGGAAGTTCACCATTCCACTCCCTGGCCAAAATTGAATTCAAGGACATCCTAAAAGGCCTAACAAACCCACTCATTGTGGTCAATTGGATCAAAATGGTAAGGCGTTGATCGGCCATCCGATTGCTAAAGGGGGAGATATACTCCCCCTAATTTGAATTGAATCCAACATTCTTCAATTTGATTAAACCTATGGAAGTTAGAGAAGCTATTCCTCAGCCTCCCCAAGCTTCCTAGAGTGAGATCAAATTCCCATTTTCTCAGTTTTTAGAGATTGAAAATAGGGGAGCTCCACCTAAAACCCAACTTGCTATACACTCAAAACTAGTGCAATTCCTTATGTAAGCTCCATCAGTGAGCTCAATCAAACTCACCCAAGCTCTTTCCTAAGTTCCTAAGGCAAAGGAAGAGTAATCTTGATCAAGACTGAGCTCAAGGAAAAGGGGAGTTGGTCTCTTGAAGAAACCACCCAATCTCAAGAGCTCAAACTCTCAGCAAAGCTTCATCTCAACTAGACGAAGCTTCTCCAAGGGAATCGAGCATCGTTGATCACCTATGATAAGGTAAACCATTTTTCTGAGCTTAATTTAGCCATAGTGTGGAGCTTTGTGAAAGAAAGTTTAATCCCATGAGATTTTAGGTATTAGATATGATCTAAAATGCATGATGAAGTTGTGGGATAAATTTTAGCCTAATCAGAGCTCAAACAAGCTCGAATCATGGCATAGAACATTGATGAATCTCCTTTGAATCTCTGGCCATCCATCCACACATTTTTGGATGGGCGATAAGATGCGATCCATGGTAATATCCATCCTTGATGAAAGCATGGTTAAAATCAATTTAAAAAGAAAATATCTTCATTAATGTATGTCATAAATAGATTATTTCTATTAAATACTTAATTAAAAAATTCATATAAAAAAGAAAAATAAAAAAATAAGAAATAAATTACATTGGATAGATAATTGAATATAGAATATTCTAAAATTGATTCAATGAATTTTGAATAGTATTTTTTTTTCTGAATTTGGATTTTATTGGAAATATTATTTTGCTAATTACCCTTTAATTACTCCACTGATTAAACCCAAATTTTTTATGCTTAATTAGTGGGATGACTCCTGCTTCCCTTAATTTTCTTGGGATTTATTGGTGCTTAATTAGTGGAACTGTTAATTCATTCCTTAATCACTCCTTTAATATAATTAAGCTTAATTAAGTGCATAATTGGTGGTTTAACCCTCTGATTGAGTCAATTAAATTTTGATTAAGTGAATGTGAGGTTTAGGGAATAATTTTGGGATGCTTTTCCTTAAGATATTCCTTAAGCCCCCTTTTCTTCCTTAATTCATCCTTAATTAAGGGTTAATTTAATAATTACCCCCTTAATTAATTTCATAAAATTCTAAAACTTTTTAGACTCAATTAATCTATCTTGGGTAGATGCTTAGGTGTTTAAGAGCCTAAGTACATCAAGGAAATCAAAACTCAACTCACATGTGTGAGGGAGGTTATGAAATTACTTAAGTTAAAACCCCTTAGTTTAATTAATCACTAATCATGAGCCAAATGCATTAGGCCCTTTTCTTACTAAGTGCATTGCTGATTTAAATTACATATGTGATTTTATGTCATCTCATTGGCTTAAAATTATTTGGTTAACTGTGCTAAGGTGGTATAGGTAAGGGTAATTAACACGCTTAATTCATATTTTAACCTAAGTAACATATAAAAATCATCTAATCACCTACAAATTAAACTAAAACAACCAACATATGTGGGAATGGGTTAGGAACATCAAACTCACCTCACATTTCTTAAATCAAATCAAACTCAAGACAAAATTAAACCTTCTTAAAAAAATAAATTGATTTATTTTAAACTTTCTTATTTCATGAGATTGTCTTTAGGAATTAATTAGGGTGAATGTGTTTACATGCTTTCATCACTTTAGTTCTTTCCTAACATACTAAATGTGTATGTCATATGAATTTCATGCATTCATTCTTTTCAAAAATCAAAATGAAAGTGAAATATTTTCTTTATGTCAAATTGCATGTTTTGGCTAAAGTAAAAATATGAATGGGTATTATCACTATTAAATTTCAAATTATTTTTAAAAGATATGAATCAATTACCAAAATTGAAAGTGTGTTACTTATATTTTATTTATAAGTTTGCATGTGAATATAAAAATGTGTTTTATGTTTGCTTCCTTTCTTTCCTCTTAACATGGATTTGAATAAGGTTTTGCAAAGTGTATAGTTCTTTTAAAAGAACATAACACTTGTTCAAATCTACTCTTATCCCCTTCCATGTTATAACCTAAGAAGGATCTTCATATTCAAACATATAAATTGCATAAAAAAATCAAATAATCAAGTATAACTCTTTGCATCCTTTCTTTTCCATTCATGTCTTTTGTACATATGCTTGTATTTAAGGAAAGTGGTACATTAGTCTGGACAACTCCGGGGTTGCAAGGATTTAAGTAACCCTAAGTAGGTCTTGTACCTTACACCCTTGGTTAATAATGGTGCCGTACTCACTTATGTCTTTCATACATTCATGTGTGCATGTGAAAATTGGATAAGAAACCCCTTTTCTACTTAATGAAAATCATGCATCATAAGCATTCAAATTTTCTTAAGTAATTCACTTAGCATTCATCATAAAGTATGCCAAACATGTCCATTTGTATGTATAGATATGCTTAGGATTCATTCATATGCATTTTATATATGTTGGGAAAGAAATGAAGTGATGTGTGTTTTGTGAATTTAATTCACTTTAGTTAATCTTAAAATGCCTTTCTTTTGAATAGGTTTGTTTAGAGTTCATCTAAACTTAGGATTAATTAAAACACATAATAAAACATTCACTAAACTAAACTAAACATGAATCCACTTTAGAAATTACTTAGGATAGGGAAGGAAAGAGAAGTTCTCTTCTCTTTTCCCTCTCTTTAAAACCTAGTAATTAATTGTAGGATTCACTTAAACCAAATCAAAATACAAAATAAAATCAACCCAAATAAACTAAACACTTAAATGAAACCACCCATCTAAGTTGAACTTCTTCACACTTAGAAAATCCAAACCTTAAAACCATAGCTAAGCATACCACACAAACCTTCTAAAGCATACACATTAGGATAAGTCACCACTTCTAACTTTAAGTTAGGGCGGTGCATGGCTTGATGTTTTACTTTTATTTTGTGATATTTTATTTTATTCTAGATGTTAGGGTGAATGTGCGTAGAATGAATGGTAGGATGATTTAGTCTAATCATTATTTTCTGCAGGGGATTGTGCTTAAGGGGAGCCGTAATAAAAACATAAATGCTTTTGCTTCGCAGATGCTTACACCTCTAAGCATAATTCAATAGGCCAGGTGGACTTAGTCACCCATGTGTGGGGTGTTAAGTCAATATACATGCTTGGGATTTGTATGGTTTGTTTTAGCTAATCTCTATTTTGTAGGTGTTAGTTATATTTCTATTTTTTTCCCTTTTTATGTAATTTTTGCAATTGGGATTTTGGAATGAATGTTATGGGGGATTAGGATGAGCATTGGTCATAAGATTACATCTTATGTACCATGTGAAGCCTTTGGAGCAACCACCTTCCAACCATCCAAAAGAAGAAACCAAAGAAGAAAGAAGAAAAGAATAAGAAAGAAGAAAAGAAGAATGAAGAAATGAAGCTTGAAGACCCCCATAACAATGAATTTCTTTCTTAATTATACTTAATTCATTAATAATCCGGGTTGTATAAGGGTAGAGCTTGACTACCCAATTTGCTTTCGGGTTTGTGCGGTGGTGCCCGACCACAAATGACCTCTTATTCTTTTGTGTTAGCTTTATAAATTGATTGATGATTTGTTTAGCTTGTGCATTAAGATGACATATTTTTCCTAGTTTCTTCCTTGCTTGAAGTATAACCTAGATGTGGATTAGGCTCTTAGGAAAAAAATAAATCTTCTACCAAATTCAGCAATTCAAAATTTAAATAAAAAACTCATAACCTCACCTAAAGATTAGGCTAAAAAATCAAGATAAAAGAATTACCAACCCCTTAGCTGGATGAGTATTTCTTTTGTAACATCATGCACAAATGCATAATGTTTCCACTCTTGATCGGAGGGCTTCCACTATTACCAAAGAAACTTGACTTGACCTTTGAGAGCCATGGTGGAAACACACCTCCTCCCTTCTCGTTGATCTTTGCCAATAATATTACTTCTCATGCATTAGGCATATGAATCCTATAAGCTTGAGTCAAATGATTGTCCAAAAATAAAAATAACATGTAATATGATTTGCATTAGATTTAGGTCATTTGAAGCCTACCCTCACATGATCTAGTCTCTTCAGAGAGTGAGTTTAAGAACTTAATCTCTTTTTAAATAAATAACAGCCTAGCTATCTTGCATAAAGCATATGACTTGATTTCTTGAATTTAAAATTATAGGAGGAGTTAGTTGGTAGCCACCCCCAAGCGATTGTAAGTCCAAGCAGTCGGGTGGTTTATTCTCTCTTATGGAGGCAAACCAAATACCCATTTTCACCTTAGATTTAGGTCATGCTTTTGGCCTTGCCAAAGCTCCCTAGATTTAGGTTATGAGGTTGCTTCTCCCTTTTATGGGCCATAAGCATAAATCCTCACCTCTTAGGCATTTCCATAACCTTGTATTATGGAATTATAAGCCCTAAAATTCTAATAAAAATTTAACTTAAATAAATAATTCAATTTCAAAGATGTAAAGCCCAACCATAGGATAGTTTGAGATGCTCGCTAGGTTTCCTAGCATCATTAGTATCTCCCACTTATCTTTCTTTAGCTTAGATAATAACTCTCTCTTTGATCAATCCCATTTGGTCTTCCAAAATAAACTAATCGATTGATAGTCCTACCTGTTGAAATCTTTGGAGACAACGATCATTTACTTTAATCGAGAGTATTCCTAAGGGATCTCATTCCTCAGGATGTAATTAACTATAGAGGATTTCCCCTATAGGGAACTTAACAAACTCGGTTTAAAATAAACCTTACTTTATCTTTCCACATAAAGTAGGAGAAGAATCTTTAGTACACGTGAAGATCCATTATCCTTAGGAGTCCTTGTTGAAGTGATTAGGTCCATTGTAGGGTGGTGACTTCTATCTTTCGAGATAGTACACCTCTCCTCAATGTTGTACCTGATCACCCTCAATAAGAACATTTATGGATCTATGTGATGTAAAAAATGCATAAAAAGAAGAAAGTATATTTCGATCTTCATTTTTATTCCATATAGAGTGAAGATGAACGTATATTTTTATTATTTAGAAATTTATAAAAATTTTACCACAATAGTCCTCACAAGAATAGCTCTTTAGTGTCAGGGGAGGTCAAATGTATTTCTATTCATGAAAATGATCCGATGGCTATAATTATTTGTGTTGCCTTGGGTTAGGCTCTCTAGATGATATCGTAGCACAGTATCTCATTGAGAAGAAAGAGATCCTAGGGTATGACTGGTCTGACCTAAAGGAAGAAAAGGTTAGCTTTGATCCCAATGAAGATGATCTGTTAGAAGACTTAGTAGAGGTGCATATGGTTGACACAAGGGGTTCCCCCTTTAGGATCAACATAGTTTGGAAGGTGTTGCGGTGGAACAAGGTGATACAGCCTATTCGACCCAACACCTCCTTCAACAACTTAAACAGAAGGGTGAACAAAATTACAAAATGGGAAAGAGGCTTGAAGATTTACTAGCAGCAATTTTAGCACTTCAGAATTAAACCCTAGTAGTGCATCCCACTATTACAGAGACCGGCCAGCCTGAGTTGTTGCATGTTCTGGATCAAGCCAAGAGTTCACCTCCAGTAGAATAGGGCAGCACTAGCTTATATAGGAAGGTAGTGGATAGTACCTCTATACAAGAAAAGGATATTAAAATTATGGTTGAGTAGCAAGTGCGATAAGCGTTGGTGCAAACCCGAGGAGGATCATCGATTCCAATGGGTAGACCCTATCCAGAAGAATTTGATGTTGTCCAATATACTAAGGGTTTTGTGCCTCTTTCTTTTAAGAGTTTTGATGGCAGCGGGAACCCATGCCAGCACATAGCACACTTCAAGGCCAACTATTGCCATCTTTGGGGTGCATTACTATTCCATCTTTTTTATGAAGCGGCATGATAGCCTTTGATTGGTATGCTAAACTCTCCAACAGTTCAGTGAAAATTTTTGCTGAGTTGGAGCAACTCTTTATTGAGAGGTTTGCTGGAGCTCAGCAAAGGGTAACTATGGGCAATCTCATTGTAGCACAACAACACCTCAGTGAGTCCCTCATTGACAATATTCTCAGATGACACAATTTCAGTATGAAATGTAAACCACAACTCTCTGAACAACATGCCATTGAAATTCTACTAAAGAATATTAATGGCTCGGTAGCCTTCATGCTCAAAAGTTTTACCATCAAGACATTTGAGAAGCTAATCAACAAGGTGGCTAGTCTATAAGGAGAGGCCAAATAGTTATCTTCTTAAGATCAATTATCAAAGCCAAAGCTGCAGAAGGCCAATGAAAAGAAACCAGGGGTAGTAGCAGCATTGGACAAGGGGAAGCAAACGGCTAGAGAGCAGTATGAGAGACATCGAGCTCCATAGCCATCTCTTCCACCTCCTGCTTGCTAGGCCCTTTATTGGCCATGCAGATCTCCATGGCCTTCGCCTCATCCTGTTCACATCTGTACATATTCTCCAGGTAGCTACCATCCATCTACTCTTTTGGATAAACTAAATAAACCTTATTTATTTAAGAGGGAGCTAGTCAGGAAAATCTTTAAGAACCTCTTAAAGAAACCTGATTTTTAGCTACCAGAGCCTAGAAAACTGAAGGAAGTGGGCAGGAGCAATGATCCTAACTTTTGCCCCTACCACCAAATGCTAGACCATATTTTGGAGGATTGCTTTACATTTAAAAACTGGCTTGAGCATAGCTACAAGACAAGCGCTATATTTATCCCAAAAGAATATCTAATGGAACAACCATCCAGTTCTGTTAGGGTAATCCTCGGGGATACATGTGATCCTCTCAAAACTAAAGAAGGTTGGGATATCTCCTTATCCCGAACTTCTAAAAAGATTATTTCAAAAATCAAGAAACTTTCCTTGTAGGTGCCTGAGGTAGCTCGAACCTCTAACATCAAGGAAGGTTTCCAAGCTTCTAAAGATGACTTAAGGAAAGTAGGAGCTAAACAGTAGCACTAGCAGCCCATACCAGCCTAGGATAACCAAGTAGCGCAACCACCGATCGAGCCCAGTCTCCATTCCACATTTGCAACTACTACCTCAGCTGACACTTCTACTTCAGCTAGCTCTTCTTCTAGTAGACATCTTGTATCGACAAATGAGGGCATCAAATCCCTCACCTCAATTACTTTACTAGATTTCTATTATGTACCTCCTTCTAAATCTAAGAAATTGAAGAATAAATCTAATTTGAATTACATCTGTGTCACTTCTGAAGGGTTGTCTAATTCTACACTTATAGAAAACTCTTCAAGTATAAATAATAATTATAACAACTCCGATCTTCCTCTTTCTAATTCAGAGATGGACTTTCCTTCTTTGAATAATATGGGTTCATCTCTTGAGATAGACATGGAATCATCTAATTCTGAGGGTCCTATAGGAGAAGCTATAGGTGAGCCTGATGAGCAGGTAGAATCTTCTACTATACTACCACAAGAGATCACCGAAGTTAACCTCCATAGTGGCAAGGTTCTACCTCCTAGGACAACACCTCAAGATAAGGAAAATATGTCATTGGTATTGGTGAGTAAGAAGCCCCTTCATAGGATGCTCCACCCATGGATATGCTTGTGGAGGATCTGCCCAAAGTTGATTACAATGTCTTCTCTCTCCTAAGAAAGTTTCTAGCTAAACTAAACATATATGATGCCCTTGTCTTATCCAAAGAGATGAGGGAATCATTAATCAAAGCTCTACTTGATCCAGAGATATGCTTAGCTCAACTGATCGCTATTGTAGAGGAGACACATAATTCAAGAGAAGTCCAAGGAGTCACATTTACTGATGAAGACCTTCTTTTGGGGGACTTGGAGCACAACCATCCCCTCTACATAACAGTAGATATGGACATATTCAGACTTTCTAAGGTTTTAGTTGATCCAGGTGCATCAGTGAACATTATGAGTCTAAAGGTCCTTGCCTATTTGAAGATTGACATCTCTGCACTCCAAGGAGATTGGATGATGTTGAGAGGATTCAATGAATAGGGTAAAAGGGCTTTAGGCTCCATAGTGTTACCTTTGGAGATAGCTGACTGGAAGACTGAAGCCAAGTTTTATATAATTGATTCAAACTTCACTGCTTTGTTCGGTAGGCCTTAGATACACCAAAATAAGATGATTCCATCCTCCCATCATTAGTGCATCATGTTTCAAAGGGATGAAATCGAATACTGTGTCAAAGAAAATGAAAAGCCATTTTCAATTAGAGAGGTCGAGATATATGAGGATGCAACCTACTATCTTTCTCAAAACACCTTTTCTCATGAACTTGGTCAAATTCAAATACAAAAGAAAAAGAAAAAGAAGAAAAAGAAAGAGAAAAAGAAAAAGAAAAGAAAAAGGAAAATACAAGTAAGCAAGAAAAGGACACCTAGGAAGAAGCAGAGCCGCATGTCACATTCCACCCACAGTTCATTCCACCATACGGACATATGGATAGGATGACTCGACCTCCACCTGGTAGAGGTAGAGGCAGATACTGAGGCAGTTTTAGAGGTGGAAGACCCCCTATTTTTCCACCAGCCAATAGGGGTTATGTTCCAGTTCACAGGAGCACCCCTGCTATTCACTTAGACTTGGAATCCAGCTCGGAGGATGAATCTCATGTGATTAGCATACCAGGAAACCCCTCTCAGCGGGTTTCATTGGAGGTGATACTCAAGCCAGACAGTGATGAAGGCAAGGCCTCCAAGCAAAGCACAAATGTATTCAAATCAAGTTTAAAACTATTAGGTAGCAGTTGGGAACCTTAGCCTTTAACCTCACTTTCTTCTCAAAAAATTAAAGGTTTAGTAGTTAAGGAAGCCCCTAGGTCTTCCATGGATGTTATGCTAAAGAGATTCCTATTGGGATCATCACCCTCATGTCCAGAAGCTGATGTAGAACTTGAGGATAATTCATATAAAGATTTAATGGAATTACCTTTTGATTGATACTCGCCTTGTGTTCATAATCTTGCAAAGAAAGGTTTGATTCCTTGGTGAAACCTTGAGTATTTGGAGCGTGGAACAATAGAAGCAGGTGTTGACCTCACTTTTTGGAGTGAGCTTTCAACTTCTCCATCTTAGACATAAGGACTCCTCTAGACATTAAGAGTTTCTTAGTCTTAAGACACTTCTAGTGATTAGGTGAACACTTAACCTAACCCTAAAGACTTAGAAGAGTTAGCCATAGGAATGGGTTATGCCTTAGGGGATATTAGGAAAACTTACCTATGGCTTCAAACAAATCAAATCAAATTCAACTTCAAATTCAAATCAACTTCAAATTCAAACTCAAATTAATTTCAAATCAAATCTCAAATCAATTCCAAGTCAATTGATTTTCTCAAACCATCAAATCAATACCAAAATCTAAATCATGAATCAATTCCAAATGATTGAAACCCATGATAATTTCTAAAGCCAAAATCTTTCCTAAGCTCTTTTAATTCCATCTTATGGACTTAGCTCAAACCAAATCCAAATCAATTCAAACTCAAAAAATTTTCTCACAACCAATTTATATCTTCATTTATATTCATGTGTATAAATGAAATATAAATTTAAATAACCAAAACCAATTCAAAACTTAAATCCAAAATCCAACCAAAATTCAGCCAAAATCCAACCAAAATCCAACCTATGCTCCTTCAAGTCAAATTCTTGAACTTAGCCAAATCAAACTCAAATCAATCCAAACACCCTTGGATTTTCTTCATGATTCAATAAATCCTTTAATCATGAATAAAAATATAAACATAAACTTCAATCATCAAACCAAAATCAAACTAACCCAAATCAAACCCATGTTCATCCTTTGAACTTGAAATTATCAAATGAATCAAAACTCATTTGACTCCAAATCACTTGCAAATGGATTTATATTTCAATCATAAGCCCATATGTGAGTTCAACCAAACTTGAATCAAGCCTTGATCAAGTCAATTGACTCACTTAGGCTCACTTGACCCAAAGTGAGCTAAATCACCTTTTTGAGCCAAATTCTAATCCTACCAAATTAGATTGAACTAAGCCCATCTAAGCCTCACATTGTGAGCAACAATCATCCGAAGATGATCAATCACTCAAATTGGGTCAAACTAGGTCAAACCTAGCCTTTGACCAAGTCAACACTTAACCTAAATGAAACCCAAGCTAGCCAAAATCCACCATAGGCCAAATTGATTGAAACCATTGATCTAAACCAATCCAACATCAATGATTGAACATGAGCAAGCCATTAATTGAGCCAAACCTAGCCAAATTGGCCACTTGACCCAAGTTGACCTAAAAGGTCAAGATGGGTCAAATCTTGATCTAAGCTAAATTAGTTGAAACCAATAGGTCAAATTCATTCCAAAATACTTATTGAACTTGACCAAAGCCTCAATTGTCCAACTAGACCCAACCTAGCCCAATTGACTATGAACCCAACTTGACCTAAAAGGTCAAATCAAGCCAAAATCATACCAAACCAAAATTGATTGAAACCAAAGCTTGCAAAACATTTCAAATGACCAACCAATCCAAAACCAACCCATGACCTAACCCAATTAGGTCAAACAGGTCCAATTGGTCAACTTGACCCATTTGACCTAATTGAAATCAAATGAACCAAAACCAAATATAAACCAAATTGAATTTTGACCTAAATGGGTTAACTTGAACCAAATCATATCAAATAAACTCCAAATCCATCAAAAATTGGCACAACCCATTTTTTAATCATACCAAATATGTCCAAATCAAAATCAAAGCCAAGTGACCATTTTACGCCTAGGTCAAAGGGTAACCTATGATCAAATTCACTTGGAATTTGATCATATTCCAACTCAAGACCACTTAGCACCCTCCTAGTGGACCATTTGGACATCAAGGAGGGTGGTGCACATGACCCAATGGGTTTTGGTCAGCCAAACCCAACCCAAGGCCAAAACTAACCAGCCCACTCAAATTTCTCCACGTAGATCACCTCCCACACTCATTTAACACATGCACCTCCACACTCCCACTCCTTTGCTAAAACTGAACCACATGGTACTCCTAATAACCAAAATAACCCATTCAATCTCATCAATTTGATCAAAATGGAAAGAAGGCTCTCGACCATCCGATCCAAGTAGGGGGAGGTATACTCCCCCTCATTCCATTCTAATTCACCTTCCATGCATTCGATTGAGCTCAGGGGATCAAAGGCAAGCTTCTCTTAGTTTTCCAAGCACTCTTAAGCTCAATTGAATTTTCTTCTCTCAATTTTTCTTAAGCTGAAACTAGGGGAGGTGGGAAGAAATCCCAACTTAGCCAATTCTCAACTAATGTCCAATTCCTCTTACAAGCACCATCAAAGAACTAAGTAGATCTTATCCAAAGCAAATCCCAAGCATCCAAGCCATGAGAAGGGGGAGTTAAACCAAAGTCACAAGCCATTAAAGCAAGCCTTGGTCAATTGGAAGATCCACTTCAGCTCAAAGCTTCAAACCTTCAACAAGGTTTCATCTCCACTAGACGAAGATACCTCCACCATTGGAAGCACCGGTTGTAACCTCCGGTGAGGTATGCTTCAAAACTGAGCTCCCATTGAAAATTCTTTGGTCCTTTGAAAAGGGAATTTTAATCCCATTGAATTTCCACCATTGCATGTGCTTCTCCTTGCTTCTTGATGGTGTGGGTTGAATTCTAGCCCAATCCGAGCTCAAGTGAGCTTGAATCAAGCCATGGAGGACGGACGATCTACGTCTCTCATAGGCGAGGTTAGGGATGAATCATGGACCATCCATCCCACATATTTTGGATGGACGGTCTTGATTAAAATGCGTAGATCCAATTATTATTTCCTTTAGAGCCATGATCTCGCCATCCATCCTCGATGACGCTGAGAAAGCGAAGACCACCGCGATTCAATTTGACAACTTAAATAACCAATTCCATCGTGCCACGTGGAAAGCATGCACCACGTCAGTAGCCCACGTTTCATCGACATGATTAGTTATATAATTAGGGTTATTTAATTACCTTTTAATCACTAATACTTCCTAAATTTATAATTAAATGTAGAAAAATCAGGAAAATATAATTGAGGGCTCATTTTAAAGATAATTCAGAGGGGAATTCAATAAAATTATTTCTAATTGATTTTAAATAGTGAATTTTCCTTAATTAAAGTTTAATTAAAAACTTAATAACCCTAATTACTCCTTAATTATTTTATTAATCAATTTCAAACTTCTTAGGCATGTTTGGGGGGATGACTTCTGCTTTTCCTAATTTTCTTAGAATTTATTAATGAGTTAATTAGAGAAATTAATTAATGAACCCCTAATCACTCTCTTAAGGTAATTAAGAATAGTTAAGTATGTGAATAGTGACTTAATCCTTTAATTAAGATAATTAAACATTGTTTAAGTGAATAGAAGATTTATGGAATGGGTTTGGGGAATTTTTCTTAAGTTATTCCCTAAACTCCCTCTTCCCTAATCCCAAACCTAATTAAGGATTAATCCACTCATGATCTACTTAATTAGCTTAATCAAACTTCCAAAATCAATCTGAATTTAATCAATCTCTTCTTGGGTAGATCCTTAGGTGTTCAAGAGCCTAAGGTAAGCTTAAGGAAATCATAATCCAACTAACATGTGTAGGGTGGTTATGAAAGTACTTAACTAAAACCCTTTACCTTAATTAATCATTAATTGTGAGCCAATTGCATTAGGCCCCTTTCTTTCTTAGGAGCATTGTTGATTTAAATTCCATGTGGTTTCATATCATATGTTGGCTTATAATTATTTAGTTAATTATGTTAAAGTGGTGTAGGTAAGGGGTAATTAATGAATTTAATTTACATAAAAATAAATCTAATGGTTCTAAAATTAAACTAAACTAACTCACACATGGGGAAAATGGGTTAAGACTAGCAAACTCTCTTAACATTTTCTAAATCAAATCAAACTCAAATTCAAAACAAAAATAAAAGTCTCTTTAAGTAATTTTGATTCACTTTGAATAATCTTATCTTATAAGATTGTCTTTAAAAATTAATTAGGGTGAATGAAGTTACATGCTTACATCACTTTATTACTTTCCAATCATGATAAATGATTGCTTGCCATATGAAATCATGCATTCATATCTTTTGAAAAATCAAATTAAGTAAAATGTTTCCTTTATGTCAAATTGCATGTTTTGGCTAAAGTAAGAATATGAGTGGCTATTATCACTATTAAATCAAAAATTATTATCAAAACCTACAAATCAAACATTATAAATGAAGGTATGTTACTTATAAATACTTATAAGCTTGCATGTGATTATAGCATAAAATGTGTTGTGTAATTTTCTTCTCTTTTCTTAACATGATTTTGGGTAGGATTTGCAAAGTGTATAGTTCATTTGAAAAGAACATAACACTTGCTTAAATCCATTCCTATCCACTTCTATGTTATTACTTAAGAAGGATCTTCACATTACACATGTAAATTGCATAACCAAATCAAAAACAAAAATCTTTTGCATGACTCTTCTTCCAATTATTTCTTTTTGTACATGCACATGTATTTAAGAAAAGTGGTATATTAGTCTGGACATCCTAGGGTTGGAGGATTTAAGTAGCCCTAAGTAGGTCTTGTACCTTACCCCCCTAGTGTAGAAAATAATGGCGCCATACTCACTTATGTCTTTTATACATGTAAATGTGCATTTGATTAATGGATAAAAGAGTCCCTCTTTTCTACTTAAACAAAATCATGCATTCATGAAGCATCCAAATTTTCTTAAACAACATCTCTTTGCATTCATCATTAAGGTGTGTTAAGAATTTGTCTTACATGTATAGATATGCTTAGGATCATTCATATGCATGGTATACATGTTGGAAAGAAATAAATTATTATGTGTTATGTGATAGTAATTCACCTTAATTAATCCTAAGATGCTTTTCTTATTGAATAAGTTTATTTATAGTGAATATAAACTTAGGAATAATTAAAACACATAATAAAACATTCACTAAAGAAAGATCACTAATGAATCTTCCTTAGAAATTACTTAAGGTAGGGATGAAAGAGAAGTTCTTCTCTTTTCTTCTCTTTATAACACTTAGTAATTAAGTGTAGGTTCATTCAAACCAAATCAAATCATCAAATAAAATTAACAAATCAACTAAATCACTTAAATGAAACCACCCTCTAAGTTAAACTCTTTCATACTTAGAAAATTTCAATCCTAAAGCCTAGCTAAGACATGCCACACAAGCCTTAATGACACACACATTAGGCTAAGTTACTATTTCCAGCTCTATGTTAGGGTGATGCATGGTTTGATGCCAGATTTTGTTTTGTGTTGTAATATTTTAGACTGGATGTTAGAGTGCATGTGCGTAGACTGGATGGTAAGGTGATCTTAGTCTAACCATGTCTTTTACACGAGATTGTGCTTAAGGGGCGTTGTAATCAAAATATAAAAAAGCTTTTGCTGTGTAGGTTTCTTATACCCCTAAGCATAATCCAAACTAGGACAGGTGGACTAGGTTAACCGTGTTTGGGTTCTATGTCCAACTTATTCATATACATGCTTGGGATTGTGTGGTGTGTTTAGCTAATCTATATTTTGCAGGTTTTAGTTAAATTTACTTTTCCCATTTTCATGTAATTTTATAATTAAGATTTGGAATAAATATTATGGGGGATTAGGATGAACATTGGTCATAAGACTATGTCTTATATACTATGTGAAGCCTTTGGAGCAACCATATTCCAACCAACCAAAAGAAGAAAGGAAAGAAGAAAATTAAACATGAAGAAAGAAGAAAGAAGAAAGAAGAATGAATAATGAAGACCCCCATAACATGAATTCATTTTAATTATAATTCTTCATTTATAATCTGGGTTGTATAAGGGTAGAGCTTGGCTACTCATTTCTTTTTAGGTTTGTGCGGTGGAGCCCGACCACAAAGACCTTTTATTCTTTTGCACTAGCTTTATAAATTATTTAATGTTTGTTTAGTTTGTGGATTAAGATGACATATTTTTTAGTTTCTTCCTTGCTTTGCTGAATGGCCTGGATGCGATTAGGCTCTTAGAAAAAAATGAATTTTCTATCCAATTAATCAATTAAAAATTAACAACTCATAACCTCACCTAAAGCCTAGGATATAAACCAAGAAAATAAAAGATTTAGCAACCCCTTAGCTGGATATTGTATGTCTCACATCATGCATAAAATCATCTTGCTTCACTCTTGCTTATTGAGAGCTTCCACCTTTGCCAGAGAATATGGTTTGATATTTGAGATCCATGGTGAAAACACACCTCCTTATTACTGATTTTGGCCCATAACCAATTCCTCATGCATTAGGCATATGAATCCCATAGCCTGTGTAAAATAAATTATCCAAGAATCAAAAATAAAATTTAACAAAATTTGCATTACATTTAAGTCATTATTCATGTCCTACATGATCTAGTATCTTAGGGAGTGACTTTAAGGACATAGTCTTCTTTCTAAATAAATATTAGCCCAGCTATCTTGCAAAAGCATAAGACTTTCCTATATATATTTAAAATCATACGAGCAGTTAGTTGGCAGCCACCTCCAGGAAGTTGTAAGTTCAATAGTCGAGTGGTTTATCCTCTCTTGTGGAGGTAAACTATATACCCATTTTCATCTTAGATTTAGGTTGTGCTTTGGCCCTTGCCAAAGCTTCCTAGATTTAGGATCTGAGGTTATTGTTTCCCTTTGCGGGCTACAAGCATAAATTCTCATCTCTTAGACATTTCCATGATCTTGTGTTATGGAATGGTAAGCCCTAAATTTTTAATAAAACTTGAACTCAAATAAATAAATCCCCTCAACTTTAAAAAGGTAAAGCCCAACCATTGGGTAGTTTGGGATGCTTACTAGGCTTCATAATATCATAAGCATCTCTCACTCATCTCCCTTTGGTTTTGATAATAACTCCCTTCTTTTGATCAATCTCACTTGATCTTCTAAAAATCACCAATTGATTGATAGTCTGATCTTCAAAATCTTTGGAGATAATGATCATTTATCTTAATTGAGAGTATTCTTAAGGAATCTTATTCCTTAAGATGTAATTAACTATGGGGGCTTGCCTCCATAGGGAACTTAACGAACCCGGTATAAAATAAACCCTACTTTATTTTCCCATGTAAAGTAGAGGAAGAATCTCTAGTACATCCAAAGACCCATCATCTTTAGGAGTCCTTATTAGGCGATTAGGTCCATTATAGGGTGGTGACTTCTATCTTTTGAGATAGTACACCTTTCCTCAATATCATACCCGATCACCTTAATAAAAACATTCGTGGATCTGCGTGGTGTCCCACAAGCATAAAAATTTTGTTTTCATTTTTTCATTTAGATTAAGATAAAATTTTAACCCACAGATTTTACTGGCAACTCCGCTAGGGAGGTTCTTCTCCATCTTTGGTAAATGATCATTGTCTCCAAGTATTAATAGTGGGTTTGTATTTTATATGAATCCAATACTATCTTTCTTTTCCATTGGCACTTAGTTTATTTCATTCTTGAGCTAAGCTAGCCAACATCCTTTAGGTTTTTGGACCTCACTCCATGTAGGTCTTAAAACCCCTTTTATGTCTCCTAATAGATGAAAATAAAATTTAATAAAAAGGGATAACTAAAGACCTTTTTCTTACCATCTTTATGGTAAAGTAAAGTTCATTCCAAAAATAAATAAAAATAAATCCTTTATAAAAATATCGAAAAGCACTTTTCCAAAATTCACAATAAAATGTTTTACAAAAGTTTCATAAAACATAGCATTAACCTCATGTAACAATCTTCAAGATTGTTACATGTAGATTTTTCAAACAAAAAATCAAAATCATATTTTCAAAAGCATAATAAACATCCTCATTCAATATACCTAAATTTATTGAATGAGGATTTCAATCCCAAAAATAAAATCAAAACCATATTTTTAAAAAGCACTTATGAACATCCTCATTCAATATACCCAAATTTATTGAATAAAGGATTTTATTTTCAAACAAAATAAATAATCATATTTTCAGAAAGCATTTATGAACATTCTCATTCAATATATCCAAATTTATTGAATGAAGATTTTCATTTTCAAACAAAATCAACAATCATAATTTTGAAAAAAAAAGTAGAAATGAATATCCACATTGAATATACCCAAATTTATTGAATAAAGGTTTTCATTTCTAAACAAAATCAACAATTATCTTTTCATAAAGCAAAAATGAACATCTTCATTCAATATACCCAAATTTATTGAATGAAGGCTTCATTTCAAAATAAAATCAAAATCATATTTTCAAAAGCACAAATGAACATCCTCATTCAATATACTCAAATTTATTGAATGAAGATTTCATTTTCAAAATAAAACCAAAATCATATTTTTCAAAAAGCACAAATAAACATCCTCATTCAATGTACTCAAATTTATTGAATGAAAATTTTATTACCAATTGAAATTCAAAATCATATTTTCAAAAGCATAAATGAACATCCTCATTCAATATACCCAAATTTATTGAATGAAGATTTCATTTCTAATTTAAATCAAAATCATATTTTCCAAAAGCACAAATGAGCATCCTCATTCAATATATCCAAATTTATTGAATGAAGATTTCATTTTCCGAAAAAAAACCAAAGTCATATTTCCAAAACACACATATTTGAAGATGTACATCCTCATTCAATATATCCAAATTTACTGAATGAAGGTTTTCATTTCCAAACAAAATCAACAATCATCTTTTCAAAAAGCACAAATGAATATCCTCATTCAATATTCCCAAATTTATTAAATGGAGATTTCATTTTCAAATAAAATCACATCACAAAATTGAAACTCCATTTTAATATATCTTACATATGTTGAAGTTGGAATCTCTTCCTTTGCAAAAATTAAAATTTTTGAAGACAAACCTCTTCATTCCATATGTCCAAACTTGTTGGATGGAGGCTTTATCTCCAAAAAATAAATGACACCATTTGAAACTCCACTCAACATATTCCATATGTGTTAAGTTGGAATTTCCATCTTTTCAAAAAGCAATAAATCACACACAAAATTTCATCTTTGAAAAATTAAACATAATTAACTCCTATTTGACATACCCAAATTTGCCAAGTAAGAGTTTCATTTTTCAAAATAAATTTGGATCTTTTATTTAGCATACCCAAATTTGCTAAGTAAAGATCCCTCCTTTCAAAATCAAAATAAAAAAAGCAAAACACATTTGGATTCTTTATTTAGCATACCCAAATTTGCTAAGTGAAGATTCTCTTTTCAAAAATCAAAAATAAAAATATTTAGAACTTTATTTAGAATACCCAAATTTTCTTAGTAAGGATCCTCTTTTCAAAATCAAAACACAAAAATAAAGCACATTTGGATTCTTTATTTAGCATACCTAAATTTGCTAAATAAAGATCCCCTTTTCAAAAATCAAAATCAAAACACATTTGGATCCTTTATTTAGCATACCCAAATTTGCTAAGTGAACATTCTCTTTTCAAAAATCAAAATAAAAAAAAAAATCAAACATATTTGGATTCTTTATTTAGCATACCCAAATTTGATAAGTAAATAATCCTCTTTTCAAAAATTAAAATAAACACATTTGGATTTCTTCTATTTAGCATTCCTAAATTTGCTAAGTAAGGATCCTTTCTTCAAAAATCACAAAATCAGACACATTGGAACTTATTTAGCATACCCAAATTTGCTAAGTAAGGACCCTCTTTTCAAAATCAAAACACAAAAAACATTTTGGACTCTTTATTTAGCATACCCAAATTTTCTAAGTGAAGATCTTCCTTTCAAAAACAAAAGTTAAAATCACATTTGGATCATTTATTTAGCATCCCCAAATTTGCCAAGTAAAGAACCTCTTTTCAAAAAAAAAAAAAAATCAAAACAAAATAAAGCACATTTGGACTTTATTTAGCATATCCAAATTTGCTAAGTAAAGATCCAAATTCCAAAATAAAAATCAACATTAGATTTGGACTTTATTTAGCATACACAAATTTAGTAAAGATTCCATTTCTAAATCCACACATGATTCACAATCATAAGCAAACAATCAAAGAAAAGATTATTTTCAAACACCTCACCTAGCATACCCAAATTTGCTAAGTGAGTAAATTCCAAAATCACAAATCAAAAATAAAATCAATTGACCCTCTATTTAACATACTCAAATTTGTTAAATAAAGGGTCCCCAAACATGAAAATAAAATTCAAATATAAACCAATGGAAGCATCCGAAACCTTTTCAAAATACTTGAACCCCATTCAACATAGCCAAATTTATTGAGATGTGGGCTCCGACTCAAGATCAAAAGATAAATCCAAGCAACAATAATTGAAGTAATCAAAGAAAAGGGACATCACATATCTCTCAAAACCAAAGAAGGTTGGGATATCTCCTTATCCCGAATCTCTAAAAAGATTATTTCAAAGATCAAGAAACTTTCTTTACAGGTGCCTGAGGTAGCTCAAACCTCCAACATCAAGGAAGGTTCTCAAGTTTCCACAAAAAACTTAGGGAAAGTGGGAGCTCATCGATAGATGAGAAGATTGCTGGAACCAAAGAGTCCACCTCCTCTAGTCCAGATAACAACTATTAGTCACAATCTACTTAAAGCTCTTCTTCTAGTAGACATCTTGTATCGGCGGATGAGGGCATAAAATCCCTTA
Source organism: Cymbidium sinense (assembly GCA_021442155.1). Taxonomy (NCBI): domain Eukaryota; kingdom Viridiplantae; phylum Streptophyta; class Magnoliopsida; order Asparagales; family Orchidaceae; genus Cymbidium; species Cymbidium sinense. The sequence goes on from CM038217.1 coordinate 115,948,660, forward strand.
CGCCACTTACTTTACTAGATTTCTACTGTACCTCCTTCATAATCCAAGAAATCAAGGAATAAAGCTAGTTTGAATTACATCTATGTCACTTATGATGGGTTGTCTAACTCTACTCTTTTAGAAAGCTCTCTAAGTCTAAATAATAACTATAACAACTCTGATCTTCCCCTTTCTGATTTAGAGATAGACTTTCCTTCTCTGAATAATACATGTTTACCTCTTGAGATAGACTTGGATTCATCTGATTCTGAGAGAAGCTATAGGTGAGCCTAATTTGCAGGTATAATCTTCCAAAAAACTGCCACAAGAGATCACTGAAGTTAACCTCCATAGTGGCAAGGTTCTTCCTCCTAGGGTAGCGCCTCAAATAAGGGAAAATAAGTCATTGGTACCGACGAGAAAGAAGCCCCTCCACAGGATGCTCCACCCATGGATATGCTTCTGGAGGATCAGGCCAAAGTGGATTACAATGTCCTCTCTCACTTAAGAAAGTTGCCATCTAAGTTAAGCATATATGATGCCTTTATCTTATCCAAAGAGATGAGGGAGTCATTAATCAAGGCTCTTCTTGATCCAGAGATATGCATAGCTCAGCTGACTTCTATTGGAGAGGAGGCACATAATTCAAGAAAAGCCCAGGAAGTCACATTTATCGATGAAGACCTTCTCCTAGGGGACATGGAGCACAACCGTCCCCTCTACATCATAGTGGCCATGGGCAGATTTAGACTTTCAAGGGTTTTGGTTGATCCAGGTGCATCAGTGAACATTATGAGTCTAAAGACCCTTGCCTATTTAAAGATTATCATCTATGCACTTTGAGGAGAACAAATGACATTGAGAGGATACAGTGAACAAGGCAAGAGGGCTTTAGGTTCCATAGTGTTATCTTTCAAAATAGGTGACTGGAAGCTTGAAGCCAAGTTCAATATAATCAATTTGAATACTTCATTTACTATTTTGATTGGTAGGCCTTGGATACATCAGAACAAGATGATTCCATCCTCCCTCCATCAGTGCATCAAGTTTCGAAAGGATGGGATTGAATACTGTGTCAATGGAGATGAAAGCTATTTTCAATTAGAGAGGTCAAGATATATGAGGATGCGACCTGCTACCTTCCTCAAAACACCTTTTCTTGAGAACTTGGTCAAAAATTAAATACAAAAGAAAAAGTAAACGAGAAAGAAAATGAAAAGAAAAAGGAAAATACAAGTGAACGAGAAAAGCACATCAAGGAAGAAGTAGAGTCGCATGTCACATTCCACCCATAGTTCATTTCATCATATGGACATATGAGTAAGATGACTCGACCTCCACCAGGAAAAGGCAAAGGCAGACAGAGGTAGTTCCTGAGGTGAAGAGCCCATGGTTAGCGATTAGCCAACATGGGTTATGTTCTACTTCACAGGAGTACCCCGATTATTCATATAGACTTGGAATCCAGCTCGGAGGATGAGTCTCATGTGATTAGCATACCAGCCAACCCCTCTCAGCAAGTTTCATTGGAGGTGACCTCGAGTTAGATAGTGATGAAGACCAGGCCTCTAAGCAAATCATGAATATATCTGAATCAAGTTTATGTAAAACCATCAGGCAGCAGATGAGAACTTTAGCTCTAACCTCACTTTCCTCTCAAAAAGTTGAAGGTTTAGTAGTTAAGGAAGCCCCTAGGTCTTCTAGTGATGTCAAGCCAAAGAGATTCCGATCATCATCAAGTCCGTACGATGTAGAACTTGAGGATAATCTATATAAAGATTTAATGGAATTACCTTTTGATTGGTACTCTCCTTGTGTTCTTAATCTTGCAAAGAAAGGTTTGATTCCTTATACATGGTCTAAGCACAGGTCAGATTACTTTGAAAAGCTATGGAACAACAAAAGTAGGGATGCACAATCAAGACCAGGACTACGATTCGGTATAGTGGGTCTAGTCGATGATGATGATTACTGCTTAGTTGTCACCAATCTTCTGGAATATGATAGGTTCTTCTCCAACCACACTAACTCTTATGAGAAAGTGTGTTTAGAAACTTCAGATGAACTTCAATTCAAAGATGCACAACCAGAATTTGATGAGGAAATCCATTCAATAATCTACAGGCTTAAAGAAATCAATCTTGGGATGGAGGAAGATCCACGTCTGACATACATCAGTTCTCTGCTAAATGAAGAGAAAAATAATGACTTAGTTAGGTTATTGACTAAGTGTTGATCTCATTTTTAGAATGAGTTCTCAACCCCTCCATCTTAGACATAGGACTTCTCTTAGACATTAAGAGTTCATCAGTATTAAGACACATCTAGTGATTAGGTGGACACTCAACCTTGCCTTAGAGACTTAGAAGAGTTAGCCATAAGAATAGGTCATGCCTTAAGGGTGTTAGGAAAATCTACTTACCCTTAGGTTGAACCATTCCTCACCTTCCTTCCTTTAAGTCAAACTCCAAATCAATCTTATTTGATTTTCTCCAAACTTAAATCAACTCCATGTGATTGAAATCCATGATTGAAATCCATGATTGAAACCCATGATTAAAACCCATGAATGAAATTTTTAAGTTCAAATTTTCCTAAGTCCTTAATTTCTATCTTAAGAACTTAGCCAAAATCATGATCAAACCAAATAAAATCCTTGAGATTTTCTCATGATCTTTTTATATTCTCATTTATATTCACATATATAAATGAAATATAAATTCAAACCAATTAAACTAAACTTAAAATTCAAAATCAATTCATTAAATTTCCTAAGTTCCTTAATTTCCCTTTTAATGGACTTAGCCTAAATCATGATCAAATTAATTCAAATTCATGGGATATTCTCATAACTCATTTATATTCTCATTTATATTCATATATATAAATGAAATATAAATATAAATCAATCAAATCAAATCCAAAAATTAAATTCCAAATTTAAAATCCTTCTTAAGTCCTTAATTTCCCTTTTAATGGAATTAGCCTAAATCATGATCAAACCAATTCAAATTCATAGGATTTTCTCATAACCCATTTATATTCTCATTTATATTAACATATATTAATAAAATATAAATATAAATCAATCAAACCAAATTCAAAAATTCAAGCTTTAAACACCAAAAATTTCCTAAGTCCTTTAAATTCTCTTTTAATGGACTTAGCCTAAATCATGATCAAATCACTTCAAACACTTGAAATTTTCTCATGATCCATTTATATTCTCATTTATATTCACATATATAAATGAAATATAAATTCAAACAATCAAAACCAATTCCAAAAAATCAAATTCAAATCTCAAAATCCAACCTAAGCCTTTCAAGTCAAAATCTTGAACTTAGCCAAATCAACTTCAAATCAAGCTCTTGATTTTTTTCCTTCATGATTCAATCAACCCTACAATCATGAATCCCTATATAAATACAAACTTCAATCACCAAATAAAAACCCAATTCAAAAAATCAAATCCCAAATCCTTCATATTCTCCCTTTGAATATGAAATTATCAAATGAATCAAAACCCATTTGACTTCAAACCACTTGCAAATGGATTTATATTTCAATCATAAGTTCATATACAAGTTCAATCAAACTCAAATCAAGCTTTGACCAAGCCATTTGACCCACTTAGGCTCACTTGAGCCAAAGTGACCTAAAGTACCCTTATGAGACAAATTCTAATCCTAACCAAATTGGATTGAACCAAACTCACCTATTACTCTCATCATGATCAACAATCATCATGTGATGATCAATCAATCAAATTGGGTCAAACCAAGTCAAACCTAAGGGTTGACCAAGTCAATACTTAGCCAAAAATGAAACCTAACATAGCCAAAATCCACCATAGGCCAAATTGATTGAAACCATTGATCTAAGTTCATTCATGACCTATGTTTGAACTTGACCAAGTCAACATTTGAGCCTAACCTAGCCCAATTGGCCACTTGACCCAAGTTAACCCAACTTGACCTAAAAAGTCAAAATGTGTGATGTAAGCCAAATTGATTGAAACCAATGAGTCAAGTTCATTCCAAATCACTTGTTGAACTTGAACAAAGCCTCAATTGGCCAACTAGACCCAACCTAGCCCAATTGACCTTGAACCCAACTTGACCTAAAGGGTTATGTTGAGCCAAATTCAAACAACAAAAATTAATTGAAAACAAAGATACCAATCCACTCCATATGACTAACCAAACCTAAACCTACCCTTGACCTAGCTCAAATAGGTCAAATGGGTCAAATGGGTCAAATTGGTAAACTTGACCCATTTGACCTAAATGAAGTTATATGAGCCAAATTCAAAACTAAACCAAATTGAGTCAAACCAAAGCCACCAAAACATTTCAAATTGTCATATGAACTTGACCCAACCCTTGGTTTGACCCAATTTGAGCAATTGGTCAACTTGACTCAAGTTGACCTATTTTGATCTAAATGGGTCAACATGGGCCAAACCATATCAAATGAATTCCAAATCCAATGAAACTTGGCCAAACCTAATTTCTCCACATACCCAACATATAAAAATTGAAAAATTATCCAAATGACCATTTTACCCCTAAGCCATAGAACAAATTTTGGCCTAATCCATGGGTAATTTGGTCAAGCCCTCTTCATATAAATTTAATACCTTCCTAATAGCTCAAGTTGACCCAATGAAGAGTGGTGCACCCAACCCAATGGGTTTGGGTCAACCCTCTTCATATCAATTTAATACCTTCCTAATAGCTCAAGTTGACCTGACTAACAATGGGTTTGGCAAATAGACCCAAGGCCAAACGACCAGCTCAATTAGCTAATTCAAAATCCTCCTCCCACTCAATTTGAAGCACATGGGAGGTTACCAATCACTCAGACCTCAAAGACCATGTGCAATCTACACTAAACAACCCCTCCCATATGATCAATTGGATCAAAATGGCAACTCATGGTTCGGCCTTCTGATTTCCATAGGGGGAGATACACTTCCCCTAATTCAATTTGAATTCATGATCCTCACATTCGATTGAGCACTAGAGAAAGTTAGGAAACATCAGAGAGCACTCTTAGGATTTCTAAGAGGGATTTGAGATAGCCATTTCTCGATTTTCTTCCTTAAAAAATAGGGGAGCTCATCTCAATCCTCAACTTCATATTCACTCAGTTCTACTCCAATTCCTCTTACACACTCCCTCAAGGGATCAAGCTGAGTGCATCTAGGCATTCTCTCAAGTTCCCAAAGCAAGGAGGAGGTGATTTGGATGAAAGTCATAAAGGGGAGCAAGTGGTGTTGATCTATAGGGAGATCTACTCAACCCCAAGGCTTGAAACTTTCAACAGGCTTCGTCTCCACTAGAAGAAGCTACCTCATCGAGATCGAGCGTCAGTGATCACCTCTATCAAGGTATGGAATTTTTGGACCACTTAGCTTAGGAGGTGTTGGTCCTTTGTGAAATAAATGTTCCTGACATGTGAAATCCATCATTGGATAGGTTTGTAATTGTTCTTAGATGGTGTGGGTACAATCTCATTTCAATCTGAGCTCAATTGAGCTCGGATCTTCCCTTAGATCATGGACGGTCTCTATTGAGCCTTAGGAAAGAACTAGGGTGATCCTGGCCATCCATCCGCATATTTTGGATGGCTGCTTACATTTTAGAAATCTTTATCCTTTAGAAATGCGGGAGGATCACGGCGTTCGATCCCGAATGGAGGGGATCAAACTGCATCGCATCACCATGCCATCACCCTGATGTGATGTTTAAGTGATCCCCTCATGATGTGATGCATGTAAGCGCGCTAACCGCTGTCGCCGCATGTCACGCTGTGAGCTGAGGGGATTAGTTAGGGATTTAATTAATTTTAATTAATCTCATAACTTTCAAAAATTTATATCTACCTCAATAAAATTCAGAAAAATATGTGGTAAATTTATGAAAAGATAATTCTACCTATAATATTTTAAAAATAATTTCAATGGATTTTGAGTTGTAGTTTTCTCTGATTTTGGGTTTTAATGAAAATCTAATTTTGCTAATTACTCCTTAATTAATCCTCTGATTAATCCCAAATTTCTTGGGTATGTTTTAGGGGATGACCTTTACCTCCCCTAATTTTCTTAGGATTTATTTAAGGCTTAATTGGGAGAATTGCAAATGTGTTTCCTAATTACCCCCTTAATGTAATTAAGGATAATTAAGGTTAGATTAGTGTTTTAATCCATTTTTAAGGTTGATTAAGGTTAGATCTAGTGAATAAGAGGTTTAGGGGATAATCTTGGGGTATTTACTCTAAGCTATTCCCTAAACCCCTTTTCTTTCCTTAATCCTCTCTCAATTAATTGTTAATTCATTAATTATCCCCCCTAATTAATTTCTAAAAATTCCAAAACCTTCCAGAACTTAATTAATCTACTTTGGGTAGGTGCGCAGGTATTGAATAGCTTAAGTTCAATTAAGAAAATCAAAACCCAATCCATATGTGTGAAGGGGTGTTTTGAAATTACTCAAGTTAAACCCTTAGCTTAATTAACCATTAAGTATGAGCCAAATTGCATTAGGCCCTTTTCATACTAGGTGCATTATAAGTTTAAATTCATTATGAGATTTTATGTCATCTCATTGGCTCATAATTATTTGGTTAATTATGCTAAGGTGGTATAGGTAAGGGTTAATTAACTTGTTTAATTCATACCTTAACCTAATCAAAAGCTAAAATGAATCTAATCATCTAAAAATTAAACAAAAATACCAAACACATGTGGGAATGAGTTAGGAACAACAAACCAAACTCGCATTTTCAAAATTAAATCAAACTCAAACTTAAATACAAATCATACTAAATGAACTTTGATTTATTTTAAGCTTTCTTATTTCATAAGATTATCTTTAGGATTTAATTAGAGTGAATGTGCTTACATGCTTTCATTGCTTTAATTATTTCCCCAACATGTTAAATATGTATGTCATATGGTTTCATGCATCCATATTTTTCAAAATCAAATTCAAAATGAAATTGTTTACTTTATGACAAAATTGCATGTGTTGGCTAAAGTAGAAATATGAGTGGCTACTATCACTACTAAATTAAAATTATTTTCAAAAAGTATATGAATCAATTATTAAAACTGAAAGTGTGCTACTTATGTTTTAATTATAAGCTTGCATGTGAGTAAGATATAAAGATGTGCTTAGCATAGGTTTTCCTTCCCTTCTCCTTTAGTATAATTTTGAATAAGATTTGGTAAGATGTATGGTTCATTTGAAAAGAACCTAACACTTGCCTAATTTCATATCCTATTCATTCGTATACTATCACTTAAGAAGGATACCTATGCTTGCACATATAAATTGCATAATAAAAAAATAAATCAATTAATACAAATTTTTGTATTCTTTCTTTTCCATTCATTTCTTTTGTACACATGTTTATATTTAAGGAAAGTGGTATATTAATCTGGACAACCCTGAGGTTGCGAGGCTTTAAGTAGCCCTAAGTAGGTCTTGTACTTTACACCTCTGGTTAACAATGGCGTTGTACTCACTTATGCTTTTCTTACTTTCATTTGTGCAAGTGAAATTTGGATAAGAAATTTCTTTTCTACTTAATGAAAATCATGCATCATAAAGCATTCAATTTTCTTAAGTAACTCACTTAACATTCTTTTTCCATTCATTTCTTTTGTACACATGTTTATATTTAAGGAAAGTAGTATATTAGTCTAGAGAACCCTGATGTTACGAGACTTTAAGTAGCCCTAAGTAGGTCTTGTACCTTACACCTCTGGTTAACAATGACATTGTACTCACTTATGCCCTTCTTAGTTTCATGTGTGCTTGTGAAGATATGATAAGAAATCTCTTTGTTACTTAATGAAAATCATGAATCATAAGCATTCAAATTTTCTTAAGTAAATTACTTAGCATGCATCATAAAGTGTGCTAAACTTTTCCATTTGGTATGTATAGATATGCTTAGGATCCATTCATATGCATATTATACATGTTGGGAAAGAAATGAAGTGATGTGTGTTTTATGAATTTAGTTCACTTTATTTAATCTTGAAATGCCTTTCTTTTGAATAGGTTTGTTTAGAGTTTATCTAAACTTAGGATTAATTAAAACACTTAATCAAAACATTCACTAAATAAAACCAAAAATATGAATCTACTTTAGCAATTACTTAGGTTAGGGAAGGAAAGAGAAGTTATCTTCTTTTTTTTCTCTCTTTATAACTTAGGAATTAATTGTAGGATATTTGAACCTAATCAAAACATAAAATAAAATTAACCCAAAACAACTAAATCACTTAAATGAAATCCTCTTCTAAGTTGAACTTATTTCACACTTAAAAAATTCTAACTTAAAGCCATAGCTAAGCATACCACACAAACCTCCAAAGCACACACATTAGGCTAAGTCACCACTTCTAACTTTAGGTTAGGGCAGTGCATGGTTTGATGTTTATTTTATTTTGTGATATATATTTTAGACTAGATGTTAGGATGTATGTTTGTAGAATGAATGGTAGGGCGATCTTAGTCTAACCATTATTTTTTGCTGGGGATTGTGCTTAAGGGGCGCTATCATAAATAAAAATATAAATACTTTTGCTTGCAGGTGCTTATACCCTTAAGCATAATCCAATAGGCTAGATGGACTTAGTCACCCATGTGTGGGGTGATAAGTCCAATATACATGCTTGGGATTTGTATGGTTTGTTTTAGTTAATCTCTATTTTGCAGGTGTTGGTTAGATTTCCATTCTTTTCCTTTTCATGTAAATTTATGCAATTAGAATTTTGGAATAACTGTTATGGGGATTAGGATGAGCATTGGTCATAAGATCTTATCTTATGCACCATGTGAAGCCTTGGAGCATCCACTTTCCAACCATCCAAAAGAAGGAGCCAAAGAAAAAAAGAAGAAAAGAAGAAGATAGAAGAAAAGAAGAATGAAGAAATGAAGCTTGAAGACCCCCATAATAATGAATTCCTTGCTTAATTATATTTAATTCATTTATAATCCGGGTTGTATAAGGGTAGAGCTCGGCTACCCAATTTGTTATTTTGGGTTTGTGCGGTGGTACCCGACCACAACAGCCTCTTATTCTTTTTGCGATTAACTTTATAAATTGATTGGTGATTTGTTTATCTTTTGCATTAAGTGGCATCTTTTTCCTAGTTTCTTCCTTGTTTTATGTAAGGCCTGGATGTGGATTAGGATCTTAGGAAAAAATAAATCTTTTACCAAACTTAACAACTCAAAACTAAAAATAAAGAACTCATAATCACACCTAAATCTTAGTTTTAAAATTAAGATAAAAGAATTCACAATCCCTTAACTGGATGAGTATTTATTTTATAATATAATGAACAAAAATATCTTATTTCACTCTTGATTGGAGGGCTTCCACCTTTTTCAGAGAAACTTGGCTTGACCTTTGAATCCCTTCTCACTAATTTTGGCCAATAACTTTATTTCTCATGCATTAGGCATATGAATTCTATTAGCCCGAGTCAAAATAATTGTCCAAAAAATGAAAATAAAATGAAATTTGAATTGCATTAGATTTAGGTCATTTGAAGCATGCCCTTACATGATCTAGTCTCTTTAGGGAGTGAGTTTAAGGACTTAGTCTCTTTCTAAATAAATAACAGCCTAGCTATCTTGTATAAGCATAATACTTGCCTAAATGTATTTAAAATCATAGGAGGAGTTAGTTGGTGGCCACCCCTAGGCAATTGTAAGTCCAAGCAGTCGGGTGGTTTGTCCTCTCTTATGGAGGCAAACTAAATACCCATTTTCACCTTAGATTTAGGTTGTGCTTTCAGCCCTCGCCAAAGCTCCCTAGATTTGGGTTTTGAGATTTTTTTCCCCTTTGTGGGCCATAAGCTTAATTCCTCACATCTTAGGCATTTTTGTAATATTGTGTTAAGGGATAATAAGTCCTAAATTTCTAATGAAAAATGCAACTCAAATAAACTAAACCAATTTCAAAAATATAAAGCTTAATCATAGGATAGTTTGAGATGCTCATTAAGTTTCTACCATCATGGGCATCTCCTACTTATCTTTATTTTGGCTATGATAATAACTCCCTCTCTTTGATCAATCCCATTTGATCTTCAAAAATGAACTAATCGATTGATAGTCCTTTCCTATTGAAATCTTTGAAGATAATGATCATTTACCTTAGTCGAGAGTATTCTAAGGATCATCCCAGATGTAATTAACTACTGGGGCTTGCCCCTGTAGGGAACTTAATGAACCTGGTTTAAAATAAACCACTTTACTTTTCATGTAAAGTAGGGAAGAATCACTAGTACATATCTGAATTTAGGAGTCCTTATTGAGGTGATTAAGTCCATTAAAGGGTATTGACTTCTATCTCCCGAGATAGTACACTATTCTTTGATGACGTACCCGATCACCTGAATAAGCACATCTGCGGATCTACATGGTGTCCCAAAAAGATGAATTTTTATATTCTTTCCTCATTCTCCCCATAGATTTGAAGGTGACCATATAGAAATTTTTCTAACCAACAGATTTCTTTGGCGACTCCACTAGGGATGGTTCCTCTCTCCATCTTTGTAAATAATTATTGTCTTCAAGTATCGATAGTGGGTTCATACTTTAGTATGAATCTGAGACTATCTTTCTTTCTGTTGGCACTTAGCTTATTTCATTTTTAAGTTGAGTTAGCCAACATCTTTAGGTTTTAGGACTTCACTCCATGTGAGCTTAAAACCCCCGTTGGGTTCTCCAATGGGTAAAAATAAAAAATATCTAAATAAAAAGAAAGCATTTAAATACTTCCTCCTTATTATTTTTATGATAAGGAAAGGTTCATTCTAAAATAATGAAGACAAAATAAATTTTCCATAAGAACTTTGCTTTTCAAAAAGCACCTTTTCAAAAATGCACATAATAAAATATTTTCCACCAAATTTTGTCACCCTCATTTTAGAATTCTCATAATTGTTATATGTAGGAATTTTCAAAAATAAAACTAACAAAACTTTTCAAAAAGCATAAATGAACATCTTCCTTCAATTCATTTTGATGAAGATTTCATTTTCAAAATAAAATGAACAATCATCTTTCCAAAAGTTAAAATCAAAATAAAAATAAAATTTTCAAAGAGCACACATGAACATTTCCATTCAATACACTCACACCTATTGAATGGAAGTTTCATTTTCAAATAAAACTAAACTTTTCAAAAAGCACAAATGAACATCTTCCTTCAATTCATTTTGATGAAGATTTCATTTTCAAAATAAAATGAACAATCATCTTTCCAAAAGTTAAAATCAAAATAAAAAATAAAATTTTCAAAGAGCACACATAAACTTTTCCATTCAATACACTCACACCTGTTGAATGAAAGTTTCATTTCCAGATAAAATTAAAATTTTTGAAAGCACATATGAACATCTTCATTTAATATACTCAAATTTATTGAATGAAGATTTCATTTCTAAATAAAAATAATATCATTTGGAAATTACATTTAAGCATATCTCACATATGATTGAGTTGGAATTCTCTTTTTCAAAAAGCAATAATCACACACAAAATAAAATTTTCACATTTCAAAAATAAGATTGATTTCTGTTCTTACAAACCCAAATTTGTTGAATGGAAGTCTTCTTTTCAAAAACCAACAATCATATTTTAAAAATTCAAGCACATTTGGAACTTCATTTAGCATACTCAAATTTGCTAAGTGAAGTCTCCAAATCCAAAATAAAAAATTTTTCAAACACATTTGGAACTTCATTTAGCATACTCAAATTTGCTTAGTGAAGTCCCCAAATCCAAAATAAAAAATTTTCAAACACATTATGGAACTTCATTTAGCATACTCAAATTTGCCAAGTAAAGTTTCCAAATCCAAAATCCAAAATTTTCAAACACACTTGGAACTTCATTTAGCATACTCAAATTTGCTAAGTGAAGTCTCCAAATCCAAATCAAAAAATTTTCAAAACACATTTGGAATTTCATTTAGCATACTCAAATTTATTAAGTGAAGTCTCCAAATTCAAAATCCAAAAAATTTCAAACATTTTGGAACTACATTCTTTGGCATACCAAATTTACTAAAGAGAAGTTTCCATTTTCAAAACCAAACTAAATCAAAAATTTTGAACACATCATTTGGAATTTCATTTAGCATACTCAAATTTGCTAAGTGAAATTTTCATTTCACAAAAGTAAGTTGGACTTTAACCTTAGCATATCATATTTGCTAAAGTAAAGTCTCCACTTTCAAACAAATCAAAAACAAATGAAACACTTAGGATTTCCTTAGCATACTCAAATTTTCTAAGGGTCTTACTTTTTCAAAAATCAAAACATCCAAAAAAAACAAATGAAACACTGAGGATTTCCTTAGCATACCTAAATTTGCTAAAAATCCTATTTAAAAAAATTAAACAAAACACATTTGGGTTTTTCACTTAGTATATCTAAATTTGTTAAGTGGGATTCCAATTTTCAAAAATCAAACAAAACACACTTGGATTCTTCACTTAGCATACCTAAATTTTCTAAGTGAGAATTCCAATTTTCAAAAAAAAAAAATCAATCAAACAAAACACACTTGGATTCTTCACTTAGCATACCTAAATTTGCTAAGTGGGAATTCCAAATTTCCAAAAAATTGAAACAACAATTCACCAAAAAAGAAATAATCATTTTCAAAATACTTCACTTATCATACCCAAATTTGCTAAGTAAAATTCCAAAATCATCAAAAAAAAAAAAAAACAAAATCAATTGACCCTTACTTTAACATACCAAAATTTATTAAAGGGAAGGGCCCTCAAACCAAATCAGAAATCTAAATTCGAACAAACATGAACCTATGGAAGCATCCTTCTCAAAATATTTGAATCCATCTTTCAACATACATAAATTTTTTGAAGTTGGATTCATATTCAAAAATCCTCTTTCAATCAAATTCTCAAATCTATTTGAACCCCACTTAACACTTCCAAGTTGTTAGATGTGGGTTCAAAATTTTCAATTCAAATTCAAAAAATCTACAAAGACCAAAATCTGATCCGAGCTCATTTTCTATTGCAGATTCTCATAGTCAGTTACAATACAGTGACAGTTCAGTTTTCAGTCTTTACAGTTAATCTGAGATGGCAGGATCACAGAAATTCACTTTCACTTTCCCTCATGGTATGGATTTGGCTTTGGACCAAGCCAACTTCCCCCGATTGGATCATGCACACCTTTTCTACTTCGGTAGGGGATTCAATGGAGCAAGGATTACATGTGAGGGCCCTCTCACATAGGACCACGTGACGAGGCGGCATCATAATTGATCTACACTCGATTGACATCTCCTAGAGGAGCGCAGAGCTTTAATCATGATAAGCGAGTAGTACCAGCAGTGCTAGCCCTAATTTCAGTATGCCCCATGGTTTCTCATGCTTCCCCAGTGAGGGCAAGTACCCTCTCATCTATACCCTCTAAGGGTAAGGCTCCCCTAGTCTCAGGGCTTGCATCCCCTACTTTTGAGTATGGGTTTAACTCTCACTCCTCCCATCCTACCAGGACTTAACGTAGGAACAAAAATTGCATGATCAAACGGTACCACACCAGATTGCTAGGGAGATAGAGGCAGCAACCCATTCAGCTATTGAGGAGTTTCCCGTTGTTACTTCACCACTGGTTACAGTAAACCAGTTCCATCCTTTTTTTGGGTCAGACAGAGAAGATGTTAGGAGAATTCGCACATCACCTCCACCAGTGGTGCAACATTAACTAATAGTTACTTGGAGTAGGAGGTCGTACACCGACTTCTGATCTGTCTTACGCCAGGTAGGCGGAGCTTACGGAATCTCAAAGTTTGGAACTCAGTTCGATCTCAGATCCATCATCCCCAGGTGTGAAACATATTCACCGAGAGAGGGCTAGAGGCCCCATACAACACATAGTGAGAGATGAAGGTTGGTTGATCGACAACTTTACTTGTTGATTTTTCCGGCTGGCGCTACGTGACCATCGATAGCATCCTACTTACTGGGACTAGCCATCACAGGAGGATAGCTCCTATGTGTAGAGAGTCCTGGTGTCTCCACCTCACTATTCTACCCCTCATTTGCCATCACTAGTTCAGGTCACAGCATCTACAGTTCCATCAAAGGCCATGAAGGCCATATCCGGGGAGAAGCACACCCCATTGGTGATCTGGCTATGGTCGAGGGATCTACCCCATCTACACCACCTATTATGGCAAGGCCGAGCTCCCCTACTCGATCTTTTACCCTAGTGGTGGTGCGGAAGGAGTGGCGACCCTGAAGCATCATGGTCATCCCTTCACCAACTCCACCAGTACAACAGGATTTGGAGATGGTAGTAGTTTCGAGGTTGCGAGATGATAGTCCTACGATTGATCGGAACATCCTAGAGTTACTCTTTTCATAGCTAGTGGCAGTCAGGAGTGTCATTCATCTAGTGAGTACAGTCCACATAGGATTGACTCTCTAGTGGCAGGCAAGGTCCGGTGCCTCTCAGTGCATGATAGTGATCACACCAGTCAGCCTATATCATTTGTTCCCATTCAGATTAATCATTCTATCAAGGAGATAGTAGCTCATTATCTTATAGAGAAGAAGGAGATCTTGGGGTATGATTGGTCAGATGAGGAGAAAGTCAGCTTTGATCCTAACGAAGATGACTTGTTGGGAGACTCGACTGGAGTCTGCATGGTAGAAACTAGAGGATTTCTTCTTAGGGAGTAGAAAGCCATGGAAGGTGATGAGGTTGATCAAGAAGACACCACAGCATCAGCCCAGCATCTCCAACATCAGTTGAGTCAGAAGGATGAGCAGATAGATAGGATGGCAGGACAGTTAGAGGACTTATTAGAAGCAATATCAGTGCTTCAGAAATAAGCCCTATTAGTTCATCTTACTACAGTTGACATTAGTAAGGCTGAGTTAGTGCATGTATTGGACCTGACCAAGACCTTACCTCCCATTAAGCAAGGTAGTACTAATATGTATAGGAAGGTAGTGGAAAGTACCTCCATACAAGAAAAAGATATAAAATCCATGGTTGAGCAGTAACTGAAGGAAGCATTGGCTCAATCCCGGGGAGGATCATCGGTTCCAAAAGGTAGAACCTACCCAAAGGTATTCGATGCTATCCAATATCTCAAGGGTTTCGTGCCACCTTCCTTCAAAAGCTTGGTTGGCAGTGGAAACCCAAGGAAGTACATAACACACTTTAAGGCTAATTATTGCAATGCCGGTGGCAGCAACGCTTTGCTTTTCTACCTTTTCGTTAGTAGCCTAGTGGGTATTACTTTCGATTGGTATGCTGAACATCCCAATAGTTCAGTAAAGATATTTGCTGAGTTAGAGTAACTCTTTATCAAGAGGTTTGTTGGAGCTCAGCAAAGGGTTACTGTAGGTGATCTCGTTGTAGCACAGCAACACCCCGGTGAGCCCCTTGTTGATTATATTCTCTGATCACGTAACCTGAGTATGAAGTATGAATCACAGCTATCTGAACAACATGCCATTGAGATTCTTTTGAAGAATATCCATGGCCTGATCACCTTCATGCTTAAGGGCTTCATAATCAAGACATTTGAAAAGCTAATCAACAAGGCGGCTAGTCTATAAGGAGAGGCCAAACAGTTTCCTTTTCAAGATCAGTTGCCTAAGCAGAAGCCACAAAAGGTCTATGAGAAGAAGCCAAGAGTAGTAGCAATAGTTGATAAGGGAAAGTAGCCAGCTAGAGATCAGTCTGAGAGACCATGACCTCAGCAGCCTCCACCTCCTTTGTCACCACCAAGGTAGCCCTATCGGCCTCCACAGTAGCCTCCACGGCCAACACAGTCACCACCTCAACCATACCAGCAGCAGCGGTGACATACATACCCCCGCCAGGTTGTTATGGTCCACATACTCTTTTAGATAAGCTTAACAAGCCTTATTCATTTAAGAGGGAGGAAATCAAGAAAATCTTTAAGAACCTCTTAAAGAAGCCAGATTTTCAGCTACATGTGCCTGGGAGACCAGAGGAAGTAGGCAAAAGTCATGATCCTAACTTTTGCCCCTACCACCGTATGCTAGGTCATATTTTTGATGATTACTTCACATTCAAGGACTGACTTGAACACAACTTCAAGACCAGTG
Organism: Cymbidium sinense; assembly: GCA_021442155.1. Taxonomy (NCBI): domain Eukaryota; kingdom Viridiplantae; phylum Streptophyta; class Magnoliopsida; order Asparagales; family Orchidaceae; genus Cymbidium; species Cymbidium sinense. The sequence goes on from CM038217.1 coordinate 115,964,801, forward strand.
CTATAGTTATCCCAAAGGAATACCTTGTGGACAACCTTCCAGTTCCATTAGGGTAATCCTTGGGGACACTTGTGATCCTACTAAAACTAAAGAAGGTTGGGATATTTCTTTATCCAAAATCTCTAAAAAGATAGTCTAGAAGATCAAGAAACTTTTCTTGCAGGTGCCTGAGTCAGCTCAAACCTCCAACATCAAGGAAGGTTTGCAAGTTGCCAGTGCCAACTCTAGGAAAGGGGGAGCTCAGCAGCAACAATAGTATGTGTCAGCCCGGGATAGCCCATTAGCGCAGCTACTGATCGAGTCTAGCCTCCAACCTATAGTTGCTGCTTCCACACTGGCGACTTCTTCCACTTCAGCTAGTTCTTCATTTTCTTCTACTAGTAGAACTCTTATATCGACGGATAAGGACATCAAATCCCTTACCCCACTCACTTTACTTGATTTCTATTTTGTACCTCCAAACAATTTGAAGAAATTAAAGAATAAAGCTAGCTTTAATTAAATGCGTGTCACTTCTGATGGGTTGTCTTCTTCTATTCCTAATGATAACTCTTCAAGTCAAAATAACTATAATAATTCTGATCTACCTCTTTCTGATTTAGAATTGGACTTTCCTACTCTGAACACTATGAGTTCACCTCTTGAGATAGACTTAGAATCATCCAATTTTGAGGGTCCCATAGGAGAAGCTGTAGGTGAGCCTGACGTTCAGGTAGAACCTTCCATTACCCTGCCACAAGAGATCACCGAAGTCAACCTCCGTAGTGGCAATCTTCTACCTCTTAGGGTAGCACATCAAGATAGAGGTAAACAAGTCATTGGTACAGAAGATCGAGAAGCCTCTCCACAGGATGCTTCACCCTTAGATATGCTTGTGGAAGACTAGCTCGAGGTGGACTTCAACATCCTTTCTCATCTAAGAAAGTTGCCACCTAAGTTAAGCATATACGATGCCCTTGTCTTATCCAAAGCGATGAGGGAATCATTAATCAAGGCCCACCTTGATCCTAAAATATGCTTATCTCAATTGACCGCTATAAGTGAGGAAACACATTATGCAAAAGAAGCTCAGGGGATCACCTTCATGGATGAAGACCTTGTTCTAAGGGACTTGGAGCACAACTATCCCCTTTACATCATAGTCGACATGGACCAGTTCAGACTTGCCAAAGTTCTTTTGGATCCAGGTGCATCGGTGAACATTATGAGTCTAAAGACCCTTGCCTATTTGAGGATCGACATCTCTACACTTTGATTCAATGAACAAAGTGAGCAGACTTTAGGTTCTATAGTGTTACCTTTAGAGATAGGTGACTGGAAGACTGAAGCCAAGTTCTACATCATTGATTCAAATACTTTGTTCAATGCTTTGCTTAGTAGGCCTTGGATACATTATTATAACAAGATCATTCCATCCTCCCTCCAATAGTGTATCAAGTTCAGAAAAGATAGAATTGAATATCATGTCAACGGAGATGAAAAGCTATTTTCAGTTAGAGAGGTTGAGATTTATGAGGATGTGACCTACTATCTTCCTCAAAACACCCTTCCCATGAACTTGGACAAAATTCAAATGCAAAATCAAAAGAAAAAGAAAATGAAGAAAAAGAAATGAAAAATAAAAGTCTAAGTGAACAAGAAAGGGGAATTGAAGAAGAAATAGATCCGCATATCACATTCCACCCACAGTTTATTCCATCATATGGACATATGGGTAAGATAGCTCAACCTTCACCAGGAAGAGGCAAAGGTAGAAACAAAGTCAGTTCTAGAGGTGGGAGACCTCCTAGTTGGCCATCAGCCAACAGAGGTCGTATTCCAATTCATAGTAGTACCCCTACTATTCACATATACTTGGATTCTAGCTCGGAGGATGAGTCTAATGTGATTAGTATACCAGCCAACCCCTCTCAACGGGTTCCATTGGAGGTGACTTTCGATCCAGACAGAGATGAAGACCAGGCCTCCAGAAAAAGCAAAGTATTTGAATCTATTTTATGTGAAACTATTAGGCAGCAGTTGGGAACCTTAGCTCTAACCTCACTTACATCTCAAAAAGTTGAAGGTTTAGTTGTTAAAGAAGTCCCTAAGTCTTCCAGTGACATGAAGCAGAAGAGGTTCTTTTTGGGATTATCATCCTTAAGCCTTGAAGTTGATGTAGAACTTGAGGAGGATACTTTTAAAGAATTAATGGAATTACCATTTGACATTTACTCGCCTTGTGTTCAAAATTTTATACAGAAAGGTTTAGCTCCTCACACATGGTCCAAGCACTTGTCAGAGTATTTTGAAAAGCTATGGAACAATATAGGCAGGGAAGCACAATCAAGAGAAGGACTAGGATTCGGTACAGTGGGTCTAGTTGATGATGAAGATTACTACTTAGTTATTACCAATCATTTAGAGTATGATAGTTTCTTCTCACATAACCCCAACTCTTATGAGAATGTGTGTTTAGAAACCTCAGATGATCCTGATGATCTCCAAGTCAAAGAGGAACCACCATAATTTGAAGAGGAGATTCATTCAATAATTAACAAGTTGAAAGAAATCAATCTCGAGGAAGAAGTAAATCCACGCCCGATATACATCAGTTAGTTATTGAATGAAGAAGAAACCAATGACTTAGTTAGGCTATTGACTGAGTTTAAAGAATGCTTCGCACAGAGTTATGAAGAAATGCCCGGATTATCTCCTGATGTAGTAGTCCACAAGCTAGCAATAGTTCCTAATGTACCCGTATTAAGAAAGCTCCTAGACACATGCAATTAGAAATCAAACAACAGGTCATTTTGAAGTCAAGAAATTGATCGATGCTAATTTCATTAGGGAAGAAAAATATCCTACCTGGTTAGCCAGTGTCTTACCAGTTAAGAAAGAGAATGGTCAAATTCGCATATGCATCGATTCAGGGACTTAAACAAGGCATGTCTTAAGGATGAGTTTTCTCTTCCTATACCAGAATTAATGGTGGAATTTGTCTAATCTCATGAGGTATTCTCCTTCTTGGATGGGTCATCTGGCTACAACCAAATCAAGATGGCCCCCGAGGATGAAAGAAACACTACTTTCTGAACCCCGATCAGAATCTATTGTTATAAAGTCATACCATTAGGCCTTAAAAATGCTGGTGATACATACCAATGGGCCATGACTCAGATCTTCAATGAGCTCATTCATCATCAAGTTGAATGTTTTGTTGATGATCTAATAGTCAAAAGAAAAGAAAAGGAAGACCATCTCTTTTACTTGAGAGTAATTTTTGAACGGTTAAGACAATTTAACCTCAAAATGAACCACCTGGAGTGTGCATTTGGAGTAGCTTTAGGAAAGTTCCTTGGGTTTGTTATCCGACATCAGGGAATAGAAATAAAGTCAAAAAAATATCAAAGCTATCTTAGAAATGCCACCTCCTAAAAGCCTAACACAACTCAAATCTTTTGAAGGATGGCTAGCGTATTTAAGATGCTTTATCTCAAATCTATCGGGAGAGATTATTTTCTACTTGTCAAAAGGATGCCAAGTTCAAGTGGGATGATAAGTGCCGACATGCCTTTGAAGATATCAAGCGATTTTGGTGAAGCTTCCCCTAGTAGCTTATCATGGGCGTGCCATTGATCTTTACACCGCATTGACGACTCCTCGCTTTGTTGGCCCAAGCCAATGATGAAGGGAAGGAGAGTGCTCTCTACTACCTCAACTATCGTCTAATCCCTGTTGAAGTGAACGACCCACCTATTGAGAAACATTACCTAACTTTAATCTTTGCATCCCAAAAGTTATGGCACTACATGTTTTCTCATAAGGTGGACTTGATTTCAAGAATCAATCCACTGTAGTATCTCATCACATGATCGACATTGTCCGGATGGATGGCATGTTGGTCCATGATGCTCTCATAATTTGATATCACATTTGTACCCCTCCGTGCGGTGAAAGAACAAGCACTAGTGGATTTCTTAGCAGCACACTCACTTCCTGTTGATTCCCCGCTTAGTGATGATCTCCCTGATGAACAAATCATGAACTTAGGGGAGGTTGACAATCGTCGTTGGGAGATGTACTTTGATGGTGCAACTTCTTTTCAAAAAGGAGAAGAACCACAATCTACTCTTCCAAGAAAGGTAGGGGTATGAATAGTTCTCTTAAGTATAGACTGTAATGTGATGAGATTCTCATACTATCTTTCCAATCCATGCACCAACAACGAAGCTGAGTATGAGGCTTTGAGTGTCAGTCTAGAGTTAGCTATCACAGTGTGTGTCAAAAGCATCAACATCTATAGAGATTCTCAGCTTGTCATCAACCAGATTGCTGGGTCCTACAAGATTCTTAAACACAAGCTTCATCATTACCATGAGTATATCATGAAGCTGTTGACCCAATCCCTGAGGTCACCATCTACAACGTTCCTTGAAGAGAGAACGCAGTAGCATAAACCTTGGCAAAACTTTCCAAAGAATTGGCATGTCTGGAAGATGAGTCCATTCCATTAAGGGTCAAAAATAGACAAGTCGTATCCCTTATTGACGCTAAACTCATCGAGAGACTTTCTCTTGAAGGGAAAGTTACCATTGCTAAAAAGGATGAGGAGCTGGATTGGAGGCAACCCTTCATGGATTACTTGACTAAAGGCAAACTACCTCAAGAGAAGTCACAAGCCCATCAGATGAAATAGAGAGCTCTCTCCTATGCTCTCGTGGATGGCACCTTGTACCGACAATCTTTCAATCAAATGTGGTTACGCTATTTAGACAAACATGAAGCCCGTAAGATCATGACCGAGGTACTTTCAAGTCTATGCAGAGTGCATCAATCCAGTCTGAAGATGAAAGCTAAGATCAAGAGACTAAGATACTACTGGCCTTCGATGATTACTGCATCGCATGAACGCATAGGAGATGCCATCGCTGCACACGTGTGGTCCTACATCAACCGCCCAACATTTTACACCCTACATTGGCCTCATGGCCATTTGAGTGTTGGGGTATTAACATTGTGGGTCTGATCGATCTTCCTTCTTCTAAAGGTCACCGCTTCATCTTAGCTGCCATCGACTATTTTTCCAAGTGGGTGGAGGCAATCCCACTCAGAGAGGTCACAGCTCAGCATGTGCTCTAGTTTTTTAGGAACCATATCGTATATAAGCTCGGGGTACCTCAACAAACTATATTCGATAATGGTACTATATTCAAGAGCACCAAGATCAACAGCTTTGCTAGAAGACACGATATAGATTACAGATACTCCACCATATACTACCCCAGGAAAAATGACCTAGCAAAAGCATTCATCAAAACTGTCATACATATATTAAAGAAGATTCTTGATGATAACAAATGACAGTGGTATGAGCAGTTAGTTGAAGTTTTATGGACATATCACACCACATACATAACTCTAACTTAATCTACCTCATTCTTTTTAGTGTATGGGTCCGAAGACATTCTACCAATAGAAGTTCAACTCCCATCACTGATGATAGCAATGGGTAGTCAAATCACTACAAAGCAGAATGCCAAGCTGGGATTAGAAGAGCTCTAAGGTTTGAAGGAGAGATGCCTACGGGCGTGCCAAAATCTCGAGTTATACAAAGCCAAAATGATTCAAGCTCACAATAAGTTGGTCCGCCCTAGAACTTTTCAAGTAGGAGAACTTGTTCTAGTTCTAAGGAGACCAATTATTGCCCATTGAAAGATGGGAGGCAAGCCTCAACGCACTTGGGAAGGCCCTTTTGTCATAGAAAAGGCCTACCAAGGAGGATCTTATCAGCTTATTGATTGTGAAGGGGAACACTCGATACTTCCAATTAATGGGCTCTATTTGAAGAATATTACCCATAAAATCATGTTTAAAAATAATAATTCTATCATAAAAAATTTCTCTTCTGTCGAATCATTATTTGCTTGCTTATGAATCTATGATAAAGTGTTTAGGGTAGGTGTAAGAGAACCCAAGAGGCATCTATCCTTCTTTCACAACATGAACATAAATTAAACACAATTCCCCATCCCTACTAGAATAGGTGTGAGAGAACCTAAGAGGAATCCTACTTCAACTAGAATAGCTAAGTTAGGTGTAAGAGAACCCAAGTGGCATCCTTTCTTAGTGGTATCGCAATTGTCATTCATGGCACCATTTCATCAATTCCCCAGTGTGTTTAGGCTAGGTGTAAGAGAACCCAAGAGACATCCTATTCCCTTTAACACAAGCACAAAAATAAAGACATATCTTTTATCTCAGGCTATTTTGATGTAGGAGCAAGCCTCATGTGGCACTCACTCATTAGCTGCTCTAGGTTGGGCTGACACATTACCTTGCTAGTCTATCACCCCAGTGGTCACTTGTCTAGTAGATGTGAGTCCCCGTGCTTTCTTCCTGAATTGACCAATGCAAACTGACTAGTGCCTTATTAGTTTGGTAGACTTCACCACGCAGTCAATAAGCTACCTCATGTTGCTCTGTTTAAGAAGATGTAAGACTTCAAGCTTTCTTCTTGAACTAGACATCGTGCACTAACTAGGTTGAGTATATTTGAGGCTTAGGATAAGTCCCCTAGAGACTCCTTTCCTATTGATTACTTTTGGTTTGATATAAGTCCCCTAGTAGCATTCTCTCAGTAGTTGCTCTAGGTTAGATGACACCTATTGAGCTGAAGACAGACTATCCCGGCAATCAGTTATGCAGTAAGAGGATGTGAGTCCCTAATGCTTTCTTCCTTGGCTGATTGTATCAAACCGATGGGCACCTTAGGTTGGTTGATGTTCGCTATGCTGACAATGACTCACTTGGTAGATACACCACTCTTAGCAGATGTGAGTCCCCATACTTTCTCCTTGAGTTGGCCACCGAATACCTATAAATATTATCTTCTCCAGGGTTTTGGATAAAACTCTGACCCATCCCCTGTGGGCACTCTACTTGGATCACATCCTTTGAGACCCCATTTAGACACTACCTGGGTTACTTTTGGAGTGGACAGTCCCTCTTTCCTAGTAGCCACCCCTGTAGTTGGAGAATTTGTTCAGCGGATGCACAGATTCTCTTTTGGTTCAGTAAATCTGAGATAGGTCTAGGCTGATATGAGCTCCTTCTCAGTGTGATCCCTCACAAACCAACAGGGTCCATGATAAATAAATAAAAGAAATAAATAAATTAATCTGGTTTTGGATTAGGAATTCAAGCCCCCAATGGCCCCTTTCCTAAGCAGGCATCCTATCTTTAGGGTAGTGTCAGCAAAACTCCCTATAGGAATTGTCTGACTACTCTTGAGTAGAGATAATTCCTTAGGTAGGCACTCTCTCAATAGTCGCCATTAGGTCAGGTTCAATCTATTTTACACAAATAGGTTACCCCAGCGATCATCTCACTTTATAAGATGTAAGTATACTATGCATTCTTTCTAGCATGATTGTTACAAACCGACAGGAAGCCTTAGGTCGAGTTGACATGTTACCTTGCTAATGTGTCACTCCAATGGTCTCTTATTCAAGAAAGATGTGAGTCCCCATGCTTTCTTCCCTCAATTAACCATTATAAACTGAAAGGCACCCTTGGTTGGATAGTTCTCCCCTCGGTTGGGAAGCTACTCCCTTTGGATTGATAAATCTATGTTAAATCAAGGCCAACACTTCCCCTACTCAGTGTGATCTATCACAAACAAACATAGCCCCTACTCAGTGCACTCCATCACAAACCAATGGGATCCATCAAACATGAAAGGAAAATGAAATTAACTTTGATTATCTTTGAACTAATTTAAGTCCCCCAGCGGCATTCACTCAATAGTTAGTCCTAGCTCGAGTTGACATGTTACCTCGCTAATGTGTCACTCCAGCAGCCTCTTATCCAGGAAAGATGTGAGTCCCCATGCTTTCTTCCCTGAGTTAGCTGTTATAAACTGAAAGGCACCCCTTTAGTTGGATAGTCTTACTATGTGGCTAGTAGACTACTCCTTTTAGATTAACAAATCTGTGTTAGACCAAGGCCACCATGACTCCTACTCAGTGCAGTCCATCACAAACTGATGGGATCCATCAAACATAAAAAAATGAATTAACTTTGACTATCTTTGAGCTGATTTAAGTCCCCCAGCAGCATTCACTCAGTAGTCAGCCCTAGGTCGGGTTAACATGTTACCATGCTAAAATGTTGCCCTAGTAGTCTTTTATTCAAGAAGATGTGAGTCCCCATACTTTCTTCTTTGAATCAACCACTGCAGACCGAAAGACAACCCCTTTGGTTGGATAGTCCTACTATGTGGTTGGCAGACTATCCTTTTGAATTGGTAAATCTGAGCTAGATCAAGGCCAACACGACCCCTACTCAGTGCGATCCATCGCAAACCAACAGGGTCCATCTCAAAATTAAATTTTAAAAAATTTGAAACAAATCCCTTCTAACCTCCCTAGTGGAGTAAAATATGAAATAAATTCAACCTTCCTCCCTAGTGGAGTCAAACAAACAAAAGAAATCCAATCAACCTCCCTACTGGCATCAAATTAATCAAACAAATCAAATCAATCCGCCTCTCCCCAGTGAGATGAAAATCTTTCTAGTTCCCTGAGAGGAACTAACTCAATCCAACTTGAACTTGCTCCCCTAGTTGAGAGTTCACATGTTCTATACCCAGTGGATCCCGAATTTTTATTTATCTATGGTGTTATATCTTTTATTTTATTTTCATCTATCTCTCTTGAAGTAAATGAAAAAAATACTCTATTTTGGACACCACATAGATACACAGATATTCTTATTAGTGTGATTGGGTATGACATTGAGTAATAGTGTACTATCTTGAGAGATAGAAGTCACCATCCTACAATGAACCTAATAACCTAATAAGGACTCCTAAGGACGATGGGTCTCTGGATGTACGAGAGATTCTTCCCCTACTTTATATGGAAAACTAAAGTAGGGTTTATTTTAAATCGAGTTTGTTAAATTCCCTATGGAGGCAAACCCCCATAGTTAACTACATCCTAAGGAATGAGATTCCTTAAGAATACTCTCAATTAAGGTAAATGATCATTATCTCCAAAGATTTCAAAGATAAGACTATCAATCAATTAGTTATTGTTAGAAAAGCAAGTGGGATTGATCAAAAAGAGGGAGTTGTTATCAAAATCAAAGGGAGATAAGTAGGGGATGCTCATGATAACAGGAAGCTAGTGAGCATCCCACACTATCCTATGGTTGAGCTTTATATTTTTGAAATTACGGTGATTTATAGGTTTGAGTTGAATTTTTATTAGAAATCTAGGGCTTGCAATTTCACAACACAAGATCGTGGAAATGCCTAAGAGGTGAGGATTTATGCTTGTAGCCCACAAAGGGAAACAATAATCTCGAATCCTAAATTTAGGGAGCTTTGGCAAGGGCCGAATCATGACCTAAATCTAAGGCAAAAAAAATGGGTATATGATTTATCTCCACAAGAGAGGATAAGCCACCCGACTATTGGACTTACAACCGCCTGGGGGTAGCCGCCAACTAACTCCTCCTATGATTTTAAATACATGTAGGCAAGTCTTATGCTTTTGCAAGATGGCTAAGTTATTGCTTATTTAAAAAGGAGACTAAATCCTTAAACACACTCCCTAAGAGACTAGATCATATAGGGCATAAATAATGACTTAATATAATGTAAATTTTTGCTAAGTTTTATTTTGATTTTTGGACAATTTATTTGACACAGGCTATGGGATTCATATGCCTAATGCATGAGAAATTGGTTATGGGCCAAAATTAGCAAGAAGGAGGTATATTTCCACCATGGATCTCAAAGGTCAAGCCATGTTCTCTGGCATAGGTGAAAGCGCTCCATAAGCAAGAGTGAAGCAAGATGATTTTATGCATGATGTGAGACATACAACATCCAGCTAAGGGGTTACTAAATTTTATTATCTTGATTTATATCCTAGGCTTTAGATGAAGTTATGAGTTGTTTAATTTTAATTTTGAGTTGATTAATTGGATATAAAATTTATTTTTCCTAAGAGCTAAATCGCATCTAGGACATTCATCAATCAATGAAGAAACTAGGAAGATCATGCCATCTTAATGCATAAGCTAAACAAACATCAAATAATTTTATAAAGCTAGCAAAAGAATAAGAGGCCGATGTGGTCGGGCTCCACCACACAAACCCAAAAAGAAAAATGGGTAGCCGAGCTCTATCCTTATACAACCCGGATTACAAATGAATAATTACAATAAAAGGAATTCATGTTATGGGGGTCTTCATTTTTTCATTTCTTTCTTTCTTTCTTCTCTTCACTTTTTTGTTTTGGTTGGTTGGGATGTAGTTTGCTCTAAGGCTTCACATGGTGCATAAGACTTGGTCTTGTGACCAATGTTCATCCTAATCTCCCATAACATTCATTTCAAATCTTAACAGTAAAATTACATGAAAATGAGAAAAGTAAATCTAACTAAACCTGCAAAATAGAGATTAGCTAAACATACCACACAACCCAAGCATGTATATGAATAATTTGGACTTAGCACCCCACACATGGGTAACTAAATTCACCTATCCTAATTTGGATTATGCTTAGGGGTATAAGCAACCTGCACAACAAAAGCATTTATATTTTTGTTACAGCACCCCTTAGGCACAATCCTCTACAGAAGACATGATTAGATTACGATCGCCCTACCATCCAGTCTACACATATACACCCAAACATCCAGTCTAAAAATATTACATCATAAAATAAAATCAAGCATCAAACCATACACCACCCTAACATAGAGCTAGAAATGGTGACTTAGCCTAATGTGTGTACCATTTAAGGCTTGTGTGGTATGTCTTATCTAGGTTTTAAGGTTGGAATTTTCTAAGTGTGAGAGATTCAACTTAGAGGGTAGTTTCATTTTAAGTGATTTAGTTGCTTTGTCAATTTTATTTGATGTTTTAATTTGGTTTGAATGAACCTACATTTAGTTACGAAATGTTGTAAAGGGAAGAAAAGAGAAGAAAGCTTCTCTTTCATCCCTACCTCAAGTATTTTCTAAGGTAGATTCATTAGTGATTTTTCTTTACTGAATATTTTATTATGTGTTTTAATTATTCCTAAGTTTAGATTTTCTCTAAATAAACCTATTCAATAAGAAAGGCATCTTAGGATTAATTAAGGTGAATTACTATCACATGACACAACCATTTATTTCTTTCCAACATGTATATCATGCATATGAATGATCCTAAGCATAACTACACATGCAATGCAAATCTTAGCACACCTTAATGATGAATGCAATGAGATGTTGTTTAGAAAAATTTGGATATTCCATGAATGCATATTTTTATTAAGTAGAAAAGATTGACTCTTTTATCCATTAATCAAATGCACATTTACATGTATTAAATACAAGGTGAGTACAACGCCAATATTTTCTACACCAGGGGCGTAAGGTACAAGACCTACTTGGAGCTACTTAAAGCCTCGCAACCCCGGGATGTCCAGACTAATATACCACTTTTCTTAAATACATGTGCATGTACAAAAAGAAATAAATGGAAGAAGAGTCATGCAAACGATTTTTGTGTTTGATTTGGTTATGCAATTTACATGTGTAAGTGTGAAGATCCTTCTTAAGTCATAACATAGAAGTGGATAAGAATGAATTTAAGCAAGTGTTATGTTCTTTTCAAATGAACTATACACCTTGCAAATCTTATTCAAATTTATATTAAGAGAAGTGAAGAATATCACATAACACATCTTATGCTATAATCACATGCAAGCTTATAAGTACTTATAAGTAGCATCACTTCATTTATAATATTTTATTTATAGGTTTTAAAAATATTTTTTTGATTTAATAGTGATAATAGCTACTCATATTCTTAACTTTATCCAAAAAAAAAAATGCAATTTGACATAAAGGAAACATTTTATTTAATTTGATTTTTCAAAAGATATGAATGCATGATTTCATATGGCATGAAAAATTTAACATGCTTGGAAAGAAATAAAGTGATGTAAGCATATGACTTCATTCTCTCTAATTAATTCTTAAGGACAATCCTATAAGATAAGGTTATTCAAAGTGAATCAAAATTCTTTAAAGAGATTTTTATTTTTGAATTTAAATTTGAGCTGATTTAAGAAATGTGAAAAGAGTTTACTGGTTCTAACCTGTTTTCCCCATGTGTGAGTTAATTTAGTTTAATTTTAGAATAATTTGATTTATTTTATTTTTTATTTAGGTTAAGGTGTGAATTAAATCTATTAATTACTCCTTACCTACACGACTTTAACATAATTATTCAAGCAATTATGAGCCAACTTATCATATGTAACCACATGGAATTAAAATTAGCAATGCACCAAAGAAAGAAAGGGGCCTAATGCAATTGGCTCAAAATTATTGATTAATTAAGCTAAAGGATTTAATTAAGTACTTTCATAACCATCCTACATATGTAGTTTGATTATAATTTTCTTAAGCTTACCTTAGGCTTTTAAACACCTAAGGATCTACCCAAAGTTAAGATGATTAAGTTCTAGAATGATTTTATTTTGGATTTTGATTAATTGAATTTATTAATGAAGTGATTAAGCCATTAATGATAATTTGATTAAATGTTTTCCAAATGGAGTGAACGTAGGGAGAAGAGATTGGAAAAGGAATCCTAATCTCATTCCCTAAATTAATTTACTATTTCATAATGATTAACAAGCTTAATTAATGGGTTCATCACTATTTAATAGGTTAGTTAATCACTTAATTAATTAATTAAGGGAGTGATTAGGGGTGAATCAAGCAATTCCCTTAATAAATCTAACAATAAATTCCAAGAAAATCATGGGAGGCAGAGGTCATCCCATTGATCAACCCTAGGAAGTTTGGAATTAATTGCTGAAGTAATTAAGGAGTAATTAACAAAATTACATTCATAATAAAACCCAAATTGAGTGAAATCTACATTTCAAAATCAATTAAACTTAATTTTATATTAATCCCCTTTGAATTATCTTTAAAATGAACTTGAGTTTGCATTTTTTTTAGATTTTTCTACATTTAGTTATGAATTTATGAAGTTCCAGTGATTAATGGATAATTAAATGACCTAATTAATTAACTAATCCCGTCGGTGCCACGTGGACTGCTGACGCAACGTGCTTTCCACTTGGAACGATGGAATTGGTTATTTAAGTTATCACATCATGCGTCGCGTTAGCTGGTGGTGCAACGTGCTTTCCCCTAGGCCGTTCAATCAAGGATCAAATGGGAAGGATTAATATCATGGTTTTAATAGGTTTAATCGGATCTAGCGAGATTTAATCAAGGTCGTCCATGCAAAACATGTGGGATGGACGGCCCATGATTCATCCATGCCTAAGCTGTGGGAGACGGAGGTCGTCCATCCATCATGGCTTGATCCTAGCTCACCTAAGCTCAGATTAGGCTAAAATTCATTCCACATCATCAAAAGGCATGGGGAAGAACATCCAACAGCTAGAATTTAATGGGGTTACAATTCCCTTCACAAAGGACCAAGCGTTTTCAAATGGGGATCAATTTGTGTCATACCTCATCGGAGGCTATCACCAGTGCTTCCAATGGAGGAGGTAGCTTCGTCTAGTGGATACAAAGCTCTATTGAAAGTTTCAAGCCTTGATTTGGAGTGGATTGTCCAATTGACCAAGCTCCCCTCTAATGGCTTACGGCTTTGATCAAAATCCCCCTTCCCGTGGCTTGGAGAGTTGGGAAAAGCTTTGGGTGAGCTCGACTTGGTTCCTTGATGGAGCTTGCAAAGTGAATTTAAGTTTGGTGGAGAATTGAGTGACTTGGAATTTCCTTAAGCCTCCCCTATTTCGGCTTTGAAGAAAATCGAGAAGGAGAAGTTTGGGAAGCTTAGAAATGACCTTGGGAAGCTTGTGGATGTTTTCCTTCGACCACCCTAGCTCAATAGAATTCATAGTGCGTGCATTGAGTTGGAATGAGGGGTAGTATATCTCCCCCTCCTTGGATCGGACGGTTGAGGCTTCCTCTTCCATTTTTGATCAATTGCTTGGATTGAATGGGTTGTTTAGGCTGTTAGGGACTCCATGTGGTTTAGTTTTGGTAAAGGAGTGGAGGAGTGGAAGTCCACATGCGCTTGGTGAGTGTAGGAGGTGATCCAAGTGGAGAATTTTAATTGGAGGGGTCGGTTTGGCCTTGGGTTGGGTCATGGCTGACCTAAACCCATTGGGTCATGTGCACCACCTCCCTTGGTGTCCATATGGTCCACTAGGAGGATGGCAAGTGGCCATGAAAAGGAATTGACCAAATTCGAAGTGGATTTGGCCATAGGTTACCCTTTGACCTAGGGGTAAAATAGTCCTTTGGTCTTGATTTTGATTTGGGCAGATTTGAGATGTTTCAAAAATAGGTTGGACCAAATTTCAAGGAATTTGGAGTTGATTTGATATGATTTGGCTCAAGTTAACCCATTTAGGTCAAAATGGGTCAACTTGGGTCAAGTTGACCAATTGATCAAATTGGGTCAAACCATGTGTTAGGTCAAGTTCAAATGATCATTTGGAGCCTATGGGTATCATTGGTTTGGTTCAATCTGGTTTATATTTGCTTTTGGTTCATTTGAGTTTACTTAGGTCAAATGGGTCAAGTTGACCAATTTAACCAATTTGACCCAATTGGGTTAGGTCATGGGTTGGTTTAGGATTGGTTGATCATTTGAAATGTATTGCAAGCTTTGGTTTCAATTAATTTTGGTTTGGTTTGATTTCAAGTTGATTTAACCTTTTAGGCCAAATTGGGTTCATGGTCAATTGTGCTAGGTTGGGTCTAATTGGCCAATTGAAGCTTTAGTGAGGTTCAACAAGTGATTTAGAATGAATTTGAGCCATTGTTGCAAGTAAATTGGCATAGATCAAGATTTGACCTATTTGGACTTTTTAGGTCAACTTGGGTCAAGTGGCCAATTTGGCTAGGTTTGGCTCAATTGAAGACTTGATCATGTTCAATAATTGATTTTGGATTGGCTTAGATCAATAGTTTCAATCAATTTGGCCAGTGGTGGATTTAGGCTAGTTTGGGTTTCATTTGGGCTAAGTGTTGACTTGGTCAAAGGCCAAGTTTGACTTGGTTTGACCCCATTTGAGTGATTGATCATCCGAGGATGATTGTTGCTCACAATATGATGCTTAGATGGGCTTAGTTCAATTAAATTTGGGTTGGATTAGAATTTGGCTAAAAATGTGCTTTAGCTCACTTTGGGTCAAGTGAGCCTAAGTGAATCAATTGGCTTGATCAAAGCTTGGTTCAATTTGATTGAACTCACATACGGACTTATGGTTGAATATAAATCCAATTGCAAGTGATTTGAAGTCAAATGGGTTTTGGTTCATTTAACAATTTCAAGTCAAAAGGGTGAACATGGGTTTGACTTGGGTTAGTTTGATTTTGGTTCGATGATTGAAGTTTATGTTTATATTTGGGCTTATGATTGAAGGATTGATTGTTTGGAGAGAAAATCCAAAGGTTTGGATTAATTTGAGAATGATTTGGTTAAGTTTGAGAATTTGACTTAAAAGAGTTTAAGTTGGATTTTGGTTAGATTTGGATTTAAGTTTTGAATTGGTTTTGGTTATTTGAATTTATATCTCATTTATATTTGTGAATATAAAAGAGAATATAAATGGATTATGAAAAAAATATTTTGAATTTGAAGTGATTTGGATTTGGTTTGGCTAAGTCCATAAGATGAAATCAAAAGGGCTTAGGAAAGATTTTGAATTTGGAATTGAGTTTTGAATTTAGTTTTGGTTATTTAAATTTATATTTCATTTATATTTATGAATATAAATGGATTATGAGAAAATATTTTGAATTTGGAGTGATTTGGATTTATTTGAACTAAGTCCATAAGATGAAATTAAAGGCTTAGGAAAGATTTTGGATTTAGAATTGATCATGGATTTCAATCATTTGGAATTGATTTGAATGATTTGAGAAAAAAATATTTAAGTTGGAATTGATTTGAGTTTTACATTTAGTTTTGGATTGAATTTTAAGTTGATTTGAATTTGAGGTTGATTTGAATTTGAGGTTGATTTGAAAGAAGGAAGTAAGGATTTGGTTCAAGCTAAAGGGTAGGCAAGTTTTCCTAATACCCCTAAGCCATAACCTATCCCTATGGTTAACTCTTATAAGTCTCTAAGGTTATGTTAAGTATTCACCTAATCACTAAAAGTGTCTTAAGACTAAGGAACTCTTAACGTCTAGAGGAGTCCTATGTCTAAGATGGAGAAGTTGAAAGCTCACTCAAAAAGTGAGGTCAACAAATACCATTATTGGATATAATTCATCGCAGCACCCCGGATCATCGAGGACTCACATCCTCCTATAGCGGGACTGAATGCCGGGATAGTCTATCTTCAGCTCTACAGGTGCTATCTGACTTAGTGCGACTACTGCATGAATGCCACTAAGGGACTTATATCAACTCAAAAGTAGTCAAGAGGAAAGGAGCCTCCGGGGGACTTATCCTAAACCTCAAATATACTCAACCTAATCAGTGCATGATGGCTTGTTCAAGAAGAAAGCATTTATGCTTACATCTTTTTAAACAGAGTCGGCATGACGTAGCTTACTGGCAGCGCAATAAGGTATACCAAACTAACAAGGCGCTCGTTGGTTTGCAATGGTCAAGTCTGGAAGAAAGTGCGGGGACTCACATCCACCAAACAAGTGACCAATGGGGTGACAGACTAGCAAGGTAGCATGTCAGCCTGACCTAGAGCAGCTAATGAGTGAGTGCTATAAGGGGCTTGCTCCCACATCAAAATAGATCGAGGCAAAAGATATGTGTTTATTTTTATTTGTGATTGTCTTAGAAGGAATAGGATGCCGCTCGGATTCTCTTACACCTATCTTAAAACATGTTGGGGAATTTGATGAAATGGTGCCATGAATGGAATTTGTGATTCCACTAAAAAAAGATGTCGCTTGGATTCTCTTACACCTAACTTAGCCGTGCTAGTCAAAAAAGGATACCTCTTGGGTTCTCTCACACCTATTCTAGTAGCGCTCGGGGAATTATGTTAAATTTGTGTTCGTGTTATGAAAGAAGGATAGGATGCCTCTTGGGTTCTCTTACACCTACCCTAAACACGTCGTGGAAAATTCACAAACAAGCAAATAATGTTTCGAAAGAAGAGAATATTTTGATGAATTGGAATGAAATTTTTGATGATAATCGTTATTTTTAAACATGATTTTATGGGTAATATTTCTTCAAATAGAGCCCATTAATTGCAAGCATTGGGTGTTCCTCCTTATATTCAAGATGATAAGATCCACCTTGGTAGGCCTTCTCTAAGATAAAAGGACCTTCCCAAGTGGGTTCAAACTTGCCTCCCATCTTTTGACTAGCAATGATTGGGCTCCTTAGAACTGGAACAGGCTCTCTTACTTGAAAAGCTCTAGAGCAGACCAGTTTATGGTCAGCTTGAATCATCTTGACCTTGTACAACTTGAGGTTCTGGCACGCCCGTAGGCGTCTGTCCTCCAAACCTTCGAGCTCTTCTAACTGCAACTTGGCATTCTACTCTATAGTTATTTGACTACCCATTGTTATCCTTAGTGATGGGAGCTGAACTTCTAAAGGTAGAACGGCTTTGGACCCATACACTAAGGAGAATGGGGTAGATTGGGTTGGAGATCTGTATGTGGTGCGGTATGCCCACAAGGCTTCAACTAGCTACTCATGCCACTATCACTTGTTATCGTCGAGTGTCTTCTTTAGTATCTCGATGAGAGTTTTGTCGAATTCTTCTGCTAGGCCATTTGCCTTGGGGTAGTATATGGTGGAGTATCTACAATCTATATCATATCTTTTGGCGAAGTTATTGATCTTGGTGCTCTTGAATGCAGTACCATTATCGAATATAATTCATCGAGGCACCTCGAACTTATATATGATATCGTTCCTAAAAAATTGGAGCACATGCTGAGCTGTGACCTCTCTGAGTGGTATTGCCTCAGCCCACTTGAAAAAGTAGTCGGTGGTAGCTAAGATAAGCCTGTGACCCTTGGAAGAAGGAGGATCGATCAGACCCATAATGTCAGTACCCCAACACTTAAATGGCCATAAGGACAATGTAGGGTGTAGAATGTTGGGTGGTTATTGTAGGACCACACCATGTACTTGACACTGATGGAATCTCCTAGCCACGTTCATGCAGTCTGTAATCATTGAAGGCTAGTAGCATCCTAGTCTCTTGATCTTTGCTTTCATCTTTGGACCAGATTGATGCACTCCGCATAGACCTGAATGTACTTGGGTCATGATCTTATGGGCTTCATGTTTATCTCTACAGCATAACCACATTTGATCGAAAGACCTCTATGAATCAATCGGGTTCACCTCTTGAGATTGACTTGGAGTTAACTAACTTTGAGGATCCCATAGGAGAAGCTATAGGTATGCTCGATGAGAAGGTAAAACTTTCCACAAGCTCATCATTCCAATATGTCACTGTAGTTAACCTATGCAGTGGCATAGTTCTACCTATTAGGGTAACACCTTAGGATAAGGGTAAGCAAGTTATTGATTTGAATGTGCAGATAGCCCCTCCATAAGATGCTACACCCATGGATATGCTTATGGAGTACCAAGCCAGAGTTGATTATAATGTCCTAGCACACCTTAGAAAGTTTCCAACTAAGTTAAGCATACACAATACCTTTATCTTATCTAAAGAGATAAGGAAATCTCTAATCAAGGCCTTACTTGATCTAGAGATATGATTAGCTCAACTGACTACTACTAAAGAGGAGGCATGCCACTCGAAGGACATCTTAGGAGTTACATTCAGCCATGAAGACTTACTCCTAGAGACGACAGAGCACAATCGCCACTTTACATTAAAGTGGATGTTGGTAGATACAAGCTATTTAGAGTTCTGGCTGGTTGCCTTAGATGTATTAGTCAATATTATGAGTCTAAGAACCCTTGCCTTCTTGAGGATAGATATCTTTAAACTCCAAATAGAAAGGATGATGTTGAGAGGATTCAATGAACAAGGCAAGAGGGCCTTGTGGTGTTTATTTTTGGATGTATATGGGGGGGTCACCACGCAGATTATAGGGGATACTTTTGACATGCTTCGTTCAGTTACGTATTGCTAATCTATTTAGACACATTGTAATAAGGGACTCTTTAGGCATGATGAGTCTTCGAATGTACTAGAGATTTCTCCCCTACTTTACATGGATGAATAAAACAAGGTTTATATTAAACAAAGTTTTTAAGTTCCCTGTGAAAACAAGCCTCTATAATTAATTACATCTTTGGAAATGAAATTTCCTAAGAATACTCTCAATTAAAGTAGACAATTATCATCTCCAAAGATTTTAAGGTTACACTATTAAAAGATTAGTTGTATTTGGAAAATCAATTGGGAAAGTTCAAGGAGAAGACTTATTGTTGAAATTCAAATAAAATAATTAGGAAATTCTCATGATACTAATAAGTTAATGAGCAATCCAATCTATTCTACGATTAGACTTTATAATTTTAAAGTTGAGGAGATTTATATGTTTTGAGTTGAAGTTTAATTAGATTACTAGGGCTTATAATCCACCAACACAAGGTTGTGGGAATGCTTAAGTATGCTCGTAGCCCGAAGGAAATAGCTACTTTGGATCATAAATGTAGGGAGCTTTAGTAACAGCTAAAGCATGACCTAATTCTAAGAGACAGGTGGACATAAGGGTTTACCTCCAGAAGAGAGAATAAATTGTCTAGCTTCTTGACTTATAACTGTCTGGGGTGGCCGCTTGCTAACTCCTTCTATAATTTTAAAACCATAGAGCATATGACTTAATCTATAGATGCAAAATATTTTCAAATTTTATTTCATTTTAAACATGTTATTTTGATAGAGGCTTTAAGATTTTTTATGCCAAAATGCATGATGAAATAGGTTATAGGTCAAATAAGGTAGAAGAATGTGTTCTCCACCACAAGGGATGCCCTCACAGGTCAAGCATTCCTTTATCGTGCAAGGATGGAGATCCTTCATGTTCAAGAGAGAAAGACTATGCATGCATAATGTGAAACATATAACCATATAGCTAAGGGGTTGCTAAATCTTTTGATTATCTTATTTATCTCTTAGGCTTTATGATGAGGTTATTAGATGTTTAAAATTTAGTTATGAGTGATTAGTTGGGTAGAACAAATTATTTTTATCCTAAGAGCCTAATCATATCCAAGCCACACATTAATGCATCAATCATTTAAGAAACTATGAAAATCATGTCATCCTAATGCACAATGTAAACATAACATCAAACAATTATATAAACTATAATAAAAGAATAAAAGGTTGGCACGGTCGGGTACCTCCGTACAAACCGAAGAGAGAAAAGATGGGTAGCCAAGCTCTACCATTATACAACATGAAATATAAAAGAACAATTATAATTGTATTAAATGCTATGGGGGTCTTCTTTCTTCATATCTCCATTACTGATTTGGTTCCTCTTTGATTTGGATGGTGCTTGCTTCAAAGGAATCACAGGGCACCCCAGGACAAAGCCTTTTAGCCCTGCTCATCCTAGTCCCCCATAGCACTAATCCTAATTCTTATCGCAAAAATTACATTTATGTGGGAAAAGTAAATCTAACTACACCTACAAAATAGAGATTAGCTAAATATACATATAATCCCAAGCTGTTGTATTTATAATTTAGACTTAGCACTCTATACATAGTTAACTAAGCCCACCTATCCTAACTTGGATTATGCTTAAGGATTTAAGCAACCTGCAAAAAGAGCATTCACATTTATTTTTAAGCACCCCTTAAGCATAATCCCCTCTAGAAAACATGATTAAGCTAATATTGGCCTATCATCCATCTACGAAGCATACACCATAACATCTAATCTAAAATAATACATCATAAAAAATATATATCACATCATACACCATCCTAACGTAGAGCTAGAAGTGGTGACCTAATTCTAATGTGTGTATTAATGCTTGTGTGGTAAGTCTTATTAGGCATTAGTGTTGTATTTTCTAAATCTAGAAGGATTCAATTTAACATGAAAGGTTGATTTTAGTTAAAGTAGTTTAATTGGTTTGAGAATTTTAATTTGTGTTTTCCATTGTTTCATTTGATTACACTTAGCAACTAAGTGTTTTAAAAAGAGGAAAAAAGGATTGCCCTCTTTCATCCCTAACTTAAGTCACTTTCTAAAGTATATTAATTTGATTTAGTTCTCGTTACTGAATGACTTATTAAATGATTTAATTAATCTTAAGTTTAGGTTCACTTTAAATAATTCTATTCAAAATGAAAGGCATCTTAAGATTTATTTAATTGAATTGCTACCACATAACATATATTAAATCATTCCTTTTCATCACATGTAACATGCATATGATTTAATCCTAAGTATATCTATACATGCAACATATTTTAGCACACTTAAATGATGAATGTATATGTATGTTTAGAATTTATATTTTATTTGATTGAATTATTTAAACATATTAATTTAAAACTTTATCCAAATTCTTATACAAAAATGACATTAGAATGAAATTAAATAGGCATGTGCCATTGTTAAACCAGGGAAGTGAGGTAATCAAATGACCTCCTTGGAGCTAGCTAAAGCCTCGTATTCTCAGGATTTCCAGACTATATATCCATTTGCATTCAAACATATGTAAATTTGTATAAATGAACATAGGAAATAAGCTCCAAATCATATGGCCAATTAATTCAACAACTTAGTCAATTATGAATGCATGCAATTTTAATGTAAAATAGGATTTTCATTCACTAATCACATATACATATACATGTACAAAGATATAGGAAAGTACATGTCATTGTTAATCAAATGACCTCCTTGGGGATAACTAAATCCTCGAATTCCTAAGATGTACAGACTATATACTTGCTTTTCCTGGACACACATGGATGTATACATAAATGAGGGAAAGAAATCCATGCAAAGATTGTATATTTTTTGATTGAATCAATTATATATATGAATTAAAGCTCTATCCAAATTCTAATGTTAAAATACATAAGAATGAAATCAAATGGGTATGTGCCATTGTTAAACAAAGGAAGCGAGGTAATCAAATGACCTCCTTGGGGCTAGCTAAAGCCTCATGTTCCCGAGATGTCCAGAATATATACCCATTACCATTCAATCTTATATAAATCAATACATGAATAGAGGAAAGAGAACTCAACATTCATAAACTTAAGCTATAAGCACATGCATTTCTTATGTATTTATAACTAGCATCATAAAATATATTTTTATTAAATTATAAGCTTTTAAAAAATATAATTAGATTTAATAGTGATAATAGCCATTCATATATTAAATTAAATCAACACATGCAAGCTTACATAAAGTAAATCCATTTTATTTTACTTGATTTTGAAAAGATGGATGCATGAATTCAAATGACATACCAAATTTAACATGATTGGAAGGATGTCAATTAAATCTAAGCATGTGATTCATTCAACCAAACTAGTTCTTAAGGACAATCAAATCAAATAAGATTATTTAAAAACTAAAGCTTCTTTATTAATTAAGTTTTGGCTTTGATTTGATTTAAAGAGGAGAAGAGAAATCATCACCTGTTATTTTAAACCCACTCCCACATTAGTGATTTGATTTAATTAAAGGAAATGTAATTAAGTTGATTTTATGGGTTAATTAAGTTGAACCCTTAATTAGATGAATTAATTACTCTAACTTATGTCACCTTAAAGTAATTAACTAAATAATTATGAGACAACATGATATACATGGAAAATAAACTTACAATGATCATAAGAAATAGAATGGGCCTAATGCAATTGGCTCATGATTAATAGTTAATTAGATTATGAGACTTAATTAATTACTCTTATAATTTTTCCACACATGTGGACTAACCATAATTTCATTAAACTACTTTAGGTTATTAAACACCTAAAGATCCACCGCATGATTTAATTAATTATGGTCTGATGTGATTATGATTTCAATTTGATTAAGTGATTTAATTAATTAGTTAAATCTTAATTAATTTTATTTTAAAAAAGGGTGAAAAGAACTTAGGGAAAGGGGTCCCAACCCTATTCCTTAGTTCACTTAATGTTGAACAAAGATTAATAAACTTAATTAACCAATTTATTACTGTTCATGGGATTAATTAATCATTAATTAAATCAAATGAGAAATTAAGGTTTAATTAGTCAATTTTCCTAATTAGTGAGCAATAAATCTCAAGAAAATCATGGGAGGTAGAAGCCATCCCATTAAATTAACCCACAAAATTTGGGTTTAATTGCTCAAGTAATTAAGGAGTAATTAAGCTAATTAATTTTATAATTAAATCTTAATTAAATTTTAATTACAATTCAAATATAGTTAAGATCATTTTAATTAATTCTTCTCCAAAATACCTTTAAAATAAATATTTATCTGCATTTTTTATTTCTCTATGTATTTTTATGATTTTTAGAAGTTTCAGCCATTAAAAATGATTAATAAGCCTAATTAAAGCCTAATCTTATTAGCGCCACGTGGCGTGCTATTGCGGCGTGCTTTCCACGTGCGCCATGAGATTGGCTACATAAAACTTATCAGACTCAGTGCCTATGTGACGATAGTGGACGCACTTTCTCATCCGCCGTCCAATTTAAGATTGGATGGCTACGATTAATCGCACAGCTTAATAGGATTAAATTAGATTGATCTAATAAATCTAAACACGACCGTCCATTTCAATCACACAGAATGGATGATGCGTGATCAAACGTCACGCGAGTGAGGGAGAATGGAGTCCATCCACCATTGCTCACTTGATCCGAGCATACTCAAGCTTGGATCAACTCCAAATGGATCCCACACCTTCATGACATCGATCGGAGGGGATCCTATGATAAAGATCACATTAGATGCAAGTTTTCTGCAAAAACCTCCAACCCATTTTTGCTTAAGGATCGGTTTTGGATGTATACCTTGCCGGAGCTCAAGACTAGTGGCTCAAACGATTTAGGATGCTTCATCTAGTGGAGATGAAGCCCTGTTGAGTAGCAATCAGATCAATTCCTCGATGTTCACTTAGAAGGCCATGAATCGATGATTTGGAGCTTGGCATTGATTCAATCATGCAGAATGGATGATGCGTGATCAAACGTCACACGAGTGAGGGAGAATGGAGTCCATCCACCATTGCTCACTTGATCCGAGCTTACCCAAGCTTGGATAAACTCCAAATGGATCCCACACCTTCATGAAATCGATCGGAGGGGATCCTACGATAAAGATCACATGAGATGCAAGTTTTCTTCAAAAACCTCCAACCCATTTTTGCTTAAGGATCGGTTTTGGATGTATACCTTGCCGGAGCTCAAGACTAGTGGCTAAAATGATTTAGGATGCTTCATCTAGTGGAGATGAATCCCTGTTGAGCAGCAATCAGATCAATTCCTGGATGTTCACTCAGAAGGCCATGAATCGATGATTTGGAGCTTGGCTTTGATTGAAGTCTGACCTTTGGTGCTTAGGAAGCTTATGAGATGATTCATTCTTGCTCGACGAGGCTTAGGGAAGGTGCGTGCAAAGCTAATTTGAGTTTGATGAAGAAATGGGGAAGTTAGGTTTGAAATGGTAGTGTCCTATTTCAGGATGGATGGGAATGGCATTTTTTGATCGAGGAATGAGCTTGGAAGCCATGAGAGCATAGGAGAGAGCTCTCTGTTTCATTTGATGGGGTTGGGACTTCTCTTGAGGTATTTTGCCTCTAGTTAAGTAATCCATGAAGGGTTTCTCCAATCCAGCTCCTCATCCTTTTCGGCAACGGTAACTTCCCCTTCAAGAGAAAGTCTCTCAAAGAGTTCAACGTCAATAAGGGATAGGAATTGTCTATTTTGGATGCTTATTGGAATGGACTCATCTTCTAGACATGCTAATTCTTTGGCAAGTTTTGCCAAAGCATCTGCTATTGCATTCTCTCCTCAAGGAACCTTGTAGATAGTGACCTCAGAGATTTGGGTCAACAACTTCATGGTGCACTCGTGGTAATGACGAAGCTTGGGTTTGAGAACCTTGTAGGACCCATCAATCTGGTTGATGACCAGGTGAGAATCCCCATAGATGTTGATGCTTTTGACACACACTATGATAGCTAACTCCAGATCGGCAATCAAAGTCTCATATTCGGCTTCATTGTTAGTGCATGGATTGGAGAGATAATATGAGAATCTCATCACATTATGGTCTGGAGTTAAGAAAATTGTTCCTACCCCTGCCTTTCCTGGAAGAGTAGATCGTGGTTCTTCTCCTTTTTGAAAGGAAGCCACACCATCAAAGTACATCTCCCAATGACGATTGTCAACCTCCCATAAGTTCATGATTTGTTCATCAGGGAGATCGTCACTAAGTGGGGAATCAACAGGAAGTGGGTGTGCTGCTAAGAAATCCGCTAGTACTTGTTCTTTCACCACACGAAGACGTACGAATGTGATATCAAACTACGAGAAATCATGGACCAATGTGCCAACCATCTAGATAATGTCGGCTGAGTCATGAGATACTGTAATGGATTGATTCTTGAAATCAAGTCCACCTTATGAAAAAGCATGTAGTGTCATAGCTTTTGGGATGCAAAGATTAAAGCTAGGAAATATTTTTCAATAGGTGGGTAGTTCACTTCAGCAGGGATCAGATGATAGCTGAGGTAGTAGAGAGCGCTCTCCTTCCCTTTATTGTTGTCTTGGGCCTACAAAGCGCCAAGGGAGTCATCCAATGCAGCAGTGTAGAGGATCAATGGCCTGCCCGGGATAGGGGCTGCTAGAACTGGAGGCTTCACCAAATACTGTTTGATATCTTCAAAGGTATGATGACACTTATCATCCCACTTGAACTTGGCATCCTTTTTGATAAGTGTTGAAAATGGCTTGCATCTCCTCGATAGGTTGGAGATAAAGCATCTTAGATACACCAATTGTCTTTAGAATGATCTAAGCTGTGTTAGGCATTTAGGAGGTTGAATTTCTAAGATAGCTTTGATCTTTTTAGGGTCTATTTCTATTCCCTGATGTCGAGCAACAAACCCAAGGAACATCCCTGCAGCTACTCTGAATGCACACTTCAGGAGGTTCATTTTGAGGTTAAATTATCTTAATCTTTCAAAAACTACTCTCAAGTCAAATAGTTGGTCTTCCTTTTCTTTACTTTTGACTACTAGATCATCAGCATAGCATTCAACTTGATGATGAATGAGTTCATTGAAGATCTAAGTCATGGTTCGTTGGTATGTAACACTAGCATTTTAGGCCGAAAGGCATGACCTTATAAAAATAAATTTTGATCGGAGCTCAAAAAGTAGTGTTTCTTTTATCCTTTGGGGCCATCTTGATTTGGTTGTAGCCATATGACCCATCCATGAAGGAGAATATTGCATGAGATGAGGAAATGTCCACCATTAATTATGGTATAGGAAGAGGAAACTCATCCTTAGGACATGCCTTGTTTAAGTCCCTGAAATCGATGTATATGTGAATTTGACCATTTTTTTAACTAGTATGACACTGGTTAACCAGGTAGGGTATTTTTCTTCCTTGATGAAATTAGCATCGACAAGTTTCTTTACTTCAAAATGACCTGTTGTTCAATTTCTAATCGCATGCGTCTAGGAGCTTGCTTGATAGGGTTAGTGTTACGATCAATTGCTAGTTTGTGGACTGCTACGTCAGGAGATAATCCGGGCATCTCTTCATAACTCCATGCAAAGTAGTCCTTAAACTCTATCAATAGCCTAATTAAGTCATTATTTTCTTCTTTATTTAGCATAGAATTGATGTATGTCAAACGTGGATCTTCTTCTGTCCTGAGGTTGATTTCTTTAAGCTTGTCGATTATTGAATGGATTTTCTATTCAAATTCTAGTAGTACATCTTTGATTTGAAGATCATATGAAGTTTCTAATCACACTTCCTCATAAGAGTTAGTGTGGTTGGAGAAGAACCTATCAGATTCTAAATGATTGGTGACAACTAAGTAGTAATCGTCATCATCGACTGGACCCACTATACTGAATTCTAGTCGAGATCTTGATTGTGCAACCCTGCTTTTATTATTCCACGGCTTTTTGAAGTACTATGATATGTGCTTAGACCATGTATAAGGAATCAAACCTTTCTTTGCAAGATTAAGGACACAAGACAAGTACAAATCAAAAGATAATTCTATTAAATCTTTATATGAATTATCCTCAAATTCTACATCAGCTTCTGGACTTGAGGATGATGATCCCAATAGGAATCTCTTTGGCTTGACATCACTAGAAGACCTAGGGGCTTCCTTAATTACTAAACCTTCAACTCTTTGAGAGGAAAGTGAGGTTAGAGCTAAAGTTCCCAGCTGTCGTCTGATGATTTTACATAAGCTTGATTCGAATACATTTGAATACATAAACCACATCTTCATCACTATCTAGCTTGAGTGTCACCTCCAATGAAACCCAGAGAATTGTCACATGAGACTCATCTTCTGAGCTGGATTCTAAGTCTATATGAATAGCAAGGGTACTCCTATGAACTGGAACATAACCCCTGTTGGCTGGTTGCCAACCAAGGGGTCTTCCACCTCTAGAACTACCTCTGCCTCTGCCTGGTCAAGGTCGAGTCATCTTACCCATATGTCCATATGATGGAATGAACTGTGGGTGGAATGTGACAAGCGACTCAACTTTTTCCTTGATGTCCTTTTCTCATTCACTTGTATTTTCCTTTTTCTTTTCTTTTTCTTTCTCTTTTTCTTTTTCTTCTTTTCCTTTCTCTTTTGCATTTGAATTTTGACCAAGTTCATAAGAAAAAGGTGTTTTGAGAAAGAAAGTAGGTCGCATCCTCATATATCTCGACCTCACTGACTAAAAATGGCTTTTTATCTCCTTTGACATAGTATTCAATCCCATCCATTCATAACTTGATGCATTGATGGAGGGATGATGGAATCATCTTGTTCTGATGTATCCAAGGCCTACTGAGCAAAGCAGTGAACAAAGTATTTGAATCGATTATATAGAACTTGGCTTCAGTCTTCCAGTCACCTATTTCCAAAGGTAACACTATGGAACCTAAAGCCCTCTCGCATTGTTCATTGAATCCTCTCAACATCATCCGATCTCCTCAGAGAGCAGAGATGTCAATCTTCAAATAGGCAAGGGTCTTTAGACTCATATTGTTCACCAATGCACCTGGATCAACCAAAATCCTTGAAATTTTGAATCTGCCCATGTCCACCGTGAAGTAGAGGGGATGGTTGTGCTCCATGTCCCCCAATAGAAGGTCTTCATCGGTAAATGTGACTACCTAGGCTTCTCTTGAATAATGTGCCTCCTCTCCAATAATGATCAACTGAGCTAAGCATATCTCTCAATCAAGAAGAGCCTTGATTAATGATTCCCTCATCTCTTTGGATACGATAAGGGCATCATATATGCTTAACTTAGATGGCAACTTTCTTAGGTAAGAGAGGACATTGTAATCCACTTTGGGCTGATCCTCCACAAGCATATCCATGGGTGGAGCATCCTGTGGATGGGCTTCTTGCTCGTCGGTACCAATGAGTTATTTTCCTTTATCTTGAGGCACTGTCCTAGGAGGTAAAACCTTGCCACTATAGAGGTTAACTTCAGTGATCTCTTGTGGCAATTTAGTGGAAGATTTTACTTACTCATCAAGCTCACCTACAACTTCTTGTATGGGACTCTCAGAATCAGATGATTCCAAGTCTATCTCATGAGGTGAATCAGTATTATTCAAAGAAGGAAAGTCCATCTCTGAATCAGAAAGGGGAAAATCAGAGTTGTTATAGTTATTGTTTAGACTTGGAGAGCTTTCTAAAAGAGTGGAGTTAGACAACCCATCAGAAGTGACATAGATGTAATTCAAACTAGCTTTATTCCACAATTTCTTGGATTTTGAAGGAGGTACGGAGTATAAATCTAGTAAAGTAAGTGGGGTGAGGGATTTGATGCCCTCTTCCACTGACACAAGATGTCTACTAGAAGAAGAGCTAGCTGAAGTGAAAGTACCGGCTGAGGTAGTAGCTGCAATGGTGGACTGGAGGTTGGACTCGGTCAGTGGTTGCAATACTTGGCTATCCCAAGCAAGCATGGGATGCAGCTGAGCTCCCACTTTTCCTAAGTTGTATATAGTAACTTGTGAACCTTCCTTGATGTTGGAGGTTCGAGATACCTCAGGCACCTACAAAGAAAGTTTCTTGATCTTTGAAACAATGTTTTTAGAGGTTCGGGATAAGGAGATATCCCAACCTTCTTTGGTTTTGAGAGCTGTGTGACGTCTTTTCCTTTGATTTCTTTAATTATTGTTGGTTGACTTTATCTTTTGATCTTGAGTCGGAACCCACATCTCAACAAATTTGGTTATATTGAATGGGGTTCAAGTATTTTGAAAAAGTTTTTGATGCTTCCATTGGTTTATATTTGAATTTGATTTTCATGTTTGGGGACCCTTTATTTAACAAATCTGAGTATGTTAAATAGTGGGTCAATTGATTTAGTTTTTGATTTGTGATTTTGGAATTTACCCACTTAGCAAATTTTGGTATGCTAGGTGAGGTGTTTGAAAACAATCTTTTTCTTTTTTCATGTTTGCTTATGATTACGAATCATGTGTGGATTTAGAAATGAAATCTTTACTTAGCAAATTTGAGTATGCTAAATAAAGTCCAAATCTAATGTTGATTTTGATTTTGGAATTTTGATTTTTATTTAGCAAATTTGGATATGCTAAATAAAGTCCGAATGTGTTTTGCTTTGTTTTGATTTTTTTTTTTTTTTGAAAATAAGATATTTACTTAGAAAATTTGGGTATACTAAATAAAAGATCCAAATGTAATTTTGTTTTTTTTTTATTTTGAATGAAGGATTTTCACTTAGCAAATTTGGGTATGCTAAATAAAGAATCCAAATGAGTTTTATTTTTTGTGTTTTGATTTTGAAAATAGGGTCCTTACTTAGCAAATTTGGGTATGCTAAATACAGTTCTAATATATTTGATTTTGTGATTTTTGAAGAGAGGATCCTTACTTAGAAAATTTAGATATGCTAAATAGAAGAAATCCAAATGTGTTTGTTTTGATTTTTGAAAAGGGGATTCTTTACTTAGCAAATTTTGGTTTGCTAAATAAAGAATCGAAATATGTTTGATTTTTTTTATTTTGATTTTTGCAAAGAATATCTTCACTTAGCAAATTTGGGTATGCTAAATAAAAGATCCAAATGTGTTTTGATATATATTTTTGAAAAGAGGATTTTTACTTAACAAATTTGGGTATGCTAAATAAAGAATCCAAATGTGCTTTGTTTTTGTGTTTTGATTTTGAATAGAGGATCCTTATTTATCAAATTTGGGTATGCTAAATAAATTTTCAAATGTTTCTCTTTTTGATTTTTGAAAAGAAAATCTTCACTTAGCAAATCTGGGTATGCTAAATAAAGAATCCAAATGTGTTTTATTTTTGTGTCTTGATTTTGAAAGGAGGGATCTTCACTTAGAAAATTTAGGTATGATAAATTAAAGACCCAAATTTATTTTGAAAATTGAAACTCTTACTTGTCAAATTTGGGTATGTCAAATAGGAGTTAATTATGTTTTATTTTCAAAGATGAAATTTTGTGTGTGATTTATTAGTTTTTGAAAAGATGGAAATTCCAACTTAACACATATGGAATGTGTTGAGTGGAGTTTCAAATGGTGTGATTTTGTTTGGAGATAAAGCATCTATCCAACAAGTTTGGACATATGGAATGAAGAGGCTTGTCTTCAAATATTTTAATTTTTGCAAAGGAAGAGATTCCAACTTCAACATATGTAAGATATATTAAAATTGAGTTTCAATTTTGTGATGTGATTTTATTTGAAAATGAAATCTTCATTTAAAAAATTTGGGTATGTTGAATAAGGATATTCATTTGTGCTTTTGAAAAGATGATTGTTGATTTTGTTTGGCAATGAAAACCTTCATTCAATAAATTTGGGTATATTGAATAATAATGTACATCTTTAAATATGTGCATTTTGGAAATATGACTTAGGTTTTATTTGGAAAATGAAATCTTCATTCAATAAAATTGGGTACATTGAATGAGGATGCTCATTTGTGCTATTGAAAAATATGATTTTGATTTCAATTGGAAATGAAATCTTCATTCAATAAATTTGGGTATATTGAATGAGGTTGTTCATTTGTGCTTTTGAAAATATGATTTTGAATTTCAATTGGAAATAAAATTTTCATTCAATAAATTTGAGTATGTTGAATGAGGATGTTTATTTGTGCTTTTTGAAAATATGATTTTGATTTTATTTTAAAAATGAAATCTTCATTCAATAAATTTGGGTATATTGAATGAGGATGTTCATTTGTGCTTTTAAAAATATGATTTTGATTTTGTTTTGAAATGAAACCTTCATTCAATAAATTTGGGTATATTGAATGAGGATGTTCATTTATGCTTTATGAAAAGATAATTGTTGATTTTGTTTGGAAATGAAAACCTTCATTCAATAAATTTGGGTATATTTAATGAGGATATTCATTTGTATTTTTTAAAAAAATTATGATTGTTGATTTTATTTGAAAATGAAAACTTTCATTCAATAAATTTGGGTATATTGAATGAGGATGTTCATAAGTGCTTTTTGAAAATATGGTTTTGATTTTATTTTTGGGATCGAAATCCTCATTCAATAAATTTAGGTATATTGAATGAGGATGTTTATTTGTGCATTTTGAAAATATGATTTTGATTTTGTTTGAAAATATCCTACATATAACAATCTTGAAGATTGTTAGATGAGGTTAAGTTATGTATATGTTTTATGAAACTTTTTGTGTAAAACATTTTTATTGTGTGAATTTTGGAAAAGTACTTTTGAAAAGTGATATTTTTATGAAGGATTTATTTTTCCTTATTTTTGGAATGAACTTTACTATACCATAAAGATGGTAAGAAAATGGTCTTTAGTTATCTCTTTTTATTAAATATCATTTTCACCTATTGGGAGACCCAATAGGGGTTTTAAGACCTACACTGAGTGAGGTCCTAAAACCTAAAGGCCTTTGTGGTCAGGCTCCACCGCACGAACCTGAAAAGAAATGGGTAGCCGAGCTCTACCATTATACAACCCGGATTACAAATGAATAATTACAATTAAGATGAATTATTGTTATGGGGGTCTTCACTATTCATTCTTCTTTCTTCTTTCTTCTTTCTTCATGTTTGATTTGCTTCTTTCCTTTTTTGTTTTGGTTGGTTGGAATGTGGTTGCTCCAAAGGCTTCACATGGTACATAAGACATAGTCTTATGACTAATGTTCATCCTAATCCCCTATAACACTTATTCCAAATCCTAATTGCAAAATTACTTGAAAAATGGGAAAAGTAAATTTAACTAAAACTTGCAAAACAGAGATTAGTTAAACACACAACAAAATCCCAAGAATGTATATAAATAAGTTGGACTTAGCACCCAGGCACAGGTAACCAAGTCCGCCTATCCTAGTTTGGATTATTCTTAGGGGTATAAGCAACCTACACAACAAAAGCATTTTTATATTTTTATTATAGTGCCCTTCAAGCACAATACAGTGTAGAAGACATGGTTAGACTAAGATCGCCCTACCATCCAGTCTAAGCACATGCACCCTAATATCCAGTCTAAAACATTACATCACAAAATAAAATCAGGAATCAAACCATGCATCGCCTAATATAGAGCTATAAATTGTGACTAAGCCTAATGTGTGTGCCATTTAAGGCTTGTGTGGCATGTCTTAGCTAGGCTTTAGGATTAAAATTTTCTAAGTGTGAAAGAGTTCAACTTAGAGGATGGTTTCATTTAAGTGATTAGTTGATTTGTTATTTTTTTGATGATTTAATTTGGTTTGAAAGAACCTACACTTAATTACTAAGTGTTGTAAAGAGAAGAAAAGAGAAGATAACTTCTCTTTCATCCTGACCTTAAGTAATTTTGAAGGTATATTTATTAGTGATCTTTCTTTAGTGAATGTTTTATTAAGTGTTTTAACTATTCCTGAGTTTAGATTTATGCTAAATAAACCTATTCAATAAGAAAGGCGTCTTAGGATTAATTAAGGTGAATTGCTATCACATAACACACAATAATTTATTTCTTTCCAACATGTATGCCATGCATATGAATGATCCTAAGCATATCTATACATGTAAGATAAATTCTTAACACACCTTAATGATGAATGCAAAGCGATTGTTTAAGAAAAATTGGATGCTTCATGAATGCATGATTTTATTTAAGTAGAAAAGAGGGACTCTTTTATCCATTAATCAAATACACATTTACATGTATAAAAGACATAAGTGAGTATGATGTCATTATTTTATACACCAGGGGTGTAAGTTACAAGACCTACTTGAGGCTACTTAAAGCCTTGCAACCCTGGGATGTCTAGACTAATATACCATTTTTCTTAAATACATGTGCATGTACAAAAAGAAATAAATGGAAGAAGAGTCATGCAAAAGATTTTTGTTTTTGATTTGGT
Organism: Cymbidium sinense; assembly: GCA_021442155.1. NCBI lineage: Eukaryota > Viridiplantae > Streptophyta > Magnoliopsida > Asparagales > Orchidaceae > Cymbidium > Cymbidium sinense. The sequence continues at coordinate 115,998,409 of CM038217.1, forward strand.
TATGCAATTTACATGTGTAATGTGAAGATCCTTCTTAAGTCATAACATAGAAGTTGATAGGAATGGATTTAAGCAAGTGTTATGTTCTTTTCAAAAGAACTATACACTTTGCAAATCCAACCCAAAATCATGTTAAGAAAAGAGAAGAAAATCACACAACAAATTTTATACTATAATCACATGCAAGCTTATAAGTATTTATAAGTAGCATACCTTCATTTATAATGTTTGATTTGTAGGTTTTGAAAATAATTTTTGGTTTAATAGTGATAATAGCTACTCATATTCTTACTTTAGCCAAAGCATACAATTTGGCATAAAGGAAACATTATACTTAATTTGATTTTTCAAAAGATATGAATGCATGATTTCATATGGAAAGTAATCATTTAGCATGTTTGGAAAGCAATAAAGTGATGTAAGCATGTAACTTCATTTACACTAATTAATTTCTAATGAAAATCTTATAAGATAAGATTATTCAAAGTTAAAATTGCTTAAAGAGACTTTTATTTTTATTTTGATTTTGAGTTTGATTTGATTTAGGAAATGTGAAGAGAGTTTGCTATTACTAGGTATTAGTTATTTAAGTTGTCAAATCGGATGTCACGTCAGTCAGCGACACTAGGTACTTTCTCCTGGTCAGTCTGATCAAGGATCAGATGGCTAGGATAAAACATGTGGCTCTAAAGGAAATAATTATCAGATCTACACATTTTAATCAAGATCATCCATCCAAAACACATGGGATGAATGGTCCATGATTCATCCCTGCCCTCTCCTGTAGGAGACGGAGATCGTCCATCCTCCATGGCTTGATCCGAGCTCACTTGAGCTGGGATTGGGCTAGGATTCAACCCACACCATTAAGAAGCAAGGAGATGCACATCCAATGGTGGAAATTCAATGGGATTAAAATTTTGTTCACAAAGGTCCAAAGAATTTTCAATGGGTGCTCGGTTTTGAAGCATACCTCGTCGAAGGTTATCACCGGCGCTTCCAATGGTGGAGGTAGCTTCGTCTAGTGGAGACAAAGCCTTGTTGAAGGTTTGAAGCTTTGAGATGGAGTGGCTCTTCCAATTGACCAAGGCTTGCTTCAATGGCTTGCAGCTTTGGTCTAACTCCCCCTTCCCATGGCTTAGATGCTTAGGATTTGCTTTGGATGAGCTCGACTTAGTGCCTTGGTGGTGCTTGCAAGAGGAATTGAACTTTTGTTGAGAATTGGCTAAGTTGGGATTTCTTCCCACCTCCCCTATTTTTGGCTTAAGCAAAATTAAGAGAAGGAAATTCAATTGAGCTTGAGAGTGCTTGGAAAACTTGGAGAAGCTTGCCTTTGATCCCCTGACCTCAATCGAATGCAAGAAAGGTGAATTGGAATGGAATGAGGGGCAGTATATCTCCCCCTACTTGGATCAGATGGTCGAGAGCCTTTTTGCCATTTTGATCAAATTGATGAGATTGAATGGGTTGTTTTGGTTGTTAGGAGTATCATGTGGTTCAATTTTGGCAGAGGAGTGGGAGTGTGGAGGTGCACATGTGTTAAATGAGTGTTGGCGGTGATCCATGTGGAGAAATTTGAGTGGGGTGGTTGGTTTTGGCCTTGGGTTGGGTTTGGCTGACCCAAACCCATTGGGTCATGTGCACCACCCTCAATAGTGTCAAAATGGTCCACTAGGAGGGTGCTAAGTGGTCTTGAGTTGGAATATGATCAAATTCCAAGTGAATTTGATCATAGGTTACCCTTTGATCTAGGGGTAAAATGGTCACTTGGCTTTAATTTTGATTTGGACAGATTTTGTATGATTGAAAAATGGGTTGTGCCAATTTTCAATGGATTTGGAGTTTATTTGATATGATTTGGTTCAAGTTGACCCATTTAGGTCAAAATGGGTCAACTTGGGTCAAATTGGGTCAAACCTTGGGTTAGGTCAAGTTCATATGGCCATTTGAAATGTTTTGGTATCATTGGTTTGGTTCAATTTGGTTTATATTTGGTTTTGGTTCATTTGATTTCATTTAGGTCAAATGGGTTAAGTTGACCAATTTGACCCGTTTGACCTAATTGGGTTAGGTCATGGGTTGGTTTAGGCTTGGTTGGTCATTTGAAATATTTTGCAAGCTTTGGTTTTAATCAATTTTGGTTTGGTTTGATTTTGGCTTGATTTGACCTTTTAAGTCAAGTTGGGTTCATAGTCAATTGGGCTAGGTTGAGTCTAGTTGGCCAATTGAAGCTTTGGTCAAGTTCAACAAGTATTTTGGAATGAATTTGACCTATTGGTTGCAACCAATTTAGCTTAGATCAAGATTAGACCCATTTTGACCTTTTAGGTCAACTTGGGTCAACTGGCCAATTTGGCTAGGTTTGGCTCAATTGATGGCTTGATTATGTTCAATCATTGATGTTGGATTGGTTTAGATCAATGATTTCAATCAATTTATCCTATGGTAGATTTTGGCTAGTTTGGGTTTCATTTGGGTTAAGTGTTGACTTGGTCAAAGGCTTGGTTTGACTTGGTTTGACCCAATTTGAGTGATTGATCATCTTAGGATGATTGTTGCTCACAATGGATGGGCTTAGTTCAATCCAATTTGGGTAGGATTAGAATTTGGCTCAAAAAGGTGTTTTAGGTCACTTTGGGTGAAATGAGCCTAAGTGAGTCAATTGACTTGATCAATGCTTAATTCAAGTTTGGTTGAACTCACATATGGACTTATGATTGAAATATAAATCCATTTACAAGTGATTTGGAGTCAAAAGGGTTTTGATTCATTTAACAATTTCAAGTTTAGAGGATTAACATGGGTTTGGTTTGGGTTAGTTTAATTTTTGTTTGATGATTGAAGTTTGTGTTTATATTTGGATTCATGATTAAAGGATTGATTGAATCATGAAAAAAATCTAAGGGTTTGGATTGATTTGAGTTTGATTTGGCTAAGTTCAAGAATTTGACTTGAAGGAGCACAAGTTGGATTTTGGTTGGATTTGAGTTTTGAATTGGATTTGGTTATTTGAATTTATATTTTATTTATATACGTGAATATAAATGAAGATATAAATGGGTTGTGAGAAAATCTTTTGAGTTTGAATTGATTTGGATTTTGTTTGAGCTAAGTCCATAAGATGGAATCAAAAGGGCTTAGGAAAGATTTTGGATTTAGAAATGATCATGGGTTTCAATCATTTGGAATTGATTCATGATTTGGATTTTGGCATTGATTTGATGGTTTGAGAAAATCAATTGAGTTGGAATTGATTTGAGTTTGAATTTGAAGTTGATTTGAATTTGAAGTTGGTTTGAATTTGATGTTGATTTGAAAGAAGGAAGTGAGGGTTTGGTTCATGCATTAGGGTATGTAAGGTTTCCTAATATCCCCTAAGGCATAAGCCATTCGTATGGCTAACTCTTCTATGTCTCTAGGGTTAGGTTAAGTGTTCACCTAATCACTAGAAGTGTCTTAAGACTAAGGAACTCTTAATATCTAGAGGAGTCCTTATGTCTAAGATGAAGAAGTTGAAAGCTCACTCCAAAAGTAAGGTCAACACCTGTCTTTGTTGTTCCACAGTTTCTCGAAATACTCTGACTTGTGCTTGGACCATGTATAAGGAATCAAACATTTCTTTGCAAGATTATGAACACAAGGAGAGTACCAATCAAAAGGTAATTCCATTAAATCTTTATATGAATTATCCTCAAGTTCTACATTAGCTTCTAGACTTGAGAATGATGATCCCAATAGGAATCTCATCAGCTTAACATCCATGAAAGACCTAGGGGCTTCCTTAACTACTAAACCTTCAACTTTTTGAGAAGAAAATGAGATTAGAGCTAAGAATCCCAACTACTTCCTGATAGTTTTACATAAACTTGATTTGAATACCTTTGTGCTTCACTTGGAGGCCTTATCTTCATCACTATCTGACTCGAGTGTCCCCTCCAATGAAACCCACTGAGAGGGGTTGGTTGGTATGCTAATCGCATGATATTCATCCTCCAAGCTAGATTCCAAGTCTATGTGAATAGCAGGGGTACTCCTATGAACTGGAACATAACCCCTGTTGGCTGGCGGCCAAACATGGGGTCTTCCACCTCTGGAACTACCTCTGTATCTACCTCAACCTCTGCCTAGTAGAGGTCGAGTCATCCTACCCATATGTCTGTATGGTAGAATGTGACATGCAGCTCTACTTCTTCCTTGGTGTCCTTTTGTCGCTTACTTGTTTTTTCTTTTTTCTTTCCTTTTCCTTTTTCTCTTTCTTTTTCTTCTTTTTCTTTATCTTTTGTATTTAAATTTTGACCAAGTTCATGAGAAAAGATGTTTTGAGGAAGATAGTAGGTCACATCCTCATATATCTCAACCTCTCTAACTAAAAATAGCTTTTCAACTCCTTTGGCATAGTATTCAATTCCATCCCTTCAAAACTTGATGCACTGATGAAGGGAAGATGGAATCATCTTATTTTGGTGTATCCAAGGCCTACCGAGCAAAGTCATGAATGAAGTATTTGAATCAATTATATAGAACTTGGCTTCAGTCTTCCAATCACCTATCTCCAAAGGTAACACTATGGAGCCTAAAGCCCTCTCGCCCTATTCATTGAATCCTCTCAACATCATCCGATCTCCTCGGAATGCAGAGATGTCAATCTTCAAATATGGAAGGGTCTTTAGACTCATAATGTTCATCGATGCACCTGGATCAACTAAAACCCGAGAAAGTCTGAATCTTCCCATATCCACTGTGATGTAGAGGGGACGGTTGTACTCCAAGTCCCCCAGAAGAAGGTCTTCATCAGTAAATGTGACTCCCTGGGCTCCTCTTGAATTATGTGTCTCCTCTCTAATAGCAGCCAGCTGAGCTATGCATATCTCTGGATCAAGAAGAGCCTTGATTTTTCCCTCATCTCTTTGTATAAGGTAAGGGCATCATACATGCTTAGTTTAGATGGCAACTTTCTTAGATGAGAGAGGACATTGTAATCAACTTTGGGCCGATCCTCCACAAGCATATCCATGGGTGGAGCATCTTGTGGAGGGGCTTCTTTCTCACCGGTACCAATGACTTATTTTCCCTTATCTTGAGGTGTTGCCTTAGGAGGTAGAACCTTGCCACTATAGAGGTTAACTTTAGTGATCTCTTATGACAGGTTAGTGGAAGATTCTACCTCCTCGTCAGGCTCACCTACAGCTTCTCCTATGAGACCCTTGGAATCGGATGATTCCAAGTCTATCTCGAGAGGCAAACCCATAGTATTCAGAGAAGGAATGTCTAACTCTGAATCAAAAAGAGGAAGATCAGAGCTTGATATCTTTTTCATGCATGGAGGTGCCATATGTAACCTTGCTATGCAAGCTACCAGCATCGTCCTCGGTGGGAGTGCACCTAGGATGATCTAAAGTATGCACCAACTCTGGTCTATCAGCTACCATGTGAGAAGGAAATGAAATTGGGACTGAGGTCTGCAATGTTAAAACCACTTACATCAACTCCTCTACTTTCTTCTCCATTTTTTCAATGTGATCATCTCTCTACCTGAGCTAGTGGAGGAGGTGCTGAGTCGAGTGAGAAGTGTCACATTCCTTGAGCATGGCACCTTCCTGGCTAAGCTGATCCAACTGTAAAGACCCCCATGTATCAACCATGTGGACCTCAACTATGTCGTCCAACATGTCATCCGCATCAGGATCAAAGCTAACTATATCCTCCTCCTGATCTGAATGATCACTCTCAAGAATTTTCCTTTTCTCGATAAATTAGTCTGCTAATATGTCAACTATCGATTGGTCTACTATGCCTGGATGGACTGGTATGAATACCCACTGACTGTTAGTCGTAGGAATGTGCTCCTTTGCCTCTATGCAATAGACATTGCATACAGTCAAGACTTCCTCATTGGGAGGATCAACTGTCCTGGGGACTATGTCTATGTCCACTCCAATCTACTTTATCATGCATTTAGGCATATAAAAATCCCAAAGCCTTGGTCAAAATGATATGTCAAAAATGAAATAAAATTTGAAAAAAATTTGCATTTGTAGATTAAGTCATATGCTCATACCACTCATGCTCTAGTCTCTTAAAGAGTGGTTTAGGACTTAGTTTCTTTTCAATTAAACAACCACCATATCTATCTTGAAATTCATAAGATCAGACTACATGATTTTAAAATTGTAGGAGGAGTTAGCTGGCAACCACTCTAGGTGGTTATAAGTCTAGAAGTCGGGCGGTACATCCTCTCTTGTGGAGGTGAACCATTATGTCCACCTATCGCTTAGATTTAGGTCATGCTTTAGCTCATACTAAAGCTCCCTAGATTTAGGATTCGAGGTGGTTGTTTCCTTCGGGCTACAAGTATAAATCCTCACCACTTAGGCATTTTCACAACCTTATGTTGATGGATTATAAACCCTAGCAATCTAATAAAATTTACTCAAATAAATAAATCTCTTCACTTTCAAATATATAAAGCCCAATCATAGGATAGATTGGAATACTCACTAGGTTTCATAGTATCATCAACATTCCCTACTTCCCGCTTTGGATCCCAAAAAAAGTCTTCCCCTTGAACTTTCCCAATTGATTTTCCAAACATGACCAATCTTTTGATAGTCTTAATCTTAAAATCTTTGGAGATGATAATTGTCTATTTTAATCGAGAGTATTCTTAGAAAATTCTATTTCATAAGATGTAATTAACTATGGAGGCTTACCTCCATAGAGAACTTTAGAACTTGGTTTAATATAAACCCTGCTTTATTCATCCATGTAAAGTAGGGGAAAACTCTCTGGTACATTCGAAGACTCATCATGCCTTAGGAGTCCTTATTAGGTGATTAGGTCCATTGTAGGGTGTCTATCTTTTGAGATTGTACATCATATCTCAATGTCGTACCCGATCACTTCAATAAGTACCCCCTACGATCTACACGGTGACCCCATCCCCCCCTCCATACATCCGAAAATAAACACCATGCTGACCCTTCTGAGCTTAATGTATTTGATTTGAATTACTTTGATTGCTTAAATATATGACACATTGTAGTTTAAGTACTCATTAAAGGGGTTATGAACATGCTCATTGATGAATTGTTTGTTAAGCTTGTTGTAATTCTCTTGTAAGCCTCATTAGAGTTGCATCATATTTGAAGCTGATTGTTAACATTATTGTAAATTTCATATGATTTAATTATATATATATATGATTAGGCTTACTTTTAGATCAGTTATGTGAGATACTGTAAGCTTATATTTATGTCCATTGACAGGCTACCAAATTCATTGCATTCACTTTGCAATCTAGTAATCAAGTATCTCATAAGCCTCTTGTACTTCAATTATGTAACCAATTAAAATTCCTTTAATTATTTCAATGTAAATTACAAAGTTGTCTGAATATTTAGTAAAAAGTTTTGTTTATGTTCATTAAAGAGTCATCAATTCTTGCATTATTCATATCTTTTTGCTCATCAAGTCCTGCTTTAAGCTCATATCTTTTTTTCTTTAGTTATGATGTTTTTATTAGACATTTACAAGAGGATGTACCTTGGTGTATGTTATTTGTTAATGATATTCTTCTTATTGATAAGACTAGATAGGGAGTTCAGGAAAAACTTAAACTAGGAAGGTCAACCTTAATTAGAGTCTAAAGGTTTTCATTTGAGTATACATATAACTGAATACATGGAGTGTAATTTTAGTTGTAGAAGATCTAGTGGTGGAGTGGTGATAATAGGTGACAAAGTTATCATAAAGAGAGGACATTTTAGGTATTTTAGGTCCATTATTCCAAGTGATGGTGATATAGATGGGATGTTATTAATAGAATTCATGTTGGATGGTTGATGTGTAGGAATACATCGAGTCTATTGTGTGATAGGAAAGTACTGCTTAGACTCAAGAGAAAAATTTTAAAAGATGGTGGTGAGACCTACAATGCTTTATGACACATAATGTTTGCCTGTAAAAGAGAAAGATAAAATTAAGTTAAATATTGTAAAGATGAGGATGCTCAGGTGGATGAGTGGCTTTACACTTAGAGATAAAATGATAAACAAATATATACATGACAAGATTTGAGTAGCTTCAATGACAGATAAGTTTAAAGAGAGTCGCCTTAGATGATTTGGTCACATAAAACGTTGGTCGTCTGATAATCCAGTTAGGATAGTATATGTATATTATATTTGAGCTATGTTAATAAGGGTAGAGGTGAACCTAAAAAAACTTGGTTATGTAGTATAAAAAATGGCCTTAATTTATTATGATAAAATGAGAATATAACACTTAATACATTGGAGAATTTTCATATAGCTGACCCCACATAGTGGGATAAAGGCTTGTTATTATTGTTTCATTTATTTGTGTAATGCAATATTTGATTATAACTTCACCATTCATTATTATTTACCTATTCACATCACTGCATTTTAATTATTTTATTATTCTTTATAATTTAGAAAAATTTCTAATTAGCATGAAATATAAAATTTTATATAAAATTTACTTATTGATAAGATAAAAGCAGTGCTCAAATATAACATAATTATACCAGTTTTATTCACTTATTAATCACATATAAAAAGAACTTATAAAATTAGGGTTGCAAAATATACCTCAAACAACTACCCGATCAAACTCAAATCTATAAGGAAAAGAAGAGTTGTCGTCATTAGTCGGCCACTGGATGCACTCACGCGTTGGTGGCTTCATCGGTGTCAGAGGGTTTGACACATTGAGATCTAGATGGGGTCAGGGAGGAGGAAACAAAGCAAACAATAGAGATCGGGAGGGAGGGCCCTCAGTCTTGATTTAAGGCGCGGGCCAGTCAACCATTGAACGGGCGATCGACGTTGACGTGGAATCCACGTAAGTGCTAATCGCCCGTTGAACGGGAGACTATGCCTATTTCTAAATTTTTTTAATGTACTTAATTATCTAATTAAGATTTTAATTAAGCCTGATTATAAAAATTAACCTAAAAATTGATGAACAACAACACAAACTTGATTGCCAATAGTGCACTAAGAATTAATATAGAACTCAAAAGAGAAGCCATTAAGCTTATGATAGAGTTTTTGGCCCTAGAAAAAACCACAATCTTGAATTTCTCATTAGACATAAGAGCCGTAAGCTCAGCAAAAAATCTAAGAGGAATAATAGATCAAGCTTGTATAATAAGAGGCTGCATGCAATTTGCATTAGTATCATTGAAATGTTTCTTAAAATAATTAATACCAACTTGACAAATATCAAGAGAAGAATATAAAGTGCTCTCCTTAGCTGATATTTCCTTTGAAGTTGATGATAAGATAGTTGCTCCCCGTCAAGGTAAAAGATTAAATTATCTAAAAGGTTCGCAGAGGACCAAACTTGACTTTTAAGAATGTATTTAAGATAATTGAGTTTTTTGTATGGAATAAAAATAAGAACAAATCTAATTTATCTTTGGTTGAATCTATCTAAATCATTAACCATTAAGCAAGTCATTAACCATTTGTTATCTATTTATATTTGATTCATTTATTATTCTGTTAAATAAGAACAAATCAAGTCAACAAACTTCAAATATGTCAGTATTTTAATACAACAACAACAACAACAACAACAACAACAACAACAAGCCTTAATCCCACTAGGTGGGGTCGGCTACCTGAATCCTTCGTCTCCATTGTGTCCTATTATGTGTCAAATTATCATTTAAATCAAGTATACTAAGATCATTTTTTATACATCTTAACCAAGTCCTTTTAGGTCTACCTCTACCTTTCTTAACATAAGGCAAATCTAATGCATCTACTCTCCTAATCGAGTCATCGAACGGCCGACGCTTTATGTGGCCAAACCATCTAAGGCGACTCTCCCTAATCTTATCTAACACTGGAGCTACTCCAACTTTTTCTCGAATATACTCATTTTGCATTCTATCTCTAAGAGTAAAGCCACTCATCCACCTAAGCATCCTCATCTCAACACTTAACAGTCTTATGCTTCTCTTTTATTGGCCAACATTCGCACCATAAGTCATTGCGGTCTTATCACCATCTTATAAAATTTTCCCTTAAGTTTAAGTGGAACTTTTCTATCACATAATAGGCCAGATGCATTCCTCCACTTCAACCATCCAACTTGAATTCTACTAATAACATCTCCATCTATTTCACCATTATTTTGAACAATAGAGCCTAAATATCTAAAACGTTCACTCTTATTAATGACTTGTTCACCTAATGTCACAACACTACCACTAGAACTTCTACAACTAAAATTACACTCCATATATTCAGTTTTAGATCTACTTAAATGAAAACCTTTAGACTCTAGAGTTGACCTCCATAATTCAAGTTTCTGTTGGACTCCTCTAATCTTATCAACAAGAAGAATGTCATCAGCAAAAAGCATACACCAAGGTACATCTTCTTGTAAATTCCTAATAAGAACATCCATAACTAAAGTAAAGAAGATAAGGGCTTAAAGCTGATCCTTGATGTTATCCAACTGAAATAGGAAAATATTTTGTTAATCCTCCTTGTGTTTGGACACAAGTAACAGCGCTAGTATACATATCCTTAATGACTTGAATATAACCAATATTAACTCCTTTCTATTTTAGAACTCTCCAAAGAACATCTATTGAAACTTTATCATAAGCTTTCTCTAAATCAATAAATATCATATGTAGATCCTCCTTACTTTCTCTATGCTTCTCCATCAAACCTCTTAACAAATGTATAGCAACCATAGTAGATCTACCTGGCATGAAACCAAACTGATTGTGAGAAACTTCTGTATCACTTCGTAACCTATGCTCGCCAAGAAATTCCTTGATCTCCTAAACATTTCCACACTTCTATTGGAATATTATCCGATCCTACTGCTTTTTCACATTTCATTTTCTTTAAAGCTTCACTAACTTTAGATTTACTAATACAACGATAAAAATGAAATTCTCTATTTTTGTTTAGGGTATTAAGGTTGCTAAAATCAATCGTACTTTCAGATCCTTCATTGAAAAGTTTATCAAAATACCTCATCCACTTATTTTCAATATCCTTTTCTAAAAAAAAAGCATTTTATTATTTTCATCCTTAATATACCTCACTTGAACTATATCTTTACTTCTCCTATCTCTTTGGTTGGCTAACTTATACATACATCTTTCACCTTCTTTAGTATCTAATCTATTGTATAAATCACTAAAAGCTAAATTTTTTACATCATATATTACTTTCTTAGAATCTCTACGAGCCACTTTATATCTTTCCCAATTCTCAAGTTTTACATCTAAACCAAGTTTTATAACAATACTTCTTATTTTTTTATCTTTTTTTGCAGACTCTGACTCCACCACCAACTATGCTTATTAAAAGAAGCTTTTCCTTTTGATTCTCCAAGCACATCTTTAGCAACTTGCTTAATTTTACTTGCTATTTTTTTCCCACATAATGTTAGCTTCCTCATGAACATCTCAAATTCTAATCTCTTGTAGCTTGCTCTTAAAAATATTTCTATTTATGTTCTTTAAGTGTCCCCATCTAATTCTAAGACAATAATTTAGTTTATTTTTTCTCTTACAACCTTTCATCTTAAAATCTAAAACTAACAATCGATGTTAGGTACTTAGATTTTCACTTAAATGACCTTACATCTTTACATTTAAACGATCTATTTTTTCTTATCGAAAAATAATCAATCGGTTTTTACTAGATCCATTTTTATAAGTAATAATATGTTCATCTATTTTCTTAAATAAAGTGTTAACAACTACAAAATCATAAGCTAAAGCAAAATCTAATATAGTCATACCTTCTTCATTAGTCACTCCAAATCCATAACCACCATGAATACTTTTAAAATCTTCTACCAATCTACCAACATGTCCATTTAAATCTCCTCCAATAAATACTTTTTCTTCAAGAGGTATCTTTTGTATTAATCCTTCTTATTCATTCCAAAAATTTTCTTTTGCTTACCTCCAAACCTACTTGAGGAGCATAGACACTTATAACATTGCTAATCTTAGTATCAACATTATCCTTCAAACTTTTATCTATAATCACACCTACACCATTTCTAGTTTGACTTTTACCTGAATACCAAAGTTTAAAATCTAAACTATCAATCTCCTTGGCTTTCTCCCCAACCCATTTAGTTTTTTGAACACATAAAATAGTTATCTTTCTATGAACCATAATATCTATTAATTCCATTAATTTACCTGTAAGAGTACCTATATTCCAAGATCCTAACCTAATTCTAATATCATGGACTAACTTCTTTGCCCGCATCCGTCCATAATGTGGGAACCCTTGCTTATTTAACACTGCACCCGGGTGCCAATGCAACGGCTCTAGCACATTTTTTCATTGTATTCGTTATATAGCGTCACTCTGTGGACGCCTAGCATTAACACAATGATTTAAAGGATTCATGTCATGATTATTTCGACAAGTTTTACGCTGGCTGTCGACTACCTAATGCAACCCTCCACTTTTCACATCTGGACTTGGGACTGGCAATGGTAGTGTTAATTTTAATAGATGACTCTAATTAATTTAAATCTATAATTTTCCAATTAGAAATCATTAAAATATGATTGGTCCAAACTAAAATGGAAAATGTTTTCTAGCCTAATAACTCAAAACCATTTCATAATCTATGTTGCTAAGGCTCGGTGGAAGAAAATTTTGGCACACATATTTCATCAATTAAAAAAAATCAAATATATTCAAATATTATTAACAGATGTTATTAATTTCAGGCGTTAAAAAAAAATGTATGTTTTTAGACAGATCACCCACAAAAAAAATTTTAATGCATATATTGATCATCAAACCATCTTAAAAAATTTGAAATTATGAAGTCACAGATTTTATTGATGATAAAAATAACATTAAATTTTAATCTTACATTTACAAATTATAATATCAAAACTTTGTTGGGCAAAAATAGTGATGATAGTAAAAAAAATTGATATGATCTAAAGCCCAATTCATCAAAATTTAATTAGCCAAGTCCATCACATCATTTAAAATTAAGGACCTTTTCGGATAACTTTTATTATTTATTTGTTTATATTTTATTTATATTTTAATTTGAAATAAATATATTTGATAAAAATAGTTATTTTTAAAAATACTCAAAGATTCAAAAAATTATTTAGAGTATTTTTGAAAATGGTTTGATTTATTTATTTGAAAAATAAAATTGTTTAAAAATACATTAAATAAATCTATATTTAAAATAATATAACAATAAAAAATACAAATACAAAATAAAATTGATCCAAAACAAATCAGTGTTTTTCAAATCTTTTAACTCTAAATTTACAACCCTTAGCATCTATGATATGTTAATATTTTTGAATGTTAAAATACATAATATCTAACAAATATAAGACATAACACATGTTTGACTTACATTTAAAATGTGTCAGATCTAATGTTAGTATTTGATATGACCCTGAAAATTCTTCTAGTCGAAGCATGAATCTTGATGCCGAAAGCAAGCTGATCAGAAATTGAAACTGGTCGAGTTCAAGCACCTAAAATATCATTGGAAACTTTGAGACATCGTTAAATTCTAAAAGCTCTCAAATATGGAGTGTTTATAGTCAAATCGGCCTCGACGATTCCAAAAGCCAAAGATCTTACAAACTTCATTTGAGCATTCAAATACACAAAATACATCATATGATCAAGGGAATCATCATGAGCGTCCAGAGAGGAGTGGTTTGGATTTTGCATGTATTCTGAGACGCCACTCTTCCACCTATAAATAGCCTCATTACTCATATGAGGGGAGCCCAAGTAAGAGAGAGGAGAGAGCTAAAGATCCTCCAAGCATAATCGTGTCGCCACTGACGGTGCCAACCACCATCACCGCCGCCGTGCCGCCACTGATTTCCGTTGTCGACCACGCTGCGCCATCATCACCGACCACTATCGTCGGTCATCATCATCAACATCGTCATCAACATCGTCATCAACATCATCGTCAACATCGTCATCAACATTATCATCAACATCGTCTTCAACATCGTCTATTACAAGCAATTGTTGTCCCTTTCATATATCGTAATCCCTATCGGAAGATCTTGTACTCTGAAACAGATACATAGTGGAAGCTTTTTACTGGGCTAGGCCTCGTGATTTTTCCCTCTTTTCGAGGTTTTCCACGTAAAAACTCTGGAGTTTTATTGTTCGCACTTTTTATACCTGTGTGTGTGCTGGATTTCACAATGAAGCTAAGGTGAAAACTTTTACTCTACCGCAACTAGTTTTCTAGCACGCAATAGTTTGGCGCCGTCTATGGGAAACAACCCTTCAATCACAATTCTTGTGAACACCCTCGTTATGGCCAATAGGCGCAATACTCGTAACAACGGAGCCCCCCGCCCAACTCGCCACTTTCAAATCAATCAACCAAGGACGCTAACCTTCGCTTCTCACTTCGATAGGCGAATTGTGGTGAAGGTGCGTAAATCTCTTTAGAAGATTGTGTCGAATGGAAGAGTCTCAAAATGAGATGATCCGACTTTGCGAGGAACATAATACCATGGAAAACACATCTCCCCAAGATCGATCGGCAATGGGAGGTCAAAATGCTAATTTCCTTGACGCTGAAGTTCCTCCACAGAGACCGTGATCGATCTCCTTGACTCGCTAGTTCTACTCATCCATCATGCACCAACCGACCGCTAATCCACCAATTATTGGTAGCTTGACACATTCTCATCGTTGACCCCACTCCATGTTATCGCAAAATTATGACGCTTAATGCAAGACGAATTTCACCTCTAAGATAGAAATCATCTTTCCCCTCACCGCGACTATGAGGAATCCTCACCTTTAGCTGAAGCTATTCTTCAACATCCTATTCTCGTGGGTTTCAAGCTCCCGAACATTGATTCCTATGATGGGGCGACTAACCCACATGAACACATCGACCATTACAGGACTATCATGCATATCCAACGAGCTTCTGACACACTGCTTTGTTAGGTCTTTCCAGTTACCCTCAAGGGACAAGCTCGCACTTGGTTCTACTCCCTTCAAAGGAAATCCATCCATACCTTTGACGAACTCACCAAGATTTCTGTAGAACAGTTCATTCCAAACCGGAGGATCATTAAATATTCCTCCCATCCTCCGGCATTCGTCAAAACGAGGGCAAATCACTTAAGGAATACTTCCAGAGGTTCTCCTTAGAAGCTCGCCAAATACAGTAGACTGAACTATTAAGAGGAGTTTTCCTTGAGGACTCCGTCAGGCCTTTTACTGCCACTAATAGACACGGCCCTTCATATGCCGACTTGGTTCATCGTGGAAGCACAAATCTCTGCTGATGAGGCTATTACTGCCCATCGCAAATAACTTGAGCAATCTACAGGAAAAGGTAAAAGCACCCCAGGGAATGCGGACCGATAGTCCTATCAAAAGAAGCAACAAGGCAATCGTGATCTCCCTCCACAACCCCCATATCATCGACGTGAACCACACCAAAAGAATAACCGAACACATCTCATGTTAACCTCCTAATGGCTATTCGAGATGAAGAAAATATCAAGTGGCCTTATCCACTGAAACCAAATTCAAAAAATCAGGAGCAATATTGTCACTTCCATCGAAGTCGGAGACATACTACTGAGGCATGCAAACAACTTATAGAAGAAATTGAGAGGCTCATTCAGCAAGGATATCTACGTCGATTTGTGAAGAATCAATCGACTCAAACAAACATACCTCCAATTGGGGGGCAACCAGGACAATCATCACAGAAATAACAAAACAATCATCAAACAGTTGGAAAAATCGAAACAATCGCAGGAGGACCAATACTATCTAATCAAGTTCTCATTACCATCTCTGAAGAGCCGGAGTTAAAGAAGTCTCGTACTGATCATTCCATCACTTTTAATGACTTAGATTTAGAAAGAGTACATGTTCCTCATCAAGATCCACTTGTCATCAACGCAGGGATCGGTGACTCATGCTATAATGTTAAGAGAATTTTGATTGATAATGGGAGTTCTGTTGATGTCTTATTTTACTCCACATTTTTTAACATGGGCCTGGTTAGAGAGCAGCTCCAACCCGCTGCAGGACCATTGTACGGGTTTGATAATCGCCCTGTGCGAGTAGAGGAAACAATCACCCTTCCTGTTATCCTTGGTGAATTTCCTCGACAAGTGACTCATTCAATCCAATTCATGGTGGTCAAGTCAAATTCAGCATATAACGTTATCTTTGGAAGGCCCCTCCAATCAATTTTCGATGTAGTCACTTCAGTATCTCATCTTAAGATGAAATTTCTAACCCCCGTTGAAATTGGAGTGGTCTGTGGAAATCAACAGATAGGACAATCATGTTATCTCAGTCAAGCTCAACCACGCCCTTCTATGACCTTGATCAAGATTTTAATTTTCGAGATGAAGAAGTACCAAAGCTTAGAAGATTTGCTCTTTGTTGCATTATTAGATGACCAACCATTACAAACAGTGCAAGTTGGATCTCTGCTCTCAGACGAACAAAGGGAAAAATACATAGACTTCTTGCGCAAAAATCAAGACATCTTCGCTTGGAGTCCGACGGACATGCCGGGAGTCGACCCCAATGTGATCATGCACTCTCTCAAGATTGATCCGACATTCAAACCGATCATCCAGAAGAAGCAAAGTTTTTCACCTGATCGCCTCCAAGCTATTGAGCAAGAAGTTAATAAGCTTCTAGAAGCGGGATTCATATGAGAGGTACATTACCCTACATGGCTAGCGAATGTTGTCATGGTTAAGAAAACAAATGGAACATGGAGAATGTGTATTGATTACACTGACCTTAACAAGGCTTGCCCGAAAGATAGTTTTCCTCTTCCTCGATTTGATCAACTGGTTGATGCTACATCTGGACATCAAATGCTCAGCTTTTTGGATGCTTACTCTGGTTACAACCAAATAAAAATGAACCCAATGGATGAAGAAGCTATAGTATTTCAAACATATAAAGGTTTATACTGTTACCAAGTTATGCCGTTTGGATTAAAAAATGCTGGTGCTACCTATCAACGCCTTATGAATAAGGTCTTTAAAGACCTACTAGGCCGCACAATGGAGGTATATGTGGATGACATGTTAGTGAAAAGCTTAGAAGAATCACAACATATTTCTGACCTAAAAATATGCTTTAACCTTCTTCGACGTTATAACATGCGACTCAACCCGACCAAATGTGCTTTTGGGGTTACGTCGGAAAATTTCTTGGATTTATGGTAACCCACCGTGGGATAGAGGCCAATCCCGAGAAAATCAAAGCTCTCAAAAATATGACTCCTCAAGAATATTAAGGAAGTTCAACGTTTGAATGGACAAATTGTCATTATCCCGCTCTAGCTCCTGGGATAGATACTTGCCATTCTTTAAAATATTAAAGGGAGCTAAAATAATAATTTTCAATGACCGATGAATGTCGCTTTTGAGCAGCTAAGGGAGTATTTAGCATCTCCACCCCTACTATCCAAGCCTATTCAAGGAGAGATGTTATACTTATATCTCTCAGTCTCTTCCCACGCGATAAGCTCGGTTTTAGTGCGAAAGTGGGATACAACGCCAATTTATTATGTCAAAAGAAAATCTCGATATAGAAATTGCTATCCACTATAAGGTGGCTCGGCTTTTGTTTTCTCGAAAATTGGCCCATACTTCCAAGCTCACACTATCGGTGTTTACACTCATTTACCATTAAAGGCCATCCTATAGAAACCAGAAGCATCTGGGAGGTTAATCAAGTGGTCTGTAGAATTGGGAGAGTTTGATATAAATTTTCTACCTCGTCCTACTATAAAGTCTCAAGTACTCGCAGACTTTATAGGAATGCACCGCCCAACCCGTGAGGAGCTATCTCATACGTGCCTTTCGGCCCCTCAATGGACCCTCATGTTAATGGAGCTCGTGAAGTACTAGTGTCGGGAATCTTACTTATTTCTCCCAATGTATCACAGAGTATGGACTTCGCCTAAAATTTCCTGCAACTAATAATATGGCTGAATATGAGGCTCTTATAGCAGGGTTAAGACTTGCCATTGACTGTGAAGCTCAAGACTTAGTGATACACACTGACTCTCAACTTGTCGCCTCCCAAGTTGAGTGAAACTTTAATGCTCATAATCCCCAGCTAGCACAATACCTCCACTTGGTGAAGTCTCTTCTTGCTCATTTCAAGACACATCAAATCATTCACATACTGTGAGAGAAGAATACTCAAGCTGACGCTCTTACTAAGCTTGCTTCATCTGCTACTGGGGATCTGTTTAAGAGAAGGCATGTTGAAGAAATACATTTTTCCGAGTATCCAAGGGTCATGGATAATTCAAGCAATTGATGAGATAAAGGAACATTCGTGGATGGACCCCATCATGTCTTTTCTACAAGAAGAAACTCTTCCAGAAGACCCAACTTCTGCAATTCATCTCCGAAGACAAGCTTCAAACTTTACTATTATCGGAGGTGAACTATACAAATGAGCTTTCTCTGGACTGTACCTCAAATGTCTCTCACCTTCAGAGGCCGATCACGCATTAAGAGAGATTCACTCAGGGATATGTGGAGAACACTTAGGAGGAAGGGCGCTAGCCCTTAAAATTATAAGGTAAGGGTTTTATTGGCCTACAATGAAACAAGACGCCTTAAAGTTCATGAAAAAATGTGCAAGTTGTCAGTTGCACTCTAACATCCCTCACATGCCGCATACAGAGCTCTCATCCATTCAAAGCCCATGGCCTTTTGCTCAATGGGGGATTGATATCATGGGACCTTTTCACAAGATCGTAACGAAAGTTCATCATTTTAGCGCCGACTACTTCGCTAAATGGGTGGAAGCCGAACCACTCGCTAAAATTACGGAGGCAAATGCTAAATAATTTGTTTGAAAAAATATAGTATGTCGATTCGATCTTCCTGCAAAGATCATCACTAACAACATAACACAATTTACTGGAAAAGTCTTTACGTCCTTTTGCAAAGATCTTCACATTCAGCTGCTACATACGGCTGTAGCACATCCTCAAACTACGTGAAAGCTACCAACAGGACTATACTCAAAGGACTCAAAACACGTCTCGAGAAGGCCGGGGGGCAATGGGTTGATGAGCTTTCTAATATTCTTTGGGCTTACCGCACTACATCGCGCACCCCGACTGGTGAGACACTGTATAACTTGTGTTTCGTCACAGAAGCTATTAAATCAGTAGATATCGGGGTTCCAAGTCCAAGAGTTCAATTATTCGATCATGACGGTACATATGTGGTTATAGCTATGGTGAAGCCAGGAACTTTCAAGCTCAAGGATTCAGAGGGAAAAACTTTACCTCGAACTTGGAACACTGAGAATCTCCGAAAATATTATCAGTAATTCCTACTGCATAATTATCGTAGCTTTTATTTTGTCTCGTTTATCATTTCCTCTTCGTGTATCCAACCCCACTTCATGGGATAAAGACTTGTTGTTGTTGTTATTGTTGTTGTCATTTTCTCTTAAAACTCATATCCGTGTTAAAATCGTCTTATGATTATATCACTGAACTTATCAGAGTAATGAATTTATAGCTTTCTTCTTACAAACTTGTTTCTTCTTCATTTAATTCTCCCACTTGAGAAAAATATAACTCACGTTATATCTCAATCGGAGCATGATCAATCCCAAAGGGACTTTCCACGACCTCTTCCACACAGGTTAATGCCATCGAGCGAAGACTCTGACAAACAACCTAGGATAGGTCAAAAGGTCCTTTGGTGGACTTCACGGCCTCTTCCACGTTAACGCCATCGGCAAGACTCAACAAACAACCTCGGATAGGTCAAAAGGTCCTTAGTGGACTTCTCACGACCTCTTCCACACAGGTTAACGTCATCGAGCGAAGACTCTGACAAACAACCTCGGATAGGTCAAAAATCCTGAGTGGATTCAATTCAACCTCATCCGCGCGGTTAGCGCCATCAATAATATTCACCAATTACCGGATAGGTAAAAATAAAATAAGAGCGCATCATCTAAAAAAAAGAAAAAAAATTGATAGCATTAACATGATGATATAAGAAAGAATCAAGATTCTGATACACACTAATAATAATACATAAAAAATAAAAAATAAAAAATGCATCCTCAAGTGATGCTACATCATATCAGTTGGTGATATTAACGTCCTCCTCACCACTAGGAGATACTCCCTTGGACTCACTCTCAGCTCCTTCATCTCCTGAATCGGACGAAGAGTCTTCGGATACTTGGCTAGGAGACAGATCCTCAATTCTTGCGATGTACTAAGCGGATTCCCTTTAGGAACCCTCGGATGAAGCCCTCCTCTAAACATTGGTGCTCCAAGTCCTTCACTTCAACATCAAGTATATAATTACGAGCTTCCTGAACATGGTCTTCGAGTGTACCGAGATAAGCCAGGGAGTTCTTAAAGTCTTCCACTATCTTCAAGGAGATTTTATTTGCTTCCGCTTCTGACATTATATGCTTCTTCTCAGAAAGACGATCCTGTAATGCTTTCTTCTCCAGTTCGAGAGCTCTCTTCTCCGCTGCAAGTGCCTTAAGTCTTTTCTCTTTCGACGAGTCTCGTCTCACTCATCACGAGTGTGCTCCACCTCCCGACAGGAGAGAAAGAGAAGTCGACATGTAGCTCGCTTACACTGTGATCCTCCAAAGTCGTCACTTCGACATGTTCGCTAGCTCAGTTCTGCACCCGGTCAGCTGATCCTCCAAAGTCGTCACTTCTTTGGCTTTAATACTCATCTTTCGCTCATACTCGCCTTGCAGATATTTTATCTTTACAAATTCATTATTCCACTCATCTAAAGCGACACCCAAATGAGCCATCTGTCATAATGTTTGAGTTACCTATAAAAAAAAATCGTTACAAATATTACACAAAAGAAAAGAAGAAGAAAAGAAAAAAAAAGGGAAGACAGCGTACCAATTCATCTGCTCGTTGATGCCCATTACATATGTGATTTAACACCTCTTCAGGTGTGCGGCTTCGAGAAACGAACTCCCCCATCATGAGTTGAAACAACTAAACTCTTAGAGGCCAACCGGGCAGCTCTTCATAGATATCGACGTAGTCACTTAGATGTCTTCTTTTTCTTTAGGGAAGAAACATTGCCACCACCCTGATTTCGTGATGGGCTTCTTGAAAGAACCCTACGAATATGATGAGACATTTCATCACCCTTACTTGACCTCTTTAGTGGAAAAGAATGAGATCTCCCTGCCTAGATAGAAAGGCCAACCTTGAACATTCTATCTTCAACTATATATTTGCCAATGTGACGTAACTCATGCTGCAAGCTTCCCACATCAGAGATATTAAGAGTTGCCAGGATCTCATTCTCCGACATCAACAATGGATCTGGAAGGTCATTCAATCTTCCCCATCTCTCGGGAAGGCCCCACTCATTTTCACAAAGAAGAATCCATTAGACCAATTTTAGGCGGATCCGTGAAAAATTCTATCCAATTCTTTATAGCAGATAAGAAACACGCCCTTGAGCATCACATGTGAATCTATTCGGCACTAGTATGTGATGTTCAAAGTAACACCACGCTCTCGCCCAAATCGACGATGACCACTAAAGCCCAAATAAAAAATTGTGACAAAGCTACACCACATATTTTGAAGATCTCAATCAGCTCGGGAACTAAAGGGAATCGCAGTCCAGCACGAAGAATCATCTCAGAAATAGTGAAGTATCCCGACGGAGGTGAACGAGCTCGATCAGACCTCTTGGCAACAATAGCCACCAACTCATTAGGGAAATGAAATTTCTTACGGAACACCATTAAACTATCTGATGTGATAAGGGATGGTATATCGTCTGTATCGCGCTATGGGTTATCCTCCATCACCTGCGGAAAATACATAATGAATAAGTAAAAGGGGAGAAATGACAAAATCTAAAAAATCTGAAAATTTTGTGAAGTTACTCACTCACCCCAATACTTGGGCATACCCTTTTCTAACTCATTTCATGGACTTTAGGATTTTTCGCCACGATCAAAAAATGACATGCATACATATGAGATCAAAAAAAAATGGGAGAAAGACACAGAGAAACTATTCCTCCCCAATGATGCTCTGAAATTACCTCAAAACTTTAGTCGCTCAAATGACTCCCATTACCGCTTTCCCGCCATTCTTTGGCAATTATCAGCCATTGAACCATCCATCGAAGTTTGAAGAAATCCAATTTCTCACTACGGGTCTTGATCGCCTCCAAACCCGGTCGGTCCAACGAGGTCAGTTGACACCTCTTTCGAGGGAAAACTGGAGCCTTGCCGTATGAACTACGGGTCTTGATCACCTCCAAACCCGGTCGGTCCGACGAGGTCAGTTGACACCTCGAGGGAAAGCGGAGCTCTGATGAACAACGGGTCTTGATCGCCTCCAAACCCGGTCGGTCCGACGAGGTCAGTTAACACCTCTTTCGAGGGAAAACTGGAGCCTTGATGAACTACGGGCCTTGATCGCCTCCGAACGACCCTCACTCAAGAAGAAGAGAAACACTAGAGTGTTGAAGAAGTGTGCCTTCTCCTGCCCTGGGGTTTTATAGACCCCTTCTAGGGGCAAAAGGGTAAAATTGTCAAAACCGCCTAAAACCGCAAAATCGCCTAAAATCGTCAAAGCCGTTGTTTGTGTGGTGTGATAGCGTTGGACCAAGACTCTCAAGTTAACCGCTGCATGGTGGCGCACTGCATGTTGGCGCTACCGACCCATGGCCTGTTCCGCTGACGCCACCACCGTGATGCGCCTACTCAAGGACTCCACCAATCTAGCCTATACATCGGCCAAGATTGGCGTATGCATGTGCATGGCGCTTCATACATGGCGCCTGTTTGTAACTGATGGGTCCAGAACTCGAATTTTGCGCCAGACATACCTATGCATATTTGGTGCTTCGCTCAGAAGTCGTAATCTTGTACTTATATGAAGATCTGTTCTCTAAAAATGCGTGGTTAATGGACCTACAGATTTCATTAAAGAATTTGCTATTTTGAAGTAGTGATATGACCCTGAAAATTCCTCTAGTCGAAGCACGAATCTTGATGCCGAAAAGCAAGTGATCGAAATTAAACCGGTCGAGATCAAGCACTTAAAATATCATTGGAAACTTTGAGACATCGTTAAATTCCTAAAAGCTCTTAAATATGGAGTGTTTATAGTCAATCGAGCGTCTCGATCCCAAAAGCCAAAGATCTTACAATTCGACTTCATTTGAGCATTCAAATACACAAAATACATCATATGATCAAGGAATCATCATGAGCCATCCGGAGAGGAGTGGTTTGGATTTTGCATGTATTGAGACGCCACTCCTCCAATCTATAAATTTCATTCCTCATGAGGAGCCCAAGCAAAAGAGAGGAGAGAGCTCTAAAGATCCTCCAAGCACAATCGTGCCGCCACTCGACGGTCATCAACCACCGTCGCCGGCCGCCGCCGTCAATTACCACCGCTGATTCTCACCGTTGTCGACCACTATTGTCGGTCATCATCACCGACCACTATCGTCAGTCATCATCATCAACATCGTCGTCAACATCATCGTCAACATCGTCATCAATATCGTCATCAACATCGTCTTCAACATCGTCTATTACTAGCAACTGTTATCACTTTCATATACAATTCTCAGAATCGCAGGGAAGATCTTGTACTCTAAAAGATACATAGTGAAAACTTTTCTGCTAGCCTCGTGATTTTTCTCTTTCGAGATTTTTCACGTAAAAAACTCACGGAGTTTTATTGTTCACACTTTTATACGTGCTGATTTCTTACAAGGTAAAAACTTTTATTCTATCGCAACTGATTTTTTAGCACACAACACTATTTTTTTTATTAAGATAATAATAAAGAAAGAACATTTATGTCAGAACAAATGAGATACGATAATAAGAAAGTCAACATTGTCGTATATTCGAATAAATAATTTGATTTTAATTTTCAAAAAAATTTCTAGGAAGTATGCACCAAATAATTAATTTATTTGAATAATCACTTTTTATATTTATTTTTAAAGTAAAATTATCGTTTTATAAATTAGATAGTTTGGATTTCATGATTATTTGATTTGTGTAATATATATATATATACACACACGAGTCTTTTTTTTTTTTAACGTGGCTTTCAAAGTCGGAGCCGGCTGCAAACGGCACATTCTCGTTATCGTTAAGGCGTTGACACTCGTGGTATAGTACCGTTACTGTGAGGTCCTTTCATTAAGCATCTTCCCTCCAAATGTCCCCTGCTTAGGCAATCTTATTTAGTTGTTGTTAATTTAATTAAATAATTGTTCGCATGGAAGAAACCAAATGAACGAAATCAAAGCAGAACGAAGCACCCAAAGCTCAAAGAAGACTGAATCAAAATCACAGTACAAGCCTTCGAGTTACCTTCCCTACCCAAAATCTCGCAGCCGGCAACGGTCGCCACTTACGTAGCCATTCCCTCTACCTACAAGTAAACAGCTTCAGTTTAGTAAAAAGATTCTCGTTTTAATCTGCGAACAGTTTCTTATCTTCTCTGGTTCTACGAGTTGGGAGGCTATGGACACTTCGCAGAGAAAAGGAAGCGGAGTGTCGATGCCTTCCACTCAAATTCCTCGGCCAACTGAAAAATATGGAAAAGATCTTCGATTTGGCGATGCGAATGGGCACTTAAGCAGCAAGAATGATAAGGAGAAGGGAGTCAATGTTCAAGTTATTCTCAGATGCAGGTACAAACCAAAAAAAAAAAAAAGATAAATAGATTAAAGTTTTCTCACTGCGATATTGTTTCCTGTGTTTAAACCTTGTTGTTTTGATAGACCTTTGAGTGAGGAAGAGGAGAGTTTGCGGTTGCCAGCGGTCATAACCTGCAATGAGATGAGGAGAGAAGTATTGGCAATTCAGAATGTTGGGAACAAACAGATTGATAGAACGTTTGTGTTTGATAAGGTCTTTTATGAGTTTTTCTTTTGTTTTTTTTTGTTTTTTGTTTTCTTTTTAGAACAGATATTTGAATATATTTAGTTGATGGAACATTGTTGTTTTGATGATTTTGAATAGGTTTTCGGACCAACATCTCAACAAATGGATTTATTCAATCAATCCATCTCTCCTATTGTGGATGAGGTGCTTGAGGGCTTTAACTGCACTATTTTTGCTTATGGGCAGACTGGTACTGGAAAAACTTATACCATGGAAGGAGGAAAGAAAGCAAAGGTGCATTTTTTTTACCTAATATTTGATTCAATAATATCTGGATAGTACTGCTATTGTAAAACTTATTCAGATAGCATTGCCATCTACCAAATGCTATTTGTTTCTTTCAGTGTTACATTGCTTAAACAAAATAGTTCTATTTAAAGGGATATAAATAAAGCATCTTAGTCATGAATCGATCATTTTAAATAACATTATAATGTTAGTAAGAAAGCACAAACGCAAGCATACAATATCTTGTATGTAACATCAAAACAATCAAAGATTATTATTTGAAGATTTCATCAAGTTAAACAACTAACATAGAATTACATAGATCAAATCTTCATAACTACTACTTCACTACTTTAACTTTTAGTTGTTCTGTTGTTCTGCTAGAATGGGGAATTCTCCAGTGATGCAGGTGTAATTCCAAGGTCTGTTAGGCAGATATTTGAATCACTTGAAGCACAGTGTGCGGATTACAGCATGAAAGTTAGTTTTCTGGAGCTCTATAATGAAGATATTACAGATCTTTTGGCTCCAGATGAGTTGAAGTCATCAGATGACAAATCTAAGAAACCTATAGCTCTCATGGAAGATGGGAAAGGAGGTGTCTTTGTTAGAGGACTGGAGGAGGAGATCGTTTGCTCTGCTAGTGAAATATACAAGATACTAGATAGAGGTTCTGCAAAGAGGCGCACAGCTGAGACTCTACTTAACAAGCAGAGCAGTCGGTCTCACTCCATATTTTCAATCACAATTCACATCAAGGAGGTTACTCCAGAGGGTGAAGAGCTAATCAAAATTGGGAAGCTTAATCTTGTGGATTTAGCTGGTTCAGAGAATATTTCGAGATCAGGTGCTCGTGAGGTAGGCAAAACTTCTATATGCTTTAAGGACTAAGTTGATTAAACTAAAGTGTTTAGACATGATCCTAATCGAGTTCAAATATCTTATAGAGAAGTTGAAGCTATTTATTTATTTTTAAATTCTCTTACATCGAGATAAAGAGTGAATGAGTTTTATCTTTATCAACTGAACACGATAATTAAGCTCGCAAGAAGTGAGTATCTATATAACAAAAAGTACATCATGGAAACTCATTGATGTTTTTCATCTTTCATTGCATGACCCCTTGTGCATAACTTTTGAAGACAATGAAGAGGTTCTGTTATTGCAGGGCAGAGCGAGGGAAGCTGGTGAAATAAATAAAAGTTTGCTTACTCTTGGCCGTGTCATAAATGCACTTGTGGAGAGCATTGGCCATATTCCTTATAGGTGATCTTTGACAAATTGCATCCTACACTGTTCAAATCTATAGTTTGATATATTCATGCTGAGGTTTTGTGCTACTTGTTTTGTCAGAGAGAGCAAACTGACAAGATTATTGAGGGATTCCTTGGGAGGAAAAACAAAAACTTGTATTATTGCCACCATATCACCCTCTATTCAGTGTTTGGAAGAGACACTGAGCACATTAGATTATGCATACCGTGCCAAAAATATAAAAAATAAACCAGAGGTAACCAACTCATGTAGTTATCTGCTAGTATTAGTGAATTCTCTTTCTATAATAACACATTTAACTTTATTTTCCTGTCATCATTTTGCAGCTTAATCAAAAAATGATGAAATCTGCAGTGATGAAAGAGTTATGCTCTGAGATTGATCGTCTCAAACAAGGTCTGTGAATGTTGAATCTTAGATCACTCTCTCGTTCTCAGTCTTCGTCCATCAGTATATTTAGCCTTCTCCCTCTTCCTTCCTTGCAGTATCAAAATTCTATTTGAATTCTTTGCTCTTTGAGGTGTCCTCTTTAAATATAACGTTCTTAATAAAAGGCACTCCAAAAAGTCATTCTGGCTCCGCCTCTATTTGACACTAAAAAAACCATTAACTAATATGTGCAATGCATGTACATCCATAAAACATATATGGAGAACTCATCAACCATCTATGAATATCGTTTAGAATGTCTAAGTACTTCAATGTTTCAAGGCATAAGCATCTATGGCTCGTATCAAATCTTTATATCTGAGGTCTCAATTGTCATAAGAATTACTTTATAACACATTTTACCTCTTCTGCAGAAGTAAATGCTGCAAGAGAGAAAAATGGAATATACATCCCCAGGGAGCAGTTCCATCAAGAAGAAGCTGAGAAGAAGGTTAGCAAGTAATATAACTGTTTGCATAATAGCATCAAGCAGATAATGTCTCCACCAGTTAATAATCACACAACGCTCATGCAGGCTATGGCAGAGAAAATGGAGAGCATGGAATTTGAATTGGAATCAAAAAATAAGGTATCTTCTATAGTTTGATCAATATGTCTCAGATCTAGCTTTTAGGATAATTTCTAACCTAGAATATGAGGTTGAGACCAGCAATTAATTAGGCTTCAGGAGCTTTACGATTCACAGCAAAATTTGAGTGCACAGTTAAGTGAAAAACTCGACAATACACAGGTATAATTACTTCGCCTTTAAATCCATGTCCAACCCCTGATAGGAACAAAATTTCATTCAGTATTTTCCATTTGTACAGAAAAAATTGAAAGAGCAGGAGAACATGGTAATCGATCTGGAAGAAAGATGTCAAAAGGCAAAGTGTACCATAAGGGAAAAGGAATATCTGATAATGAATCTCCTCCATTCAGGTTGGCTATGTGCAGTGTTTCTTGTTTTTTTGAAGCTTTTTAAGATCTTACTGGAATTTATATGTTATGGAAAGGAACTTTTTACTGCACAAATTGCTTTATTAATAATTATGTTGCTGTTATTGTTGTGCTTTTTTAATCTATCCTGCTCCAAATCCTACACCTCTTCATTCATTCCTCTTTTTAATACTAGCCTACAAACATACAAATACATTATTGCATTAGCGTTGTTTATAGCTATATTTTGAATGGCAATTCCACAATTTTAGTGCTTTCAAGTTTTTCAATGGAGGAAAAAAAAAAACTCATACAATTTAGACCTAAGATGCACTCAATTAGCCAATAATATTTTTATTCATTCCAATCAATAATAATAATGAATATTAATGTCTTCAATCTCTACTTATATAAATAGAATTATGTAGATAAGGCCTACAATTTTGGATAGAATTTTATTTTTATTTTTTTCTCAAACCCTATCTAAAATGTATACCAAAATAAATAATTCAACCTAATAAAATAAATCAAACAAAAATCAATAAAAATTAGTGAATAATTAAAAATGAATCCAAGAATGAGTTGAAATTGGTTTGGTTCAACTCTTTTTATGGCACGATTCATGTCATTTTGGTCAATTTATATAATTTATAACTTTTTTTAGCTGTTTGTATTGCATCAATTCACTTGGCCAAGAAAGAACTCTTCACTTAAAGAGTTTTGTCATAGAAGAAACATCTATGTAATAAAAACAAAAGAAGTCCTAATTCATCAAAACTTCAATAGTTCCTCGTCAATTAGGTTAATTAGATTAATGCCAAAAATTGGATTGTTAATTATAGAAAACCTTAATTCATTCAGATTTGTTGGAATTGATCCAAAGAATCTACAATTATTAACCCATCATAGACTCAAAAACACTAACATATCTAATTTAATTCAATTTATTGGTGAATTAGGTTAAATCCCTAAATTTATGTATAAATTAGAAAAAATAATATTATCCCAAATTCATTGAAATTGATAAAAAAAAAACATAATTATCATGTTAATACATGTGCAACAGCCCTAAATCTATCAATTTCAACTTAGATTAGGACCTAATTAAACAAAAATCATAATTGCCCTAATCTAGATTTGTAAAATAATTGTGCGAAAACATGAAACTCAACAAACAAGAGGCATTATTGAACACTCTATAGTATAGCGGCTCCATTGCTACCATCTTGTCAAGAGTTCTAATCATTGCCAACATGATAATCTTTACTGACAAAGGCAAGAAAATGAGATGAGTTGAGGAAATGTGAGGAGTCTCTTTTTTTTTGTAAACATATAACAGAAAGAGGGATTCTAATTACAAATTAGACTGGATCGATAAAAATATATGCTAATTTGAGCCATTTCTTTTTTTTTCAGTTATGACAAAATAAAAATATGCAAGAAAATATAATTTGGGAAACTAAGGGTGCGTTTGGGGCAGTTGTAACTGTTTAAAAAATTAACTGTGAAGTTGCTGCTAGAAAAAGCTGTTGTTAGAAAGTTATGTTGCTAAAACAGTATTTCTATTTGGAAGAATCCAATGTGCTACAACTATTTGTGGATAGAAGATTAAAATAGCCTTATATGCATTTATTTAGGAATATAGAAAGCATTCAAATGTTAATAATTATTATATTTAACTATTTCTAAATAGCAAGTTTTGATTTTAATTAACAATATCTCGAACATGAAGCCCAAAGTTAAATTATCTCATTTCTTTTATTTTTAAAATCAAATATTGATATTCAAGTAAGAAAAAAAATTGTAATCCATCTAATATCTCAATTTTGACCACATAATAAGATGCAAACTTAACAAAGAAATGGAAGAGCTGTAAATTTAATAAAGATTGAAAGTTCTAACAATACAATGGACATATCCATATTAAAAGAATTCAATGGGATTTTGCTCATCAACTAAAGTATTTGTAATTTGTTCCCTTAGCTTAACCATCACCTCAACACCTTCACCATCTTGAGTTTGATGATCTTCCACATCTTCTTTGATATCTACTATTTATTGACCAACTCTATACTCGTGAGCTTCATGTGGAATATACGTCTAATCTCCTTCTAAACTATTGAATTCAATGTTACATTTTGAAGGATGACTTTGTATGTAATTTATAGAATGTCATTGTGGTCATTGTGGTCGTCACTATTTTGACCTATTTGCTGAAACAATATGTAAACATGTCCCTTAAAATAATCCACTTCTTCTTCCAAACTTTAAAATCTCTTTTAATAACACTATGTAATGAAGAGTGTCTCTTATTAAATATTTCTTTTCTACCACGAATCACTTAGATTACTTTCAAAATTTGGGATGTGATATTTTATCTGAAGGAATGATTTTAAAAATCCTCATTGAATCAAAAACCCAGCATCCACAAAATAATACTTTCTTGTTGGATTGCACAAATTATTTATGTAAATAGAACTTATAAAAAGAGAATTGATATAAGTGAAATTATCATTTACATGGAAGTGACATGAGAAAATTACATTATTTGGAGCATGTTGCAAAATTTGAAGATTCAATTATCATACACACTTCCTTCTCGTTTGGCAATGAGAAATATAAAGCACATGTTGAAGTGACATATCATCATTACACTCTGTCGTTAAACCACATCTTTCAATATAAGTTACCTTCTCAATTTTAGGAATACGAGCACCAACATGTGTTTCATCTGAGGCTCCAATATAGTGCTATAACACATATTAGTATATAAAACACATTTAAGTTGCTCAAAAAGACGTTTGTATATTAATGCAAAAGATTTTATCTAGAAGTATGACATAAATCAATAATCATGAAATATCTCAGTTGGTATAGTCTAAAAAGTAGGATATGAAGGCTTCACAATAGTAGCTGTCAAACTAATAAGAGCATCCAAATCAATGCTAAAGTATCCACTAAATGTTTCGGATGAATGTTAGATGTGCTCACATGTAACAGATGAATCTCAAACTCAAAATATATACCATAAATCATGCAAAAGAACTCAACTCAGGTTACAAAATATCATCCAACCAGGTTGCAAAGAGTTGCCATTCAACAGGGTTGCATGTGGCCATCAAGTGAGAAGATATGATAGATTTTACAATAGAGGAATCAGTAACACAAACAACATACAAAACAGAAATGGTCAAGAGAGAGTTCATATAGCAGAACAAAGCATCTTTCAGCATTGTCTGACCAAAATTGAAGAGGAGCCAAAAGAACCCAGCCATATAAAATTTCAATCTAAAGTATATGAGAATAGCAACTCGGCATGTGGTGAACTGCTTTGAGTCGTGCCATCAGGAGAGGAGGGAAGGGGGTCTACTGTGTCACCTCAGTAAGAGAGGGCGGTGAGGGGGCTAATTTGGGTTGTGCCAGTAGGAGAAGGGGGAATGTTGGCTTATTTGTGTCATTCTGATGAGAGAGAGAGAGAGAGGAGATCAGGCTTTAAGAAGGTGCCAGTGGGAGAGGGAACGGTTGATGGGTGTGGGGGTAGCTGCATGTACCAGTAGCTGGGTCGCGTGTGGGACAGTGGAGACGGGGCAGTGTCACGAGGGTGGGTGGGTGAGGCATTGCGTGAATTAGTGAGATGAGAGCGGGGAGAAACTTATGAATCCAGGACGACGACCGCGAGCTTTGCTGTGTGCGGGAAAAGGAGAGATCGAGGGAGGCTGCTTGGAGTTTCACCTGAAGGGTGTGAAAGAAAATGAACCCTAATAACCAAACAAAACCGAAAACTGCAGCTCTTATCCGGAGTTCGCGAAACGCTATTTTCAGTCGTGAAATTTGCGAAAAGTCTTTCCTGAACGCCGCCTCAAACAACACTGACGATGCGTTTTAAGACTGCACAGCAAGCGGAACGTCGCCTCAAATACACCTTAAAATCATGTATTTATAATAGAGCAATCTCTCTTATTTATTATGAAAAAAATGTCATGAGAATCACTACAAAAATAGGCAGATGGAATCAATATAAAAGAGCATATGAATGGAAGAGAGGCTGTGTGAATGTCAATCAGTCTGGTTGTAAGGGTCTTCAAAGTTATTGTTAAGATTTTAAAATTGAAATCTGCTTATAGCATAATAAAATCTTACCTTACGGACGTGGGTGGGCAAAAAAAAATCTTGGTTAGCACTTTAATTTCAAATTTGTATATATTAAAGTTAATATCACAAACAACACCAAATAAAAATGAATGGAAAAAAAAAAAAAAAAAAACACATCAAAAAGGTAATTGGAATAAGGAAAATAATGATTATAAATTTCAAGAAACTTCTTTGATCTTTTTGTTTGCTGTCCTGCATACTCCAGAACTCTCATGCCATGTAAGTACAGTGTTTCTTATTTGAATTGCTTGATGTCCTATAATTTATTTCATTCCTTCCAGAAAGAGTGCTTGCTGAACATGCCCGTGGCCTTCAATTGGAGCTAGAGCACGCAGCTGCTGATATTTCTGGGTTGTGCAGTAAAATTGGTTAGTAGATAGGTTTTAACGGATATCTAATTGGCTAAATTAGTTTTTGTTGCTCATTCAGAACTATGAACAAGAGAACATTTATACTGATATGTTCAAGCATGGCCATTTTCAGAGCATAAAGATAAGATAGAAGAGAGGAACAAAATTACAGTCCAGAAGTTTCAATCACAACTGACTCAACAACTGCATAATTTACATAAAGTTGTCTTAACTTCTGCGATGCAGCAAGAGAATCAACTGAAAAAAATAGAGGAAGACATGCAATCATTTCTTTCTACAAAGGCAACGGTAACACCTTATAATATGCTTAAATGTGCTGTTTTTTATCAATATTATGGAATTATATGGAGAGGCCCAAGTCATTTCTCAAACTTGATAAATTTGAAACTCTACTTGTTCATTGGCTTCATACCCAGGCTAATACAGAACTTATAGGATGGGTTGAAAAACTGAAAACTCTTTACAGCTCTGGAATAGCAGCACTAGATGGTTTGGCAGGAGAATTAGATCAAAATTCTCGAATAACTTTCGGCAAGTTGTACTCACAAATGTTAACAAATTCTTCTTCTCTTGATGAAGTAAGTATTACTGCACATTCTAGCAAGTTTCTTTCAAAAAAACTGCTTCCTTAGGTTTAATTAATTCCCTATTCATCAGTGCTTTAAAAGTATTGCTTGCGAAGCTGAGAATTTGCTGACAGAGCTTGAAAGTGGCGTCTCTAACCAAGAAGTTAAGTTGAATACATTTGCAAAGTTGCAACGAGAGGTTGGTGGTTGTTATGAACATGCAAGTTTTGTTATTCTATTTTATCAGCCGAGCTTATGCCCACTACTAATCTTGCTTGTGGAAAATAAACTAGGGACATCTAAGAACTGTGGAGGCAACACGTTCCATTTCAAATACAACTACAACCTTCTTCCATACTTTCGACGTTCATGTTTCAAATTTGAACAAAATTATGGAAGAAACACAGACTGCACAAAACCAACAACTAAGTGAACTTGAGAGGAAGTTTCAGGTGATCCTCCACAGTTCTCAACTAGTTGGGCTTAACACAAACTTAAAAAACAAGTTTTCCTCTACAATAGATCCTAAGTCGATTCTTACAGGAATGTGCTGCTAATGAAGAAGAGCAATTGCTAGAGAAGGTAGCGGAAATGCTTGCAAGTTCAAATGCTCGAAAGAAAAAACTGGTATGGATTAGTATGTTAATTTTTTTTCCCCTGGATACTATCATCATAAGTGTACTACTTTTAGTGTTCTTATGGGAGTCAGGTCTTGAATCGACCCCCATAACAGTGCTTGAGTAGGTGGTTTGCATCAAATTTGATTTGATCTGTTTTTGATCCACTGAAGTTATGTCAGGAACTACTGTATAAACTTGACACGGCATGCTAAGGTCAATTGGGACTATGAATTGAGTTTATGCCAAAAATGATTCTTATAGATTCATAATCATTCCCATGCAAAATTGATAGAATTAGGTATCTTGAATTGGGTTTTGGGTTTCAAAAGGTTATGTTAAGTTGGTTGATGGCTAAGGTGAATGATATACATGCTAATTTCTCCCACTTTCTGTGGCATATTGCCCACATGCATTCTTATTTCCATTTTAGCTAATATTGTTACTCGGAATTTCATATATATATTTTTTGGTATTTTACACGAAAAGCCTTTGTCATGGCAGGGCAGATCATGAGCTCTCTTCTGTTTTATTCCATGTCAATTTGGACTCAACTTCTATCATACTCATAACCTTAATATTGGTGTTAATTTAACTCCGTCTTTTCATAATTTTATTTGAACAAAACTCGGCAAATATATGGAGCTTGTGTGAAAAAATCAGTCCCATGCTCAAATGTTGAAGGTAGAGAGAAAAAGACAACCAAAGAGAGAGAGAGAGCAGGGTCCTCTCTCTATTAGCATGCCTCTTGGCATTTGTATATAAAACATGAAAGATTTATTAGCTAATGCAGCTAGCTTCCTAAAAAAATATCACAATTTCAGAACACTAATCATTAACTTTGCACATTGATCTTCTTGCATGTGAATGAATACATATTTGTGTTCCCTTCATGAAACATCTCTTTGAAGCTCAGGTATAGCATGACATGTTGACCAATATGTTTATTGCCTTGAATTATACAATGAATCAGTTAATTGCATTGAATTGAAAAACTTTTGGCTAGTTTAATGTGAATTGCTATTCATTGCGCATCTCTTGTTTGATATTTGTATTATAGGTTCAAACAGCAGTTGACACTCTCAGAGCAAGTGCATCTGAAGGAACAGATAATCTACAAAAAGAACTCTCTAATGCGCAAAACTTCACCTCATTTGTTAAAGAGAAATGGGGGCTTTACATGGAAGAAACTGAAAACCATCACCATGAGGATACTGCTGCGGTGGAAAGTAGAAGATGCTGCTTGGAAGAAGGCCTGAAAGAATGGTATATATGCTTATCCAGCGAGTTTCAAGAGAAAATTTTAAAATTTATTCTCAGGTTTGTAGTATAGTAACAATCTTATCCATGAATATTTTCATGATTTGCAGCATGGCAGACATAAAAATTAGTTCACTGCTATGGAAAAATGCTCAGGATTCCCTAGTGAGCTTGGCGAAAGGACATGTGGCATCAGTGGATTCAATAGTTGGGTAAGCAAAATTTCAATGATCTTGAAGCTGAGTAATGAACTATTACGGCATATCAGAGTATTAGGTTTAATCTATGTTGAATAGCTCAAAAGTTGTAAAATATCAAATGATTGACTCTTATAATAAACTTAAGCTTTTGGGTTGAAAATGAAATTTTATCGATGGCGAATCTAGCTCAATTTCAGCTCCTTTTTAACTTTTCTAACATGATCAACATGCCGTAGACTGTTATAGCAGTGATTAATTAATTCTAATTCTCAGAAATTCAATTTTTTTTACTTAGGAATGGAATGGAAGCCAATCAGTTACTAAGATCAAACTTGTCTTCTGCTGCCACAACTACACTAGAGCAAGTTGAAGCAGAAAACAATAATATTCAATCCTCTATTGACGGTAAGCTTTTCATTCCTCTCTTTGATTTGTTTGGCAAACCATCCAACTTCAAGGATTCAAGTTATACATGTTTTTGAATTAGTAGCTCACTTTGAAAGAATTAAGTATTTTCATGTGCTTATTAGTAAAAGTTCTCCATCTGTTTTGGTTTTCAAATATCTGCAAAATCACCAGGTTCTTTAAAACTTGATCATGATGCATGTGCAAGCATCAGTTCCTTTATCGCCCCATCTAAAAGGGACCTGCGGAACTTGAGGAATGGACACTACCAGAAGATTGTTGAGATCACAGATAATGATTGGGGATGCATTGAACAAGAATACAAGGTAAGCTGTAAACACATTAACTGCATGATACCCTTTAGCAAAACAGACCTGCAATTTTGACTCTTTTATCAATTAAAAATTGTATAGATGGATGAACAATCTTTTTCAACAACAAGAAGGGTGATCAATTTACCAAGTAGGGCATCCATTGAAGAGTTGAGAACACCGGCCTTTGAAGAGCTGCTCAAAGGATTCAGAGAGCTCAATTCTGTATGCAAGCAACCAAATGGTGATGTAAAGCATCTGTATGCTGCACATGAGTATCATTCACAGGCCTTGAGAGATTATAGAGTTCCATTAACTACACAATATTAAGTGAGAGCTCAAGACTGAAGTATACAGGACCATGTACAGATGACAGATTGATAATATTTAATCATTATTCACATTTTTCAGGTTTTGAGATTTCTGCCAACCGGGCAGAACTATAGAGACAAGAAAAGGAGGACCAAACAATTGTAACATGATCAAAGTTGTGCGGTGTATCTTCCATGTACTACTGAGACAAACAAGAGTTTTACCCCTGATTAGGATTATTAAATTCAAGGAATACACGTTTATACTATTTTCTAATGCCAAAGCTTCAACCTATTACAAACTTCTATCAAGCACCTATTAATTTATGGATCAGCATTGTGCAACAACAATAACAACAACAACAATCCTTCATCTTACTACGTGGGGTCAACTACATGAATCATTTTTCTCTATTGTGTCCTATTAAATATCATATTCTCATTTAATTCTAATAAAATAATATCATTTTGTACTTCCTAACCAAGTCTTTTTAGGTCTACCTATGCCTTTCTAAACATAAGTTGAATATAATACATCTACTCTCCTAATTAGGTCATCAGACAACTGATATTTTATGTAACCAAACCATTCTAAAGCAACTCTTTCTAATCTTATTTGCTACTAGAGCAACTCCAACCTTTTCACGTATATATTCATTTCGAATTTTGTCTATAAGTGTAAAGCCACTCACCTACCTAAGCATCCTCATCTCTGCAACACTTCATTTTATGCTTCACTTTTGCTACCATCATTCTACACCATAAAGCATTTCGGCCTCACCATCATTTTATAAAATTTTCTCTTAAGCAGTACTTTTCTATCACACAAACCCAATGCATTCCTCCATTTTAACCATCCAACTTGAATTTTACTAATAACATCCCCATATATTTCACCATCACTAGACTCAAAATATCTAAAACGTTTACTCTTTTTAATGACTTGATCATCCATTGTCACAGCTCCGCCATTAGTTCTATTACTACTGAAATTATACTCTTATACCCCATGTATTCGATTTTAGATCTATTCAAATGAAAGCCTTTAGACTCTAAGATTGACCTCCAAATTTTAAGTTTTTCTTGAACTCCCTCTCTAGTCCTATCAATAAAAAGAATATCATCAATAAAAAGCATGTACGAAGGTATATCCTCATGTAACTGTCTAATAAGAACATCCATAAACAAAGCAAAAAGATATGGGCTTAAAGCTGATCCTTGATGTAATCCAACTAAAATAGGAAAATACTTAATCCTTCTTGTGCTTGAACACAAGTAACAACTACAATATACATATCCTTGATGAGTTAAATATATGCAATATTAGTTCATTTCTTTTCTAGAACTCTATAAAGCACTTCTATTGAAACTTTATCATATGCTTTCTCTAAATCAATAAATATTATATATAGATCCTCCTTAACTCTCTCTATACTTTTCCATCAAACCTCTCAACAAATGTATAATATCTATAGTAGACCTACCTGGTATGAATCCAAACTGGTTGATCAGTGTTGTGCATTGAAAAAAAAAATCCTAAGAACTAAAAGAATACGAGACATTTCGCTCATTTTGGCTTTAGGATGTTGGCGTATGCAGTTACACTTATTCCAAATTCTATTTTCTCTTAGGGGATGTTTGGTTGCCTGCATTTGGAATACAGTGTAAACCAAATGAAGGAATTTTAACTTTTTGAGTATTTGGTTTGAAGTAAAGTAAATTTACAATGTAATGTAATGTATTCCAAATACATTACAAAGGGCGAATTCCAAATACACCGGCAAATGTAAAATGTCACGGCCGCCATCCCCGCCACCCTCGGCCACCCACCGACCACTCGGCCACCCACCCGCCACCGTCGACGCCGCAGGCCGTCCTAGCCGTCATAGTGCATCAAAATCTTTAGATTACTTTACATTATATTTTTTTTTCAACAAAAAAAAAAAAGTAATGTCATGAATTTATAAAACTCTCAACCAAACAACTGTAAAGTAATCCTTGAATTCTTTTACTGCATTCCAAATCTGAACTCTGTTAGAACAAATGATATTTCCTTTATGCTGAGCAGTAACAAGATTCCACTATTCACATTAAACAAATATTTGAGAAACTACCTATAAATCAATATCATGAATAATGTCATTCAAGTACCATTTAATTATTTTTAACATCATCACTTCGATAAATTTGAAACATTGCATGTCATCTATCTCATGTTGAGCAAATAAGTCATCATCCATTTTAGATTTTGAAATCATGTAAGCATTGGAGGCATGAAGATCCTCGAATGTGGGAGCACTTCAACCCTGACCTTTGGCATAGGATCATGACAATAGTCAATAGCATGATCATGGGTAGTGGTAGGAGATCTTAAAAAGGTCAATCTATATTGGTTTTGTCCTTGAGTGGAATGACATTAAGCTGCAATGTTGTTACAAGCGCAACATTGATGAGTTAGGTTAGGTCCCTAGCCAATGCAAAATAAGTGGGCTTTGTATGATGGTCTAAATCCTTAGATAAATTACTAAAATTTTTAGAGTTAGTCTCTAGCCTAATAGCACTTCATCTAAGTTATGTTTCTAATTATTTTACTCTCTTATCATTACCAATTAAATTGTTGGTTATTTTCTCTTTAAATTAATTGAGCAAAATAGTCATCAAATTTATTTTGGATTTATTTTAGAGTGGCATGGCAATAATCAATAATAATAAAATAGTACAATATAGCAAGATATCTAAATGTTATACAAACCAATTTACTTGAAACATTTATTAGAATATAAAATACAAAATAATTAATTTTCTCCCACCATTAATAAAAATCATGTTCCATGCATTTAAGTATGCAAAAATTAACTAATTATAAGATCATATAATGATACACCAGATAGTATTTGATGAAACAACTAGATCACTATCATGTATTTCTCATCAAATATTGTACAAAATTATGAGATTTTTCATGGATATACAAGTTATCCTTAATATCAACAAATATTACTCTTATCACAATAGATTATAATATTATAATGTTGCAGTCCCTGTGCACATAGAAGATACTCCTTCAACAGCTTAGCTTTAAAGGCCGACGATGAGTGACTAGTGACTAGACCGAGTGTTGTCATGGATGCATAAATTTTACGATCATGGTGATAAACAGAGCAATTATAAAAAGCCTTGTAGTTGTGATTTGCAGATGCAAGCATTAACTTATGTGAGTCAGAGGCAAAAGAGTGTGAAATGCTAGATGAAAGAGTAATGTGGTCTCTGAGAAAAACTCATGTAGTAGTGGGAGCCACAAAATTGTATTACACCAACTCGAGAGATAGAAACGATCATAGGCCTTTATGCTTCAGTATGAGAATCAATGGAAGGCAGACTAGTCAAACATACATTTATCTTTTGAGCATTTCATAGAGAAGAGATTGTACTATCTTGGAAAATAAAAGATGATTCATTCTATGAAATTGGATGGCAGATATATGTAACTTGAACAAACCAAAAATTTCCTTTACTCAACATGTAGTACTAATTAGAATTTATTTTATTCTAGGTAATCAAGTTTTTCATGGGCACAACTCTCTATGATTAATTACATCTTGAGCAAAGAGCTCCAAAACACTCTCAATTAAAAATGCTTATTCATTTTCCTTTAAAGTTTGGTACATAATGAGATTTCTAAGTAAGGTTCCTTATTCTAATAGAAGAAATGCTCAGATAGGCTACTTAACATACAAGAGATAATGCAATCAAACACACAAAGAGCAGTAAAGAGGGGGTGAAATCATTAATTAAATATGTTAGGATACATCATTAAATGACATGAATATGTAGTCTTATAACCTCAGAAGATGGAAGTTCATCGAACAATGAGAACTGAAGTATTGTAAGGACAACACCAATCTCGAGTCTAAATTTAAGGAGGGATAAAATGCACTAATTAAATATATCTCCATAGTTTAAAATCTAATGCAAACATTGCAATGGAATTTATAACATAACCACACCAATGGATAAGAATGACTATGAACTAGGCTTATAATTTTGCCTAAAAAGAAAGGCTAGCTAAACCCATATAGTCATATAAAATCATAAAGTATGGTCACTATACAAATGATAGGTTTGGTGTGATACATATAAGAAATAAATCTAATAACCTTAACATTGAACAAGGGCAACCTAATCATGAATGAATATAATATACGTATGTATGCAAATTTTAGTTTAATTATCCAATGCAATGTGAGTTTTAAAAAATCTAATATGAAGACCAACTCAATCATGTATGTGTGTGTGTCAATCTAAGGCTTATACTTTAAGGAGCATAACTCTATTAGATAGGGTAATCAACCAAATACTGACTACACATCTATGATCCACTAAAGAGACTAAATAATGAATATTTTTAAAGGGGGGGTTTTAGAAAGGCTATGCAATTATTTTTAAAGAAATACTTTTCCTATGATTGTTTTATAATCATTTGATTATTTTAGTTGAAAATTTTAATTGTGGGTGCCAATTAGTCTAATTAGTAAGGGTCTTGAAAATTGTTATCAAGGTCAACTGTTTGAATCTCGTCTGCATCATGATAAGCCTCACCTTACGAACTTGGGTGGGCAAAAAAAAAAGTTAAAAAATTTAACATTTTAAAAGCCTAACAATGACACAATGTTTAAGCCACTCCACACAAATAAATGAAAAAACCTAAGAAAAATCATGCAACTCTAATGCAGACCCAATAAACAATCTATCATGCATCATATAATAAAAGAATAGATACAGGCCAAAAGCACAGTTGGATATTACAATACACTTCTTAAAAAAATAATAATAATAAAATAAAATAAAATAAAGAAGAAGAAGATAGTTGGGTTCTACTATAAATATAACGCAATCCTAAAATTATACAAAAAAAGGCATGTGTGCTCTTGAACATCTTCTTTTGGACCATCACTTAGCCTCTTACTACTTACTAAAATAACCAACATATCTACATAAATTTTTTAGATTAAATCTACATAACTAAATTAAAAATTTTATAAAATTGCCCCTATAAAATAGATATTAATATCATAAAAGCATCATTATATTCCACATAAGGCCTAATACAAACTAATCCCAAGCTATATTCCAATCCTTATTGTCCGTGTCGACTGATAGCAGGGCTTGCAAGCAAAATAACCTAAATTTTCATTTAACATGATCACCCCTTTAGGGTATGACCACCTGCAAAAATATATACCACTTTAAGTGCAAGTGGGCACAATAATACACACCAAAAGAAGACACCACATTAAGCCATCACATCACACCATATAAAAAAGAAAAGGATCCTAATTACATCCTATCCCTATAATATATAAAAGATGTACCTATTATAGCATCTAGTGTGTGCTGAGCTAATGATGATATCAATCTAATAAAGTATGTAGTGTTCAAGTTGTATATTGGATTGGATGATGTTTAAGCTTATTAAGCAAGTGATAATTTATATTTAAGTCATTAATTACTTATATTAATTTAATATATCTTTTATGACTTAATAGTTTCACTATTAAAGAGTTATGAAGAACTCAAATGTGATGGCTAGAGCCCACCCAAGAGTAGGCCATGCATCATGAGGGTCCCAAAATCTATATCCTAGAGAATAAGAACTACAATATTTTAAAGAACCAAGAGACAAGGTGACACATCTTCAAGTCTTAAATCCTAGATCTAAAGCTACGAGCGATGTGAAAGGCACTAAAGGAATAAACGGTGATCCATCCCTGACACCTAAGACATAGGTCTGAAGGGTAGAAGATCTGTTGCTAGAGAGTGGGTTTGATCTCATTTCAAATATCTTAAGCTTCTTATGTCTAAATTTTCATGAATTTTAAGAGAATTTAAAAATGAACTCGATCCACCTTGAGATGTGTTATGTCATTCGCAAGGCCAAAAGGGTTAAACTAATATTATCCTAATCATTAAGCAAACAAAAGCTTCTCTAATGTTATTAAAGATAGGCTACTAATCTATCCAAGTGTCTTAGAGATAATGGATATAGGCTCTGAATATTCGCCACCGACCTCTCGCAATTGAAGAGAGTGTGATTTAAGTGTCGGTGTAATTTTCAGAAGGCAGATGGAATAGTATATAAGACACGACCTAGAGATTTCATCCTCATTTGGTGAGGACTTTAAATCTGGTTCCAGGTTTCCTATAGGTGCAAGCACCTATAATTACCCTCCCAATTTTGACTTTGATTAACTTTTATTAGCTAGATCTAAATGTGTAGCATATAGTAGCAATATATGGAGTTTAAAATTTGGGTTTTAGAATTTATGAAATTCATCATTATTAACTTAAAGCGGATGGTTGGGGAAATGATGACATGCTCGATCTAGATCCCATGGTTCCGTCATCCCGGACTGTCGCAGTCTCTAGTCTACTTAGTCAGAGGAGGTAGTCGACCCAACCTGACCGAAGGGTTCTTATCAGCAAGACATGGATTACGTTGTCCAAGAAATCCTTGTAAACCTGAGATGGTGTTTGTCTAAAGAGACAAGTTTAAATCCACCTTAGCTGACAGAGAGTTTTTTGCCCTATTAAGTATAACATATGATTCACAACTCAAAGGGCAGAGTCATTGGGGGTATACGGGTTATAGTCGTGATCGTAATATAATAATTTCAATTAGTGGCAACCTCATCGAGGAGGATAGTGTACTGCGTCGTATGTATCTTGGCCGCGATCGGAGGACACCACATCTTCTTGGCATGAGATTGATTGAGAGTGAACATAGTATAACACTTGATTTGACTTTGGCTCCTTTGTGAGCTAGAGTTTTCTTAATTTATTACCTCCGACAAATAATTGCGAAAGGTGGATTGAGTGGAGTTTGCTTTAAGTATTTAGAGTGAATTTCATTTAGACATTTATAGTTTAATGACATATTAGATTTCACATTTGATTTAATATTTAATTTGAGTTAATCAGATTTGAAATTAGAATCACATTTTGATGGAAGTATCTCCTCCGGTTGAAATCACCATTTAACACAGCCATCATCAGGATAGTTACTTGATTAAATTGAATATATTTAAGAGTTTTAGATCCTGTCAACTCAGATTAGCACCTAACAAAGGATCAGATCTACTATCACATGACAGAATTAGATTCTTAGATATTTTAATAAGTTGAAATTCTTATAATAATTAGATTTTTTTTTAAAGATTTTGTTAACTTCGGACCTTTCTTAACCAAACCGAAGCGGCCGCACATCCTTGACATTAAGTTTAAGCATTGACATTTATCGCGGTGTTTAGTAATTCAGATAATTTTATGTTTAAATTATAAGATTGATTTTATATTTTCATTTAATTAACTTTTCGTACATTAAAATTTACACTTTAAATTTTCATGTATGAGCACATGCAGGTATTTATAGCTTAGATAATTTCATCTAATTAATGAAATATTGATTATGAAAATCATAAATAAAATGAAATTCTTTAATTTCTGATTGAAGGAAGTCTTATGATTTTTGTAGAATTTAATTTAATATCATCTACTCTGGTGGTGTGTGTGAAGCAAAATT
The DNA here is from genome assembly GCA_021442155.1 of Cymbidium sinense. Lineage (NCBI taxonomy): Eukaryota > Viridiplantae > Streptophyta > Magnoliopsida > Asparagales > Orchidaceae > Cymbidium > Cymbidium sinense. The sequence continues at coordinate 116,042,071 of CM038217.1, forward strand.
AGATTTATATTTGCATTGATACTTGATTTTGATTAATTCAATTTGAGCTTGTAAGCACATTTTGATGGTAAGTATTCTCTCTGATTGAAATCTTCATTCAACACAGCCATCATCGAGGAGTATGTATTGTTTGATCATTTACTTTATTGTTTCAGATCCTATCGGCTCTATTTGTTTAATAATAGAGGATCAGATCTAATGTCATATGACAAAATTAGCTTCTCGGATATTTTAATTAGTTGAAATTCTTATAATATTATTATTTTTATATTTTGTTAACCCAAACTCGATCTTAAGACCAAAATGTGAGCGTGCGGCGTCCCTCTTGAATCATTCTGTAGTGTTCATACAGTATTTTTAAATATGTTTGCATAATTTTAAGATATTGAATTTGAGTTTTAGTCATACTTTATAATATGAGAGTTGATCAGCGATTAGCTTCTTTACAGCGATGTGTTTGAATCCGATATTTCTTTAAGTTTTTCGAATGCACGGCGTTGTGGGTTTTCAATTCTCAAATATCATTTGGCTTGTAATAGTTAAAGAACTTTCAAATCTTTATCAATTCATCACTTTTAACTTTTATTCTAGCCCAGAAGAGCTAATTGTATATAAGTGAACATCGAGTTCATCACAAATCTGATTCAAATTGTATGGATTATTATTTTATTCACTCAATGTATCATGTAGTGTAACTTGAGTGACTATTGAAATACTTTATATATGCTCACTGATGAATTGGTTAGCCAATTTATAAGTCATTTCATGGATTTCATTTGGATTTCATTAGTTTTGAAGATAAGTAATAAATATATCACCAGTGCTTCAAATTCAACTTTAAATGCAATCTCCAAATGATCTTTTAAAGGTTACATTCATGATTGCTCATGAGTTGCCTAATTGAACTTGTGTTTGTAAGAAAGCTATCAAATCACTTACTTTTATTTTCAATTTGGAATTGAACATTTGAATTTACCACCAATCATTTGTCCTTTGGTATTCAATTGAAATCCTTACTTCACTTAATGTCGAATGTGATTATTTAAACATTCAGTTGATTTTATTATATTGATTACTTATTAATGAATTTAACATTTCAAATGTTCAAAGAGAAGCTTTACTTACATAAAAAGACATCTAATCTAATATGAATTTATCCTCAACTCTACATCAAATTTCTTGCTTGTTAGACATCTAATCTAATATTGATTACTTATTAGCCTCCTCAAATTTTACTTGCATTTAAAAAAAGTGTTCTATTCTTTCAAATTTTTCTTTAAGTGCTCTCACTCTATTTCTCTTTGATTTAACATTTATCTTCATATTTATCGTATATTTTTTTGTTTAACTTAAGTTTAGATGATTTCCATTTGAATTTGTTTAAGTCTTGAATTTCAGTCTAAATTTCGGCAATATTTCGACAATACTCGTCATCCCCACATAGAGTCATCAGTATTTTGGCTTACTGAGACGATGAAATACAGTGGTGTCTTACAACACCACAGCCGTCTTTTAATCTCGTTACGCCATAATAAGCATAACGAGGCCTTCAATCACCTGCATGAAAGCAAATATATATGCAATTCTTCTCCCCCATTTTTTTAAGTCCTAAGTTTAGTCAAATTTTCAGTAGGGGGAGCAACATCTAACGATTTTGTTCGATACATCCTAATGGTGGAGTGGTGTCTTCAAAGGAGATTTTCGTCACTCATACAAGGTGGCGGATATAAGTATATATGTATACAGATATATATATATATATATATATATATATATTCCTTCCTGATAATAACCGCTTGAATTGGAAGAAGAAAATCAATTAAGTTTAGTTTAAATGTGAGAAAACCCAAAAAAAAGGAAAAATTAGTTGTTTTGGCAACCAAACAAAAGAGTAGAGAAGATCATTATGCTGTAATGATGAGTAAGAAATAGATTTAGTTGGGCCAATCAGGCAACTTGAGAAACGGGAAGCTTTGGAGATCGAGCAATGGGAAGTTTGTGTGAGAGAGGATTGATGCCAAATGCTCGATTGGAGAGAAAAGGAACGCAGTTCAAGAGAGGAAGTGATGAATGAGGAGAGGGGTATAGACAGTGAAGGAAGATGGAGGCTTACTCTCTTTCTGGGAAGGTCGGAAACGGGGCTAGCGAAAAGCGAATGCGGAATGGCCCCGCTTCTTCACCATTTTTTGAGGAAGCGAGCGAAGCGAGTAGTTCTTGGTAGAGAACGGTTGAAGGATTCAACGGCGTCAGTTGAGATTTACGTTTTAAGCAAAACAATCAATTCTATGCGGAGGTCGTTTGGACATCGCTTACCGATTCAGATATCGCATTGCACATTGATAGCTCGATCACTTGATCGGTTGATCGTTAGATTGTGCAATATTTATATTATGACCAACTTCGATGTTCTGAACGCGAAGGCGAAGTCCATTCGTCGATCGGAGGTCATTTGGGCATCATCACGACTCGACTATGTCGGCATATTGAGATCACTTCATCGATCGTTGGGATGCAATATTTATATTCCGATCAATTTTGGTGTTCTGAACGCAATGGCGAAGTCCGTTCATCGATCGAAGGTCATTTGGGCATCGTCGCAGCCTCCTGACACTAACATTGACAGCTCGATCGCTTGAACGATTGATCATTAGATTGTGAAATATTTATATTTCGATCAATTTCGATGTTCTGAATGCGATGGCAAAGTCCGTTCGTAGATCGGAGGTCATTTCGACTGATTTCGGTAATATTTGGTACATCTTAGCTCCGATTTGCCAGCTGTTATATCAAAAGTCCATCGAATTTGGATTTTGAGCTCGACTCAATTGATGTATCATGCATGGAGGTTAACAAATGCCCCCCAATAAATGTGATTCGCGCATGGAGCGAGTCGCATTTGTTGAATCACTTCATCTTCGATTTCAATAGCTTATGGGGCTTTGATGGAATTCGTCATCAATGTGATACCTTATGTTTAGATGAGCTAAACAGCGGGATTGCTCGATTTGTCCTGATTGACTTGTCGAATTAAAAGCTTCTTCTACCATCTACTCTCTACTTTAATGGGTTTGCTGAAGATCTCTTTCTTCTATATTGTTGCATATTTTGGTTTCCTCCGACCCTAACTTCGTGCTTGGACGGATTTGATGGAGGAATTAGTTTGCTTGTTTTGAGATTTGGAATTCCTTCTGTCTTAATTTTAAGCTTTACTGACTTGATGAAGGATTGATCTGATTTGTCCACATTGACTTGTCAGGAAGTGTATGTGCTAAATCTGTACTGCTGTGGACTCGTTGAAGGGTGCATACTGATGACACCTCACTATTAAATTGATGTTGAGTTATCAGTCTAGCAATGTGTGCTTTAACAGACAGAATAACCATGAAATTCCCTTAGCTCGGTCATCGACTTTGTATGAACTATGGAATTGCTTCTTCGGTCCTATGTTTTTTGCTTTAACAGACTTGATGAGGAGATTGACTTTGATCTGTGCTTTGTGCTTGATCAGATCATTTGAGGATATATTAGAATATCACCTTACAGACAGTATAAAGATTGACTTGAGTTAGCTCTGAACTGAGAGTTTTCTCATATTATCTTGGTCTATCGATCAGGTAGAAATATCTCTTGGATTCTGATTGTTTGTAGTCACTAAGCTAGATTTGATTTGAGATTGAAAAGCTATCATCATTGGATTGACGAGCAGAGGCTCTTTCATTGCGGCCTTTTCTTATGGCTTGTTGAGTGAGGAGAGCGTCAGCAACTCAACCACATTTGAGTTTATTGAGTTCGACCTTTAGAACTACTCGATTGACTTAAGGCGTGATGGTGGTGATTCGTCAACTAATGAATGGGGGCTCTTTCACGCGCTTTTCTTCTGACTTGTTGAGTGAGAGGCCGAACTTCGGCCATTTGTGGGCTTTAAACCCATCCGTGTCCTAGCCTTTAAGATGTAGATGTTGATGTTTTTCCAACTCAGTTGATTGAAGCTTCCAAAATTGAGAGTTCTTCTGACTTGATCTTCATAATTTGGCAAATCTGACAGATAAACTTTTGATATTTATGGCTGTCTTTTCACGCGTAGAAATAAATTATTTTTGTTCCTTGCAAGAATCTGCAACTTAATAATAATAATTATGGATATATTCAGAGATTTCGGCGTAACGCTTGATGTCAACCTGAATCAGAATATATTCGAGTATCTCATCTTATAGCACAATTTCAACTTAGCTAAATATATAAAAATGTTCTCTATCTTGCAGGAGAAATTCTAAAGTACTTTGAAAAAGCTCTAAAATAATTTAAGAAAATATATCAATGTATAAGTTGATACATTTGATCTTAAGAGGGTTTTAATATGTAACATTGATTTCATCTATATATAGTAATCTAAAAAAGCCACCTGTATAACAGAGGAATTTTCTTGGAAATTTTTTTTCATCTTGAGTAAGTATATTTATTTAGAGATCTCGGTATGAAGCACGATGTCGACCTAAATAGATATACTAAAAAATATATCATCTGCCTTGCAGGGGGATTTATATTGTACCTCGAGAATGTATTTATCATGTATAATATTTTTTAAGGTATATACTATTAATTGGCGGCATTGGTCTTTCACCCTTTGGATTAATGAGTTAGTATGCTCCTCCTTGATATACTTTTTCAATGACAAAAGAGCCCTCCCAATTAGGGTCAAATTTGTCACCAATTCTTGGATTATGAATAATTGGTCTTCTCAGCACCAAGACTAATTCCCCTTTTTGGAATGTTTGAGGCCGCACCGTATGTTCAAAAGCCCTAGACATCTTTGTTCGATAAACTTCTAGATTTTGATGAGCTTGCAATCTAACTTCATCAAGCGCGTCGAGTTCCTCCATTCTCAAACGAGCATCTTGATCTTCAGTTAGGTTGTATTGAATCGCTATTTGAAGTGATGATAACTCAACTTCAAGTGGAAGAATCATCTCGGTTCCAAATACCAATGAATAGGGAGTAGCTTTAGTCGTTGTCTTATAGGTAGTTCGATACGCCCATAATGCCTCTATCAATTTGGTATGTCATTCTATCTTATTTTTAGTGAGGATCTTCTTGAGCAGTTTGATCAACGTTTTGTTGAAGGCTTCTGTCAAACCATTTGCCCTTGGATTATATATTGAAGAATATCGCCAATCAATTTTGTGTCAATCGACGAATCTATATATCTTTGTATTTTTAAAAGATGTGTCATTATCAAAAATTATTCGGCACGACACTCCAAATATATAAACCACATTATGCATAAAGAAGTTAATCACTCGATCAGCTGTAACTTCTTTAAATGGGGTAGCTTCAGCCCACTTAGAGAAATAATCAATCACTGCTAGGATGAAGCGGTGACCAGCTAATGACGATGAATCAATCGATCCAATTATATCTATGCCCCAACATTCAAATGACCAGGATGTTATTGTTGGGTGTTGTGGATTTGGAGGTTGGTGGATTATATTCTCATGTATTTGACATTCATGACACCTCTTGGCATGATTAATACAGTCTCTCACCATAGATGACCAATAATAACTCATCGTTTTGATTTGTGCTGCCATCTTGAGACCTAACTGATGTGCCTCACAAAGTCCTTCATGAACTTCAACAATTACTTTACTGGCTTCCTCGATATTTAGGCATCATAGCCACATTTGTTCAAAGAATCTACGATATAAAGTGTTGTTGACAAAAACATAGCGCAGCATTCTCTTCTCGATTTGAGCTGTCAATGATTTATTATTTGGTAATTTACCTTCTTTAAAGTAGTCGATGAAGAATTGCCTCCAATCATGTGGCTCTTCTATCATAAAAGCTTCTCACTACTTTTTTGAAGCAATATCATGCTTAACTCTTCTTGGTATAACTCCTTATTGATTTTGGGGAGTATGAAAACACGAGTGCATCTGGCGTGTCAATTTGATAACCCCTCTACTGGATTGGTACCGGCTCTAGAACTTCATTAAATAAATATCCGATCATGATATAATCATCATTCATACTTGTCATCTCCTTAGCTAATTTGGTTAAGCAATCTATTTTGCTATTCTCGAATTGAGAGACTCGAGTTAATGTGATATTTTGTATTTACTTTATAAGCTCGAGATCTCGCTTGTAGTAGAAAGCTAACTCAAACTTGTTGTTTTTATAGATGTCAAGTACTTGATTTATAATAAGTTGGGAATCACCAAAAATATGCAGTTTTGAATGCCTATGAAAATAAATTTTTCGAGACTTATCACTAATGCTTCATACTCGGCTTCATTATTAGTTCTTGGCTCAGTCAATTCATATAATCGTCTCATTATCCATCCTTCTAGTGTTATGAAGACAATGTCGATTCCTGCTCTTGCCCTTGCGAAATTTAGAGGTTAGACTTGTTTGATCAATGAGGCTCTATCAAAGTACATTTTCGAAATTTGTGATTTTTCTCTTTCATGAATGAGCATAATTTGCTCATCAGGCAAATCATAGTTAAGAGAAGAGTCCGCAGGAATGGGATGCGCAGCAAAAAAATCTACTAAGATTTATCCATTCACTGTTTTTTATGGAACATATGTGGTATCAAATTGTAAAAACAATACTGCCCATCTTGTCAAGCGACTTGTCAACGCTGGTCTTATCATCAAGTACTTCAGCGGATCGATCCTTGAGATGAGGGTAATCTTGTGAGATAACATATAATGACGAAACTTTTGGACTGTAAAGATCAATGCCAAACAGTGTTTCTCTATCGGAGAGTATCTCATTTATGCTCCTATCAATCTTCGACTGATATAATAAAGAGCATTATTTTTGCTTTCTTCATTGTGTTGTGCCAACAATGCTCAAAGGGACTCTTCTAATGCAGCTGTGTATAGAATGAGGGGCTTCCCAGAAGTAGACGTTGTAAGGATTGGTGAATTTAACATGTAGCTTTTAATGCTATTGAAGGCTTCTTGGCACTCCTTGTCTCATTTGAATGGAGCATCCTTCTTCATCAACTTTGCAAATGGTTGGCGTGTCGATATGTTTTATATGTCACGGATGAATGCAAGTTGTCCTTGTAACGGGTGACATAAACTCTTTTGGCAGGCATCTCCACAATTACCTCGATTTTAGCAGAGTCCATTTCAATTACTCGGTGACGTACAATGTCCCAGAGAAATTTTCCAAATGATACCCCAAATGCATATTTTAGAGAATTCATCTTGAGATCATATTTTCTAATTCGCTCCAATACTTAAAAAACAATTCTTAAGTTTCACGATTCAAGCTCTTCACCACTAAATCATCAACATAACACTCCACTTTATGGTGAATCAACTCATCAAAAATACATGTCATGCTCTTTGTAGCTCTAGCATTCTTCAATCTAAATGGCATGATTGTGTAGCATCATATACCAATTGGCATCCTAAATGATGTGTGCTTCTCATTTTCAGGAGTCATCTTGATTTGATTGTATCTCGATGATCCGTCCATGAATGAGAACATGTCGTAGTTGGAAGTATTGTCCACTAGTAATTCTGATATTGGAAGCGAGAAGTCATCTTTTGGGCACGCTTTATTTAAGTCTCGTAAGTCAATGCAGACACGAATTTGACCGTTCTTCTTCCTAACTGGGATAATGTTGGCTATCCAATATGTATACTTCTCCTTGATGAAGCCTACTTCGATGAGCTTCTTAGTTTATGCAATTACTTGTTCTTCAATCTCCAATCTCATTCGCCTAGTAACTTGCTTAATAAGCGTCGCATTTGGTTTAATAAAGTTTATGAGAACTACATCGGAGATAAGCGGCATTTGAGAATATGTCAAAGCAATCCTAATTCACAAGTAGCATTTTAGCTCTTTAACTTCTTCATCGGGTAGAAGAGGGCGATGAAAGTCAAATGAATCATCCTCGACTCTAGGTTGATTTTTTTGAGTTCATCCATAGTAGTCATTTGTCCACCATCTTCAAGTTTTTTAGGTACTGGCTTGGCTTCTACTTCTTTATTATTTGTAAGAATAATTTCATAGAGATCATCGTCTTCGTCACTATTTCTTTTGATCTCAACTTCTATTATATTATAACAAACTTTATTTCGATGAGATTTGTGGATGAAACCCAAGACCTTTAGTGATAAACTTATCACTTTTTCGTTAAGCTTGAGGACTTCTTTGGCTTCACATCCTGTTAAAGATTTGAGTTTTATGTTTAGTAGTTTCAATATGAATTCCAAGCTTATGCATCATTCTGCACAATTTCTGTGGATAGTATATTGGTATCCTTGTTGGCATTATCTCATCAGAATTTTCATGTTGAGTAGGCCGATCAAAATTATGAGGTTGAGACTTTTCAGATTTATAAAATAAATTTCCTGTTCCGCCACTCTCACTTAATGGCGGCACATAGAATGTTATCAATTCTTCAATGTTATGAATCTCCAATGAAATTATTTCTTTAAAGTACTGTTGAAGGATGTGTATAATTTTGAAGGAGTCATCTTAAACTGCCAAGTGCACTATCCTTCTTCATGCGACCATCTAAACCCTATTTCCATAAGTAGATTCAAAGTCATAGTCTGAATCAGAATCACTTATTTCATACTTTATCTTTCTTGAAAATCTTATAAGTTCCCTTAGGTTTGATAGAAATATTTTCTTCTTCTTGTGTGTCACTTCCCAAATGAGGAACTAATTTTCTTGATTTAGGTGTAGAATCAAGTATTTTAGAGAGTCGGCATTGTCTTCTTTCTTCCTTTTTACTTCTGCTCTTTCACCTTATGAAATTTTTTTAGTTCCTGAAGTAGATGCTACTATTAAGTATTTTAGATAAATATCGATTATTTAAATAAGAATGAGAAATTATTTGAAAATTTTAATGTCTCTAATGAACTAGTAAAATTATAAATATTATAGCTGAGTAGTGATTAAATTAATGTTTTTTTATCATAGGATCTTCAATTAAGAAAAGAAGTATTAATGGGAAGGAGATTCAAGAGGAAACTGCAAATTAAAGTGGGTAATTATATTATTACATTTATGATAAAAATATCTTTAATTTCTTGTGATGAAATACATTTTTATATGATTATGACTTTTTTTCTGTACTACAAATTGTTATTTATTTTCCTGTTTCTTCATGTTGAATAATAGCCTGAATGCTAAACCATATTGTCACTTCCTTTTTGCTTCTGTTTCTTCATGTTGAATAATAGCCTGAATGCTAAACATATTTCTCATCCTTTTTGCTTCTGCTCTTTGTGTTTTTGCCAAGAGAGCATTCTTTTTGCTTTCTTCATTGTGTTTTGCCCATTAACAATTGGATCGCATATTTTTCCTCCAATTATTGTTCACATTTCATGCTTAGGTTACGCCAACTAGTTACGAATTTTGTCACTGACTTATCTTTTCTCTTTTTTAACAAGACAAAGTCAGCGATCGTTATCTTCTCGGTTGCATTGACGAATATTTTCACGAACATTGTCTCCCTTTGATGACACCAGAGCTTGGAATACCTGACATTCAACGGATAAAAGAAAACCTTACCTAACAGTTCTAATCTTAAACAAAATTTCTCAACATATTTCTCCAATCATATAAGAGTCACTACGATCCATAACACAATTAACAATTTGTTCACACATATATACTAACAGAATTCATATGAAATACAATTTAAAATATAAATCAACATAACCGACATAAATACCTATCTCCTGAAGTCTCTCTACGGCGATAAACATAACCATCCCTTTTATCATCCATCAAGTTATGATGGTTACATGAAAAAAAATAAACTAGCAATTGAATAAATTCAGTGGGTCAATTATACTTTTACACTATAATAAATAAGAAAGTAAAACATGTCGGTTTTGTTATAACATGTAGCGCCAAACAATCAAACATATAGGAGGTATGTACAAATGAATATTTCTTATGAACTTTACTTTCACATTTATCAACCATTATATGAGTCACCGTCTAAACTTTTACCAAAAGAAAACCTTTACCAAAACTCATCTAGATAGTCATTCTGGTTTATTTATTTCATTGCTTTTTTTTTTAGGTGCGGTTCATTCGTCAAGTGATTTCGTAAGGGGTGAACTCTACTTTCAACATACACATTCATAGCATACAATTTATACATCTATGCATTTTAATTCATAAAAGTAAATCAATTAACTTTATGAAATGATGAAGTGACAATATGGTTTAGATTGTATTATTATTGACGTGAAAAAAACGAAAATAAATAACAATTTGTAGTACAGAAAAAAAGTCATAACCACATAAAAATGCATTTCATCACAAGAAATTAAAGACATTTTTATCATAAATGTAAGAACATAATTATCCACTTTAATTTACAGCTTCCTCTTGAATCTACTTCCTATTAATACTTCTTTCCTTAATTGAAGATCCTATGATAAAAAAATATTAATTTAATCACTACTCAGCTATAATATTTATAATTTTACTAGTTTATTAGAGACATTAAATTTTTCAAATAATTTCTCATTCTTATTTAAATAATCAATATTTATCTAAAATACTTTAATTTATTTAATTTTACTTTCTTAATTTACTTAATTTTACTTTCATTTAATATTTATCATTCCTCTTAAAATGATTCATAATTAATTTAACGGTATTATAAATTAGCATGGGATTAAGGTTTTATTTATTTTACAATTGTAATTATAAGATAATTAAACTAAAAATATAATTGGCATGGTGTATAAATCAACTATTTATTGTTCTACATACTCATAATTTAATACTTTTTTTATTCCTCTGATTTTCCTAAGCCTCACTCCATAAATTTTGTACATGATGACACTCGCTTCTCCCTTGCTCATGAGGACCTCGTTCGATATCTAAGTCTCCCTTCTCCTTCTTCTCCCTCACGGCGTCTGCTTTAGGTCTCTCCTCCATCTGCGTGCAAGTCTTATCCTCTCACTCCCTCTTTCCTCAGGCACATTCACGGGAGGCTACAACATCGACGAAGGCATGCGACGGCTCAACGCCAGCGTCTCATTTCCTTGGCTAGGGCATGCGTGCAAGGTTTCCCTTCATCTTTCTCCCTCGCTCCCTTTCTCGCGTTTGTTCTGTTTGAAACCAACCGAGCCCCTTCGATTCTTATTTCACAATGCCATTGACGGTTGATTCATTTGATTTTTTGTTTCCCCCTTTTTTCCGGTTATTATAATTTCTCTCTTATAAAAATTTCGCCCTCGAAATTTAATGACAATAATAGAAATAAACATATATTTAATTAAACAGATGAGGGTAAAGTACTCGTATTTTCGATTCCTTCTCCTACGTTGCTTCTCATTCTGATCCATATTTCCACAGTATACGGACAAATGAAATTTTCCTATTCCTGAGATGTTTAACATCATAATCTATAATTCTTGTTGGCTCCTTCACAAATGTGAGATCAGGTTGAATATCAATAGAATCAGCAATAATTTTGTTAGCTTCATCAGTAACATATTTTTGCAGGAGAAAAATATGAAACATTGTGCACTACTTTCATGTGAGAAGGTAAAGTCAGTCTATAAACCACTTTTCCAATTCTTTCCAAGATTTCATATGGATCAATATACCGTGGGCTCAACTTTCCAACCTTGCCAAATCGTTTTATACCTTTCGTAGGTGACTTTAAGAAATACAAATTCTCCCACTTCAAACTCTTTTCGATGTTTAGCATCATAATATTTCATTTCTTTATCTTGACGACTTTTAATCTATCGCGAATCAATCGGATCTTTTCAATTTCATCTATTACATTTTATGATTATTCTTTTACCTCCCAACAAAGTGGTGTTGCATTTCTCATACAAGGCTTCATAAGTCATACCAATACTTCTTTGGAAAGTATTATTGTAAAAAACTCAATCAAAGGCAAATGAATTTTTCAATTTCCCCCAAAATCAAGGATACATAGTCTAAGCAAATTTTCAAGTGTTTTAATTGTTCTTTCTGACTGGTCATCAGTTTGAGGATGAAATGCAGTACTGAAATTAAGTTTGGTACTTAGAGCTTCGTGAATTTTTCTCCACAGTCTAAATGTAAATCGGTCATCCCGATTGGACACTATAAATTTTGGCACACAATATAACTTCACAATTTCATCAATATACTTTCTTGCAAGCTTTTCAACAGCATCAGATTATTTAATATGTATAAAATGTGCAGATTTAGTCAACTTATCAATAATAACCCAAATAAGTCATTATCGCTGGTAAGCTGACCACAAAATTCATAGCAATATCATCTCATTTTCACTCAGGTATTGGCAAAAGCTATAACAGTTCACTTGACTTTTGATGTTCAGCCTTAATCATCTGACATGATTGACACTTGTAGACAAATTCAGCTACACTTTTTTTTATTCTTGGTCACCAAAATATTTTCTCAAGATCTTGATACATTTTGCTACTGTCTGGATGAATTATATAATTAGAATTATGTGCTTCATGCAAGATGTCTTTCCTCAAATCTCCAACATCTTGAATGTAAACTCTGTCATGATACTTCAGTAATCCCTTTCCATTAATTTTAAAATCCTCTGTATGGCCTACTTTTACTAAATTTAAAATTTTTTGAAAGTCATCATCTTGAGGTAAAGCATCTCGTATTTTATCTTTCAAATTTGATTGTATAATCATTTGATTTAACAATAAAGCATGATTATCTGTAGATTTAATAATTGAAATTGTCAATTTTTCTAAATCTTTGATCAACTCCTCCTGTTGAGAGATCAACCAATTAGCACTATCAGATATTTTTCTACTTAAAATATCAGCAACTACATTTGCCTTCCCTGGATAATATTGAATATTCAAATCATAATTCTTAATGAGTTCCAACCATCTCCTTTGTCTTAAATTTAGCTCCTTCTGAGTAAAGATGTATTTTAAGCTTTGATGATCAGTGAAAACTTCACACCTTACTCCATATAAATAATGTCTCCAAATTTTTAATGCAAATACCAGCATTCTTGCTTTAGATCATGGGTTGGATAATTCTTTTCATGATTTTTCAATTCGCAAAGATCACTCTTTCATTTGTAAGTGCACCAAACCTCTTAATGATGCATCACTATAAATTTGAAATCTTACTTCCTGATGGAATAGTTATCTTGTGCGTCGTTAAATAATTTTTCAATTTTTGAAAAAGCCTCTTCACACTAATCTGACAATTCAAACTTGACTGCTTTCTAAATTAGTCTAGATAGTGGCATGGAAATCTGTGAAAACCTTTCAATAAATCTCCTGTAATATTACACCAACCCTAAGAAACTTCTAACTTCTGTGACAGTGGTTGGTTTGGATCATTCAGCTATTACTCTGATTTTATAAATATTATACAAAATCAACTATTATAACTAAAATTGATTGGTTTGGGCACATAATCAATTAACTTTATGAAATGACGAAGTAATAATATGGTCTAACATTCATGTTATTATTCAACATGAAGAAATAGGAAAATAAATCACAATTTGCAGTACAGGAAAAAGTTATAATCATATAAAAATGTATTTCATCACAAGAAATTAAAGACATTTTTACCATAAATATAAGAACATAATTACCCACTTTAATTTACAGCTTCCTCTTGAATCACATTCTCTTTAATACTTTTTTCCTTAATTGAAATTCCTATGATAAAAAACATTAATTTAATCATTAATCATAGCTATAATATTTATAATTTTACTAGTTCATTAGAGACATTAAATTTTTCAAATAATTTATCATTCTTATTTAAATGATCGATATTTATCTAAAATACTTTAATTTACTTAATTTTACTTTCTTAATTTACTTAATTTTACTTTCATTTAATATTTATCATTCCTCTTAAAATGATTCATAATTAATTTAACAGCATTATAAATTAGCATGGGTTTAAGGTTTCATTTATTTTGTAATTGTAATTATAAGATAATTAAACTAAAAATATAATTGGCATGATGTATAAATCAACTATTTATTGTTCTACATACTCATAATTTAATATTTAATATGAGTAAATATCATCATATAAAATTTAAAATTATAAAAGCATACCTATAAATTTGTAAAGTTCATTATCACCTTTGAATCTCTCGTCTTCGCATCAATTTTTAGTAATTTTAACAATCATTATTGAGGATTGAAATAGAGATTTCAGAATTTACAATGCATTTATAATTTAAAAATAAAAATTTTAAATTTAGAAATTCCTAAACACTTACCTTATTTATTCCTCTCGGTTTTCCCAAGCCCTCCTCCAGGTCGTCTTAATACACACTGCTTCTCCCTTATTTCATGAGGGCTCGTTCATATCTGTCTCCCTTCTCCTTCTTCTCCTGTCAGCGGAGCGGGCTTTAGTCGTCTCTCCTCCATGCGAGTGCAAGTGCTATCCTCACGTCAACTCCCCTCTTTCCTTAGGCACATTCACGGGAGGCTACAACATCGACGAAGTCTTGCGACGACTTAGCGTCAGTGTCTCATTTCCTTGGTTAGGGCACGTACGCAAGGTTTCCCTTCCTCTTTCTCCCTTGCTCCCTTTCTGCGTGCATTTGGGGGTTCTGTTTCTGCAAACCGAAACCGAGCCCCCTTCGATTCTTCTATTTCACGGCCAATCATCGTGACGGTTGGATTTCATTTGATTTTTTCCCTTTTTTTTCGGTAATTACATCAGCAAAAGTTTTGACCGAATCATTCGACAATTGCATTGTTTCAGCGTAGAAATGTACAATGCGGAAGAGCGGATTATTCCCTCAAGTGTTACCACAAATAATCTTGAATTGGGCTAGATGTTGTTTTGGATTACCAAACCCGAAAATATTAAATTTCGATATTGAGTAACATTTTGGGTATGACACTTGATCATATTCAGCTGGGTACGGGTGACCCTTACCAACTTTTTAGCCTGCTCTGAAGCTATAACTGCATTTATCTTTTCATTAATTATTGTTTCTAGTTGAGCAGCTGTTAATATTCCTGATGCACCAGCCTCATTCTGAATTATAGGTTGAAGAGCTAGCTGATTAACTTCACTTCTCCCTTCAGGTGTAACATGTACTACAGGAACCTGAAGTATTAGAGTGACTGGTGGTATAGAGGTTATATTATTAGCTACTTGTTGATTAGCAGACAAAACAAGTGTTACATTTGATGTGATATTCTTCTGCAACATATCCATCATGATATTCATTTGTATCATTATGTCATTCATCTTGGTACCAAACTGTGCAATTATCTTATCTTTGACTTCCATTTGATGCTGCATTTGTCTTTGCTCTCTAGCTAGCGCCACGATGTCAACAAGTACATGCTCCGCTTCTTCCTCTATTTCTTGTTTTTGTTCTGCTCCCTACTCATCTTTAGGGGAAGAACTTGATTATCCTTCTCCTTGTGCATTTGTAAGGACAATTTGTTGTTGGGCGACATCATCATTTTGTACGGCGTGTACTGATCATTTCCTGGTTCAACCATATAAACAGCTTCAACTCCCATGACCTCCTTTTCATTTTGTTATTCTTCTTCTTTCTCTTCAGCAGAGATTGAAGATCCATCTTCTACTCTCTTTTGTGAAGACTCTCCTTCATAGATCAATTGAGTTCAGCTCCACGGATTCATGTTTGCGATGTCTTGGCGAAAGTTCATATATATCTCTGACCATATAGATAGCTTTACTTCCATAGTATTTTGTTCATCGTCACCTTCTTGCACATGAATTTCTGATCGATGCTTCTAATAAATCTCTGGTTCATTAGAAGGAACAGAGATTTCTTCCATTGGGGGATTGCGATCATAATCAACTTTCTCCCACGGAGGTGAATCTGATTGATGACGGGATCCCCTAGAACATTCTCCAGGGTATCGACCATCATATCTTTTATCAGTGATATCTCTTCTTCTAGGTATCCACTTCTAATGAGTTATTTTTGAGGTGGATTTCTGAATATGTGTATCAGATGTCACACCTCTTTCTTTCTTCAGAATTTCATCACGGGGCCTTGGCCTCCATACCTGCTACTCTTGGACCTTTCGAATTCTTGGCCGGTCCAATTAATCGCTGCTCACCGCCCGATGCATACTCGATGACTAGTTACCATAAGAGATGACAACCTCTTGGCATGGATTGGATTTTCATCGTGCCTTTGAAATTTTCTTTTCATCAAGCCTCTTTTCTTGGCTACTTTAAGAACTTTATGTATTATAGATGACGGTATTTCATGCTATCTCCTCTGTGGTGGTGGAACTTGATGTTATTGAGTCCAGAAAGACTGCTTCACCACACCAATAGAGCTATTCCTTTTCACCCATTTTAGGTTATCAAAGTTGTTATGGGTAGGAATACTCGCTTCTGTCGGCAATATTGCATGTTCACTGAGTCGTTCAGGTAGGATCTGCTGAGCCCTCAACTCAACATTTATTCTTCTTCTTTACCTTCTAGTTAATTTGCTTCTTGATGAGCAAGCCTCAAAATCATGTCTTACAGGTACAAATGTTTCAATTGGCGAAGCAATTGTACCATAAGGCATCAAAGATACAGTATGCCCAATGACGATTCTCTTCATTACAGGGGCTTCACATTGACCCAATCTTTCAAAAACTGAAGTCCTCTATCAGGAGAACTCCTTGCGTTGTTTCTTTGGATTGGTTGGCAGCATGAATAGTAGGAGCTTGAACCGAGGCCTTGACATGACCTCGGACGAGTGCACCGTGGGTACCGTGAGTTCTTGCTATAATTGAAAATTCATACCAAATTGAATTGGCTCCAACATCTCTATGTTGATGACGTTTTAAACAAATGTTTGCACCATACTAGGAGCATGAAAGGAGTTCTCTGTGGAATGAAAGATGGGGATTAATAATTAATAATTATTATTTCACCTACTTTTTAAAATCTGGTACTACAAAACAAAGTAATAGTATAATTAAAATATACTCTACAGAATAATTCATTCGACATAGAGCCTCATACATTAGTAATTTGAATTTATTACACATTTAAATCATTATTTTTCTTTGTTTTGAATTTTAAAATATTTTGTTGCTACTATAACATGTATATGAGTAGCCAAAGATAAAAAGAGAATCCTGTCTCCAACGGAATCGCCAAAAATTTGTGGACTCATTGCACCGACCTCGCAATTAGAGAATGTGATTTAATTAGTGTAATTTTTAGAAGCGGATGGAATAGTAGATAAGACACTTACCAGAGATTTCGTCCTCATTCTTTGAAGACTTTAGATCAGTTCCGGTTTCCAGAAAAATAATTAATTACCCCTCCAAATTCTGAGAGAGAACTTTTGATTAAGGCTAGTCGTTAGATCGTTAAATGCATCGCATATAGTAGCATCATATGGAGTTTAAAATTTGGGTTTTAGAATTTATGAAATTCATCATTATTAGCTTAAAACGGATGGTTAGGAGAATGATGGCGTGTCCGATCTAGATCTCATGATTCCATCATCCCAGTCTCTTTCCTTAGAGGTGGTTCGACAACCCAACCAGAAGAAACCTTATCAATGGTTACGTCAAAGAGGTCGATTAACCGGAAGCAACTTCACATCATCCTCAGACACTTGATTCTAAACATTCAGGGTAGTGTTGGGGCCCATGCGGATATTTTTAAAAATGCTTGCACAACTTTAAGGTATTGAATTTGAGTTTTAGTCAGACTTTATAATATATGCAAGAGTTCAATCGAAGCCTCAATCAACGTCTTTACGTTTATGCGATGTGTTCTAATCCGGTGTATTTTTTAAGATTTGAATGATGCCTTCTAGCACTTGAGTGTTGCGGGTTCGATGATTCGATTTAGCGTAATTTAAAATATTGCTTTGATTTACTGATTGAATTTTCAATTCTCAAATATCATTTGGCTTGTAATAGTTAAAGAACTTTCAAATCTTTATCAATTCATCACTTTCGCTTTTATTCTGTAAGAGCTAATCTTATATAAGTGAACATCGAGTTCATCACAAATCTGATTCAAATTGTATGGATTATTTTTTGATTCACTCAATGTATCATGTAGTGTAACTTGAGTGACTATTGAAAGACTTTATATATGCTCATTGATGAATTGGTTAGCCACTTTATAAATCATTTCGTGGATTTCATTTGAATTTTATTAATTTTGAAGATAAGCAATAAATATATCACAAGTGCTTCAAATTCAACTTTAAATGCAAACTCCAAATGATCTTTAAATGGTACATTCATGGTTGCTTCGAGTTCTTTAATGAACTTGTCTTTGAAATCTATCAAATCACTTACACACTTTTATTTTTAATTTTGAATTGAACATTTAAATTTACCACCAATCGTTTGTCCTTTAGTATTCAATTGAAATCCTTACTTCACTTGATGTTGAATGTGATTATTTAAACATTCAATTGATTTTATTCATATTGATTACTTATTAATGAATTTAACATTTCAAATGTTCAAAGAGAAGTTTTACTTACATGAAAAGACATCTAATATAATATGGATTTATCCTCAACTCCACATCAAATTTCTTGCTTGTTAGAAACTAAACTCCAAACTTATTATGAGTCTTTTGTGAGTTTAGTATTAGCCTCCTCAAATTTTACTTACATTTTAAATAAGTGTTATATGCTTTCAAAATTTTTCTTTAAGTGTTCTCACTCTATTTCTCTTTGATTTAACATTTATCTTCATATTTATTGTATATCTTTTTGTTTAACTTAAGTTTAGATGATTTCCATTTGAATTTGTTTAAGTCTTGAATTTATCTAAATTTCATTCAAGATTTTCAGATTAATAGATTGCGTAGGATGAATGAATTATTCAAACTCGATCTTAATACAGCGGTGTAATTCATCACACCAACCGTCATTAATCTGTTACGTAATGAAGCCTTCAATCACCTGCATATCCCCCATTTTTTTAAGTTCTAGGTTTAGTCAAATTTTCAACAACATTTCGACATAGGGAGAGCAACATCCAACGATTTTGGACTTTCTGATGCAGCGATGAGCATGTCTTGTTGTCTGACCACATTTTCATCTCGTCTCTAATAGTTAACGAGGTCTTAATCAAGACAAAATATGTATATATATATATATATATATATATATATATATATATATATATATATATATATATATATATATATATATATATATATATATATATATATATAATTTCCACATTCACAACTAGCAGTAATAATAACTTCGCTTGAATTTGGCTAAGAAGAAAATCAATTAGAAGTTTAGTTTAAATGTGAGAGGCAAGCTCGAACCCAAAAAAAAAGAAAAATTAGTTGTTTTGGCAACCAAACAAAGGAGTAGAGAAGATCATTAAGCTGTAACGATGAGTAAGAAAAATATTTAGTTGGGCCAATCGGACAACTTGAGAGAAGGAAGAAGGAAGAAATTTCGTGCGGCTTTGGAGATCGAATAGAAATCGGGGAAGCTTGCTACAGTGGTAAGCCGAGAGAGGATTGATCTGCCACTAAATGCTCGATTGGAGGAAAGGAACGACGCTTCAGTTTCAAGAGAGGCCGAAGTGTGGAAGTGATGAATCGGAAAGAGGGGTAATTAGGACGAGTGAAGGAAGATGGAGGCTTACTCTGTTTCTGTGGGGAAGTTTGGACGAAAACGAAGGCGACCGGTGAAAGAGCGAATGGAGGAATCGAATGGCCCCTGGATTTCGGTTTCTTGCCCTTTTTTTAGAGAAGGCGAGGCGAGCGGGAGTAGTTCTTCGGCTAGGAGGGAACGGTTGAAGGATTCGTACGGCGTGCGGTTGAGATCGAGCGGAAGTGGGGAAGAATAGAAGAATGCGTGCTTTCGGTTGACGAAAACGAACAGAGCGAACGAGAGAGTGGAATCGAGAGCGTGCAAACCGAGCTAAGGAGTCGAGCGAACTGTGAACAGGGTTTTCGGCCGAGAGATTGAATTGGCGTTTTAAGGTTATTAAGTCTTTTAATGAGAATTTTTTATTGTGTTTAATCACTTTAATATGAATTTTATGCCAATATCATTATATGGTTAATATATATGTGATTCAAGATTATTCCGATATTCGCAAGTGCAATCCGTTTACGATGAGTCGATTAGTTGTTGGCGTCAAATCTGGATCAATTTTGGCTCAAAATGCGTTATCGACCTCTCAATTTTTCGTGATTTGTTCATCGGTATACAACCTCATTTGATAGATTTCGATGTTTCGAAGCTATCGGTGCAATCAATTTTATGAATGGATGTCGTTTGGCATGCATTTCGCTCAGATATCGTGTTGGCATTCTTCTGACATGGTTGATCGTTAGATTATGCAATATTTATATTCGACCAACTTCAATGTCACGATGGCGAGTCCGTTCGTCATCGGATTTTGGCATCATTGCGGTCTCGACTCCTAATGCGTCGACACATTGGCTCGATACTCGTTAGATTGTGCAATATTTATATTCCAATCAATTTCGATGTTCTGAACGCGATGGCAAAGTCCGTTTATTAATCGGAGGTCATTTGAGCATTGTCGCAGCCTCACGACTCTGATATGTGCATCGACATATTGACAGCTCGATCGCTTGATCGTTAGATTGTGCAATATTTATATTTCAATCAATTTCGATGTTCTGAACGCGATGGCGAAATCTTTTCGTAGATTGGAGGTCATTTCAATTGATTTCGGTGATGTTTGGTGCATCTCAGCTCCTTTTTGCGAGCTATTACATCAAAAGTCCGTCGAATTTAGATTTTGAGCTCAACTCAAGTGATCTATCATGCATGGAGGTCAACAATGGAAAGATGTTTGGATCATTGACAATTAATTAGGTTGAGGCTAAAATCAAAATACTAGTGGGTTCAAATAGTTAAGCCTAAGATCACTAGCAAAGTCCTATAGCCGAGCTAGCAGCTTATATTTTGGGAGGTCTAAGCTAAGTAGGAGGGTCTTTAATAAACTTGTAATCATCCTAGATCATCTAAAGCTCTCTGTTGGTTAATATAAAGGCAAGTGTGGCCATAGGATCTCTTATAGCCGTATGAATAAAGCCAAATGATGTAAAAAGTCTCGTTAGATAGTCTAAGAGCAGTGGAATTGACCAATAGGAAGATCTCTAGTCTACTTAGGGTTATCTAAAGAAAATGATAGACCTATAAAAGAAAGTCATAGCGGTAACTCAAATTTTATATGAAATTGTTCAAAAGGCAAACCACTGACTAAGGTCTAAGGTCATCTGAGACCAGATTAATAGGAAAAGTGAGCTATGTCTCCTAGAACTTATTAAAGAGAGCTATGGTTAAGGACGCTTAATGATTACATCAAGAATCTTTTAAAATCCAAATTTTATGAGTTTTATCAGGATGATTAAATCTCGTGTGATTTAGGTGCTATTTGGTTGCCTGTATTTAGAGTGTAAAGTAAACTGAATACAATGTATGAGATTACTTTAGCTTGTTTGGTTGAAAACTTCCACAATATATGAATTTCTTCTCTTTTTTTGTAAAATAAATGTAATGTAAATTAATTTTGAAATTATGGGCAATGACGGCGTCAACGGCAAACGAGAGGTTGCAAATGACGGCACGGTGGCTGAATATGGCGGCGGAAGATAGCAGGTGGCGGCGATGGCGGGTAAGCGGACAACGGTGTATCAAAACATTTTACATGTAGGTGTATTTGGAATTGCCAAATCGGTTTACAAAATGATCATTCTAATGCACTTCAAATACACTACAAATGTGTTAAAATTTTACTTTGCACCATATCAAACACTGCAACAACAACAACAACAACAACAACAAGCCTTTACCCACTAATTCGGCTACATGAATCCTTCTCCATTGTGTCTATTATGTGTCAAATTCTCATTTAATTCAAGTATACAAGTCGTTTTTTTATCTTAACCAAGTCTTTTAGGTCTACCTGCCTTTCTTAACATAAGGCAATCTAATGCATCACACTCTCTAAGCAGGACGTGGCCTTTATGTGGCCAAACCATCTAAGGTGACTCTCTAATCTTATCTACCATTGGAGCTACTCAACTTTTTCCCAAACATACTCATTTTGCATTTTATCTCTAAAGTAAAGTCACTCATCCACACGAGCATCCTCATCTAAACACTTAACTTAGTCTTATGCTTCTCTTTTATTGGCCAACATTACCATAAGTCATTGAGGTCTTACCACCATCTTATAAAATTTTCCCTTAAGTTTAAGTGGAACTTTTCTATCATACAATAATAGATGCATTCCTCCACTTCAACCATCCAACTTGAATTCTACTAATAACATCTCCATCTATTTCACCATCATTTTGAACAATAGAGCCTAAATATCTAAATCACTCACTCTTATTAATGACTTGTTCACCTAATGTCACTACCACTAGAACTTCTACAACTAAAATTACACTCCATATATTCAATTTTAGATCTACTTAAATGAAAACCTTTAGACTCTAAGTTGACCTCCATAATTCAAGTTTCTGGACTCCCTCTCTAGTCTTATCAATAAGAAGAATGTCATCAGCAAAAAGCATACACCAAGGTAGATCTTCTTGTAAATTCCTGGTAAGAACATCCATAACTAAAAAAGATAAGGGCTTAAAGTGATCCTTGATGTAATCCAACTGAAATAGGAAAATATTTTGTCAGTCCTCCTTGTGTTTGGACATAAGTAACAGCTCTAGTATACATATCCTTAATGACTTGAATATAACAAATATTAACTCCTTTATTTTTCTAGAACTCTTCAAAGAATATCTCTTGAAACTTTATCATAAGCTTTCTCTAAATCAATAAATATCATATGTAGATCCTCCTTGCTTCCTCTACACTTCTCCATCAAACCTCTTAACAAATGGATAACATCCAGTAGATCTGCTACGGCATGAAACCAAAGCGATTGTGAGAAACTTTTGTATCACATCGTAACGTATATGCTCAATTACTCTCTCTCATTTAATGTATGACATTAACAATTAATTATATTTTTTACTCTTGCAACACCTTTATTCCTAAATATAGGAACCAACAAACTCTTTCTTCACTCATCTGACATCTTTTTAGTCTTTAAAATAGCATTAAAAAGATTTATAAGCCTATAAATTCCTTGATCTCCTAAACATTTCAACATTTCTATTAGAATATCATCAGGTCCTAATGTTTTTGCACATTTCATTTCTTTAAAGCCTCTCTAACTTCAAATTTACTAATACGACGATAAAAATAAAATTCTATATTTTTGTTTAAGATATTAAGGTTGCTAAAATCAATCGTACTTTTAGATCCTTCATTAAAAAATTTATCAAAAATACCTCATCCACCTATTTTAAATATCATTTTTAAAGAAAAATACTTTATTATTTTCATCCTTAATATGCCTCACTTGAACTAGATTTTACTTCTCCAATCTCTTTGGTTGGCTAACTTATACATATATATTTCACCTTCTTTGGTATCTAATCTATTGTATAAATCACTAAAAAACTAAAATTTTTACATCATATATTGCTTTCTTAGAATCTCTACAGGACACTTTATATATTTCCCAATGCTCTGAGTTTTTACATCTAAATCAAATTTTATAACAATGTTTCTTATTTCTTATCTTTTCTCGTACACTCTGATTCCACCACTAACTAATTTTATTAAAAGAAACTTTTCATTTTCATTCTCCAAGCATATTTTTAGCAACTTGCTTAATTTCACTGGCTATTTTTTCCCACATAGCATTAGCTTCCTTATGAACATCCCAAATTCTAAGCTCTTGCACCATACCAAACACTGAAAAAGTTAAATTCCATGCATTCGATTTACTTTACATTCTAAATGCAGGCAACCAAATAGCCCCTTAATATGTTTAAGAAGCTCCTAGAAGTTCCTAAATGTTCAAGGCCCATATCCACACAAGTTACGTGTCATGATATCACAGAGCATAAATGGTCCACTAGCAAGCGATAATGGGACCTAAAAGATCAATGGCTCACAACATAGAGGCTAATCAAGACTGCCAAGGATACAAATCTCATAACTGAATGGGAGTTATTGATGCATGATTGAATGAACTGCTCACAAGGTTTAAAAGAAGGGTCACTCTCACCCTGTGAGGTGACGAAGAGTGATCTAAGTCTTGCCCTACAATACCTAAATATTGGTGAAAAGTAATACAACATCTTTATGTACGATATGTGCGCCAAATCACAATAAGTAATGAGAAGATCTATAAGAGTAAGAAATGTACCTTAGCCATGATTATGAACGACTAGACTGAGTAGAGTAGGAAAGGCATGTGTGTGCACCCAAATGAAATGAACAATCTCACTTTAGGTTAGGGGGCTACAACATGCTGACCAAGACACATATAATGTCATACCTCATGTCTGGAAGATGGTACACCCCATTTACAAAGGACAAAATGAAAACAATATAAAGCATGTTTTATAAAGAGAACATTCACATGAAACCATTATAAGTATGATAAACTAACAAAATTGATAAGATAAATAATATTTCATTCATAAATAAAACTTAGAATGACAATTCTACAAGAGCACAAAAGAGAAAATTGAAAGAAATAGCTGGAAAAATAAAACTATCCAAACCCAATAAAAGCCCAACAAAACTAATAAAAACTCCAAACATCGAAACAATTCTACTGCTAAAAAAAATATGCTCATGTGGTGAGAGTCAACCCAACACTCTGATAGAACTTAATATAACAAGAATTTTAAGAAATGAGTTTGATAGATCGAACCTAATAAGAAATCAATATCTATTTAAGCTAAATGACAAGATAATGGGGAATGCAATATGAACAACAAAGGAAGGACGAGTAATCATATATATACTAGCAATGCAATGAATGTCATCCAGTAATCAGATTTATAATGCAAAATAAAAAAATCACATATTCTAAGATGATTTTTCAACAAAAAAAAAAAGCTCATGACCACTTATATGTAAACTTAACACATTTTCATGAAATATTCATGTACCAAATTAAGTAATCTCATGCGCATCAAATTATGACTCAATAGTCATTTATCATTCTATAATATCTTTATTCACATAATTATATTCGGTTATATCAAGACACGTTGAACCAAGAAAGTAAGCACCAACTCAAAAAAGTTCAATGATTTCCTACAGAGTTGTCATTTTGTGGGCCCTTTAGCCCAAAATAGCTAACTAAAAGAGTTCTACTAACCTACACACCACTATATACAGGCATACAATTTTGATATTGTAAATTTTCAACAGGTACTCAAAATAATATGGTCGAGGCTCCATATATATATATATATATATATCCATATATATATATATATATATATATATTACATAATGAAATCAGTTATTTTGTAAATGTCATTAAACTTCTGGACGTTTAAAATCTTTAACATGGAATTTTGTAAATGTCTAAACAATTCATCATTTCTACTCTGCCAAACCACTCAAGTACATTCTGCAAATTATTTAATATAAAAAAGGGCATATACAGACATAGCACATAATTCTTATATATTTGCATATCCAACACTTAAACTTTTAGCTAAATAATATTTGCAGAATGTATTTGAGTGACTTGTAAATTTAGAACACATTCTGATATTTTTTTTCAGCTAAAGAAATGCTCTATTGTGATGATAGATAGTTGAAACTCAAACTCACAAATCTCAAGAAATAGAATTTTTTTTTTGAAAGGACTTATAAAAATACTCACACGAATAGATAAGAGGGGAAGAAACTCGGCTAACGACTGTACAGGGATTGGCGCTATGCGTGAGTGGCAGTTTCGGCCTTATGGTAGTGGTAGCGAAGGTCCGACGGTGTGCAGAGAGGAGGCCAGCGGGGATTTCCAGCCAGTGCAAGTCAAGGGAAGGAGGAAACTTCTTGGTGTGAAGCTCGCGAGCGTGAACCCGAAGGAGGGACAGGGCGTAGTCTTGACCGGATATTGGCTTGTCGGCGGCGTGAGGCCGCACCCTCGGTGATGTGACGAATGAGGCCACGACGCCTTGCGATGTCGCGGCACGAGGGAGGCTCAGGCGCATGCTTTATGCTTGCACGTGTGAACGAATTGAGGCCTGCTTGCGTCCGTTCAAAGGTGATGGCCGCACCCGAGCCCTTTCCTTGGTTACAGACAGGATTTAATTTAAATGACAAAATTTTTAAAATAAATATATTTAAAAATATAATTAGCAGATTAAATATTTAATAGATGGCTGGAGCTGACTGTATCTATATAATTAGCGTCAGTCGCTAAAGAGGTGACTGCCTAAAACAGTAAATAAAAAGGGGTATCATAATTTTGTTTGGGGAGAGCCTTAACTTTAATTAGTCTTTTTTAATAAATATTTAAATTTTATATTTAAAATATATTTATTTTTATATACATAAAAAAATAAATATTATTAAAATTTAATAACCTTTTTTATATAAAATTTAAAAAATTATAATATTTATGTAAATAGAAAATTTTAAATTTAAATATGTAAAAATACAAGAATGGAGTTCTCTGTTAGGCCAAATACGTTTAAAAATATATAATAAATTTATAATAAAATTTAGTTTTAATATTATATAAAATATTTAACTTAAAAATGTATAAATATTTTTATACATATATGTATAAATTTAACTTCAATATATATATATATATATATATATAAATTCTTTATGTAAATATGAAATTAACTTTTTTTTATAATAAATTTATTATACATTTCCATCTTGTATTTTTACATATTTAAATTAAAATTTCATATTTACATAAATATTATAATTTTAAAATTTTATACAACAAACAACAACAAGCCTTAATCCCACTAGGTGGTTAAATCCTAAATCATACGTCTCCATTGTGTCCTATTATATGTCAAATTCTCATTTAATTCAAGTATCTAAGATCATTTTTTATACATCTTAACCAAGTCTTTTTTAGGTCTACCTATACATTTAACTTAGAATCTGCATCTACTCTCCTGTCGGGTCATCGGACGGTAGGCTTTATGTGGCCAAACCATCTAAGGCGACTCTCCTAATCTTATCTCTACCCTTTGGAGCTACTCCAACTTTTTTCCGAACATACTCATTTTGCATTCTATCTCTAAGAGTAAAGCCACTCATTCACCTAAGCATCCTCTCATCTCTAACACTTAACTTAGTCTTATGCTTCTCTTTTTTGGCCAACATTCTGCACCATAAGTCATTGCGGGTCTTACCACCATCTTATAAAATTTTTTAAGTTTAAACTTTTTTATCACATAATAGGCGGATGCATTCCCACTTCAACCATCCAACTTGAATTCTACTAATAACATCTCCATCTATTTCACCATCATTTTGAACAATAGAGCCTAAATATCACAATCACTCACTCTTATTAATGACTGGATCACCTAAAGTTACAACATTATCACTAAAACTTCTACAACTAAAATTACACTCCATATATTCAGTTTTAGATCTACTTAAATGAAAACCTTTATACTCAAGTTGACCTCCATAATTCAAGTTTCGTTGGACTCCTCTCTAATCTTATCAACAAGAAGAATGTCATCGACAAAAGCAAACACCAAGGTACATCTTCTTGTAAATGCCTGTAAGAACATCCATAACTAAAGTAAAAAGATAAGGGCTTAATGTTGATCCTTGATGTAATCCAAGCGAAATAGAAAATATTTTTTATCAATCCTCCTTGTGTATTTGGACACAAGTAATAGCTCTAGTATACATATCCTTAATGTCTTGAATATAACCAATATTAACTCCTTTACGAACTCTCCAAAGAACATCTCTTGAGACTTTATCATAAGCTTTCTCTAAATCCATAAATATCATATGTAGATCCTTCTTACTTTCTCTATGCTTCTCCATCAAACCTCTTAACAAATGTATAGCATCCATAGTAGATCTACATGAAACCAAAGCGATTGTGAAACTTGTATCACATAACATGCTCAATTACTCTCTCCCATAATTTTTAATGTATGACACATTAACTTAATTCCTCTATAATTTGCACACTCTTGTGCATCACCTTTATTCTTAAATATAGGAACCAACAAACTCTTTCGCCACTCATCTGGAATCTTTTTAGTCTTTAAATAACACTTAAAAGATTTGTAAGCCAAGAAATTCCTTGATCTCCTAAACATTTCCACATCTTGGAATATTATCCGGTCTATTACTTTTCCATATTTCATTTTCTTTAAAGCTTCACTAACTTCAGTTACTAATATGATGATAAAATGAAATTCTCTATTTTTTTAAGGGTATTAAGGTTTAAAATCAAGCGTACTTTCGGATCCTTCATTGAAAGTTTATCAAAATACCTCATCCACCTATTTTCAATATCCTTTTCTAAAAAAAAGCATTTTATTATTTTCATCCTTAACACCTCACTTGAACTATGCTTTACTTCTCCTATCTCTTTGGTTGGCTAACTTATACATACATCTTTCACCTTCTTTGGTATCTAATCTGTATAAATCACTAAAAGCTAAATTTTTTTGCATCATATATTGCTTTCTTAGAATCTCGACACTTTATATCTTTTCAATTCTCAGAGTTTTACATCTAAACCAAGTTATATAACAATACTTCTTATTTTTTTATCTTTTCTTACATCGACTCCACCACCAACTATTCTTATTAAAAGAAGCTTTTCCATTTGATTCTCCAAGCACATCTTTAGCTTGCTTAATTTCACTTGATATTTTTCACATAACGTTAGCTTTCCTTATGAACATCCCAAATTCTAATTTCTTGTAGCTTGCTCTTAAAATATTTTTTTTGTGTTCTTTAAGTGTCCTCATCTAATCCTAGGACAATAATTTAGTTTATTTTTCTCTTACAACCTTTCATCTTAAAATCTAAAACTATAATAGTCGATGTTGGGTACTTAAAATTTCACTTGGAATGACCTTACAATCTTTACAATCTAAGCGATCTATTTTTCTTATCAATAAATAATCAGTGTTTTACTAGATCCATTTTATAAGTAATAATATGTTCATCTCTTTTCTTAAATAAAGTATTAGCAACTACAAAATCATAAGCTAAGCAAAATCTAATATAGTCTACCATCTTCATTAGTCACTCCAAATCATAACCATGAATACTTTTAAAATCTTCACTCTACCATATGTCCATTTAAATCTCCCCAATAAATACTTTTCTTCAAGAGGTTGTCTTTTTGTATTAATCCCTCTAATTCATTCCAAAATTTTTTCTTTTGAGCTTACCTTTAAACTACTTGAGGAGCATAGACACTTATAACATTGATAATCTTAGTATCAACAATAATCTTTAAAAGTATAATTCTATCTCACATCTATTAATACTTATAACATTATCCTTCAAACTTTTATCTATAATCACACCTACACCATTTCTAGTTCGACTTTTACACGAATACCAAAGTTTAAAACCTAAATTATCAATCTCCTTGGCCTTCTCACCAACCCATTTTAATTTTTTTGAACACATAAAATATTTATCTTTCTATGAACCATAATATCTATTAATTATATTAATTTACATGTAAGAGTACCTATATTCCAAGATCTAACCTAATTCTAGTTTCATGGACTAACTTCTTTGCCATCATCCATAATGTGGGAACCCTTGCTTATTTAACATTGCACGTAGATCGTGACTCTAGTACATTTTCAGCGTATTCAAGCCATACAGTAGCGTTCTAGGGGCGTAGCATTAACACAATGATTTAAAGGATTCATGTCATGATTATTTCAACAA
Organism: Cymbidium sinense; assembly: GCA_021442155.1. Classification (NCBI taxonomy): domain Eukaryota; kingdom Viridiplantae; phylum Streptophyta; class Magnoliopsida; order Asparagales; family Orchidaceae; genus Cymbidium; species Cymbidium sinense. Next base: position 116,071,820 of record CM038217.1, read on the forward strand.
TTTTTATGTAAAAAAAATTATTAAATTTTAATAAAATTTATCTTTTTATGTATATAAAGATAAATATATTTTAAATATAAAATTTAGATATTTATTAAAAAAAGTCTAATTAAAGGTGAGGCCTTCACCCAAGCAAAATTGCAAAATTAGTTTTTTTGTTGAATTTTACATACATCATACAATTCTTATTTATTTATATATCTAATAAAACTTCAATTTATATATATATAATAATCTTCAACATCACATCAAAATATCACTTTATTCACTTTTAAAATGAAATACAACTTTTAGAAAATATTAGATAAGTAAATCTAACCTTAGATGTTATATATGTAAATACATAGAATTGTGCTATATGTAAATTTTTTTAGTTTTTAAAGGTGCTTCGATAAATTCGAATTTAATAAATTTTATAAAAGTTAAATATAATAAAAAAAAGAGGATTTACATATACATCACACGATTCTTATATATTTATATATCTAACATTTAAATTTAAATTTTTACATATATAACATCATAATCTTCAATATCACATCAAAAATATCATCATCATTCACTTTTTAAAAGTAAAATATATTTTTTAAGCATAGAAAAATATTAGATAATTAAAAATTTAACTTTAAATATTAGATATATAAATACATAAGAATTGTATAGTATGTATGTAAATCATTATTTGATATGCTAATAATTAAATTCAATTAAATTCTGAAAAAAATAGTTATTACTTAGGATTTAATTTAATTAGGACAAATAATATTTAAATAATAAATATTTAAAATTATTTTTATTATATTTATTTACCACAAATCAAAATTAATAAAACTAATTAAATGATATTTAATTGACCTAATTAATAAAACTTATATTAGGATTTAAATCACTTAAGTCAATTAATATTTTAAAAATAAGTATACAAAGATTATATCTTCTTATATTTATTTAATATATTTCAATCTAAATTAGACCAAGTAAATCATAATTTGTGTAAGATAATATTTTAATTAATATTGAATTAGTAACTTATTAACTTATTTAAGGACTCCTAAATTATAGTAAACAGTCCCAAATTAAAATAACTATATAATATCAAAGCTCTCACTCTTCCTCCCTCCCTTAAAAAACTTCAAAATTTTATGTCATAAATAAATTATAGTTAAATGCCACTAATCATAATTAAATTATACTAAACCCTAAACAGTCAAATTTAGAAATAAACCAAAAGAAAATAAAACAACTTTTTACCATTGAGAAGAAATTGAGAAGCTCATGACGAAGATCGTTTAAGAGGTTTAAGAGTAACAGAGAAGGAATTGCAAGCGAAATTCTTGGTGGCTTTCATCTTCTCCATGTTCCTCTCATGAGCCATCTTTAGGTATTTAATCTTATTCCAAGCATGAAGCATATTATGTGTTGAATTCAAATAGTACTTAAATCGCACCCAACTGAATTTGTGAGTGTAGTGAGAGAGAGAAAGTAAGAGACTAAGAGAAAGAAATGGAGAATCGTAGAGAGAGAAGTTTTGAGATTTTATTATTTTAACGAGTCTTGGTATATAAATTGGCAAACCTCGCATCAATCTTTCCTATCTATTTGTTTGTATTGATACCTCATTTGCTATATTAGCAGCTATATTTACAATAATAATAATAATATAATAATAATTCTATAAACAAAGGTATAGCTTGATAAGGTTAGGGGGTATTTGGGATCAATTTTTTTTATATATATATATATATATTTTTTATTTTATTTATATTTTATTTCAAAGTAAAATATATTTGATGATTATTATTATTTTTAACTCAAAATATATAAAATCTATTTTGAGTGTTAAAATAATAATAATATTTTTAAAAACAAAAAATAAAAACATAAAAAACACATCAAATGAACATATTTGTAAAAATAATATAAGAAAAAAAATAAAAAATAAAAAATAAAATTGATGTCAAACAATCCCATAGCGCCATGAGCAATAGGCAACATGAAGAGTTCATGTTTGCCTTTTGACTAAATGTAGTCTCCATCTAGTGACTTATGGAGTTCACTAGTTAAGTCATCCCTATTCAACGAGTTATATACTTAAATTCAGTCCTTGTATTCGTCCATGCGGTATCAGTTTGAGTTCGTCCTTCTAATATTTTGCTATATATTAACAAATATATGGCTGATAAAGCTTTCCAAGGAAACTAATTACCATATAACAGAATTTGAAATACAGAATATAACTATTCTAGTTTTATTGAATGTTTGATCAATTTTTTTTTTGAAATTTTTGCGCATGTGTCTTGCACTTCTAGAACACATTTATTAGGAGCATCAATCTCCTGATGCAATTTGTTTTCATTGATAAATGCCTCGTTGTATATTTATATATTTGCATGACTCAAATCAAAGACAAACTTGCCAGAATCAAAGGCTAACTCGTCAAGCCTCAATAAATTTGGTCTGGCCTAAGTGAATCTGCCTCGACCGACTTTGGTGAACTAGCCCAGCCTATGACAATCTCGCTTGGTTCAAGGCAAACTCGTCCTACTCAGAGTCCACTTATCCATCTCATGATAAACTCGCTTGGTTCATGGTGAGCTCGTCTGGTTCAAGAGGAACTCACCTAAAGCCACTAGAAGAATGAACCAACTTCACGTTTAATTTGACAGAGTTATTCCTTAAAGGCTACATACCTCTTCAGGCAAAATATGTACTTTTATTCTTTTTTTTTAGCTCTATTCAACCAATCTTATAGCATTGGGACCTCGATCGAAATCTACAAATAACAAGTCATAGGACAACGACCACCAAAGAAATCTTTTTTTTGGGACTTGGTGAAAGCTTTTCACTTTAAAATCTCTCTTTCTCCCTCTTTTTGTCTGTTTGTATTCGAAAAATTTGTTAGTAAGGCTCTGACATAATTCACGGGTATTTTTGAATTCAACATCTGCCATCTATGAATGTTTAGGCATGCTTGAGGAAGTGCTGATCTTGTTTGTCTAAATAAGCTAATTTTTGGCCTAAGATTCTGCAACTCCAGCTGAAGATAAATGAGAAAGCAAATAATTTGATATTATGATTATATGATGTTAATCTAATTAAGTTGATGACATTCACAACATATTTTATGAAAGAAGAAAATAATTTGATATCATGAAAATCTGTCGTTAAAAGATTGTCCACCCATTACTGGCTTTTTTTGTTATAATAAACATGCACAAGCATGTTTAAAAGAACAATCGACTGAACCACATAAAAAAGACAGCAAAAGCATGAAGACCCAAATGATTTCAGTAAAAACCATATATAGTCACTTTGCAAAGTATCAGCAAAAGCAAGTGAGTGTATTTGAGAGTATAGACACGAGAAGAAAGAAACCCACAAACATTCAAAGGCCCTTGGAAAAAAAGTTTGCCAAGAATTTAAACAGTACTGGAAACAAACATTATTCGTGCTATAAGTTGAAAGATTTCAACTGCCGGACAAACTCGAGCTCACATATCATTCCTCACTTCCACTTCTTGAACTTGCCCCCAATGTTTCCATGCTTGCCATGCTTCCCATGCTTGAACTTGCCATGATGCTTCCCATGGTGCTTGAACTTGCCGCCATGATGACCGTATGCTTGGTATTCTCCATGATGACTTCCATGTGTCATGTGGTGAGCTCCATAAGCAGTGGCAGCAGCAGCGGCAGCACCCCCAGCTACCACGGCTCCGATGTGAGTTCCATGTCCTGAAATATGGCATTGCAGAGAGTTGATAAATAAAATATATAAAACTTCTTTCCTATATTATCTTCTGAAGCCCATTATTTGAGATAAGCATCCATGTTTCTTTTATGATTGAATTGAGCAATTGAATCCATCGCATTGTTAATTTTTATTTCATGCATTTAGAGCTCATTTGGTTGTTGCAGATAGAACATATGCTTATAGGATAATGATTTTGTTTCGACCAATTCACAAAATGATGTGAACGAACAAATTCCACCATTTTACAAAACATGTTTTCTAATTTCAGGCAGTCCAATGGTTTCTCAGTGGCTTCTTTGCATTGCCTTTTGGAATGGTGTAGTCTATAGAGAGAGAGAGAGAGTTCACTCATGCAATTAAATTATAAAAGGAACTCCTTTCATTTTTCTTTCTTATTCACCTTAATGGAAGGGGTTAGGAAGGATTACCTAAATGAAAATTTTTATTCTTGTTACTTCAAAAACAGAGTTGGGTAGTAAAAAAAATTTTATGAAGCAAAATGTGACAAACAAGAGAATTTTAATACGTATGTGTGGCAAAATTAGAAAGATGAATTAAGGAATGGTTGTTTTAGAGAGATTAGAGTGCTATCTATTGATGAAAAGATGAAAAAAAAAAAGAATGGTAGAAAACACCAATAAGATAAGTAGATAAACTTATGACTTGAAGATTTGAAAGAAAAAGAGGAAGACTAAAAGTTACGTGACTAGAAGTTCAACAAAAAAAATTTGCATCTAATAAGTTTAAACACTTATGAGACACTCACCAAAAAATGCACATAGAAGTCATAAATTTGACCCAAAATAGTTGAGATAAAGCTAATGTTGATTATGACGATGAACTTGAAAAATAAGTGAAGCATAATTTGTAATCTGGCAATAGATTGTACCATGAATAACTTAATAAAAAGAATACTGCACATGAAAAAATAAATCAACAATTTTCACCGTTCTAACTTATTTGAGATGATAATTATCCAGTGATGACAACTTTAACAAGAAATGTGAGTCCTTCAACTCATGGAAAATAAGTAAAAATTTAAGAATAATCGCAACTATTAAGTTGATTATTCTATATTGATAATTCCAAAAAATGATACTATTTTTTTTTTCGAAGATGAATTCATCAAATACTTTAGCAGGTGATGAATATGAAATTCCTCAAATAGACCTTCATGGTCAACTCTATTTCTAGATAAAAATCAAAATGAAAATAGAGATCATGAAAGTTCAAAAGCATGTTGCCATCTTAAGGAGTTTTGAGCCTACCATGAGGTTGAGAAGCAGAAGAACCCTGATGAGGATAACCAGCTGGTGGGTAACCTTGTGGAGGATAACCCTGTGGAGGGTATCCTTGCGGTGTGTAGCCTTGTGGTGGATGGTGGTCTGGAGGATGGGCATGCCCATGGGAGAAAAACCCTTTATCATGGCTATCTGATCCATCATGCTTGTCCTTCCCACCTCCCATTTTCTTGACACCAAAAGCATAAATAAGAAAATCAAGAGTCAGAAATAAAAAAACGTAAAACAAAAATGCATTCCTAATTCAGCAAACACTTTTAACCTTATTTTCATTTCAGATGTAGGATTATTACACTTTCATGTGTATCTTAACAATCTTCAAGTCACTTGAGAGTCCTTCAGATATATCTTTACTCTCCGTAAAACAAAACTTGTAGTACCATCTAGCATTATGTGCCACAAGCTTGCTCTACGATGTCGAGCTTTAGTAGAAGTTACTCTTTTGAACCTTGCTTGATCACTAAATACCACTTATAAACATTAAAGATGAAACCACATAGAGCACTTGATTTTATCTGAACCATCAGCTTTAATACCAGTCATTAGGAGTGTGGGACACATGGTTTGGGGATTAAGTTGAATCCAATATACTTGCAAAGAACACCGAACCCAAAAACTTAAGCTAATGATTACAGGTTACTTCTAGCATAAAATGAATTCAACTCTAATTTCACTTATGGGGACCTATTTTTCACTCTTGTGAATCTCAACATTTTCCCACTTCATAGTTACATAAGTGTGACTGCAAAGTATAAAAATATTTACATATAAATGTTTTGAATGCTCTGCATGATGAATTCATGCTTCTGAAGCCATATCATCTCATACAAGTTTTATTTTTATTGTAATAAAAGGCTGTAAGCCATTGAAAGAGGAAGTTTTCTCTGGAAGCTTAACAAGCTTTGACAACTGAAGCATTGATAGGATTTAGAACTCTAAGAAATAGAGGAAATATATGTAAATGTTAGCATTCATAAACATTAGAAAAGTACTAACATACATTTGTCTCATATAGGCCCATTTCACATGAAATTATTGCTTAAACATTGACTCGATGCTGCATTTCTTCTAAGAGTATCATGCTTCACCCATCTTTAAATATAACTTAGTTTGATTAACCACATAAGGATGATACTTTGATTTTGAACAATTGAGGGAAGAGCGCACATAGGCTTCTTCTATCTCTTCTATAGTTTCTTCAGTAAACATGATTTGTAGAAGCTTTATGGTCATATGAAACTTAGCAATCAATGGAGAGATGTGTTTACTTACGGATAAAAACTCAGCGAGACAAGAGGCAGAAACAACTTTCATCTTCCCCATTGCAAGATTTAACAAGGATTTAGGCCATATCTAGTCATACAGTTTTTGAGCAACATAAATTCTACTACCTTCACAAATCCTTGGGAGTAATGAAGAAAATTACATCACTTCTCTTTATTGTGCCTCTTCTTTCTTCTTCATCGAAATACTGAATCATGACAATATCTATCAAATAATTTATTAAGATTTAATATCTATTATACCAAATTATTTAGTTACTCTAAGATTTACTAAATTTGGATTTATAAATTTCCTGAATCCAAGTCAACTTTAAATTCTGCTTCAGCCAAACAGGCTCTAATTTTGCACAGCAAGTATCGGCCAATGAATCAAAAAACTATTATTCCTTTATTTTTCATTCAATCAGAAGGTCTAAAGTTATCCACAAGCTTACCAAAAACCAGAGTTCGAAAAAATAAAAAATAAAATAAAGACATGCATCCGATATCTGATACGAACATAAAAATTAAACTTTTTCAAGTTTCAATGAAAGCAAATCGGAAGATGAAGTTTGAAGAAACAAAGACGATAACTAGAAGAGAAAAACTTACTGATTCAGAAGAACAGATGCTTGGGAACGTGAACGATAACGAAGAATATATATGGGTCAACTCAAATAAAATGCACTGACTTTAAGGAAAAATCATTTATAGGATATTCTAATAAAAAATAATTATAATGAATCATAAAATTATTAATTTTATTTTAAAATAGACATAAACTCATTTTCTATTTATTAATCATTACTGTAAACAAAATAATAAATAAATTATATTCTTTATAAAATTAAATTAATAAATTTAAAGTTCTTCTTGATAAAAAATTTAGATGCAAACTTGGTGAGCAAGATATCAATCATCCACGTGGCCTGAGGTCCTATCAAGTTGTAATTCTTTCGCGCCAGTCTCGCGTTTGTTCACCTAACGAAAAATAAAGTCATTTGTTATAAAGTCTACTTCTGTTTTAATATAAATTTTGTTATGTATTTATTTATTTTTAATTTATAGGTGTAGAGAGGTGCATTATCCAGAAATTCGTCTCCACAATAGTTTATTAATACAGTCCAAATGCAATGTGGTTGTGGCACTATGACCAATGACTCAATGAGTCAGTGACCGTCCAATTTCGACTTAAGAATTAATCGATTTGAGCTTAGTGGTAACTTCTTGTTCATTTCTTTCACTCAAATTCGAATTCTAAACATTTTTATTAAATAATTATTCCTATTGATACATCCTCGAAAATTAACTCGATCAGCGAATCTCGAGGCATTTTGAAATCTTGATCCCAATCTGATTTCAGTCGGCGGCCGTCACCGATGAGGCGAACGCTTAACATCAGCATAGTAAATTAGAGCTCAGTCATTTCGGATCAGATTTCGGGCATGAAAATGGATCACGATCCGCCAAATGGTCAGCGACATATTCGGTCGGCGGCTCGTCGAGCGAATCAACGAATCAAGATCACCCAATTAGACATCATTAAGGCACCCGGATCATCAAAATACACCGTCGATCAGGGGATGCATGGCCGTCCGTCATGGTTATGGGAGTGGTTGGAGTTTTCCGCAATTTACAAGGCACACTCCCAAAATCTATAAATATAGCTTCATTCTCACCTTAAGGACGAATCGATTTGAAGACCAGAGCTCGAGAACCACCGGTCGACCTTGGCCACGATCTATCACCAGGTGCCACCAGGTGGTGCGAAGATCGGGGAGTTCGCTTGGAGATCGCCCCAGGAGGACTAGAAAAGACAGTTGCTTTTCACGAAGATCAAGAGGTTGCTCCCAGGAAGATCGGTTCGCTTTTGGGAAACTTCTCCCTTGGGTTGGAGTTGAGATATTATACTCGGAATATTGTTTCCCCACAGAAACACCTTCTTCTCAGAACTAACGAGAAGCGAGGACACGTATCTTTGAACACATAGTGAAAGTTCTGGTGGGCAAGGCCAGTGGTTTTCCTTAACGGGTTTTCCATTATAACCCACGTGTTCATATCCCCTGTGTGTTGGATAATTTTTTGGGCTACACGAAGATCTATCTAGGAATAAAATTCTCTACGCATAGTTTGCGCCGTCTGTGGGGCAGCAGTTCCCATTGCTATATCTCCAATATGGTTGGTAAGCGGGGTTTTGCGCTCCAACGCTCCTCATTTTCGGGATCAGGGCGTCTCCAACACTTCTCTACATAATAGATTTACGTCCCCGGGTGGTCCGTCAGGGCCCCTCTTTGGAAGATCGCGTTCAAGGATGGAGGATTCGAGCGAAATTCTTGACTCTGCGAGGCCGGCAAAAGCGTTCCACGGAAGAGACAGGTTCATACGGCCTCGGCATAATCCAGATTTTCTTCACGAGAATGATTGCAGGAATCGGATCAGTAGAGAACCCTTGGCACCACATCCGGATCTTTGAACCGGATCTGCCGGTTCTACTCACCCCACCGCGAATGGCTTCGACGGCAGTGCGGGGAAAGTTCGGCAAACGAATGATCCATTCTCCTGCCTCTTCAAAACTTCGTCCCCCTTCGGCGAGATCATCTCGCGATTAGACGAGATTCAAGCTTCCGGCATGGACCCTACGATGCTGGCACATGCGAGCATATCGATCACTTTGAGCGATCATGCACATTCGCGTGCAAATGACTGTCTTGTGTCGGTATTCCAGTGACTCTCAAAGACGGGCTCGTGCCCGGTTCTATTCGCTAAGGGTCTCCGATCATTTGGAGAGCTTGATTTTTTGTAGAAAGTTCTAGCGAACAAGAGAATCATCGGATTCATCACATCTCTCGAATCCGGCGATGGAGAGTCCCTCGAAGAATACTTAGGTTCTCCTCTGGCAGATACCGTAGATCACGAACTTTTGAGGCGTGCTTCTCGGAGGACTCGCCGGGATACTTATTCATCATTAATGCGGACAGTCCATTCTATCTTGACTGGTCCACCGAATAGAGGCACAAATCTCGGCGAAGCTATCGGTGCTCATCAGTTTGAACCACTGGCGACAGCGGAAGAAGGTTCCCAAAGGTGATGTTCAAACATCTCGAGAGAAAAGAAGAAGCGACCTCCCCAAAACCTCCTCGGGGCGACCTCGGATGACTTAATCGAGAGGAAATATCTGACTCTCAACCGTCATGCGAACATCCTCTCTATTCGGAAGAGGATAGCGTCAGTGGTATGACCTTTAAAACTGGAATTGGAAATCAAGAAATTCGCCACTTTCACATGGTAGAGTGCCACCAAGCGAAAGAGGAGATTGAAAGACGTCGTCGGGGTATCTAGGCCGTTTATACAAAACCAACCTCGTCGAAATCTTTGGGGCAATCGGAAGGCAGCGGTGAGAGATAGAAATAATTGCGGGGAGGGCGTGTTATCAGCCAAATATTCATTCGCCCTTCAAGCGAGCGAAGAAGTCTCGGGTTGACCATTCTATCACCTTTGATGATTTTATATCTAGAGGGGCTTTGCATCCCACATCAAGATCCCCTTGTCACATGCGGTGGTGATCCATGCTTCAATATTAAAGGATATTGATGACAATGGGAGTTCGGTTGATGTTCTTTTTACTCCACTTTCCTTAGCATGGGTATAGAAGAGAAGCTTCAACCCGGCGGTCCTGTATGGATTTGATAATCGACCGTATTAGTGGAAGGGACAATCGATCTTCCGTAACTCTTGGAGAATTTCCCCAACACCCACTTGATACAATTTATTGTAGTCAAGTCTGAGTCCGTGTACAATGTAATATTTGGGAGACCTCTCCAGTCTATATTCGGTGCAATCACATCTGTGCCTCACCTCAAGATGAAATTCCCGACACCAGCTGGCATCGGCATGGTAAGTGGAATCAGCAGATAACCTGGCGTCTATATCAAACAAGCCAACCATTTACGTCGGTAACCCTCAACATCGAGAACTTGACCTCGAGATGAGGATACCTCAAAGGGCTTCTCCGGTTGAAGATGTAATTTGTCTTCCTATCTCGAAGTTGATCCATCGCGAAGGTGAAGGTGAGATCGTTCTTTGTCTATAGAAATCAGAATACGTAGATTTTCTGCGTAAAAATCAAGATATCTTTGCGAGCGCGCCGATATTACGGGCATTGACCGGAAGTCATTAGCACTCCCTCAAAGTTGACTCAACCTACAAGCGGTGATACAAGAAAAGAACGCTTACGACGATTGCAGGTCATAGAACAAGAAATCACCAAACTTAAAGTCAAGTTCATTCGAAGTCTACCCCACGGTTGGCTAACCAGTGTTAGTCATAAAGGCCAAGCGGTTCTGGAGAATGTCGCCATTACTGCGACCTTGATGTGCATGCCCAAAGATAGCTTCCCCCCTTCGTGTCGACCAACTAGTTGATGCGACATCAAGACATCAGATGATCAGCTTCATGGATGCCTATTCTGGCTACAATCACAGATAGGTCAAAAGGTCCTTAGTGGACTTCCCGACCTCTTCCATCTGAGTTAACATCGATTAACGCCTCGATAAACAACCTTGGATAAGTCGCCAATCCTATAGGCGCACAACTTTCTCCATAACGGGTTAACATCATCGAGTAAAGCTCGATACACAACCTCGGATAGGTCAAAATCCTCAGATTCAATTTGAGATCTTCCTATACAGTTAACACATCATAACTCGATAAACAACCTTGGATAAGTTGGCAATCCTCATAGGCCACAACTTTCTCCATAGCAGGTTAACATCATCGAGTAACGCTCGATACACAACCGGATAGGTCAAAATCCTCGGTTGTTTCGAGATCTTCCATACAGTTCAGTCGAGTACGCTCGATAAACAACCTTGGATAAGTTGGCAATCCTCATAGGCGCCTACAACTTTCTCCATAACAGGTTAACATCATCGAGTAAAGGCTCCGATACACAACCTCGGATAGGTCAAAAATCCTCAGCGGATTCAATTAGATCTTCCATCAGTTAACAGTAGCTCGATAAAACCTTGGATAAGTTGGCAATCCCTCATCGCCAACTTTCTCCATAATAGGTTAACATCGAGTAACGCTCGATACAACCCGGGATAGGTCAAAAGGTCCGACTTCCTACGACTTCTTCCATACAGTTAACATAGTAGCGCTCGATAAACAACCTTGGATAAGTTGGCAATCCTCTATAGGCTTTACAACTTTCTCCATACCGTTAACATCATCATGCGCTCATACACAACCTCGATAGTCAAAATCTCGATTCAATTCGAGATCTTCTATCTGAGTTAACATCGAGTGCGCTCGATAAACAACCTTGGATAAGTTGGCAATCTCTATAGGACCAACTTTCTCCATAAATAGGTTAATCGTATGGCTCAGATACACCTGGATAGATCGAGAGGTTATGAGAGAACCTCTATAAATATATTCGTGCAAGTTTGTGGTCAGTAGCGCTCGATAAATAACCTTGGATAAGTTGGCAATCTCGCCACTGGCTTTCTCCATAGTTAACATCCGTGCTCAGATAAACAACCCGGATAGGTCAAAATTATTCACTCGACCTCTTCCATACAGGTTAACGCGTCATCGAGTCGCTCACAAACAACCTCGGATGGGTCAAAATCCCAGCGGATTCACTGACCTCTTCCGCGAGTTAAGCGTCATCAGTCGCTCGACAACCGGATAGGTCAAAATCTTTAGCGGATTCAATTCAACCTCTTTACGCTGCGTCGCCGAGCACACACTCGACAAGCGACCTCGGATAGGTCAAAGATCCCGTCGGCGTTAACCGTCGCATCTCGCCGCTTCATCACCGGCCCGTCAAACCGATCTCGGCGGTTATCCGGACCTTCACCGGTCATCATGCCCGCATCGGCTACGGTTGTCCGCCACCAACCCCTTGGTGGCACTCCCGGTGGTGTGCGGGCGCTCGATAAACAACCCGGATAAGTTGACAATCTTATGGGACACTTTCTCCATGCCGGTTAACATCATCGAGTAAGCGCTCGATACAACCTCGGATAGGTCAAAATCACGCGTGACCGTCTCCAATTGCGTTGCGACCACCCTCGGCGTATTGACCATTGTCGCGAATCGTCAGCGGTCCTTCGCGACCCACGCGATCTTAGCGGTCACCACCATCGCCGGCGGTCATCCCGCCTTGATCACCATCATCATCTACCGTCGCGATTATGGCGGCCACCACGCCGTCGTCGTCGCCGTCCGTCTCGGTTTCGTCTCATCGCCATCTCAACCGGACGGTCTGTCAAGCCGTTGGCCTCTTCGAGATGAAAATTATTCAAGAGTGCCCAAACTCCACGGGGGAGGCTATGCACTCTGGGTGGAGATGAAGTAGAGGTTGATCCAAAAAGTGCCCAAACTCCCACCGGAGGCTATGCACTCTAAGAGGAAGAGGAGATGAGAAAAATGTGCCTTTCCCTCTTAGCCCAGGGGTTTTATAGACCTATAGGGCAAAGCGTAAAACCGCTCAAAGCCTCAAAAGCGTCAGCGTGGGTTGACCCCAGCCGCCTTGGCTCAGCGCAGCCAGCCTTCGCATGGCGTCAGCGCCATATGGCCAGCAGCATGCCCTCAGTCATACCCCCATGTAGCAGCGCCATGGATCGGGCAGCGTCGGTCAGCGTTGTCCGCCGGTCAGTGGCCCTTCGCAAACCATGCGACCCATACCAGCGAGCCGTATGCGCCCGTCGGCGCCAGCTTGTGGCCATGACCGAGCCGACCAGTCATAGCACGCGACCGCCGACCATTCGATACGGTGCCGGACCAGCGCCCGATAACCGCGCTCAGCCCGTTCGACCCGGCGTGTCCAGACCCGTAGCTCGAGCAATCCGTTAGCCGTAGCGTCTGTACAGCGAGCGTCGCCCATGCTGCGCCCTGCGCATTGAGCTCTGGCTCCGGATCGATCCGTAATCTCAAAATCTGGCCGTGCGCATACATATTTGCGGCCTGCATCGACTTCCACGCGGTTATAATATTGTGCTATTATGAAGATCTGTTCTCTCAAAATGCGCAGTTGATGGACTTTCAAATTTCATTGAAGAATTTGCTATTTTCAAGTATTTGACATATATTTTTGGATGGCTGAGATAATGTCACCCAAAAATAGAACATACATCCTCGGAAAATTAATCGAAAGCGAATCTCAAGGCATTTTTGAAATGCTTGATCTAATCACCGATTTCGGCAAACTTACAGTCAAGCGAGTCTCGATGAGACGAACATAGCAACATCAAGCATAGTCTGATCCGAGCTCCGTCGACTCGGATCGCTATTCGAGCATGAAAATGGATCATCCGCAAATGGTCACCCGACATATTTATAGTCGGTCGGCTTCAGGCGAATCCAACGAATCAAGATCACCCAATTACATCATTAAGGCACCCGGATCATCAAAATACCCCGTCGATCGGGGATGCCGGCGTCCGTGGTTATGGGAGTGGTTGGAGTTTTCCACAATTTACAAGGCTGCCACTCCCAAAATCTATAAATATAGCTTCATTCTCACCTTAAAGGACAGTCGATTTGAAGACCGAGAGCTCAGAAACCGGTCGACCTTGGCCCGATCTATCACCACCTGCCACCACCGGTAGTGCGAAGATCAGGGAGTTCGCCTAGGAGATCGCCCAGGAGGACTAGAAAAGTTCTTCTTTGTCACGAAGATCAAGGTTGCTCGGAAGATCGTTCTGCGCTTTTGGGAAACTTCTCCCTTGGGTTGGAGTTGACCGATGTGTATTTTCTACACTGGAATATTGTTTAAACACCTTCTTCTCTAACTAACGAAGAGGACCTATCTTTTGAACACATAGTGAAAGTTCTGGGCGAGGCCAGTGGTTTTCCATAGCGGGTTTTCGTATAACCTGTGTTCATATCCACCTTGTGTGTTGGATAATTTTTGGCTGACGAAGATCTCGCATCTAATAAAATTCTAACGCAACACCTATAAATAAGTGTTCAGTATTATTGGCATAAATAATAATAATAATAATAATAATAATAATAATAATAATAATAATAATAATAATAATAGTAGTAGTAATTATTATAATTTCTACTACTACAACTATTATTATTATTATTATTATTATTATTATATTATTATTATTATTATTATTATTGATGTTGTTGTTGTTGTTGTTGTTGATGATGATGTTGTATCACTAAAAAAAATCTCATTAAAACCATCAAATATGAATCTTAACATAAATATTTAAATCAAAATTTTTTAATATAAATATGTGATTATCTAAACTCCATTTTCAACAAATTTATAGTCGAAATGAATATTTTGACATTTTGAATCCAATGAAACTAGAATTATATCAATATGAGTTTGAATAAACTTAAATCAAGCACTCAAAAATACAATTGAATTTTTAAGAAATCATTTGAAAGATTAAATGATCTTAGAATCATCTAAGATTATATTTAAAATGAGTATATCAATAAGAAAAATTTAATGAGATTAAGATCACCGAATTCTGACATCATAAAGACATTCAAATGTTCACAAATCAAGTGATCAAGGGGATCATCTTAAACTGCCTTTTGAAGTATTTAGAGATTTTAACAAAAATAATCAAAATACTAGTACAAACAATTATAAACATATCTTCGCTCTACACGAGGAGTAACTAGAGTTAGAGATGGCATACATATTTGAAAAATCTTAAAGTTTTATCCATCGATTAATGCAGATCATCACTAATGATTTTCTTCATCCTTCAAGAACTATTTAATAAAAAATGTTTACAACAACATCGATGTTTGTCAACTTAATCTCCCATCATCGACACAAACGTTAACATTCACCAATCTTAACAAGGTCATCCCCCATCGTTGATAAAAATATTGATGCATATCGTCACAATAAGACTTATGCATATCGTCAAATTTAATTGATGTATGATATTACAAAGAAGGTTGAACTTATGCCAACAATAATATTGATGCCCAATATCAACATCAATACTAACATCCACCAACTATTGAAGTTAATAGTAAGGCTTGTTAATGTAAACAACATTGTTTCTCACTATCTCCATTAACATTGCTGCTCATCAACACCACTAATTTAATAGTATGTTATTATCAATAATAATGATGCTAGCTAGTGCCAATATGGTTGTCGCTTGTTGTTGCCTATAATGTCAATTCTTGTAGATGCCAACAAAGTCATCTCCTCTCTTAACTCCAATGATGACACCTGCAAACTCTTATAAGATAAATACATGTTGTTGCTGACATACATGTCTATTCCATTACTTGGACCAAACCAAATCTAATGGTATCAACAATTAAAGAAAGCGATTTGCACAAATTGACGATAAATTACTTTGATCATCTTAATCATCGTCAAGGCTAACCAAACAATGGCGGTTCACAAAATGGACCACACCAATGCATTCGTAGCTACAGAATGTAGCAAATGAAGCTTCATGTAATGGATTTGGCCTCATGCAATAATGGTAAAGAGCTACAAACAAAGTACAGCTCAAATCGAGTCAAATACACTTCGAAAATGATTGACATTGCTTAAATAATGTTCGTTCACAAAATGGACCGCTCCAATAAGTTCGGGACACCACAAATGCATAGAAAATAAGCCCACATTTTCTTGAAGAAATACACAATTACCTACATGTGTTTGTGGCGTGAAATTTGAAGTGCACGAGGAATGATGGAACTTGCAGGAAGATATATATATATATATATATATATATATATATATATATATATATATAATATATGTAAGTAAATTAATTTAAAGTCAACAACTAAATTCTGGTCTGAACAATTATATCATTTGATAAATTAAAATTATTAATATTGTATTAAAATTATTTTATTTGAATTGAAATTCATTTCAATTATATTCTTTTTTAAAGTAAAAAATTTATATTATAAAATAATTGAATATGAAGCCTCAGATGCTCTCGAAATCCCGCAAAAACTAGAATCCTCTCTGCCATCATCGCTGCTTCCTTGTATGAGTCGTCATCGATATTCCGTCATATCGTTCGTCAAACTAAAAAAAAGTGATAATAATCACTAATACTAAATCAACTCCAGCCTCAATACTAGGAGAAAATATTGCGTGCGAATTCGCGTAACTTTTGCGTGCGGACTCCAATCTGCCCGAGCGTGTCCAGTGAGTTTTTTCTTATTTTAGCGCTTAACGACACTATAATTTGATGGACGTGGACCATGCCGTTTATCCTGGCCCGACTCGGCCCGACCCGCCTTGTCCAAACAGCAGGAGAAGAATCCTCGTTAGAATGCGCGGGAGGAATTTAAAAGGAATATATATCTAGATTTAGGGTTTAGGGGTGTATTTTTTTCTTGCAAATCGAGCTCAGGGAGAGAAAGAGAATTTCTCATTTTCTTTTAATGAAAGAACCATGAAAATGGAGAACGAAGGCCTTGAGGAAATAGCTGAGGATGTATTAAATAAAAATTCATCGGTAATTTTTCTCAACCGTTGTATACGTACAATTTTTTTATGGTTTGTTAGTGTTATTCCTTGAAATTCTTTTATTTAGTGTATATTTCTTACACTATTTGGAGTTCTTTGCAAGAGGACTTAGCTTATTTTGAGGGATTTTTACATCTGTACTCTCTGTACTCTCATGAGAGTACATATAATTTTTCTGAAGATTTTTGCAATTTATTTTGCCTGGATGAAGAGAATATGGTCATTACATTCCATTAGAAATAATTTTGTGGTTGTTTGGTTAATCTTTATGGGAGATTTCCATCTGTACTCTCCTGAAAGTATAGAGCATTTTGGGCAGTTTTTTCAACTTTGTGTGACATGTTTGGAGGAAATATATTTATTACAATCTATCATGAACAATTTGGAGGCTGTTTGGTGGTTTTTTTAGTGTTATTTTGCATATGTACTCTCTATACTCTCTTGAGAGTACATACAATTTTTCCCATTTTTTCTGTTTCTTTGGCATGGTTGTTCATATTATGTTTATTACATACCAGTGGAAGCAATTTTAAGGGATGTTTGAATAGTTTCTGGAGGATTTCTGCATCTGTACTCTCTGTATTCTCTATACTCTCCTGAGAGTACAGAGCATTTTGGGTTATTTTTTTCACTTTCTATGGCCTGTTTGGAGGAAATATGTTCATCACAATCTATGAGGAACAATTTGGAGGCTGTTTGGTTATTTTTTAGTGTTATTTTATCTGTAGAGTACAGATAATTTTTGGTTATTTTCTCTAGTTTCTTTAGACTGGTTCTTGAGATTATTTTCATTATATCTGTACTCTCTGTACTCTCTATACTCTCTTGAGGGTACAGAGCATTTTGGTCATTTTTTGTCTATTTCATTGGCCTGTTTAGAGGAAATATGTTCATTAGGCATAATTTGGGGGCTGTTTGGTTGATTTGTTTGTATTTTTTTGTATCTGTACTCTCTATATTCTCATGAGAGTACACATAATTTTTGGTCATGTTGTCCAGTTTCTTTGGCCTGGTTGTTGAGAGTACATTCCGTTGGAAGCAATTTGGCAGCTGTTTGGATGGTTTCTAGGGATTTTGCATCTGTACTCTCTGTACATTCTGTTGCAGCACTCTTTAGTAATGAAGTCATTGACATTTTACAGAGGCTTCATCTTCATCAATTCATTAGACTCTACAAAATTCAGCAAGACTCAATAGCCATTACCTCAATCCTGTCTTGTTGGGACATAGAGAAGCAAGCTCCTTTCTGGGTGGGTAGTGCATTCCTTTCACCCCGATGAAGTTGCAGTAATTGTAGGGATGCCAAATAGAGGGGAGAAGATCTTATGGAATAGAGGTAATGTGTTATCTGTGAGGTCGACTTCCGAGAAGCCCTTAAAGAGCATCTTGAAGGTAAAAAACACAAAGCAAAAGAAGCTTTACAAAAAGCAAAAGAAGCCTTAAAGAGCATTACCCTCGATGAAGTTGCAATGATAATAGGGATACCAAACAGAGGGGAGGTCTTATGGAATAGAGGGAATGTGCTATCTGTGAGGTCAGCACTTCCAGTGAGGAAGCCCTTAAAGTGCATCTTGAAGGTAAAAAATACAAAGCAAAAGCCTTCTTGAGCAGAAGGCGCCCTACTCTCTGTACTCTCTATACTCTCTATACTTTTTGTACTTTTTGTACTCTCTTACTCTCTGTACTTTCTGTACTCTGTACTCTCTGTACTCTTCTCAACTCATGGGTAACTTGATATAATACTGTTTATGTTTCTATGATGATTTCTTTACTTGTTTAGGAGAAAATATGCTTAATTTTGATATTCAAATTATATCATATTTTAAATTCAGATCAACTGAAAAAAGTGAAGTTAAAATTTACATTATCTAAAATTTATTAATTACACTAATTTATATTGTGAAATAAATATCTAATAATTATGATTGAATGATACTTGGTATGTCAAATCAGATGCTAGTAATAAATCATTATACTCAAGCACATTCATGATGCCACAATTTGAAAGTATCATCTGAAATAAATTAATATTATTGATAAATTTATAAGTAATTACTAAACTAATATCAACAGTACTAATATAATCTTCATTACAGAATTTTTTTTTTCTTCGACTTATATTAATCTTTTTGATAGGAACATACGGGCTTATAAAATTTTGTAATGCATCCAATAAAAAGCATTTCAAAAAATGTACAGTACTTTATATAGTATATATCAAACTATGTAATTCTTATAATGAAAATTAGCTCATCCTCGTAAGCAAGGTAGAGCCATCAATCGATCGCTTACCACGGCCGACTTCGTCTCGTTCAAACAGCGAGAAAAGAAGCATTGTTGGAATGCGCGGGAGGAATATAGAAGAAATATATATCTAGATTTAAGGTTTAGTGTGTATTTTTTTCTTGCAAACTGAGCTCAGAGAGAGAAATAGAAAATCACATTTCCTTTTTACGAAAGAACCATGAAGATGAAGAACGAATTTGGAAGTTATGGCCTTGAGGAAATAGCTGAGGTTGTATTAAATAAAAATTCATTGGTAATTTTTCTCAACCGTTGTATATGTATAATTTTTTAATGGTTTGTTCGTGTTATTCCTTGAAATTCTTTTATTTAGTGTATATTTCTTACACTGTTTGGAGTTCATGAGAGTACTGACAAATTTGAGAATCTCATGAGAGTACTGAAAAATTTCATATTATTTTTTATGAGTTTCTGGCCTGTCAGGAGAGAATATGTACATTACATTCCAATAGAAGCAACTTGAAGGCTATTTAGGTTGGTTTTTAGGAAAGTTTTGTATGTGTACTCTCTGTACTCTCATGAGAGTACATTACAAAGTATTTTGAGCATTTTTTCCAGTTTCTATGAGAATGTTTGGAGGAAATATCTTCAATACAAATCCATTAGAAATAATTTGGAGGTTGTTTGGTTGCTTCTTTAGTGTTATTTTGCATCTGTGCTCTCTATACTCTCGACTCTTTTCTTGTACTCTATACCCCATGTACTCTCTGTACTCTACTCTGAGTCTGAGCATTTCAATTTTTTCACTTTCTTTGGCCCGTTTGGAGGAAATATGTTCATTACAATCTAGGAGGAACAATTTGGAGGCTTTTTGGTTAGTTTTTTAATGTTATTTTGCATCTGTACTCTCTGTACTCTCTTGAGAGGATAGATAATTTTGGCCATTTTTTCCAGTTTCTTTTGCCTGGTTGTTCAGAGTATGTTCATTACATTCCAGTGGAAGCAATTTGGTGGTAGTTTGGATGGTTTCTAGGGGGATTTTTGCATCTGTACTCTCTATACTCTCCTGAGAGTACAAAGCATTTTGGGTAGTTTTTTCACTTTCTTTGGCCTGTTTGGAGGAAATATGTTCAATATAATCCATTAGGAATAATTTGGAGGCTGTTTGGTTAGTTTTTTAGTGTTATTTTTCTCTCTCAGTACTCTCTTGAGAGACGGATGATTTCCATTTTTCCAGTTTCTTTAGCACGGTTGTTGATTATGTTCATTACATTCTGGAAGCAATTTGGTGGCGGTTGGATATTTTAGGAGATTTTTGCATCACTACTCACTCTCGAGTCTGAGTATTTAATCATTTTATTCTTTTTCTTAGCCTTTGTTTGGAGGAAATATGTTGATACAATCCACTAGGAATAATTTGGAGGCTGTTTGGTTGCTTTTTTAGTGTTATTTTGCATCTGTACTCTCTTGAGAGTACAGACAACTTTTGCCATTTTTTTCCAGTTTCTTTAGCCTGTTTGGAGAAAATTTGTTCATTACATTACATTGGAAGTAATTTGGAGGGATGTTTGGATGATTTTTGCATCTGTACTCTCTATATTTAGCTCATTTTTATCACTTTCTTTGGCTTGTTTGGAGGGAATATATTTATTTGTGGAGCTATTTTACATGTCACATTTATGTGAAGTTGTCTGGGCAGGTGAATGTGGTCAATGAGCAGTGCGATGATGAAGTCGTAATGTCTAATGAACCAAATTTGTGGAAACTCCTTGGCACCACTGTTCAGAATGAAATAGAGTATTCACATCTTTGTACTACGACAAGCACTTCGGTGTTTGGAAGGACCATACTAGTTTTGGCCAAACTCAAGAAATTGAAATCAAAAGATTTTTATGTGCAAAAGCGAAGAAATCGCCGATCTAAATGGCTTAGCAAAATTCTAGAAAAGCGATACAAGGACTTGACCATGATTAGATTCTCTGTTGACTTGGACGAAAACTGGATGGTTAAAAAACATATAGAAAGTCATAATCATTCATTGGCAAAGCCTGCTAACCTACATCTTCTCAGATGACACAGATGCATTAGCGATAAAAAAGCTTCCGTGTTGAAGATAATGATAGAGACCAAAATTAGAGCAACTGATGCATTCAACTATCTAAGTGAGGAGGTTGGCGGTGTAGAGAATATTGGATTCACAAAAAGAGATGCTTTCAATTTTATTCAGAAAGAGAAAAGATTGAGGATTGTGAATGGTGACAGTAATGCATTAATACAGCTGTTCAAGGAAAGGCAAGCAGCGTACGGGATGTTTGCATATGATGTACAAGTTGATGAGTTAGATTGCTTAGTAATATGACTGTTTTGGTGATGTGATAATTTTTGGAGCAATGACATGTCTAGGATAGAATATGACTGTTTTGGTGATGTGATAATTTTTGATACAAGTTATCGACTCAATAAATATAATCTTGTTTGTGCCCCTCTTATTGGAGTGAATCATCACTGGCAAAATATGTTATTTGGAGTAGCCTTTTTATCAGAAGAGATGATTGAGTCATTCTCATGGCTATTCCAGACATTTCTTTAGTCGATGAGTGACGACATCTACAAAATATTCCGATCAAGATCGGTATGATGCTATCAAAATTGTATTACCACATACTCGTCATAGGTTGTGCCAATGGAATATTTCAAAGAAAGCTCCTTCCAAGGTTCACTACTTTAATAGTAATAAGAGGGTACAAGGGATATTTTATGCATGCATGAGCAAATGTGACTCAGAGGAAGAGTTTGAAGAAGCTTGGTCTACCATGCTAGAAGAAGGAAATTTATATGATAATCCTTGGCTGTTTGAGCTTTATAAAATTAGATCCAAGTAGTCCACTGCATTCAGCAAAGACTCATTCTGCATGGGCATCTTGTCAACACAACGTATGTCACGGAATCTCTAAACCAACAAGTTCGCTCATAGATTATTTCTTGGGGTTGGAAAAGGTTATGGAGACATGGGGCTAGAATGAACTTGACGAAGACTTCAAGTGTAGCCAGTCATCGATTGTTCTTGTTGTTAAGACCAGTCCAATTCTAAAATAAGCTGCTATGTTTTATACAAAAAAGCTGTATACTATGTTTGAGGAAGAATTTTTGCATGGAGTTGGAGATATCGATGCGTGTCGGATACCCATGGAGTATTTGGTGAGAAACTTAGAAAATAAAAAATCATCCAAAACATGGACTGTCCATTTCGATGGGACTACCCTAAATGTAACTTGTACTTGTAAGAAATTTGAAATGATGGGATTACTTTATGCCCATTGTATCAGAGTTCTTAGTCAGGAAGATATAGTGCGCATTCTGGATAAGTATCTACTCATGCGATGGTCTACCAGAGCAAAGAGGGATATTTACATCGATAGTGCATATAGAAAATTAAGAGATGTGGAAGGCACAGATGGAAATGCTACTGGCATTATTTTCCAGAACCACGTTAGTTGATATGCATATCAAATAAGTGTCAGGGCACAGGATAATAATATAGGTGAGGACTATATGCTTCAATCCTTAAAAAAACTATACGATGATGTCGACTCTATAATAAGTGAGAATTCTCTTCCAGCTGACAGAGCAGCTAAGAAGAAGAAGTCAACCATGACAGAAAAGATATCTTGAAGGATCCGGTTAAAACGCGTCAAAGGGTGTTTCCGCAAGGCTTAAGGGATATTGGGAGAGATCCAAGAAAGCTAAGAGTAATTCTCTATTTGCCTCTTAATTTGTAGTATTTAAAATATTGCTGCTAATCTTCAAACCATCATATTTTTGTTGTTACAAAAACCAAAGTTTAAACGATAGTGTCATGAGCGTGTTTAGTCACCCCTTGCAACACCTTTCTCATTGAGTGTTTTTGAGGAGAATGCAGAATAGCACACATCGATACTATTAAAAATCATTAACTTATATGATGTTCTACCTTAGGAATTCAACTCGAGCCCAACAATCGGTCAGTCGGCTGAAGGGTACACTAAGTTGATGATGGATATTATTAGAAAATATTTCAATGCATGAAATCATTTAGTTATGTGTTCTTTAAGCTGCAATCATTTCTCAAAGCTTTAGAGTCTCCAAGATGACTTTCTTTTACTTAAGGCACCTAGCTCACCGGGATTGATTAGGAAGGCGCCTGAGTTGCGGCATTAGGATGACCTTCTCATGCTCCAGACTGTGCAATCATTTCTTTGTCAGGATGACTTTCTTCTTTTGAGCAGCTTTATTCTAAAATGTACTATTATTATAAAATTGCTCTCGTACTCGTAGAATGCAGAGAGTAAAAAGTACAAAGAGTATAGAGGGTACATAACTTTGTAATCCTTAGACTGTGATAACTAAATCTCTCATATTTTCCCAAATTACAGTATCTGATTGATGAGTCTACCTTGCTTATGAGAATAAACTAATTTCCATTACAGACATTACATAATTTGATATATGTACTCTATAAAGTACTCTACATTTTATGAAAAAGAAAAAAAATCTGTGATGATGATTATATTAGTACTGACGATATTAGTTTAGTAATTATTTATAAATTTATGAATGATATTAATTTAATTAAGATGATACTTTCAATTATTACATTATTTGAAAAAATTCATCATCTTAAAATATATAATTTACTCCACACTGCCTTCAAAATTTATATTTCTGAATAAGACGTTGGTAAGTCGCATCATCGATAGTATATTTGTCTATTTTATGCACATGTTTCAGTAGAAAGTAGATTTTAAGAAGCATGATTTTGATTGGTAGAAAGTAATCATACCCACTTATATTACATTCACATGCTAAATATTTCATATTGCTTCTCCTGCATACTTTCAGATTGAGGTATTCTGAATGTGGCTGAGTATAACCTAAATTTTAGATAATGTAAATTTTAGCTTCACCTTTTAAGTTGATCAATTTAAAATATGATATAAATTGAGAGTACTGAGAGAGTCTGAGAGAATGAGAGTACAAAGAGTATAGAGAGTACAGAGATTACAGAGAGTACATAGAGTATAGAGAGTATACATATGCAAAATTGCTCAGAAAACTCATAAAAAGGCAACCCAGGAGCATCCAACTTGCTTTAAGGTTATAGTGAATAATTCCTCTTCGTCCTGCAAAGCAAAAGTTGAAATGGGAAAAAATAAGCAAATAATCTATACTATGAGGAGAATACAAAGAGTTAAGCTACATAACACCTAAGCCACAGAATATCAAATTACATGTTGAAGATGCTGACACATAAGAAAATATTCTCATCGATCTGCCATCGTGCAATAATGATATTCCCAGCCATGAATACTGCATCACCCCTACAAGTGATAAATATTTTAAAGTGAACTTAATTAAATGAATAGGTTATTTTATGCATGAAGGAGCTGATTGAATATTGACTTACATGTCCTCGAATCGGGAGCATGACGTGTTAATAAGATGGAGCATCGGCTTAGGCAGAACAACTCTGGATGAGAACTCAACAAAATAATGTGCCTCTGCTGGCTGCAACAAAATTACTGACGATGAAAGTTAGTGATGAAGAGCTAGATTCACTATGAATTAAGGATTGATCTACTGAGATGATGCATACCTCCGACTGATGCTCCTCCACCATGACGATAGCAATATGTGGGTTATCGACATTTATTGGCTCATCTTTATGAACTTATAAAAAATTTTATGAAATCTATTTATATTATCTCAAATTTAAAAGAAACTAACTTAATACCTCTGCTGCAACTTCTCATCTTTAGTGGAGGCCACCACATAACTTATTCTTGCTCGTGACTTCCTGTAAGTGTGTTCAAAAGGGGAACACACAGCTTTTCTCTTCCTCGTCTGCCGAGCCTTCACACCATGCTCAATGCTACCGATTAAAGACTTCGGAGCATCATCATGTGTAGTGGAGGCCTCCACAATAGCTTCCCCTATTGTGGACTCAACAAGGGCTTCCCTATTGGAGGCTACCTCAGGGGCTTCCCAAATGTAAGTATCCATAGGGGCAGCAGCTTCCCAAGTGGAAGTATCCATGGGAAGCAGCTGTAGGTGCCTCCACAGGAGACTCCCATGTGGTAGCCTCCACAGGAGAAGCTCCTCTAGTAGCCTCCATAAGTGCTGCCCCTATGACTACCTCCTCAAGAGTTTCCCCTGTGATGACCTCCACAGGAGCTTCCCCCACAGTAGGGATGGTAGGCCCCCACTGCCCAGCAAGAACTTCCTTGATAGTAGTATCCCGCAAATCAATCTCATCCATTCTCTCTGGCATTGTTGCTTAAAAAGAAGATATTATATCTTTCAAGTCCCTAAAACCTGCAAGTATCCTCTCCACCGTAAAGCCTTTTGTGGGGGTAGTAGCGGAAGGTAAGCTAGATACCGGATGGAGGAGAATATCGGGAGAGATGTATGGAGATTCAGGGCTAAACTGGACTTAGAGGGGACTGCCTGCTCAACATGTATTGCATGTTGGGCAGGGAAAAATGATTCAAGGAGGCAAGTCTCCTCTTCTGATATGTCCTCGAATGAAAGGCATACCTGTGTTAAACCGATAAGAAAATGTGATGACTATAGCATAAATACATACATTCCTATATGAACTAAGTAATATTATTATATGTCACCTGGTGTCCTCCTAAACCGATGAAGGCTTCATCTGGAAACTTTATTTTTGGCCATCACAGCATACATGGCTTTGCAAATGGAGATGGCAGCCTCATGATGCTTATGTGCTCAGCGGTCCAAATCTACAATTAATATTTATATAAGTTAACTTTAATGCATCAAATAACACATAACTGAAGATATATAACATATCATAAGAAGAGTGACAAAGCCACTCATGTACCTGGGTGTCTTCTAGGTATGAATCTTTGATGTAATACCATCAAATTATGAAACTAGGAAGGCACAAATGGCCTCTGCCCAGTTGTATTCAGCAAATGTATCTGTCATCGGTGAAGGCAATCAATTTCGATGCCACCCTATAGTTGTGATATACAAAAAAAAGATTTGATAGCAGAAAATGTATGTACAACTGCACAAACTGTGATATGCAACGAGCTATCCGCATGCTCAAGCATAGTCTTATAGTCCACTGAACTAAATTGCGATAGCGGGGATTTCTACCATAAGACCTTCTCCCCTCTATTTAACATCCCTACAATTACTGTAACTTTATCGGGGGTGAAAGGAATGCACTGCCTACTAGAAAGAAAGCTTGCTTCTCTATGTCCCAGAAAGACAGGATTGAGGTAATGGCTATTGAGTCTTGTTGAATTCCATGGAGTCTAATGAATTGATGCAGATGAAGCCTCTTTAAAATGTAAATGATGTCATCAGTAAATCGTGTTGCAATTTTATCGAACACCTTTCTAATGGTGGTAGGCCTGCATCTCGAAGTTATCCTTTTCCCAGACATGGTAAACTTTAAAATGAAAACTTAGTTAATGAGAGTACAGATGCATAAATCCCCTAGAAACCATCCAAACATCCCTCCAAATTGCTTCCAATGTAATGTAATGAACAAATTTCCTCCAAATAGGCCTTCATCAGTAAATCATGCTACAATTTTATCGAACACCGTTCTAACGGTGGTAGGCCTGCACCTCGAAGTTATCCTTTTCCCAGACATGGTAAATTGCAAAATGAAAACTCAGTTAATGAGAGTACAGATGCAAAAATCCCCTAGAAACCATCCAAACATCCCTCCAAATTGCTTCCAATGTAATGTAATGAACAAATTTCCTCCAAACAAAGAAAGAAATGGAAAAAACATCTGTACTCTCAAGAGAGAACAGAGAGTACAGATGCAAAATAATACTAAAAAACTAACCAAACAGCCTCCAAATTATTCCTCCTGGATTGTAATGAACATATTTCCTCCAAACAGGCCAAAAAAAGTGAAAAAACTACCCAAAATGCTTTGTACTCTCAGGAGAGTACAGAGAGTACAGATGCAGAAATCCCCCAGAAAATAATCCAAATAGAGAGTATAGATGCAAAATAACACTATAAAACTAACCAAACAGCCTCCAAGATGTTCTACCTCATGGATTATAATGAACATATTTCCTCCAAACATGCCAAAGAAAGTGAAAAAAACTACCCAAAATGCTTTGTACTCTTAGGAGAGTATAGAGAGTACAAATGCAGAAATCTCCCAGAAAATAATCCAAATAGAGAGTACAGATGTAAAATAATGCTAAAAAACTAACCAAATAGCCTCCAAATTGTTCCTCATGGATTGTAATGAACATATTTCCTCCAAACAGGCCAAAGAAAGTGAAAAAAACTATCCAAAATGCTCTGTACTCTCAGGAGAGTACAAAGACTACAGATGCAGAAATTCCCCAAAAATCATCCAAACAGAGAGTATAGATGCAAAATAATACTAAAAGACCAACCAAACAGCCTCCAAATTATTCCTCATGGATTGTAATGAACATATTTACTCCAAATATGCCAAAGAAAGTGAAAAAAACTACCTAAAATGCTCAGTGTGAGTACGAGAGTTCTGAGAGAATTTCCCAAAACCATAATAGAGTACATGTAAAATAATACTAAAAAACTAACCAAATAGTCTCCAAATTATTCCTCATGGATTCTAATGAACATATTTCCTCCAAACAGGCAAAAGAAAGTGAAAAAAACTATCCAAAATTCTTGGTACTCTCAGGAGAGTACAGAGAGTACAGATGTAGAAATCTCAGAAAATAATCCAAACAGAGAGTACAGATACAAAATAACACTAAAAAACCAACCAAATAGCCTCCAAATTGTTCCTCATGGATTGTAATGAACATATTTCCTCCAAACAGGCCTAAGAAAGTGAAAAAAACTACCCAAAATGCTTTATACTCTCAGGAGAGTATAAAGAGTACATATGCAAAAATCTCCCAGAAACCATCCAAACTGCCACCAAATTGCTTCCACTGGAATGTAATGAATAAATTTCCTCCAAACAGACCAAAGAAACTGGAAAAGAATGGCCAAAGTCGTCTATACTCTCAAGAGAGTACAAAGAGTACAGATGCAAAATAATAATAAAAAATCAACCAATCAGCCTCCAAATTATTCCTAATGGATTGTACTGAACATATTTCCTCCAAACAAGATAAAGAAAGAAAAAAAATTGACCAAAATGCTCTATACTCTCAGGAGAGTACAAGAGTACAGATGCAAAAATCTCCCAGAAACCATCCAAACACCCCTCTAAATTCCTTCCAATGTAATGTAATTAACATATTTCCTCCAAACAGGCCAAAGAAACTAGAAAAAAATGGCCAAAATTGTCTGTATTCTCAAGAGAGTACAGAGTATAGAGAGTACTGCAAAATAACACTAAAAAACTAACTAAATAGCCTCCAAATTATTCCTAATGGATTGTACTGAACATATTTCCTCCAAATAGGCTAACGAAATAGGGAAAAAATGACTAGAATGCTCTGTACTCTCAGGAGAATACAGAGAGTACAGATGCAAGAATCCCCAAAAAATATCCAAACTGCCACCAAATTACTTCCACTGGAATGTAATGAACATAATCTGAACAACTAGGCCAAAGAAACTGGAAAAAATGGCCAAAATGTCTATCATCTTAAGAGAGTACAAAGAGTACAGATGCAAAATAATACTAAAAAATCAATCAAACAGCCTCCAAATTATTTTTCATGGATTGTAATGAACATATTTCCTCCAAATAGGCCAAAGAAAGTGAAAAAAACTACCCAAAATGCTCTGTACTCTCAGGAGAGTACATAGAGTACAGCTCCAAAAATTTCCTAGAAACCATCCAAACTGCCACCAAATTGCTTCCACTAGAATGTAATGAACAAATTTCCTCCAAATAGACCAAATAAACTAGAAAAAAATGGCTAAAGTCGTCTATACTCTCAAGAGAGTATAGAGAGTACAGATGCAAAATAACACTAAAAAACTAACCAATCAGCCTCCAAATTATTCCTAATGGATTGTAATGAACTTATTTTCTCCAAGTAGGTCAAAGAAATTGGAAAAAAATGACCTAAATGCTTTGTACTCTCATGAGAGTACATATGTAAAAAACCCCTAAAAACCAAGCAATGAGCCTTCAATCTGCTTCATAAGCCATGTACTGAGTATTTTGTATCCAAACAGGGACAAAAGTATTTTAAAAAAAATGCCAAAATGGCCTATACTCTTCTAAGAGTACAAAGAGTACACATGCAAAACTAAAGTAAATAATCAAAAATCAACTTATAAATAAATTTTAATGCCATCGGCTGAACATACTATCATCCCTAATCAGGCCACAGAATTCATCTTGAAATATGACCAAACATCCTACCATGTGATATACTAAACATTTCACAAGGCTAATCAGTTCAAAAATTTGAAAATAATGGCATGTATCATCTTGACAGTACAGAGAGTATACATGAAAAATATCTCCAAAAACTACTAAAATACATCTCATTCATTTAAAGAACTGAAATGTTCTAAAATGTTCACATACTGGACGGTGAGAAGAATAGAGAAAACCCTGAATTCATTAAAGTTCGAGAACACATGTGTAAATACCTCATGTAGTCGCGTACAATACCTCAATGGAAGTTATTCGCAAGATTTGCTAAATCACTGAGCGACGGTCAAACGTTCGCCGATCAAGAGCGGGAGCTGAGCTAGCAGAGAAAGCCCTAAACTATTAGAACGAGGAATGTCGAGCGCCTCTCATTTTTCTTCTCCATTGAACAAGTCATGGGTCAGATAAATGGTGGTCACCGTCAAATTAAAGACCGCGTTAAGCACTAAAATAGGAAAAAATAAACTGGACATGCGTCGGGCCAGGATTGAAGTCCGCACATAAAGCTACGTGCGGACTCGAGACGTAATATTTTCTCCAATACTGGAGACAGATTCCCAAAATCACATGAAAGTTTTCTCCCTTTGCACACAAAACTTGCAGCACTCTCTTCACCATTTCCCCCTCCCATTTCTAAATGATAAGCTCTCAACTTGCCTCAAAATCCGGCCAGCCAAGCTGCTTTCCTCTGATAACACTCTCCCAACAGCCCTCGATTCCTACATACAGCCAGCCGTAGGGGAAGAATAGCTTGGAGCAGAGCGACCATAGATCTCTTCCCCTGATCTAATCTCTAAAGAAGTAGGTCTCCGCTCTGATGTAAGCGCTCACGGTGGAGTACAAATCAAATTCAAAGAGCAAGCACGCAGCGATCGATGAACAGCTGAGGAAGGACAACACAAAGGACGAGAAGTAGAGGAGAAAGAATCTGGCTGAGGAGTCGAAGGCAACGGAGATGCTGGTGATGGACATGAATGACGATTCTATCCTTTTCTCCATTGAGGAGATCATGCAATATCCTCTTCCTAGCTATATCACACCATCGTCGATCAGTTTTAGTCACGATGATCAGCTAGTATCGTACTTGTTCAGCTTCGATGGAACACTCTATCACAAAATCTTTGCCTTCGATCTCGTGGATCGTCAGTAAGAGCTCATCTTCAGCCCTCCAGAAGGTGGCGCGAGAGCAATCTCTTGATAGAGGAGAAGTTGAAGAGGGAGAGGTCAAAGGAAAGAGGGCTTAGCATGACTAGATATGAGCGAAGGGCAACTAGTCCTTACATCATTGGAAAACCTAGCATAATGGTTCCCTTGCCTTTAGGAGTATATTTTTAGAACATATCTGGTTTGAAGCCAGAAATTAAGCTTCATAGCTCTCTATAGTCTCCGATCATTGATCTGCACCTATCTCTGGATGGAACTATGATCGCTTATGTTAGGGATGATGAGCTTTATATTCTGGATTTTCCAATCGAGGAGCCAAAGAAATTGACTTACGCTGCAAAAGAAAGTGGAAAGACTCATGGACTTGCTGAATATATTGCACATCAATGCATGTCCTCCATTGTATGGACTTCTAAGAAGAGATGGATAGAAAAGTAGGATTTTGGTGGTCACCTGATAGTAGAAATCTCACTTTCGCAAAAGTTGATTCATCTGGAATACCTTCTTTCAGAATCATGCATCAGGGCAAAAGTTTCTTTGGTCCAGATGCACAGGAAGACCATTCATACAGGTTCGGATTGAAGTAGTTTATATTTGTGGGGAAGGCATCACTTGGATGGATGTTCTTTATGGAGGAAAAGTTCATGCAGATGATGATGATGAATATTTAGCTAGAGTAAATTGGATGCCTGATAATACTCTCATGGTTCAAGTTCTCAACTGGTCTCATACAAAATTGAAACTTTATAAGTTTGATATTGAAACTGGACAAAAAGAAGTTGTATTGGTAGAAGAACAAGATATATGGATAAAATTGCATGATTGCTTTACACCTTTAGAGCAAAAAAGTATAGGGCTTTATTTGGGCTAGTGATAAAATTGGTTTTAGACATTTTTACCTTCGTGATAAGAATGGAGCCTGTTTGGGGCCAATCACAGAAGGAGATTGGATGGCTGAGCAAATTGTAGGTATTAATGAAAATGCTGGTCTAGTTTACTTCACTAGACTATGGATGGGTCTTTGGAATCTAATTTGTATTGCGCCAGCCTCTGTCCTAACTAGAACCTTTCCATACAATTGCCAAAAAGGCTAACGAATGGCCAGGGAAAACACATTGTTATCCTTGATCATCAGATGAAAAGCCACTTATTATTCCAAGGTTTAAGAAGCTTCAACTTTCCCCACCAGAAATAATCTAGATTTCAACAAATGATAGAACCACTCTCTATGGTGCTTTGCATCAGCCTGATGTTGTGAAATATGGACCACCTCCTTATAAAGCATTAATCAGTGTCTATGGTGGCCCAACTATGCAGTTTCTTTTTGATTTTTGGATAAATACAATTGACATGAGAGCTCAGTATGTGAGGAGTAAAGGAATTCTTATATGGAAGTTGTGTTTACTTGTAGGTGTATAAGTACCCACACACACTTTTCTTGGCGTGGAGAGAAAATCTATGTTATATGCTGGTACCTCATAGCCCATACATTCCTTTCTTAGCATGGTGGGAATGCGAATTCGTCCATAGTGTATACCACCCATACATGTCTTTCTTGTCATGGTGGGTAGGACCAATAGTACCTACATGGGGATGACAACTGGATGTCAAAATGCCAAACTTCACACCAATAGAGGGGCCTAAGCAGCTTGACCTAAAGCTAGCCAAAAATATAAAGTTATTGTTTAAACTGACCTTGTAGGTGTATAAGTACCTGTACACGTGTTTCTTAGCATGACGAGAAAATCTGTGTTACATGTAAGTACTTCAGAGCCCCATACATGCCTTTTTTTGGCATGGTGGGATGACGCATTTCGACTGTGATGTTTACACCACCTATACATGTATTTCTTAGCATGGTGGGTAGGCTCAGCCCCAGTTGTAGCCCCATATATGGGGATGATGCCAGGAGGCTGTCGAAATATTGTTAAAATTTTATCTAAAATCTTATACTTGTAATGAAAACTCAATCAAAATAAATAATACTATTCAAATCTCCTAAAGTTAAATCATTATTAAAATGAATAACCCTCATGGGCCTGACACTATGCTGAATACTTAAACTTAGTGTCTGAGGATGGTGTGCGGGTTAATTCCCCATTAGGTCTTAGGACCGAGTCTGGGTTAACAAAGCCTAAAAAATCCAATAATAATATTATAAGAATTCAAACTTTGAGAAAATCTCTAAGAAGCTAATTTTGTCATATGATCGTAGATCTGATCCTCTATTATTAAATTAATAGAGTCAACAGAATTTGAAATAACAAAATAATACATCCACCCTAGTGATGACTGTGGCAGGCATAGATTTCATCTGGAGGGGATTACTATTGTTCGAATTTTAAAATCATTATATCACAAATTCAAATTTTTAAATGAAAGTTATATACTCGATCCTCTGCTAACAAAAGAACAGAGTTGATATGGTCTACCCTGATTGGCTGTGTTGAATAGAGATTTCAACTGGAGGGGATATTACCATCAACATATGTTTAAAATTTCAAATTAAATTAATGTAAATTAAATAACAATATAAATAAAAATCTGATGAATTATTAAACTCAAAATAACTAAATGAAATACAATATGTAAAAACTTAAAGTTGAAATACATCCACCTTCCATAATTGTTTGTCGAAGGTGATAAATTAAGAAAACTCTAGCTCATA
Source organism: Cymbidium sinense (assembly GCA_021442155.1). NCBI lineage: Eukaryota > Viridiplantae > Streptophyta > Magnoliopsida > Asparagales > Orchidaceae > Cymbidium > Cymbidium sinense. Next base: position 116,105,086 of record CM038217.1, read on the forward strand.
AAGGAGCCAAAGTAAAATCAAGTGTATTTTTATATTCACTCTCAATCAATCTCATGCTAGTAAGGATGTGACTCGTGTCTTCTAACTACGTGGCTTGGCCAGTAGGCTCCACATATGATGCAGCTACGACCAAAGTCCTCTAACCGGGTGGTTGTCGCCAAATGACACCATTATATCACGGTCATGACTGTAGCCCGCAAGCTCCCAAATGGCTCTGCCCTTTGAGATGTGACCCATATGGTGCACCTGATAGGACAAAAAGCCCTATGTTAGCTAAGGTGAACTTAAACTTATCTCTTTAGACAAACATCACCCTAGGTTCTTGGACGATGCAACCCTGGCTGCTGACAAGGATCCATTGGTCAGGTTGGGTCAACTGCCTCCTCTGATTAAGTAGACTAAGGACCACGATAGAATGGGATGACAGAATAATAGGATCTTGATCGGGAACGTCATCGTTCCCCCAACCATTACTTTAAGTTAAATAAGGATGAATTTCATAAACCCAAATTCCAAAACTCCACACGTTGTTACTATACGCTACACATTTAGTTATTTAATGACTAGCCTTAATCAAAAGTTCTCTCTCAATATTGGGAGGGATAATTAACTATAAGTGCTTGCACCTATAGGAAACCTGGAACCATATCTAAAATCCTCACAAAATGAGGGTGAAAACTTTGGGTAGTGTCTTATCTACTATTCCATTTGCCATCTGAAAATTGGACCAACATTAATCAAACTATCTTCATCGAGAGGTTGATGGTGAATTTTCTGAGCCCACAGATATTGGCGACTTCGTTGGGGATATGTTTCTCTTTCCATCTTTGACTAGTCAAATCTGAGCTATAGTAGTAGCAAAATATACTAAAAAATAAAAATTTTAAATCAATTATAAATAAAATTCTCCATATTATTTTATTTCATAGTACCTTTACATTTTGAAATTATGAGATGAAATATAGATTGTTAATTATTAATTCTATCTTTCATTTGTAAAGAATTTATCTACAGAATACTCTTTCACTATCAAACTTGGGTATGGTGACAATATTCATTTGGTCAGCATAATTATTAATACTAAAGATACTGGAGCTACCATCCAATTTGGTAGTGTAAACTTCCCAGTTATTACTGCTACAAACACTCCTCTACTTAAAGCACATACATATTATACACACAAACCTGTGCAAGGGAGGAGGACAATTGGAATGGACACTACTTCTACTGAGGTTTCTCAAAAGATAGCCTTTGTATTCGAAAGATTGGGTCATTATGAGGTGCCAGTCATGAAAAGAATTGTCACTGGGCAGAAAGTTTCAGTCATGCCTGCAAATGCAACCACTCTGTCAGTTGAACCTTTTACACTAGAAAGACATGATGCTGAAGTCTCTTCTTCTAGAAGAAAACTAACTAAAAGGCAGAGGAGAAGAAGAAATGCTGAGTTGTGAGCTCATCAACTCTCACATGGGTCATTTATTACACAACCAGCCTTACAATTAGAAGATAGTATTCTTACCCCATAATAAATTTAAAAATTTTAAGATGTGTGAAAAGGAATACTCTACTGGAGATGTTAAGCAGTCTTTTTGGGCTCAACAGTAGTCAGCTCTAACCCTTCAGAAGAAATAACCTGAAGCTCTATTTGATCAAGTACATAGAGTCCTGAAAGTTATCAAGGAGAAGGGTCTTTTAAAGAAAAAAGTATTAAGCCCGATTATCAGAGAAAATGAGAAAGTTTCATTAAAAAGGCTACTCTTAGTAGGTAATGCTCAAGATCATCCAAAGTAATTCCTGCATGGTGAACATCAGGGCATGACATCTGGACCGCACGTCTAAGAATCTGCCACCAAAAGGTCCTAGTAATAAAGAAATAAATATGAAGGCTAAAGCCTCAAGAAGAAGTAGCGACGTAAAAGTTTCTTCATTTGGAACAAGCTAACCTAATGGTAGTGGAGAAAGAGAAATGTTAAACTGCGTGCTCAACAGTCATTGTTCAAGAAAAAAATTATACAATCAGCTGTGGAACTAGAAGCGAGTGTTCCAACCCATAACAAATTGATTGCCTAAGATGGATAAAGTGGAATAGCTCTACTATTCAAATCAAATAGTCCTTTAGACTTGACAATGTTAAGTTCTAGCTTCTTCAGTGAGGAAACTTAAAACTATATATGTAAGAGTGCATCGGGTCCTCAAAGTTGCCAAGGAGAAAGATTTAATGAAAAAAATATCAAAGTCCTGTTATCAGAGAGGCTAGAGTTGATCCTCTAAGGAGACATCCTCCTACAACCTCGACAAGATGTTAACTAGTTCAAGTCCCGCACGGTGAGCATCAAGGCGAGACAGTTGGACCACAGGTCCAAGAATCCACAGTCAAAAGGTCTCGACAAAAGGTAAACAAATTTGGAGGCCAAAACATCGAAGTGAGATTGCCTTAAAGAAAGACAACGATGTGACATCTATACTGTATTCTCATAAAATTCACTCCTGATGTATTGGTATTTGGAGCTAAAGCATTATTGCCACTTGAAGCTGAACTACCTTCACTCTGAGTAGCCATTCAACACAATCTCACCCAACATTAGAATTCTTGTCTATGATTAGAAGAGCTTGATGTGCTTGATAAAGCTAGGCTCCAAGCTCAATAAAATTTAGAAGTCTACCATGTGAGGACATCCAAAGCATTCGATCATACAGCACGTCATCGAGCTTTTCAAGAAGGAGAATTGGTCCTGGTGCTGAGAATACCAAATATTACTCTTTATCATTACAGGTGCAAGTTTTGCTTGAAATTTCTCTTGTAACACATGAATACATTTCTGAAATAAAAGCAAACATCCCCCTGTCTGACAGGGAGATTTTTTAAAATTTTATAGCAAAATGTCAGTCTCTCTTTGTGAAACAGGAGGCCTTCCTATTATATTTGGGTTGGCATCACGCTTGAGGCCGAGATCCCCATATATGTATTCAAATTATGTATTCAACATTTACAAGTCTCAAAGTCTTACTGACCAAAAATAGAAATTTTTAAGTCTGCAAACTGCAATAAATTAAGTTGGAAATAGATCTTTCATTCATACATCAAATCGAGGGCTTGAGTGGGTGCATAAGGTCAGAATCAACACGCCCAAATATGGCTAAGTCGCTGACATGTATTCTTACTCAACATGCCACAAAGGCTATAGTAAGAGATCCCCACCTTATTAGCCTGATGATAAAACCCTTTATCAATTTCTCAAGTTGGTTCATAAGGTCGGACTCAACATGCCCAAATATGGCCGAGTCGCTGACAGGTCTGCTTACTCAACCTGCTATAAAGGCTACAGTAATAGATCCTTCTAGTTTGTTAGCTCAAAGACAAGAGCATATAAATCTCAAAATCTCTCCAATTTGATGAGTTCAAGTGGCCCAGACTGGGAGATGATCCCTAATTGTCGTAAGGTCTTTTTTCAAAATCCAACAAAAAGTTCCTCACCTGAGAAGGCACTAAGCCAAGTTTGGTAGCAATATCCAATGAGAAATGTCAACTCCTTCAACAAGTTTGTTAAAGTAGAAAAACAAAGACTGAATGAAACTCTTCTTTAGCAAGCCCAAAGAAGAAAAAAGTAAGGGATCGAATAAGTCATCCCAATGCTCGTACAAAGCCATATGCTGAACTAAGGAAGTTATGTCATCAACTTATGATGCATCGACACTCCTAATAAAGAGCAGTGTAGTGTTGGACACTTGTTGGACATGGACATGCACCCGATACGCGAGAGAAATGTGTCGGGCACGGCTAAACCATGTCCATTTAAAATATTAAAAAAAATGCTGGACACGCGTGTCCTTAAAAAAATTATTTAATAAATTATAAAATTCCAAAAACAAATTTTAAAGATAAAGTTTTCAATTTTTCCAACTTCTCTTATCGAGTTACTTGTAAAACTCCTTGTCTCCTCCTCTAAAATGAAGTTTTTGATTTTCCCTTTTTTATCGTGTCGTGCAGTAGGCTAGGGCTCTTTTCTTTCGGTGGTTTTTCCAGCTTCTCTTATCTACGTTCGAAGACCAAAATTCGATGACCTGCATCCAGCGACTTGCGTTTGGCCATTAACCTTTGAGTCACACAAAAGGCTAGGGATTTTCAGTTCTTCTTTTCTGTGGTTTCACACCGCCAATTTGCCCAAATTTTTCACCTTTTGGTTTGGTGACCTGCGTTGGCACATCGATACATATAGGTATTCTTCCTAGTTCTTTGATTTTACCATTGAGTTGCTCGTGGCTTATTGTATTTCACCATTTTACGTGGGTGGCATGTTGTCGATCTTATAATTATGCATATGCAATTATCTAGTAACATTTTGTTTGATTTGTATTAGAAAAAAATTAATCAAATAAATTTGAAACTTAGGCATAAAGGATAATTGTTTTAGATTAATTTTTATTTAGTATTTGAGTTGTCATTATATGCTATAAAGAGCAAAGAACTTCTTGGTCTACATTGCAATGAAAACCATTATGCTTATATTATGAATTTATATATTTTAATTATTTTACATGGAATTCTTGTCATTTAATGATTTGTAAATCTGTAGCTCCATAATGTATAAGCTTACACATATAAGTGCATGTTAACTGAAGGAACTCCATAATTACATGCAATTGCAAATTTGTAGCTCCAAAATAAAAATACCAACTTAATACATATAATAAACAATGTGACTCAAAAACAGAAAAGGAAAAAAAAATAGCCAACAGACTTTAATGATTTACAATGCTTATACATTATGGAGAAATGAAAAAAAAAGAGAACAACCAACATTCTTGAATCATGCTTTGCTTAGGCCATGGAAAATTTTAATTGTTTTACTTAAGTGTTATATATTGAATCATGTTTTAAATAATTTCTACATGCCACATTAATAAAGGATAATTAGCTCTATTCGTGATACATCCGGAAGTGGTGAGGCTTCAATAGAGCCTAACGTAGAACAAAATAAGCCATTATGGCATGTCACTAAGTTGGGAAGAGCTTCTGAAGGTGGAGGAAATGTTACATTTAAATGTAATTACTATAGTGTAACTCTTGACCTCACTTTTGGAGTGAGTTCTCAACTTCCTCATTATAGATCCATGACTCTCATAGACACTAAAAGCTCTTAGTCTTAAGACACTTCTAGTGATTAGGTGAACACTTAACCTAAGCTTAGATATTTAGAAGGTTTAGCCATAGAGATGGGTTATGCCTTAGAGACTTAGGGGAACTTGCCTGCCCTATAGCCTAAACCCAATCCATGCTTTCCTTCTCAAACCAAATCTCAAATTCATACCAAATCCAAACAAAATTTCCAATATTCATAATCAACCTCATGATCAAATTCAAGCCCAAAACTTTCCATAAGCCTTATGATTGAATTCAAAACCCTTTCTAAGCCCTTTGATTTCATCTTATGGACCTAGCCTTAATCAAATTCAAATCAATCCCAATTCAATTGATTTTCTCAAAAGATCAATTCAATCTCTCAATCATTTATCAAATTCTAATCCAAACCAAATTCCAAATGATTCAATCCTAAAATCAAATCCAAAGTTCCAAAATTCCTTCCTAAGCCATAATTACCTTAGGATGAACTAAAGTGGCCTAAAGGACCTTTTTGAGCTAAGCTCTAATCGAACCCAAATTGGATCGAACCAAGCCCATCCAAGCCTCATATCAAGATCAACAATCACCTTAGGATGATCAATCATCTTGAACCGGGTCAAACCAAGTCAACTTGGTCCTTTGGCTAAGTCAACCTTTAGCCCAAATGAAACTTAAACTAGCCAAAACTCACCGTACCCCAAATTAATTGAAACCATTGATTCAAACTAACTCATGATCAATGATTGAACATGAATTGACCCTCAATTGAGCCAAACCAAGTCTAATTGCCCATTTGACCCAAGTTGACTCAAATTGGCCTAAAAGGCCAAAATGGGTCAAATCATGATCTAACCAAAAATTGATTGCAACCAATGGCTTAAGTTCATTCCAAATTGACTATTGAACTTGACCAAAGCCATAATTAAGCCCAATTTGACCAATTGGTCAACTTGACCCAACCTAGCCCAAATTAACCTAAAGGGTTTAAATTTGCCAAAATCTAAATTAAATCTAAATTGATTCAAACCAAAGCCTACAATCATTTTTAATTGGCCAATTGAACATGAACCAACACCTAAACCAACCCAATTTGGTCAAATTGATCAAATTGGTCAACTTAGCCCATTTGACTTGTATGAATCTAAGTGAGCCAAAATTAAATCTAAGCCAAATTGATTGAAATCACTTGAACTAAAACTCTTTAATTCATCATTTGAACATAACCTAAGCCCTAGTTTTACCCAATTTGACCAATTGGTCAACCCAACCCAACATGAACCCATGTGAACCCATTTGACCAAATAAAACCAAAACCCATAAAACCAACTCATGAGACTTTAGTGGCTGACCAAACCCAACCCAAACTCAACCTAGGGCAATCCAAAATCAATCCAAACCCATTTGGAACCAAGCCCAATGCAAATCCTCCATGGATCCTCTCCCCCATGTGGGATTTTGCCAAAATATGACAAAGTACACCCTCCTTTCACCTTGGCAGCCATCCAACTTTCAAATGAGAGATCCTTAAGCCTCATAGCCCACCCTAGAGGGAGTAGGACTTGCCATAGACCAAAGGGAGGTGAGCCAACTCACCTCCCATACAAGTCAAGCAACCAAAGGACCCAAGCAAGAAGATCTCCCCACATTAGGCTTTGAGCCACCTCCTATGAGTTCCTCCAATCCATGCCAGGCACGTGGACTTGATTGAGACCCCTCCAACGCTCTGACGGTGGCTGGCCAGTTAAAAAATAGGAGGCAATCTCGTCCATCAACTCAGCAAATCAAGGGGTATACTCCCTCAATTCGAATGGGATTTGCATCAATTCACTTTGTGCAAGCTTCCTAATATAAAATCGAATCACCTTGTAGGTACTAGAGCAATCCCAAGCTTCCCTCTCTCGACATTGCTCCTCCTCTTGCAAAATTTAAATAGGGCACTCCAATCTTGATCCAAGCTCCCTCAATTTGTCATCAAACTTCAATTCCTCTTACACACACCTTCCACAGACGTCATTGAAGCTACCCAAGTCGTTTCCCAAGCTCCCAAGCCACCGGAGGATGGAATTCGATTGCCATTGAGCTCAAAATTGATGGAAATCGATCCATGGAGCAAACAAAGGGGGATTGGATTGATTGCTTCTCAACATGGCCTTGTCTCTACTAGGTGAAGCTACCTCCTTCGATCCCACCACTGGTCTTGAGCTCCGGTGAGGTAATTCCTCAAAACCATAGATATAGAAAAATTTGGTTGGTCCTTCATGAAGGAAATTTGCATATGAGCTCATCCCAGTCGTTGGATTCTTGTGGATCCTTCGTGCGAAGGTGTGGGTTGAGTTTGGAGTGAATCCAAGCTCGGGTGAGCTCGGATTGAGCGATCCATGGCTATTTACCTCACTTTTGGTGAGCTCTCAACTTTCTCATCATAAATCTAGGACTCTTGTAGACACTAAGAGTTCCTTAGTATTAGGACACTTCTAGTGATTAGGTGGACACTTAACCTATGCCTAGAGACTTAGAAGAGTTAGCCATAGGAATAGGTTGTGGGTTAGGGATTTAAGAAAACTTGCCTACTCTATAGCCTTAAACCTAGTCCATGCTTCCTTCCTCAAACTAAATCTCAAATTCAAATTCAAATCATAAATCAATTCCAAATCAAATGATTGGAACCCATGATCACATTCAAATTCCAAAACCCTTCCTAAGCCCTTTGATTTTATCTTATGAACTTAGTCTTAACCAAATTCAAATCAACCCCAATTCAATTGATTTTCTGAAAATTCCACTTAATCTCAAATCAAATTCTAAATCAAATCCAACCCAAAATGACTTGAACCCAAAATCAAATTCAAATTCCAAAATCCCTTTCTAAGATATATGAACCACCTTCATATGCTTAGCCAAAACCCCCTTTAAACTAAATAAAATATGGTTGATTTTTTTATAAATCAATCATTCCTTCATTTATATTCATAAATATAAATGAAATTCATATTTAAATGAGCCAAATAAAATCAAACTAAATCAAACCAAATCAGGACCCTTCTAAAGCCATATGGACTTACCTCCACGAGCTTAATCAAATCTCAACCCAAATCAACTCAAACTCTATTTATTTATAAACTATTCCTTCATTTATATTCACAAATATAAATGAAACCCACCCTCCAATGACCAAAAATAAATCAAACTAAATCAATTATTTACTTAATCCCTTTTGACCTATATCCTTAAATTTGGTCAAATTTTCTTCCAAATCACTCCAAACTCGAGTTATTTTCTCATGAATCATTCATACCTTCATTTATATTCACAATATAAATGAAAAATAAATCAAAATAGCTAAAATAAAATCCAAATCAAATCAAGTTTCTAATTTTAGCCTTTATAGCCAAATTCTTGAACTTGGCTAAATGATACCCAAATAAATTCACATGAATTTCTTCATAAATCAATCATTACCTCAACCACTCATCCAAATATAAATACAAACTATAATTATCAAACCAAACTCAAATCAACCCAAGTAAAACCCAAGTTAGCCCTTTTCACTTGAAAACTTTAAATGAGCCAAAATCCATCATAGCCCAATTTGACTGTAGTTGAATTTATATTTCAATTCTAGGCTTATATATGAGTTCAACTAAACTTGAATCAAGCTAAAACTAAGCCAATTGGCCCATTTAGGTCCATTTGACCCAAAGTGACTTAAAGGACTATTTTGAGCCAAGTTTTAATCCAACCCAAATTGGATTGAACTAAACCCATGCAAATCTCATATCATGATCAACAATCATCCTAGGATGATCAACTACCTTTAATTGGGTCAAACCAAGTCAACTTGATCCTTTGATTAAGTCAACCTTTAGCCCAAATGAAACTTAAACTAGCAAAAACCCACCATATACCAAATTGATTGAAACTATTGATTCAAACCCATTCATAATTAATGATTGAACATGACCAAACCCTTAATTAAGCCAAACCAAGTCCAATTGACCATTTGACTAAGTTGACTCAAATTAGGCTAAATAGCCAAAATGGGTCAAATCATGATGTAACCCAAATTGATTGCAACTAATGGCTCAAGTTCATTCCAAATCATTTATTGAACTTGACCAAAGCCATGATTGAGCTCAATTTGACCAATTGGCCAACTTGACCCAACCTAGCCCAAATTGACCTAAAAGGTCAAATTGACCAAAATTAAAATCAAACTAAAATTAAACCAAACTGAAGCCTACAATCAATTTCAATTAGCCAATTGAATATGAACCAATACTTAACCCAACCCAATTTTGTCATATTGGTCAAATTGGTTAAATTGATCAACTTAGCCCATTCGATCTATTTGAATCCAAATGAGTCAAAATCAAACCTAAGCCAAATTAATCAAAACCACTTGAACTAAAACTATCCAAATCATCATTTGAACCTAGCCGAAACCTTGGTTTGACCCAATTTGATGAATTGGTCAACCCAACCCAACATGAAATCATATGAGCCCAATTAACCAAATGAAGCCAAAGCACCCAAAACTGACCCATGGGACCCTAAGGGTTCAACAAACCCAACCCAAATTAACCCTAGCTCAACCCAAAATCATCCCAAAAGTAAAGTGGACCCCACATAAGGGAGTTAGCCATTGGACAAACCTCCCCATATAGGATTCCTTCCCTATTGGCAAAGTTCGCTCTCCCATCACTTGGACTGCCATCCCATTGCCATATAAAGCACACCTAAGCATCCTAGCCCACCCTATAATAGCTAGGATCAGCCATGGACCAAGGGGAGTTCACCTCTTCCCCTCTTAAGCCAAATCGAGCACCCTATGGACAAAGAAAATAAGATCTCCCCCATATTAGGCTTGGAGTCTCTTGTCATAGCTTCCTCCACTCCTGTCGAGCCACGTGACCTAGAGGGAGACAAGTCCGATGGTTGGTCGAGAAAATGGGATTGAATCCCATCCATTCACCTACAAAATTGAGGGGATATACCCCCTCAATTCGAATGGAAATCATTATATTCTACTTTGTTTAAGTCAAAGAGAGTGAAGGAGAGTCTCCCACAGCCTTTCCCCAAGATTTGAAGCTCCCCCATTTTCTCCCTTCTTGGTTTTATGTTAAACTGAAATAAGGGAGGCCTCCCTTGATTCAAATCCATCCATCCCTCAATCAAACTTCAATTAAAGTTGCACACACCTTCCTTAGACCTAATCGAAGCAAAGCAAATCATTTCCCAAGCTTCCAAGCCTTCAGAGATAGGAGTTTGACCAAGATTGAATGCCAAATAGGAGGAGTTTGGCCTCTTAATCAAACCACCTCAAATCAAGGCTTGTGCGGCTCAACAAGGTTTCACCAAACAAAGCATCCTCCATCATTGGAACCACCAGTCACGAGTTTTGGTGAGGTAATTCCTTAAAATTGATCCTTGAATGAAAATAGTTTGGAGCTTTGTGAATGAAACTTGCATTTGAGCCCATCATAGCCGTTGGATCCTTGTGGATTCTTTGTGTGAAGGTGTGAGTTGAGTTTTGAGTGGATCTGAGCTTGGGTGAGCTCAGATCGAGTGATAATGGCTAACGGGCTCCGTCTCCTATCACTTGTATGGGATATATCACAGGTCGTCCATTCCGCATGATTGGAATGGACGACTCTGATTAAATCATGCTTAGATCCCCTCAGTTTTATCCTTAACCACAAAATTTGATCGTGGTCATTCGATCTTAGATCGGACGGTCCATGGGAAATCGCATCCACCGCAATATGAGTCAACGTCCCGATTTGACAATTTAAATAACATATCCCGTCGCACCACGTGGAAAGCATGCCACATCAGTCGCCATGTGGCGTCGACGGGATTAGAATGTTAATCAGGTTAATTAATCATTTTTAAGGCTGAAAGTTCAAATATTCATAACTAATTGTAGAAAAATCAAAAAATATAAACGAGGGCTCATTTTAAAGGTGTTTAAGAGGAGAATCCAATAAAATTATTATTAATTAATTTTGAATAGTAATTTTTTGCTTAATTAAGTTTAATTAAAAATTTAATTAGCATAATTACTTTCTGATTAAATATCTAATTAATTTCAAACTTTTTAGAGATGTTTAGGGGGATGACATCTGCCTCCCCTAATTTTCTTGGAATTTATTGGATAGTTAATTAGGAAAATTGATTATTTAAGCCTTAATTACTCTACTACCTTAATTAATGATAATTAAGTAAATGAATAGTGAATTAATTAATTAATTAAGCTTATTGCCATTTGTTAACAGTGAGGAGTCTTAGGGAAATAGTTTAGGTTTACTTCTTATGACCATTTCATTAAGCCTCTTCATTTGTTTCAAATTAATTGAAGTTGAAATAATTAATTAGCCACTTAATTAACCAATTAAAAGAAAAGAGAATCTAATTATTTTAGAGCCTAATTGATTGTTTGAAATGACTTAGGGATTGGGATTGAGGCCTTTTCCTTGATCTCTTTTCCTTGGTTAATTACATTATCCTAATTAAAATATAATCAAAGGATTTAATTAGCCAATTAAAGGCCTAATTAAATTAATTCAAATCCATTCAATCCTAACTTTGATTAATCAACCTTGGGTAGTTCTTTAGATGTTTAATAGTCTAAAAAAATAAATAAAATTATGATTAGCTTACATGTATGAGATAATCATAAAAGTAATTAATTAAACCCCTTAAGTTTAATTAACTATTAATCATGAGCAACTTGATGATGCCACCAGTTCTAGCATCCCCTACCCAAGTGGTCCCTTATTTAGGAAGATGTAAGTTTGCTACGCTTTCTTTCCTGACTTGACCGCTGCACACCGACGAGCACCTTGTTAGCATGGTAGGCCTTACTGCACAGTTAGTAAGCTACCCTTATATTGGCTCTATTTAATAGGATGTAAGTCTACTATGCCTTCTTCTTAACTAGCCATTGTGAACTGACTTGGTTGAGTATATATGACAAATACACAAATACATATCTTTTGTATCAGGCAATTTTGATGTGGGAGCAAGCTCCCAGTGGCACTCACTCATTAGCTGCTCTAGATCGAGCTGACATGCTACCTTGCTAGTGTGTAACCCCAGTGATCCCTTGTTCAGAAAGATGTAAGTATGCTACGCTTTCTTTCTTGATTTGATCGCTATACACCGACGAGCTTATTAGTTTGGTAGGCCTTACTGTGTAGCCACTAAGCTACCTCATGATGACTTTATTTAAGAGGATGTAAGCCTACACTCTATCTTCTTGAACTAGCCATCATGTACTGATTGGGTCACCCCAGTGGCTCCTTTCCTCCTGACTACTTCAAGTCTGGGTTTAGTCCTTACACGGGACTCCCCACTTGGTAGTCACCCTAGGTCGGATAACACTTATCGACCTAAAGATAGACTATCCCATCAATCAATTTTGCTTTAGGGAGATGTTAGTCTACATGCCTTCTTCCTAGACTGATTGTTGCACACCGACGGGCACCTTAGGTTGGTTGGTGTTAGCCATGATGATGTCGACTTAGCTGGTGGATACACCACTCTTGGTAGATATAAGACTGGTATGCTTTCTCCTTGAGTTGGCCACCATAAACCTACATGCTTTATTTTACAGGGTTCTAGATAAAGCCCCTAGTCGCACCTCCCCTGTGGGCACTCTATTTGGATCACATCCTTAGCGACCCCATTTAGACACTACCCCGGTTACTCTTGGATTAGACAGTCTCTCTTTCCTAGTAGCTACCCCTGTGGTTGGAGAATTTATCTTGCGGATATGTAGATTCTCCCTTGGTCCAAGTGAGATGATATGAGTTTCTTTCTCTGGTCCCTCTACAATGGTCCACACAAACATAACAACAAAACACACACACATATATATATATATATATATATATATATATATATATATTCTCTGGATTAGAGTAAAACCCCGGCTTCTCCTAAGTAGGCATCCTATCTTTAGGGCAGTGTTAGCAAAACTCCCTATAGGAATCGCCTGACTTCTTTTGAGTCGAGATAAGTCCCCAGGTCAGCACTCTCTTATTAGTTGCCCTTAGGTCGGGTTCAACTTGTTGTGCCACCAATGAGTCACCCCAACGGTCATCCTTGTTTTGGAAGATATAAGTCTATTATGCATTCTTTCCACCATGACCATCGCACACCGAAGGGTAGCCTTAGGCCAAGTTCGATTTGTTGTTCTAGCAACCAATCACCCCAGTGGTTCTTTATTTAGGAAGTTGTAAGTCTACAAGCTTTCTTCTTAACTTGCTCATTGCACACTGAAAGGCATCCCTTAGGTTGGTTAGCTCTACCTCGCGGCTGGTAGACTATCCCTTTGGATTGGTAAATCTAAGATAGGACTAGGCTGATATTAGCCCCTTCTTAGTGGATCCATCGCACACCGACATGGTCCATCTTAAAATTTAAATGAAATTAATTCTGACTATTCTTGAATCGATATGAGTCCATGTTGACCTTATTTTTAGAATGAGCTCTCAGCCTCTCCATCTTAAACTAGGATTCTTCTTAGACACTAAGAGTTCCTTAGTCTTAAGACACTTCTAGTGATTAGGTGAACACATAACCTAACCCTAGAGACGTAGAAGAGTTAGCCATAGGAATAGGTCATGCTTTAGAGATGCTAGGAATACTTGCCTATCCTATAGCTTGAACCAAATCCTTACTTCTTTCAAGTCAAACTCCAAATCCAAACTAACTTCAAACTCAAATCAATCCCAACTTTAATTGATTTTCTCAAATCAATTCCAAATCAAATCTTAAATCAATTCCAACTTAATTGGTTTTTCTTAATTCCAAATCAACTTCAAGTTCAAAATAACTTCAAATCCAAAACCTTTCTAAGCCCTTTTGATTTCATCTTATGGACTTAGCTCAAATCAATTCCATCAAATCTTAAACCAATTCTAACCCAATGGATTTTCTCAAATCATGAATCAATTCCAACTGATTGAAACCCATGATTGAATTCCAAATCCAAAATCTTTCCTAGGTCACTTTGATTTCATCTTATGGACTTAACCCAAATCAAATTCAAATCACTTCAAACTCAAGAGATTTTCTTATAACCCACTTATATTTTCATTTATATTTACAAATATAAATGAAATACACCAAATAACCAAAACCAAATTCAAAACTCAAACTCAAATCTAACGTAAAACCAACCTATACCCTTTTAAGTCAAATTCTTGAACTTAGCTAAATAAAACTCAAATCAATTTAAACCTTTGGATTTTCTCTTCAAATAATCAAATCCTTCAATCATGAACCTAAATAGAAATACAAACTTCAATCATCAAACCAAAACTAAATTCAAAATTCAAACCCAAATCAAACCCATGTTCATCCTTTGAACTTGAAATTATCAAATGAGTCAAAATCCATTTGACTTCAAATCACTTGCAATTGGTTTTATATTTCAATCATAAGTCCATATGTGAGTTCAACCAAACTTGAATCAAGCCTTGATCAAGTCAATTGACCCACTAAGGCTCACTTGACCCAAAGTGACCTAAAAGTACCTTTTTGAGCCAAATTATAATCCTATACAAATTGGATTGAACTAAGCCCATCAAAGCCTCACATTGTGAGGAACAATCATCATAAGATGATCAATCACTCAAATTGGATCAAACCAAGTCAAACCCAGCATTTGACCAAGTTAACACTTAACCCAAATGAAACTTAAACTAGCCAAAATCCATCATAGGATAAATTGATTGAAACCATTGATCAAAACCAATTCATGATCAATGATTGGACTTGATCAAGTCATCATTTGAGCCAAACCTAGCCCAATTGGCCACTTGACCCAAATTGACCCAACTTGACCTAAAAAGTCAAAATGGGTCAAATCTTGATCTAGGCCAAATTAATTGCAACCAATGGGTCAAATTCATTCTACATCACTTGTTGAACTTGACCAAAGCCTCAATTGGCCAACTAGACCCAACCTAGCCCAATTAACCATGAACCCAACTTGACCTAAAAGGTCAAATCAAGCCAAAATCAAACCAAGACAAAAATGATTGAAACCAAAGCTTGCAAAACATTTCAAATGACCAACCAAACCTAAACCAACCCATGACCTAACTCAAATAAGTCAAATGAGTCAAATTGGTCTACTTGACACATTTTGACCTAAGTGAACTCAAATGAATCAAAACTAAATACAAATCAAATTGAATCAACCCAATGATACCAGACCACTCCAAATGGTCATATGAACTTGACCCAACCCTTGGTTTGACCCAATTTGACTAATTGGTCAACTTGACCCAAGTTGACCCATTTTGACCTAAATGGGTCAACACGAGCCAAATGATATCAAATTAACACCAAATTCATTGAAAATTAGCAAAACTCAATTTCAAACTATTCTAAATCTATCCAAATTAAAATTAAAGCCAAATGACCATTTTACCCTTAGGTCAAAGGGCAACTTATGGTCAAATTCACTTGGAATTTGATCATATTCGAACTCAAGACCACTTGGCATCCTCTTAATGGTCCATTTGGACACCAAGGGATGTGGTGCACATGACCCAATGGGTTTGGTCAATCAAACCCAACCCAAAGCTAAAACTGACCACCCAATCAAAAATGAGCACATGAAATCACTCCAAACTCTCATTTAACACATGGAAACTCCACTACACTCCCCTGCCAAAATAGAACCATGTGAAGCTCCTAACAACCTAACAAACCCATTCAATCAAAGCAATTTGATCAAAATGGCATAGGAGCTCACATCTATCTGATCCAAGTAGGGGAGATATACTCCCCCTAATTTCATTCCAATTAATCACACTTGTAATCGATTGGACCCTAGGAACTCAGAGGAAGCTCCCCAAGCACTTTCAAGAACATCCAAGCTCATTCGAAATTCCCATTTCTCAGTTTTCCTTAAGCCGAAAGTAGGGGAAGTGAGTGAGAGTGCCAACTTACTAAGTTCTCCATGGAATCCAAATTCATCTTGCAAGCACCATCAAGGCATTAAGTCAAGCTCATCTAAAGCAAATCCCAAGCATCCAAGCCACAGGAAGGAGGAGTTAGACTAAAGCCGCAAGCCTTTGAAGAGGAGCTTGGCCAATTGGAAGATCCACCCCATCTCAAGCCTTCAAACCTTCAACAGGGCTTCGTCTCCACTAGACGTTGGTACCTCAATGGTTGGAAGCGCTGGTGATAGCCTCCGGTGAGGTATGCTTTAAAATTGAGCTTAGGGAGAAATTTCATTGGTCTTTTGTGAAGGGAATTGTCATCCCAATCAAATTTGACCATTGGATGTTCTTCCCCACACCTCTTGATGGCGTGGGTTGAATCCTAACCCAATCCGAGGTCAAGTGAGCTTGGATCAAGCCATGGAGATGGACGGTCTACGTCTCCCACAAGCGAGGGCATGGATGAATCATGGACCATCCATCCCGCATGTTTTGGATGGATGGTCCTAATTAAAACACGTTAGATCCCGTGATTAATCCCTTTGATACCACGAGTTTTATCCCGACCGTCCGATCGTCCGATCTAAGGAGAAAAAAGATAGCATCGCTAGGAAATGTGACATTTGATTTGATTACTTAAATAACCAATCCCACCGTGCTACGTGAAAATTGCGCACCGCATTAGTAGTCCACATGGCGCCGATGATATTAGTTATATAATTAGGGGATTTAAGGACCTATTAATCACTGAAACTTCAAAAATTTATAACTAAATATAGAAAAATTCAAAAAATATAAACTCAACTTCATTTTAAAGATAATTAAAGGGGAAATAATATAAAATTAATTATGATTGATTTTGAATAGTATATTTCACATAATTTGGGTTTTATTGGGAATGTAATTATGTTAATTGCTCCCTAATTATTTCACTAATTAATTCCAAACTTCTTAGGTATGTTTAGTGGGATAACTTCTACCTCTCCTAATTTTCTTAGAATTTATTACTTGTTTAATTAGGGTAATTAATGATTCATTCTAATCACTCCAATTAATTAAGTGATTAATCTATTAACAATGATCAATATTAATTGCTTAAATCACTTTATAAAATATGAAGGGACTTGGGAATGAGATTAGATTCCCCAATCTTCTCTCCCCAAGTTCACTCCATTTAAAAACATTTAATCAATTATAATTAAATCACTTCATTAATAAATTCAACTAATCAAAATTAAAAATTAAATCAATATGAACTTAATTAATCCTTTGCTGGGTAGATCCTTATGTGTTCAAAAGCCTAAGGTAAGCTTAAGAAATCATTTCCAACTCACATGTGTGGGAAGGTTATGAAAGTACTTAATTTAATCCTTTAGCTTAATTAATTGATGATTGTGAGCCAATTGCATTAGGCCCCTTCTTTCCTAGGTGCATTGCTGGTTTAAATTTCATGTGGTTACATATTATGTGTTGGCTCATAATTGTGAGGTTAATTATGTTAAAGAGGTGTAGGTAAGGGATAATTAATGAACTTAATTCACACCTTGACATAAACAAAACATAAAATCAATCTAATGGTTCTAAAATTAAACTAAATTGATTCAAATATGTGGGAGATGGGTTAGGACCAACAAACCTTTTCTCATTTCTTAAATCAAATCAAACTCAAAATAAAACTAAAAATCTCTTTAAGAAATGTTGATTCTCTTTAAATGATCATATTTCTTAGGATTGCCTTTAGGAATTAGTTAAGGTGAATGAAATCATATGCTTATATCACTTTATCTCTTTCCAAGCATGTTAAATGTGGGTTGTCATATGAAAATCATGCATTCATATCTTTTGAAAAATCAATTAAAATGAAATGTTTCCTTTATGTCAAATTGCATGTTTTGGCTAAAGTAAGAATATGAATGGCTATTATCACTACTAAATCAAAAAATTATTTTTAAAACTTATAAATCAAAGACTATAATTGAATGTATGCTACTTATAAGTATTTATAATCTTGCATGTGAATATAGTTTAAAATGTGCTTTATGTGACTTCTCTTTTCTTAACATGGATTGCATAGGATTTGCAAAGTGTATAGTTCATTTGAAAAGAACATAACATTTGCTTAAATCCATTCCTATGCACTCTCATGTCATGAATTAGGAAGGATCGCCACATTACACATGTAAATTAAACAACCAAAATCAAACAAACAAACATAAACCTTTTACATGATTCTTTTTCCATTCATTTCCTTTTGTACATGCACATATATTTAAGAAAAGTGGTATATTAGTCTATACACTCGGGGTTGCGAGGCTTTAAGTAGCCCTAAGAAGGTCTTATACCTTATACCCTTAGTGTAGAAAATAATGACACCACTCACTTATGTCTTTCATACATGTAAATGTGCATTCGATTAATGGATAAAAGAATCCCTCTCTTTTCTACTTAACAAAATCATGCATCATGAAACATCCAAATTTTCTTAAGCAGCATCCCTTAGCATTCATCACTAAAGTGTGCTAAATATTTGCATTGCATGTATATATATGCTTAGGATCATTTCATGTGCATGATACACATGTTGGAAAGAAATAAATGGTTGTGTATTTTGTGATAATAATTCACTTTAATTAATCTTAAAATACATTTCTTATTAAATAGGTTTATTTAGAGGAAATATAAATTTAGGATAATTAAAAAATATAATAAAACATTCACTAAACAAAAATCACTAATGAATTCACCTTAGAAATTACTTAAGGTAGGGAGGAAAGAGAAGTTATCTTCTCTTTTCCTCTCTTTACAATACTTAGTAATTAAGTGTAGGTTCATTCAAACCAAATAAAATTAACAAATCAACTAAATCACTTAAATGAAACCACCCTTTAAGTTGAACACTTCATACTTAGAAAACTCTAACCTTAAAGCCTAGCTAAGACATATCTCACAAGCCTTAAATGGCTCACACATTAAGCTAAGTCATCATTTCTAGCTCTAGGTTATGGCGGTGCATGGTTTGATGCCTGATTTTTTTTGAGATATAATGTTTTAGTCTGGATGTTAGGGTGTATGTGCATAGATGATGGTGATCTTAGTCTAATCATTATCTTATGAGGATTGTGCTTAAGGGTCGTAATAAAAATATAAATGCTTTTCTTTGTCGGTTGCTTATACCCTAAGCATAATCCAAAATAGGTTAGGTGGACTTGGTTACCCATGTGTGGGTGCTAAGTCCAATTTATTCATATACATGCTTGGGATTGTGTGGTTTGTTTAGCTAATCTCTATTTTGCGTTTTAGTTAGATTTACTTTTCCCATTTTCATGTAATTTTGTAAGATTTGGAATGAATGTTATGGGGATTAGGATGAATATTGGACTATGTCTTATACACCATGTGAAGCCTTTAGCATCCACATTCAACCAACCAAAGAAGAAGAAGAAAGAAAAAGAAGAAGAAGAAAGAAGAAAAAAAGAAATGAAGAATGAAGACCCCATAACATGAATTCCTTTTTGATTGTAATTAATTTATTTGTAATCCGGGTTGTATAAGGGTAGAGCTCGGCTACCCAATTTATTTTTGGGTTTGTGCGGTGGAGCCCGACCACATCAGCATTTTATTCTTTTACGTTGGCTTTATAAATTGTTTGATGTTTATTTAGCTTGTGCATTTAGATGGCATGTTTTTTCTAGTTACTTCCTTGCTTTGATGAATGGCCTAGATGCGATTAGGATCTTAAGAAAAAAAAATATAAATTTTATTAAATTAATCAACTCAAAATTAAAAATTAACAACTCATAACCTCACCTAAAGCTAGGTTATAAATCAAGATAAAAGATTTAGCAACCCTTAGTTTGGATGTTGTATGTTTCACATCATGCATAAAAGCATCTTGCTTCACTCTTGCTTATGGAGGGCTTCCACCTTTGCCAGAACTTGGCTTGACCTTTGAGAGCCATGGTGGAAATACACCTCTCTTCTTGATTTTGGCCCATAATCAAATTTCTCATGCATTATGAATCATAGCTGTCAAATCAATTGTCCAAAAATGAAAATAAAACATAACAAAATTTGCATTTAGATTTAAGTCATTACTTATTCCCTACATGATCTAGTCTCTTGGGAGTGTGTTTAAGGACTTAGTCTCTTTCTAAATAAATAATAGCTAGCTATCTTGCAAAAGCATATGACTTGCCTACATGTATTTAAAATCATAGGAGGAGTTAGTTGGCGGCCACCCCCAAGCGATTGTAAGTCCAAACAGTCGAATGGTTTATCCTCTCTTGTGGAGGTAAACCATATACCCATTTTCACCTTAGATTTAGGTCATGCTTTGGCCCCCAAAGCTCCCTAGATTTAGGTTAGGTTTATTTTCCTTTGTGGCTACATAAATCCTCACCTCTTAGGCATTTTCTTTGATCTTATTGTGGAATTGTATAAGCCTAGATTTCTAATAAAAATTCAACTCAAAATAAATAATCTCTTCAAATTTCAAAATATAAAGCCCAACCATAGGATAGTTTGGGATGCTTACTAGGCTTTTCCTAGCATAAGCATCCCTACTTATCTTCCTGGTTTTGATAACTCCCTCTCTTGATCAATCCCACTTGATCTTCTAAAAATAAACCAATTGATTGATAGTCCTATCTTTGAAATCTTTGGAGACAATGATCATTTACCTTAATCGAGTATTCTTAAGGAATCTCATTCCTTATGTAATTAACTATGGGGGCCTCCATAGGAACTTAATGAACTAATTTAAAATAAACTACTTTACTTTTCCATGTAAAGTAGGGGAAGAATTTCTGGTACATTCGAAGACCCATAGTCCTTAGGAATCCTCATTAGGTGATTAGGTCCATTGTAGGATGGTGACTTTTGTCTTTTGAGATAATACATCATTCCCCAATACCGTGCCCGATCACCCTACTGAGAATATCTGCGGATCTACGTGGTGTCCAACACAAGAAGTGTTTATTTTTGTTCTTCATTTATTTTTTCCTTAAAAAGATAAATGAAGAATGAAAATAAAAAAAATTCACCACAGATTTTTCTGGTGACTCTATTGGGGACGGTTCCTCTCTCCATCTTTGGTAAATGATCATTGTCTCCAAGTATCGATAGTGAGTTTGTATTTTATATGAACCCAAGACTATCTTTCTTTTCCGTTGACACTTAATTTATTTCATCCTTAAGCTAAGCTAGCCAAATCCTTTAGGTTTTAGGACCTCACTGTGGGTCTTAAAACCTATTGTTCCCAATAGGTAAAAATAAAAATTTAATAAATAGCAATAATTAAAGACTTCCTTCTTACCATTTCTATGGTAAGGTAAGGTTCACTCAAAAAATAAAGAAAAAATAAATCCTTTATAAAAAACATCAATTTCCAAAAAGCACTTTTTTAAAATGCACATAAATCTTTTCAAAAATAAAAATCCAAAATCATATTTTTTTCAATGCACAAATGAACATCCTCATTCAATTTATTGAATGAAGATTTCATTTTCAAATTAAAATCAACAATCATCTTTTCAAAAATCAAAATCCAAAATCATATTTTCCAAAAGCACAAATGAAAACCCTCATTCAATTTATTTGAATGAAGATTTAATTTTTAAAAACTAAAATCAACAATCATATTTTCAAAAGCACAAATGAACATCCTCATTTTATTTATTGAAAGAAGATTTCATTTTCAAAAATTAAAATCAATAATTATATTTTCAAAAGCACAAATGAACATCCTCATTCAATTTATTATATGAAGATTTCATTTTTAAAACAAAATTAACAATCATCTTTTCAAAAATAAAATCAATAATCATCTTTTCAAAATTAAAATCAATAATCCTCTTTTCAGAAATAAAATCAACAATCATCTTTGCAAAAATAAAATCAACAATCATTTTTTTTCAAAAATAAGATCAATAATCATCTTTTCAAAAAGAAAACAACATTTGGATCTTTAATTTAGCATACCCAAATTTGCTAAGTGAAGATCCTCTTTTCAAAAATCAAAACATGAAAATCAAAACATCAAAACATGGAACACATTTGGATTCTTCATTTAGCATACCCGAATTTGCTAAGTGAAGATCATCTTTTCAAAAATCAAAACAACAAAATCATAAATATATTTGAACCTTATTTAGCATACAAAAATTTGCTAAGTAAAGTTCTCATTCAAAATCAAAATTAAAAAACAAAAAAAACACATGGATCCTTTATTTAGCATACTAAATTTTAAGTAAAGAATCCTCTTTTCAAAATCAAAACATACATGGATTCTTTATTTAGCATACCTAAATTTGCTAAGTAAGAATCATTTTTTCAAAATCAAAACACATTTGGATTTTTATTTAGCATCATACCAAATTTGCTAAGAATCCTATTTTCAAAATCATCAAACAAAACACATTTGGATTTCTTTATTTAGCATACCTAAATTTGCTAAGTAAAATCCTCTTTCAAAATCAAACAAACATATTTATTTTAGAATCCTCTTCAAAATCATCAAAACAAACACATTTGATTTCTTTAGCATACCTAAATTTGCTAAGAATCCTCTTTTCAAAATCATCAAAACAAAACACATTTGGATTTTTTAGCATACCTAAATTTACTTAAGAATCCTCTTTCAAAATCATCAAAATGAAACACATTTGGGTCCTTTATTTAGCATACCCAAATTTGCTAAGTAAAGATCCCCGTTTCAAAAACAATAAAATATTTGGATTCTTCATTTAGCATACCCAAATTTGCTAAGTAAAGATTCCATTTTCAAATTCACACATAATTCACAAACAAGCAAACAAAAGAATAAATTTATTTTCAAACACCTCACCTAGCATACCCAATTTTGCTAAGTGAGTAAAATCCAAAGTAACAGATCAAAACAAAATCAATTGACCCTTTACTTTAACATACTCAAATTGTTAAATGAAGGGTCCTCATATAATCAAAAATAAAATTCAAATATGAACCAATGGAAGCATCAATCTCTTAAAAAATATTTAAACCCATTTTCAACATACACAAATTTGTTGAAAATGGGTTCCAAATTCAAAAATCTCTTTCAATCTAAATTCAAAATCTCTAAAATCAAAGAGCCCCACTTAACATATTCAAATTGTTGAGTGTGGGTTCAAAATTCAAAATCAAAATTAAAAGTCATAAAAGCGAACTGATTTGGTTTCTTTTCAACATTGCACTTCGCCGGGTTTTGCCTGCTTAATGCAAAATGTAAATTGTTCATTTTCATTTTTTGGGATGGATTTGGCCTTGGATCCAGATCCCAGGACTTCACCCACCTCATTCATTTTGGTCGAGGTGAGGGGTTAGATCACTTGTGAGGGGACCACCCTCAACAGAGAGTGGTGACCGCGAAGCGGGTCATCCAGTTGAGATGCCATCTGACTCGTGAGTCTTCATCAAGAGGAAGGATGTGGGGTTCCCACAGAAGCTAGCAGTGCTGCACCCGTTCCCCTGCTAGTATGGCTAGCACCCACTGCTGTCTTCCTCCAAGGGGAAGGCTCCGAGTGGATCTCCCCCACCCAGAGGTTGGGTCTAGTTCCGTCCCCTCCTCGGACCCAACACAATGGTGCCACAAGATCAAGCGACATCATGACCGCATAGCCAAGGAGCTAGAGGCAATTTTCCAATATGCAATAGAGGAGTTTCCTAGGATAGTGTCTCCTCTTATCACAAAGCACAAGTGTCACCCCCTCTCTGGTTCCAATGGAGAGGAAGACATCAAGAGGATCTCAATTTCATCTCCTCTTGCAATTTATTTTGAGGCTCCTATCAGCAGTAGGAGAAGGTCATATGCTAACCTTAGATCAATTCTGCATCAAGTAGGTGTAGCTTATGGATGAGGTGAGTGGGCTCAATTTGATTTTATGTCATCCCCCATGTGAGACATATCAAGGAGAGGGCCAGGAGGCCAGTATCGCATACAAGTGACTGAGAGAGTGGAGGGAGGTTAGAGCCTCAACCTTCATTGATTTTCATGCTACCCACACCCGATCACACTATAGATTTTTTGATGGGTACTACCCACCATAGGAGAGGAGCTCTACCGAGAGGGTCCTGGTGCCTCCACCACATGCCTACCCACCATCTCCAAGTAAGTTCCATCATCCATTGTTCTGACCATGAAGGCCGCATCCGGGAGAAGAGAGCCCCAGTGATCCGCTATGGCCAAGAGATCCCATTCCATCTACATGAGTGAGGTGAGGTCAAGCTCTCGCCTCAATTTGTTTGAAGAGGAATGGTGACCTGAGCATAGTAGTCTTCCATCCACCACCACCACAGCTATGGAGATATGAAAAGGGGAGGAGATAGTACCACCCCATGGCCATAGATCCTCCTAGAGTACCACTCCACCTGATCTATGATCAAGAGCATCCTCTCGGAGCATAGTCCTCAGATTAGCTCAGAAATGGAGGTTAGATGTCTCTTTGTCATGATAGTGATCCTACCCCTTGATTTTTTATACATGTTGTTCTTCTGATGATATTGTAGCAATATCTAGTTAAGAAGAAGGAAATTCTAGATATGTCTTCTAGAGGATGAGAAGGTTAGTTGATCCTAATGAATGTGGAGGATTCAATAAGAGTACACATGGTGAACACCAGGGGTTCCCTCCTTCATGATCAGTAGACTTTGGAAGGTGCGGCCAAGTAGGAAGATACAGCCTACTCTACCCAACACCTCCTTCAACAATTGAAATAAAAAGATAAGAAAATCGATAGGATGGGGAAGAAGCTTGAAGATTTGCTAGCAGTAGTTTTGGCACTTCAGAACCAAGCCCTAATAGTGCATCCTACTATTAAAAAAATAGGTCATCCTACGTTGTTGCATGTTTTGGACCAAACCAAGACTTCACCTCCAATAGAGCAGGGCAACACCAACTTGTATAGGAAGGTAGTGGATAGTACCTCCGTATAAGAAAATGACATTAAACTCATGGTTGAGCAGCAAGAGAGAGAAGCATTGGTGCAAGCTCGAGGAGGATCATCGGTTCCAAAGGGTAGACCCTACCCAGAGGAATTTGATGTCATCCAGTATCCTAAGGGTTTTGTGCCACCTTCTTTCAAGAGCTTTGATGGTAGCAGGAACTCATGGAAGCACATAGACACGCCTTACATTGTAATGCTGGTACTATTCCATCTCTTTGTCAAATAGGCATAGCCTTTCAATTATACAACTCCAATAGTTTAATGAAGACTTTTCGATGAGTTGGAGCAACTCTTCATTAAGAGTTTGAGCTTAAAGGGTGATCAGAAGTTATCTGTGGCTCAACAACACCTCGGTGAGTCTCATTGATTATATTCTCGAGATGGTGCAATTTGAGTATGAAATGTGAACCACATGAACATCATGCCATTGAAATTACTAAGAATATTCATGGCGTCCTTCATGCTAAAAGGTTTTACCATCAAGACATTTTGATGCTAATCAACAAGGCAGCTAGCTTATAAGAAGAAGCCAAACAGTTTGTTTTTTTGAATCAATCAGTAAAGCAGAAGCCACATAAATCTTATGAGAAGAAACCAGAGCAAGATAGCAAGATGGGAAGTAGCACCGTGAGCAAGATAAGAGACCTGCTCCACCCATCACTTCCACCTCCTCTACCACCACCAGGCCATCCCATCGGCCACCACAAGAGCCTCCATGGCCTTCCTCCTCACCATATCCACAACAAGTGGTACACATACCCCACTGTAGCTACCATCCACCTACTCTTATGGATAAACTAAAAAAACATATTCATTTAAGGGAGGTATTTGAAAATCTTTAAGAATCTTTTAAAGAAACTTGATTTACCAAGAAGGCCGGAGGAAGTGGGCAAGAGAAATGATCCTAACTTTGCCCCTACCACCGCTAGCCATATTTTGGAGGATTGCTTTACATTCAAGGACCGGCTTGAGAATCTACAAGATGCCATAGTTATCCCAAAGGAATACTTAGAACAACCATCCATTATTAGGGTAATCCTGATACTGATCCTCTCAAAACCAAAGAAGGTTGGGATATCTCTTATCCCAACCTCAAAAAAAGATTGTAAAAATCAAGAAACTTTCCTTGCAGAGGAAACTCAACCTCCAACATCAAGGAAGGTTTGCCAAAGACAACTTGGGAAAGGGGAGCTCACAGCCATGATAGCTAGATAGCACAAACCACCACCCCAGCCTAGCCTCTCCACCCAGGGCTATTACCAACAAGACCTCTCTACTCCTAGCTCTTCCTCTAGTAGACATCTTATATCAGTGAATGAGAGCATCAAATCCCTCACCCCACTTACTTTACAAGATTTCTACTATGTACCTCCTTCAAAATCCAAGAAATCAAGGAATAAAGCTAGTTTGAATTATATCTATGTCACTTCTGATCAGTTATCTAACTCTACTCTTTAATAAAGCTCTCCAAGTTTGAATAATAATTGTAACAACTATGATCTTCTCTTTTTTGATTCAAAGTTGGACTTTCCTTCTCTGAAGAATACGGGTTCACCTCTTGAGATAGACTTGGAATCATCTTGAGGGTCCCATAGGAGAAGTAGGTGAGCCCACAAGCAGAATCTTCCACTAACCTGCCATAAGAGATCACCGAAGTCAACCTCCATAGTGGCAAGGTTCTACCTCCTAGGCAGCACCTCAAGATAAGGGGAAACAAGTCATTGGTTCAGATGATCAGAAGCCCCTCCACAGGATGCTCCACCCTTTGGATATGCTTGGAGATCAAAGTGGATTACAATGTCCTCTCTCACCCAAGAAAGTCATCTAAGTAAGCATATATGATGCCCTTATCTTATCCAAAGAGATGAGGGAATCATTAATCAAGGCTCTTCTTGATCTAGAATATGCTTAGCTCTGAGAGGAGGCACATTATTCCATAGAAGCCAAGGAGTCATTTTCATGAAGACCTTCTTCCGGGGACATGGAGCACAATCATCCCCCACATTACAAAGGATATGGGCGATTCAGACTCCGGGGTTCTTGTTGATCTAGGTGCATCTGATGAACATTATGAGTCTAAAGACCCTTGCTTTGAGGATTTCTCTCACACTGAGATTGATGATGTTGAGAGATTCAATGAACAAGGAGAGAGGGCTTTAGTTTCATAGTGTTACCTTTGAAATAGGTGAATGAAAAGAAGCCAAATTTTATAATTGATTCAATACTTCACGCTTTGCTTGTAGGCCTTGGATACATCGAATAAGATGATTCCATCCTCTTCATCGCATCAAGTTCGGGATGGAATTGAAATGTGTCAAAGGAGATGAAAAGCCATTTTTAGTAAGAGAGGTTGAGATATATGAAGATGCAACCTACTATCTTCCTCAAAACACCTTTTCTCATGAACTTGGTCAAAATTCAAATGCAAAAGAAAAAGAAAAAGAAGAAAAAGAAAAGAAAAGAAAAAGAAAAAGAAAAAGAAAAATGAAAGTTCAAGTGAACGAGAAAAGGACATCAAGGAAGAAGTAGACCCGCATATCACATTCCACCCACAGTTCATTCCATCATATGGACATATGGGTAGAATGACTCGACCTCCACCAGGTTGAGGTAGAAACAGAGGAAGTTCTAAAGGTGGAAGACCACTTGGTTGGCAGCCAGCCAACAGGGGTTATGTTCTAGTTCATAGGAATACCATTACTATTCACATAGACTTGGAATCCAAGGGGGATGAGTCTCATGTGATTAGCATACCAGCCAACCCCTCTCAATGAGTTTCATTGGAGGTGAAGAGACAATGATGAAGCCAGCTCCAAGCAAAGCATGAATGTATTCAATCAAGTTTATGTGAAACTATCGTGAAGTTAGGAACCTTAGCTCTAACCTCACTTTCCTCTCAAAAAAGTTGAAGGTTTAGTAAGGAAAGCCCCTCAATCTGATATCAAGCCAAAGAGATTCCTATTGGGATCATCATCCTCAAGTCCAAACTAATGGAAC
Source organism: Cymbidium sinense (assembly GCA_021442155.1). Classification (NCBI taxonomy): domain Eukaryota; kingdom Viridiplantae; phylum Streptophyta; class Magnoliopsida; order Asparagales; family Orchidaceae; genus Cymbidium; species Cymbidium sinense. Next base: position 116,133,126 of record CM038217.1, read on the forward strand.
TTGAGGATAATTCATATAAAGAATTAATGGAATTACTTTTGATTGTGCTTTGTGTTCTTAATCTTGCAAAGAAGGGTTTGATTCCTTATACATGGTCTAAACACAGGTTAAAATACTTCAAAAAGCTATGGAACAATAGAGGCAAGGATGCACAATCAAGATCAGGACTAGGATTCAGTACAATGGGTCCAGTCGATGATGATAATTACTACTTAGTTGTCACCAATCATCTTGAATCTGATAGGTTCTTCTCAAACCACACTAATTCTTATGAGGATGTGTGTTTAGAAACTTCAAATGATCCAGATGATCTTCAAATTAAAGATGCACTGCCATAATTCAAAGAGGAGATCCATTTAATAATTGACAAGATTAATGAAATCAACCTCAAGATAGAAGAAAATCCATGTCTGCCATACATGAGTTCATTACTGAATGAAGAAAAAACCAATGACTTAGTTAGGATGTTGATTGAGTTTAAGGATTACTTTGCATGGAGCTATGAAGAAATGCCTCCCGGTGTAGCAGCCCACAAATTAGCAATAGACCCTAATGCTAACCCTATCAAGCAAGCTCCTAGACACATACGATTAGAAAATAACAACAGGTCATTTCAGAAGTCAAGAAACTGATTGATGCTATTTCATCGAGAAGAAAATATCCTACTGGTTAGCCGGTCATGCTTAAGAAAAAGAATGGCCAAAATTTGCATATGCATCGATTTCGGACTTAAATAAGGCATGTCCTAAGGATGAGTTTCCTCTTCTATACTAAAATTAATGGTGGACCTCATCTCATGTAGTATTCTCCTTCATGGATCATCATTGCTACAACCAAATCAAGATGGCCCCGAGGATGAAAGAAACACTACTTTTCAACCCGATAATCTATTATTATAAGGTCATGCCTTTCCTTAAAAATGCCGGTGCTACATACCAAGCCATGACTCATCTTCAACAACTCATTCATCATCAAGTTGAGCTATGTTGATGATATAGTAAAGCAAAAGAAAAGGAAGACCATCTCTTTGACTTGAGAGTAGTTTTGAATGAAGATAATATAACCTCAAAATGAATCCTGAAGTGTGCATTTGAGTAGCTGGAAGTTCCTTTTATTGTCCAACCGGGAATAGAAATAGATCAAAAAGATCAAAGCTATCTTAGAAATGACCACCTAAAAGTTTAACTCAAGATCTTTCTAAGGCATATCTAAGATGCACTTTATCTCCAACCCATCGGGAGATGCAAGCCATTTTCAACACTTGTCAAAAAGGATGTTCAAGTGGGATGATAAGGACGCATGCCTTTGAAGATATCAAGTATTTGGTGAACCCACTAGTTCTAGCTATCCCGTAGGCCACTCATCCCTCTACACTGCATTGGATGACCCCCCTTTTGTTAGCCCAAGCGATGAAGGGAAGGAGAGTGCTCTCTCTACCTACCCATCATCCGATCCTAAGTAAACTACCCACCTATTGAAAAACATTGCCTAGCTTTGATCTTTGCATACCAAAAGCTACGACACTATATGCTTTCTCATAAGGTGAACTTAATTTCAAGAATTAATTCACTGCAATATCTCATGACACAACCAACATTATCTGGATGGTTGATACGTTGGTCCATGATTCTCTCATAGTTCAATATCACTGCTCTCCGCGGTAAAAGGACAAGCATGATTTAAGAAGACACCCACCTATTGATTCCCACTTAGTGATCTCCAATGAACAAATCATGAACTTTGGGGAGGTTGACAACGACCGTTAGGAGATGTATTTTGATAGTGAGGCTTCCTTTCATAAAAGAGAAGAACCATGATCTACTCTTCTAAAGGGGGGTAGAATAGTCTTAACTCCATCATGATGTGATGAGATTCTCATACTATCTCTCCAATCTATGCACCAATAATGAAGCCGAGTATGAGGCTTTGATTACTAGTTTGGAGTTAGCCATTGCAGTATGTGTTAAGAGAATCAATATCTTTGGGGATTCTTAGTTAGTCATCAACCAGATTATCGGGTCCTACAAGGTTCTCAAACCCAAGCATCGTCATTACCATAAGTACACCATGAAACTATTGGCCCAAATCTTTGAGGTCACCATCTACAAGGTCCCTCGAGGAGAGAATGCAATAGCAGATGCTTTGGCCAAACTTGCCAAAGAATTGGCATGTCTGGAAGATGAGTCCATTTCAATAAGGGCCAAAAATAGACAAGTCCTATCTCTTATTGATGCTGAACTCATTAAGAGACTTTCTCTTAAAGGGGAGGTTGACATTGCCAATAAAGATGAGGAGCTGGATTGGAGACAACTGTTCATGGATTACTTGACAAGAGGCAAACTACCTCAAGAGAAGTCACAAGCCATCGTGAAATAGAGAGCTCTATGCTCATGGATGGCACCTATGCATTTTGATCAAATGTGGTTACGCTATTTAGACAAACATGAAGCCCATAGGATCGTGATCAAGGCACACTCTGGTCTATGCAGAGCTCATCAATCGGATCCAAAGATGAAAGCAAAGATCAAGAGACTAGGATACTACTGACCTTCAATGATTACAGATTGCATGGATGTATCTAAGAGATTCCATTAGTTTCAGGTACACCGTGTGGTCCTACATCAACCACCCAACATTTTGCATCCTACATTGGTCTCATGGCCATTCGACTGTTAGGATACCGACATTGTGGGTCCGATCAATCCTCCTTATTCCAAGGGTCATCGGTTCTTTCTAGCTGCCACTGAGTACTTTTCCAAGTGGGCGGAGGCAATCCCACTCAGAGAGGTCACAACTCAGCATGTGCTACAATTTTTCAGGAACCATATCGTATATAGGTTTGGGGTGCATCGATGAATTATATCCGATAATGATACTGCATTCAAGAGTACTAAGGTCAACAGCTTCACTAGAAGACACAATATATATTGAAGATAATCCACTATCTACTACCCTACAGTGAATGGCCTAGCAAAAGCATTCAATAAAACTCTCATCCAATTACTAAAGAAGACACTAGATGATAAATAAAATGACAGTGAGAGTTAGTTGAAGCTTGTGGGCATACCGCACCACATACGTAACTCCAACTCTCCTACCCGTTCTCCTTAGTGTATGGGTCTGAAGCCATTCTACCCTTAGAAGTTCAACTCCCATCACTAAGGATAGCAATGGGTAGTCAAATCATTACTAGAGAAGAATGCTAAGTTACGGTTAGAAGAGCTCAAAGGTTTAGAGGAGAGACGCCTACGGGCATGCCAAAATCTCAAGTTATACAAGGCCAAGCTCACAACAAGTCTCACCTCTTTTCAAGAGAGAGTTTATTTTAGTTATAGACAATTATTATCCATTGAAAGATGGGAGGCAAGTTTAAACCTACTTGGGAAGGCCCCTTTGTCATAGAGAAGGCCTACCAAGGAGGATCTTATCAGCCTATTGATTGTAAAGGGGAACACCCGATGCTTCCAATTAATGGGCTCTATTTAAAGAAATATTATCCATAAAATCATGTTTGAAAATAATTATCATCAAAAGAACAAAATTTCATTCCAATTCATCAAAATCTTCTCTTCTTTCGAAGCATTGTTTGCTCATCTTGTGAATTTGCCATGATGTGTTTAAGGTAGGTGTAAGAGAACCCAAGAGGCAGCCTATCCCTCTTTCATAACACAAATAAAAATCAAACACAATTCCTCAGCGCTACTAGAATAGGTGTGAGAGAACCCAAGAGGCATCCTATTTCATATAAGTTAGTGTAGAGAACCCAAGACATCTTTCTTGGGAAATCCAGCCATTCACACCATTTCAAATTCCCAAGTGTTTAGGATAGGTGTAAGAGAACTTGAGCAATATCCTATTCCATTAACACAAGCACAAAAAAAAAGAAAAAAGAAAAACAAACGCACATCTTTTGTTTCGGGCTATTTTGATATAGGAGCAAGCCCCCTATGGTACTCACTCATTAGGTGCTCTAGGTTAAACTGATATGCTACCTTACTAGTACATCACCCTTGTGGTCACTTGTCCAGGGGATGCGAGTCCCCTTGCTTTCTTCCTGACTTGACCATTGCAAACCAACAATGCCTTATTAGTTTGGTACTTCACCACCCAAAGTTACTCATGTTGTTGAATTTGTTTAAGAAGATGTGAGTCTCTATGATTTCTTCTTGAACTAACCACCATGCAATGACTAGGTTGAGTATATTTGAGGCTTAGGATACGTCCCCAGAGGCTCATTTCCTCTTGGCTACTCTTGAGTTGATATAAGTCCCCTAGTGGCATTCACTTAATAGTTTCCCTAGGTTGGATAGCACCTGTCGAGCCAAAGACAGACTATCCCAACAAATTAGTTCTGCTATAAAAGGATGTGAGTCCCCAAGCTTTCTTCTTAATCACAAACCAACAGGCACCTTAGGTTGGTTGACGTTCGCTATGTTGACAGTAACTCACCTAGTGGATACACCACTCTTTGAAAATGTGAGTCCCTGCACTTTCTCTTTGAGTTGGTCATCGAATACTTATGCACATTATCTTCTCTAGGGTTTAGATAAAGCCCTTTGTGGCCCCTCTCCCTGTGGGAACTCTATTTGGATTACATTCTTTGAGACCCCATTTTGACACTACCTAGGTTACTTTTGGATTAGACAGTCCTCCTTTCCTAGTAGCCACCTATGTGGTTGGAGAATTTGTTCAGCGGATGCACAAATTCTCCCTTGGTTTAGTAAATCTGGGGTAGGTCTAGATTATTATAAGCTTCTCCTCAGTATGATCCATCATAAACCAACAAGGTCCATGATAAATAAATAAAATAAATAAAATAAATAAATAAATTTATTCGCTTGTGGGTTAGGAATTCAAGCCCCCATCGGCCCCTTTCTTAAGCATACATCCTATCTTTAGGACAGTGTCAGCAGAACTCCCTATAAGAATTGCCTAACTACACTTGAGTTGAGATAAGTTCCCGAGTCAGTAGTTTGGGTTCAATCTATTTTGCAAGCGGTTACCCACGTCATTTCACGAGATGATGTCTCCATTCGCATTCTAGCATGATCGTGACTATGGATGCAGTTTGACATGTTGCCTCGGTAATGTGTCATCCTAGTGGTCTCTTATTCAATAAAGATGTGAGTCCCCATGCTTTCTTCCCTGAATTAACCTCTACAAACTGAAAGGCACCCCTTTGGTTGGATAGTTCTCCCCTCGTGGGAAAGCTACTCCCTTCAGACTGATAAATCTAAGCTAGACCAAGGCCAATATGGCCCCTACTCAGTGTAGTCCATCACAAACCGATGATCCATAAAATATAATTAAAAAATGAAATTAATTATTGACTATCTTTGAGCTCATTTAAGTCCCCCAAGGGCATTCACTCAATAGTCAACTCTAGGTCAGGTTTGATTTATTGCACAAGCAACCGATCACCCCAGCGGTTCTTTGTTTTGGAAGATGTGAGTCCCCACGCTTTCTTCTTAACTAGACCATTATAAACTAAAAGAGAATCCTTTTGGTTGGATAGTCCTACTGTGTGGTTTGTAGACTACCCCCTTTGGATTGGTAAATCTGAGCTAGCCCAAGGCCAACACGACCCCTACTCAATGTAGTCCATTGCAAACTGATGGGATCCATCAAACATAACTAAAAATAAAATTAATCTTGACTATCTTTGAGCTAATTTAAGTCCCCCAGTGGCATTCACTCAATAGTTAGCTAGTTGGTTTGATCCATTGCCAATCACCCGAATCGATCCCTACTTTGGAAGATGTAAGTTTACTACACTTTCTTCCTAGTATACCTGCTACACATCGATAGGCACCCATTTGGTTGGCCTACTATGTATTTGGTAGACTACCCCTTTGGATTGGTAAATCTGAGCTAGATCAAGGCGGACATGGTCCCTACTCAGTGCGATCCATCGCAAACTAATAGGGTCCATCTCAAAATTCAAATTTAAAATATCTAAAATAAATTCAACACTCCTCCATCGATGGAGTCAAAATAAACAAAACAAATCCAATCAACCTCCCTCAGTGGAGTCAAATAAAATAATCAAAATAATCAAAATAATTAAATCAAACAAATCAATCTACTTCTCCTCAACGAGATGCAAGTCTTTCTAGTTCCTCAGCGGATCCTAAATTCTAATCCCTTGGCATATTTCACAACCTCTTATCCTTAGTGGATGACTTGACTTGCTCCCCTAGTGGAGAGTTCACTTTTTCATCCCTAGTGGAGCACCAAATCCTAAATCAACAAATCAAATAAAATTTCTCCCCAGCAAGACTCAAATTAAATTAAACCTCTCATCCCCTAGTGGATGACTTGAAGTTTCCCTCACACATACCCCTAGTAGATTCCCTTCACTCTCTTATGTCTTTGACATCAGTAGAGTCACATTGCACTAAACTCTTGATTCCTTCTACACCTTCAGTTAGGAGTAGACCGTTTCTATTAGTGCTTGTGATCATTCGGTGTTGTTCATTACCTCAGTCAACACTAATATGTACGGTATGCCTTATCAGTCACTCCACACCTGTTGGGCACCTTTTGTTGACCTCATTTTAGAATGAACTCTCAACCTCTCCATCTTAGACATAGGATTCCTCTTAGACACTAAGAGTTCCTTAGTCTTAAGACACTTTCAGTGATTAGGTGAACACATAACCAAATCTTAGAGACTTAGAAGGGTTAGCCATAGGAATATGTCATGCCTTAGGGGTGTTAGGAAAACTTGCCTATCCTATAGCTTGAACCAAATCCTTACTTCCTTCTTTGAAGTCAAACTCCAAATCCAAACTAACTTCAAAATCAAATCAATTTCAACTTAATTGATTTTCTCAAATCAATTCCAACTTAATTGATTTTTCACATATCCAAATCAACTTCAAATCCAAAACGTTTCTAAGCCATTTTGATTTCATCTTATGGACTTAGCTCAAATCAATTCCATCAAATCTTAAACCAATTCTAACCCAATGGATTTTCTCAAATCATGAATCAATTCCAATTGATTGAAACTCATGATTGAATTCCAAATCCAAAATCTTTCCAAAGTCACTTTGATTTTATCTTATGGACTTAACTTAAATCAAATTCAAATCACTTCAAACTCAAGAGATTTTCTCATAACCCACTAATATTTTCATTTATATTCACAAATATAAACGAAATACAAATTCAAATAACCAAAACCAAATTCAAAACTCAAAACCCAAATCTAACCTAAAACTAACCTATACCCTTTCAAGTTAAATACTTAAACTTAGCTAAATCAAACTCAAATCAATTTAAACATTTGGATTTTCTCTTCAAACAATCAAATCCTTCAATCATGAATCTAAATATAAATACAAACTTCAATCATCAAACCAAAACTAAATTCAAAATTCAAACCCAAATCAAACCCATGTTCATCCTTTGAACTTGAAATTGTCAAATGAATCAAAACCCATTTGACTCCAAATCACTTGCAAATGGATTTATATTTCAATCATAAGTCCATATGTGAGTTCAACCAAACTTGAATCAAGCCTTGATCAAGTCAATTGACCCACTTAGGCTCACTTGACCCAAAGTGACCTAAAAGTACCTTTTTGAGCCAAATTCTAATCCTACATAAATTGGATTGAACTAAGTCCATCTAAGCCTTACATTGTGAGCAACAATCATCATAAGATGATCAATCACTCAAATTTGGTCAAACCAAGTCAAACATAGCCTTTGACCAAGTCAACACTTAACCCAAATGAAACCTAAACTAGCAAAAATCCATGATATGACAAATTGATTGAAACCATTGATCAAAACCAATTCATGATCAATGATTGGACTTGACCAAATCATCATTTGAGCCAAACCTAGCCCAATTGGCCACTTGACCCAAGTTGACCCAATTTGATCTAAAAAGTAAAAATGGGTCAAATCTTGATCTAGGCCAAATTGATTGCAACCAATAGGTCAAATTAATTCCAAATCACTTATTGAACTTGACTAAAGCCTCAATTGGCCAACTAGACCAAACCTAGCCCAATTGATAATGAACTCAACATGACCTAAAAGGTCAAATCAAGTTAAAATCAAACCAAACCAAAATTGATTGAAACCAAAACTTGCAAAATATTTTAAATGACCAACTAAACCTAAACCATCCCATGACCTAACCCAATTGGGTCAAATGGGTCAAATTGGTCAACTTGAGCCATTTGACCTAAGTGAACTCAAATGAATCAAAACCAAATACAAATCAAATTGAACCAAACCAAAGATACCAAACTACTCTGAATTGTCATATGAACTTGACCCAACCTTTGGTTTGACCCAATTTGACCAATTGGTCAACTTGACCCAAGTTGACCCATTTTGACCTAAATGGGTCAACATGAGCCAAACGATATCAAATCAACACCAAATTCATTGAAAATTAGCACAACCCAATTTCAAACTATTCCAAATCTGGCCAAATTGAAATCAAAGCCAAATGATAACTTTACCCTTGGATCAAAGGGTAACTTATGGTCAAATTCACTTAGAATTTGATCATATTCCAACTCAAGACCACTTGGCATCCTCTTAGTGGTCCATTTGGACACCAGGGGATGTGGGGCACAAGACCCAATGGGTTTGCCAAACCAAACCAACCCAAAGCCAAAAGACCAAATGAAAAATAATCACGGAATCACATACCTCATTTAACACATGGGCAACTCCTCCATACATTCCCGCCAAACCAATCACATGGAAGCTCTTAACAACCTAACAAACACATTCAATCTAAATAATTTGATCAAAATGGCGTAGGAGCTCACGACTGTCCAATCCAAGTAGGGAGATATACCCCACTCTAATCAACACATTTGCAATCGATTGAACAGGAACTAGAGGAAGCTATCCAAGTTCTCACCTCAAGCTTTCCCATGCCTAAAAGTGGGAGGTGAGAGTGAGAGTTCCAACTTACTCAATTCTCCATAGAATCCAAATTCCTCTTGCAAGCACCATCAAGGCTCTAAGTCGAGCTCATCCAAAGTAAATCCCAAGCATCCAAGCCACGGGAAGAAGGAGTTAGACCAAAGCCGCAAGCCTTTGAAGAGGAGCTTGGACAATTAGAAGATCCACCCCATCTCAAGCTTTCAAACCTTCAACAGGGCTTCGTCTCCACTAGACGAAGCTACCTCAATGGAAGCACGATAGTCTCCAGGAGGTATGCTCAAAATTGAGCTTAGGAGAAATTTTTTTTGGTCTTTGTGAAGGAATTGTCATCCCAATTGAATTTGACTATTGATTCTTCCCACACCTCTTGATGGTGTGGGTTGGATCTAGCCCAATCCAAGCTCAGCTCGGATCATCATCATGGATGGACGTCTCTCCGTGGCGAGGATAGGGATGAATCATGGACCATCCATCCCACATGTTTTGGATGCACAGTCCTGATTAAAACACGTTAGATCCTATGATTAATCCCTTTGATACCATAGTTTATCCGACCATCCTTGATTGACGGTCCAAGGAGAAATGAGCACCACCGTCGATGCATACATTTGATCAACTTAAATAAGCAATCCTTCCACACATGGAAAGCATGCATGACGGTCCAAGTGGCATAGGGATTAATTATAAATTAGGGGATTTAATGACCTATTAATCACTGAAACTTCAAAAATACATAACTAAATATAGAAAAATACAAAAAATGCAAACTTACTTCATTTTAAAGATAATTAAAGGGGGAATAATATAAAATTAATTGTGATTGATTTTGAATAATATATTTCACTCAATTTGGGTTTTATTAGGAATGTAATTATGTTAATTTCTCCCTAATTATTTCACTAATTAATTACAAACTTTTCAGGTACGTTTAGTGGGATGACTTCTGCCTCCCCTAATTTTCTTGAAATTTATTACTTGTTTAATTAGGGTAATGGATTGATTCATTCCTAATCACTCCCTTAATTAATTAAGTGATTAATTAATCTATTAAACATTGATGAATCCACTAAATGGGCTTGCTAATCACTATAAAATATTGAAGGGACTTAGGGAATGAGATTAGGATTCCTTTTCCAATCTCTTCTCCCTAAGTTCACTCCATTTTAATCTTGTAATTAATCCATCACTTCATTAATAAATTCAACTAATCAAAATTTAAAATGAAATCAATCTTAACTTAATCAATCCTTTGCTAGGTAGATCCTTAGGTGTTCAAAAGCTTAAGGTAATCTTAAGGAAATCATTTCCAACTCACATGTGTGGGAAGGTTATGAAAGTACTTAATTTAACCCTTTAGCTTAATTAATCAATGATTGTGAGGCAATTGCATTAGGCCCCTTTCTTTCCTAGGTGCATTGCTGATTTAAATTCCATGTGATTGCATATCATGTGTTGGCTCATAATTGTGAGGTTAATTATGTTAAAGAGGTGTAGGTAAGGGGTAATTAATGAACTTAATTCACACCTTAACCTAAACAAAACATAAAATCAATCTAATGGTTCTAAAATTAAAATAAATTGATTCACATATGAGGGAGATAAGTTAGAGCCACTAAACCTTTTCACATTTCCTAAATCAAATCAAACTTAAAATAAAACTGAAAATCTCTTTAAGAAATGTTGATTCTCTTTAAATGATCTTATTTCTTAGGATTGTCTTTAGGAATTAATTAAGGTAAAGGTAATCATATGCTTACATCACTTTAACTCTTTGCAAGCATGTTAAATGTGATTTGTCATATGAAAATCATGCATTCATATCTTTTGAAAATCAAAATAAATGAAATGTTTCCTTTATGTCAAATTGCATGTTTTGGCTAAAGTAAGAATATGAATGGCTATTATTACTTATGAATCAAAAAATTATTTTCAAAACTCATAAACCAAAGACTATAAATGAATGTATGCTACTTATAAGTATTTATAAGCTTGCATGTGAATATAGTTTAAAATGTTATTTATGTTACTTCCTTCTCTTTTCTTAACGTGGTTTGTATAAGATTTGCAAAGTGTATAGTTCATTTGAAAAGAACATAACACTTGTCTAAATCCATTCCTATGCACTCCCATGTCATGAATTAAGAAGGATCCCTACATTACACATGTAAATTAAACAACCAAAATCAAACAAAAAAAACATAAACCTTTTGCATGATTCTTTTTTTCCATTCATTTTCTTTTGTACATGCACATGTATTTAAGAAAATTGGTATATTAGTCTGAACATCCCGGGGTTGCGAGGCATCAAGTAGCCCTAAGAAGATCTTGTACCTTATACCCTTGGTGTAGAAAATAATGGTGCCGCACTCACTTATGTCTTTCATACATGTAAATGTGACTTTGATTAATCGATAAAAGAATCCCTCTCTTTTCTACTTAACAAAATCATGCATCCTGAAACATCTAAATTTTCTTAAGCAACATCCCTTAGCATTTATCATTAAGGTATTCTAAATATTTGCATTACATGTATATATATGCTTAGGACCATTTCATGTGCATGATACACATGTTGGAAAGAAATAAATGATTATGTGTTTTATGGTAGTAATTCACTTTAATTAATCTTAAAATGCCTTTCTCATTGAATGTTTATTTATAGCAAATCTAAATCTAGAATTAATTAAAACACATAATAAAATATTCATTAAACAAAAATCACTAATGAATCCACCTTAGAAATTACTTAAGGTAGGGAGGAAAGAGAAGTTCTCTTCTGTTTTCCTCTCTTTACAACACTTAGTAATTAAGTGTAGGTTCATTCAAACCAAATCAAATCATAAAAATAAAATTAATAAATCAACTAAATCACTTGAATGAAATAACCCTCTAAGTTGAACACCTCATACTTAGAAAAATCTAACCTTAAAGCCTAGCTAAGACATACCACACAAGCCTTAAATGGCACACACATTAAGCTAAGTCACCATTTCAAGCTCTAGGTTAGGGTGATGCATGGTTTGATGCCTGATTTTATTTTGTGATGTAATGTTTTAGTCTGGATGGTAGGGTGTATGTGTATAGACTGGATGATTGAACGATCTTAGTCAATCATTGTCTTTTGTAGGGGATTGTGCTTAAGGGGCACTATAATAAAAATATAATTATTTTTGCTGTGCAGGTTGCTTATACCCCTAAGCATAATCCAAAATAGGTTAGGTGGACTTGGTTACCCATGTGTGGGGTGCTAAGTCTAATTGATTCATATACATGCTTGGGATTGTGTGATTTGTTTAGCTAATCTCTATTTTATAAGTATTAGTTAACTTTACTTTCCCTTTTTCATGTAAATTTGCAATTAGGATTTGGAATGAATGTTATTGGGGATTAGGATGAACATTGGTCATAAGACTATGTCTTATGCACCATGTGAAGCCTTCGGAGCATCCACATTCCAACCAACCAAAAGAAGAAAGAAGAAAGAAGAAGAAATGAAGAAAAGAAGAAATGAAGAATGAAGACCAATATAACATAAATTCCTTTTTGATTGTAATTAATTCATTTGTAATCTGGATTATATAAGGGTAGAGCTTGGCTACCCAATTTCTTCTCAGGTTTGTGCAGTGGAGCCCGACCACATTGGTCTTTTATTCTTTTGTGTTAGATTTATAAATTGTTTGATGTTTATTTAGCTTGTGCATTAAGATGAAATGTTTTTCCTAGTTTCTTCCTTGCTTTGATGAATGGCCTGGATGCGATTAGGCTCTTAGGAAAATAAATAATTTTCTATCCAATTAATCAACTCAAAATCAAAAATTAACAACTCATAACCTCACATAAAGCCTAAGTTATAAATCAAGATAAAAGATTTAGCAACCCCTTAGCTGGATGTTGTATGTTTTCACATTATGCATAAAAAGAATCTTGCTTCACTCTTGCTTATGGAGGGCTTCCACCTTTGCCAGGGAACTTGGCTTGACCTTTAAGAGCCATGGTAGAAATACACCTCCTTCTTGCTGATTTTGTTCCATAATTAAATTTCTCATGCATGAGGCATATGAATCCTGTAGCTTGTGTCAAATAAATTGTCCAAAAATAAAAATAAAATATAACAAAAATTTAAGGACTAGTCTCCTAGGGATTATGTTTTAAGGACTCAGTCTCTTTCTAAAGAAACAGTAGTCTAGCTATCTTGCAAAAGCATAAGAATTTCCTATATGTATTTAAAATCATAGGAGGAGTTAGTTGGTGGCCACTCCCAGGCGATTGTACGTCCAATAATTAGGCAGTTTATCCTCTCTTGTGGAGGTAAACTATATGCCCATTTTTACCTTATATTTAGGTCATGCTATGGCCCTCGTCAAAGCTCCCTAGATTTAAGTTTAGAGGTTGCTATTTCCCTTTGCGGGCTACAAGCATAAATCCTCACCTCTTAGGCATTTTTCATGATCTTGTGTTGTGAAATTATAAGCCCAAGATTTCTAATAAAAATTCAATTCAAACAAATATCACTCTTCAAATTTCAAAAATATAAAGCCCAACCATAGGATAGTTTGGGATGCTCGCTAGGTTTCCTAGCATCGTGAGCATCCCCTACTTATCTTCCTTTGGTTTTGATAATAACTCCCTCCTCTTGATCAATACCCATCGATCTTCTAAAAATAAACCAATTGATTGATAGTCATATCTTAGAAATCTTTGGAGACAATGATCATTTACCTTAATCAAGTGTATTCTTAAGGAATCTCATTCCTTAGGATGTAATTAACTATGGGGGCTTGCCTCCATAGGGAACTTAATGAACCCGGTTAAAATAAACCCCGCTTTATTTTTCCCTGTAAAGTAGGGGAAGAATCTCTGGTACATCCGTAGACCCATAGTCTTTAGGAGTCCTCATTAGGTGATTAGGTCCATTGTAGGAAGGTGACTTATATCTTTCGAGATAATACATCATTCCCCAATGCTGTGCCCGATCACCCTACTGAGAACATCTACGGATCTACGTGGTGTCCAATACAAGAAGTGTTTATTTTTGTTCTTCATTTATTTTTTCCTCAAAAAGATAGATGAAGAATGAAAATAAAATAATTTCACCACAGATTTTTCTGGCGACTCTGTTGGGGATGGTTCCTCTCTCCATATTTGGTAAATGATCATTGTCTCCAAGTATCAATAGTGGGTTTGTATTTTATATGAACCCAAGACTATCTTTCTTTTTCGTTGGCACTTAAATTTATTTCTTCCTTAAGCTAAGCTAGCCAACATCCTTTATGTTTTAGGACCTCACTCTGTGTAGGTCTTAAAACCATTATTGGGTTCCTCAATAGGTGAAAATAAAACTTTAATAAATAGAAATAATTAAAGACTTCCTTCTTGCCATTTCTATGGTAAGGTAAGGTTCATTCCAAAAATAAAGAAAAATAAATCCTTTATAAAAACATCAATTTCCAAAAAGCACTTTTTCAAAATGCACATAATAAAATGTTTGCACAAAATTTTTCATAAATCAACCTCATCTAACAATCTTCATGATTATTATATGTAGGATCTTTTCAAAAATAAAATCCAAAATTATATTTTTCAAATGCACAAATGAACATCTTCATTCAATTTATTGAATGAAGATTTCAATTTCAAATTAAAATCAACAATCATCTTTTAAAAAATCAAAATCCAAAATCATATTTTCCTAAAGCTCAAATGAACATCCTCATTAAATTTATTTGAATGAAGATTTCATTTTCAAAAACCAAAATCAACAATCATATTTTCAAAAGCACAAATGAACATCTCATTCAATTTATTGAATGGAGGTTTCATTTTCAAAAATCAAAATCAACAATCATATTTTCAAAAGCACAAATGAACATCCTCATTCAATTTATTGAAAGAAGATTTCATTTTCAAAATAAAATTAACAATCATCTTTTCAAAAATAAATTCAACAATCATCTTTTCAAAAATAAAATCAACAATCATTTTTTCAAAAATATAAAAAAACAATCATCTTTTCAAAAATAAAATCAACAATCATCTTTTTAAAAATAAGATCAATAATTATCTTTTTAAAAATCAAACAACATTTGGATCTTTCATTTAGCATACCCAAATTTGCTAAGTGAAGATCCTCTTTTCAAAAATCAAAACATCAAAACATGAAACATGTTTGGATTCTTCGTTTTGCATACCCAAATTTACTAAGTGAAGATCCCTTTTTCAAAAAGGAAAACATCAAAATCAAAAATACATTTGAACCTTATTTATCATACACAAATTTGCTAAGTAAAGTTCTCATTTTCAAAATTTCAAAATCAAAAATCAAAACAAACATGGATCCTTTATATAGCATACCTAAATTTACTAAGTAAAGAACACTCTTTTCAAAAATCAAAACAAAAAACACATGGATCATTTATTTAGCATACCTAAATTTGTTAAATAAAGAATCATCTTTTTAAAAAACAAAACACATTTGGATTTCTTTAGCATACCTAAATTTGCTAAGAATCCTCTTTTCAAAATAATCAAAACAAAACACATTTGGATTTCTTTTATTTAGCATACCTAAATTTGTTAAGTAAAGAATCATCTTTTCAAAAATCAAAATAAATTTGGATTTCCTTAGCATACCTAACTTTGCTAAGAATCCTCTTTTAAAAATCATCAAAATAAAACACATTTGGATTTCTTTAGCACACCTAAATTCACTAAGAATCCTCTTTTCAAAACCATCAAAATAAAACACATTTGGATTTCCTTAACATACCTAAATTTTCTAGGAATCCTCTTTTCAAAAATCATCAAAAACAAAACACATTTAGATTTTTATTTAGCATACCCAAATTTGCTAAGTAAAGATCCTGTTTTCAAAAATAATAAATATTTGGATTCTTCATTTAGCATACCCAAATTTGCTAAGTAAAGATTATATTTCCAAATTCACACATAATTCACAAATAAGCAAACTAAAGAGGAAAATTGTTTTCAAACACCTCACCTAGCATACCCAAATTTGCTAAGTGAGTAAAATCCAAAGTCACAAATCAAAACATAATCAATTGACCCTTTACTTTAACATACTCAAATTTGTTAAATGAAGGGTCCCCAAACAATCAAAAATGAAATTCAACTATGAACCTATGGAAGCATCAATCTCTTCAAAAATATTTGAACTCATTTTCAACATACACAAATTTGTTGAAAATGAGTTTCAAATTCAAAAATTTCCTCTTCAAGTCTAAATTCAAAAATCTCTCTTAAAATACAAAGAGCCCTACTTAATATTTTCAAATTATTGAGTGTAGGTTCAAAATTCTAAAATCAAAATTCAAAAGTCATACAAAAGAAGAAATCTATTTCGGGTTAAAGGTACATCACACCTATTGGGCACCCTTTGTTGATCTCACGTTTGGGAGTGAGCCCTCAACTTCCTCATTATAAATCTAAGACTCTTGTAGACACTAAGATCTTCTTAGTCTTAAGACACTTCTAGTGATTAGGTGAACACTAAACCTAAGCCTTGATAATTAGAAGAGTTAGCCATTGGAAGAGGTTATGCCTTAGGGATTTAGGAAGACTTGCCTATAGCCTTAAACCCAATCCTTGCTTCCTTCTTTCAAAAAAACCTCAAATTCAAATACAAAATCATAAATCCAATCTTAAATCAAATGATTGAAACCCATGATTAAATTCAAATTCCAAATCCTTTCCTAAGCCCTTTGATTTTATCTTATGGACTTAGCCTTAACCAAATTCAAATCAACCTTAATTCAATTAATTTTTTCAAGATCATAAATCCAATCTCAAATCAAATCTCAACCCAAATCATAAATCAAATCCAACTCCAAATGGTTGAAACCCATGATTGAATTCAAACTCCAAAATCCCTTTCTATGCCATATGAATAATCTTCATATTCTTAGCCAAAACCTCTATCAAACCAAATAAATTTTGACTAATTTCTTTATAACGCAATCATTCCTTCATTTATATTCACAAATATAAATGAAATATAAATTCAAACCATTCAAATCAAATCAAAATAAACCAAACCAAATCAATTCCCTACTTAAGACCTTTTGACCTACATCCCTCAATTGGGTCAAATTTGCTTCCAAATCACTCCAAACTCAAGTGATTTTCTCATGAATCATTTATATCTTCATTGATATTCACAAATATAAATGAAATATAAATACAAATGGCTAAAACCAAACCCAAATAAAATCAAATTCCTAATTTCAGCCCTTTTAGCCAATTTCTTGAACTTGGCTAAATGATATCCAAAAAAACTCAAAACCCATGGATTTCTTCACGATTCAATCTCTCCTTTAATCATTGTTCTAAATATAAACACAAACTATAATTATCAATCCAAATCCAAGTCAACCCAAGTCAAGCCCATGTTGACCCCTTTTGACTTATCATTTGAACCAAAATCCATAAACCAATTAGATTTATATTTCCATCCTAAGTCTATATGTGAGTTCAGTTAAACATGAATTAAGCCATAACCAATTGACCCATCTAATTCCACTTGACCCAAAGTGACCTAAAATACCTTTTTGAGCCAAGTTCTAATTTAACCCAAATTGGATTGAACTAAGCCCATCCAAACCCCATATAATAATCAACAATCACACTAGGGTGATCAACCACCTTGAATTGGGTCAAACTAAGTCAAACTAGCCTTTGGCCAAGTCAACATGTAGCCCAAATGAAACCCAAACTAGCTAAAATCTACCATATACCAAATTGATTGAAACCATTAACTCAAGCCCACTCATAATCAATGATTGAACTTGTCCAAAGTCATGATTGAGCCCAATTTGACCAATTGGTCAACTTGACTCAACATAGCCCAAGTTGACCTAAAGGGTCAAATTGCCTAGAATCCAAATTAATCACAAATTAAACCAAATTAAAGCCTACAATTACTTTCAATCAACCAAATGAACTTGACTCAACACCTAACCCAACCCAATGGTCAAATTGGTCAAATTGGTAAACTTGACCCATTTGACCCTTTTAAATCCAAATGAGCCAAAATAAAACCTAAGCCAAATTAATCAAAACCAATTGAACCAAAACATTCCAAATCATCATATGAATCTAACCCAAGCCTTGGCTCAATTTGACCAATTGGTCAACCCAACATAACCTAACCCAAATGAGCCCATTTTAACCATATGAAGCCAAATCACCCAAAACCACCTTATAAAACCTTGGTGGCTGACCTAATCCAACTCAAATTAGCCCTAGATCAGCCCCAAAGTAGCCCAAATCCAAGTGAGACCCAATCCAAGGGGATTAACCAACCCCTCTTTGCATTGGATTCCTACCTTAAGAGGCAAAGTTCACTCTCCCATCTCCATGGTAGCCATAAAACTTCCCAATGAGGAACTTGTAGGCCACCTTAGCCCACCCTAATCCATACTAGCACTTTCCATGGACCATGAGAAGCAAGCCAAGAAGTCACCTCGCATGGCCAAACCCCATGGGCAAGGGCAAAGAAGCAATATCACACAATCTCCTCATATCATGCCTTGAGACTCCTGCCACCACTTCCTCCACTCTTGGCATGCCATGTGGAGCTGACGATGACCCCTCTGATGACTCGACAGTGGCCAATCAGTGGACTTTTAGGGATTAATCCTGTCCATCCATCAAGTGTAATTGAGGGGTATAGCCCCTCAATTCGAGTGGGATTCTTCACCAATTTCTTTATGTGAGTCCCTAAGGCATTTTCAAAATCCCAGAGACTTCCCAAGAGCATTCTCGGAGGTTCCTCGATCAGAATTCCTCCTCCCCAAGCAAAGCTGAAATAGAATAACCTCCTTCCGAGCAATACTCCTCCTTACTTAATTAAACTTCAATTCCTTACACCCACACCATTCTCATACTTCGTTAAAGCCAACCGAACCATCCCTGAGCCTTCTTGACCATCAGAGATCAGAGTTTGATTAGAGCTAAACCCTTTACGCATGTGGATTGGTTGATCGAGAGCTTTACACCAAATCAAACCCCAAGCTTCTCAACAGGGCCTCACCTCAACTAGGCGAAGCTACCTTCGTCGATCCCATCATCGGACATTAGCTCTGGTGAGGTAATTTTGAAAAATTGAGCCTTGTATGAAAAATTATTTGGTTTTTTATGAAGAAAATTAAAATGTCATGTGTTTTTAGCCATTGGATGTGTGCACCTCCCCTCCCCGAATGTGTGGGATCAATTTGGAGGCAATACGAGCTCGAGTGATCTTGGATCGAACTGGGAAAGATGGATGACATCCATCTTTCGCCGCTCTCAAATAGGATGGATCATGGACCATCTGTTCCACATGATTAGAATGGATGGTCATGATCTAATCTTGCATTAGATCCCTTGATTCCTTTCCTAAACTACTGACCAAATCGTGGCCATCCGATCTTCGATCGGATGGTCCCCGGAGTTAGCGCGTTCGCTGCAATCCGAGTCTGTGGTGGATGTGACAACTTAAATAGCCAATCCCATCGTGCCACATGGAAAGTGCGCCGCGTCAGCCGCCACATGACCCGACAAGATTAAGGCTTTAATTAGACTTAAAGAATATATTTTTAATGCTGAAACTTCTAAAAATCATAACTAATCCTAGAAAAATCCAATAAATAGAAATGAGTGCTCATTTTGAAGATATTTTAGAGTAGAATCTAGAAAATTTATTAGTAATTAATTTTAAATACTGATTTTGGCTTAATTAAGGTTTAATTAGGAATCAAATTAGCTTAATTACTTCTTAATTAGTCACTCAATTATCTCAAAATTTTTGTGGATGTTTAGGGGGTTGACCTTTGCCTCCCTTATTTTTTTGGGATTTTATTGGTTGCTTAGTTAGGGAAACTAATTGATTAAGCCTTAACCATTCTCTTAATTTAATTAGTGATAATTAGTGAATGAATGATAACTTAATCCATAAATTAAGTTCATGGTCCTCTATTAACAGTGAAGAGTCTTAGAGAAATGGTTTAGGTTTATTCCTTATGACCATTTTATTAATCCTCTTTATCCATTTTAATTAATTAAAGATTAAGTGATTATTTAACCTTTTGATTAATTAACTTAATTAAGATGTGAGCTATTTCAGAGCTTTGTTAATTGGAATGACTTATTGATTGGGATTGAGACCCATCTCTTGATCCCTTTCCCTAAGTTAATTTCATCATCCTAATTAAGAGATATAATTAAAAGATTTATTTAATCAAATAATGACTTGATTAAAATAAAACTTAATTTAAAATCCATTCATTCACATCTAATCACCTTTAATAAATCTTGGGTAGCTCTTTGGGTGTTCAATAACCTAAAGAGAGAGCTAATAAAATTATGGTTAACTCACATGTGTGAGAAAACCATAAAAGTAGTTAAGTGAGCTCTTTAAGCCTAATTAACTATTAATCATGAGCCAATTGCATTAGGACTCTTTCATTTCTTAGAAGCATTGACAATTTACTTTCCATATGTTTGCATATCATATTGGCTCATTATTAATTAGTTAATTAACTTAAGGTGACATAGTTAAGGGTTAATTAATTGACTTAATTTATACCCCAACCTAATTAAGACATAAAATAAACCTAATTATTCTTCATTAAACCAAATTAACTCACACATGGGGGATGGGATTAGGATTAGCAAACCTCTTTCACATTTTCTTAAATTAAATCAAACATGAAAAATGAAATGACATTAAAATAACTTTGGTTTGTTTTAAATAATCTTATTTAGTATGATTGTCCTTATGACTTAGTTGATTTGAATGAAATCACATGCTAGTGTTGTTTTATTTCTTTTAAATCTTGCTAAATGTTGTATGTCATATGATTCATGCATCTATCTATTTTAAAATTTATTAAATAAAATAATTTCCTTTATGTCAAATTACATGTGTTGATTTAAATTTAAAAAATATGTGTGGCTAGTATCATTATTAAATCTTAAATATCTTTTCAAAAATTTACTAATGATTGAATATACATATATATTGTAAATTTAGTTATATATATACATAGGAAATGTAAGGGAATATAAATTTAGTGTGTGAGATAAAATCTCTTCCTTACATTCATGTGTTGATTTGTATAAGTAAGAAGAATGTTATTAGGACATTTGAGGGATGACTTTTAAGTAGCCCCAAGGAGGTTCCTACCTCGTTCCCTTGGTGCAGAATAATAGCGACGTACCTGCTTGATTTCATTCTTATACATTTGGACATTAGAATTTAGATAGAGCTTTAATTCATTTACACAAAATAAATCAATCAAATCAAAATACAATTTTTGCATGACTTTCTATTCTTGTAGTTGTTTATACATCCACATGTATCTAAGGATAGTGGTATATTAGTCTAGACATTCCAGGGATGCATGACTTTAAGTAGCCCCACGGAGGTTCCTACCTCATTCCCTTGGTGCAGAACAATGGCGATATACTTGCTTAAAACTTTTATACATGTGGATGTGTACTTAGCTAATGAATGAAAACCCCTTTTTTCTATTTAAAATACATGCATTCATACTTTTTTTATTTGGTTGAGTTGATTAGTCATGTGATTTAAGGTTCTTTCCTTATGCTTTTGCATATGAATTTAGATAGAACTTTAAATTAATATAAAAAAACCATTCAACCAAATGAAATATTAATTCCAAATACATTTACTCACATTCATCATTTCTATTTCAGGTTGTACGGCAGTACCTGACTGCAACAACCTTTTATTCTTTTGTGCTAGTTTTATAAAATTGATTGATGTTGTGTTTACATTGTGCAATAGAAATAACATGTCTTTTCATAGTTTATTTATGATTGATGATTGTTGTGTGGCCTCAATGCAATTAGGCTCTTAGGAAAAAGAAATTTTTTACCCCAATAATAACTCATGACTAAAATTTCTAAAATAACTCATAACCTTCCATAAAGCCTAGGCATTAAATCAAAATAATAAATATTTTAGCAACCCCTTAGCTGGATTTTATATGCTTAATATCATGCATGTCATTTTGTTTCACTCTTGCTAAGAGAGGATTTCTATCTTTGCTACATAGAAAAAGGCTTATCCTTTGAGAGCCTATGATAGAAAAACACCTCATTCTCTTTTGATTTGGCCCATAATCAACTTCACCATACATCTAGACATATAAAATCCTATAGCTTGTGTCAAAATAAAGAGTCCAAAATCAAATAAAATTTGATAAGATTTGCATTAGACAAAGTCATTATTCGTACCACTAATGCTCTAGTCTCTTAGAGAGTGAGTTTAAGGACTTTAGTTTCTTTCTAAATAGTAACATCCTAACCATATTGCAAAAATATTTGACTTGACCACATGATTTTAAATTGAAGCAGGAGTTAGCTGGCTACTACTCTAGGCGGTTATAAGTCTAGCAGTCGGGTGGTTCACTCTCTCTTGTGGAGGTAAATAATATACCCATTTTCATCTTAGATTTAGGTCATGCTTTGGCCCTCACCAAAGCTCCCTAGATTTAGAATCTGAGGTTCTTGTTTCCCTTTGGGGCTACAAGCATAAATCCTCACCTCTTAGGCATTTCCATAATCTTGTATTGTGGAATTATAAGTCCTAGATTTCTATTAAAATTTTAACTCAAATATATAATTCTCCTTAATTTCAAACATATAAAGCCTAACCATCAGATAGTTTGGGATGCTCACTAGGTTTCCTAGTATCATGAGCATCCCCTGCTCGTCTTCCCATGGCTTTGATAAGTCTTTCCTTTCGATCTATCCCATTTGATCTTCCAAATATAACAAATTTATTGATAGTCCTATCTTTGAATTCTTTGGAGATAATAATTTCCTACTTTAATCTAGAGTATTCCTAAGGAATTTGCCTTGCTTAGGATGTAATTAACTATGGGGGTTGCCCCCATAGGAAACTTTAGAACCCAATTTAAATAAACCATACTTTATTTATCCATGTAAAGTAGGAGAAAAATCTCTAGTACATCCGAAGACCCATCATACCTTAGGAGTACTTATTGGATGATTAAGTCTATCATAGGGTTGTATTTTGAGATAGTGCACTATTCTTGATATCATACCTGATCACCTCGATAAGTACACCCTCGATCTCTGGTGCCCGCCCCGCCATACACATATATACACATCAACCAAAATAAACACCACAGCATCCTAGATGCACTCCTGTAAAGGATGATGCTAGTAGTTTGCATAGGAAGGTTATAGATGACACCTCCATGCATGAGAAGGATATCAAGCATATGGTAGAGCAGTAGGTGAAGGAAGCAATGGTGTAAGCCCAGGAGAGCTCATCTATTCTAAAGGGTAGACCATACCCAGAGGAATTTTATGTAGTTAAATACCCTAAAGGTTTTGTACCACGTTCCTTCAAAATCTTTGATGGCAGTGGGAACCCGCATCAGCATATTGCATATTTAGAGCCAATTGTTGCAATGCCGGTGATAGTGATGCACTATTATTCAATCTTTTTGTTAGCAGCCTAGCAGGGGTTGCATTTGATTGGTATGCCAAACTGCCCAAAGGTTCGGTAGGGACTTTTACTGAGTTGGAGCACCTCTTCATTAAGAGATTTGTTGGAGCTCAATAAAGAGTAACTGTAGGTGATCTTGTTATAGCGACACAAGTCCCTAATGAGTCCCTTGTTGATTATATTCTCAAGTGATATAATCTGAGCATGAAATACGAGCTGCAGCTGTCTGAATAGCACACCATTGAGATTCTTCTCAAGAATATTCATGGCCCAGTCGCCTTCATGCTTAAGTGATTTACCATTCAGACATTTGAGAAACTAATTAACAAGGTGGCTAGCCTACAAGAAGAGGCCAAAATATTACCCTTTCCTGACCAATCATCTCGGCCCAAGCTACAGAAGGTGTTTGAGTAGAATCCAGGGATAGTTATGTTAGTGGATAAAGGGATGCAATCATCCAGAGTCCAGTATAAGAGACCCCGAGCTTAGTAGCCAGTCCTTAGAGGATTGTATTACATTTAAGGACTGGCTTAAGTGTAGCTACATGTCAGGTACTGTAGTTATCCCCAAGGAAGAGTTATTAGAATGACCTTCCAGTTCTATTAGGATAATTCTTGGGAAACTGCAATCCTCTTAAGATAAAAGAAGGTTGGGATATTGCCCTATCCCAAACCTATAAAAAGTAGTTTCTTAAATTAAGAAAATCTCTACAGGTGCCTGAGATAGCTCAAACCTCCAATACCAAGGAAGGTTTGCAAGTTGTCAAAGATTACTTGAAGAAGGTGCAACCCAGTAGTAGCAGTAATAGTCCATCTTACTTGCCCAAGATAGTTCAGTAGCGCAACCACCGTCCAAGTTCAACACTCCATCCACAGTTGCAACTACTACTTCTTCCTCCACTAGCTCCTCTTCTGCTAGCAGGAGCATTGTATAAGCAGATAAAGGCATTAAATCCTTTACCCTGCTTACTTTATTAGATTTCCATCATGTACCTCCACCCAAAAAGAAATCAATGAAGAAAGCTTTCACTTACATCTTGTCCACTTCTGATACTTTAGATTTTATTCCTCTTGAAAACTCTCCAAGTTTAGAAAATAATAATGATAACTCTAGTCATTCCGATCCACTCTCTTCTGATTCAGAATCAAATTTTCCTTTTCTGAATCAATCAGGTTCACCTCTTGAGATTGACTTGGAGTCAACTGACTCCGAGGATCCTATAGGAGAAGCTATAGGTATACTTGATGAGAAGGTAGAACTTTTCATAAGTTCATCAGTCCAAGAAGTCACTAAAGTCAACCTACATAGTGACAAAGTTTTATCCTAGGGTAGCACCTTTTGATAAGGGTAAACAAGTCATAGATTCCAGTGAGCAGACAACCCCTCCACAGGAAGCTCCACCTATGGATATGCTTGTGGAGGACCAAGTCAAGGTTGATTACAATGTCCTAGCACATCTTAGAAAGTTCCAAGTTAAGTTAAGCATATATGACACCCTTGTCTTATCCAAAGAGAAGAGGGAATCTCTAGTCAAGGCTCTCCTTGATCCAGAGATATGCTTAGCTCAGCTGATCACAACTGGAGAGGAGGCACACAGCTTAAAGGATATCTTAAGAGTTACATTCAGTGATGAAAACTTACTTCTAGGAATGACTAAGCACAACCGCCCTCTTTATATTATAGTGGATGTTGGAAGATACAAGATTTCAAGAGTTCTAGTTGACCAAGGTGCATCAATCAAAATTATGAGTTTAAGAACCCTTACTACTTGAGGATTGACATATCTAAACTCTAAAAATATAAGATGATGTTGAGAGGATTCAATGAACAAGTCGAGAGGGCCTTAGGCTCCATAGCATTGCCATTAGAGATATATGATTGGAAGAATGAAGCCAAGTTTCATATCATAGACTCAGATACATCTTTCAATGCTTTACGTGGGAGACTATAGATACATAAGAAAAAGATAGTTCCATCCTCTCTATATCAGTGCTTGAAGTTCATGAGAGGTGGAATTACGTACTACATCAAAGGAGATATCAAGCCCTTCATAGTTCATGAGGTCGGGACATATGAGGTTGCAGCCTATTTTCTTCCACAAAATCAACAAGTACATTCTAGTGAATCTAGTAAAGATCCCCTTGAAAAAGAAAAAAAAAGAGAAAAATAAAAGAAAAAACAAATAGAAAAAGAAAATATAAGAGAGCAAGACATGGACTTAGGGGAGGATGTAGAGTCTGACATTATATTCCATCCACAATTCATTACTCCATTCGAACACATGGGAGGATAATCCGACCTCCACCAGGCAGAGGCAGAGGACAGTTCAGAGGTAGCCAAGGTGGAAAGCCTCCTTATTGGCCACCCAATAGGAGGTATGTCCCAGCCACCAGGAGTACATCTATTATCCACATAGACTTAGAATCTAGTTCATAGGATGAGCCTTATGTGATTAGCACACCAGCCAGCTCTTCTCAACAGCGGCTCCCTTTCAAGGTGATGTTGGAGCATGACAATGATGAAGATCATGCTCTAAAGCAAAGCATAAATGTATCCAAGTCTGCATATAAAACAGTCAGGAGTCAGTTGGGAACCTTAGCTCTAACCCCACTCTCTTCCCAGAAAGTTGAGGGTTTGGTTGTTAAGGAAGCACCTAAGTTATCCACAGATGGGAGGACTCAGTGGTTCTTTTTGAAGCGTCATCCTCAAGTTAGAAAGCTGATGTAGAACTTTAGGATGATTCATATAAAGATTTAATAAAATTACCTTTTGATTGGTACTCACCTGTCTTCTTAATTTAGCAAAGAAGGGATTAATCCCACATACTTGGTCTAAACACATGTCAGACTACTTTGAAAGGTTATGGGACAACCAAAGCAAACATCTTTAGTCAAAACCAGGATAGGATTCAACACATTAGGTCCAGTTGATGATGACAATCATTGCCTAGTCATCACCAATCATTTGGAATCTGATAGATTCTTTTCAAATCATGCTAACTCATATGAGGATGTGTGTTTAGAAACTTTAGATGATCCAAATGATCTTGAAGTTAGATATGCATCACCATAGTTCAAAGAGGAGATCAAGTCAACCATCGATGAGCTCAAAGAAATTAACTTGGGAATTGAATATAATCCACGTCCGACATACATCAATTCTTTGTTGAATAATACTAAAGCAAAGAGATGCCTGATTTATCTCCTAACGTAAGAATCCACAAACTAGCAATAGAGCCTAGTGCTAACCCAATCAAGCAAGCTCCTAGACGCATGCGATTAGACACTGAACAGTAGGTCATTTATAAAATCAATAAACTAATCAATACTGACTTTATCAGGGAAGAAAAATATTCTACCTGGTTAGCCAGTGTCATCCCAGTTAAGAAAAAGAATGGACAAATTCATATATGCGTCAATTTTAGAGATCTAAATAAGGCATATCCTATAGATGAATTTCCACTACCTATACCAGAGCTGATGGTGGACATTGCCTCATCTCATGTAGTATTCTCTTTCATGGATGGGTCATCTGGCTATAACCAAATAAAGATGGCCCCTAAAGATGAAAGGAATACTACATTTTGAACTTCAATAAGAATCTTTTGCTATAGGGTCATGCCTTTTGTCCTTAAAAATGACAGTGCTACATACCAGCGGGCCATGGATTGGATCTTTAACAAACTCATTCATCATCATGTTGAATGTTACATTGATGATCTTGTAATCAAAATTAAAAAAGGAAGACAACCTCTTTGACTTGAGAGTAGTTTTCAAATGGTTAAGATAATTTAACCTTAAAATGAATCCCCTAAAGTGTGCATTCAGAGTAGCTTCAGGGAAATTCCTTGGGTTTGTTGTCCGACACTGTGGAATAGAAATTGATATGGAGAAGATCAAGGCTATCTTAGAAATGCCACCCCTAAAAGTCTAATTCAACTCAGATCATTCCAAGGGTGGTTGGCGTATTTAAGATGCTTCATTTCTAATCTATAAGGGAGATGCTAGCCATTCTCCACACTTATCAAAAAGGATGTCAAGTTCAAGTGGGATGATAAGTGTTAGTATCCTTTTGAGGAAATCAAGCACTATCTGATGACGCCGCTAGTTCTAGCAGCCCTTATCCCAGGAAATCCACTAATAATATATATTGTTGCATTAGACGAGTCCCTCGATGCTTTGTTGGCACAAACCAATGATGAAGGAAAAAGGAATACACCTTACTATCTCATTCATCATCTAATCCCTGTTGAGGCAAATTACCCACTTATTGAAAAGCACTGCCTAGCTTTAATCTTTGCATCCCTAAAGCTATGGCATTACATGCATTTCTCATAAGGTGAATCTGATCTCTAGAATCAATCCACTATAATATCTCATGACACGACCGACATTATTCGAATGGTTAGTGCATTGGTCCATGATTTTGTCACCATTTGACATCATTTTCATACCCCTCCGTGCGGTGAAAGGATAAGCACCGATGAATTTCTTAGCAGCACACACACTTCCTGTTGATTCTCCGCTTAGTGATGACCTCCCTGATGAACAAATCATAAACTTAGGGGACACTAGCATTCACCGCTGAGAGATGTATTTTAATGGTGCGACTTCCTTTCAAAAGGGAGAAGAACCATGATCCATTCTTCCAGGAAAGGCAGGGCAGGAATAATTTTCCTAACTCCAGACCGTGATGTGATGAGATTCTCATATCATATGTCCAATCCATGCACCAACAACGAAGCCGAATATGAGGCTCTGATTGCCGGTATGGATTTAGTCATTACACTGTGCGTCCAAAGCATCAACATCAAAAAATTCTCAGCTAGTTATCAACCAAATTGCTAAGTCCTACAAGGTTCTGAAGCCTAAGCTCCATCACTACCACAAGTACACCGTGGAGTTATTGGATCAAATTCTAGAGGTTACCATTTATAAGATTCCTCGAGGAGAAAATACCATAGCAGTTGCATTAGCCAAGCTTTCCAAAGAGTTGGCATGTCCGGAAGATGAGAATATACTAATAAGAGTCCAAAATAGACAAGTCTTATCCTTATTAACACTGAACTCATTGAGAGATTCTCTCTTGAAGGGGAGGTTACCGCTGCCAAAAAGGACAAGGAGTTAGATTAGAGGAAACCATTCATGGATTATCTAAATATGGGCAAACTACCTCAAGAGAAGTCACTAGCACATTAGGAGAAGCAGAGAGCCCTTTTATATGCTCTCGTGTATGGAACCTTGTAACAACGGTCCTTTGATCATATATGGTTACGTTATTTAGACAAACACGAAGCCCGTAAGATCGTGACTGAGGTACACTCAAGTTTTTGTGGAATGCATCAATCCAGTCCAAAGATGAAAGACAAGATCAAGAGACTAGGATACTATTAGCTTGCGATGATCACAGACTGCATGGATGTAGCTAGGAGATGATACAAATGTCAGGTGCACTATGTGGTCTTACACCAACCACCCAACATTCTACATCCTACATTGGCCTCAAGGCCATTTGAGTGCTGGGGTACTGACATAGTGGGTCCGATCAATCCTCCTTCTTCCAAGGGTCATCAGTTCATTCTAGCTGCCACCGACTACTTTTTTAAGTGGGCCGAGGCAATCCCACTCAGAGAGGTCACAACTCAGCATGTGCTCTAGTTTTTTAGGAACCATATCATATATAGGTTTGGGGTGCCTCGATGAATTATATTCGATAATGGTACTGCATTCATGAGCACTAAAATTAATAGCTTTGCTCGGAGACACATCATAGATTGAAAATACTCTACCATCTAGTACCCGAGGGAAAATGGCTTAGTAGAAGCCTTCAATAAAACTCTCATCCAGATATTAAAGAAGACACTCGAAGATAACAAGTGGCAGTGGCATGAGTAGTTAGTTGAAGCCTCTTGGACTTACCGCACCACATACAAAACTCCAACTCAATCTACCCCATTATCCTTAGTATATGAGTCTGAAGCAGTTCTACCATTAGAAGTCCAACTCCCATCATTAAGGATAGCTGTGGGTAGTAAAATCACAATGGAGCAGACCACCAAGTTGCAGTTAGAAGAGCTCAAAGGTTTGAAGGAGAGATGGCTCCAGGCATGCCAGAACCTCGAGTTCTATAAAGCCAAAATGATTCAAGCTCATAACAAGTTGGTCTATCCTAGAGCCTTTCAAGTAGGAGAGCTTATTTTAGTTCTAAGGAGACCAATTGTTGCCCGTCGAAAGATGGGAGGCAAGTTTGAACCCATTTGGGAAGGCCCTTTTTCCATAGAGAAGGTCTACTAAGGAGGATCTTATCAGCTTATAAATTGTAAGGGAGAGTGCCCTATGCTTCCAATCAACAGGCTCTACCTAAAGAAATATTACCCATAAATCTTGTTCCAAAATAATCATCAATAAAATTTCTTTCATCTCAAATTCCATCTCTTCATATTGGTTAGAAATATCTTTGTTACGAATCTGCCACGATGTGTTTAGGGTAGGTGTAAGGAAACCCAAGTGACATCCTATCCTTTAGCAACACAACACCAACATAAACTATAGACAACCACATATAAAACATACATATATCTTTTTATCTTGGGCTATTTTGATGTAGGATAAAGTCCCTTATGGCACTCATTAGTTGCTCTAGGACGGGCTGACATGCTACCTTGCTAGTGTGTCACCTCAACAGTTACTTGTCTGACGGATGTAAGTCTACAAGCTTTCTTCCTAACTTGATCATTGCAAATTGAATAGTGCTTTATTAGTTTGGTAGGCCTTACTGCACAGTCAGTAAGCTTCCTCATGTTGACTTTGTTTAAGAGGATGTAAGCCTACACACTTTCTTCTTGAACTAGCCATCATGCACTGACTGAGTCGAGTATATTTGAGGCTTAGGATAAGTCCCCTAGTGGCTCCTTTCCTTCTGACTACTTCAAGTCTGGGTCTAGTCCTTACACATGACTCTCTACTTAGTAGTCACCCTAGGTAGGCTAGCACCAGTCTCATCGATAATAGACCATCCTGATGATCATTTTCGTCTGTGAGGATATAAGTCAGTAAGCCTTCCTCTCAGATTGATCGTCGCAAACTGACGGGTACCTTAGGTTGGTTTGTATCGCCAAGCTGATGGTGACCCACCGGTGGATACACCACTCATGGCAGATGTAAGTCTACAAGCTTTCTCCCAAAGTTGACCACTGTATACCTATAGGCTTTTTTTACAGGATCTTGGATAAAGCACCTAGCGACACCTCCCCTGTGGGCACTCTATTTGGATCACATCCTTAGCGACCCCATTTAGACACTCCCGATTACTCTTGTATTGGACAGTCCCCCTTTCCTAGTAGTCACCCTTGTGGTCGAAGAATTTATCTCACGGATATGTAGATTCTCACTTGGTCCACTAAGTCTGAGATATGACTAGGTTGATGTGAGCCCCTTCTCAGTGTGGTCCCTCACACACCAACATGGTCCATGCAAATATATAAATAAAACAAATATATATATTTTTACTTATGGATTAAAGCAACCCCAGCTTTACTTTTTCCCAAGCAAGGCATCCTATCTTTAGGTCGCAAAACTCCTATAAGAATTGCCACTACTTTGAGTTGAGATAAGTCCCGGTGGACACTCTCTTAGTTAGGTGGGTTTGACTTGTTGTGCCACCAACAAGTCACCTTGGCTGTCTTCCTTGCTATGAAAGATGTAAGTCTATCATGCATTCTCTGAAGCACGACCGTTGCACATCGACGGTAGCCTTAGGTCAGGTTCAATTTATTGTGCTATCAATCGATCACCCCAGTGGTTCCTTGTTTAAGAGGTTGTAAGTCTACAAGCTTTCTTCCTGACTTGATCATTGCACACAGAAAGGTACCCCTTAGGTTGGTTAGCTCTTCCTCACGGCTGATAGACTATCCGTTTGGATTTGTAAATCTAAGATAGGACTAGGCTGATATTAGCCCCTTCTTAGTAGATCCATTGCACACCGATAGGGTCCATCTAAAAATGAATTAATTTTGACTATTCTTGAGTTAGTATGAGTCCACAGTAGCATTCGCTCAATAGTCGCTATTGACCTCACTTTTGGAGTGAGCTTTCAACTTCTTCATCTTAGACATATGACTCCTCTAGACACTAAGAGTTCCCTAGTCTTAAGACACTTCTAGTGATTAGATGAACACTAAACCTAACCCTAGAGACTTAGAAGAGTTAGCTATAGGAATGAGTTATGCCTTAGGGGTTTAGGAAGATTTGTCCACCCTATAGCTTGAACCTAATCCTTGCTTCTCTCCTACAAACCAATCCAGATCAAATCTTAAATCAATTTCAACTCAATTGATTTTCTCAAATCATAAATCAATTCAAAAATATAAATCATAAATCAATTCCAAATCAAATGATTGAAACCCATGATTGAATTCAAATCCCAAAATATTTCTTAAGCCCTTTGATTTCATCTTATGGACTTAGCTCAAACCAAACCTAAATCACTCCAAACTCAAAAGAATTTTCTCATAACCCATTTATATTTTCATTTATATTCACAAATATAAATGAAATTTAAATTCAAATAACCAAAAATCAATTCAAAACTCAAATCCAAATTCAACTTATATCCAGCTTAAATTCCTTAAGCCAATTTCTTGGATTTAGCCAAATCATTCTCAAATCAATCCAAACCCTTGGATTTTCTCTTCAAACAATCACTCTTTCAATCACATGCCCAAATATGAACATAAACTACAATCAGTAAGCCAAAATCAAACTAACCCAGGTCAAACCCATGTTCATCTTTTTGACTTGAAATTATCAAATGAACCAAAACCCATTTTACCCCAAATCACTTGCAATTGGATTTATATTTTCATCATAAGTCCATATGTGAGTTCACCTAAACTTGAATCAAGCCTTGATCAAGCCAATTAACCCACTTAGGCTCACCTAACCCAACTTGACCTAAAAAATCTTTTTGAGCCAAATTCTAATCCAACCCAAATTGGATTGAACTAAGCCCATCCAAGCCTTACATTGGTCAACAATCATCCTTGAATGATCAATCACTCAAATTAGGTCAAACCAAGTCAAACTTTAGCCTTTGACCAAGTCAACATTTAACCCAAATTAAACCCAAACTAGCCAAAATTCATTAGAAGCTAAATTGATTGAAACCATTAATCTAAACCAATCCATAATCAATGATTTAACATGATCAAACCATCAATTAAGCCAAACCAAGCCTAATTGGCCACTTGACCTAAGTTGACCCAAATTAACCTAAAAAGCCAAAATGGGTCAAATCTTGATCTAAGCCAAACTAGTTGCAATTAATGGGTCAAATTCATTTCAAATCACTTATTGAACTTGACCAAAGCTTCAATTGACTAATTAGACCCAACCTAGCCTAATTGACCATGAACCCAACTTGACCTAAAAGGTCAAATCAACTTGAAATCAAACCAAACCAAAATTGATTGAAACTAAAGCTTGCAATACATTTTAAATGATCAACCAAGCCTAGACCAACCCATGACCTAACCCAATTGGGTTAAATGGGTCAAATTTGTCAACTTGATGCATTTGACCCAAATGAACCTAAATGAACCAAAACCAAATCTAATCCAAATTAAACCAAACTAATGATACCCAAAGGTTCCAAATGATCATTTGAACTTGACCTAACCCATGGCTTGACCCAATTTGACCCAACTTGATCTAAATGGATCAAATTGAACCAAATCAAATCAAATGAACTTCAAATCACTTGAAATTTGGCCCAACCCATTTTCAAATCATTTCAAATCCGCCCAAATCAAACTCATGGCCAAATGACCACTTTTTTCTTAGGTCAAAGGGTATCCTATGACCAAAATTCACTTGGAATTTGGTCATTTCTTTCTCAAGGCCACTTGACATCCTTATAGTGGTCCACATGGATACCAAGGGAGGTGGTGAACATGACCCAATGAGCTTGGGTTGGCCATGACCCAAGCCAAGGCCAAACTGACCTCTCAATGTCATTTGAACACTTGGAACTCCAAATGCACTCACCTAGCACATGAGCATCCAGTCTCCTTCGCTCCACTACCCAAAATGATCCATGCGGGGTGTTTTGGAGCTTAAACCGTGCCTCCAATCTATGTCATTGATCAAAAATGTCAAAACAGCCTCTCACCATCAGATCCATGGAGGGGGGAGATATACCCCCTCTCATTCCCACTCAAACCACAATTAATCATTTCCTTAGAGCTTGAGAGATTGAATAGAAGCCTCCCTAAGCTTTTCCAATCCATTCCCAAGCTCCCCCATTTCCCATTCTCGGTTTTACTCAGAGCCGAAATAGGGGAGGTGAGTTCAAATTCAAACTCATCTAATTCTCAATCAAAATATAATTAACCTTGCACACACCATCAGTGGACTTCGTCGAGCTCAATCAAGCCATTTCCTAAGTCTCCAAGCCACGGGAAGCACCATTTCGATCAAGGTCGTTCATAATTGAAGGGGAGCTTGGTCAACCAAGCAATTTACTTCAAATCAAGGCCAAATTCCTTC
This sequence comes from Cymbidium sinense, assembly GCA_021442155.1. Taxonomy (NCBI): domain Eukaryota; kingdom Viridiplantae; phylum Streptophyta; class Magnoliopsida; order Asparagales; family Orchidaceae; genus Cymbidium; species Cymbidium sinense. The sequence goes on from CM038217.1 coordinate 116,167,092, forward strand.
AACAGGGCTTCGTCTCTACTAGACGAAGCTACCTCTCCATTGGAAGCATCGATGATAGCCTCCAAGGTAATTGCTTGAAACCGTAGCCATAGGAAAATTTGGTTGGTCCTTTTTGAAGGAAATTATCACCCCTTGAAATCTTGACCGTTGGATGTGCATCCCCCCTCCTTCCGAAGGTGTGGGATCATTTTAACCCCAATATGAGCTCGGGTGAGCTCGAATTAAACAAAGAGAGATGAATGGTGTTCGTCTCTCATCGCTCGTAAAGAAGGATCACATGTCATCCGTTCCACGTGATTGGAACAGATGGCCATGATTAGATCATGCTAAGTCCCCTCTGATTCATTCCTAAACTGCAGGATTAATCTCAGCTGCCCAATCTTAGATCGGACGACCCGCAAAGAAGACCTATCTGCCGCTAGTTGACTCAGATGATGGATGTGACAACTTAAATAACCTATTCATGGCACCACATGAAAAGCGCACCGCGTCAGCCGCCATGTGGCCCGACTGGATTAGGGGTTTAATTAGGCGTAATTAATTTGATTTTAATAGTGAAACTTCCAAAATTCATAACCAATTATAGAAAAATCCAAAAAAATGCAAACTCAAGCTTATTTTGAAGATATTTCACACGAGAATCTAGAAAAATTATAATTACTTGATTTTGAATAGTGATTTCAACTTAATTAATGATTTATCAACAATCTAATTAGTTTAATTACCCTTTAATTAAGCACTCAATTAATCCTAAATTTTTTATAGATATTTAGAGTGATGACTTCTGACTCTATTTTTGGGATTTTATTGATTGCTTAATTAGGAAAATCATTTGAGTAAGCCCTAATCACTCTCTTAATCAAATTATTATAATTAAGGGATGAACAGTAGCCTGATTAATCACTTGAACATAATTATCCCTGTTAAACAGTAAGGTCACCTTGGGAATATGATTGGGGACATTTTTTTAATTTATTTCCTAATTATCTTTTACCCTTTAAAATTAAATTAATTAATGGGCTAATGGAATGATTAGTTGATTAGTCAAGTGGTTAGATCTTCAAAATGAGAGAATCAAAACCTAGTGGAATGATTGAATGACTTAGTGATTAGGATTGAGGCCTTGCCCTTGATATTTTCTCTTAAGTTAATTTTATCATTTAAACCAAAACATAATTAAAGAATTTAATCAATTCTTTAATGGCCTAATGAATTCAAAATTAAAAATCAATTTACCCAACCTAAACAACCCTTAATTGGTCTTGGGTAGCTCCTTGGGTGTTCAATAACCCAAGGTGAGAGATAACGAAATTATGATTGGCTCATATGTGTGAGAAAATCATAAGAGTAACTAAGTAAAATATTTTAAGTTTAATTAACTATTAATCATAAGTCAATTGCATTAGGCCCCCTTTCATTTCTTATGAGCATTGCAAATTTACTTTTCATGTGGTTGCATATCATATTGGCTTATTATTAATTAGTTAATTAACTTAATGTGATATAGGTAAGGGATAATTAATCCATTTAATTCATACCTTAACCTAAACAAAGCATAAAATCAACCTAATTATTCTAAGATTAAACTAAACCAATTCACACATGGGGGAAATGGATTAGGACTAGCAAACCCTTCTCACATTTCCTAAGTCAAATCAAATTCAAAATAAAAATCTCCTTAAAGAATTTTAATTCATTTTAAATGATCTTATTTTATAGGATTGTTCTTATGAGTTAATTAGGATGAATGAAGTCATGTGCTTACATCACTTTATTTCTCTCTAATCATGCTAAATATTGTTTGCCACATGAAATCATGCATTCATTTCTTTTAAATTTAATTAAATAAAATGTTCCTTTTATGTCAAATTGCATGTGTTGGCCAAAATTAAGAATATGAGTGGCTATTATCACTATTAAAACCAAAAATTATTTTTAAAACCTATAAATCAAAGATTATGAATGAAGTGATGCTACTTATAAATATTTATAAGCTTGCATGTGATTATAGCATAAGGTGTGTATTATGAAGTTCTCTTTTCATCTCTTAATATGGATTTACATAGGATTTGCAAAGTGTATGGTTTATTTGAACAGAACATAACACTTGTTTAAATATATTCCTATGCATTTCTATGTTATGAATCAAGAAGGATCTTCATATTTTACATGTAAATTATACAACCAAATCAAACATAATCTTTGGCATGATTCTTTATCCATTTGGTTCTTTGTGTACATTTACATGTATCTAAGAAAAGTGGATATCAATCTGGATATCTCGAGGTTGCGACACTTTAAGTAGCCCTAAGTAGGTATTGTACCTTACGCCCTTGGTGTAGAAAATAATGGCACCGTACTCACTTATAAATTTTATACATGTGCATGTGAATTTAGTTAATGGATGAGAAATCCCTCTTTTCTACATAATAAAGACATGCATCAATGATCCAATTAACACATGGAATATCCAAATTTTCAAATCATATCTCTTAGTATTCATCATCAAAGTGTGCTAAAATTTTCATTGCATGTATATGTATGCTTAGGATTATTCATATGCATGGTATACATGGTGGAAAGAAATAAATGTGTGTGTGTTATGTGGTAGTAATCCATCATAAATAATCCTAAGATGCCTTTCTTATTAAATAGGCTATTTAGAGAAAATTTAAACTTAAGGTTAATTAAAACACATAATAATCCATTCACTAAAGGAAATTCATTAATGAATCTACCTTAGAAATGCTTTAAGTTAGGGATGAAAGAAAGTTCTCTTCTCTTTTTTTCTCTTCATAACATTTAGCCTCTAAGTGTAGGTTCATTCAAACCAAGTCAAATCACCAACTAAAATTAACAAATCAACTAAATCACTTGAAATGAAACCACCACCTAAATTGAATCTTTCACACTTAGAAAATTTTAACCTTAAAGCCTAGCTAAGACATGCCACACAAGCCTTAAATGGAACACACACATTAGACTAAGTCACCATTTCTATCTTTAGGTTAGGGTGGTGCATGGTTTGATGAATGTTTATTTTATGATGCATTATTTTAGACTGGATGTTAGGGTGTATGAGCGTAGTCTAGATGTTAGGCTAATATTAGCATAATCTTTTTTCTACAAGGGTCGTGCTTAAGGGGTGATGTAATAAAAATATAAATATTTTTTGCTGCGCAGGTTGCTTATACCCCTGAGCATAACCAAAATTAGGACAAGCAGATTTGGTTACCCATGTCTGGGGTGCTAAATCCAACTTATTCATATAACTGCTTGGGTTGTGTGGTATGTTTAATTACCATTTATTTTGCAGGTTTAGTTAGATTTACCTTTCCCATTTTGAGGTAAATTTTATAATTAAGATTTGGAATGAATATTATGGGGGATTAGGATGAACATTGGTCATAAGACCAAATCTTATGTACCATGTGATGCCTTTGAAGCAACCATATTCCAATCAAGCCAAAAGGAAGAAAAAAACAAGCAAATCAAAATGACGAAATGAAGAATAAAGACCCCCATAACATGAATTCATTATAATTGTAATTATTCATTTGTAATCCAGGTTGTATAAGGGTAGAGCTCGGCTACCCACATTTCTTTTGTTGTCCGGTACGACCACATCGCCTCTTATTCTTTTGCTTAATTTTATAAATTGATTGATGCTATATTTATGATTGTGCAATTAGATGACATGATTTTCTAGTTAATTGTTTGATGATTGTTGAATGTCTGGATGCATTTCTAGGAAAAATAAATTTTCTATCCAATTAATCAATTCAAAATTAAACTAAATAATTCATAACCTCACCTAAAGCCTAGGACATAAATCAAGATAATAAAAAATTTAGCAACCCCTTAGTTGGATGTTGAATGTCTCATATCATGCATAAATCATATTGTTTCACTCTTGCCAATGGATGGCTTCCACCTTTGCCAGAGAAAATGGCTTGACCTTTGAGAGCCATGGTGAAAACACACCTCCTTCTTTCTGATTTTGGCCCATAACCAATTTCTCATACATTAGGCATATGAAATCTCATAGCTTGTGTCAAATAAAAATGTCCAAAAATTAAAATAAAACTTGACAAAATTTGCATTGGATTAAGTCATGAGTTCATGCCCTTCATGATCTAGTCTCTTAGGGATTAAGTTTAAGGACTTAGTCTCCTTTTTAAATAAACAATAGCTTAGCTATCTTGAAAAATATAATACTTGCCTACATGTATTTAAAATAGTAGGAGGAATTAGTTGGCGGCCACCCCCAGGCGGTTGTAAGTCCAACATTCGAGTGGTTTATTCTCTCTTTTAGATATAAACCATATACCCATTTTTGCCTTAGATTTAGGTCATACTTTGGCCCTCGTCAAAGTGCCTTAGATTTAGGATCTTAGGTTATTATTTCCCTTTGTGGGCTACAAGCATAAATCCTCACTTCTTAGGCATTTCTATAATCTTGTATTGTAGAATTATAAGCCCTAGAATTCTAATAAAAATTCAACTCAAATAGATAATTCTCCTCAATTTCAAAAATATAAATCCTAACCATATGATAGTTTGGGATTCTCACTAGGCTTCAGTATCATGAACACCCCCTATTCATCTTCCTTTGGTTTTGATAATAATTCCATCCTTTTGCTCAATCCCATTTGATTTTCAAAAAAAAATCCAATTGATTGATAGTCCTATCTTTGAAATTTTGGAGACAATAATCATTTACCTTAATCGGGAGTATTCCTAAGGAATTTCATTCCTTAGGATGTAATTAACTATGGGGGCTTGCCTCCATAAGGAACTTACCAAACCCGACTTAAAATAAACCCTACTTTACTTTTTCATGTGAAGTAGGGGAAAGATTTCTGGTACATTCGAAGACCCATTGGCCTTAGGAGTCCTTATTAGGTGATTAGGTCCATTGTAGGATGGTGACTTATATTTCTTGAGATAGTACATCATTCCTCAATGTCATACCCGATCACCCTAATGAGTACATCTATGAATCTATGTGGTGTCCCACACAACCATCATCACAAAAATAAACACCATAGTCACGTTAGGTCAGGTTCAATTTGTTGTGCTAGCAATCGATCATCCAAGTGGTTCCTTGTTTAGGGAGTTGTAAGTCTACAAGCTTTTTTCCTAACATGACCATTGCACATCGAAAGGAAACCCTTAGGTTGGTTAGTCCTACCTAATGGCCGATAGACTATCACTTTGGATTTGTAAATCTAAGATAAAACTAGGATGATATTAGCCCCTTGTTAGTAGATCTATCGCACACTAATATGGTTCATCTAAAATTAAATTGATCTTGACTATTCTTGAGTCGATATGAGTCCATAAAGACATTCACTCAATAGTCTCCTTAGGTCGAGTTTGATTTATTTTGCTAGCAACCGATCATCCAGTGGTTCCTTATTTAGGAAGTTATAAGTATACAAGCCTTCTTCCTAACTTGACCATTGCATACCGAAAGGCAGCCCTTAGGTTGGTTAGTCCTACATGATAGCCGATAGACTATCCCTTTGGATTTGTAAATCTAAGACAAGCCTAGGCTGATATAGCCTCTTCTTAGTGGATCCATCACACACTAACAGGGCCTAATTCATTAAATCCTTCTTTCTTCCCTAGTGGAATCTAAATTAAAATTACCCACTCTTATCCTAAGGGATGCTTTCCCAAAGTAAACCAAAAAAATTCATACATTGAACCCATCTTCTCCCCAACAGATTTGAGCTCATATCTCTAGTAGATGTGCCCTCAAAAATCTAAATCACACCCTCTCCCCAGTGGAGTCTTGGATCATGAACAAATCAAATTCTCATCCCCAGTGGATGCCTACCAATTAAATCAAATCAAATTTCTCCCCAACAAGGCGTAAATCATATCCTTATCCCCAGCGGATCTTTTCTACCAAAATCATATCAAACTCAAACCTTTATCCTCTGTAGATAATCTAAACCTGCTTCCCTAGTGGAAGGTTCATATACTTGATCCTTTAGTAGATCCTTTCTTCCTCTCTTATGCCTTTGACAGAGTTGAGTTGCATTGCACTAAGATCTTGATTCAGTCTACATCTTGGATTTAGGAGTAGATCATTTCTGATAGTTCTTGCGATCCTTCAAACATTGTTGATCATCCCGGTCAACACCAATATGTGCGGTGTGCCTCGTTAGTTGCCACACATATTGGGTGCCCTTTTGTTGACCTCATTTTTGGAGTCAGCTCTCAACTTTCTCATTATAAATCTAGGACTCTTGTAGACACTAAGAGCTCTTTAGTCTTAAGACACTTCTAGTGATTAGGTGAACACTTAACCTAAGCCTAAAGACTTAAAAGAGTTATCTATAGAATAGGTCATGCCTTAGGGTTTTAAAAAAACTTGACTACCCTATAGCCTTAAACCCAATCCATTCTTCCTTCCTCAAACCAAACCTTAAATTTAAATCTAAATCATAAATCAATTCTAAATCAAATAATTGAAACCCATGATCAAATTCAATTTCTAAAACCCTTCCTAAGCCCTTTGATTTTATCTTATGGATTAGTCTTAACCAAATTCAAATCAACCCTAATTCAATTGCTTTTCTCAAATATCCACTCAATTTCAAATCAAATTCCAATTCAAATCCAACCCCAAATGAGTAGAACCCAAAATCAAATGCAAATTCCAAAATCCCTTCCTAAGTCATATGAGCCACCTTCATATGCTTAGCCAAAACCCCATTTAAATTAAATCAAACTTCATTGATTTCTTTATAAATCAATCAATCCTTTATTTATATTCATAAATATAAATGAAATACAAATTAAAATGAGCCAAATCAAATCAAACTAAATCAAACTAAATCAAGACCTTTCTTAAGCCATATGGACCTACCTCCATGAGCTTAATAAAATCTAAACCCAAATCAACCCAAACTCAATTGATTTCTTTATAAATTAGTTATTCCTTCATTTATATTCACAAATATAAATGAAACCCACCCTCCAATGACCAAAAATAAATCAAACTAAATCAATTCCCTACTTAAGCCCTTTTGACCTACATCCTTAAATTTGGTCAAATTTGCTTTCAAATTACTCCAAACTCAAGTGATTTTCTCATGAATAATTTATACCTTCATTTATATTCAAAAATATTAATGAAATATAAATCCAAATAGCCAAAATCAAACCCAAATCAAATCAAATTTCTATTTTTAGCCTTTTTAGCTAAATTCTTGAACTTTGCTAAATGATACCCAAATCAATTCAAAACCCTTTAATTTCTTCATAAATTAATCATTCCTGCAATCACTCATCCAAATATAAACACAAACTACAATTATCAAACCAAACTCAAGTCAACCCAAGTCAAACCCAAGTTAGCCCTTTTGACTTGAAAACTTCAAATGAGCCAAAATCCATCATAACCCAAATTGATTGTAGTTGAATTTATATTTCAATCCTAGGCTCATATATGAGTTCAACTAAACTTGAATCAAGCCAAAACTAAATCAGTTGACCCATTTAGGTCCACTTGACCCAAAGTGACCTAAAAGGCCCTTTTGAGCCAAGTTCTAATCCAACCTAAATTAGATTGAACTAACCCCATCCAAACCTCATATCATGATTAACAAGAATCCTAGGGTGATTAACTACCTTGAATTTGGTCAAACCAAGTCAACTTGGTCCTTTGACCAAGTCAACTTTTAGCCTAAATGAACCTAAACTAGCCAAAACTCACCATATACCAAATTGATTGAAACTATTGATTCAAACCCATTCATAATCAATGATTGAACATGCCCAAACCCTTAATTAAGCCAAACCAAGTCCAATTCACCATTTCAACTAAGTTGACCCAAATTGGCCTAAATAGCCAAACTGGGTCAAATCATAATGTAACCCAAGTTGATTGCAACCAATAGCTCAAGTTCATTCCAAATCATTTATTGAACTTGACTAAAGCCATGATTGAGCTCAATTTGACCAATTGGTGAACTTGACCCTACCTAACCCAAATTGACCTAAAAGGTCAAATTGCCCAAAATCAAAATCAAACCCAAATTAAACCAAACCAAAGCCTACAATCAATTTCAATTAGCCAATTGAACCTAAAATAACACTAACCCAACCCAATTTGGTCAAATTGGTCAAATGGGTCAACTTAGCCTATTTGACCTATTTGAATCCAAATGAGCCAAAATCAAACCTAAGCCAAATTAATCAAAACCACTTGAACTAAAACTCTCTAAATCATCATTCAAACCTAACCCAAGCCTTAGTTTGACCCAATTTGATCAATTGGTCAAGCCAACCCAACATGATCTCATTTGACCAAATGAAGCCAAAGCACCCAAAACCAACCCATGGGACCCTAAGGGCTAACCAACCCAACCCAAATTAACCCTAGGTCAGCCCAAAAACATCTTAAATGCAAAGTAGACCCACATAAGAGAATTAGCCATTGGACAAACCTCCCCACATAGGTTCCTTCCCCATTTGGAAAAGTCCACTCTCCCATCACTTGGGCAACCACCTCATTATCATATAGATCACACCTAAGCATGCTAGCCCACCCTAGAATAGCTAGGATCGGCCATGGACCAGGGGGAGTTCACCTCTTCCCCTCTCAAGCCAAACTGAGCACCCTATGGACAAAGAAAATAAGATCTCCCCCATATCAGCCTTGGAGACTCTTGCCATAGCTTCCACCACTCCTGGCGAGCCACGTGGACTAGATGGGGACAAGTCTAACAGTCTGAAGTAGCTGGTCGACGAGAAAATGAGATTGAATCTCGTCTATCCACCTCAGTAATTGAGGGGATATATCCCCTCAATTAGAATAGAAATCATTCCATTCTACTTCATTTAAGCCAACGATAGTGAAGGAGAGTTTCCCATATACTTTCCCCAAGCTTCGAAGCTCCCCATTTTCTCCCTTCTAGGTTTTACGTTAAACCGAAATAGGGGAGGCCTCCCTTTCGAATCCATCCATCGCCCAACCAAAATTCAATTAAACTTGCACACACCTTCCTTGGATCTAATCGAAGCCAAGAAAATCATTTTTGAAGCTTCCAAGATGTTGGAGATAGGAGTTTGACCACGATCGAATGCCAAATAGGAAGAGCTTGGCCTCTAGAGCAAACCACCTAAAATCAAGGCTCGTGTAGCTCAACAGGGCTTTGTTTCTACCAAATGAATTGTTAAAACTGCCAGTTATAAGCTTTGATGAGGTAATTTTTTAAAATCAATCCTTGAATGAAAATAGTTTGAAGCTTTATGAAGAAAACTTGCATTTGAGCCCATCCTAGCTGTTGGATCCTTCACATGAAGGTGTGGGTTGAGTTTGGAGTGGATTTGAGCTTGGGTGAGTTCATATCGACCGATCCATGGTGAATGAGCTCCGTCTCTCATCGCTCGTGGGGGATAGATCATGGGCTGTCCGTTCTGCATGATTAGAATGGATGACTCTGATTTAATCACACTTAGATCCCCTCTATTTTATCCTTAATTATGGGATTTGATCATGGCCATCCGATCTTAGATCAGACGATTCACAGGAATCACATTTATTATAATCAGAGTCAGTGTCTCGATTTGACAACTTAAAAAGCCTATCCCGTTGTGCCACGTGGAAAGCACGCCGTGTCATCCGTCAGGTGGAACCGACAGGATTAGGGTGTTAATCAGGTTAATTAATCCATTTTTTAAGGCTGAAACTTCAAATATTCATAACTAATTGTAGAAAAATAAAAAATATAAAATAAATGAGGGCTCATTTTAAAGGTATTTCAGAGGAGAATCCAAGGAAATTATTTTTAATTAATTTTGAATAGTAATTTCTACTTAATTATGGTTTAATTAAAAATTTAATTAGCCTAATTACTCTCTGATTATTTATCCAATTAATTTCAAATTTTCTAGAGATATTTAGGGAGATGACCTCTTCCTCCCCTATTTTTCTTGGAATTTATTGGATATTTAAGTAGGGAAATTAATTGATTAAGCCTTAATTACTCTTCTACCTTAATTAATGATAATTAAGCAAATAAATAGTAAATTAATTAAATAATTAAGCTTATTTCCATCTATTAACAATGAAGATCTTAGGGAAATGGTTTAGGTTTACTCCTTGACCATTTCATTAAGTCTCTTCATTTGTTTCAAATTAATTGAAGCTTAAAAATTAATTAGCCACTTAATTAACAAATTAAAAGAAAGAGAATCTAATTATTTCAAAGCCTAGTTGATTGTTTGAAATGACTTAGGGAATGGGATTGAGGTCTCTTCCTTAATCTATTTTCTTAGGTTAATTTCATTATCCTAATTAAAATATAATCAAATGATTTAATTTACCAATTAAAGGCCTAATTAAATTAATTCAAATCCATTCATTCCTTACTTTGATTAATCAACCTTGGGTAGTTCTTTAGATGTTTAATAGTCTAAAGAAATTTAATGAACTTATGATTAGCTTACATGTGTGAGAGAATCATAAAAGTAAATAATTAAACCCATTAAGTTTAATTAACTATTAATCATGAGCCAATTGCAATAGGCCCCTTTCATTCCTTAAGAGCATTGCTAATTTACTTTTCATGTGGTTGGATATCATGTTGGCTCATCATTAATTAGTTAATTAACTTAAAGTGATATATGTAAGGGTTTAATTAATTAATTTAATCCATGCTTAACTTAATCAATCCATAAAAATAATATAATTGCTTTTCATTAAATCAAATTAACTCACACATGTGGAAGTGGGACTAGAATTAGAAAACCTCTTTCACATCCCTTAAATAAAATCAAACATGAAATCAAAAATGGATTTAAGAAACTTTGGTTTATTTTAAATAAGCTTATTTAATGTGATTGTCCTTAGGAATTAGTTGGATTGAAAAAAATTACATGCTTGTGTTGTTTTTTTTTTTTTCCAATCATGTTAAAATGTTGTATTCCACTTGTAGTCATGCATTCATTTCTTTCAAAATTTAATTAAATAAAATGATTTCCATTATGTCAAATTTGCATGTGTTGACTTAATTAGAAATATGTGTGGTTATTATCACCATTAAATCTCAAATGTATTTTCAAAAGCTTATTAATGAATAATGATAATATATATTGTGACTTTAGTTATGTACACATAGGAGGTACATGTAAATATAAGCTTAGTGTATAAAGTGAAGTATCTTTCTTACATTCATATGTTGATTTGCATAACTTTGAATGTTAATAGGGTATATTAGTCTGGACATTTGGGACACATGACTTTAAGTAGCCCCAAGAAGGTTCCTACCTCACTCCCCTGGTGCAGAATAATGGTGGCGTACGTATTTGTTTTCATTCTTATGCATTTTGACATTAGAATTTAGATAGAGCTTTAATTCATTTACATAAATAAATCAATTAAATCAAACTCTACTTTTATATGGTTTCCTATTCTTGTAGTTGCTTATACATCCATAAGTATTTGAGAATAGTGAGTATATTAGTTTGGACATTCTGGGAACACACAACTTTAAGTAGACCTAAGGAGGTTCCTACCTCACTCCCCTGGTGTAGAACAATGGTGACGTACTTGCTTAAAGCTTACATACATTTGAATGTGTTTTTAACTAATGAATGAAAATCCCCCTCTTTCTATTAAAAAAGACATGTATTCATACTTTGCTCAATTGGTTGGATTGATTAATCATATGATTTAGAGTTCTTTTCTTATGCATTTCTATAAGAATTTAGATAGAGCTTTAAATTAATATGACAAAATAATTCAACCAAATGAAACATCAATTCTAAGTACATTTGCTTACATTCATTATTTAAGTGTGCTAAGATATAAATTGCATGTATAGTTATGTTTAGGACTAAATCATATGCATGCTATATATATGATGGAAGGAAATGAAAAAACATATGTCATGTGATAGTAGTTCATTCCAATTAATCTTAAGATGCCTTTCTTATTGAATGAGATTATTTAAAGTGAACCTAAACTTAGGATTAATTTAAAATATGTAATAAGCCATTCATTAAAAGGAATTCATTGAATTAATTTACTTTAGATGTAACTTAAGGTAGGGATAAAAGAGGGTAATCCTCTCTTTCATTCTCTTTAAATCACTTAGTTATTTTGTTTAGGTCAAATGAATTAAAAGAAAATATTAAGTAAAATTTACAACTCACTTAAACCATTTAAAGTGAAACCACCTTTTATAATTAAATGTCTTTCATATTTAGAGAATGACAACTCTAAAGCCTAGTTAGAACATACCACACAAGCCTTAATACACACATTAGATTAAGTCACCACTTCTAACTTTATGTTAGGGCAGTGCATGATTTGATGTATGTTTGTTTTATGATGTTTTATTGTAGACTGGATGTTAGGGTGTATGGTTCATAGACTAGATGTTAGGCCGTGATTAGCCTAATCATATTTTTTGTAAGAGATTGTGCTTGAGGGGAGCTTAAAATAAACATAAATTCTCTCTTTAGCAGGTTGCTTAACCGCTAAGCATAATCTAAATTAGGATAGGTGGAATTAGTTACCCATGTGCAGGGTGCTAAGTCCAAATTATACATATAACTGCTTGGGTTGTATGGTGTGTTTAGCTAACAGTTATTTTGCAGGTGTAGTTAGATTTACTTTTTTGATTTTTAATATAATTTTGCATTAGGAATTAGGCTTACTGTTATGGGTGATTAGGATGGGTGGTGGCTAGAAGGCTTTATCTTGGGAAGACCCGTGATGCCTTTGAAACAAGTAAATCTAAGCAAAGAGATGAAGGAGATATGAAGACCCCCATAGCATTTATTCATTTATAATTTATAATTATTGTTTCATATACCAGTTGTATAAGGGTAGAGCTCGACTACCCATTTCTTTTTCAGGCTATACGCCGGTACCCGACTGCACCGACCTGTTATTCTTTCACATTGAGTTTATAAATTGATTGATGCTTTGTTTACATTATGCAATAGAAATGACATGTGTTTTTCTAGTTTCTTCATATATGATGATTTAATGTGTGGCCTAGATCGATTAGGCTATTAGGAAAAAAATTAATTTTTCTACCCCAACTATAACACATAACTAATTTTCAAACAACTCATAACCTCATCTAAAGCTTAGGTATTAAATCAAGATAGTTAAAAGATTTAGCAACCCCTTAGCCGAATGTTGTATGCTTAATATCATGCATATCATCTTATTTCATTCTTGCTAAGAGAGAGTTTCCATCCTTGCATGATAGGGAAAGACTTGACCTTTGAGGGTCTCCTTTATGGTGGAAAATATCTCTTTCTCTCTGATTTAGCCAATAACCCTAATTCATCATGCATTTAGACATATAAAATCCTATAATCTTTGTTAAAATGAAGAGTCCAAAATCAAATAAAATTTGCATTAGACTAATTCATTATTCATACCACTAATGCTTTAGTCTCTTAGGGAGTGGGTTTAAGGACTTTAGTTTCTTTCTAATTAATAACAACCTAACCATCTGACAAAACATATGACTTGACTATATGGTTTTAAAACACAGGAGAAGTTAGTTGGCTATCACTCTAGGCAGTTATAAGTCCAGCAGTCGGGTGGTTTACCCTCTCTTGTGGAGCTAAACAATATGCTCATTTTCTCCTTAGATTTAAGACATGCTTTGGCCCTCGCTAAAGCTCCCTAGATTTAGGATCTGAGGTTGATGTTTCCCCTCGGTCTACAAGCATAAATCCTCACCTCTTAGGCCTTTCTAAAATCTTGTATTATGGGATTATTAGCCCTAGCTTTTTAATGAAATTTCAACAAAAATATATAATTCTCTTCAATTTCAAATATATAAAGCCCAACCATAGGATAGTTTGGAATGCTCACTAGGCTTTCTAGTATCATGAGTATCCCATACTCATCTCCTTTTGGCTTCAATAATAAGTCTTTCTTTTAGATCTATCCCACTTGATTTTCCAAACATAACTAATTTATTGATAGTCCTATCTTAGAAATTTTTGGAGATAATAGTTTCCTACTTTAATCGAGAGTATTCCTAAGGAACTCACCTTACTTAGAATGTAATTAACTATAGGGGCTTGCCCCCATAGGAAACTTTAAAGCCCAATTTAAATAAACCCTACTTTATTCATCCATGTAAAGTAGGTGAAAAATTTCTAGTACATTTGAAAATCCATCATGCATTAGAAGTCCTTATTAGGTGATTAGGTCCATTGTAGGGTAGTGAATTTTATCTTTCGAGATAGTGCACTATTCCTTAATATTGTACCCAATCACCACAATAAGTATACCTTCAGATCTACATGATGCTCCTCCCATACATACATAAATTATAAATAAACACCACAACGGAGAATGAGCTCTATCGTTCATCGCTTGTAGAAGGAGGATCACGGGCTGTCTGTTCCATGTGATTGGAATGGATGGCTCTGATCAAATCATGTTTGATCTCCTGTATTTTCTACCATTACACCACGGGTTTGATCTGCATTGTCCGATCCAAGATCGGATGACGGAGATCAATACCGTGTCCGTCTGACTCAGCACACGGATGTGACAACTTAAATAACCAATCCCACAGTACCATTTGAAAAGTGTGCCACATCAGCGCGCCACATGCCACCAATGGGATTAGGTTTAATTAAGGTTCAATAATGTGTTTTTTAGGCCAAAACTTTATAATTCATAACTAATTGTAGAAAATTCCAAAAATACAAATAATTGCTCATTTTAAAGGTATTTCAAAGAAAAATTTAGTAAAAATATTTTCAATTGATTTTGAATAGTAAATAGAGCTTAATTAAGATTTAATTAAAAACTTAATTAGCTTAATTACTCTCTAATAATTCAAGTAATTAATCCAAAAATTTTTGAGATTGTTTAAGAGGATGACCTTTGCCTCCTTTAATTTTCTTGGGATTTTTTGTTTGCCAAATTAGGAGAACTGATTAATTAAGCTCTAATTACTCTCTTAATTTAATTGATGTTTAATTAATCATGTGAACAATTATGTTTGATTAGTTAAGTGGTTAAGTGTTCCGTAATAGTGGATGAATTCAGGAGATAAGATTAAGGCCTCTTTCATAATTCATTTCCCAAAGTTCATTTTCATTAATTAAATTAATCAATGTAATCATATGGAATCTTAATTAATTGATTCTTGGGTAGAACTTTAGGTGTTTAATAACCTAAAGATAGTTAATGAAATTATGGTTAGCTCACATGTGTGAGAAAATCCTAAAAGTAATTAAGTGAGTATCTTAAGCTTAATTAATTAATGATTTTGAGCTAATTACATTAGGCCCCCTTTCATTTCATAGGAGCATTGCTATTTACTTTTCAATTCATTTGCATATTATATCAGCTCATAATCAGTTAATTAATTATCTTAAGATAACATAGGTAAGGGTTTAATTAATTGATTTAACTCACACCTTAACCTAATTAAGCCATAAAATTAACCTAATTTCTTATCATTAAATCAAATTAACTCACACATGGGGATTGGGATTAGGATTAGCAAACCTTTCTCACATTTCCTAAATCAAATAAAATATGAAATTAAAAAAAATGACATCAAGAAACTTTGGTTTATTTTAAATGAGTTTGTTTAGTATAATTGTCTTTAGGAATTAGTTGGACTGAATGAAATCATGTGCTTATGTCCTTGTATTTCTTTCCAATCTTGTTAAATGTTGTATGCCACTTGATTCATGCATTCATCTATTTCCAAAATTAATTAAATTAAATGATTTCCTTTATGTCAAGCTTGCATGTGTTGATTTTAAATTAATATATGTGTGGCTACTATCACTATTAAATCTAAATCTATTTTCAAAAACTTATAAATGAATAATCATATATATGTTATGAATGCTAGTTATGAATACATAGGAGATGTATGTGATTATAGCTTAAGTATATGAAGTGAAGTTTCTTTTCTTTCATCCATGTATTGATTTATATTAGTAAGAATGTTAATGGGTATATAACATGGACATCCCAAGAATATGAGGCTTTAGTTAGCCCTAAGGAGGTCATTTGATTACCCCACTTCCCTTGTTTAACAACGACATGTACTCCATTTGATTTCATCCTTATGTATTTCAATATTAGGATTTGGATAAGACTTCAGTCCATATGCATAAATGTTTCAATAAAAAAAAATACAATTTTGCATAGTTTTCTCTCCTTTATTTATGTATACATTCATATGTATTTGATAAAAGTAAATACTTAGTCTAGATACCCCAGAAATATGAGGCTTTAAGTAGCCCCAAGGAGGTCATTTGATTACCTCACTTCCCTGGTTAACAATGGCATGTAATAGCTTATGTCTCTCATACATGTGTGTGTGTGTGTGTGTGTGTGTTTAATTATGGAGTTGAAATCCCTCTTTCTTTTATCAAAATATATGCATTTGCAATTATTTAAGTGATATAATTAATTAATCCTATGATTAAAAGCTCTCTTTCTTACATTAATGTATACAAATTTATATATGTTTGAATGCAAATGGTATTTAGTTTGGACATCCGGGGAATACGAGACTTTAGCTAGCCCCAAGGAGGTCATTTGATTACCTCACTTCCCTAATTTAAAAATGACACATACCTATTTAATTTCATTCCTATGTACTTTTGTATAAGAATTTAGATAGAGCTTTAAATTAATATTATAAAATAATTCAATCAAATAAAATATTTAGATTCTGAGATATACATATATTTACATCTATCATTTAAGCATGCTAAGACATAATGCATGCATAGGTATGCTTAAGGATTTAATCATATGCATGTTACATATGATAGGAAGAAATGAATGAATATGTGCCATGTGATAGTAATTAAGTCCAATTAATCTTAAGATGCCTTCCTTATTGAATGAGTTTATTTAAAGTGAACCTAAAGTTAGGATTAATTTAAAATATATAATAAGCCATTCATTAAAGAGAATTGATTAATTAATATGGTTTAGATGTGACTTAAGGTTGGGATAAAAGCGATTGATCCTCTCTTTTCTTCTCTTTATAACACTTAGTTGTTAAACGTAAACTAAATGGAACAAAAGAAAACATTAAGTAAAACTCTCAAATCAATTAAACCACTTAAAGTGAAATCATCCTTTATAATTAAATCCTTTTATACTTAGAAAATCATAACAAAGCTTAGTTAAGGCATACCAGACAAGCCTTAGCACACACACTTTAGAATTAAGTCACCACTTCTAGCTTTATGTTAAGGTGGTGCATGTAGTGATGTATGTTTGGTTTTATGATGTATTGTTCTAGATTAGATGCTAGGGTGTATGCTTCATAGACTGGATGTTAGGCCATGATTAGCATAATCATATTTTATGTAGGATATTGTGCTTAAGGGGTACTTAAAATAAATATAAATTCCCTCTTTTGTAGGTTGCTTAACCCCTAACCATAATCTAAATTAGGATAGGTGGGCTTGGTTACCCATGTGTAGGGTGCTAAGTCCAAATCATTCATATAATTGCTTGGGTTGTATGGTGTGTTTAGCTAACACTTATTTTGCAGGTGTAGTTAGATTTACTTTTCCTATTTTTTAATATAATTATGCATTAGGGATTATGATTAGTGTTATGGGGGATTAGGATGAGTAGTGGCTAGAAGGTTTTGTGCTGGGAGGCCCCGTGATGCCTTTGAAGCAAATACATCCAAATGGAGAAATGATGGAGACCTGAGGAATGAAGATAAGAAGACTCTATAGTATTTATTCATTATAAAATTGTAATTATTCTTTCATATCGATAAGGGGAGCTAGCTACCCATTTCCTTTTCGTGTTGCGAAGACCAATGACCGACCTTTTTTTCCTTTGTGATAGATTTATAAAATTCTTGATATTATGTTTAAATTATGCAATAGAAATAAAATGCCTCTTCTTAGTTTCTTACTTATATAGTGATTTAATGTGTGTCCTAGATCGGATTAGGCTCTTAGAGAAAATAAATTTTCTACCCCAACTATAACTCATAACTAAACTTTCTAAATAACTCATAACCTCACATAAATCTTGGGCATTAAATTAAGATAATTAAAAGATTTAGTAATCTCTTAGCTGAATGTTATATGTTTAATCTCATGCATCTATATTATTTCACTCTTGCTAAGAGAGGGTTTCCATCCTTACATGATAGGGGAAGACTTGACCTTTGAGGGTCTCCTTTGTGGTGAAAAATATCTCTTTCTCTCTGAATTAGCCAATAACCTCATTTTATCATGCATTTAGACATATAAAAATCCTATGGCCCTTGTCAAAATGTAGAGTCCAAAATCAAATAAAAATTGAAAAGATTTGCATTAGACTAAGTCATGGGTCATACCACTCATGCTCTAGTCTTTTAGGGAGGGGGGTTTAAGGACATTAGTATCTTTCTAAATAATAACAACCCAACTATCTTGCAAAATCATATGACTTGCTTACATAGTTTTAAAGCGTAGGAGGAGTTTGTTGGCTACCACTCCATGCGGTTGTAAGTCTAGCAGTCAGGTGGTTTACTCTCTCTTATGGAGGTAAACCATATACCCATCTTCGCTTAGATTTAGGACGTGCTTTGGCCCTCGCTAAAGCTCCCTAGATTTAGGATTTAAGGTTTCTATTTTCTTTGGGCTACAAACATAAATTCTCACTTCTTAGGCATTTCCATAACCTTGTATTGTGGGATTATAAGTCCTAGCCTTCTAATAAAATTTTAACTCAAACATATAATTCTCCTCAATTTTAAACATATAAAGCCCAACCATAGGATATGTTGGAATGCTCAGTAGGTTTCCTAGTACCACGAGCATTCTCTACTCATCTCCTTTGGCTTCGATAATAAGTCTCTTCTTTTTGATCTATCTCGATTGATTTTTGAAGTATAACCAATTTATTGATTGTTCTATCTTTGAAATCTTTGGAGATAATAATTGCCTACTTTAATCGAGATTATTCTTAAGTAATTCATCTTCCTTAGGATGTAATTAACTGTGGGGGCTTGCCTCAATAGGAAACTTTAGAACCCAATTTAATAACAACTCTACTTTATTCATCTATGTAAAATAGGGAAAATCTCTGGTATATTTGAAGGCGCATCATGCCTTAGGAGCCCTTATTAGTTGATTAGGTCCATTGTAATATGGTGATGTTTATCTTTCGAGATAGTTCACCATTCCTTAATGTTGTACCTGAGCACCTCAATAAGTACACCCCCAGATCTGCGTGGTGTCCCCCATATAAATACCTAAAATAAACACCATAGATTTTTTGGCAATTCTGCTAGGGATGATTCCTCTCTCCATTTATAGTAGACAATTATTATCTCTAAGCATCAATAATGGACTTGTATTTTATATGAGTCCAAGACTATCTTTCTTTCTATTGGCACTTAGCTTATTTCTTTCTTAAGAAAAGCTAGCCAACATCCTCTAGGTTTTAGGAACTCACTCTTTATAGGTCTTAGAACCCCTATTGGGTCCCCCCAATAGGTGAAAGATAAAATTAACTCATGAAAGGAGATGACAAAAATTTAGAACTTCTTTACCACTAGTTTGGTGAGGCAAGGTTCATCTTATATTTAAGAAAATAAACCCTTTTGCAAAATAGCACTCTTTCAAAAGCACTTTTTAAAAAATATTCACATAATAAAAAATTGCATTAGGTTTTTATTTATTTATTTATTTTTTTAAAATTAAGTAAACTAGTAGGTTTAGGTTTATTTAGTTTATTTTTTTATTTTAGTTTATTTTATTTTTATTTTTATTTAGGTTTATTTTTATTTTTAGTTTAGTTTATTTATTTTAGTTTAGGTTTTTTATTTTAGTTTATTTTTTAGTTTACGTTTAGGTTTATTTTTTAGTTGAGTTCTACTTTTATTTTATTTTATTTTTAAGGTTTAGGTTTTATTTTTTTATTTTTATTTTTTGGTTTAGGTTTAGGTTTTGATTTTATTTTCTTATGTTTAGGTTTTCGATTTTTATTTTAGGTTTATTTTCAACATTTATTTTTTAGTTTTGGTTTAGGTTTCTTTTTAGTTTATTTAATTATACTTAGTTCAGGGTTTAGGTTTAGGTTTTTTTATTTATTTTTATTTAGTTTATTTTAGTTTTGGTTTAGGTTTATTTTATTTTTATTTTAGGTTTAGGTTTTTTTTTTAGTTTAGGTTTTAGATTTTATTTATTTATTTTAAGTTTTATTTTTTAGGTTTTTTTAGGTTTAGGTATTTATTTAGTTTTTATTTTATTTTATTTTATTTTAAGTTCATTTTAGGTTTATTTTATTTTTATTTTACATTTAATTTTTATTTAATTTAGGTTTTTTATTCTTAGGTT
The DNA here is from genome assembly GCA_021442155.1 of Cymbidium sinense. Taxonomy (NCBI): domain Eukaryota; kingdom Viridiplantae; phylum Streptophyta; class Magnoliopsida; order Asparagales; family Orchidaceae; genus Cymbidium; species Cymbidium sinense. The sequence goes on from CM038217.1 coordinate 116,187,432, forward strand.
TATTTTATTTTTTAATTTAGTTTAGGTTTTTATTTATTTTATTTTAGTTTATTTTTATTATTTTATTTTATTTTATTTTAGGTTTAGGTTTAGATTTTAGTTTAGGTTTATATTTTATTTTATGTTTTTATTTTTATTAGGTTTAGGTTTATTTATTTATTTTATTTTTAGGTTTTATTTAGTTTAGGTTTAGGTTTTTAGGGTTTTGAGTTTAGGGCTTAGGGTTTAAGGTTTAGGGTTTTAGGGTTTAGGGTTTATGGTTAAGATTTAGGGTTTATGGTTTAGGGTTTTTTTTTATATCGAAACCCTAAACCCCAAATCGAAAAACCCTAAAAAAAAAACCCAAATCCTGCGGCGCTCTCTGGCAATTGCATTTTCCTTTCATTTTCCTTACAGCTTGGCCAATTTCTGATCATTCTCGATCATATTTTCGATAATTTCTCTCTGATTGGCCGCTAATGTGAGTTACCCTTTGCTCTTTCAATGGCAAAGGAGCCGCTTCCCGTGCAACCGGGCTTTTTGAACTTGGAGGCGTCGGCTAGGGCATCAGATTTACATGGAATTTTGGATATGAAATTATCCGCTACTCTGCCTGCAGTTAAGTCCTTCAAGGATGCATTATCTGGTAAGAACCTTTGCCCTAATGCTTCGGTGAATTTGATCTCGACCTCATTTTATGGGATGCTTGCTGTTATGTGCTCGGATCTAGATGTGGAAAAGTTGGCGAAGCCCTTTGAATTCTCTTTAGTTGGTAAATTTTCCTTATGTCGGCCAACTCTCGATAACATCCGATCCTTTTTCCATAGCCTTAAACTTTCAAGCATTTTCACTATCGGATTGATTGATCCTAGGCTTATTTTAATTCAGCTCTCTAATGACTTAGATTATTCTAGAGTTTTTGCCCGTCGCTCTTACTTTGTGTTTAATTATCAAATGCAACTTCTGAAATGGTCTCCTCTTTTTGATATAGAAGAGGAATCCCTAATTGTTCATATATGGCTTGCTCTTCCTAATATGAGAATACATTATCTTACACATCAAGTTCTCTTTGCGGTTGGGGCTCTCTTTGGTCAGCCTCTTCAAATTGATCAGCCACCGCGAGATCACTCTTGCTCGATTCTCGGTTGAGATTGATATTACTAAAAAGCATCCTAAAGAAGTTTTGATCGGCTCTGAGAAATTTGGTAATAATCAAAAAGTCGAATTTGAGAATTTTCCTATTTTTTGCACACATTGTAAGATTCATGGTCATGATAATTTTGAATGTTTTGTGTTGATCCTCATCTTAAAAAGAATAAATTTCGGATCCTAATCCTACTCTATCAAATGAAAAAATCAATAAATTTGCTTATGTGCCTAAAGTCACTCAAAATGGGAATCATCCCCTACCCATACTCCTTTTCTATCCACTGATTTGCCTATTGGAGAGCAATTTGAGCATGTTAAAAATAATGCTTATGAGGTTCATGAGGAGGTTAATGATAACTTAATTAACATTTCTTCTAATTGTAATATTTTGGCTCCTCAAGACAATACCTTGACTCAGTCTAACTTTCCCCTTTTGGCTAGTGAACCCGAAGAGACTCATATGAACCATAGTGGTGATTTGAATGGAAACTTCAGGTTGGATCTAAATCTGAAAACAAATTCTGGAATTGATCCTTTGATGAAAGAACAAAATCTGAAAACTGTTGATCCTTTGATGATGGAACAAAATCTGAAAAGTAATTCAAAAACTGAGCATGAAATCTGTGTTATTAATGACTTCACAACCTCTCCTTCTCTTACCCTTCAGAGTGATACACATGCTAACCCTCTTTCTTAGCTTAATTTTGACATTGAAGAAGGGAAATTACCATTAGGAATGCTTTGACTGATACAGGTTCTATTATGAATATCACAAATCACTCTCTATCGGATGGGGATACTTTGGACAAAGATAGACATTTTCAAACTATTTTTAAAAAAAAATCCCTTAAAGCTAGAATGTTCACTAATAGCTCCACTAGAACTACTAGATCTTCTCTAACTTCCCATAAATAACTGCTTTTAGTTTTTTTTTCTTCTTGCTTTTTATTTCTTTTGTTATCTCTTTTCCTTTCCTTCTTATTTTATTATGATAAATTTTATAATTTGGAATGTTCGGGGTATTGGGAATCTCATTGTCCGCAATCGTATTGGAAGTCTTTTCCATACTCATAACATAGCCTTACTTGTTGTTATTGAACCATTCAATCACTCTTCTAAGATCAACCATGTTGCTAGAACGCTTGGCTTTCAAAATTTCTTTTATAATATTAGCAATAAAATTTGGTGCTTTTGGAATAATTTAGTCAACATCTCTATCCTTGATGATCATCAACAATTGGTTAATGTCCACATCTCATTAGGTGATTTTTCTGCTCTTGGTTCCTTTATTTATGCTTCTTGTAATAGAGCTGGTAGGAACATCCTTTGGGATAACTTAAGAACCTTTTTCCTCTGGTCAACAAACCCCGGTTGGGGTGGCTTCAACACTATTCTCTCTTCCTCGAAAAGAAGGGGAGGTTGCTCTCCTAACATTCATTCCATGGAAGAATTTTCTAATATGATTCTTGATTACAATCTGATTGATATTGGCTTTACGGGCTCTGACTATATGTGGCATAACTCTAGACTCGGCGGGCTTGATAGGACTCTTTTAATTCTCTTTGGATTAATCAATGGCCTCTTACTTATTGAACATTTGCGTAACTTGATCATGCTCCACTTTTGATTTCTGTCCAAAATCCCTCGAGTAGATTATCCTCCCCAACTTCTTTTAGATTCCAAAATATGTGGATCCAACACATTGATTTCATCAATGTTGTATCCATTAACTGGATGGCTCCTCTTTATCCGGATAATTCCATTAAGGGCATGATTCACCTCTGGCTTAAGCTTAAAAGGCTTAAACAAAACCTAAATTGGTGGAACAAGCATCATTTTAAAATCTCTTTGCCAATCTCAAAAATATGGAACAATTAGTTTGTTTTCTTGAAGATGCTATTTTGACTAATTCTACTAAACTTGAGGAGTTGAATGAAGCTAAAGATAACTTGGTTAATTATCAGAATATGGAGGAAACCTACTGGTGGCAAAAGGTTGCTAACAAACATATTGCTGATGGTGACAAAAATACCAGGTACTTCAATGCCCTTTTCAAAAAAAAGAAAGCCTTAAACTCTATTAAAAAATTAAAAATAATAACCGTAGCTGGGTCACTGATAATAATGATATTAAAGATTCTGTCATACATCATTTTAAAAACTTATTAAACAACAACCCTTCCTTAGAAGCTCTCTCCAACTCACACCTGATTCCCTCATCGATTACTAATGATGACAACCACTTGCTTAGTTTGTGTCCTACGAAAGCTGAGATTGGTAGTATTCTCAATAGCATGAACACTGATTCTATTGTTGGCCCTGAAGGCTACACAACTCAATTTTTTTAGCATTGTTGTCCTATTATTAAGTCTGACCTTGTTGATGTTGTCGTTGATTTTTTCGATGGAAATCCTTTACCTAGATATTTTTCTAGCACCTCCATTGTTCTCATTCCCAAAATTAATAATCCTGAATCTTGGGGCGATTTTAGACCTATCAGCCTTTGCACCTTCTTTCATAAACTCATTGCTAAATTAATTGCCAATAGAATTAGTCCGCTGCTGCCTAAAATTATTTCCCCCAACCAAACTAGCTTTGTTAAAGGTAGAGCTATATCTGACAACATTCTTCTAGCCTAAGAGCTGATTCAAGACATTGATGCTTCTATTAGAGGTGGTAACATCCTTTTCAAACTGGACATCTATAAAGCTTTTGACAACCTCTCTTGGAATTTTCTCTTCCAAATTCTTCATTTATTTGGTTTTTCTGACTATTTTATCCGTCTCATTAAAAATTGCATTACCAATGTTTGGTTCTCCGTTATCATGAATGGTGAGTCCCTAAGTTTTTTCCCTTCGATGCATGGTTTGAGACAAGGAGATCCCTTATCTCCCTCTCTTTTTATTATTGTTGTTGAATATCTTTTGAGGAGCCTTAATGATCTTTTCATCAATAATCCTAACATGTTCTTTAGAACTCAAGGTGGTCTTCCTGTCTCTCATCTTAGTTTTGCTGATGACTTCATAATATTTTGCAATGCTCTATTCATCACATTAAAATCTTTTAAATAAATTTGGTAATGAAAGTGGTCTCTTTCTTAATGAAGGTAAAAGTTATTTCATTCGGTAAAAGTTATTTAATTCCTTCCAAAATTCCTTGGTACTCCAAAAAAAGATCACATCTCTTTGATGAGCTAATCCAAAAAATCTCTAATTTTTATTTGGGAATTCCATTTACTCTCATTTGGTGGTAGGCTCACTTTGATTAAGAGAACCCTTAACTCCATGCCTTTATATCTCATTCAAACCATTATGTTTCTACCATTAATGTAATTGAGTCCTTAACAAATTCTAGGGTTTTAACAATTCTTCTAAAAGAATGCATTGGACCTCTTGGTATAAAAGATGTGGCACTCTGGAAGGTGGTCTTGGATGTAAGCCAATCAAGGAAGCTATCACTGCTTTTTCCTATTAACTTTGGTGGAATTTTAGGAGCAATAATAGTCTTTGGGCTAATTTCATGACTGCCAAATATTGCCAGGGTAAACACCTTCTCATTTGCCCCTATAAAGCGGAAAACTCTCCTGTCTGGAAAAGATTTTGTTCCATCAAATGGGAAGCTGAATCATTAATATCTTGGGGGATTAACTCTGGAACCTCTTTCTTTTGGCAAGATAACTAGACTGGAGGTGGGTCCATTGATGATTTACTTTCTACCCGCTCCACTGCTGCTATTAAAGTGAATTCTTTCTAGCAGAATAATATGTGGAACAATAGTAAGCTTACTGATTATATTCCTCTCTCTCTTTTAAATAAGCTTACTACTATTCCTATCACTCATAGCAATCATGATCATATCCTTTTTAAGCTTTCTCAAAATGGTGATTTCAACCTTAAAAATGTTTGGATTCATATTAAAGAAGCTCATGATTTCTCTAATGTGTTTTTCAAACTTTGGAATTACATGATTCCTATTTCTTATTATGTTCTAACTTGGCATATTTTGAAAAACTTCATCCCTGTTAACTCCTTGATGTGGGGTAAAGGTTTTTACTTACCTTCAAAATGCTACTACTGCTTTCACATTGAGAATGTGAATCATATTTTTGTTAACGGAGCCATTGCCTCCAAACTTTGGATTTGGTATGATGATCTCTTTAACATTATCAAATTCAATGGCTCCTTAACTTTATACCAACTTCTTGAAGTTTATTTTGAAAACACTATTAAAGGCCACATTAAAGTCATAACTGCTATCACTCTTATTTGGTTCATATGGATGGACAGAAATGATGCAAAACATCGTGGGATGCTTATGAACCACATGAGGATAATTGCTAGAATTAAAAATAAAATCTATGACTTGTTTAATGCCAATTTAATTAACTACAGTCAATTCAATGGCTATTAAATTTGTGGCCAATAAACTGGGTTTTAACTTTCTGGATCCACCCAACTGTAAAGATGACAAGATTATTTATTGGGTAAAACCTCATGCTAATACTATTAATATTAACACTGATGGCTCTGTTTCTCAAAATGCTTCTAGCTATGGTGGCATTTTTAGAAACCTTAATGGTAAAGTTCTATGTGCTTTTACTTACCCCCTTAATACTTGCTCCTTTCTTTGGAGCTAATGGCGCTTACAAAGCTATTGAAATTTGCCTTCAAAAAGGTTGGCTCAATATTTGGATTGAGGTGGATGCCCTGTTGCTGATTGATCTTTTGACTTCCACCAAAATGGGCAATATAGAATTGTACTATCTTCTCAAGTAGACTAGAGCTCTCCTTTCTCAACTCTATTTTAAAATCACTCATGTATGGTGTGAGGGTAATGCATGTGCGATTGACAATCAGGTGCTAGATTAGATGGCATAAAATTCTTTGATCATCTTACACTTCCTAAACATTTTGGTTTGGTTAATTTGGACAATACCGACCCCTTACCTCAAAATTAATCCATCCTATTGGATTGGCCTGTTATATTACCTGTTTAACTGCATGATCAACTTCTATTTTGTGTTGTTGTTTCTCTGGATTTGCTGATGCATCTTCCTGATACCCCTTTTTGTTTATTTACTGATCTGTGTGGCATTTGCTATTGGTTTAATTAACCTAACCTTATTTGGGGTCTTACTACTTCTGCTGTTTCCACTGTTAATGGTTAGGATTGGAATTATTTCTTGATTTCCATCCAGCCTATTTTTACTGATGCTGTGGGATTAGCTGCTGGTCTGCTTTTATGTGTCTTGATGGAATTCAAAGATGGCTTTCATTTAAACCATTCTTGACTCTATGTTGTTCCACTACTTTTTACTGGATTTTCCTATGGTGGGTGCAATATATGTTTTGCTATTTTAATTGTTGGATGTTGGCTTTTTGGGTCTTATGTCCTGCAGGCTACTTTTGGGGTTGGTTTTCTGATTGCTTTTGCTAACCTCACCTTACCAACCTGTAAGGAGAGAAACTGCCATGCCCTTGTTATTATTATTGTCTCTTTGAAAGATTGGACTTACTTAATGATTTCCTTACAGTCTACTTTTACTGAGGATGGTAGTTTAGCTGCAAGCCTGCTCTTCTTTGTCTTGAAGGATTTCAATGTTGGCTCCCTTTTGAACCCCTTTTATATCTATGTTGTACCACTATTTTTTATTGTTTTATCTTATGGTGGGTGCAATATTTGTATTGATGTTTTAATTGTCGGCTATTGGAATTTTGGATCTTATGTCCAGCAGGTTTCCTTTGAGGTTGTTGGTCGCTTGTTTTTGTTTTTCTTCTTCTTGATTTTCGTTTGCATCCGCCGCATCACCACATGTTTGTGGTCTATCTAAACTGCTGCTATTTTTTCCATTTTGGTTCAGTTAGACTTGTCCAGATCACTGTGATTATGCTATTACCTACTTGGAAATTAACTTATGCACTGTCTATTCTGAATGGGTGGTTTTATGGCCAGCTTGATGTTATTTACTGTCTTGGTTGTTGGCTGAACTGGATTATTTCTGCCCAACAAGCTGCTACTGGGGTTGTCTATCATGTCCAACAGGCTAATTTTGGGGTTATTTTTCTGATTGCTTTTGCTATCCTCACCTTCCCATCCTGTAAGGAGAGAAATTGCAATACCCTTGTTATTATTATTATCTCTTTGCAGGATTGGACTTACTTAATGATTTATGTCCAGTCTTCTTTTACTGAGGATGTTAGTTTAGTTGCAAGCCCGCTCTTCTTTGTTTTGAAGGATTTCAATGATGGCTCTCTTTTGAACCCCTTTTGTATCTATTTTGTATCTCTGTTTTTCACTGGCTTATCTTATGGTGGGTGCAATCATTGTATTGTTGTTTTAATTATTGGCTGTTAGATTTTTGGGTCCTTTGTCCAGCAGGCTGCCTTTGTGGTTGTTAGCTGTTTGTTACAAGTTGCTTTTATGACTATTTTTGATGTTTGCAACCGGGCTACACCTGATCACCTGATGTTTGAGGTCTATTTAATCTGCTGCTATTTTTTCCATCTTCGTTCAGTTAGAATTGTGTAGAGAACTGTGCTTATGCTATTGCCTACTTGGATGTTACCTTATGCACTGTCTATTCTTAATGGGTGGTTTTATGGCCAGCTTGCTATTTTTTGCTATCTTGGTTGTTGGATGAACTAGATTATCGGGTTTTATACCCAACAAGCTGCTTCTGGGGTTGTCTCTCTGATTGTCTTAATTTGGAGCTGTTTGTGGTGGGGAGCCTTATTATCTCAGGCTCTGTCCACCTATCATTTCTATCTTATCTCGTTAAACTGCATTTCTTGTTGTAATTAGAGTTTGGGTTATCTTTGTTTTGCTATACACTTGTCGGTTATTAACTTCATATATGTCCTATATGTTTGGGTTGGAGTTATTTACATGCTTTATTTGCCTTGTGGATTTCAGAGTTTTCAACTAGTTATGTATTGCTTCTTTCCTCTGCCTGACCCTTTCTGCTATTTTCCTATGGTGGGTTTTCATGCTGGTCTAATTAAACCCTTGCCTCTGGTTAAAAATAAGGTGGATTTGGAAGTTCATTTTCATATGTGTAGGGTTTCTCATGCCATGGTGACTATATTGATGATTTTATTCCTCACTGGGATCCCCTTACCCATTCTCGTTCTTTTGGTATCCTTTTCTATCGTGTATATGGCTTTGCTTAGGTTTACAGGTACTAAGGCTCAAAAGTCTTTCATCAAATGGTTGCTATCTTCCCACAGGTTTGTTGGCTATGATGGCTATGATTATTTCACTCCTTTTTGGTTTGGTAGTAGCTCTTGTGTTGTAACCCTTCCGCTGAAGTTTGGATGCTCATATTTGCATCTGCCCCAATTTGATGTGACTGAGCCTGAGCCTTCTCTATCACACTACTTTATAATCTTTCGCTTTATGTCGCTTTCAATTTTCATTTTGTCTCAGATTACTTTAACGCTCTAATTTCTATCTTTCTACAATTTTGCAGGTGCATTTCTCTTGTTCTCTTGCAGGTTTGCTTCCTAATGTCATGCATTCTCTCATCCTGAAGAGCTTTGGCCCTAATCTATCCATTAGCTTATCTATGTTAATCAATTTGTATCTTTTGCTTTCCTTTCTCTTTTATTTTGCTTTTGGTTGTACTTAGATAGGGATTTACTCTAGGTGATTGTATCTCTTTGAGCAGGAGTTGTGGAGTTTATCCCCTTTAAGGATCTTTAACCCTCTTTTGTATAATAACATTCCCTATATGGTATTCCAAAAAAAAAATCTTAAACCCTAAACCTAAACCATCTAAACCTACCCTATTAAACCTAAACCCTAAACCTAAACTAAAACTTAATCTAAACTAACCTAAAATATAAACCTAAACCTAAACTCTATCCTAAACCTTAAACCCTAAACTAAACTAAACTCCTAAACTTAACTAAAACCCTAATTAAATCTAAACCTAAATTTAAACCCTAAACTTAAACTGTTTAATCCTAACCTTAAACTAAACTAACCTTAAAACTATAAAAAACCTAAACTTTAAACCTAAACCTACCCTAACCCTAAACCCTAAACCCTAAAACCATCTAACCTTAAACCTTAAACCTTAAGCTACTAAAAACTTAAAAATGTAAGCCTAAACTAAATAAAACCTAAAAAAAAATAAATAAAAAACCTAAACCTAAATAAAATAAAAAAAATAAAAAAAATGAAACCTAAACTTATACATAGAAATAAAATAAAATAAAAAAATAAAATAAACTAAAATAAAATAAATAAAAACCTAAACTAAACTAAAAAATAAATAAAAACCTAAACCTAAACCTAAAAAATAAACTAAAATAAAAACCTAAACTAAAATAAATAAACTAAACTAAATAAAAATAAATAATAAAATAAACTAAGATAAATAAAAAATAAACTAAAAAAACTAAATAAACTTAAACATACTGATTTACTTAATTTGTTATTTTAAAATAAACCCTAAACCCTAAAAGTAACACTAAAACTGAAACCCTAAACCTACAACCCTAAACCTACAATCGTAAATCCTAAACCCTAAATTCTAAATCGTAAACCCTAAAACCAACCCTAAACCCTAAACCCTAAAATCTTAAACCCTAAAGTCTAAATAAACCCTAAACTCTAAACCCTAAATTCTAAACTAACCCTAAGCTAACCATAAACCCTAAACCCAAATCCCAAAAAACCCTAAACCCTAAATCTTAAACCCTAAACCCTAACCCTAATCCCTAAACCCTAAAACCTTAAACCTTAAAACCCTAAAACCTAAACCCTAAACCCAAAACCCTAAAAAATTAAACTAAATAAAATCTAAAAATAAAATAAATAAATTAAAAACCTAAACTAAAACCTAAACCTAATCCTGAAAATAAAATAAAATAAAAAAGTAAAAATAAAATAAAATAAAATAAATAAAAACCTAAACAAAACTAAAAAATAAAATAAACCTAAAAATAAAAAACCTAAATAAAATGAAAACTAAACATAAAATAAAAATAAAATAAATCTAAAATAAAATAAAATTAAAACTAAATAAAAATGTAAACCTAAAAATTAAACCTAAAAATAAATAAAAAATAAAACCTAAACCCTAAACTAAAAAAAAAACTTAAACTAAAAAAACATAAACCTAAAATAAAAATAAAATAAACAAAACAAAATGAACCTAAACCTAAACTAAACTAAAATAAATAAAACTAAACCTAAACCTAAACCTAAACCTAAACGAAATAAAATAAAATAAACTAAAAATAAACCTAAATCTAAACAAAAAAAAATTAAATAAAAACTTCTAATCTAAACTTAAAAAAAATAAAATAAAACCTAAACATATACCTGAAAATACAAAATAAAACCTAAAAAAATAAAATAAAAATTAAACTCCACTAAAAATTAAACATAAATGTAAAAAATAAACTAAAATAAATAAACCTAAAATAAATAAACTAATGTAAATAAAAATAAAAATTAAACCTAAATAAAAATAAAAAATAAAGTAAACTAAAATAAATAAAAAATAAACTAAATATACTAAATAAACCTAAACCTACTGGTTTACTTAATTAAAAAAATAACCTTAAACCCTAAATCCTAAACCCAAAACCCTAAACGCTTAACCCTAAACCCTAAAAAACCCTAAACCCTAAACCCTAAAACCATAAACCCTAAAACCCTAAACCCTAAACCTTAAACCTTAAACCTTAACCCTAAACCCTAAACCTAAAACCCTAAACCTAAATCTAAAGTAACTAAATAAATGAAAAAAATAATCCTAAACCCTAAAACCTAATAAACCTAAATCTAAACCTAAACCCTAAGTATGGGCAGAACTTTGATGGCATGAACATCACCATCAACCAGGCCTAGTCTAGATTTGGTAGTGGAGGTGAAGGCGAGCTGGAGGTTATCACAAAGGGTGGTGGATCTGAGGTGGTGGATATGGAGGTGGTGGTGGGCAGTGGTTATGGAGGTGGAGGTTACATCTGTGGTGGTGGCGGAGGGAGAGATCGGGGATAAGATGGTGGATCCCACTACTTGAGAGACCGGGGTGGTTCTGATGGGAACTGGAGAAACTAAAAAATGGTCATTTACTAATGGAAAGAGCCTTTATAGTAAAGTTTTGTTAGCTTTTGATTTGAAATATTTATAAGTTGGTTGGTTTGATGAACCCCAAAAAGAAGAAAAATCTAAATTTGTTCTCTAAACTAAATACCTAAAACCCTAAACCACCCAAACCTAAAATTTAAACCTAAACCCTAAACCTCAAACCCTAAACCCTAAACCCTAAATGCTAAACCCTAAAAACTTAAAAACCTAAACCTAAACTAAACAAAACTTAATAATAAAATAAATTAAATAACCTAAATCTAAATAAACTAAGAAAATAAAATATATTAAAAACCTAAATTAAAACCTAAACCTAAACTTTAAAAAAAAAGTAAACTAAAATAAAATAAATATAAATCTAATCTAAACTAAAATTTAAACTAAACCTAAGAATAAAAAACCTAAACAAAATAAAAACTAAATCTAAAATAAAAATAAAATAAACCTAAAATAAAAAAATTAATACTAAATAAGAAATCTAAACCTAAAAATAAATTCTAAAAATAAATAAAAAATAAAACCTGAACCTAAATTAAAAATAAAAGAAACCTAAACCTAAACTAAAATAAACTAAACTAAAATGAATATAATTTAAACCTAAACATAAAATAAACTAAACCTAAACCTAAACCCAAACCTAAACTAAATAAAATAAAATAGACTAAAAATAAACCTAAACCTAAACTAAAAAATAAAACCTAAAAAAAAACCTAAAATAAGAACCTAAAACCTAAACCTAAAAAAATAAAATAAAAACCTAAACTAAACCTATAAAATAAAATAAATAAATTAAAAACTAAGTTTAAACCTAAACTTAAACAAAAAAATAAACTAAAATAAAAAATCTAAAATAAATAAACTAAACTAAATAAAAAAATAAACCAAAAAAAAAAAAAAAAATAAACTAAAATAAATAAAAAGTAAACTAAATAAACATAAACCTATCGATTTACTTAATTAAAAAAAATAACCCTAAACCATAAATCCTAAATACTAAACACTAAACCAAACCCTAAACCTACAACCCTAAACCTTAAACCCTAAACCCTAAACCATAAACCCTAAACCCTAAACATTAAATCTAAACCCTAAAACCCTAAACTCTAAACCCTAAACAAACCTTAAACCCTAAACCCTAAACCCTAAAATAGTAAACCTTAAAGCCTAAACACTAAACCCTAAACTAACCATAAACTTTAAGCTAACCCTAAACCCTAAACTCCCAAATTCTTGAACCCTAATGCCTAAACACTAAACCCTAAACCCTAAACCCTAAACCATAAATCGTAACCCTAAACCCTAAACCTTAGACACTTAAGCCTTCAACCCTAAAACTCTAAACCCTAAACCCTAAGCCCTAAACTTAAACCCCAAAACCTAAAATTCTAAAAACCTAAACATAAACTAAATAAAACCTAATAATAAAATAAATAAATAAACTTAAACCAAAATAATAAAATAAAATAAAATAAAAACCTAAACTAAAATCTAAACCTAAACCTAAAAATAAAATAAAATAAAAATAAAAAATAAACTAAAATAAAATAAATAAAAACCTTAACTAATTTAAAAAAAAAATAAAACTAAGAATAAATAGCCTAAATAAAATAAAACTAAATGTAAAATAAGAATAAAATAAACCTAAAATAAAATAGAAAAGTAAATAAAAACTTGAACCTAAAAAGTAAACCTTAACATAAAACCTTAAAATAAATAAAAAATAAAACCTAAACCATAAACTAAAAAAAACTAAACTTAAAATAAAAATAAAATAAACAAAATAAAATAAACCTAAACCTAAACAAAAATAAATAAAACCTAAACCTGAACTAGAAAAATAAAATAAATGAAAAATAAACTTAAACCTAAACTAAAAAATAAAACCTAAAATAAACCTAAAATAAAAAATAAAATCCTAAACATAAAAAAATAAATTAAAAACCTAAACCTACACCTAAAAATAAAATATAAAAAAAGAAACCTAAAAAATAAGATAAAAATAAAACTCAACTAAAAAATAAACTTGAACATGAAAAGATAAACTAAAATAAAAAAACCTATAACGAAAATAAATAAACTAAACTAAATAAAAAAATTAAACCTATATAAAAAAAACCTAATTAAGCCTAAACCTACCGGTTTACTTAATTTTTTAAAAAATACTAAACACTAAATCCCAAGTCCTAAACCTAAACCCTAAACCCTAAACATTAAACTCTAAACTTACAACCCTAAACCTGTAACCCTAAACCTAAACCCTAAACCCTAAAACCCTAGAAGCTAAACCCTAAACCTTAAACCATAAATCCTAAACCCTAGAACCATAAACCCTAAACCCTAAACCCTAAACCCTAAACCCTAAAACCTACAACACTAAACCATAAACCTCAAACCCTAAATCCTAAACTAACCCTAAACCCTAAACCCTAAATTAACCATAAACCCTATGAATGGGAAGAACCTTCATGGTAGGAACATCACCATCAACTAGGCTCAATCTATATCTCAAAGTGAGGGGAAGGCAAAGGTGACAATTATCACAGTGGTGGTGGGGGACCTGGTGGTGTTGGTGGATTTGGAGGTGGTGGTCGAAGCAGTGGTGGTTATGGAGGCAGGAGGAGTGATAGAATAAAAACCTAAAATAAAAAACCTAAAATAAAAAACCTAAAATAAAACAAATAAACCTAAAATAAATTAACTAAGCTAAATAAAAATAAAAAATAAACCTAAATAAAAATAAAAAAATAAAATAAACTCAAATAAAAAAAATAAACTAAATAAACCTAAACCTACCAGTTTACTTAATTATTTTTTTAAAAAGAACCACAAACCCTAAACCCTAAACCCTAAACCCTAAAGCCTAAACCTACAACCCTAAACCTATAACTAAAAATAATAATTTGGTCATTTTACCATAATCCAACCCATCATTAGGTCTAATTTGGTCAAATTGGTCATTTTACCCAAAAGAAACCCACTAAATTATTTTGAGCAATCAAATTGAATTGATTTCAATTTGATTTGGGTTTGAACCCAATAGGAACTATTTAGGTTCATTTAGACTAAGTAGTCTAATTAACTTGATTAAGGCCTAAATAAATTTAAATATTTTGGATTTATGATTTAGCATGTTTATTTAATTAGTTGGAATATTTGAAATTATTTACTTTGGTCAAATTTTTGGTTAGTTGACCTTTGACTTGGTGAGATCCACCTATGTTAAATAGATTGACTAGATTTGACTTTGATTTAGTTTTTGAGTTCATTCATTTGTTTTAATTTGATTTTATTTTGATTTATTTGGATTTTTTGATCTAATCCAAATTTAGAAAATGGGTTGAGTCCATCTAAGCCCATTAGGTTAGATCAAACTCAAAGAGGGTGCACTAAGTCACTAGGTATTGTGCCCTAAGCACTTAATTAGGAGGTTCCTGATATAAGATTAGGTGACCTAATTATTGATTTCAAAATTGATATTAACCTCATCCAAAAATGAGGTCAATATTAATCAAAGGTTATAATGTAAAGAGATGGATATAGGGGACCACTTTATTTAATGACTATAGATGGTTTAAGGAAACCATGCACCTCTCCATTGATAAAGAGAGAATAGTAATTATGTACGATGAACTTATTAATAAGTGAGCAAAAATTTTCATTAAATCCCCTAGCTTGCAAGTTTGTCATGATAAAACTTAAGTTTATTTTATCAAATTCCTTTTTATATCCAATTTGATAATCGAGTTGCCCCCTTTACATTTCTTATCAAGAACCTCGATGAGTTCTTAGGCTAAGAGAATATTTTCAACTATGGTTATACCCTTTACAAAAGCTATTTGGTTTTGCTGAATAAGTTAAGGGAGGAATGATTGTAATCTATTGGTAATGATTTTATCGATAAGTTTGTCGGTAATTGAATAGAGGCTAATGGGTCTAAAATATTCCAAGTTATATATATTTTTTGACATGGGAATGAGTGTGATGGTGGAGGTGCTAAAAAACTTATGAATATCCTTTACCATGAAGAAGGCCTGAAAAGATGTTATCATGTCAAGCTTAATCCATTGCCATGAGTGTTGATAAAAGTGGGTTGTGAACCCATCAGGCCCAATAGCTTTAGAGCCATTAAATGAAACAAGAAAATCCCATATTTCATCCTCTTTTGGGTAGTATGCAAAGTCCAATTGCCTCACATCCAACCAGTTTATATTAAGTAAACCTTTATTGAATAAGTTCAGATTCACACTTTGTTCTTAGAATAAAGCCTTCAAGTAATTAATCCCATCCTCATTAATATCTTCCTTAGTGTGTAGCCAAGATTAATTAGATTTAATCTTTGTTATAGCTTTATATTCTCTCCTTTGTTTAATGTAGACACGGAGTATCTATTGTTCCTATCTCCATCTCTAAGATTAGTGACAACAGCTTTTTATGCCAAAAAATCTTCTTCCATATCAATTAAGTGATTAAGAGTAATTTTGGCTTGTCTAAGCTCTTCATTAACTTGGATTGATTAGTCTTCAATACACTTGCTTTCAAGAAGGTGGACTTTGTGTTTTTCCATCCCAAATTGATGATGAATATCTCTAAACACATTCCAATTCCACTACTTTAGTACTTTGATTACATTTTTATGAAGAGTCCATATCCTAATCCATGGGTCAGTTGCATTTGATTTCCAAGCTCTCAGAAGGCAGTTAGGGAAGAGGTTATGTTGGTTCCAAATGTTCCAAAATCTGAAGGCTTGTTTAGAGGGCTTAGGAATCTAGTGAATATATGAAAACAAGGAAGAGTGATCAGAGTGTGTTCTATTTAAGTGCCTCACAACAACATTCTGAAAGAGCATGAACAATGGTAGTTGAGTAAAATGTGATCAAGACATTCAAAGACCCTACCCCTACTCCATGTATAAGGATTTCTAATGAAACTAGGGTCCATAAGCAAAGCATCCTTAATGTAATCAGTAAATTCCCTCATCACTAATTCACTAGGTTTCCTCCCTCCTCTTTTTTTCCAATGCATGGGTGATCATGTTGAAATCTCCACCAACCAACTAGATTTGATGAAAACTTTGTCCAATGCTAATAATGTTATTCCATAGGTTCCTTCTTGATTACCTATAACATGTTGCATATATAGAATAATTGCTATAGATGATGTGTGTATGTATAAACTAAGGATCATCCATCAAGATGTGCACTTGGAAAGGTTTTTCCAAAAGTGAAAAGTCTTATTGTAGTTTTATAAAGTGATGAATTTTTTTTTGAGTTTGTCAAAGCTTTGTGGATGTAAGATTGGTTCTAGGATGGCCAAAGCATGAAGTTTTTATGTCTTAATAAGACTTTTGAGTCTATTAAAGGATATGCAGAATTTAAAATTCCTCTAATGTTCCATATGAGAAAATTAGATATGTTTGGAGTACTTAGAGCCCCTAGAGGCTCTAGTAGTAATCCTATCTAAATAGTCATCCCAATTAGTTAAGATTTTAGGTGTAGAGTTACTTCTTAAAAAGGATACAACATTTGGATTTATGTGTTTAAGTTCTCTAATTCCTTCTTATTTGATCCTTTTAGATTTATGGATCACCATACCTCCTTCATATCTTGCATTGTATTGTCAAGTTCTTCATAATTTGTAATATGTTGGTGAAATGTTGGAGAGAAAATATCAGTTGGTGGAGTTTGGTTTATGTAGCCTCTCACTTTTCTTCCCATTATATCATTAATGCTAGTAGTCTAGTCTAGTACCCCATTTAATTGATCTAAAATTTTATCTGCATATGGAATCAGTGGTTGAGTAAGCATTGGCATATTTTCCTCAGTTATCAAGTTATTCACTTGAGTTGTTTCCACTATAATAACCCCAGCTTGGTTAGTCATTTGAAATAGGTCATTTTGATTTGTAGTTGCATCTAAAGGTCTATTATTGAGACTAACCTTGAACTTGGAGTTAAAAATCCAAAGCCAACTAGAACTAATGTTGAAATCGAGGTGTTATCCTAATAATACATCTAAGCGCCATATTTTTAGTACTGAAGCACCACAATGTTAATGCCTAAATGTCATACTTTCAACATCAAGGTGCTTAATAAAAATATAGTTAGAATTCTTGCATTTGGCCCAAAGCTTGTATTGAACTCTAAATTAAATTTCTATGGATGTTGCAAGGGTTAATTTCTCAATTAGATCTCATAATTTGTCTGGGTAAACAAAACCTAATCATTCCTTGATGATGGTTATTTTGATTATAAAATTCACCTAGAGGGGATATGTCCAAATCGAATAAAATTTATCATTTAAAATAAATAATAATAATAAATCATCCAACCATCCATCATTGTTTGTTAAGGATCATAAGCTAAGAAAACCATTGCTCATAAATAGCTAATGTAAAATTAAATAAATCTATATTCATACTTAAATAATCTCATGCCAATAAGGATGTGGCGTGTATCCTTGTTTGTGTAGTTTTGCCACCAAATGACACCACATGAAATGTGAATATGACTAGAATTCTATGACATAGTGGCTTGGCTTCTATATGACTCCAGTATATTTTGGTCACAGTAATAACTCGTATGTTCCCTAAAGGATTTACTCCTTAAGCAATAAATTATATAAAATATTTAATAAGGAAAAAGCCTTCTTTTAGTTAAGGTTGTATTAAATTTATCACTTTAGACAAATAACATCCCAAGTCTACAAAAACACCTTGAACGACGTAACTCATGGCTGATGATAAAGATTCTTTAATTAGGAACTTTTTCCCTTAACTAAGTAGAATAAGGATCATGATAGCTCAGAATGATGGAACCATGGGATATTGATCAGGCCTATCATCATTCTCCCTAATATACACTTTAAGTTAGATGACAATCATTTATTCCACTCATACCTCTAGACTGTCCATTCATATCATGAAGATATAATTATTTTCAACCTTAATCGAGAGTGCTCTCTTATTATGGTAAGAGAGGTAATTAACTATGAAGTCTTGCATTCATAGAAAGTAGAACTCATATCTAAATAAACCCTAACATAATGTTAAGAGAAATTTGGTTAAATATATATTAACCTACCTCATGAAAAACATACTCCTACCTATCACAATAAAGATGGTGGAGAGCTTTCTTAGTGGTGTTTTTTTATTAGCGATCAGATTTTTGGTGACTCCATTAGACAACCTCAGAAATTGTTCCAAACTGTAGAGCAGCTCTAGTGGAACCAACATTGATTATGGCTTGAGGGAATCATACAGAGGATCCTTAATCGAGCTTGACTGTCATCATATTCTTGATATTTTCTATTTGATGAACCTGGTCATAGATCATAAAATTTTAAAAGATTATAACACTTTATTTAAGTCTACAATGACATCATAAATTTTAAATTTTTTTTCAAACTAAAAATGAAGAGAGAAGTAATCCCCAAGAGAGTCATCAAAAATCTGATCGTTAAAAAAACCACCTTTAAGGAAGTTCTCCATTTTATTGGGATAAGTAGGAGTATGTTTCTTCATGAGGAAGATATATATATATATATATATATATATCAACTAGATTCTCTTAACTAGATTCTCTTAACATTATGTTAAGGTTTATTTAGATATGAATTCTACTTCCTATGAATCCAAGCTCTCCTTTATATATATATATTCAACTAGATTTTCTTAGTGAATTACCCCTCTTACTGCAATTAGAGAGCACTCTTGATTAAGGTTGAAAATAATCATATCTTTCTTTTATGAATCAACATCTAAAGGTATGAGTGACATAAATGACTGTCATCTAACTTAAAGTGTATATTGGAGGGAATGATGATGCAGCCAATTGAGATCCCATGGTTCTGTCATCCCAGACTATCATGGACCCTAGTCTACATGGCTAGAAAAATAGTTCCTAACTGAAGAGTCCTTGTCAGAAGTCATAGGTTGCATCATCCAAGGTATTCTTGCAGACTTGGGATGATATTTATCTACAATGACAAATTTAAATTAACCTTAACTAACATAAGGCTTTTTGCTTATTAAATATATTTCATAATTCATGTCTCAAGGAGCAAAGCCATTAGGGAACATATGGGCTATTGCCATGACCAAAATATACTCGAGTCATATAGATGCCAAGCCACCTAGTAAGAGGGTTTTGGTCATGTCTACATTTCATGTGGTGCTGTTTGGTGGCAAAACCATGCATACAGAGGAACAAGCTATATCTTTAGTAGTGAACAAATGTTTTCTTAGCTTATCATCTCTGATAAATAATGATGGATGAGTGGATAAATATTTATTATTATTTATTTTTGATGATAACTTTCATTCAATTTGAATATATCCCCTCTGAATAAATTTTACAATCAACATAACCATCATCAAGGAATTATTAAGTTTTATCTACCTAGACCAAATTATGAGATCTAACCTGTAAATAAACTAGCACAACAACCTTAGACATTTAATTTAGATTTTAATACATGGATTGGGGAACATGTAGGAATTTCAGATCAGCTTTTATTAAGCACCTCGGTGTTGAAAGTTTGAGATTTAGAAGTTATCATAATGGAACTTTGGTACTAAAAATATGGAAGCATAGTATTATGACACTATCAAATTAGTGCCTTGGTGTCGAGTGATTAGTACTATAGCATTCTGTGACATGTATTCATGTTCGTCCAATTGATTAGTGCCTAGGTGCTAATCTTATGGCACCATAATGCGAGTCAAAAGTCTATTTAGGAAAGTTGGCGATGGTCACGGGTTTTAAATGGAAAGGACTTGACCCATATTGTGGCACCGAGTCTGAACACTACATCATTACACCAATGCCTGACATGCTTTTTAGTTCTAAAATTAATGATAATGAATACTTTTTTGACTAGTATAGTATCCTACTTGACTAGCACCTCGACACTATATGTGAGCGCTCTAGCACTAGTTCCTAGCTCGGTAACTCAAGAGCTTAGCACCTCAATACCTAGATGTGGAGCCATGACACTATCCCTGGTCTATAAAAAAGTGTCTATGGTTGTGAAGATTTTCATTATGTAGTTCTTTTCTCTAAAGATCTCTTAGCTCTATTTTTCTCTTAGCTTTCTCCTAAGTCAAAGAAATCATTCTGCTTAATAGGCTTATTAGCAAGAGGAGGGTGATTGAATCATAACGACTTCACTAACAGTGATATAAGTTATTAACTATAAAATAATAACTTATATCATAATGTAGCAACATAATAGGAAATGATATATTATAAAAATAATAAGTGTGAGAATTAGGGACGTATGGAGATATAATTATACATTGGATATCTACTACGTTTATACAATTTTTATAAAAATAATGTCGTATGAGATTAACTAAATAACTAATAATAAACTAATTATACACATATGTTCACTAATATAATAACCCCATGCAGTAAGGTTTAGTTTTATTAGTTATTAGTCTACATGATAGTTATTAAGTTTAATAGGTTTTAGTTTTATTAATAATTTTATATAACTAACTAATAATAACTAAAACTAATAATAATAACTAACTAATAACTAATAAAAACTAAACTAATAAATAACTAATAAAACTTAAAACTAATAACTAAACTAATAATAAAATAAATAATAACTAATAACTAACAAACTAATAAACTAAAAGCTAAACTAATAACTAATAATAACTAATAATAACTAATAACTAATAATAATAACTAAATAATAAAACTAAAAAAACTAAAATAATTAATAATAAACCTAATAAAACTAAATAACTAAACTAACTAAATACCTAATAAACTAATAACTAAATAAACTAATAAACTAACTAATAAACAAACTAATAAATAATTAACTAATAAAAAAATTAATAAAACTAATAAACTAAAACAAACTAATAACTAACTAATAAACTAAACTAATAAACATAATAAACTAATAACTAACAATAACTAATAATAATAAGCTAATAAAAACTAATAATTTAATAACTAATAATAAACTAATAATAATAATAACAAATAAAATAAAACTAACTAAATAACCTAACTAAACTAAAACTAGCTAATAAACTAATAATTAAAACTAACTAAAACTAAAAACCTAATAATAAAAACTAAAAACTAATAACTAAACTAAACTAAAAAACTAAACTAAACTAAGAAACAAAATTACTAATAAACTAAACTAATAAACTAAAAACTAACAAACTAATAACTAATAATAACTAACTAATAATAACTAAACTAAATAACTAATTAATAATAACTAATAACTAATAAATTAATAACTAGACTAACTAACTAATAATAATAAAACTAAAAACTATTAATAAATAACTAACTAAACTAAAATTAACAAACTAATAATAACTAAATTAACTAAACTAATAATTAATAACTAACTAATAAACTAAACTAAAAAACTAATAATAATAACTAAAAACTAATAACTAATAAAACAAAATATAATAACTAACTACTAATAATATATAATAAAAGTAAATAAACTAATAACTAATAATAATAATAATAACTAATAAAACTAACTAATAACTAATAAAAAACTAAAACTAACTAATAACTAAAACTAACTAAACCTAAATAATAACTAAACTAATAACTAACTAATAAAAACTAATAACTAATAACTAAATTGATAAACTAATAATAAACTAATAACTAACTAATAATAACTAACTAACTAATAACTAATAAACTTAAAAATAATAAACTAATAAAACTAACTAATAAATAATAACTAATAACTAAAATTAATAACCAAACTAACTAATAAACTAACTAAACAAAATAACTAACTAATAAAATAAAACTAAGTAAACTAACTAAACTAAAAATTAACTAATAAACTAATAACTAACACTAACTAAAAACTAAAATCCTAATAATTAAAACTAAATAACAAAACTAAACTAAAAACTAAACTATACTAATAAACTAAAAAACTAATAAACTAAATTAATAAACTAAAAAAATAGGTAACTAATAACTAATAATAAATAACTAATAATAATTAAGCTAAATAACTAACTAATAATAAGTAATAACTAATAAACTAATAACTAAACTAACTAACTAATACTGAAAAATCTAAAACAAATAATAAATAACTAAAGAAACTAAAGCTAACTAACTAAGAATTACTAAACTAATAATTAATAACTAATAAAAAACTAAACAAAAAAATTAATAATAACAACTAAAAATAATTAATGAATAAAATTAAATAAAATTACTAACTAATAATAAATAATAAAAGTAAATAAACTAATAAGTAATAATAATAATAACTAATAAAACTAACTAAGAACTAATAAAAACTAAAAACTAACTAATAACTAAAACTAACTAAACCTAAATAATAACTAAATTAATAATTAACTAATAACTAACTAATAAAAACTAATAACTAATAACTAAACTAATAAATTAATAATGAACTAATAATTAACTAATAATAACTAGCTAACTAATAACTAATAAACCTAATAATAATAAAGTAATAAAATAATTAATAAATAATAAAAATAATAAAAACTAACTAATAAATAATAACTAATAACTAAAACTAATAACTAAACTAACTAATAAACTTATTAAACTAATAACTAAACTAAATAATTAACTAATTAATAACTAATAAAATAACTAACTAAACTAAAAAATAAAAAATAAACTAAACAACTAAACTAATAAAACTAATAACAAATAAAAACTAATAACTAAAAAATAAACTTAATAATAAAACTAACTAAATAACTAAACTAATAAAACAAATGAAATAACTGAACTAATAACTAATAACAAAAACTAATAAATAATAATAACTAAAAATATAACTAAACTAATAACTAATAACTAGTAATAAACTAATAAATAATAATAACTAAATAATAACTAATAATAAACTAATAAACCAATAATAATAACTAATAACTAACTAACTAATAAATAACTTATAAAACTAATAATAAATAAATAAAACTAATAATAACTAAATAATAACTAACTAATAACTAATAGCTAATAACTAAAACTAATAACTAAAAAATAATAACCAATAAACTAAAAACAATAACTAACTAAACCAACTAATAACTAAACTAATAACTAAAATAAAAAATAACTAAACTAACTAACTAATAACTAATAACTAAATTAATAAAACATAAAACACTAATAACTAAAACTAATTAAACTATAATAATAACTAAATAACAAAATTAATAATAATAAGTAAACTAATAATTAAACTAATAACTAATAACTAATGAAAACTATCCTATTAATAATAATAATAAATAATAATAATAAACCAATAAAAATAAAAACTAAACTAAATAAAATAAAATAACTAATAAATAAAAATAAAACTAAATAACCAAACTAATAAAATAAAACTAACTAACAAATAATAATATGATAAAACTATTAAAACTAATAACTAAAACCTAATAACTAAATCTAATAACTAACAATAAAAGACTAAGCTAATAAACTAAAACTAATAACTAAACTAATAAACTAAAATATTAAGCTAAATAAAAAAGTAATTAATAATAAAAACCTAAAACTAATAGTTAATAATTAATAAAATAACCTAACTAATAATAATAACTAACTAATAATAAAAACTAATAAAAAACTAATAACCTAACTAATAATAACTAATAAACTAAAAACTAAAAATAACTAATAATAATAAACTAAAAACTAATAAAACTAACTAATAAAACTAATAAACTAATAAGAAAACTAAACTAACTAACTAAACTAATAAAATTAATAAAAACTAACTAATTAAATTAATAAATAATAAACTAATAAAACTAACTAATTAACTAATAATAAATAACTAATAACTAACTAATAACTAAATAATAAAATAACTAAAACTAAAATAATAACTAAATAACTAACTAAACTAAACTATAAACTAACAAATAATAACTAATAAAACTAAATAACTAACTAAAATAGCTAAATTAAATAACTAATTAAACTAACTAATAACAATAAACTAATAAAAACTAATAACTAATAACTAATAATAAAACTTAAAACTAACTAATAATAATAGCTAATAAAGCTAAATAACTAACTAAAATAACTAAACTAAATAACTAATAAAACTAACTAATATTAATAAACTAATAAAAACTAAAAATTAATAATAAAACCAAAAAACTATCTAATAATAATAACTAATAACTAATAATAATAACTAAAAATTAAAGCTAATAAAACTAATAAAATAATAATTAATAATAAAACAAATAATATCCTAATAATAACTAACCTAAATTAATAACTAATAAACTAATAACTAATGAACTTATAACTAAGCCTAATAACCTAATAAAACTAACTAATAAAATAACCTAACTAATAAACTAAAAAAACTAACTAACTAATAACTAAAAACTAAAATTAAAACTAACTAACTAATAGCTAACTAAACTAAAAAACTAACTAAACTAAACTAAACTAAAAACTAAAACTAATAACTAACTAATAACTAAATAAACTAACTAATAACTAATAACTAATAAATTAAAATTAACTAATAACTAACTAAATAAAACTAATAAAATTAATAATAATAATAATTAATAACTAAACTAAACCTAATAACTAAACTAAAAAACTTAATTAAATAATTAATTAATAATAAATAAACTTAATAACTAATAGCTAACTAAACAAAATAATAATAAACTAAAATAATAAATTAATAAACTAACTAACAAAAAAATAATAAACTAATAACTAAATAAAACTAGTAAAACTAATAAAACTAAACTAATAACTAAAACTAATAAAACTAATAAACTAATAAACTAACAAATAACTAAACTAATAACTAATAAAATAAATAATAAAAACTAATATCAACTAAAATAATAATAAACTAATAATAAACCTAACAAATTAAACTAATAAGCTAATAAATTAATAACTAACCAA
Organism: Cymbidium sinense; assembly: GCA_021442155.1. Lineage (NCBI taxonomy): Eukaryota > Viridiplantae > Streptophyta > Magnoliopsida > Asparagales > Orchidaceae > Cymbidium > Cymbidium sinense. The sequence goes on from CM038217.1 coordinate 116,212,629, forward strand.
TAATAACTAAACTAATAAATTAATAACTAACAAATAATAACTAACTAAAAACTAATAATAATAATAACTAAATAATAATAATAACTAAACTAATAAACTAATAATAACTAATAAAACTAATAAAAA